>OY728166.1:716065403-718565403 GCA_963277665.1 Viscum album | reverse complement strand
GGTGGATAGCGGTGGAGTCTGGGGCCACGCGAGGGAGGGACCGACCGCGGTGCACCACTGCAATAGGGAGGCACCAGCTTGGGAAGGCGGTCTGTCGTTGGGAGGGAGGGCGATACCAGAGAGGGAGGTGGAGTCAGCTGCCGATGGCCAGTCTAGGCATGGAGAACCAGACCTGTGGGAGGCTGAGGCGGGGCTACCGTCGGTGGAAGGTGGATTCGAAGTGGTAGGACCCAGCCATATCTGGCTGGATCTATGAGAATAGAGGCTGCCAGAGGGTGGTCCGCACAGCACTACGAGTAGGGGAAGCCAGCGGAGCTTAAGGTGGGTGTCTTGCCAATGGGCCTTGCGTAGGAGGGGCACCCGGTTGGGGAGGTGACCAATAAGGGAGCGTCCTGGTATAAGCGGGAGGCCATCCATGGTGGCACGTGGTGAGGGTGCTTGCCTGAGGAGGGTTGCCACGATGGGGCTCTCAGGGTCGACTGGTGAGCGATGCAAAGCGGGCCCGCGGATCGTGGGCTTTGCACATGTGGGGCGGGACGAGTCTAAATTTTTTGTCCGTTTAGAGTGCGGGCCAATGCGAATTGGGTCCGCGCGGGTGCGGGCCAATGTGGGTTGTGCCCGTGTGGGTGCGGGCTTGCCCGCATGACTGATTTAAAAAAAAAATATTATTTTTACAATATATGTTTCTTTAATATTTTAGTTTTTTTAATAAAAAATTATGGTTAAACAGTGACATATGATTTCTCACCATAATGGTCATGTTAATTCACAATTTATTCACATGTGAAATTTAAATAGGCCTATATTTATTATTTTAATATGATATTATATTATTTATATAGTAATTATTAACCATATTCACATGTGTGTCAACCCATCTCTCAAAAAATGGAACTCGTCGCCCCTATGCATGGTTTCAATTCTATAAGAGTTTTTATAATCATAATATTTTTTAGGTCAATTTAATTTTGTTATTATTTAATTTTATTTTGTTATTAAGAGAATATGATAGAACCTCGTGAAAACACTATTAATAACTTCCTCTGAAACTGATCGTTATCTGGAGAGACTTCATTCATTCACATGTTTAGTTGTTCACATCACCACACAACCAACATTATCATTCATCGTCCATCACCGATCACTCACCTACTTTCTATCACAACATTTCACCACCACATCGACATCACCGCATGCCACCATTAACCCGCAAAAAAAATGTTATATCACATCCTTTAAAACTCTAGTTATTGTTAATTCATACTTCTCCCACAAATACCTTTAAGAATGATAAAAAATACAGTATTTAAATGATTATAAATAGTATTTTTTTTGTAAATGTGGGTAAGCCCGCGGGCAACCCACGGGTTTATGTAGAGCGGGGCGGGCTTGATTTTTTTTTCACATTATATGCGGGCTTTTGTGGACAAACCCGCACAGGATCAAACCCGTGAGAGCTTGGCCCACCCCACTTGGCCCGCCCGTTTCGCATTACTACTGGTGGTGCTATCGGGAGGAGCTGGCCGGTGGGGTTGTTGTGGGACAACTCGAGCTTACTTGGAAGACCCACTTTTGGGTCTTCTCATTTTTTTCTTTTTTTCTTTTGACAAAAGGTAAGTTTTATTTTTTTAATAGCTGCCCAAAAAAGTGGTTTCCACATTTGGCCTGATTAGTTGGCCAATTGCTGGAAGTTCAATCGCCCTTTTTATTGTTTTGATATTAAAATTCAAAATCCTAATAGTTAGGCTTAGAAAAATAATAAAATTATAATAATAATTATTTTATTAATAAAATAATTATTATAATAAAAACATCGGTACCAAAAAATACTATTATGGTGACCGAAATCCTACCAATGATCAGGTTCCACAGGAAAATTTCAATCTTTGAGATTTTTTCTAAATAAACCGCTTTTGGGTATTTTAATACATATAAAAATATTTATGTTATTCATAATTAACCTGTAAAGAAAAATCGTAATATGTATTAAAATTTTTGGATGACCGTAACTTGACCATCCAAGGTCGTATTTACTCACCGTCTGCGGTGTTGGGATCATAACGCCCCCCTTTATTAATTTTAATACAAATTTAATTTTTTGTTTGGTTTAAAATCTTCATGTATTCCTCTAATACCAATTGAAGGTACCGTGCATGCAGAAGAAGCCTGAAAAATGGGATTTTAAAATTTTTCCACCAATTATCAACATGAACTCATCGTCATCGGTGAAACACTGCCTGATATAAGCCTAAGGATCCCACATGAAGAGTTTTAAGTGAAAAATTAAAACCATAAAATACCTAGTTAGATCCGAAGCTGCGCTCGATGTCTGCTCATCGTCAGCAATTGCTGCTCAAAGAATCTGAAGTCAAATTCCTCTATATAATCCACACACACTTCAAGAATCCATGGGAGTGTCGATCATCAAATTTTAGGTGCTAGCGCGAAGATTCAACGATGCCTTCAACACTCTAATGATCACCGCATCGCCTTGCTTGCAATGCGCGAGAGTGAGCTCGATCCAAACTCCTAGATCCAGAGCCTCTCTCTCTAGAATGTGGGAGAGAGATGAAGAGAAAGATAGGGGCAGTGAATAGTCTTTAATGAATCCATCTCCTTCTCTATTTATAGTGTGTAATGGAAATTACCCGAAAATGCCCTCCCGACTCCTGAATAATTAAAACACTATAGAAACAATATTTTGACCACTAAACTAAGTCATAAATATCATTTATTATTATTTTCATATTCTTATAACATAATAAATATATTACTTGATAATACCTGATCCATTAACTCAACTCAATGTTCCTACAAATATTAAATGAACCTAGAATATTTTAAACTAATATTCGTTCAAATAATATTTTTCATATATTTACTTTAAAACTTGTAAATACATTTAATAAATAAATTCAATGCCAATTATTCTTAATTTGAATAATATGAATTTATTTATTACTTGTGAAATCGTATCACCTTGAATAAAACCTGGACCCTAATAGTGGGACCCACCATGTCCAATATACATATTCAACTAAATAGGGAAAATTATTGAATATGCTATTGTGTGTGACCCTCTAGGCCCTTATCTTGATAGTAGTGAATACTATTCATAGACCAAGAGTAGGATCTAGCAACCCATCATGACCCCTAAAGAGATAAGGATAGTCACAGCTATGACAACCAAGTTATGAACACACATTGTGGAATATAATCTCTTTGTCTTTAATATCTCATAGAGCAGGACGCACACCCATGTCATCACCCTTTTTCTTGCTTTATTATTTGCTGATCTAACTGGATGAATTTACCCTTGACTTCCATGTCCATGGTCTTATGAAGGTACTACCACCTTGATCAATATAGACCGAGATATATTACTTCCATAACCTGGAAGCGACAAATACTTTCTTGACCATTTAACCAATGTCATACCGACGCACCCAACACAAGCTACCTCACCACAATTTCATTATCATAGTTTTTGACTTGAATCAAAGTATGCGATCAAATCTAACACATTGGTAATGATCTCAAGTTGGGTGACCATTACACATGTCTATAGATATGAATAACCAATGACATCTAAAACATGTGGTGTTCCTATTGGAGGGTCTGCCATTATGATATCACTACTAGAGGTCACCAAGTACGAACATCATGAGAAGAAGTCTCAATGCTTATAAGCCCCCAACACCTGAGAGTCAAACATCTATTGTTCCCAGTCAGTATGATGTATCTAGACCATAGGAAATATATTTAAGATTAATGTTATAGTATCTCAAGGTTCTCATTATATCTTGGGATTTGATATAACTTTTGATACAATAATTAATCTATGGACATTACCATTAAAAAGTGGATACAAAAATGTCTACACTATAATGGTAAGAGTACATCATGCATATCTAACTGTATGCATTATATAGTAATCAATAGTACTACATAGTTGGGTATAGGGTACCCACTATTAAAACAATACATATATGAAGTAATACTTAAAAAAGGATAAATATAATCATTATTTTATTGAAAATAAAAAATATAAATTCATACTACTAAGGTCTAAATACATGACCATTTATTACACCAGTGCACACCTTAAGGGTAATGTGTGCAATGGTGGTACTTTCTAGTGGTGGTTTAGAGAACATGGTTTGGACCATGATCTCGATAAGTTTGAATTTCTCCTGTAAATGTCTTCGTTCGAGCTTTAGTTATTGAATCTAGACTTGATCTTGGTCCAGAGAAAAGTTGAGTGATGCCATATTCCTCAGAAGCTCCAATAAATGAGATTCATAGGTTATAATCTTAATGGTCGAGGACATCACTTCTTCCATCTATGTCAAACAGACTTTATCATAACCCTTAATATACTAATCTTAACACTCACTGTACAATAGATATATTCTCAATGGTTAATATTCTTAACAACTTTTTAATTCTGACAAGATATACTTTATAAAGGTCCAAAATAACCAAAGTAGTGCATGTTTTTTCTATAACTACATTACATATTATGGAATTTATTCATTAAAAATGAAATTTCATTTATAAAATTTCAGGTCATTACATCGGCAACATGGAAATTAGATTACCAGAAGGAACTCTTTAAGTGTTAGTTTATTGGAACTTAGAAGAATCACTTCACCCAAATAACCACATCAAGTTTCACATACTCATGTATGTTTACTCCAAAATCACACAAACATTTACATGAAAAATGTAACATTCTCCCCTCGATTCACCATGAATAGTAACTGGACCAGGTTTCCACTAGACCTCAGGCATGTCTCCCCATACGCCAGAGGCCGCTGACTAGTAGCGAGGGTCTAGGGTAGTACTGTGGGGAGACTATACACCCTCATTAAAGTTCACAATAACAGGAAAATAAACCAAACATAATCCATATCATAACCAGAGTAAACAGAAGTAATAAACATATCCCTCAATAAATAATAAATGAATGAAAAATCAAACAGTCATATAGACTCACTAGAAACCCAAAGTGCCTACCATATAGAAAAAATGATAAAAGAATAAAACAATCATATAAGAGGCTCTACAACATTCATGATCCTCACCTTATCCCAATCTCTAGTCTACATGAACAATCCTACTCAATCAATCCTGGGCCTCTGCCCAACCCAAACCTTCTAATAGTGAGGTCTGCTCAGGTACCCAAGTACCATGACCACCCAAATAGGGTGTGAGTAAAAATAAGTAGGGAACCAACAACATGATACTATACATAACAAGTAAATTTAGTGTATACATTTGACATGCTCAAAAAATAAATACAGTGCTGTAGAAGCATAAATAAATAATCATAGTTGTTCCTCATGTCCTGCATAATACCTAGGATCAACCTAAACCCACTTCAACCAGTGTTGGGTTGTCTCTAAGCATGTCACACAACCGTGCCTACCAATACCTAGCCAAATGGCTGTATAATAGTAAGTGGAACCACCAAATCCTAGGAGCACATTCCAGGCATCAAAATATAATATTAGGCATCATTACTGACTCCTAGGAGGTAATCCTAGGAAATTAATAATCATCACGATCCTAGTCGATTACTTGGGGTATGACCCTAGTAAATACAGTATTATCAGGCTCAAAGCCCAACCTAGGTGATATCCTATGAATTACATATTCATCAAGTGAAAATGCTGAACCCCATGAGGTAATTATAATCATTCTATAGTCATCAGGCACAAACACCGAACCCCATGAGGTTATCCTGAGTGTTCCATTATCACCAGACACAAACACAAAACCTTGAGAGTTACTACTGAGCATTCCATATATCCAATACATCATGATGGGAAGTGAATCCCACTCAAACCATCTCATAATACGTATCTCAACTGGTTGACCATCTTCCTAAACCCATCCTACAAATAGAGGTCAACCTCTCTAATTCATTCCCTATCATTGTCACAACCATAACATGCTCAAATCATCGATTTGAGTTTTATCATGACACCAAAAATCATCACTACCCATTCCCATTAAGAAAACCCTTTCTAGGGTCAACATGCCACTGGGGTCTCCAAGGTATCATCATATCCAGGAAACCCTTCATGGGTCCTCTTATCTCAAACACATCTTCTAGGTTACCACTCATCACTCGGAGGACATAACATCCCTCTATATTTTCAAAATCTCACCAAGCCCCCATTGACATCCTAAGAAAGTCTCATAAGGGAGACAACTTCAAGCCTACCCCCTTCCCAAGTCACTCTTTGTTGGTCTGAATACCCATCCTATCCATTCGTCTCCTCAATATCTACCCACCTAGGTAGTCATGTCTCATTGGGGAAGGAACACTCTCCCCATGATAATCTCATAATACAAATATATTTAAGGAATCACTTAGTTGTAACATAACCTACTCAGGCCAAACATCCCAAATCACAACCTCCCTCTATTCAGAGGTCACCAAGGGAACCTATGATATGGGCCCCTATGTCTCATTCATTTCCCTTTTAATTTGATTTATAGTTCTCTGAGTCCAAGTATCATAGAAAAAATTGTAATAATCAAGGGATTTACCATCGGTGACCGAGACAATCATGCCAGTGTCAAAGGGTCCATTGTGGACTTTGAAACTATATCTAGTTCATTCACTGACATTTAATTTAATTAAAACAATTTACTTAATTTTAAATAGGCCAATCAACCTCGGTGGAGAGATTGCACATATCACATGCATATAACATATTTTATTATACTAAAGGGTATGTATGAGGGACCACCTACCTCAAACAAGCTGCTTCCCTTTTTAAGCGCAACTTGATAACTCTTGACTCAGCTCGCCCAAGTCCATTCGTCCACCACCCATCCTTGCATGGACTTAACTCATGGAAAATAATCCAATCATTAATTATAAACCACTGATAATTAATTATTCAATTTAGTTAAACACTTTATAATTAATTTACAATTTTATTTAATTAGGCATAATGCTAAAAACTCACAAATTGACCTAGTCGCATTGAAGCTGCGAGTGATAGGGTGTGGTCTAATCCTATGCACCCCAAGCCTAAGGAAAACAAAATCTCTAATTAACATTGACAATTCAATGAAAAGTTTTACCCAAATTCACTAAAAACCCTACGATAAACCATACGAAGACATACCTTCACTAAAATGATGTGAGACGATGTGAAGATAACATCTCAGGTCCTCTATGAAATCCAATAAAAATCCCCATTGATTGGGATGATTTACACCATGCACCTATGGGAATCACTGAGAAACCCTAACCCAAAGAAGAAAAAAATTAGTGAAATAAAAAGGAAGGGACTAACAGAGGAAGGGGAGGAAGAATCTAACCTCGATTGCCATAAAATCGACACCCAAAACATCCTGGATCAGGGGGGATAGGGGTAGGTCCATATAAAGACCTTCCCATGTGTGCTTGCTTGATCCAAAACAAAGATGGGTGAAGCCACATTTTTTAAATAAAAAACACCCAAAAGGGTTTCATAGCGGGAACACCCCAGGTAAAGGGTCCTCCTCACTATGTCCCAAAAACTCATGGTGTGACCACAATGGTCATGTTGTGAAATGGATACTGTTGTAAAATTATAGTAGCCTGACCACCCCAACCCTTCTCTAATATTTTCCCAAACACTTGAGCCCTCTATCAGAGCTCAAACCCCATCTAATAACACCATTTATGGATGTTCAAATGCTCAAAACCCCAGTTCGAGTCCTGATTCTCAAAATGAACTATCTACCAAACCAAAATTTAAAATTCACATTGAATTTAATAAACTTTCCAGACATGGGGTTTTAAATAAAACATGAAATGAAATCAAAGAAATGACACAAAAGGTTTTACATGGTTTGAAATTTCACCCCACGTCCATGAGAGAATCATTGCACATTTTCATTTCATCGAAAGTACAAAGTTATAATCACCGTGACTTGACAACCATGTAGATAACTAACTTAAGTAATCCCTCAACACCTCACCATATGGTACCACCCCCTTTTATATAGGGTCCCACTTGGTCAAAAATTTTCACCAACCTACTACATTCACAAGGTCCATCTATTAGCAACAATGACCGTCAATCCCTTACAGATCTCCTTGACCTAGCGATGCAAATCGGGCCCACGACCCACGGGCTTTGAAGGTATGGGGCAGATGTGGGGCGGGGCGGGCCTAAATTGTTTGACCGTTTAGAGTGCGGGCCAATGCGGGTTGGCCCCACGTGGGTACGGGCCAATGCAGGTTGTGCCCGCGCGGGTGAGGGCTTGCCCACGGGCCTGATTTAAAAAAATATTATTTTTACAATATATGTTTCTTTAACATTTTATTTTTTTAATAAAAAAATCACGGTTAAATGGTGACATATGATTTCTCACCATAATGGTCATATTAATTCACCATTTATTCACATGTGAATTTTAAATAGGCCTATATTTATTGTTTTAATATGATATTATATTATTTAAATAGTAATTATTAACTATATTCACATGTGTGTCAACCCATCTCTTGAAAAATGGAACTCATTTCCCCTGTGCATGGTTTCAATTCTATAAGAGTTATTATAATCATAATATTTTTTAGGTCGATTTAATTTTTTATTATTTTATTTTATTTTGTTATTAAGAGAATAGGATAGAACCTCGTGAAAACACTATTAATAACTTCCTCTGAAACTGATTGTTACCTAGAGAGACTTCATTCATTCACAGGTTTAGTTGTTCACATCACCACACAACCAACATTATCATTCATCACCCATCACCAATCACTCACCTACTTTCTATCACAACATTTTTCCACCACATCGGTGTCACCGCATGCCACCGTTAACCCACAAAAAAATGTTACATCACATCCTTTAAAACTCTAGTTATTGTTAATTCATAATTCTCCCCACAAATACCTTTAAGAATGATAAAAAATACAGTATTTAAATGATTATAAATAGTATTTTTTTTTTGTAAATGTGGGTAAGCCCGCGGGCAACCCGCGGGTTTATGCGGGGCGGGACGGGCTTGAAATTTTTTGTTCACATTATATGCGGGCTTTTGTGGACAAACCCGCGTGGGCTCAAACCCGTGTGGGATTAGCCCACCCCATCCCGGCCGACCCGTTTCACATTACTAACTTGACCTGATTACCAATCACCGATAGATCATCAGTGGTCCTGCACTATAAAAAAACAAGTAATTGGCCACATTTTCTAAAATTGTGACTAAATTTTTATTTAATTTTGTTTTCTAAAAACATGGCTAAATTTTAATTTAAACGTGTTTTAAAAAATTCCTAATTTAGTCATGTTTTAAAATGTGGCTAATTTTTAATTATCCAAGTTTTTTTAAACGCTCTTAACCTTTATTTTAACTATGTTTTAAATGTGACAAGATAAAATAAGAAATTTAAATCTATTATATGTGTATATATTTATAATAGTTTTACATAATATTAAAAATAAATGTTATTTATATAAAATTAACATGCAAACACACACACACACACACATATACATCGATACATAGATATAAATACGCACAATGAAAACATAATAAAAATTAATTAATAATAACTAAAAAAATAGTTATCAATAATAAATGATTAAATATGTGAATATTATATATATATATATATATTAAATTATATATATACATATACAAATATATTAAGTTATATATATATCATTATATATAGGTGTAAATTAATATTTTAATGAATATGTAAATATATAAAATTGTAAGTATTTATATACACACAAAAATATGTTAACATATAATATATATATATATATATATTAATTTATAAATATAATAATATGATTATTATATTGTATATCAATAAAAATAAATTTTATTTATATAATCAAGTCAACACTGACATAGCCCGAAGAGAATTCCTGATCCCCACAAGTTGATGACTAGCACCTGACATCACACAAGATAAAACTATGAATGATTTTTCCACAGAAACCACGGAAGAACATAAACAAGTCAATATGCTCTAAAGAGAACTCCATAGGGAGAACAGTACCAGAAGTCAAATAGGTATATAAACCCAAAGTACAATGACAATGTACCAGAAGTCAAACATGTATATAAACCCAAAGTACGATGAAATAGTACCAGAAATAAAATAGCTGAACAACCCAAGGTCCCAACAAACAAAGTAATCCAAGCCCAAAGAGTCAACAACAACTGCCACCTCCAAGTGGTGTTTTCCCCTTGCTCATATCTGGAAGGAGGAAATCTACAAAAACTTGAAATAAAAGGTAGAGTGTGAGCTAAAATCATAGTAGGGTCTCACAAAGTGTACAATAATAAGATTCCAATATAAATAAACCAAATAACAATTTAAATTTTAAATAAAATAGGCATGGTAGTACAATCACATATTTAAAACAAAAATTATTTTCATTTAAATTAATGGAAAAATTTTAAACAATGGGTTAAGTGAACATTTTATATAAAATGATTTATTTAAATCAATAGGAACATGTAAAGAATCTTTACAAACAATGGAATATATATCAAAATAATCAAAAATAAGAAACATGGCCATCTACCAAGAGGTATGATAATTCCAGGTTATGGGATCTTCACACACTCATATATTGATAATGAAAATGTGCACAAAAATCCCTCAGACACTAGTCATAGAGGACTCATTAACATCCCATTGGGGATAAGATTTCCTGAGGTATGTATTTGTTAGAGTTGCAAAGCGTCATTCTGTTGCTAGGGAATTTCCATCCTAGCATGTTTATTCTAAATTACTCACTAAATATCTAGGATTGCATGTGCTAAAAAAATCAATAATGGGAAAATTATTTCAAAACTTTTTAAAATAAAATTTCCCCATTTCCCATTTTAATATGAAAATTTCTCTTTAAAAACCAAAATGTGGGGTTTAAATCAATTCATTTATTTTTCAAGAAAAAAAATAAAACATTGATTCTTATAAAAAAAGTTTAATCCATTTTCTAAAAATCAATTTCAAAATTAAATTTCACAAATCCAATTCTACAATTTCCATCAAATCCAAATCACACCTCAATTCACTAGAATTGGGTGGGTGGGTGGGGGGGGGGGGTTCCCCAAATCCATACCATTTCAATTTAAATCCCAATTCACATTGAATTTGGTTTTCATAATACAATTGAAATCAATTTAATTTAAATTAAGAAATTCAAGGTAAAATTAATTGACCATCTTATACGGATCAACTACCTTTTTCATAGAAACACAATTCCCACAACAGAATCCACCAACAAGAATGAGGGCACAAAATATCTAGGAAATAAACCTAAAAACAAGATTAAAAAACATAGATTTTAGATACATCAATCCCAATATGATCTATAAAAATCCAAGGATGGAGAGAGAAAGAGAGAAAGAGATAGGGAGACTGCTTACTTGGAGATACGCACCGCAACCTCAACAACGATCGATCACTGAAAAAATGATACAAAAGGGTTGGAGGGATCCAAAATTTCCTAAGGATGGCTCTAGGTTGAGATAAAGGAAACCTAGGGGAAGGGGAATGAAATTTTCAACTAATACACTTTTTTAAAACCAACAGTCAGGACTTTACATGATGTGTAACCAGATTTCACATCATATAATTTTAAAGTCCCACATACACTAAAAACCCATAGTCTTTTATAAAAAACCCATTACCTTTTTATTAAAAAACTAATTTTTAATTTATATACAATTTGTAAGATGTACATGATGTGTATCCTTTCACGATGTGTACCAGTTTCACGACATATGCTGGGAGATGATTTCACATCGTGTAACAACATTATAAAACATGTAAATCCCTAACAGATTGTAGAACCCAAAGGTTTTATACCAAAAATTTCAACAAATCCCTGATTTCACCATTACAGGTATCCTCTCAATCCCTTCTCAGCCCTACCCCAAACAAAAAAAAAGGAAAACCATGAAAAATCTTAAAACGTACCTGACATAAAGGTAATAGGATGTTACAACTTCCCCACTATAGAAAAAAATTGTCCCCAGAAAGCTTGTCAAGAATCTTCCATATCGAAAAGGTGAATCCATTAATCTTTCATCAGTGCCTCGCGCTCCCATGTCTCATGAGAATCAGAATCATACTACCATAACACATGGACCAAAGTATCATCCTCCCACAAAGTACCTTGTTCTCAGAATCAACTATCTTGACATGATGCTCAGTCATAGATAAATTAAGCTCAACATCGAGATCACTCCAGATCTGACCATGAGATGGATTAGAAAGATACTTTTATAGCTATGATACATGAAGCACATCATGTATCGATGTTAACTATGGAAGAATTTCTAAATGGTAAGTTTCTTTCCCCACCTTCTCAACAACCTCAAAAGGCACCACAAAATAAAGAGTAATATTCCCTTTCCTCCCAAGTCACTGCTGACCCAAACGCGGTGAAACTTTCAGGAACACCCAATAACCAACTAAAAATTCCAATGATGTATGACAATGATAAACATAATATTTATACCTACTTTATTCCATTAACAACCTTTGATGAATCAATTGAACCTTTATCATTATCTTTTGAACTATTCTTGGTCCAACCAAGAAATTTTCACCTATCTCTAACCAACACAATAGAGATTTACAAGGCCAACCATACAAGGCCTCAAAAGGAACCATATTGATTGAAGAATGGTAACTATTGTTATAAGAAAACTCAACCAGCCCTAAATGGTCATCCCAAGCTCCACTAAAGTCAAGAGTGCAAGCATGAAGCATATACTCAAAGATCTGTATATCCCTCTTAGTTTTTATATCCATCTGCTGATGGTATACTGTACTCAAATGAACCTGAGATCCTAGTGCCTCCTGGAGGACTCTCCAAAATCAAGAAGTAAAACAAGGATCCCTATCAGAGACCATCACAGATGGAACTCCATGAAAATGAACACTCTCTTTCATGTAGAGATTTCCCAACTCCTCAACTTTGGTTGTATCTCAAATGAGTAGTAAGTGATCTGATTTAGTTAGCCTATTGATCACAACCCATATAACATTATTCTTTCTCTAGGTATGTGGAAATCCAAACAAAAAGTCAATTGAGATCTCATCCCACTTCAAAGTTGGAATTAAAAGTGGCTGAAGAAAACCTGAAGGTATATGGTGCTCGACCTTGACATTTTGGCATGTATAACAATGAGACACACAATCAGTAATGCCCTATATCATACCTAGCCACCAGAATCAATTCCTCATGTTATAAAACATATTCTTGGTTCCTTAGTGAACTTCCCACTCAGAATTATGACAACCTCCCATCACATCTTTTCGCACTGGAAAAGGTACAACGTACCAGTTTTGGAAATATTGAATACCCTTTGTGGAGAACAACCACTCAATAACAATATACCCACCATAAAGAGAGTCTCTAATGTTGTAGAACTCATCATCAAGATACTGTTACTCAATAATCATCTTGATAAGAATGGATTTCAATTGAAAATTGGATAATACCAACTCAAACCCTATTTTATAAACTCCAATATGAAACTGTGAAAAAAGATCCATCAAGTTCCACTCTTCTAATGATTCTTTCACTACATGAGTTAGAAGTTTCTTGCTTAAGGAATCTACAGAGACATTCCCTTACCTCAAGGTATAATAAATGTTAAATTTAAAATATTGCATGTATTTCACCCAATTCCACTGGAGGAGATTCAAATATTTTTTAGAGAAGATATAACTCAAGATTTTGTGGTCAGAAAACATGGTAAACCTTTATATGAAAAGGTAATGCTTCCAAATCTTAAGTGAATGCATCACATTTTCAATTTCAAGATCATGGTTTATATAATTCTTCTCATGTGGCCTAATATACTGAGAGACAAAGGATACCACATGATCACCCTATATAAGAATACAACCCAAACCCGAACCCGATGCATCACAAAAGACGACATATCCCTGTTTAGCCTCTAGAAAGAGTTAACACCAACAAATAAGTAAAAATTTGTTTCAACTCAATAAAAGAACTTTTAAATTTATCATCCCAAGCAAACTTTACCCCCTTTCAAGTTAGAGAGGTCATTGGAGAATCCAACTTTGAGAAACCATTTACAAATCGATGATAATACCCAGTTTATCCCAAGAAGCTCTAAAACTCAAAAACATTATGTGGATACTCCCATGTCATACTAGATTTCACCTTGTCAGGATAAATTGAAATACCATGTCCTAACTCCACGTTTCCCAAGAACTTCACTTCCTGAATCCATAAATTATAGTTTGATATCTTGGCATAAAGTCATTGATTTATGAACAATTCCAGGAATACTCTCAAATGACATACATGATCCTCATCAGACTTAGAGTAAACAATTATTTCATCCAAAAAGACCACCAAAAAAGTGTTCAGATACTTGTGGAAGATCCTATCCATCAAATCTATAAAGACTATAGGAGAATTAATTAGACCAAATGGCATGAAAAGATACTCATAATGGCCATACCTGCTTTGGAAGGTGGGTTTCTGAATGTCATTGTTTCCCTCGGAATTCGGGGATGACCGCCTTGATGGGAGGTTCAAACATTCTGATCAGTTTCTAATAGGTTTGTTTGTAGAACCAGAAACATCCAATGATTCCACATCTATTTGGACCTACTTTCCAAAGGTAGGCGCTCATTAGTTTGTGGACTGATGAGGCTTAGGAATTTGCATTGGTCGAGAGGATGGGAGGTCGGACTCATCACACCTTTTTGAGGGAAATTATTGTCTACTCCGGGACTCTCTTTATAGATTTAAGTTATGTTCGTGAATCCTTATTACATTACCAAGTATTAAATGAGCTTTCCTTCAAATCTGACAATCAATGATTAAATATGTAGGAAATTTAGAGAATATTTTATATGTATTCGAGGTTCTTCATCGATAGAGAATCATCTGTATTTATTAGAGATTCTTGGTCAATGGTATCCTTCGACACAATTATATAGAAGTCTCTTGGTCATTATGATGACCATGCTAGTTTTAAAGCCACTCAGTGGGGCACTTGGAGTTTATTGTCATTCAGAAGGACATGGATTATTTCAGAGTTGGGATCGAACCTACAGATGGGCTACCTACGTATACTTTGTTTAGAAAAGGAACCAAAACCCACGTAGTTCGAGTAAGTAAGTATGATGTTTATGATTGAAGGCTCAAAGAAGGATTTCATAATTAATTTTACACTTTAAGCTCACGTGAGTCATGCTCGGTGTGAGAAACAAGAGGTATTGGTAAAAATTAGACAATTGTGCCATGAAAGATGCAATCATAAGAAATAATGTGGGACTTATGTATGTATGACTACCCAGATAAATGAAGATTAGGATTTCTTCAGGGAAGAAATCCAAGAACATGTTCTATAAAGGTATATGTGCTTCATGGAGATTTGAATACTCTAACTTGGGGATTACTCCTGAAAAGGAGGCCCAAATTAGGAGAGGACTTATGATTGGGTTTTACTCCTGAGAAGGAATCCCAAATCAAAGGTAAATTAGGACTGGTTAAGAGAAATTAAGATTGGGGCTTAATCCTGAGAAGGAGGCCCAGGTTAAGGAAATTGAAAAATTAAGTGACTTGGGGCTTACTCTTGAGGAGGATGCCCATATTAATGAGGATTTGGACTGGAGATTACTTCTGAAAAAGAGGCCCAGGTTAAAGGAATCAAGGTCTGGGGCTTACTCTTGAGGAGGATGCCCATAATTTGGTGAATTATGACTGGGGATTAATCCGAAAAAGGAGGCCCAGGTTAGGGGATCTGGGGCTTACTCCTAAAGAGGATGCCCAAATTAGAGGACTTGGGGCTTACTCCTAAAGAGGATGCCCATATTAATGAATTATGACTGGGGATTATTCCTGAAAAGGAGACCCAGATTAAGGATTCTATCATATTAAAGGATGATGTTTAATGAATGAAATCTCAATCTTTAGTGACATAAATATGTGTAAATCACTAGGTTTTGAGAGATATTCCACAGAATTCCTTTCAGATATGGAAGTCAAATCAAGAAATCATGCCATAAATGGATTTGAAGAGTTTCTTGAAGACTGAATCTTGAATAGGAGAGGTGGAATGACTTAAGAGGGGTGAAATGGGCAAAAAGGGCACCCAAAAAGGTAGGGGCACACAAGTCCTGGCAGGCGCGCAGGTACTGCGTGGGCGCGCAAGTACTGGTCGCGCAGGTATACCTGCACGACCTATAGGTACTTGCGCGTTTGTAAACCAGTGCAATAATACTTGAGCGATCCTTGACCAATGCCTTTATAATTATCCTGAGGTACTTCCAGAAGAGAGGCACACAAGTTTTGGTGAGGAAGTAGGGCGGCGCGCAAGTATGTTCATTCCCCTAAAGGGTAAAACACCTTAGGCGCACAAGTGTTAGTGAATTCTAACACTTATACCTTACTCCTCTTGTTTAGAACTTCCATTCTAGGTAAAGAATTACATTAGAAGTGTTCGGAAGACCTGGAGAAGAGACTTGGGCGTTCAGAGCTCTAAATATGAATTTTGGAAAAATTCCTCCCCGAATGGGGGGCCCACAGGGTCTATTTATAGGATGAAGAAGACCCGGGCAGTTATCCTTTAGGTCACACAAGTCACTTGCGCGAACACTAGGCGGCGCGCAAGGGGACTTGCGTGACAGTGATATAACTTGCGCGGCACATGTGCTTTTGATCCCTTGTTCATGCCTTTGTCGATTTTTGATGTTTTCTTCAAAGGATGAATCAATTTGTGCTAAGTCATATTCCTTTCCATTCTTTTAGACAATGTGACGAAAAGGAGCATCAATAAAAGTCCCCCCTCAGAGTTGGATCCAAAAGAAATGCGGATTTGACTCTGAGGAAAAGAAGAAAAAAACCAATGGAAAGGCGACACACAAGTTTTCAGGGCGCAACACTGGGCGCGTAGGTTCTTTCCACGCAGGGCTGGACCGCGCTGGATGGAGCGCGCTGGGTGGAGGCACGCAGGTGAGCCGCCTGGCCTATAAATACGCGTTCCTTTGCCGCACATCACATCTGATTCCGGATTCTCAATCTCTCGCTGCGCAAGTTGCTCATTTTCCGCAGTTTCTTTGTTTTCGCGCTATTGTCAAGGTAATAGGACTTGCGCGGCGATACTTGTGCACCAAAAACCTGCGCGACGCAATAAAACTTGCGCGACACATCCATACTTGCGTGCCTTAATGCCTTATCCATTTTTTCTGAAATTTCTTCACAAATTTTATGAAAAATCAACTTACTTAAAAGTTAATTTATTCAACTTTTGTGCAGAATCAATGGCTCTTAGACCCGGAATAGTCGATGAACTGGCTAGCAAGAGGATTGATGATATGATGAACATCATTGGCCATGATTATTATACTGTCAAGGATAGCAGTCTTCCAGATTTGGCTAAGTATCTAAAGAAATATCATCTCGACTTTCCTCAAAGAACTTATCTGCCTTTGTATGGATATGGTCATCTGCGAGAAGTCACTATTCCAGAAGCAAAGAACTATCTTCCATTTTCATGGTTTCAGAATTACACCAACTTTTCTTCAGCAAATATCTTAGGTGGAGGATTATTTCTAAATGCTGGAATAGTGGAGAAGCCCTATATGATGCATCATAGCCCTTGTACACCAGATCTGAAATATCATACACCTGAGATGCAACCACATTATCATCCTTCAATCTTCCGAAATGCTCAGATGGATCAATCCAAAGGCTGGAAGAAAAGTTGGGACTTCCGTCTTGGGGGAAGCGTGAAGCCAACTTGGATGTGGGCATACTGGGTGCGATAAACCTGTGCAGAGTTTGTCGAGGATCTGAAGGGAGATGCAATATACGAAGATATCTGGGTTGGGCAAACATATGTTTACAGACATGATAACTTTGTGCCGGAGATATTCATCCACTAGAGCCCATCAGCTAATTCTTTCCATCTGACTCATGGAGAAGTAGGTATCAGTCTGTGGGATGTCCACAAGATCTCATGGGCTCCAATTTTGGGTGATATGTATGATGAATTCATTCCTCCCAAGGTGACTTGGAATGATTCAGAGAAGACTCCTACTTTAGCTCGAGAATTATTTAAGATCTTCCACAGGCTCAAGAGTTCAGAGACCTTGTTAACTCATTCTAGAAAGGATATTCATCCGGAGTAATGGATGAATATATTTATTATTGAAAAGAAAGAGAAGGAGCCAAAGGAGAAGGAGCCGAAGGAGAAAGGATCCAAGAAAAAGAAATCCTAGGATAAGAGGCCCAAACGTCCTACCACCTGCCCAAAACCTGAGAAGAGGGGTACTCCTGGCACATTCTGGCCAACTCTAGAAGCAGGAGAGTTCAAAAAGTGGGGATATGAGGTGAATCAAAGGATCCCAAAGAAGACTCGTCTGGCAGGATTCTTGGCAATGTGGCTCAGTGTGTATCTCTTGCCGGTTAGGGATTCAAAGGGAGGCGTCAGGCCAGGGACCTTCATCATTGGGAAAAGTTGGCTGAGGGAAAAATGGTTGGGTTGGCTACCCCCATTTTAGCAAAGATTCATAGGAGTTTACTTCATGTCTTCATGGGTAAATCTCCTTTACGAATAGTGGGACCATTCCAAGTTTTATGGGGATGGATCGCCACTCAATTCAGGACTTACAATGTACAAAATGGATTACAAATCCCTAGAATTTCTTTTAGGACATCAGTGCAAGCATTATCTAGAGTTTCTCCATTAGATGTTAATGCCTATGACATGAAAGTGAGGCTGAGAATGTTTAAGGAATTAAACTTCTTTCCCTATGGAAATCTGCCAACCAGGCAGTTTGTTGATGATGGAACAACCTGCTTGGATTTGAGGGCATACATGCTAGCTTGCAGGGATGGTGTGCTAGTTGCCAGGATTGACAGAGAAATTATATGCGAGGCCTATGCTCCATATATATTTGCACGTAAATTCAAATGTCTGCAATAGATTGATGTAACTCCTCCAGTACATGTCAGGTTAGAGAAACATATGATGGTTGCTCGACAACTATGGCTGTTGAAGTCAAGGGAGAAGACTGGGGCAGTATTTGATCTAACAGTTGAAAAAGCAGCACATAATTTGACTACATATTATGACGAACACTAGATAACATCATACCCCAAAGGGATATTGAATCACCCAGTTTATCAGGTGGGGAAAAGTAAGAGGAATGTAGAGAAAGAAACCCTTCCTCATGAAGGTGATGCTTCCCCACCTGAAGTTGATTCGATAGACTCCTCCTCTAGAACTGATTCACCGAATTCCCATGATGGGGATGATGAGGCACAACCAGTGGAAAAGAGGTTTTGTGCCCGATATAATCCTCCGGCCAGAATTAAAAGACCCACTCCATCAACTCCTGGTGAGTTACTTCATTGTGGTAATTCAATCACTACTACTTTATAAAGCAATAAGTCTTATTTCCTTATTCTATATCTGTAGTTGCAGGAGTTGGGAAGAAATTGAAATCAAAGATTGCAGGACCTTCCTCGCAACCTTCATATCTAAGACCAGAGGCTATCCAGTTATGGCAGAGTTTATACTGTGATACTGAGACCTCCTGGCTGGATTTGTGTGAGGGCCTAAAACTTCCTGGAATAGGGAATCTTATGGCTTCTACAAATCTCCAATATGAGGATAACCCCAATGAAGTGTGGGCTTAAATCAGAGAGTTGGAAATGCTCATATACGCCAATAATGAGTCTTTTCCTGTCACCAGGCGGGTGAAGGAAATGATTGATCGTGGCGCCGCTGAGGGGGATGGTGGTTCTGGAGATGAAGAGTGACATGAGTATGTGGCTCCTGAAGATGTAAGTTTTCTTTCCCTATTTGATTTTCAATTTGATTCCATTAAAATCTTTGTTACTTAAGGAAGTTATTTTCTTCATATTTCAGCTTGAAAAGAAAGGAACTGAGGTTCCTTCGCCACAGTATATCCCTGGTGGTACTGCCATTGGGGCTGCTGCTGATTCTCCTCACGAACCAGGCGAGATATCTCCAGGCCATCAGGCCATGAATGAGGCGTTGGACATAGCCTTCCATTCTCCAATCCAAGTGCCAATAAGGGAGACTACCGATACTCCTAAAAAACCAAAGAAGCAAAGGCAACGAAGGAGGAAGTCCACAGCTAAATGCTTCATTAGCAGCGGTAAGTCCTTCGGGTAATCATGAGTTTATACCCATGACCACATGGTTACTCATATTTCTAGGGATTGCGGGGGCTTCTTCAATTTCCCCCCTAAGGTAAAGGACTGATCCTCCTTCAAAGACCACGAAGGGTGTTGTGGAACAATCACAAATCCAAGCTGACTTGGCTGCTCCTAGAGAAGAGCTAGCATCTATTCCCAATATCCCTCCTGCTGTTGTTGCAAGAAGAGAAGAACCTGTTTCTGGTAAGTCAACAATGCTTTATAAAAATGTTGAATGAAACACCGACTGACTTCCATTCTGTGATACTTTAGGTTCAACTCCTGCATTAGAGCTTCTGGCTACTGTTGCAACTGATGCAACTGATGCTGTGATTTTACCCAAAGATGCTGTCCAGGGTCAGGGGCTGCAGGATGTAAGTCGTCAAGAAGACACACCAAACGCTCCCACTGGTGAGACTAACCGGGATTCTGAAATATCATTAGATGAAATGATGAATCATGGAATGTATTTTGAATAATTTTATGATCATGCTAAGTTTTCATGTGATTTAGAAGACCTTGGGAATGAGTGTTATCCTTCGCCCAGTAAATTTTCTTATAATTTACACTTCTAATCGCGACTAAAAATGATATGCAGTTCCATCCATAGAAACTGCTGAACTGCTAATGCTTGAAGAGGGTGTGGACATTGATGTCAACCCTACCATTGCAGAAACATTATCTCAAGTAGAGCTAAACCCAGTAAACCCTCCTGAGACCCATCTTGAAGATCCTGTTGAGACTGGGAAATATGGGGAGGAGTCTTCTCAGGTTGCTAACCCACCGTCGGGTAAGGGATAACAATATTTGTGATTGTACTTAATTTACAAGACAATCAATTCTTTTGTTATCCTTTGAAGCTAACCAAAGCTTTCAATTAATCATACTGGGCCGTCAACTGTAGTGGCTAGATCTGGAGGTGAGGCCTCAGCCTCTTCCCCAACAGGAATTGAAAGTGAAGAAGCACAGGTCAGGGGGGGAGGAGCAGAACAGGGCACTTCCTTAAGTGCATTAATCCCATATTACATGCCCCCCCTATGATGATGATGTTGAATCAGAACCAGAGGTGCTTAAAGCGTTCAGATTTTCACGACACAAGGCATAGAACAACAATGAAAAATATTATCTGAGGTGCCTTTAGAAGAGATATCATTGAAGATCCCTCGATTGTCATCCCAGTTTATCATGATAGGACTTGGCGGTTTTGGATATGAAAAGATCCATGCCGCGGTGAAACAAGTCATCTTCAGGAGGGAGCAGGAGCAAAAGTGTCGCGAAGATCTGACCAGGGTGAAACTGTCAGTTAACATTGGAGAATTTGAGGCTGAAGTATCCCAAGCTGAGGCTTATTACGCTACCAAGATGAAGGATATGAAGTATAAAATCAAAGAAAAAGTCGTCCAGCAGGTGCAACTCCAGCAACAGTTAGATGTTGTTACTGGGGAACTTGACCAACTTAATAATTCACTGGAGGGAGTTCAAACGAATGGTATGAAGACCATTGCGGATGCCAAGAAAGCACTCCATTAGGCTGAAAAGAGTGAATTTGGTCAAGTGCATGAGCTTCAAGTAGCTGCTTATGAAGCTCGGGATGCGGTTCATCAATTGAAGACTTATGTTGACAGTCTTTTGTAATTCCTTGGAAAATAGAAGAGACTCCAATCTATGGATGTCCTTCTAACTCTTGTGCATCAATGAAAAACACTTTCACCTTCACTCATTTGTACCTACATACTCTTTTGCTACATGATTTAGATTTTACCTAAGCCAATGGGCCTAGTAAGCATAGTTTGATTTTTACTAGGATTAATGTAAATAACCCTACAAACTTCGAACCTTTTAATTGCTCAATATTACCTAAATCATACAAAATGTATGTTTAGTGAGCTTGGAACTTGACTTTTATTCAGAGTTCCTTTGTATTTTGTGGGAAGTTTAAAGTCATGCACATCGGACATAAAAAGGTTAATGTTTAAGGTCGAAATAGCTTTGACCAAATGAATTAGAATTGACTCAATTCCTTGATAATTCATCTAAAAACATAGTACTATACTCAAGTATGAGGGAAAAATATGTAAACTATGACTTAAGAATATTTGAATCTGAGGAATGATATGAAAAAGAGATAAAAGACATTAGAAGAAGTAGTTCCCAAGAATGAAGTTACCATTATTTAACAAACCCGTTAGGGGGGTGAATTATGCAGGGCCACATAAGGGAATTGGCTACATAGTTAAATAAAATAGTATCTTTTGGCTAACAAGTCTGTTATGTAGACTATTTATTCAAGGCCACCTATGGGCACGTGCTGAATAGTCAGGTAAAAGAACTCTCAGAAATTTACTTTTCTAGTGCTAAAAGCCAGTGAAAGTTTATGGAGATTCAAATTTTCCAAAGTATAGATTTGGCTGTATGGAAAGAGGTACTTGAATATGGAAAAGATATTTCCAAACAAGATTATCGAAGAACTGAATAGATATCACTCCTACAAAGGTCTGACCCAAATGTAGGGAATGAGAATATAAACCACAGACTTGAATACTTTTCAGATCATGAAAAAGGATATGGGACAAATATGTTAAGGATGACTATTTTTGCGGATCCCTACATACTGTCATTTAAGACAAATAAGGACAAAAGATGCATTCTTCCCAAGAATGAAGTTACCACTATCCGACAAACCCGTTAGGGGGTTGAATTATGCAGGGCCACCTAAGGGCATTGGCTGCATAGTCAAATAATAGTATCTTTTGGCTGACAAATCTGTTATATAGACTGTTTATGCAAGGCCGCCTATGGGCACATGCTGCATAGCCAGGAAAAAGAACTCTCAGAAGTTTGACATTTTTGTGACTAGAAGTCATGAAAAGGGTTATAAAGATCTGAAAATATTTAAGGTTATGATTATAACACATAAATATGGGTATTGTCCAATGTATAAAGAGATACACAGATCAATGCTAACTATAATAATGTTGTGGCTGGGTCCTGAATTGAAATGTTGGACTTCACTACGTATCCCATAAGTATGAGAATCAAGCCATACGTAGTTCTTAAACTATAGTTTAACGTCGTGTGGGACAAAAGGATTAGATATCTTAGTTTAGGTTCATAGAGCATGGACCATTATAATAAATACACAGTGTGTGTTTTCATGGGGACTTTTCAGCCAAGGGACTGAAAGTGGAATTTGGGGTTAGGCCCAAAGACTTGGGGCTGGATTCGAGGGACACCCGAACGTTCCTACGTATCCCATAAGGATGGTAATCAAGCCCACGTAGTTCTAGAAATACCCTTTGTACAAATTTGGTTCGTACATGTGAAGGGTGAAAGGGGAATTTAGTAAAGTGATGGTTTAACCCAAGATAAAAGGTTTGGGCAATGCCATGTATGCACGTAGTCTTTGAAATGAAACATTATTGAAAATCAATGTAAATAATTATTCCCTCTCAAGTGAGGGTATCAAAGAATATTGTAGTTTATTGTCATACTGGACAAAAGTGTTGTATAGTTTAACGTCATATAACAAGGACGAAAGTGAACCAATGTAAAGATATTGATTCTAGGGGCGGTTTCACAAATCAACATCATACGAGATGGAAGGTGAACCAATGTGAAGAGATTGATTTTGGGCTTGAACCTTGGGAGGTTGCCTACGTACCCATCCTGGAAGGAAAGGATCAAAGTTTGCGTAGTTCAATTTAAAGAATGAATTAATGATCAAGTTGTTCTTGGGGACAACGACCTAAAAAATGATGTTGGGACTTACACATGGTTAGCGGCCCAGAGAGAGTGTTATGGTTGAGGTTTTCTCTAAGCTCACGTGAGGCATACTCGGTGTGAGAAACAAGAGGTAGCAACAACCATAACGATACACAGTTTAACGTCATGTAGGACGTATGAAGGGACTACGCAGTTTAAAGTCTTGCAGTTAGGACTATTGGTGATGCACAGTTTAATGTCATATAGTAGGGAAAAAGTAAAGTTTAATGTCATGTAAGATGTATCAAGGACTTTCAGTATAGTTTAGCGTCATGTAGTTAGGACGATGGGGACAATATAGTTTAACGTCATGTTGGACGAAAGGGGGACTGTGCAGTTTAATGTCATGTAGTGAGGAAAAAAGCGTACACCATTTAACATCATGTTGGATGCATTGGGGATTTTTTTCCCATAGTTTAACATCATGTTGGATGAAAAAAGGATGATACAATTTAGCATCATGTTGGATGAAAGTGAGAATAGTTTAAGGTCATATGCATGGACCGTGGATGGTGGAGTTTAATGTCATGCTAGATGGTGGTGTAGTTTAAGGTCATATAGGACTTTTGATGACTATGTAGTTTAATGTATTTTCGGACGTAAGGGACTTTTATACAGTTTAGCGTCATGTAGTTAGGACGTCACAGTTTAACGTCTTGCTGGACGTAAGGGACTTGCAAATAGTTTAGGGTCATATGCATGGACCGTTGATGATACAGTTTAAGGTCATATAGGACCTAGTTGCAGTTTAAGGTCATACCAAACCATTTAAGGAACTTTTTCACAGTTTAACGTCATGTGGGACGAAAGTACAAATAGTTTAAGGTCATATGTATGGACCGTTGATGATGCGGTTTAATGTCTTGCTGGACAGTGGTGCAGTTTAAGGTCATACCAGACCATGGTGCAGTTTAACATCTTGCTAGACCAAGTTGGGGACATAGTTAAACGTCATGTTGGATGGTGGTGCAGTTTAAGGTCATACCGGACCATGGTGCAGTTTAACGTCTTGCTGGACCACGATACAGTTTAACGTCTTACTGGACCATGGTGCAGTTTAACGTCTTGCTGGACCATGGTGCAGTTTAACGTCTTGCTGGACCATGGTGCAGTTTAACGTCTTTCTGGACCAAGTTGCGGATGAATTTTGTGTTTATACAAAATACTTCTTAAAAAATTTGGCATTGGTTGGAGTAGTGATGAGTTCTCCATCCATCGATATTAATGAATAAGCTCCATTGGAGTAGACCCTATGTATTGAGTAAGGTCCTTCCCATTTTGGATCTAGCTTGGGAGGTTTCTTTCCTGGTATCATTTGAGTTCTGAGAACTAATACCAATTCTCCCTGAGTGAATGAACGAAGATGAACTTTTTTGTTAAAATCTCGTGCTATTCGATTCTGACAGACTTCCAAGTGGTGAAAAGTGCACAATCTTTTCTCATCTAACCATTCCAATTCATTCAATCGCTTTTGAGATTGTTCATTTGTAGATGACTGATCACAAATGGCTACTCTGAGCGAAGGCAATTGAAATTCAATGAGAAAGACAACTTCCGTTCCATATACCAGTGAATATGGAGTAGATCGAGTTGTAGTGCGGGTGGTAGTCCGATAAGCCCATAAAGCATGAAAGAGTTTATCAGGCCATGACCTCTTATCTTTATCCACCATATTTTGCAGTATATTTGAAAGAGTCTTGTTAAAGGATTCTATCTGGCCATTGGCCGCTGCATGATATCGAGATGAATGGTTGGATTTGATGTTGTATTCTTGATACAACTTCTTCACCTCAGATGAACAGAAGTTGGTTCCATTGTCCGTCAATATGGTATGAGGGACACCAAATCTGGTAATGATGTTAGACTTGATGAAGCTAAAAACGCATTTAGAACCGACTTCCTTGAGAGGTATTGCCTCTGCCCATTTGGAAAAGAAGTCAGTAGTAGTAAGAATGTACTTAAACTTCTTGGCCGTAGCCAAAGGGTAAGGTCCCACCACATCCATTCCCCATGTGGCAAATGACCATGAGTATTTATCTGTATGAAGCAACTCGGGAGGTTTATGAATGAAGTTGTCATGTACTTGGCATGAATGAAACTTCTTTGTGAAATCAACACAATCTTGTATCATTGAAGGCCAAAAGTATCCAAGCCTTCGAATTTGATCAGATAGTCTATGTCTAGACTGGTGGGCACCACAGACTCCTGCATGCACTTCTTTCATGATAGCCATTGTCTCTTCACCATCAATGGATCTGAAGAGAACTCCATCAAAACCATGTTTGTAGAGAGTTTTCTCTAGGTGATCTGGGCTATCATAAAGAGTAAAATTGACCACATGTCTCCAGATTTGTTCTTTCTCGGCTCTATCAGGTGGAAGTGTTCCATTTTGAAGGTATTACCTGATAGGTGACATCCATATTGTAGTATGACCATACGGTTCAGGAATGGGACTAATTTCATTTTTTTCCTCTGTTCTGATTCGAACATAAGGTGAAATTGCACGACGGTGGGCAATACTGATGGTTGTCTCATCCCGATTTGGATCTGCCAGAGCTGTGGCTATATTAGCCAGTGCATCAGCTTGAGAATTTTGTGATCTTGGGATGTAAGAAAATGTCGGTTCCAAAGGGAATTCATCCATTAAATCTCTGACGTAATCATACAAATGGATTAGTTATTCTTTTCTGATGGAATAATCCCCATTGACTTGTTTGATTACTAGGTCTGAATCACCTTTCACCTTTAAGTGATTTACTTGTGCTTGAAGTGCTAATTCCAAGACTACAATGAGAGCTTGGTATTCTTATTCATTATTGGTACCACCTTCCCACAATAAGAAGGAATAAGGTAACACTGCCTTTTCTTGATAAATGAGCACAATTCCTAAGACAACTTTGTTGAATTTAGGATTTTCCATTTTCCTCCCTATTGGACTTATGGAAGCACCATCAAAATACATTTCCCATGCCTGAGGACTTTCTTGAATAGAGAAGACTTCCTTGTCAGGGAGTTCAATATCTGAATATGTGTCTTCCACCGAAGGGTGTTCATCCAAGAAATCAGCTAGATCTTGGCCCTTTATCGCCTTTTGAGACACATACTGTATGTCGAATTGCTGCAAAATAACTTCCCACCTTGCCAGACGTCCTGTAAGCATTGGACGACTAAGGATGAATTTGAGCAGATTATTGCGTGATACCTATTGGACCTCGTGATGTTGCAGGTAGTGTCTTAACTTCTGAACTGCAAAGATTAATGCCAGGCAGCACTTCTCAATACTTGAATACCAGGTTTCTGCTTCAAGCATAGTTCGACTGAGATAGTAGAGGCTGTTTTCATTCCCAGCATCATTCTTTTGAGCAAGGAAGGCACCCAATGATCGCTCTAGAGCTGTCACATAGAGGATAAGTGGTCTTCCTTCAACAGGTGGCATGAGTACTGGTGGACTCAAGAGGTATTTCTTGAGAATATCGAATGCTTCTTGACATTCTTCAGTCCACTGGTTAGTGACTCCCTTCTTCATCAATTTGGTGAAAGGTAAACTTTTGCTTGCCAAATTGGCGATGAAACACCGAATATAGGCTAAGTATCCTTGAAGTCCTCTTAATTCTTTCAAATTTCGAGGAGGTGACATACCAAGGATTGACTTGGTCTTCTTAGGATCAATTTCAATACCACAATGGCACACAACAAAGCCAAGAAATTTTCTTGAGGTTACCCCAAAAGCACATTTTAAGGGGTTCATCTTCAAATTATGTTGTCGAAGCTTACAGAATATGACTTTTAAATCAGCCAAGTGATTAAAACATTGTTTGGATTTAACCACCAAATCGTCTACATAGCATTAAACAAACTTTCCTAAGAAGGGTTTGAAGATACGATGCATGACACGTTGATACGTTGCACCTGCATTCTTTAATCCAAAAGGCATTACCCGGTAGCAAAACACACCCTGAGGGGCTCTGAAGGCTGTGAATTCCTCGTCTTCTGGGGCCATTCGGATCTGATTATATCCAGAATATCCATCCATGAAGGAAAGTGATTTATATCCATATGTTGCATCAATTAAAAGTTCTGTAATCGGAACTAGGAAATCATCCTTAGGACAATGCCGATTAAGATCTCTGAAATCGATGAAAAATCTAATTTGTCCGTTCTTCTTCTTTACAGGGAAAATATTAGCCAACCACTTGGGATATTGAACTTCTCTAATAAAGTTATCTTTGATATGCTTATCCACTTCAACCTCAATTTTGGAAGCATAAGTTGGGTGTGTTCTTCTCGCGGCTTGCTTAAATCCTCGATGTTCTTATGGTAAACCCAAATGATGAGTAGCAACATCAGGATCAAGCCCGAGAATTTCTGTATAGTTCCAAGCAAATATATCTCTATTTTTCTTTAAAAAAGAAATATACATCTCTTGCTCTTCAAGAGTCATGGATACACTAATTAAAGTGGGGCGTGGATCTTCTTTTGTACCCAGATTTATTTCTTTGAGTTCATCCATAGTGGTAAAGATACCCTCTTCAAATGCTGGAGGAGCATCTCCGAGATCTTCCTCTTCTTCTTCATCATGTGTTATTTCTTCAATTTAAACTTTCATAGTAGATGATAAAGCAGAATTTTCATGATCAGAAGAGATGCCACAATTTGCACATCTTGAAGAAGAAGCTTCCATTTCCGACCCGATTGATGATGAAGGGTCTTCTTTGGGTATTAAAGAGGAGATGATGGATTGAAAATCGACATCATTGTTCACCTCAGATGTTTCTATAACTTCTTCTGGCCTAATTGGAAAAGTATAGACTTGTTGGATTTCAGCAGATGAAATGAAGACATCACCATTTGTGCTTTCATCACTACTTGGTGGGTTACCAATCTCTCCCATGTTGTCTGGCTCGATTGCCATAATTGACATTATGGATCTTTCCATAAGAGTATTTTGATTTGGGTCTATCTTTTCAATTTGACTGATAGGAAACATATAATCTGTACTCACATGTGTAAATGGATTTACTGGAATCTTCTCCAAACCATATAGAGCATTAACTTTGGTAATCTCCTTTGTTATGGATTTATCCTTTCCATTCATGTGATAGAATTACGCCTCAATGTATTGAGAATCACATGTCTTGAACAGGGCCTTATCACCATACAATGTCCCAACTTGACCATCAAAACAATATTTGAGACATTGATGGTATGATGAAGGGATAGCCACATGCTGATGTAGCTAGGGTCTTCCAAACAAGATGTTGAAGGCTGAGTCTTGATCAACAACCATGAAATTTGAATTGGATACAAGATCTCCAAACAGAGTTCTGAGTGTAACTTTGCCCAGTGGTTCTTGTTCATTTTTATCATATCCTTGTGACATCATGGTAGAAGGAGATAAATCAGATTCCGTGAGGCCCAATCGATGAAGTGTACGAATGGGCATGATGTTGACTCCTGAACCATTGTCAATGAAAGCTCTTCGAACATCTACACCATTGACCTTTCCAGATAAGTACAAAGGTCTAATATGCCCATGCACAAAATCATCTTCATCTTTATCAGTAAAAGATATTATTGCATGGAATTCTGCAGGATTATTCTCTATGTGATATACTTCAGCTGCAACAATTTCAGTTTCAAACTCCTGAGGAATTGACAAAGCCTCGATGAGTGCTTCCTGGAGATCTTTTGATAGATTTAGAGCATCCAGAATTGATAACTTGGCTGGTAATTGGGCCAAGTGTTTCAATACATCATAATTTTGATCCATAGGTCTGCTTTTCCCAACAGGAATATGTGGTTTAGCAGGTACATTGGAAGCAGATGCTTTGGAAGTTGATGCATCTTGTATCAGGATAGGAGTTGTCAATATCCCTGGTTTTGGAAGATTAGACTGATTAGATCCATTTACTTGCTGAGAGGAAGAGGATGGAACCTTCAACCAATATTCCAAAATAACTGTGCCAGGACTGAATTTTCTCTTGGTAGAAGAACTTGCTTGTTCTTGCTGAGCTCGCTGAAGGGATCTACCACGAGTTTCTGCTGCGTACACAGTTCTAGTAGGGGTAAAATTGGAGTAGTGGCTTCTAAAATATCCACGTCTTCCCCTGTATCCTGATCCTTTGGAATTTCCTATAATTCCCTTGTTTGATACAGGGAATTCAGGCTCATCAAAATTGAAACTGTGATGGGCATATGGATCTGTTAATTGAATCATATTAATAGAACCGAAGATTAACTCATCTTCTGATGAAGACTCTGCCTAATTAGCCTATTTAGGCTGTACCGTTTGGTGGGGCGGTGCCCGTGGCTTTGAAGTAGATGGCATGAAGTCTGCCAGAGTCAAAGACAACTTAGGCTTTGACACATACTCATATTCTTCTGATTCTTTTTCTTTCTTTGAATCATACCGTTTCTTTGAGGACATTCCCTCTGATGAAGAGGGTTTTTCCGCAACATTCATGGAAAAAGACACAATCGGTTTCTTTAATTGTGTTCACAAAATAGCATGAGTTCGGTTGATTGTCTTTCTGACCATCCAATCATCATACTTCTGTACATTTTTGATTTTTACTTCTTTCCATTCACCTTCCTCTTCTGGAACTGTAGTAGTGACACATGCTACCTTGGTTGAAGAGCCTTTTAGTTTAACTTGTCTTGAGTCGACTATCTTTTGCAGGAGGTCTTTGAAGAAAAAACACTCCTGGATGGGATGTACCAACATTTGATGAAAGGGGAAATAATTGGAATGGTCTTCAACTCCTTCCTTGTTTGGCCTCTTGGACTTTGGAAGCTGTACTAAATTATTCTCTAGGGCCAAAATGAAGTAACCAGGAACTTGTTCATTTAGGAAAGAGTATGTTTTTCTTTTCAAATCCTCAAATTGTTTTTGCCTTTGATCTCTTTGATCATCTGGATGAAATGGTCTTTGTTGTTAGTGCTCAGGAGGTGGAGCCCTTCGAGAAGATGAAGGTTTTGAAGTAAAAACAGATACAGGTGCTTGTTTAAGCATAACTCTAGCAGTTTTTTCTTTACCCATTCTCCTTCCTAGAGCTAATGGAATTACACGAGATTTAGCCTTAGCCTGTATAAGGGAATCTTCAATCTGCTGAGTGATTGAAGTAAGGTCTTGAAACCCTCCTATGTGTTTCATAGGGATCAATGGCGTGCATAATTCGTCACGCATATTTTCCACACAGATTGGCAACAATTCCTCTTGAGGGAGTGCTAAGATTAGGGAATATGTTAATCCCTTCCAGTGAGCAATGAAATCTGAGACCCTTTCATTCTCTCTTTGCTTACAGTTTGTAAGATAAAAAACAGTTGTCTTTGGAAAAGTTGAGTTGAACTGAAGAAGGAATTTTTGGCGAAGATCCTCCCATCCGGTAATTGACCGGGATTGCAAGCTTGTATACCAGACAAAGGATGATCCTTGTAAGGTCCGTATAAAGCATCTGAGTTTTACTGCTTCTTGTTGCTCTGGAGTTCCCATCATAGGATCACAAAAAGACACGTAATGCATCAAATGCTGTTTAGGGTCACTTGATCCATTGAAAATAGGGAATACAGGGTTTCCAAAACTGGATGGAGGAGAGATTGAATCTACCCATTCAGGGTAAAATTTCTTTTCTGGTTGAACCTGCACACGTTTCCCTTCCATAGTTTCAAACCAAGCTGTTAATGACTCAATAGTTATTAACTTTTGAGAAACATTTGGTTGAACTTGGACTTGGGTAGGTGCAATGACTGGAGCTTGGACAGATGTGGTGGCTGGTGCTGCAAATGATGGTAGCACTACCAACTGTTATTGTAATTGACCCGTAGGATTAGGCCTGTGAGGGTGTACTGATAGAGGAGGATATTATTGATCCATCTCAGTAGCTGCAAAAAATTCCCTTGGCTGACTGACTCTAGCACACTCACGAAGAAGACTACCCTGAAGTAGTTCTGCATTCAACCTCCTTAATTCCTTTATTTCTTCTTCCTGTTGTGAAAAACTTTGCTCTAGTGAGAGCGAATGGACTTCTCCAGAGGAAGGACATGTAACATGATTCTTTCCCCTCCCTTTGTTGGATCCTTTTCAGAGATAGGGAAGTGGGTTACTCGAAGGATTACTTAGGTTCTGAGTAATCCTTTGATTTCGTGTACGCACACCTTCTTCATTTGTGTCTGTGCGTACATCTTCTTGAGAAGGACCCTCTTCATTTGAGTCCCCTGAGTGAAACTCATTTGGTGGATCAGAAACAACAACATTGATGACATTTATTGATGCATAACGCATCACATCCCTTCTATCATCATTTTTGTGATATTGTCTTCTTCCATGTCTTTGATGAGACATTGCCTTTTGTTGATTCGATCCCTCATGAACTTCTTGACGAACCGTAATTTGGAGGGAATCTTCTGATAATTTGGCTCTTCGTTCCTCTTGAGGTTTCTTCCCTAATAGATAAAAGACCGAATTTCTCTGAGGAGGGGATTGATGATTTGAAAAATTCCCCAGTCCGGTGGACTGGGGATGTTCCTACTGTTCTCGCTCAACTCCTCGAATCCTATTTGTTGATTCTGAGGGTTGGTTTAAAAGAGTCCCCAGTCTGGAAAGCTGGGGAGGCTCTTGACATGCTATGTCTGAGACTTTCTTAAAATCTCTCTTGATCTTGCGAACCTTAGTCCGGAAATTAGCTGGATGCATTAATCTATATCCACTTTTATCACCTGGTTTAAAAGACCGTTGGATAATTTCCGACACTTCTGTCACTTGAGGATGTGCTACCTCCATACAAGAAGCTTGTTCAAGATTATCATTTGCTTGATGTAGGATTAATTCAATAACTTGTTCTCTATATGCTTGATTTTGAGAGGAACTAGTTGAATCCTATTCTTGGGAAAGATTTTGATTACAAACAAAGCCCATTGACTATGGCCATCCATGGGCAATAACATTGCTTGAGACCATTTTCAGTGGGCTTTGCTGACTGGAGAGCACCGTGAAATGCAGTTCTCCATGAACACCCCATCCTCTGACACGAATACCAGATGGGGCATTGTCAATTAATTGACGCAATCTTCTTAGTGCAGCAAGGCATGAACGTTGAAGGGCTCTCTATTTCTTTTCAACCTTCGGATATCGAGAGACTGATAGAGATGCCAAATCAATCTGACGTTGTAACCCTTCTATTATCTTAAGATGATTTTCATATTCATCATAAGATAATACTTTCTTCTTCAACTGACAAAGAGTTTTCCATATGTTGAGATGAATATCATGAATTCCATCTTCTGTCAACATCTTTGGAATGTCAAACTGAGAGTTAGACAGAGGCCAAAACATGACTGGTACTTCACCTTTTTCCAGTTGTTTTCCCATGTTCAACATTTCCTCTTTATCATTCAATGAAGATTATTCTACTTGATTTGACCAGAGTTGGTGTTTCCTTGTTGATTCATCAGATTCAACAATATTGGTAGAGAAATCATTGATCAAACTAGAAGATGCATGAATTATGGGTGGTTCGGAGAATGACCTACACCCTGGGCTATCTTCTGATTAAGAAAGTATTTCACCTGCTAGCGATGAAGCATCAGACATGACTGGTTTCACATTTCCAAGTGCCTCAAGACAAGAGGGTTTTCTCGACACTACATTGTCCACTGGAGCATTTTCCGAGCAATGTGCATCACTACTGCGGAGAGGACTTTCACAGCGAAATTCATCATCATGGGGAGGACCACCATAATGGGTTACAACAAAAGATGATATCTCTTGCTCCTTGGTCTTCTGACCACACAGAGGGTTCCTGTGGCTCTCATCTGAAGATGAAACTTCGAGATCGACCGAATTGTCATGAAGTAAGCCTTTATGAAGAAGTGACTATTGAATACCTTCGGAATTAATGTTCCCATTATTGGGAACTGAGGGAGTAGAATCTTGAATTCCAACAGATAACTGTCTGAAGGCTTCAAGAACTCCAACATTGAGCAAGGCCTTGTTACAGATTGGCTCTTGATCTCCTGACTGTGTTGGGCGGGTCTTTTTCTTAGACGCCTTCTTACTTTCCTTGGAAACCACTTGTTGACGAAAGTGGATGCTCTGAGCAGGTGTATGTGCCTGATCAAGAAATATGGCTAGGTTAGGCTGACGATCTCCACTCAAATCAGGTGTATGTGCCTGACTTGGTTGTCCGTATGATGTGAGGGAGTATGCCCCACAACCCTGTTGGTCTGGAACAGATGTGTGTGTCTATTTTGGAGTGAACTGTTGATGTGTAACTCCACTGGTAGGGATAGATTTATGTGTCTTTCCCTGAGATGCTGTTGAAGCTGTTATAATATCTTGGCAAGCATCCATAATATGAGCAGGGATTTTCTTCTGCTCTTTCACCATTGATAGAATATGCTTGGTGACTTCAGCTACCGGAACGGGGATATACATCCATTCCGTGCTTGGATTAGGTGTATGTGCCTTCTCCTGTCCTCCTTTTCCTGTCAGTGAATCCTGACAGTACTCAAGTTTGGGGGAAGAGAGTTGAGTCTGCCTCCTGTTTGTCACCGGAGCTTTCTGACTGACTTCTCCAAATGATACCAAGCGAGACTGTTGGTAAGATTGATTAATACTAGCAGGTGTATGTGCCTGCTGATTACACTTCGCCAAACGTGGTTAATGAGCATCATCATATATAGTCAGACAAGCCTGATGACTAACTGATGATGTATAAACAGGTGTATGTTCCTGCCTATAGTACTCTGCCAGAATTGCCTGGCGGGATCAGAGTGATGCTGCCAGATGAGTCTGTTGGACAACAGAATTAAAATGGGAAGGTGTATGTGCCCGCTCGTTGCTTGCCACCAAGTTAGGTTGGTGGACTTCTCTGGAGATGGCAGAGATGAGAACCTGCTCACTGTTGACCGGATTCCACCTCTGGTGGTTCGTCTTGACTGCTCGAGTTCGAGGAACCTGAACCGAACACCTGGAGTCGGTACCCTCATCATGTTGAGGGTGCACTGCCGCACGAGTCTGGTGGCGATTGTTGGTGGGAGCCCTCGGGAAGGACTCCTGTCTACTTTAATTAAGGCCCTGAGGGACCTGCTCATTCACCTCCTTAGAATAAGGGAGCGAATGGTGATTGCGTTCTGGGGATAAAGACCCTAAATGGTTGGAGACAGTAGTCAGCATCGCCTGCTTCTTGATCACTGGTCGTCTTTGTTTGGATGACCGGTGTGAGTTGTTTACTTGTAGGGCTTGTCGGGCAGCCTCCAGAGTTGGGATGGTACCGTGTTGACGGTACTCCTTAACCAGCGCATTTTATACCCAGCGTTGAAGACGCTGAGTAGGTGATGTCATCCTCAGAGCGGACGACGATCCAGTAGGAGTAGCAGCAGTGGCATTTGTAGCAGCGGTATTCACAGGTGTGAATTTGAGAGCATCCATTCTATAAATGCAGAAGATCTTGGAAAAGAGTGCCTATTTGATATGACAGATGTAATCAAGATAAATTCAGCCACTACATCTTTTGGATGAGAACATATGTCAATGATTGTTTTTTTGTTGGCCCTCTCATTGCGTTTTAAACAGGGGCCTAACAAATAGGTAAAACATTATTTTAACTTGGTTAAGGATTCTCATTGGGTTCACCATTTTTTGTTTCCCTTGGAATTCGGGGATGACCGCCTTGATGGGAGGTTCAAACATTCTGATCAATTTCTAACAGGTTTGTTTTTAGAACCGGAAACATCCAATGATTCCGTATCCATTTGGACCTACTTTCCAAAGGTAGGCACTCATTAGTTTGTGGACTGATGAGGCTTAGTAATTTGCATTGGTCGAGAGGATGGGAGGTCGGACTCATCACACCTTTTTGAGGGGAATTATTGTCTACTCCGGGACTCTATTTATAGATTTAAGTTATGTTTGTGAATCCTTATTACATTACCAAGTATAAAATGAGCTTTCCTTCAGATCTGAAAATCAATGATTAAATATGTAGGAAATTTAGAGAATCTTTTATATGTATTCGAGGTTCTTCATCGATAGAGAATCATCCGTATTTATTAGAGATTCTTGGTCAATGGTATCCTTCGACACATTTATATAGAATTCTCTTGGTCATTATGATGAACATGCTGGTTTTAAAGCCACTCAGTGGGGCACTTGAAGTTTATTGTCATTCAGAAGGACATGGATTATTTCAGAGTTGGGATCGAACCCGTAGATGGGCTACCTACATATCCTTTGTTTAGAAAAGGAATCAGAACCCACGTAGTTCGAGTAAGGAAGTATGATGTTTATGATTGATGGATCAAATAAGGATGTCATAATTAATTTTACAGTCTAAGCTCACGTGAGTCATGCTTGGTGTGAGAAACAAGAGGTATTGGTAACAATTAGACAATTGTGCCATGAAATATGCAATCATAAGAAATAATGTGGGACTTATTTATGTATGACTGCCCAGATAAATGAAGATTAGGATTTACTTCAGGGAAAAAATCCAGGAACATGGTCCATAAAGGTATATGTGCTTCATGGATATTTGAATACTCGAACTTGGGGCTTACTCCTGAAAAGGAGTCCCAAATTAGGAGAGGAATTATGATTGGGTTTTACTCCTGAGAAGGAATCCCAAATCAAAGGTAAATTAAGACTGGTTAAGAGAAATTAAGACTGGGGCTTACTCCTGAGAAGGAGGCCCAGGTTAAGGAAATTGAAAAATTAAGGGACTTGGGGCTTACTCCTGAGGAGGATGCCCATATTAATGAGGATTTGGACTGGGGATTACTCCTGAAAAAGAGGCCCAGGTTAAAGGAATCAATGTCTGGGGATTACTCCTGAGGAGGATGCCCATAATTTGGTGAATTATGACTGGGGCTTAATCCTGAAAAGGAGGCCTAGGTTAGCGGATCTGGGGCTTACTCCTAAGGAGGATGCCCAAATTAGAGGACTTGGGGCTTACTCCTAAAGTGGATTCCCATATTAATGAATTATGACAGGGGATTATTCCTAAAAAGGAGACCCAGGTTAAGGATTCTCTCATCTTAAAGTATGAGGTTGAATGAATGAAATCTCAATCTTTAGTGACATAAATATGTGTAAATCACTAGGTTTTGAGAGATATTTCACATAATTTTTTTCAGATAAGGAAGTCAAATCAAGAAATCATGATATAAATGGATTTTGAAGAGTGTCTTGAAGACTGAATCTTGAATAGGAGAGGTGGAATGAATTAAGAGGGGTGAAATGGGAAATAAGGGCACCCAAAAAGGTAGGGGCGTGCAAGTTCTGGCAGGCGTGCAGGTACTGTGTGGGCGCGCAAGTACTGGTCGCGCAGGTATACCTGCGTGACCTATAGGTACTTGCGCGTTTGTAAACCAGTGTGATAATACTTGAGAGATCCTTGACCAATGCCTTTATAATTATCCTGAGGTACTTCCAGAAGAGAGGCACACAAGTTTTGGTGAGGAAGTAGGGTGGCACGCAAGTATGTTCATTCCCCTTAAGGTTAAAACACCTTATCCGCACAAGTGTTAGTGAATTCTAACACTTATACCTTACTCCTCTTGTTTATACCTTCCATTCTCGGTAAAGAATTACCTTAGAAGTGTTCGGAATACTTGGAGAAGATACTTGGGCGTTCATAGCTCTAAATCTAAATTCTGGAAAAATTCCTCCCCGAATGGGGGGCCCACAAGGTCTATTTATAGGCTGAAGAAGACCTGGGTGGTTATCCTTTAGGTCGCGCAAGTCACTTGCGCAACCACTAGGCGGCGCGCAAGGGGACTTGTGCGATAGTGATATAACTTGCGTGGCACATGTGCTTTTGATCCCTTGTTCATGCCTTTGTCGATTTTTGATGTTTTCTTCAAAGGATGAATCAATTTGTGCTAAGTCATTTTCCTTTCCATTCTTTTAGACAATGTGACGAAAAGGAGCGTCAACAGTCATATTCTTTTATTCTTAATTGATAATAACCAAATTGATGATCAATCATTGAAAACAACTTCAGCCCTTTTAAATGATCAAAAAAATCATCAATCAGTGGAAATAAATACTTGTTATTTTCTTTAACTTTATTGAGTTTTCAGTAATCAAAGCAAAGGCGAAGGGACCCATAAAATTTATTAGTAAAGAGAACAGGCATCACCCAATGTGACACACTTGGGTGTATAAATCCTTTCTCTAAAAGATCATCCAGTTGAGTTTTCAACTCTTTCATTTCAGCTAGACATGGTGCCATATGGTAAGAAGGAATAGATACTATTTGATCACCAATCACTAAATCAATAGAAAAATATACCTCCCTTACTAGTGGAAAACCAGATAAGTTTGAAAGAAAAATATTAGGAAACTTGATGAAAAATGGAGAGAGATCACCACTCAAATATTCCCGATCCAAATCAAAATAGAACACTAATATCACTTTCACCAACTCTGGATAAGAAGGTATGGATCTACTCAACCTTGAGTCCCATTCTCCCTGAAAGATACGACACACTCCATCAGGATCAATAAAGGACACCCATTGAAGATAATAATCAATTTGGGATTTATTAACAATGATCCAATCCATCCTGAATATGATGTTAAGAGGTTTCATGTCAAGAACTAGAAAAATACAAAGTAAGCTCGATATATAATTATGATAAAACACAAGGAGGACTTCGAAGACCCTACTCTATCTTTGTTATGAGGGGTGTAGTAATATCCACTACATAAGATAAAATATCTATAGGAAGATTTAGCAGGTTAAAAATACAAGTTGAAATGAACAAATGTGATGCATCAATATCAAATAAAGAAGTCACTAATGATGAAGCTATAGTGATGGTACCTATCACAGTTTCTGGACCCGTATCTGATTCCTCTAAATAATCTTCCACTGTATGAAGAATCTTTATTCCAGATTCCTGTGGCTGGAACCCCTTAGATCTTAAATCATCTGATTTCACTGAAGTATGTTTTGGTGATAATGATATCATGCCACTATGTGGAGTAGAATAAACCTGACATAACTTTTGCAAGTGACCCAAGCATCCATAAGAAACACATATCTTGGGTTCCTCAAAGAAAACCCATTTTGAGTTCCCAGGATTACCACATTGGTAGAAAATAAAAGGGCATATTCCAAGAACTATAGGAGTTCTAGAAGAACCCTAATGTCAATAAACACCATGAGACTCATCACAATTTCTCTTACCTTTATGGAAACTCACAGAACTTCCACTAGGAGAAAAATTAACTCCCAAGCACAATTTTGAGATTTTTTCCTATAAAGTTCCATAGTTGGAGCCTAGATGGGAATGGGTGTAGGTGCCTCTCCCATATCTTGTACAACATGCACAAAAAATTCAATGATATTATAGTCCAAGGGAGGATTTTCTCACCATGGTTCATCAATTTCTTCCTCCTAAATCCTATTCACATGTCTTCTCATATGCATGATGCTACACACATAAAAAACCAAAATTGAATATGTTAGAATGCTATATAGAACAAATCTCAAACAAGATAAATAAGGAAATTAATCTCATCAGATAGATAAAAAAGATTTGGATTTCAATATATCTAAATCAAAAGTAGGGAAAAGACTAGAACTAATCCACAAGATGATTTTAACAAACCACCACTGGTGACTTAAGGATCATTATGATAAGATCTAAAAATGAAATCACTTGTAACTACCTTCTAAGTCATGACTAGATCTCAAACTACTTACTGAAATCAAGGAAAGATGCTTAACCTGTACATCTGATACCACCTTTTCACGAACCAACCCAGATACCATGGTAACCTGATTACTGAGTCGACACTGACATAGCTCGAAGGGTGTTCCTGATCACCACAAGTTTATGAATTGAACTTGGAATCAAACAAGATAAAACTGGGAATACTTTTTCCACAAAAACAGTGGAAGAAAAGAAACAAGTCAGTATTCTCAAAAGAAAACTCCATGGAGAGAACATTACTAGAAGTCAAATAGGCATATAAAAAAAGTACAAAGAAAAAGTACCATAAGTCAAATAGGTATATAAAACCAAAGTAAAATGACAAAGTACCAAAAATAAAATAGTTGAACAACCCAAGGTCCCAATGGACACGATACTCTAAACCTAAAGAGTCAACAACAATTTCCACCTCCAAGTGTCACTTTACCCTTGCTCGAACCTGGTGGGAGGAAATATAAAAACACCCAAAGGAAAAGGTAGGGTATGATCTAAAATTATAATAGGGTATCACCGAGTGTTCCATAATAAGATTCTAATATAAATAAACCAAATCATGCTTTCAATTTTAAATAAAATAGGCATGGAAGTAAAATCACACATTTAAAGAAAACAGACTTTTCATTTAAATTGATGGAAACATTTTAAAAAATGGATTAATTGATTTTTTTAATATAAAATAGTTTATATAAATCAACAGACATGTGTAAAGTAGTTTTACAAAAAATGGAATATATATTAAAATAATAAAAAATAAGCAACATGGTCATCTACCATGTAAGAACCCAATTATTCCTTTGAGGTATGAATCTTCCCTTTTTTAGGTTGTGTATGTGGAGGAAAAAGAGGTTTAAACTCTGTGTAACCTAGGTGCATGCCGTGTAATTGGAGTTACATGCCGTATAATCCCAATACACACCTTGTAGTGGTCTGGAAAAGAACCGTATAGAAATAGGCACTACATGATGTGAAGTTTCAAGTACATGCCATGTAATTTTTTTTGTTAAATAAGGAAGTATCATCATTTTGATTAGATGGATAGAAACTCACCCCTCTGTTTGATGAACAATGTTCCCAGGAAATCTGAGGATAGGGTGGCCTCCTACTTCGTCATCCGATCTCTGATTCGAATGCCGTCAGATGCGTTGGAATCCCCTCGGTGATCTATCAATTCCTTTTAATCCATTATTCATGATTTCTTCTCTCGACCTAGTTATCGAGGATTGAGAATTTATGCTTGTTTTGTAGATATAATCCATTCTAGGTTAAATTAAAGGCCGATGTTGGACGAGGAGAGTTGTACTACCATGAGGTAGGTGGTCTCGTGCCTTCCGCTAATTGTCAAGTTTAATATATGTGATGGAGTGTGGTGTACCAATTATTAGGGTGTGTCCTTGAATAAATATTGTCTATTTAAATTTACTATTATTTTTAGGTAATTGATTAAGGTTTTTAAAGCATGTTTAGGTCCGTTTACCTTGATTAAGTTCTACCCTATGGGTGTGTTTCTTGTAAATATCTGTTTATAGACATTTGGCATAGGATGCCTATGAGGCATGCCTTGAATTCTCTTCTTGGGTTGTTTAAAATGAGGTTGATTAAATAATAAGCCATTTAATAGTTTAATTTACATGTGTTTCTTGTGATATGAATTTCTCATGTGAGTTATTGATGTTAAATCCATGTAATAGTTTAATTTACATGTGTTGCTTCTTATATAAAATGATAAAGGGGTAAATAGAAATGGGAAAGCCATAGCCTCAGGTTAAAAGGAAAGGTTGGGATCATATGAATATTTCACCTTATACCTTGGGTGAACTATGGCTGTGGTTAAAAGACCATGGATGGACTTAAAGAGGGTATTATCATGACAAGTCATGACCAAGCCATAGATGTAGTTGTCGGGCTCATGAAGACTTTATTAAATACCAATCGAATATTGAATCTAATGAGGGATACCAAGGACATGCTCTATTGGAAGATATTTATATGTCATGAGTTGAAATTTACTTATAATTTAATATTAACATGGAATTAATTATGATGTGTCTACTAATACAAAGTAAAATCTTGGATTCAATCTTCACTTACACTTGTTAGATGGTCTTTTGAGACATCTGTTGTGCTTACTTTTATACGGGTATCGTCGAGCTTAGGCCAGATCTCGAGAATTATATAATTCAATGTAATTTAATGGTAAATGAACATGAAATGAATATAAATTAGGACCAGTGATTGCAGGACTATTTAATTTTGAGTACTTCCTAGTTTACTGCTTTCATTATTTCACATTGCCTGTTATATATATTCATTGATAGATTGGCACAGACCTTGGATGGTTGCCTACTGGAATTTAGTCCCACACTCTATTTGGGCCATGCTTTGGGCCCAATTATATTATATTGTTGCAGGTGTTGATAAGGGTAGGCACCCTTCTCCAGGTACTTAATATGCTGTTTAGGAGTAGAAGAGAATGTGATCTAGTTGAGGCTTGTGATGTTTCTTAGTTTCTTTTGTTATTTTGTACTTTTGGTACTTATATCTTATATTAATACAGTGTGACTTGTTTTGGATATTTTCCTATAACATGTAACAAGAAACATCATATTTGTATACTATGACATCTGGTTATTTATATTATTAGTCTTCCACTGTTTACTTCTGTTGTATGGTTTTACTGCTTCTGCTATTGTTATATTATTGTATTCCACTATGTTATACTCTTCCAATGAGGTCATAGCTTCCCCACTATCACACCTAGGCCCTCACTGTTAGTCGATAGCCTCTGACATTTGGGGAAATGCACTTGAGGACATGTGTCCAACCAGGTACGAGGCACCTTTGGGTGGAATCCGGATCTAAGATGTTACAAAGTGGTATTAGAGGTTGTTTTTTTGGTTTGTCTTACTATTTGGAGAAATTAGACATGGATAGAAAGGAAATAGAGTTTGTTAATAAACTATGACTGGGAGTTTCTACCCCCTGTATAGGGAAAAGCCAAATTGCATCGAATTGACTTGTGATTTTTGGATTTTGAGTTGTTACAGTTGATTCGATTTCACCATTTGGTGACACACTTGTATTGTGATGTTATTATTGATATCATTGTGGTTCTATTTTGTTGTAGCCCGATGAGATGAGGGTATTCCATCTCATGCATCATATAGGAACTTGTTAGAGATCACATGTCACTCATTCCTGCCATTCCATTTAGAGATCATTACTGATTGCATGTTTTTGTGATATATGTCATTCTAGATATGCATTTTCTTGTGATAGATACTGTGATATATATGTCTATTGTTGTAATATGTGTATTGGTACATGCTATGGTTAAAATTGGATGGATACCAAACTTTGGTCCTTAAGGTGTATGGTCCCTCTTAGATCAAAATTTACTAGATCATGTAGATGCCTTAAATTTAATTTTGTTACGATGTTCTATATATATGGATGCCAACATTTGATTCTTAGGTAGTATGGGACACCATGGATTCAAATTTGTCATACCTTTGGTTTAATTTTAAAAAATGGTGGTTCTGGGGAAGTTTTAGAGGTTTACTATCTGGAAACCCAGAAAAAACGACGTGTGGTTTTATGAACACACTCCATGTGTTCTTCTATTTAGGAAGAAATACTTTTCCTAAGTACACACCATGTACTCTATTCACACACTATGTGGTAAGTGATTGTGTGTCCAACTGTGTGAGAGAGAACATGAAATGATGGGTTTTGAATAGTGCACGCCGTGTACTTTAGGTACACACCGTGTAGTTTTACACAAGTAGAACCCATGTGGCTCTGGACATGTAAAATTACATGGCTAGGAGGGGAGACTTGTGTACACATTATGTATCCTAGTTGTATGCCGTGTACCTGGGGTGTTTACACACCCAGTCCGGTGGTGGTACACACCCATGTGAGAGCTTAAGGGTACATGCCGTGTATGGTTTCTACACATCGTGTACACATCTTTTGGTACCCTTTGAGGGTCTTTTCCTGTTTTATCCCCCTTTATCAGTTTTGGACATATGAGTAGTCCAATCTGATTATTTTTTCATGTATAACATGATGTTGAAACCCATAGAGCATTCTGAGGACTCCTAATGGGTGTTTTGGATATTCTATCTAAATAGAGGGGTTCTTTCTCTGGTTATCATTTTTAGTTGTCTCCTAAGAGTGATACTTGGTGTGGATGATTGGTTGGGTTCTTAGAATAACCTAGTTGAGACATTTTATCTGAGATGAGATGTGAGCCATCTCTCATGACCTATTCTCTTGAGGAAATTTCCCATGTGAGACATGCCCTTCTGGACTATGAGTTTGTAAGACCTATTTATTTTAAGGATCCCAGGAGGGATGCCTTCTCTTACATGTTTATATAGGGACTCCCTTGTAGGATCCCTCTCCTATATACCATTTTTGAGGATCCCTATTGAAGGGTGCATCTATTTTTTATCGTTTGAGGATCCAATGTAAGATTCCTCTCTTACCTTTTTAGCTAAGGATCCCATGTAGGATGCCTCCACTCATGTTTACCAGGAGGATCTAAAGTAATATTCTTCTTAGTGTTTGAATTGAACAAACCCAAACTTCATAGTAGAATTTTGGTAGTATCCCTCACCATTTGACACCTAGGCCTGACCCATGGGGAAGCCACAGGGGTGAGTGTTTGGAGGAAGGTGTTGGCCTATCCTGCTTTGATATCTGTGCTTTAAATCAACGAGATTTATTGTATCTTGAACCTTAATATGGGAATGAGAATTTAGGAATGCTCAGTTCAATAGGTTATACATTCCTCAGGTATGGTGAGCTTCTTAGGAGGTCATGTGAACCTCTATTTCCTTAAATAATGGGTGACTTGGTATGTTGTCATCAGTGTAAATAGTTGTGTAGATGATGTGTGTTTGATCCAGTTCCTACATGAGCCATCTGGTACTAGGATGTATAGGAGGTAAATCCTATGAATAGTATGTAGAATGTGCTTTTTTCTATTATAATCTCAGGGTGGTATATGTTGACATACCCGTCGAGTGTTAAATGTTAGAACAAGCTATTGAGTATGGTTAAATCATTGAGCTTTGATTTGTTGTGTATGTTATCTGGTTATCTCCGAAGTAGAGTGACCTGAGAATTATAGAACCAAGTTTGTCCCACTGATTGGGAGGAATTTCTAGAACATGGGTGTTTTGAAACACCATTTGGTTTAAATTTAGCTTTCATTCCAAGTGATATGACGCGGTGATCATGGTTTTTGGAACAACACTCGTGCATTTAAGTTGGTTTTGAACTAGTGCATTTGAGAGTGGATAATCTTTCTCAACTTCTAATACCCTCATAGGTGGGGAGAATCACATCATTTCTATTTAAAAGTTTCTTTCAAGGTAGAAGGATAATAATCAAGGACCATTCTGAAATGGTCAATTCCAATTGAATAACTTTGAGGCTTGCGAGTCTTGTTTCATGTTGATGTTTTCTTGAAAACATGATGTTGTTGTGTTTTTACTACGTGTGCGGCCCTTGTGAGGTACCAATGATCATGAATGAACCTCAATGGTTAAGCATGAACTATCACAGAAATTCCTTGGGATAAAGGTATTGTGGTTAGTTAAATGACAATGCGTCGGCAAGTGAATTCGAGTTTATTTTAGGAGGTCAACTAGTAGTGGTTTGGATATACATTTCTAGTAATCCTAGAAATTATATTAGGGTGATATTCCTTAAGAGATGAGCATGTCCCCTATCTTGAAACCATACTAGATGCACTAAGAGAGTGTCAGTTATACATCGTTCTACCGTTGAAATCTATTGGGCTAGTTTGTGATCTATTTTCTGTGTTGTGCGTTGGATGCGTGGGTTTAAATGAGGCTTGGTTAATCTGAGTGATACCTGGTTTCCCATGTAGGAACGCCTTGGGCAGACTCTGGATGGCTATCATTTTCTTGACATGACCACTAGGTGGATGCTGATCTAGGTTCAGTTAGTGTTCTTATGTGGAATTTTGGCCTTGTACTAAATTCTCACTTGTAACGGGGAGTATAAACCACCTTGGTGATTTACTTGGACTTAGGGTTTGTTGAATTTGAGGTTATCTCAGAGTTTTAGTTAGGCTCACTGTGATACTTTAAAAATGGGTAACGATTCTAGTGGGATGGTTTGACTCATTATTTTTCTTATTCTTCATTTATAGTTCAAGTGAACCAGTTTGAACACTCCTATGGTTTAAGGTGGGTGTGATGTGAAAGTTCTAAATGTATTTCAATAAAAGATTTCATGATCGGTTTTGATGAGGTTGATCGGGGTTCGACTGTTCTTTGCTATGAGTCAACTGATAAGACCTTATTTGTGTTTGGGTTCACCCAGTTAAAGGAAAATCATGCTGGTAGCATCGCTAGAATCCTCAGGAGTGTGCTTGGTGGAGTTTTACAATGGTGGAGGTGTTGTGGTAATGATGTCATTTGCGTTGTTCTTAATAGGATCATGAAGGTTTCAATCTTCCTACTGACCAAGGAAACCTTTATTATTGTTGAGCTTTGAAAGTTGTACATCCATGAGATTGTACGACTATACGGGGTTCCACATTCTATTATTTTAGATAGGGTCACATGATTTACTTATCATTTATGGAAAGGGATACAGAGGGTGCTGGGTATATAGGTTCTTTTGATCACAACTTACCACACCTAGACAGATGGAAAGTTAGAGTGCACAATTCAGGTGCTAGAGGACATGATTTGGGAATTTGTCCTGGATTTTGTGGGTTCTTGGGAGAAACACATACCCCTGGTTGAGTTCTACCATAACAATAGATTTTAGGATACTTATTAGATAGAAAAATATGAAACTTTTTATGGTAGACCATACTGATCACCCCTGTGTTGGATGGAAGTAAGAGAGACAACTATGTTGGGACCTCATCTTGTCCAGGAGACCACTGAACAAGTTTAGTTGATTCGGAAGCGGATGACTACTACATAGTCTCATCAGAAATAATATTCCAATATCCACAGATGACCTATGTAGTTTGAGGTCAGGGATTAAGTTTTCCTATGTGTTACACTGAGGTCAGGACATAAGAGGATCAGGAGACAGGGTAAGCTTTTACCGAGATACATCGGGCTATTCAAGATTCTAGAGAGAGTCAGGCCAGTTTACTATCAACTATAGTTACCCCAGAGGTATAAGGCTATGCATGACATCTTCCATGTTTCTCAGTTGAAACATTACTTTTAAGACCCATCTCCCACTTTTCATCCCAAAGAGGTTGAGTTATAGGTAGATGCATCCTTTAAGGAGCATCCTATACGAATTGTGGATTGTAGCATGAAGGTTCTCCACGGACGGTCTATTCCTTTAGTATGGGTGCTATGGAATCATGAACAAGTACAAGATGAGACCTAGGAGAGTAGAGATGAGGTATGATCGTAGTGGCTAGAGTAGTTATCAGATGTTTCTTCACCACCCTTGGAAGGGAAATTCAGGGATGGATTGCTTTAATGGGGGAAGTTTGTAAGAACCTGGATCTTCCATTGAGGTACAAATATTCTATTTTTAGGTTGTTCTTAAGTAAGTGGAGGAAAAAAAGGGTTACACAATATATAACCCAGGTTCATTCCATGTAATTGGGTTTACATGCCGTATAATCTCGATACACGCCATGTAGTGGTTTGGACAAGAACTATACAGAAATAGTTACTACACAATGTGTAGTTTAAAGTACATGATGTGAATTTTTTGTGTGTTAAATCATGTAGTAGAATCTTTTTTCTTAGACAGACAGAAGCTCACCCCTTTTTTTGATGAACAACACACCCAGGAGATCTGAGGATAGGGTGGCCTCCCGTTTCATCATCCGATCTCTGATTTGAACATCGTCAGATGCATTGGAATCCCCTTGGCGAGATCTCGATTCCTATTGATCTATTATTCAAGAATTATTCTCTCAACCTAGTTTTCGAGGGTTGATAATTTATGCTCTTTTGTAGATCTAATCCATTATAGGTCAAATTAGAGTCATACACTAGATGAGGAGAGTCGTACTACCATGAGGTAGGTGATCTCGTGCCTTTTGCTAATTATCAAGTTCAATATATGTGTTGGAGTGTTGTACACCCATTATTAGAGTGTCAACTTGAATGAATATTGTCTATTTCTATTTCCGGTTATTTTTAGGTAATTGATTAAGGGTTTTAAATCATGTTTAGGCCTATTTACCTTGATGAAGGGCCACCCCATGAGTGTGTTTCCCGTGAATGACTGTTTACGGTTTTTTGGCCTAGGATGCCTATGAGGCATGCCATGAATTCCATTCTTGGGTTGTTTAAAATGAGGTTTATTAAATTATAAGCCATGTAATAGTTTAATTTACATGTGTTGCTTGTGAGATGAATTTCCCATGTGAGTTATTGATGTTAAATCCATGTAATAGTTTAATTTACATGTGTTGATTCTTATATAAAATGATAAAGGGGTAAATAGAAATAGGAGAGCCATAGCCTTAGGTTAAAAGGAAATTTTAGGATCATATGAGTATTACACCTTATACCTTGGGTGAACCATGGACTCGGTTAAAATGCCATGGATGGACTCAAAGATGGTATTATCATGACAAGTCGTGAGTGAGCCATGAATGTTGTGATCGGGATCATGGAGACTTTATAATTTAATAAATTATGATGCATAATGATTTAAAATTTAATTATAATTTAATATTGAAATGGAATTAATTATGATGCATTTTCTAAGCCAAAGCACAAGATTAGATTCAGTATTCACTTACACTTGTTTAGATGGTCTTTTGAGACATCTGTTGTGCTTACTTTTATATGGGGATCGTCAGGCTTAGGCTAGATCTTGAGACTTATATAATTCAATATAATTGAATGGTAAATGAACATGAAATGAATATAAATGAGGAACAATGCTTGTAGGAATCTTTACTTTTGAGTACTTCCTAGTTTACTACTTTCATTATTTCACACTGCCTGTTATATATATTCACTAACAGATTGGCACAGACCTTGGGTAGTTACCTACTAGGATTTAGTCTCACACCCTATTTGGGACATTCCTTCAACCCAAGAATATTATATTGTTGCAGGTGTTGATAAGGGAAAGCTCCCTTCTCTAAGTACTTGATATGTAGTTTAGGAGCAGGAGAGCATGGGACCGAGCCGAGGCTTGTGACGCTTCTTAGATTCTTTTGTTCTTTTTTTCTTTTGGTACTTATATTTATATTACTGTAGTGTGACCTATTTTGGATACTTTCCTAGAACATGTAACATGCAACATCATATTTATATGCTATGACCTATGGTTATTTATATTAGCAGTCTTACGCTATTTACTTCTATTGTATGGTATTACTGGTTCTACTAATGTTATATTATTGTATTACGCTATGTTATACTCTACCAATGAGGGCATAGTTTCCACACTATCACAACTAGGCCCTCACTACTAGTCGAAAACCTCTAAAATTTGGGGAAATGTGCTTGAGGCCATGTGACCAACCAGGTACGAAGCACCTTTGGGTGGCATATGGATCCAGGATGTTACATACCAAGAGGTATGATAGTTCTAGGTTATGGAATCCTCACACACCCATATAGTGATAATGACAATGTGAACACATGTCCCTTAGACACTGTTCAAAGAGGACTCATCAAAATCCCACTAGGGATAATATCTACCAAGGTATATATTTGTTAGAGTTGTAAAGCATCAATTTGTTTCTAGGGTATTCCCATCTTAGCGTGTTTGTCCTAAATAACTCACTAACTACCTAGGATTGAATATTCTCAAACAAAAACCAATAATGGGAAAATTATTTAAAATAAAATTTCCCCATTTCCCATTTCAATATGCCAAATTCTCTTTAAAAACATAAATGTGGGTTTTTAATCAATTCCAGAATGGCCCGAAGGCCATATTTTTTTATTATTTTTGATAATCCACCTTTCAAGGGGTGAGGTGGAACCGTTACAAGGCCCGAAGGCTTAGAGACAATTACATGACCCATAGGTCTTAGAGGGAATCACCCAGACAAGACAACTTGGAACCGCTCCTCCCCAACATATGTCATGATATCAGCACTGCACCTTCACAGGGCTGGTTGGCTAGCTGTCCTATGAAAAGCTGCATAGGCCCAGTACCGATGGAAAAGCCATACTCTCTCATTCTTCTAATTCTGATTAGCTCGGCTCTAGTGAATGCGCCTTCCCTAAATCCTCCTCTGAATCCTTTTCCCTTGTAGTCTGAATGGTATATCTACATTTCATGTGGCCCGAAGGCCTTGGGGTGGCCCAAAGGACTTAAGGTGGACTGAAGGCCTTGGGTGGCCTGAAATCCTTGCAAGACCCGAGGACCAAACTGGTGGCCCAAAGGCCCATATGTATGAATAGTTATAGCTTCTACAGTATCAAATAGTGCCTTCTATAGTTCCTGCTACAGTACTACTATGGTATTGCTATAGTACCCCCCAGAAATATGCCTCTGCTAGATTTTATCTCGGGTCTCTTGGATGCACCTACCGAGTCCTAACTAGCCAGGATGAGGCTCATGTGCAACTGTGTGTATGGTTAATTCTCGACTCTCCCTGAGGGGCCCCTCCAGGCCCCAGAGCACGCTGCACATTCCCCTACTAGGCAGATGGCTTTGAATTTCCCTATGCATAATACGCACAGTGTGCGAGTCTGGCGAGACTCAAGCCTGGGCCAGTTCCCACAGATAGCGAGGGGTACAACCAGCAGGTACCACTCAGCTAACACCCCATGGGCCTAAAAATGTGTATGGTTAATGCCCAACTCTCACTGAGGGGGCCCCTCCAGGCCCTATAGCACACCACACGTTCCCCATCTAGGCAGATGGCTTTGAATTTCCTTGTGCATAATACACACAGTGTTCAAGTCTAGCAGGACTCGAGCCTGGGCCAGTTCCCACGGAGAGCGAGGGGTACAACCAGTAGGTACCACTCAGTTAACACCCTATGGGCTAGTTTTTAATCAATTCATACCTTTTTAAAGATAAAACCAAACATTGGTTCTTATCAAAATAGTTTAATCCATTTTCTAAAAATCAATTTCACAATTTAATTTTACAAATATAATTACACAATTTCCATCAAATCCAAATCACAGCCCAATTCACTAAAATTTAGGGGTTTCCCCCAAAATCCATACCATTTAAATTTAAATTCCAATTAACATTGAATTGTGTTTTCATAATACAAGTGAAATAAATTTAATTTAAATCAATAAATTCAAGGTAAAATTAATTGGCCAATTTATACAAATAACCTACCTTTTTCATGGAAACACAATGCCCATAATGGAACCTAACAACAAGAATGAGGGTGCATAAGATCTAGGAACTCAACCTAGAAACAAGATTCAATAAAATTGAGTTTAGATCCATAAATCCCAATATTATCTATAAAACTACAAGGAGGGATAGACAAAGAGATGGAGATATAGGGAGACCGCTTACCTGGAGTGATGCATCGAAACCAAAATAATGATTAATCATTGAATGAAACAATATGAAAGGGTTATAGGGATCCAAAATATCCTGGGGATGGATCTAAGTTGAGAGAAAGGAAACTTGGGGGAAGGGGAATGAGAATTTTAGTTGATTTGCCTATTTAAAACCAACAATCGAGACATTACATGAAATGTAACCAAATTTCACGTAGTGTAATTTTAAAGTCCTCGATACATTGAAAAACCCATCGACTTTTATTAAAAACCTAATTTTTAATTTATACACGATCTGTAAACTGTACACGATGTGTATCCTTTCACACAATGTGTAACATCCCAGACCCGAACAGCCACCCGAACAGTGCTATCGGGCCGGGTGTCACTGACCTTTGGCGTACCTCCCTGAACACCAAACGTTGCTGAATAACAGCAAGGGTGTAAACAAGTATAGTGGGGAGGCTATACCCTCTGAGGAAAAGATAAGGCACTAGTCTAAGTATAATCATGACACATGCAGTAGAAATATATGAATCAATAGACTCAAACTAGACCCACAGAGTGAAAACACATCCAATATCAAATAAAAATAGCGGAAGCGATATAGAAACAACTTCAACACAAAGTAAAAATAACAACATGCCAGAAAACACCTGTATCCACTAAAAGAAACCATGAATGCATCCATAGCAGGTCATGCATATCAATATACAAAAGGGGTGCCCATGGCTAACCACTGTAGCTATATACAAAATAAGTATTCTGAAAAAGAAAACTGAACAAAAGTAAAACTCTATCTAGGAACAACCTCAAGATCCATGCCAATATCCATACCAAACAATACTACAACACAGCTCTCAAAACTGATCCTTTACCTGTGCATAAATCCATTAAGTCTATATGCATCCTGAAGGGCCCATATAGGGTATGAGATGAATTTTAGTAGGATACCACCCAATGGTGCATACCTAGTATAAGTGTTTAAGTAGACATGCATCTCTAAATAAGGTAAATAGTAAGATGTAATAAATAAACACAACCTCCACTATGCTCAACAGCCAACAGGGAGCATCACCTACTTTATACATCGTCAGAATCTCAGAATCAAAGAGAGTTCTTGGCCCATGGACCAAGGTACTCCTATAGTCACAAAGTCCCAGTGAACCCTTAGAATCCACCCCAATCACATATCTTGGAACCATGTGCCTCTTGAAACCTCATGTCTCAAAGTACCGATGTACCAAAGGCATGCCCAAAAAATAGTATCTCAGTCCCAAGGATCCCTACTCATAAGCTCACATCAGCCCATGAAATGACCACCGAAGGAATGGTGATGTCTGTCCTCAAATAAATATCTAGGATCCCAACCTTAATCACGACGAGTCTCAGCCCCCAAACCGATAACATCATCACTATCAGCCAAAGGCTCATCACCTTCCACATGGATTTCTGCAGAAAGCACCCCAAACCAATATTACCTAAACTGCAACTATTGGGGGCCTCTACCCACACGAGTGGTCAAAAAAACCTCATCACAAAGTCTACCTATGTGAACATGACTCAATTAGTCCTTTGGAAATCATGGGTGAGCGATAATCACAAAAATAAGAACCCAATGCCACACCATCTTTGGAACCTCGTGGCACTGTAACCATGTCACTCAAATCCGATGGTCATGCCATCCAAGTATCTCCGGCCTTTATCAACCTGACAATCACACTGACTCAAACTGACGTCCACGTCGCCCAATCCTGTGGTCAAAACCACCTAAGAAAATCTAGGCCAAGCCCAACCAGTGATTAGCACCACTCAATCCCAATGTGCATGCAATCTTAACCTTAGGTCAATCCCATCACAACCCCAAGGGTTTCAGAACATGTAATCCAAATCATTACATAAATATAATTACATTAATCAATTTAAACAAGTAATTCAATTTAATTATATTTAATTACACTAGCTAACAATTATAACATAGAAACACTAAGGTCTTGAATGAATCTAAACAGTTTAATCATACATAAACAATTTAAACATACAAATTAAAAAAAAAACAAAATAATTATAACCATTTTGGTACCCCGACCAAAATAACCCAATGAGCAATGACCTCTCACCCAACCTTGCTCAAGAAATTTAGGTATGGGGTGTGCCCAATGGCATTCCAAGGGTCTAACAATTAATTTAATATGAAACAACAATTATAATGGGGTCTCACTCAAAATACCTGAAGACACACCAAAGGAAATGCCACCCAAAAGTCCACAAAAAACACAAAACAAGGTATGCACCACCTACCTCATACTCGTACGACTCTCCTCATGCAATGTCAACCTCTAATTCATCCTAGAATGGAGTAGATCTACATAATGAGTATAAACAATCAAGGTTTGATAACTAGGTTGAGAAAATAAATTATAAATAATGACTCAATAGGAATCAAGAGATTATAGATTGGGTTCCAACACATCCGACAAAACTTGAATCGAGGTTCGGACGACAGATCAGGAGGGATTTCTTCCTATGGCGCTATTGGTTCGCAAACCTGGCGACCCCTACTTCCCATTTTAACAAAAATGAGGCTACTATCTGTTTTAATGAAAAGAATAAAATACATGGTGTGTACTTAAATATACACGTCGTGTATATGGTTGATTTTCCCATATTCTGCCAAATTCCTTTCCAAGTCATAAAAAAGTATTGTTGACACAAGTACACGTCGTGTACGGGTAAGTACATGGTGTGTTAATGGATGGTCCTCTCTTCCTCCTCAACACCCCTACACACCATGTAAGACCATTACATGGCTAGACCATTACACAGTGTGTACTAGGGGTACACATGTGTAATCCCAAGTTATGCCAAGTAACATGCCTAAAGCCAGTACTAACCCTATTTCCCCCCTTTTCCCTAAAAAATAACCCCCAAAAAATAAACCCATACCATAAAGGAAGAACCAGGTTCTTACAAACTTTCCCCCTTAAAGCAATTCAACCCTGAATTTACCTTCCAAGGGTAGTGAAGAAACACTCCCAAACAACTCCATCCTAAATCTAAAATCAATCAAAGGTCCAATGACCTATTTCTGGACCCATGGTCCTCACATGATGCATCATTACCCCTGAACCTCATCAGGTTTTCCCATACCGCTTCTGACACCCAATCATATCCCACACCATATCGGTGCTCACCTAGACCCCATGGAACACATGGAACCATGAGGTCCTGCATCCAATGGATGCTCAAAACAACGTGGTTCCTTGCACCTCAATCACAAACAGCATCATCGATGCCCTGATGCCCAAGGAACCTCAAGTAACCCACATCCCTTGGATGCCCCAATGCCCAAGCACCTCATGTAACTTGCATCCCTCAGATGCCCCGATTACTAAGCTCTTAAAAACGCACATCCAAGGATGATACTGATGCCAAAAACCTCATATATATATATATAATCATGCACCTGAGATGGTGCCAACCTACTGACCAACGTTTGGTCAGTCTATATACACCATGTTAATCTCATGCACTCAAAAGAGACATGCCTCAATAGGACATGTCAAAAGAAGAAAAAAGAAATGATGAACATGCTCGTAGTGTACCTCTGACCATTGTTGGCTCACCAGCCTGCTTAGCCCTTGCCATCTCCACAAAGTGCACCTTACCTGACACATGGCTACCAAAGCCTATCCTCCCTACGATGCTTCACTAGACACCAGCCACTAACACCATGGCTGGGTCCCACTGTCTCTGCCTTGTCCCCCGTGTGCAGCAGAACCTCGACTACCCTCACTTGGTACCGATCCTAATCTGCCCCTTGATGCCACATTCTGTCCTAGTTCTTTCCATCTGGATATCTGAGAAGGCTGGATACAGAACCTCTCAAGACGACCAACCTACCCACATTCCTGGCACTCCTTTGGAGTCATATTGCACTGAGTCTAGACATGTCCTAACTGCCCAAACTAAAAGAAAACCACTACCAAACTGCCATTAGGTGGTCTAGAAGGGTCCTTGGCCTGACCGCACTACTGGAAATCATCCCAAACTCATTTATTGACATCTAAAATATCACCTGAAGCCACTGCCCTACCCAAGTGAGACCTATTTGTCAGGTTGACCTCAGCTCTGAGCACCTAACTCACCACATCTGAGAATAAGGCCAAACTAAAGATACTTACCTACACCCATATGGCATGCCGTAAACCATATTCGAAGCGTCTCACCCTCTAGGTGTCATCACTTACCATACTAAGTGAAAAGTGAGACAACTCAGTGAAAGTAGATGCATAGTCCATGAAGGACATGTCACCCTACTAAAGGCTCAAGAACTCTAGAGCTCTCTCTTCCCTCAGTGTCTCTAGGAAAAAGTTCTCAAAGAATCTGTCCTCAAAGTCCTTCTAGTATAGTATCTCATGTTTACTCACTTGAACCTACAAATCCCACTCATGATTCATAGGTCCTCTAAGCATATATATTTCTAGCTTAACCCTTTGCCCTGGAGGCATCTCGAGCTGCTTGAAGATTATTTGCATGCTCTCTATCTAGTTCTCAACTGCCTGTGGACCACCCTCACCCCGAAAAAGTGGCAGGTGATGTGAATAGATTTCTTGAGTAAGGTAAACCATAGAGGGATATGTTCCCTGATCACCTCTATCGTTCCCCTGCAAAAAAAGTACCAGACTAGATTAGTGTTGCTCGTCGACCGACGACCTGAATGCTTTCAAACTTGGAAGCTGCTATGCCTACACTGGATCCTAAACCTAATCTTATCCCTAAGCCTGTATATTAAGCTCATGATCGGCCTGACCCTTAGGGGTATGAACATGATCATGCTCCTATGACACTATACCATCACCCGCCAGACGCTCCATCCGAGCTGTCTAAGAGGAACTCACTGAATACCATAAATGGTTAGATATCCCACATATATAACAATATATATATATATATATATATATATAACATAGATAGGGAAATTAGTAAAAGGAAGCACATCCTCACTACCCTCACATTCCCCACTATAACCATGCTTCACGACATTCCAGCCTCATGGCCTCCATACCCGCCCTCAAAAGAGCCAAGTATCACAATATCCCTGGGCCATGCCCATCCTAAGAACCAACGTTGCCTCAATCTGACGACCGAGTCGATCGATCTTGATAATAAAAATCACCTCAACCACAATATCTACCTTCTCGTATAAGATCCAGGACCAAGTTCCCTACCATATTCAATTTAACATAAATTTAAAGCATGACCTATCACATTTCATAAAACAAGCAATTATATTAGGAATTTCACCATTTTCACATATAAATTGACATATATCACATGGTATTATCACTTCAAAATGCATATGAGAATATATGAAATTGAAATACACTAAAAATATGCCTATTAAAATAGAAAAAACCACTCCTTGACTTAAAAGGCCAAGGTCCAATTCTCTCTTACCATACCGGGTCAAGGGTCACATATCACAACCAATAATAATCACAAACCAAGTGATCCACCAAGGTGAGAATCATATAAGCTGTAATCTGAGCAAAAGAAAAACAATAATTCCCACCCAGGGTAACTCAATCCATCCCTCATACATGGAGCTGAAAGCACCCAATAATGAGTTCAAAATCTAGTTCTGACAACAACCTATCTCCAGTCTACCATAATACCAAATATTAATACCAAGAAAATAGGAAAAAGAAACTGCTCTGATACCACTTTGTAATGTCCCAAACCTAAACATCCACCCGAATAGTGCTATCAGGTTGGGTGTCACTGACCTTAGTAATACCTCCCTGAAAGCCAAAGGATTCCAACTAGTAGCAAAGGTGTAAATAGGTATAGCGGGGAGGCTATACCCTCTGGGGAAAAGATAAGACACTGGTCCGAGTATAATCATGACACATGAAGTATAAATAAAGGACTCAAGAGACTCGAACCAGACCTGTAGAGAAGAAACACATCCAATATCAAATAAAAATAGTGAAAGCGATATAGAAACAACTGCAGCATAAAGTAAGAAGAACAACATGACAACAAAACACTTGTAGACACTAAAAAAAACTAAGCATGCATCCATACTAGGTCATACATATCAATATAAAAAAAGAGAACCCATGGATAACCACTGAATCTACATTCAAAATAAGCATGAGGAAAAGGAAACTAAACAAAAATTAAAACTATATCTAGGCACAAAATCAAGGTCCATGCCAATCTCCATGCCAAACAATACTACTACCCAGCTCCCGAAGCTGATCCTTTACCAGTGCATAAATCCATAAAGTCTACACGTGTCCCGAAGGGACCACGTAGGGTGTGATAAGAATCTCCGTAGGATTCCACCCGATGGTGCATACCTAGTATAAGTGTTTAAGAAGATATGCATCTATAAATAAGCTACACAGTATGATGAAATAAATAAACACAACCTCAACTGGTGCTCAACAACCACTAGGGAGCATCACCTACTTCAACCATCATCGAAATATCTAAAGAAACGAGTCTTTGGCCCATGTCCCAAGGTACTCATGTAGTCATAAATTCCCAGTGAACCCTTAGGTTCCACCCCAATCACATAGCCTGGAACCACGTTCCTCCTAACACCTCATGTCTCAAATTAATGACGTACCGAAGGCCAGAACAAAAAATAGCATCTCGGTTCCAAGGAACCCTACTCATAAGCTCATGTCGTCCCATGGAATAACCACCAGAGGAACAACAATGTTTGTCCTCAAATAAATATCCAGGACCACAACCTAAATCATGATGAGACTCATCCCCCAACCTGATATAATTATTCTCTATCAACCAAAGACTCCTCACCTTCCACATGGATTTCTATGGTAAGAACCCCTAAACCAATATTACCTAAACTGCAACTATCAGGGGAATCTACCCTCATGAGTGGTAAAAATCACCTCATCACGAATTCTAACTATGCACACATGACTCAATTGGTGATTTGGCCATCCAAGGTGAGTTGAAATCACCAAAATAAGAACCCAATGCCACACCATATTTGGAACCTCGTGCCCCTGCGACCATGTAACTCAAATCTAATGGCCATGCCATCTAAGTATCCTGGTCCTTTCCCAACCTGATAGTCACATTGCCTCAAATCGGCATCCACGAAATCCAATCCTATGGTCAAAACCACCCAAGAAAATCTGGGACAAGACCAACCAGTGATTAGCACCACTCGATCCCAATGGACATTCCATCCCAACCTCAGGTCAAGCCCATCACAAACCCAAGGATTTTAGAACATGTAATCCCAAGCATTACATAAATATAATCACAATAAGAACTTTAAACAAGTAATTAAATTTAAGTAGATTTAATTACACTATCTAATAGATATAACATACCTGCATTGATCTATTGAATGCCTCTAAATAGTTTAATCAAACTTAAACAATTTAAATATACCAGTTTAAAACAAAAAATAATAATTATAACCATTTTGCCACTTCCAGCCAAAATAACCTAATGAGAAATGACCTCTCTCCCAACCTCGCTCAAGTAATTCAGGTATGGGGCATGGCCAATGATATACCATAGGTCTATCAATCAATTCAATATGCAAAAAAAATTATAACAGGGTCTCACTCAAAATACCCAAAGATGCGCCAAAGCCTGCTCCACACAAAAGTCCGCAAAAACATAAAACAAAGTATGCACCACCTACCTTGTACTCGTATGAATCTCTTCATACAGTGTCATCCTAGAATGGATTATATCTGCATAACGGGTATAAATTATCAAGGTTCAATAACTAGGTATAGAAAATAAATTATGAAGAACGACTCAAGAGGAATCGAGAGCATAATGATTGGGTTCCAACGCATCTAATGATGTTTTAATCAAGGTTTAAATGATTAATTAGGAGGGATTTATTCCTCCAGTGCTATTGGTTTGTGAACCCAGTGACCCCTAATGCCCATTTTAACAAAAACTAGTATACTGCATGTTTTAATGAAAAAATAAAATACACGGCATATAATTAGATATACATGCCGTATATATGGTTGATTTTCCCATATTCCACTGACTTCCTTTCCACGTCATAAAAAAGTCTTGCCAACATCAGTACATGACATGTAAGGGTAAGTAAAAGGCATTTAAATGGTTTGTCCTATTTTCCTTGCTGACACCCCTAGACACCATGTACATCCATTACACGACTAGACCATTATACAACGTATACTAGGGGTATATGGCATGTAATCCCAATTTATTCCAAGCAACAATCCTGAAACTATTACTAACCATGTCTTTCCCTTTTTTTCTAAAAAACAACCCAAAAAAAATAAACCCATACCTCAAAGTAAGAACAATATTCTTACAACGTGTACCAATTTCATGACATATTATGGGTGATGATTACACATCATGTAACAACATTACACGCCGTTTAAATCCTTAGAAGACTTCAGAACCTAAAGGTTTTATGTTGAAAATTCCAATAAATCCCGGACTCACCATTATAGGTATCCTCCCAATTCTTTATTATCCCTATCCAAAATAAAAAAAAGGAAAACTACAAAAAAGTTTAAAATGTAACCGAAAAAAAGGTAATAGGATGTTATAGATTATCCATGATAAGAAAAGCAAGTATATTATAGAGGGAACCTAGATGCTCTAATACCACTTGAAGTTCCCATGAATGTGTAGACCATTAAGAAGGGGGGATTAAATCAATGATGATCTTTTAAATTTTCTTTTATCTTGATATTAACGCCTCAACTTGTTAGTGTTTCTATCCTTTTCAACATCACATCTCAACCTCTATCATATGCAAGGATAGAAAATCAAATCAAGGTACACAATATTTACAAGGTTATTCCCCAATGTAGGTGACATGTCATTGTCATGAAGACTCCCATTAGTCCATGAAAATTCAATATGATATGAAATTAATACAATTGACACAAATACTGTAAGATCCTTCTGCCCTCGATAGGTAATTATACTGGTTCACACCAGTTATATAGTTTTCTTATACTTTAGATCCAATAAAAGATAATAAACATTGAAAATTGCTCACAAAAATTTGTCTGGAATTTATTCATATGGTACACCTTTCATCTGGTAAGACTCCGTCCAGTACACCTTAGTCTCAATCCAGTATACCTCCATCTGGTGTGACTCAAAACATTTCAACTTTACTCTATGCACCTCCATCCTATACAATTTGGTTGGTAGCTCTATCTAGTATACTTACTCCACTACATCTCTATCTAGTGTGCCTCTTATTCTTCCACCAAGAGATTCCTTGGTTGGAAACTATCAATATCCTTCTAAAAAAACTTCATCACTTCGGCTCTCACACACGTATCAAAAGTCTTAATTTGTAAGGTGCCTTAAACCCTTTATATAGGTAAAATTCCTCTAAAAATTCATGAGAAAAAAATGGGATTCCAAAAATTAAAATTCATAATTTACTGCCCATTTCAGAATTGATAGAATGCCTTTCAAATCTTCAATAACATTCTAGAAAACACCCTTCATCAATGTTTCCTAAAGGATCTTCAATAAAAAAATTCTTCAAAGTACCTTAAAACTCAATTGGATTTATGAATGATTAAAGAACATACCAACATCACCACATTTAAAGACTTTACAAAGTTTTTTTTAACCTTCTCAAAATTCTATCTGGTGATAGTATATCCAATAAATTCATTAATAACTTCTTCATCTGGTGAACTATTCCTATGTCTGGTTTATTTGATATTTCTCCATCTGGTGTCTCTGTAAGAACTCCTCCATCCAATGATCTCAAAAATTTTATACGATGAGATTTAAAGATTTATTTTGTCTAGTGGACCTTGTAAAAGTTTGTTTAGTGTAAATTGTACTCTTTTCCCCATCTGGTATAACTCAACATCATCTCATACTTCATACACCCTTTCTCTGTTTGGTAGGACATTGTTCATTGTCTGTCCAGTAGACTTCTCATATTTGTTTTCCTATACAATATTAAAAAAAGTTCTTCCGATAGACTTAGTAAATATATGTCCATTGGAACTCTATTGATCACTAGATCTATTTTTCTAATCATCTTTACACCTTTACATTTGATGATCTTTCTAAAAGTTCATCCAATGCACTGACAAACTTTCCTTCTGCTAGAGTGAGAACAACTCTATCATATAATACTCAGTCCAATAGAATTTTTTTGAAGGACTTGATCCGATATCCTTTATACATCAACATTCTTCATGACTCCATAACTTTGAACTTTGTATAGCTTTACAAAAAACTTTTTAACTAGAATATTACACACACTTTCTATCTGAAAAATTTAACTTGAATTTTGTATGGACATAACTCTAACTTTATAGTTCAAACTTTGAATTCTCCCCCTTTGTAAAAGCTCGAAAAAACTTAGTTAGAATCATGATTATCTTCGTGATGTTTGGTATATTGAAGATCAACATAGTGTCATCTAACTTTTTAAGAAAAATTTATTAAACATATTCAAAAAATCATTAGGAAAGTTTCTTAAATTTCTTCAGATAAGGAAAGTTTCTTAAAATTCTTCAACCAATCATTTTCTCTTAAAACACAAAAACATTCACAAACATAATGTTGACAAAAAATAGAATAATCATTACAAAAAAACCAAAGGATCTTCAATTATTTTATATGAATTTCATTATATATTAATATATGTGTGTGTTAATACATTAATATATATTATATTTATAAAACTATGTATGTTAATATGTGAAAATATATAGAGTAATATAATATTATAATAGATATCCATATATATATATATTAATATATATGTTTTTAAATTGATATTTTAATATATAAATAAATTTATAAACTCATAAGTATTTATACACACACACACAAATATTAACATATATATATATATATATATTAATTTATAAATATAATTGTGTGATTATTGTATTGTATAACAATAAAAATAAATTTTATTTATATGAAATTAGTATACACATACATACATCCATATAAACACACAAATACAAAATTTAAATCAAAATCATAATTAATTAATAATAACTGAAAAAAAGATCATTAATATATAAATTAATATACATACACACATACATATATGTATATAAATTTATAAATAAATATATATATAAATATAATTTTTTATATCAATATATTTATAAATATATTGATAATATTACATATATAATAGTATTACATAACATTAATATTAAATGTTATATATAGAATCTAGAAGTATATCTGTATTAATATATATATATATAGATTAAATTATATATATATAGATTAATTTATATATATACATATATATTAACAAATAATAGCTAAATGAATGATCATTAATATATAAATTAATATATATATATATATTCATATATACATATATAAATTTATAAGTATATTTATATTAATTTGTAAATACATACATACATACATAAAATACTATTATACTATATTGCACACACACACATTCATACATATATACATACATATATATAAATAGAGACAGATATAGAGAGTACACATATAATAATATCACATAACATTAATAGTAATATATGTATATATATGTATATATATAATTAAATTAACTATTATTAATTATGATTTAAATTTTAATTATAATTAATTTGATAATAAATAATAACTAAATGATCGTTAATAATAAATAATTAATAATAAGTATATAAATTCTCATATATTAGTAATTAATTCATTAATTATAAAACATTATTATTATTTTATGTGTATTAGCTTATATATTAATGTATGTGTGTGTTAATAAATTTATATATTATATTTATATCTAAATTTATAAATTTTTGTCTATTAATATGTACATATATATTGAGTAATATAATAATATAACGAATATTTATTATGGTAAATTGGTTTAGTGACTAGTTCATGACTATTGGAATCGGGGATGAAATCCTGTGGAGTATTGGATTTTGATTATTCAAGTGGGGAGGTGATTGGTGTCAATGGGGTTCTATGTGCGGTGAGCTTCTTGAGTTGGTGTTAGTGGGGTTTAACATATAGAGAGTGGGTATGAGGTGTGCTGGCATCAGAGAGTGGGGTTTGACATAGGGGGTAGGTGTGATGATGGCGTTAGAGGGCGTTTGATGCAAGGGGTTGGCTGGAGGTGCTGGGGTCAATAGGGGTGTGAGTGGCCTACGGAAAAAATTCTTTTGAAAAAAAATTACCCATATTTATCTAAAACATAGGTAATTTTTTATCAATTTACATTTTTATAGTGATATGCCTCATTTCTTTCTAACAAAATCCATGTTGAGAGTGATACAAATGTATACACAACCTCTCTTTTGGTGATCTTAACATTGCTAAATTTCCAATGAGTTAACCTCAATGCATTACATCCTTTGGAAGGTGGTACCTTCTGACTAACTCATTGCTGCCTGCTGAAGACCTTCCGCCACTGATCTTACAATATTGAGGGGTTCTTCTCAGTTTTCCCTTTTGGTAAACTAACTCTATCCCTTGAAGAGTCTTTATAATACTAATACTGATGTTTTAAGGGTTTGGATCCATCTAGTTCGACCCTTTGTGTGTTTCTAAAGCATGTGGTGCTTGGAGGAGGACTAGAGAGGGCATGAAGGTGTTTGAATGTTAAAACCTAGAATTAGGGATGATTCACGACATGTAAGGGTTTCATGCCATGAATATGTAGTTCATGGTTTGGGTGAGAGCTTGATTCATGGTAAGTCGATTCAGCTACATGGATCCATCAACTACTTGTGATCAACTACATGAATGAATCAAATACATGGATGAATTGGATATGTGGATGAATCAGTTATATGGTTGGATTTGTTATGTGGGGAGAATGACTACATGAATCAGCTATGTGGCTAGATCAACAACATGAATTGGAGATATGGTTGAATTGAAAACTTGAATCAGCTATGAGAATAATAAGCTATATGGTTGAATCAACTTCGTGAATCAGCTATGTAACCAATTGTCTATGTGATACATGATTGAATTGGCTATATAAGCAATCAGCCACATGAGAAACCAAATACATGAATCATCTACATGAATTGTCTATGTGAGAAATCAACTACATGAAAATGGTTATGTGGAGATTTTGGCTATATAGGGATTTAATCTACGTGAAATTGTCCACTTGGAGATTTTCATCAGTATTGTGAAAATGTCCATGCGATTCTTTCAACAACATAAATCAAGGTCCTTCAAATGTAGATTCATAAAGGATAATTATATCATTGATTTTTTATGATGTAAAAGGCCATAAGAAAATCCTTGTGTGTGGAGTTTAATGAGATCCAAAATAGTTGGAATTGAATATTTTGTGATCTGAATATTATGATTTCCCCGTCTGTTAACTCGAAAATGAAGGTCCTTCCCTTTATTCTTTCCTATTTTCCTTCTCTCAATATTGGAAGTTCTGAATCCTTCCCTTGGAGTCAGGGAATCCTTCTTCCATTGGAATATGTTTCCTCCAGCGGTGATCTCATCTTGCGCGCACCCCTTATTTTTGGTATAATGACTCGCATGGAGCTTCTTTCTTCTAGGAAGGGGATTCACTAATTCTACTAATTATTTATGTGAAATCATATATTTTTAATTGTTTATCCTCTTGGATGTAAATGAAATTAACCTAATGAATATTGATCTGGATTAATAAAGGATTGGATTGCGATCGTCTGTCTTTGATTTCTACCATGATAACGGTTTACCTATTGATTTTTTAGGTAGTGTGTGATCAATGTTTAGATTATGTATCATCCTATTATTCTCATTTACCATGTTGTTATTTATGAAACATGTTAAATAACATAAATCCATGATTAATTGATAATTAATTGGATGGAGAATAAAGAGACATGTTTAATGAATCTGATATATGGTATAATTTGATAATGACCAAATTTATGCTGATGGAATGTTTAATTGACTATTCAATTCCATGTGTTGATGAAATTTGACAAATAACATGAATCATATTAATTATTATTGATGAAAATAATTAAATTCAATTTAATAAATTGGAATTCCATAAGTTTTTTGAAACTAGAATGTATGTTGGGAGGAACATTTTAAATTAATTGTTTAATTAATTTAGTAGCTTTTTATAGTTTTATGCCTTAGGTTAGCCATAATTGGAACCTATGAACAAAGAATAAGTTAACTAAATAAGGAATAAAAATTGGTTGTTTAGTAAATACATTTTCTAGGGACTGAGTTTCCCATCTTCTTGAAAAGTCTGAGTGCCTTGAGTTTGGATCCCTGAGAGCTCATTTATGTGTGAAGTATGGATGCCTTGTTTAGGGTCTAGATTCCACTATTGGATATGATTGTTTTTTCATGATACTTTTTTTGATGTGATTTGGATTTGAGCTTCTCTTTGTGATGTGATGCGATCCTGAGATGGCTGAGCCTGGGATGGCTGATGTGATGAAGGTGGGGAGGCCCAGGTGATGTGGCTGTAGTTGATTCCTATGATGGTGAGATGCATCGAGATATACATGTTGTTGGGGAGGCTAGGATTATGTGGTTGTAGTTGATTCATGTGGTGGAAATATGAATCAGGATATGCATGTGGGTGTTAAGGATGACACCAAATATGATGGAATGGGTTGAAGATGGGCTTACCCATTAATGTGATAAATATGAATGCTTTCTTGAAATAAATCAGTTTAATAGCTGATGACCGAGTTGTTTTTTTATCTACATCCCTTTCCCCACTACTTGTGGAAACTGGGTGTGTTTGGTTTCATGTTTCCTTTTGGTGGTAGCTTAGAATGTTTTTGCTAGAGTACCTGGATTACAAAATGATGCTAATAATGATAAAATAATTCTTAACCCATGATGTTGGTGTTGATGGAATGAAAATGTTGAAATATGTTAATCTTGAGAAACTATGGACTTGGTTTACATTATTCCTAGAGGGAATGTACTTGGATTGATGGTTAATAATGTAAGTGGATTAATGTTGTTAATTAATGGCTAATGAATTAATTAATGTAAAGTGAATTATTTAATGAAAAGAATGAATTCAATGTAGCTCTTTAAATGCTTGTGTACTTATAGGATATCTAGTCTAAGTAGTGGCGACTGGTAGTCCGAGTGAGATTAGCTGTAGTTGAGCCTAAGAATAGGTTATTCCCATAGTGTGGTTGTGATATATATTATATCATGTATGATTTGCGATCTTATATGCTAATTTTACCATGTCATTTAGGGAAAATAAAACCTAGTGGACTCTAGGAGGGTTGATCACATATTGATTATTCTTCTATGTAACATTAATGTGTTAATGTCAATAGAATATTCCTCACATCAAAAGGTTATATAAATTCTATTTTATAACGAGAACTTGAAAATACTATGACTATATTCAAAAATAAGTCCTATAGTATAGATACAATTATATGACGGGACATAAATAATGTGTGACTATCAGGTGTTGGAGGCTCATAAGTCATTGAGACTTCTTCTAATGAAGTTCTTATTTATTTATATAAAAAAATAGAGGTCATAAGAACAAACCCGCTAATAGGAATTCCATATGTCTTATGTTTTATTAGATATCCCTATACATGAATGCATGTATTGGTCCTTAAACTTGATATTATTGTTAATTTGTATCATGAATCACATATTTTGTTGTATTGATGAAAACTGCGATGACATATTCTCATGGAGAGGTAACATACATTGAGTGAAACATAGGTGATATGACATTAATGGAATAAGTCAAGAAATGTTTTATTCCTTCCATATTAATACAAGAATATATTTTTTGTCCATTAATTGAAATTGACCTATTTGATGAAATCTATGGCCATGGTAGTTTATATATGAGTTCATTTTAGAAATTCAAATAAAGATAAATCAATCATATTTGGTGATGAACTTAGTATGCAACTTGTGTGATAAGATACTAGGAGTAAAAAAAATTATACTAAAGAATAAAATTCATAATAATGTTTTCATAGTTTCTATAGTAAATTCTTTATCTATGAGTGGTTTTATGTGTTTCTAGATGCTGATATTTGACTTTAGGTAAGTTTACCTATTTTTATTAAGAAAGTGGCATATATGGTCACATACTAAGTGTATCAATAATCTCATTAAATCCTATTAAATTTAAAATTATAAATAAATTTATTACTAATTTGTGGAATAATATTAGTCAAATAAAGTTGATCATATAAATTAAATCATAATATATTCAAGTTTAAAACATATGAGTTAAATTTTATCTCTTTATTTACTCAGAAGGTAGTAAATAAATATTTATTTATTCACTGATTTTATGAATAGATTAATATAAATATTTATTTAGTTACATGAATATTAAAATAAATATTTATTCACAAGTTTAGTGAATATAATATTTTATGAGAGTATTTGGATATAATTTAATGATCCATTGAAAATGATATATTTTATTTAATATCATTTAAATAAAGTTTAATTAATTTATTTAATAAATTATATTAGATATATTGTATGTTATGAGATATAATAATAATAATAATAATATTTGACATGAATAATAACTTAGAATAAATAATTATATTAGGGTCATTGTGTAATTATAATTATTTAACCCTAAGTATATATTCTAAATTATATCATTTTTCATGTGGCATGATGACACAACAGAGGCACATTCTATAGAATTTTTTCAAGCCTTAGAGAGAAATCCTCCCTTACTCCCTCTCAAGAACATAGAGAGAAAATGAGATATTATTGTTATGAATGAAAAATGACATGAAGAACTTGTCTCTTCCATGCTAACACTTTAAGTTTCAAGAATTAAATTCAGAGATTTTTGAATCATGCATAAATATTTCTAGAGGAATCCCCACTTGGATTCTCAACCACAACGACAATACTAAAAGAGTGACGACAAAATTTGATCAAAGGGATTATTGAGAATGTGGTAATTATATGTTTAAATTGATTATAAATTAAATTTTCATGATCCTATCTAGATATTTTGGGGTTATTTTGTTAAGTTCTTTGGATATTATCAGTTGACATTGAAAAAAATTCAAGAATAGGAACCTACCTGACACTTTTGCTGCACCCTTAAACCTTAAAGTGACATCAGAGCAATCACATTTTAATTTATATTTATTTATAATTTTTTTCAATCAATTTAATGTGTTGATTTTCTAGTTTTCATGAACATATTTTCATTCTAAATACAATGGTCGAGACGACGTGTTAATTTGAGTCCATATGGCCAAGAATAAGCAATAAACTTGCGAAGAATTCTTGAAGATCCCATCTGGAGGTGTCAAGGTCTTTGGCGCATAACGCCATTACATGATGTGTAATGGTAAATTATGCACTGTGTAAAGGGGTTTTCACCACACATGGAACACACTGCATAAATCACAGTGCGTCATGTGTGTCAGTATGCAGTATCATTACATGCTGTGTATTGATTATCATTACAACACATAGGTTGAAAAAGTACATGATATGTAGTTTACATGTACACGATGTGTAACCCCATATGAATTACATGCTGTGTATTTTTTTGTGAGTCATTTGGGTTAGTATGTGGTGTAATTACACACCACATATTGACTGCCAGCTTGTAACACAACAAGACATGAACTAAATGACATGTAGATTTCATGTACATTCTTCGTGACATGTGTCACTCCACACTAGGTACACACTGAGTGATTTTTGTAATGTTGTGTGGGTCAACACATGACATCATTAAATGTAGTGTAAAAACTGTAATTACATGACTTGTAATCATCTATCACATGCCATGTACTATACATTCATTCCAGTGGTATACATATAGTACATTTATGGAATTTCATATAGTCATATAGACCGTGAAGACTACGTGACTTGACCACATTGAACAACATTCCATATATGTCATGACATGTCATGTGGAGTTACATAACATGTATTATGTGGTAAACGATGCAGACGTCGTGTGGAATATTAAATTTTAGTAAGTGATTTGAAGTACCCAAAGGTTTTTTATTGTATTTATTTCCAATTGGTTTTTTCAATGTGATAATGAAAAGATGATATCTTGGGTGTTGAAGAAAGGATCCAACCAAAGGAAGTGGAAGTGCCTACTTCCTAAGAATATATAGATGGATAGATTCTAGATAGTGGCTAATATATCTAATAATTGGATGAGATAGTCTTAAGGTCTATGAAACGTATTAAAGGTGAAGTAGCCTTGTATTCAATAGTTTGAATGAAGTAGATGGAGGAAGAGGAACTGTTTGCTGAACATATGGCTGGACTACCTTCATGGATATGAATATCTCATGTTAATAAGGTTCAAAGTATTTGAGATATATAGGTTAAAGGAGAACCCATCCAAGGATTATAAATCATTTTGGTTGTTGAAATTAGTGTTTATACATTCTTAGTTGAAATTTTATGTGATTAGAGATGACTCATGATTGATTGAAGAAGAGTTTCAACTAATCAAGTAGATATATTTACTAAAATACTCTTATATGAGTGTTTTAAATGCTATAACACCTTAGATATATGTTTGGAGGAGTTTGGAATTATTTTAATAATTACAACAATCATTTTAAGAAGTTTAAAAATGATTTTAAGGACTTTGGATAATCCTTGAAACAAGATGAAGTCCATTTGAAGCTATTTACATAAATCGGGATATTAGAGGTCATGAAAAAATGGACAAGTCCTAAATGAAAGTCTTTGACTACTGATCATAAGTCCTTGATGTCAAACGTAAGTCTTAAAGTGTTGAATGTAAATATTTTAAGTGATCACAAGACTTTGAGCTTCATTATATGAATCTAACGATCACAAGTCCTGATTATAAGGATTTAAAGAAGATAGTCTTTAGAATACTAAGTTTATGACTCCATCATATAGCTTTGGGTGAGTGTAAATCTTTTAAGTCACCAATAAAAAATTTGGTTTTCCATAAATCTTTAACACTTAATAAATTTTCAGAAATCTGATGAATTAAAATGAAGTACTTGGAGTAGAATCTAAGTTTTTATCAAAAGATTTTGTGAATGTAAGTCTTTCAAGTCCCAGATATAAATCTTCAACACTTAGAAAAAAATTTCTAATTTATACTAGATGAAATCATTTGGGATGATGCAATAGATATTAATTCATGGTATAAACATCACAAAACCCCAAATAGGTGTGTGATCTAAGATTTATAAGAAAGAGAGAATATAATCTTCATCCATGGAAAGGGAAGATCAATGAAAAGTGAAAAGGGGGTTTCTAGAATTTTTGAATTATAAAGAAATAATTTTTTTTAATATTGAAGCTATGTTTTCAGGTTTATAACTTCATAAAGATTATTTAATCCATGATATATATTGTTTATGAAGAATATTTAATGGAAAGTTCCACTACATATATTTCTTGATGTTGAAATTGTTTTTTTAGGTTTTCAAGAATAACGGAGATGAAGTCACATTAAAGCTCAAACTATACATCAAAGCCTACATTATATTGATCTTATTATATTTAATCATTTGAGAGGAATTAAGATAGAACTTTGGTAATTTTCTAAGTACTGAATAGATGATATATCTTCCATATTTCATAAATTTGGAAATTCAAGAATGAGCCCCACACAATGGATATATTTTTTATACATTTTTATACATCTACAGAGATATGTAAAGTACATATTCAGTAGATATATTTTTAGAATAAAAAGAAGAAGAAGTCAATCCTACTAATTAATAAAATAATATTTTATTCATTCATTTTTCAAAAGTGAGGACCATTTAATGAATGTATTCTTAGAATACCATTTGAATTGAAAAAGTAGTGCATAAGAAATCATTGAAATAGAAACTGAGTTTTTTATTATAGTTATTTTTCATAAAAAATTATTTTATCTTCTAAAAATAACATTCATTATATTTGGAAAATAATCAACACATTTATTAAATGTTCTTATGCATGTGAGGAGTTGAATAAATCGAGGTGAAGAAAAGATAAAATAAAGTAAAAACCACTACTACTTGTGAGATAAAGGTGTGATAACTGAGAGAAGTTAAGAAAACTATAGATATAGAAGAAGAAGAAAAATAAAATATAACTTATGAAAATTAAGGAGTGCCTGAATCTGAGTTTTTTCATGCTATGATATTTTTTATACTTGAGATTACAGTGCTGTGTTTGAGAAAATAATACGTGAGTTGAGTGTGCAGATACAAATTCAGTGGAACTAGAAGCTGTGCATAATATACCAAATGTTGAGTTTCAAGTAGAATTATTGAATATATATATATGTAGTGGAAGACTATGAGTTGAGGAAACATTTCAGTATTTTTGGGCGTAGAGAAATCATTATGTAGTGCTTGTGTTCTACTTTAATAATAAAATGAATGAGTTAAAGAAAAAACTGGAAGGACACCACTATAAAAATAGAAATGGAATGATTTCATGATCACTTGTGTAATAGAGTGATCCCACACATATTTAATATTATTTTAGTTGGTTTCAAGATGATTCTTATCCAAATACACTTTTAATAATGATAAGTTTCTAGTGGAGATTCCATACCTGAGACATCCCAAGTATGATAAGAAGTAGTTATCTCAAGAGGGGATGAACCTTGTAAATACCATGTGCCATATTTACTTGATTTACATTAATACATGTTTTATATTATTTATTTTTAAAAATAATAGATCTATAAGACTTAAATAGATACAAAGGTTGAAGTCCAATAGGGGTTGAAAGGTTTAAAGAAATTAGAATCAGAAAAAACTAGACAACACCTGATTCACCCCACTCTCAGGTGTGTCTAAATAGTCAACTGGGCATTTAAATTGATATGAGATGTTAAGTTCCCTCTGATTGGATCTTTTGAGTGTAAACATTTAAATCATAAGTATAGAGTTTAGTATAATAAGTACTAAAAAATTTCTCCCAGTTTTATTATATGATATATATGAAGTGAAGATTTCAGATGTATGAATAAGTTCCTCTGGTGGAAGAATCTACTTCCACCCCCACCCAAATAGTTTTGGAGGTTTCAACAAATACCTTGAGAAAAAACAAGAATAAAGAGGCTAGAAAGGAAAAAAGCATTTAAATAAGTAAGAGAAACAACCATTGACTGAAGGTAGTCAGATTGGTAAGTTTCATGATAAATCTATTAATAATGAATATTCCTCTAATTTTACAAGCTCAAGATATTAGGAAGATGAATTTGATGAGTCAATTAAAGAATTTTATTCTAAATTTAAGAGTTACCCAAAAAGGGTCCCTGAAGTATTTGTATATATGTCCTCATATATCAAGGGACTAGTTAATGAAAAGTCACAACTAGAGAAAGTGGTTGATGAAATGTTGGAGAATGCATTAACAAATAATATTATCAACTACAACACTCTCACAATGATTGTGATGACCAAAGAATAAACAAATCTAATTTTCAATGAAATATTATTTCAAATTAATGAATAATTTCAAAGAGATTTATGTGATAATGAATTATTTTATAAAGTTGTTAAATAAGTATTCTATACATTGGATAATCTTCATAAAGTCTCCATGGATGTCAACTTTTCCTAATTGAAAGTAAAGTAAAAGTGGATAAAGAAGATGGATTTATATTTAGAGGAGATAGAAAAAATGCATGAGGATAAATTAATAATTTTTAAAATGTTTGGAAAGATATATTGAGATCAATGGAATATGAAAATAATTTCCTCAACTTGAAATGTAAATCATTGAAAATCCAACTAAAATATCAAGAAGACAAAGTTGGAACATCACAACCTATTGAGAAAAAGTGAATTGCCACACAAACCTTAGATGTGAGATATATATCAAAGAAGACTCAAAATGGTGGCTCAAAGAGTTTTATATTATCTAGATAAGTGTCCACCTTAAGATCATGGAAAAAGGTATCCCATGAATTAGTAAAATTTGTTTACACTAAATCTATATTTTTTGGAAGTGTAGGAGAAAAAAAACTGTATAAACATGGAAGTGAATTTTTTTTGGGATAAATACCATTATGTTAAGGACATAGGTTAGCATTTCTATGAATAAAATTTACTCAAAATAATCCCAAAAGGTTGTGGTTCCAACCTAAAATTAGTAATCAAGCATATCGAGACAAATTGAATCTATAAGAAAAAAATAATATTAATTGGAATATGTTGACACTTCTAGAGATTTAGACACAAGGCTATATATTTATGGAATAATATGGTATTATATGTAAATCAGAGAAATCCTAAATCAAGGGGTAGAAAATATTAATAAACAAGACAATCTATTATAGTGAAGAAGACAGTATAGATTAAGAAGAATCTATCCGCAAGTAAAAAATTTGAAGAACTGAAAAACATCTGAGGGTTGTGCAATATTGTTGGTCATTTCTATGATGAATGCTGGTAAAATCCTTCCAAGTATCATATGATAATTGAGGAAAAGGGATAATCTCTATAAACTAAGAATTAGATCAAGAAAGAAGATGTTTCTTCCTTGAGATAAAAATATGTAAAGAAGAAAGCTAAATCATCTACTCCCAAGAAGAAAGTGAACAAAAAAAAATCAGAAGTAGGTAAAACCCATTGAAAAAAAAATGATTCTATTATGGTAAAATAGGTCACACTATGGACTATTAGATAATGGACATGAATTTAAAAGTGAAAGGGAGAAATATGAAAACCAAAAGTGAACTAATTTAGGAAAGAGATATATGAATTTTTATGGTGGTTAACACTCCTTGTGAAGAGTTTGAGAAGCTACCCAGTAAGGGAAAAGGAAAAGATTATGAAGATGTTTTTAGTAGGTGAAACTAGGAAGTAAAAATATCTTTTAGATGTATGTCTGTTTTTTCTAGATGGATGAAACAAAAGGGGAAACCACTCGTGAGCTCAAGTTCTAAAAATAATTTTATAAATAAGAAACCCAAATTCAATATCAAGTCTAAGAATGTGCCCAAATACTATCTAACAATATGGTTAGATTGGTTGGAGTTGGATAGAAAATTGGAACAACTTGAAAAGAAAACTTGTGCTTTGATTTCTAAAGTTGAGAAGCCAATTCCATCTAGGAAATAAGATGGAAAAATAAAGGAAGACCATGCTACCCAAAGGTGAATAAATATGGAATTTTAAGGGTGAATCAATCATGAATAGGACTAGACATTTTAGACCTACAATAAATAGAGTTTTTGGGTTGGTAAATCTACCTTAACCCTATTACTAAAAACGAGAAGGTGCTGGAAGATCCACTCTCACCCCATATTTATTTTGTGGTCCTTTAATAATGGGCATATAATGTGATGAAGGTTGGATAGTATCCCTTAATGGGTATCTCTAAAAACATGTTAAATTTAAAAATATTTATATTTTCTATTAAATATGGAAATATGGAAATCCCCTTCATAATACGGAGAATGATGTATGCTTTCGTTATCCCATTACTATTTTATCATATAAAAATTTTTTCTATAAAGGGGATGTTTATCTAAACTTATGAAGAGGGATTTAATTTTTTTATGTACTTTTTCAAGAAAGTGAAGGTTCCTAAAAATTATTGAAAATATGTATGTGCTATTCTTTAAGTGAGAAAAATATAAAATGCTATCACATGAGGTAAAAATATAGACAAACTTATTTTCTAAACTTATCTCTCTTATTTTATAATAAGTATTTGACCATATATAATTATATTTGATTTATTAATGGAACATTTAAAAGATAAATGTGATTCTAAGTCATTTTATTCGATGATTTTATATTCTGATGTTATTAAAATCACTTTCAATTGGTAACCAGTGGTTCTTTCATATTTCATTCTCTCAGATGTAATTTTAATGAACCTATTAAAGGTAGAGAGAAATCATATGTATAGAAGATGAATTATTTTTGTTATAAGTTTTTGATAAAATAATCCTAGTGGTATCATATAAGGGAGAGGAATTTGAAGAAAAACCTCCCTCATATCTCAATTGGTATCTCAAGTGGAATCAAACGTTAAAGGGGGAGAAGTGATTAAAATAGTGAACCCTAATGTGTCCATAATGGGGAGACCAATTTTCCCCTTTCCATTTATTATCAATTATGGTGAGAAATATCACATTGACTACTGGAGTATATGTGTATGTATTGGAATTTATTTAGAATTTACAACAAACAAAAAAGAGGATATTGAAGAACCTAGAGGTGTTTGGTTGTATTTTTTATCAATTAGGATTGTCAACGTGACAATGAAAATGTGATATCTTAGGTGATAGATAAATGAACCACCCAAAGTAAGTGGAACCTTTACTACCTCAAAAGATCTATGTAAGGTTCCAATTTTTTTGAGCAGATCAAATTCTTCATCCATTTTTAATTTTTGGAGTTTGGTGGTTCTTCCAACTATTTTCTCATTTATCAAAAAATAATTCCAAGTTTTACTTTAACCAAAAACCTTGTTTTTATATGGGTTTAGAGTATTGACAAGTGCCATGAGTGTTCTGATGGGTTCTAGGTGTGTAGGAGGCCTGAAGGACCTATTTTGGTTAAGTATAAATTGAGGCGCACAGTTAGATTTAACTGTGTATCCTCCTAGTGAAAACCATGCATCCCAAATTTGTACCGAGTATAGTTTGGGAAACTATGTAGGATGGGGCACATGGTCATGCAAGACCTCTACAATTTTTATCATAGGTAATTCTCATGGTTTTCACATGATTAAGGAAGACTATATACAAGCCACACACTTAGTTCCATTTTCAAAGTATCTTTTCACTACAACATGCATGGTAAGTGCACAATAAGACTTAACTGTGTGGGATAACTATGTGGGGCTTGGCTCTTAAGCAGCATGAGCCACATGGTTTCTGAATAGTTTGTAAAACCATACGAGCTAACCCTGTGGCCTATTAAAAGTGTGAAATGATGATTTCACCCTCTTATAAACCTAATTTTCTCCTCTTTCTCCTCCACATGTGGCCTTCCTCCAAGTCGATTGTGGGAGATTCTTCCCCTATCCTTGTTTTGATCCAAATCCTTTATCTAAACTGTGTTCTGTAAGCTATTTACTACATTTGATCCATCTTGGTAAGACCTTTATCCTCTAAATTCTATTTCTATTTGTCCTCTCTATATGGTGTGCCAAATATGTACAAGTGTTTTTACCCTATTTTTAGGATGTTCATCTAAAATGATGATTTCTTCCAAACTAGTTTGAGTTAGAGGCTAAGACCAGACGTGAACTGCTTTTGATATCCATGGGATTATGATAGGCTCAACCCAAGGATTGATATAGTAGCTAATATCTATTTTGAGGCAATGTGATCTCCAGGATGGTCATGGCCCAAGGAACTTGGGTGATGTTGATCACTGGTTGGGAGAATCAGTTACCAAATTGAGGTGGTAAGGCCATCAGAATATGGGAGAGGCTCATGTGATGTGGGATAGCTTGGACATCGAATTTAAGCGACATGATTACAGGGGAATGAGGTGCAAGTTGATGTAGTTTAAGTACTATTTTGTGATTTACGCTCACTCGTGTTATCCAATGCCCCATTAGAAGTCATGTTCACATAGTATGAATCAGTGATAAGGTGTTATTAACCACTAATGTGGGTAGAGTCCCCTAATAGTTGCAGCTTAGGTAAAAGTTTGGGGGTGCTTGCTGTAGAAATCCATGGGGGTAGTGAGGAGACATCAGATGACAGCATTGAGGCTGTCGGTTGGGGGATGAGGCTCACCATACTTGATGCCATTGGTACAAGACTTATTTGGGATGATTATAATCACCATACCCCAGGATGTTGGTTGTAGAGTTGAAAATGGTTATTATTTGAGGATAGACATCGTTGTACCTACGAATGTTGGGCATCAAACTAATGGGTGCTCTGGAGCAGAGGTCTAAGGGATCCAATTATTTAGATTAGGCATTCCTTCATGAAATTAGTTACTTGGTTTATGGAACAAGGTGTTAGGTGACATTCAAAGGTGGAACCTGAGGGTTAACCTATAATTATTTGACATTAGGGGATGCCTTGAGCTATGAGCTATGGAGTCTCTCCTTCTTAGATGTTCCAGAAATGTCCAAAGTAGGTGATAACTTCTTGGTGGCTATTGAGAACCATATAATCTTGTATTTATTATATTCATGTGGTACTTTATTTATTTATTTTTTGTACACACTTACTTAATCACAAATTTGAGGTAAGCATGAATTGGTGGTGGCCTACTAAGACTCATTCTCACACCCTACACAGGCTCTTCAGGATGCATGTAAACTTCATTCTTTTTCATTCAGGTAAGGGTTCAGGATCTCAAGATGGATCCTAGTGGTTGAATTATCTTGGTATGGATGGAAAGATACCTTGAGGTTCTTACATCATTTGGAGTTTCTTTTTTTGATTTCTTTTCTGTATCAGCATGCTACTTATATGTATATACTGATGGTCAACATGGGTGACCTTTTTTCTTCTTATTGTACTATATGACCTAATATGCATTCATGTTTTATTTTAGTTTCTACAAATGGTATGTTTGGATTGTTTACTTTATTCCACTGCTTTTGTTGAGTATGCTTATACTATTGATCAATATTGTTGTGCTTCTTCCAAGGGAGGGTTACAGGTTCGAGTATGTTATTATTTCCATTTTACTTATTATATTATATTTATAGAGATCATTATTATATCATCAAAAAAATGGTATAGTCTCATCAATTTCACCTCTTCACACCTTAGATACTAGTTGGAAGCCTTTGGTGTACGGGGAGGCATGCCTAAGGCTAGTGGAACTCAGTCTGAAAGCACTATTCATGTGGCTAATTGGGTTGGGGTGATACAAATGGAATTAGAGGTGTTTTTTTAACTCTTTCCTAGTATTAATGTTTGCATTATGGTACACCAAATATTAGGTTGTTGTCAAAATTATGTTTAGAACTTGTACTTGGGTTCCTATAACCACATGCATGGGGAACATACGAAGTTTCTAAGGGTGGGAATTGTTATTCTATTTTTCTCATTTTATAGTTGATTTGATTTCCACCTTTATTGGTGCACTTAGGTGTTATTGTTACCTATTATGACATGTTATCCTTGGAATGGTATGGTAAGGAAGGAGATTTGGAACCTTATCCCAGTATGGAAAGGGTTGTTTGTTTGTGTATGATTTTTATTAGGCACATAGGATGTTTTAAATTATATAAGAATGTTTCTGTGATTGAAGGATTGAGATTTCCAGTGGGGACCTAAATTTTTCTAAGAGGGATTGGGTTGTCTAAAGTGTCAACAAAGGAAGCTAAGAGGTGTTTTTATTTCCTAACTTCTCTTTGGTGGAATCTTATTCAACCAACCCAGGTAAGTGAAACCAATAGAAAATGTTTGTGATATGTAATATGTATATATATATATATATGTATGTATGTATGGGACTAGAACTTATGGGAGTAGGTAGGGACAATTATGCGGGGTGATACTGATCACCAGGTTGGGCGATGTTGTCATTAGATTGAGGTGACATAGTTTATTAGGATGGGAGTTTCCCATATAATATTTGATAATTGGATATGATATGGGTGGGTAAGGAGACCATGAGCCTAGGGTGTCATGAGACATAGTTGTGATGGAGGAGAGTAGTAGTGAGTTGATGCTTCCTATTACTGATTTCCCTATATGTGATATATATATATATATATATGTTATCTAGGCTATCTATATCTAACCATGTATTGGTATTCAGTGAGTTTCCATATGGAAGGATTCAGATGCAGTGTTAGGAGGGTGATGATGTGGTGTTGTAGGAGTACACATAGGTTGAGACCCCTAAGGGTTAGGAAGAGTAGGTACAAGTTCAAGTATAGGCTCAGGCACAAGTTTAGGTGTAGGCAGGTCAACCACCAAATTTGACAGCCTTCAGGCCATGGCTAGATGAGAATCTCAAAGTGAGTTTGGTACGTGTCATCTAGGGGATTGACATGGGGCCTCAAGGAGTAGATCCTTCTATGACATACTTGACTCGAGAGTTCCAGTCACAACACCCACCACTATTTCAGGGTGAGGGTGGACCACAGGTGGCTGAGAAACTAGATTGAATCAATGCATATGATCTTCAAGAAACTATAGATACCTCCAAGCCAGAGGGTGAAGCTCATAACGTACATGATAAGAGGACCAAAAAAGTGCTGGTGGGACGTGCAAGTTCAGGTGGGCAGACACAATTGACTGGCTTGGAAGGACTTTGAGGCCAGGTTCTTTGAGCACTTCTTCTTGGATACATTGAGGCAAGAGAGATCTCAGGAGTTATTAAGCCTATAGTAGAGAGACATGTCCATCATGGACTATAAAACGATATTCACCAAGTTGTCATGATTTACACCCAACATGGTGATTGATGAAACCTCGAGGGTGAGGAATTTAGAGGATGGTTTACAAAATTCCATTTGGGTGTAGGTAAAAATATTCAGGTTGGCCTCATTCTCAGAGGTGGTGAATCATGTGATCATAACTAGGGGGAACTTGATGGATCGATGGTACTCAAGCTGAGTGACCACTTTAGGTGATGTCAGTAATGACAGTTCAAATAAAAAGAAATGGGGATAGGATGGGTTCTAGTAGGGTAGTCAATACAAGGACTTAATAGGACCACCTCAGAGTGGATGGTTGGTGATTTGATTCTAGTGTGGGTAGATATGACATGTACGAACTCCGTGATAATGACCTCCAAAAGAGTTTTGGGCATGTGGAAAGTTCAGGAACCTTGATAGGTTCTGCAATAATCCTTATTGGACAACCAATAGTCAAGGATCAAGACAAACTCATGGTTCTAATATTGGATCAAGAGTAGTATTGAAAGTTGGTAGCTGTGATTTAGCTACATGTAGAGGTTGTGGAAGATACAATGGGACCCAAAAGTGGGGTCGGTGTCCGGCTAATAGTGAAACACTATAGGTAGGTTAGGCTTCAGGTAGTCGAGCTTTGAACAAGGTTCACACCATGGAGATTCTAGGTTCAGAGCAGGCTGGTGATCCAACAACAGTCAGTGGTAAACTGTGGGTATAGCCATGTCATTTTTATTTTGTTTTAGCATGGACATTTTAGAGGCATGTCTATTTTGGATGCACATAGTGTATAGGTTGTATCCATGGACTGACCAAATTCTATTTATTAGGCTGGAATCATTTAATATGTGTTGTATATATATACATGGTGCACGATGCTAGGAATTATATGTGTGAATCATTGGATGCATGATTATTGAGGTGTGTTGGAATCAAGGCATTGAGAAGATTCAAGTTATGTGAGGTGCATTGGAATATGAGAATCAGTGTGATGCAGGACTTGATTGAGGTGTGAGTAAATAAGAATTTTGATCATCTTTTAAGATGCATGACCTTGTAGGTTTCGTGTGCAACATGGGCATAAGGTGGGAATCGATGCGGTGTGGGATTTTGATGCGTGTCAGGTGCGACACGAGAGCACTTGATGAGGTGCAGGAGTGACGATGAATCATGTGAGGACTTTGAGTCTAGGGATGGTCAATAGAACATCGATTTGATTTGTGTTTTGGGTTGAGATGTGACTGGGGTAGGTCCCTCCTAAGGTGGGGAGCCCCTTGAGGTAGTTGATCTGTGCCCTTTTGACCAGGATAGTCCAGGTTAATTTTAATTGTTGGATATGTCTGATACCATTTATAAGTTTTTTACAGCTCTGAGATGAGCTATATTCAGGTGGAGAGATTGTAACATCCCAGGTTTTTTGAGAGGGTCAAATTCCTCACCTGTTTTGAATTTTTGATGTTTTGTGGGTATGTCAACACTTTTTTTCTTTATTAAAACCTAATTAAGAGTTTTCCATTAACATATAAACTTTTTTTATATGTTTTTAGAGGATTGACAAGTGTCATGGGTGTTCAGATGGGTTTAGGGTGTGTAGGAGGCTCAAAGGACCTATTTTGGTTAAGTACAGGCTGAGGTAAATGGTTTGATTTAACCATGCAGTCTCCTAGTGAAAACCATGAAGCCCAAATTTATACTAAGAATGGTTTGGGAAACCATAAAGGATGGGGAACATGAAAATACAAGACTTCTATAGTTTTTGTAAGAGGTAATTTTCACATTTAGGGAAAACTATAAAAAATCCACATGCTTAGTGCCATTTGAGCAGTACCCTTTCACTGTAGCATGCACAATTAGTTCACAGTTAGGCGTAATCATGCGAGGCTTGGCTCCTAAGAAGTAGGAGACACACTGTTGTTATATGATTTTTAAAACCAAGGGAGTTAATAGTGAGGACTATTAAAAGGGAGAAATGAAAAATTTTTCCCTCCTATAAACCTAATTTCCTCCTCTTTCTCCTCCACACATGGCCTTCCTCCCAACCGATCGTGGGAGCTTCTTCCCCTCTCCTTGGTTTTGATCCAAATATTTCATATAAACTCTATTCTTCAAGATTTTTGTGGTGTTAGATCCATCTCATTAAGGTTATCAATCCTCTAGCTACTATTTTCTTTACCCTTTACTATGGTGTGATTAATCTATGCCAGTGGTTTTATGCCATTTTTAGGTCATTCATCAAAAACATAAATTTCTTCCAAATTGGTTTGAGTTAGAGGCTAATATTGGACGTGACTACTTCTATGACTACAAGGTAGGTGGTTCATAACTTTCTTTGTGTTTTTGTTAGTGTTTTAGGGGCGTGAATTTTAGCACGCCATTGAGTAGTCCAAGAGAGAACTTATAATTTAATGAGTTTAATTAATTAATTAAATTGAACCTTGTGAGATTCCAATGGGCATGCTTTCATGAGACTACAAGTGGTTTGAACAGTGCGATGGGCTCTTGAACTTGGAAAGATTAGGATTAGGTGATGTTTTATTTAATTTTAGTTTCTTAATTTAATTATATTGAATCATTATATATATGTGAACTTCTTGTGAGATCCACAAGATCGTGATGATCTCATCCTAAGGATTGAGATAATGTTGACTATCTATTTTGAGGTGATGTGATCGTTAGGATGGGAATGGTCCAAGGCACTTAGGTGATGTTGATCATCAGTTGGGTGACTTGGTCCTAATATTGAGGCAACAAGGCCATCAGGCTATGGCCGAGGATCATGTGATGTGGGATATCTTGACCATTGGATTTTAACAACATGGTCATAGGGGCATGAGGTGCCAGTTTATGTGGCTTAGATACTATTTGGTGATTTCTGCTCACCCGTGTTGGCCAATACACCATTATGAGTCATATGAACATAGTATGACTCAATGATGAGGTGTTATTGACCACTATTTTGGATAGATTCCCCTATTAGTTGAGGCTTAGTTAAAATATTGGGGGTGATTTACATAGAAATTCAAAGGGGTGTTGAGGAGCCATCAGGTGATAACATTGAGGCTGTCGGTTGGGGGATGAGGCTCTCCGTGATTGAAACCATTGGGCCAAGAATTATTTGGTAGGATAATCATTTACATACCTTTATACATCAGTTTTAGATCCAACAATGGTTGTTATTTGAGGAAAGATATCACTGTACCTACGGACATTAGGCATCGAGCCAACGATTTCTCTTGATTAGGGGTCTGAGGGACCCGATTCTTTGGATTGGGAGTGCCTTAGGGATGTTGATTATTAGGGTTGATAGTAGGAGGTGACAGGTGAAATTTGGAGGTGAAACCTGAGGGTTCACCTGGGGGGACTATTTGAAATTAAGGGAATGCCTTGAGCTATAAGTTAAGGATCCTCTCCTCCTCAGATATTCTGGAAATGACCAAAGCAGGTGATAAATTACTAGTGGTTATTGAGTGCTAGGGAAGCTTGTATTTATTATTTGCATGTGTTGCTGATTTATTCATTTATTTTACACACCTTCTTAATCACAAATGTGAGGTAAACACACATTGGTGGTGGACTACTAAGACTCGTTATCACACCCTATATAGGCCCTTCGAGACATAAGTAGAATTCATTATTTTGTGTTCAAGTAAGGGTTTTGGATATGGATATGGATCCTAGTTGTTTAATTGTCTTGGGATGGATGGAAAGGGACCTTGAGGTCCCTACATCAGCTGAAGTTTCCTTTTTTTCTTTATTTTATATATTAGCATGCTACTTATATATATATAATAATGGTTAACCATGGGCGGGCCTTTTTTAAATTATTGTATTATATGACCTAATATGTATGCATGTTTTGTTTTAGTTTCTACAAATGATTTGTCTAGTTTGTTTACTTCATTCTGCTACTATTGTTGAGTATGCTTCCGTTATTGACTCATATTTTTGTGCTTCCGCCAAGGGTGGGTTACAGTTCAAGTCTGTCATTCTTTCCTTTCCACTGCTTATCTTATATTTACATAGAACATTATTATATTTTCACAAGAGGGTATAGAATCCCCACTATCACCTCTTCACACCCTTACTGCTAATCAACAACTTTTTTCATATGGGTAGGTGCACCTAAGGTCAGTGGAACTTGGCCTGAAATCACTATTCAGGTGGATAATCGGGTCGGGGTGCTACAATATAGAAGGAAAACTTCTAGGTAGTGACTAATATATCTACTAATTTGATGTGCCAGTCTTTAGGTATATGATAAGTACTAAAGGTGAATAAGCCTTGTCTTTGATGGTTTAAATAAAGAAGATGAAGGTATAAAAGACGTATAGTGAACCTAGGGCTGGACAACCTTCACGACTATGAATATCATGTGTTAATAGGGTTAAAAGTAGTTAATAGAGTTCTCCTAAAAGAGAACCCATATGAGGAGTATAAAGCATGTTAATTTCTGAAATCACTGATTGAAGAAGAGTTGATTGAAGAAGAGTTGCAATAGATATGATAGATATATTCACTAAAATTATTTTATATGAGTGTTTTATATGTTACAACACCTAAAATATATGTTTAAGGGATTTTGGAAGTAATTTAATGATTCCAAAAATAATTTGAAGAAGTTTCAAGATAATTTGAAGGAGTTTGGAGAATACCAAAAGTAATAAGAAGTCCATTTGAAGCTATCTATAGAAATATGGATTTTGGATTTCATGAAGAAATGGCTAAGTCTTGAACATAATAATTTTCCATTGATCATAAATCTTTGATGCCGAATGTAAGTCTTCAGGTGCTGAACATAAATCTTTGAAGTGATCACAAGACTTTGAACTTTATTATATGACTATACTGATCATAATTCCTGATCATATTTCTTTTCTAGAGTCAATCTTCAGAATACCGAGTGCATGAATCTAGCGTAAAGATTCGACTGAACATAAAGATTTGAATTCCCCATAATAAAACTTTAGCTAAGAGTAAATCTTAAACACTTAAATAATTTTTTAAAAAGTTATTTGATGAAAATGAAGTACCTAGAGTAGAATGTAATCCTTCATCATAAGGCTTTGTGAATGTAAGTCTTTTAAATCCCTAACATTAAGCTTCAACACTTATAATTTTTTTTGAAGTTCTGATGGATGAAAAATTGAGTTTCTATATTTTAAATCTGATGAAGATATAATAATTTGGGATGATTACAGAGGTATTCATTCATGGTATAAACATCATAAACAACCAAATCAGAGTGTGATCTAATTTTGAGAAGAAAGAGAGAAGTTGAACTTTATCCATAGAAATAGAAGATAAAATATGTTGGTTGGAGTGAGTAACTCAAGAGGGGGTGAATTGATTTCCCAATTAAAATTTCAATTTAAAAAAAATTTAAAACTTAAATCCCCTAAATTAATAAAAACACCTAGTTAATAAAACTAGTAGTAATATATAATTTGTTTATTAAAATATATTTTCAAAGAGAGATCAATGCCCAAATAAAATAATCTTTTAAGTCACTTTAAATTTTGAAACTAAATTAATTGACCAAACACTCTATATTAAACCTAGATTAAGATTAACTATCAAATTAAAAGTTTTGATACTGATTATAAAACAGATATAGTTTTAAAACCATTAAATATTGAAACCAAAACTAATAATACACACAGTGGAATTAAAATAATGGGTTTGGTCTTAAGTCAAGAATTAATCCCCTCCACTTGAAAATCACCTTCTACCAATAAGTTTATTAAAAAAAAACTTGATACACAACCTAGATCAAGTTTTACAATCAAAAGCACACAAGGCTATCTAGGAACAAATCCACTTCCATAGTTATATGTGGGATAAAAAAAGTACTAGTCACACATGATTTCTTCCACATTTTCCATGGTTATACAAATGAATAAGTCTTAGATAGAGTACTAAGAACTCTCTATTTTAGTACAAGTGACTATGTTTTATAGATAAATAGATTAAAAAAACATAACTCAAATATAATGCATAAATAGAAAGAGTAAATGAATAGAGATGAGAAAAGGTGATGATAATCAATTTTAATAGCTTTAGATGTTTAAATATCCTCAAATATTTCTTTGAAAGGATCTCGAACAAGTTCTTCAGAATATACAGGAAAACAGATCTTCGTGATTGTTTGAAAAAGTACTTCTGTTTTCAGTCTATCGATTTCTAGAATCCTTCGACATAAGTGTTTTAGTGATTCTTATTTATTTATCATATGAAGGTCTATATTATTTATGAATGTATAACCACTATTGGATGCTTTTAGTTTTTTACATGTGTAGAAGGAAGTTCTATACAATTTATACAGTTTTAGGTCCGAAATACCCATTGGATCCTAGTACTGCGCACAATAATCATAAAAGGTATAAATTTTTCTTCAATATATCCATGGAGTAGTTTAAGGATAATGATTCTTAAATCCATGTGTGGATGACTACATTTAATTCATTAAACTAGCTGTTAGAGGAATTAAATCCAATTAAGAGTCTGGACAACAACGATAGTAGACTGGCAGTAGATCCCCTAATGGTAGATTCTTTCTGGTAGTAGATCTATTCTAGAGATATATTTATTTTGGTAGTATATGTGATGATGGTAGATCTGATTGGTAGTATATCTCTCTGATGGAATATCTCTTTAGTGGTAGATGTGTTAGTGATAGATATGTCAGTGGTAGATCCATCAGTGGTTCATCTTTACCAATTGATGTAGTCTACCAGTAGATCTAGTTGAAATAATGGTAGATCAATATAGCTAGTAGTATATCTCTTGAACTAACAGTTGATCCTTGAACTAATAGTTTATCCTTGAACAGATGGTAGATCAACACTTGACCAAGTTTATTCACAAGGTTACTTATAAAATGATTTACTATCATCAAACATCGAGCTTTTTATAAACACAACAAGCATTATTTTTGATCATTAAAATAAGAAGGTTCCAATAATCTCATCTTTTTTGATGATCAAAAATCATGGAATTTATAACCATGTATATAAAAAAAATATAAAAATAAGTATAGATGAATTTTTAAAATATTCATCTAAATATGTCAAACTATGGATGTGATAATTACCATATTAAATTACATTCAATATACTCCCCCTTTTGGGATTTTAAAAAAGACAAGGAAATAAAATAAAATACAAGTAAAGTGATAAATATGAATAAAAAATATTCTTCATTAGATACAAAATTAAAAGATTACATCTCAAAAAGAAATAAAAGGGGAAAATACAATCCCTATTAAAGACTAATTAGAATTAGAACCACTCTAAGCTCGAGTAAATGAAGGAACCACTGGGTGTTTTCATTTTACAGTTAAAGGAGGTAAAAAGTTGTATGTCAAGTGTGTATAAGTAACCAGAGGAAGATCTCAGATCGAGACATGCCTGAGATGTTGAACTACCTCAAACGAAGTCATGCCAAAAGGTTGAAACTTAATAGGAAGGGGGTGATGAAGAAGGTGAATAAGTGAGGTAAGAAATTGGTATGGATTCAGGTTCCACTACTTAAGTCCTATTGGAATACAAAATAGCTTCATCAAGTTAACAAAATCCCTAATGATATTTCTACCATGATCCATTGCTATGAATAAATCCTTCTTCTCTTATATAAAAAGTTATAGTAGAGGGGAAAAAACCTTGAGTTGATTTAATTACTCCTTGAATTTCCTATTCATAGGAGGCATTCTTAGATTATTATCAAGAAACTTAAAGTGTTAACTGAGATCATTCTTGGTATAAATCCAAGAAACATAATATTTAATGGCTTTAGTGATAGTCTATCTATCACTCCTAGCCTCATTCAAACATTCCCTAATCATATTATAGATGTTCTCACCATGGAAATTTATCTGCATAAGTTCCTCTTTATGATATGAAGAAATATTATCTAGGATAGCATTCATATCTTCTCTAAAAATAGACTGAATCTCCTCAGCATCAACTGAAGGTTCAGGAGGTGGATCACTATTAGTGGAAGCACTAATAGTAGGTAACGACTCTAATCTATTAAGAAGAGATAACAACCCTTCATCAAAGATCCCACTCATTTATTTCATAATGTATCTGAATTATTCTATCTCATTATCCAATCACTTGTTCTTAATATCCAATTCTTGAATTTTCAAGACCATTTTAGGCAAGATATGAGAGATCAATAACTCAAAAATACATATGGTGTCATCTTCATTGAACTTTTTCTCCTTAGGAGATGCATATTTAATTATCCCACCTAAATTTGACAATAGACTAACTCTAAAGGCTTCCAAATAATCTTTAGTTACATAAAAATAAGGTAAAGGAGTATAAGGTAAAGGATATAGAGTCGTCTCTTCGATAGGTTGATCAAACTTTATATGTGAAGATTCAACTGCATGATAACTAGATGAAAAGTTTTCCAACTGACCAGCCATATCTATTTGTTCAACCAAATATCCCTTAGGATTTTTTATATAAATAGATTTATAAAGTTCACCATTATTAGGTGTACTAAAATGATCATTAGCATCATTAGCATCATATGAATATGAATTTGAATAGTCAATCCTAAGTTGACCAACTCCTGGGGACATCTCCCCCTTAGTAGATTCTCTCTCCTCATCTCTGTTAGAAACAATATCCTTAGCTCTATCAGAACCAACACCCTTAGATTGAATCCCATAATATCAAATATCATCACCATTTACATCCTTATTTTCAGTAGTTGTAGTCTCATCACCATTTTAATTTTGACTTACAACAGCCTCAACCTTAAATCTTTGACTTTTAGAAGCTTGGCCTTCTTCACCAAACTTTCCTGAAATAGAAGAAACATGAGAGTTATGTGTCTGATCTCCCTCAACAACATCACCACCACCACCATTATTAGACCCATCAGATCCACCAAACACTTCAAGAACTTATCTTAAGCTCTAAAAGGAAGATATATCATCCATTTCTTCATTTGAGACTTTAGTCTCTTCAGATTTTTCACCTTCATTGAGAAAACATTCTCTAATAGGAAGAGAAATATATGCACTATAAGGTCCATAAGAAACACAAGGGATTCTCTCCTCATCAGGTTCACTACATTCCTCTACAAAAACAAACACTATCTCTTATTCTCTAGCTTCAAATTCTTTTTCCTCATCTTTTTCATTAGATGAATAAACTACAAATTTTTCTGGTTCCAATCTAGAATCAACCATATATCTAGATCTATAGGGGTGTTACATAGGATTAAAATTATCATAAAGATTATCACTTTAAGCCATCTATTTCTTCCACCAAGGGTTATAATTTACCTTTATTATTTTTTAGATAAACTGGCTAAGATAAAAACCTCCATAACTGATTACTACCTCTTTATCTTTAGGCACTATATCTTTATCTTCCAACATAGACAAAATTAAATTAGGATAGATCACTGAATTTTATTTAGATGAGGTATTTCTCATTTCCATCACGTGGACCATAAAATATATAAAATGGTTTATCTTATATCCAATTTCAATAATAATTAATAAAAACACATCTTGGTACCTCATAGTTCTAAAGTACCCTTTTCTAGGACAAAGCATGTGTTAGATAAACTTAAAAAAAGTATATACTCCACATCAAGTTATACTACTATAGACCTGTGCATAGTATCATTTCCAGTTAACTCTAGTATGGAATCCTCATACATGAAAAACTCACTATCATCGGGAATGGATCCTTGACAATCATTAGAAATACTTATATGAGGTACATTGAGGCATATGTCCCATTTTTTTGAAGAAAATATTACTTATTTGACATAGATCACACTTCTAATAAAATCTTTATTCTCACCAAAACTATACTCTGTGTACTGATAAAACTAGTGAACAAACCTAGGATAGAATAACCAATAATTCCTTGAAAACCATTCGATCCATCCTTGGTCCTGTATCACTTTTAGTACTAGCGACTTGCTAGAAACTAACCATTAAACATCTATCTCCTTTTTAGCAACAACAACTTGAGTTGAGAGTTGTGGGTTCTTCCATTCGATAATGGCATTCTGACTAGATTTACCTTGTGATTTATTCAAGGAATGTGATCCTTTAGGAGATGAAACTGAGGCATGTTTGACTCTCACCATTTCACTATTTCAAAGGGATAAGGGTGAACACATGGAGGGTTGCAGGTCTAGAGAGAAAGGAAGATGAAAGGCATGAAGGAGGAATAGGTGATAGGGTTCTCAAATTTATATTTTAAGTCAATTTTATCATATAGGGATTTATAATAATAATATACAATAAAACATATATAAATAAATCCAATAAAAATCTAATCACATAAAATATGAGCATTAGAAAACTCGAATGATAGATCTCCAATGGTATTTTACCAATGGTATATCACCAATGGTAGATCAAGAATGGAATATCACCAATGGTTGATCACCAATTGTCAATCACCAATGGTAGATCACCAATGGTCAATAACCAATGGAAGATCACCAATTGTCGATTACATTTAAAGAGTAAATCAGATGATAAAGAATTAAACAAAGCCTATCATTCCCAGTTCATGTCTGAAATATATTAATATCTTAGAATTCAAAGGACTTTTAAATATATCAATAAGATGATGTTCTGTTCCAATTAATTCAAGAGTTATATCACCTTTTTGGAAATGATCTCTCAAAAAGTGATGTCTTATATCAATATATTTTGTCCTAGAATGAGATAAGGGATTCTTGGATATATTTATTACACTTGTATTATCCCAATTTATAGGGACATGTCTAAATTGATAACCATCATATAGTAAAGTGTGTTTCATCCACAGAATCTGTGCACATCAACTTCCTATAGTTGTGTATTCAACTTTAGTAGTATACTGTGCAACAAATTTTTTATTTTTACTGCACCATGAAATTAGTGACTTTCCTAAAAGGTGACATGTTCCAAAGGTACTTTTTCTATCTAAATTTTAACCACCAGAATATTTATCTGAATAACATACTAAATCAAATGCATCTCCTCTAAGATAAAATAGTCTTAAGTTGGTTATATACTTGAGGTATTTAAAAATTATTTTAACCAAAAGTAAATGCAGTTATTTAGGGTTTTCTTGAAAATGGGCACACATACATACACTAAACACAATATCTGGTCGGCTAGCAGTTAAATATAGAAAGATTCTAATCACACCTCTGTAATTGGTTTGATCAACTAATTTTATAGTTTCACACAGATCTAGTTTATAGGTTGTACTCATGGGGGTTTCATTACTCTTTGTACTATCCATACCTAAACATTTAAAAGGTATTTGGTGTACTTTTATTTAAAATTATTCCATATCTATTTTGAAAAATTTTTAAACCAAGAAATTATTTTAACTCACCCATTAAACTAATTTCTAATTCACTTTTCATCATTTTTGAAAAATCAGTACATATCAAATTTCTATAATATCCCAAAATTATATCATATGCATAAATTTGTATACTAAAAAATATTTTGAAATTATTTTGATAAATAAAGTAGGACTAGAAATACCTTTTAAAAAACCTTTAGAAATAAAAAATGAACTGATCCTATCATACCAAGCTCTAGGAGCATGTTTTAAACCATATAAAGATTTTTTAAATTAAAAACATGATTTAGAAAATGTTATTTTTGAAATATAGGAGGGTTTTCAACAAAAATATCCTCAACTATATATCCATTTAATAATTAAGTATTTACAACCACCTGATATAGTTTAAAATTCAAATATACTATATAGGAAAGCAATATTCTAATGGCTTCAAGTTTTAGTACTGGTGTAAACGTTTCCTCATAGTAAGTACCTTATTCTTGAATACATTCTTGTGAAACCTATCTAGATTTGTTTCTAACTATGTTACCTATCTCATCAAATTTATTTCTAAACACCCATTTAGTGCCAATGGTCAGAATGTGTTTAGTTCTATCCACTAGTAACCAAGATATATTTCTTTCACATTTATTGAGTTATTATTACATTTTAATTACCTAGAATTCATCATTAATTTCTTTATTTATGTTCTTAGGTTCAATATGTGACAATAAAGATTGATGTTTAACCTGATTTCTAAGAGAATATCTAGTCTGTGTTTATCTATCTAGGTCTCCAACTATAACATCTAAGGGATGATATCTATGAGTGCTAATAGTTCTAGGAAAAGAAGGGCTGGTTATTTCTTTATCCTCTATCGGTTCGGGTTCTGGTAGTTCATTAGAACTGGAATATTTTTCTTCTTGTTTTACTGAACATTCAAAAGGTTTTAAATTTATATTTATATTAGACTGATCATATTCAAGGTTATCTAAATGAGTCTTAGAATCATGTGGATAATCTTTCAATAATTCTCTTCAAAAGTAAATAGGTAGATCATACTCATTAATCATAGTTCATGCAATTTCTTAATGGGTTATATTTCTTATTTATACAACACCATTCTGTTGTGGGGTTCTAGGAGTAGAAAAGTTATGATTATAGGCATGTTCGAAGCATAATTATTCAAAATCTTTATTTTCAAACTCATGAATGTGACCACTTATTAAGGTCTTAATTATAATTCAACTAATATTTTTTATATATTTTTCATACTTATCAAAATATGAGAAAGCTTCCCTTTTGTGATCTAGAAATAATACCCAAGTGTGTCTAGAGAATTCATCTACTAGATCATAAACATAGTGATCCCCCTTTAGGATAGAATCTCTATAAGGTCCAAAAAAATCCATGTGAACCAACTTTAGGGGATAATAAGTTGTAACTTATTTCTTTTATTTAAAAGATATTTTGTGCTGCTTTCCTTTTTGAATCATCTGGCTAGGTGAGCTATTTCTTCATCACTACCTGAAGATGATTTTCCATCACATGAGACGTCTTCTTTAATATTTCCATTTTTCTTTGAGTTAGATGTCTTGAAGGCTACTGACTTCCTCTTTGGTTCATATTCTTATTCTTTGTTCAATTTGAGTTCATCTACATACATCACAAGATTTCTTGTGAGATCTTTAATAGGAAATTTACTTATATCAAATGACCCTTGAATTAAAAATGAAGTTCCTATACATATGTATAGTAAACATCTCAATAAGCACATCACTTGATCTTTTTTAGTAATTGGTTTCCTGAGTGAATGCATCATGTTCACAATATCATTGAACCTAAGATACATATCAAAAAATTACTCTTCAAGCTTCATCTTAAAAGGATCATATTTAATAGTATAAGTTTTCATATGAATTTATTTGACATTTGAAGTTCCATAATGAGAAATAGCCAAGGAATCTCAAATATCAAATACATTTGTACAGGAAGAAATTATATCAATCTCTTCATCTCCTAAAGCATATTATAATGAATTTATATATTTATAGTTATTTTTATAATCTAGTTTAGTAGGATCACTCTATTTAGCTCTAGTAGTTTTGGGTAATTCATATTTATCCTCAATGAAAATCCAAATTTCAAAACCCATTCTTTAACTATGAATTTTCATCTTAATATTTAATTGAACATAATTGGTACCATTAAAATAAAGAGGCTTGTTAGTAGAAGTTCCCTCTTGTCGATTATTATCCATAAAGATATAAATTTAGAATAAACAAAAATTTAAGATCTTTAATTTGCAACTAGATCACAGTAAAAGAATATTTTGAAATTCCTCTGATACCAAATATTGGTCGGAGTGAGTAACTCAGGGGGGGGGGGTGAATTGAGTTCCCAATTAAATTTTTTGTTTATAAATAATTTAAAACTTAAATCCCCAAAATTAATAAAAAAACCCAGTTAATAAAAATAGTAGAAATACATAATTTGATTTTTCAAATAGCTTCTAAAAGTGGGATAAATGATCAATTAAAATAATATTTGAAATCACTTTAAATGTGGAAACTAAATTATTTGATCAAACACTATATAAAATTAAAATTATGATTAACTATCAAAGTAAAAGTTTTGATACTGATTAGAAAATAGATATAATTTTAAAACCATTAAATACAAAAACCAAAACTACTAAGACACACAATAGAATTAAAACAAGGGGTTCGATCTCAAGCTGAGACTTAATCCCCTCCACTTGGAAATCACCCACTACCAAGTAGTTTATTAAACAATAAAATTTATCCATAACCTGGATCAAGTTTTAAAATAAAAAAATACAAAGTATTTCTAGACACAAATACTATTCTACAATTATATGTGGGATAAAAACAAGTACAGGTCACACATGACCTCTTCCACAATTTTCGTGGGTATACAAATGAAGAAGTTTGAGAGAGAGCATAAAAAATCTTCAGTTTAATATTGGAGACTGTGTTTTATAGATAAATAGAGTAAAATAAAACATATATCAAATATAATGAATAAAAAGAAAGGAAAAATGAATTGAGATTATAAAATGTGATGCTGATTGATCTAGATATATTCAGATGTTTGAAGATCCTTGCATATGTCTTTGAAAGGAGCTCAAATAGGTTCTTCAAAATGAGTAGGAAAATAGATCATTTTGAAGGTTTTAAAAAGTTATTATTTTTTCAGTATATCAATGTCCATAATCCTTCCACAAAAGTGTGTTAGTGGTTATTCTTAATTCAACATATGAATATCTTTATTCTTTATAAATGTATCACTATTATTGGATTCCCTTAGTTTTTTACATGTGCGGGAGGGAGTTCTATAGAATTTATATAGATTCAAGTATAAAATATCCATCAGATCCTCTTACTAAGCACAATAATTAGGAAATGTATGAATTTTTATTCAATAAATATGTGGAGTAGTTTAAGGATAATGATTCTTAAATCCACATGTGGCTGTATGTATTTAATTCCTTAAACTAGTCGTTAGAGGAATTAAATTTGAATAAGTGTCTGAATAATAATGATAATATAATAGAGGTAGATATATTAACAATTGAATAATTATGGAAGAAGATTTATTTTGGTGGTAGATCTATTTTGGTGATAGATCTATTTTGGTGGTAGATGTGCTGTTGGTAGATCTGATTGGAAGTAGATCTATCAGACGGTAGATCTCTTCAGTGGTAGATGTGTTAGTAGTAGATATGTAAGTATCAACCATTTAGTTTTAGATATAGTCCACCTATAGATCTATTTGAACTAATGTTAGATCAACACATCTAGAAGTATATCCCTTGAACTAATGGTGGATCCTTAAACTAATGGTAGATCCTTGAACTAATTTTAGATACTTGAACTGACGGTAGATCAACACTTGACCGAGTTTGTTCATAAAGTTACAGAGAAAATGTTTTACTATCATAAAACATTGAGTTTGTTAGAAACAAAACAAACATGATTTCTTAATATTAAAATAAGGAGTTTAAAACAAAAGATAAGTAAAAAAAGGGTTTCCAAAATTTATTAATTCTGAGGAAATAAAAAATCTGATGATGCTGAAGCTACATTTTCAAGTTTAGAACATCATGAAGCTTATTCAAGCCATGATCCGAGATGATTATGAAAAAGATTTAAAGTATAGTTCCAATGCATATATTTATTGATGTTGAAATTGAATTTATTGGGGTTTAAAGAATAATGTAGATAAAATCATATCAAAGCTCAGGCTATATATCAAAGCCTACATTATCTTGATCCGAGGTTGTTTGAGATTTTGATAGGAACTAAGATAGAATTTTGGGAATTTTCCCAATACTAAATAAACGATATATCTTCTATATTTCATAAATCTATAAATGAAATAATGATCCCCTCACTATAGATATGTTTGATTAACACTTTTATAGATTTGTGGAGATCTATAAAGTGCTGATTTGATGAAGATATTTTGAGAATAGAAAGAAGAAGAAGAAACTGATCCTGACAAAAAATAAAAGAATATTTTATTCAAATTCATTTCAAGAGTAAGGATCATTTAATGAGGGTATTTTTGGAATACTCTTTGAGATGAAAAATCAGTGCATGAGAAATCATTAAAACTCAAATTGGTTATTCTATTATAGTGCATTTTCATTAAAAACTATTTTTTTTCTTCTCAACACACAATTTAAGGTATTTGAAAAAAAGAAAACAAATTATTAAATTCACCTATGCATGTGAGGATTTTAGTAGTTCAAGGAGAAGAAAATAGAAAATTAAGTAGTAGCTCGTGCAGTTTTTGAGATGAAGGCGTGAGAACTAAGAGAAACCAAGAAGACTATTGCTCTCAAAGAAGAAGGTGCATCCTCTAAAATGTGTAGAAAAGAAGAAGGAGTTATTTAAGTTGAGGTTTTGAATGATAACATATTATATATACCCGAGTTTACCATGTTGAGTTTAAGAGAAGAAGAGGTATGTTGAGTGCACACCTACATATTTGGTAGAACTGGAAGCTGTGCAGAGAGTACCAGAGACCGAATTTCAAGTAGGATTCTTGAATATCTACAGATAGTCAAATACTCTAAGATGATGTAACCGATCAATATTTGTGGGTGAATAGACATCCTTGTGCAGTTCTTGTGATCTACTTCAACAAGAGAATAAAGTATTTAAATAGAAACTATTGGGATACCAATATAAAGAGGAGTAATGGGATGCTATAGTGATCACTTATGTAATATAGTGATCCCACACTTGTGTAATATGGTGTGCTTTGGTTTTAGGATTATACCTTACTAAATACACTTGTAATAATAATAATTTTCTAATGGAGAATTTGTACCTTGGATATCATAAGGGTGGAAAATAGTAAGTTTCCTAGGAGGGGAAGAACCTTGCAAATACCACATGCCAACTTTACTTGCTTTCCATTATTGCATGTGGCGTGGTATGTATGGTTAAAAATAATAGATCCATAAGTCTTAACATTATACAATGGTTCAATTACAATAGTATTTAAAAGGTTTAAAGAAATTAAAATTGTTATAAAATAGAAAACACCTGATTCACTCCCCTCCCAAGTGTGTCTGCATAGTCTACTAGAAATTTCAAGATTTAATGTTACAAATGCAACATGACACATGGAATATAAGTACATTTCATGTAAATAATTATTTTTAATATGAAATTAAATTTATTTAATAATAATAGAAGAGTCTTAAAAAATCTCAATGACTAGTAATGAGATATAATTTAAGATAAATAAATAATTTATTAATTTAATAATTAATTTTTTAACTCAAGATAATTTCTCTTAATTAGAATGACTAGAAATGGAAGTTAGTAATGCTAAATGTGGTTATCCTTGCATTTTGTAAATGATCATAATCTTTGACTGACCTATGTATGTGTTAAATTTATTTATAGAATTTAATTAATTGTTTCATGGTTTTATGTGATAATAATTATTAAATTAAATATGATGATCAATTAATCATCTCTTCCTTCTTTATTATTTATGGGTTTGTGTTTCTATTAGTTATTTTATGTAACCCTAAACATGAGATACCCCTCACCTATATTTAAGTAAACATTTGTAAAGGATGAATTTTTCATCTAGAGGAGACAGTTCAAGACTTGAGTTGAGATGGATCTAACTAAAGAGAAACACATGAGAATGATGAATTCTACAACTTGATCCACATTATGGATCAAAGAGTCATTTCCCATTGGGTTAAGGTTGGTTTATCATCACTTGATAAACCAATCATTAGATAAAATCTCATGATCATATCATGCCTTTATTTTATTTTTTCAGTGTATGGTTATTTATTTATTTATGTGATACATGATTTATTAGGATGATTAAGTGCGATCACATAATATAAATTAATTAACAATGATGCTTATATAAAATGAATTAAAATGTATGAGATATATTTTATCAGGTTGAATTGATTAATTATGCATCTTTCTATATAATATATATATATATATATATAAATGATAAAATAAGATATCTTATACAAATAGAATTAATTTTCATAAATTATTTTATCAGACATGGTTAATTATTTATGTAAGTTTCATATAAAGTTAACAAGCATGTGAAGATAAAATAAATTATATTTACATATAATATAGAAAAAATACATCATCTAAAATATTAAGTCATCAAAATTCCTTCCAATTTCAGAACTACGATGCAACCATAGTTAAAGTGTTGTTTTGACCAAATTCGATTACACTTTTAATTATCAGAGAGTTTTAACAAAGATTATGGGTAAAATTAAAAAAATTGGTGTTAAGGGTAATGAATATAGAATTATTAATATAGTTTTTAGATAAGTGTTAAGGAAGTATAAGTATAGGATTTTGGGATTGGGGAGTCCACTCAACTAATCAAGTAAATGCGTGTTAATTCAGTTAGAAAATAAATCGTACATAAATAACTTCATGTAATTTGTATGAAAATATTCTATATTATGAGAAAGGAAATATGGATCATTTACACTAGAATATTTAGAGTAACTGGATATTCTAAATCCAATATTAAGGGCTATTGAGATTCATTAAAATAGTAGGAAGTACTAAAATATGATTTTATTTATTGTAGACAATGAAAAGTAACTCAAATATATCACTTTACCTATGATTAATATTAGAGAAATAGAAAATTCTCATTATTGAAAACTTCAAGGAGTAGTATAGGGACCTTCATGTTTTATAACACTAAGAGAGGAAGATTTTATTACCAGAATCTCCTATTCCTGCTTCCTATGAGGAGGGAAGTGAGGAGGGGAAACATGTTGACACGTTCCTATCGTGGGGTGTGGAAAAACAAATATAACCTAAGTTAAAATGTATTATAGTGGGTTACCTAGATTATATCCAGAGATGAGTGCTCAACAATAGTGTTTGTCACTTAAAATAAGAGAAAAAATGATGTTGTTTTTGAAATTGTTTGATTTGGAAAATAAAATAAATAAACAAAATAAAGTAAAGAAATTAAGTGAAAATTTTAAAACAAATTGAAAAATGATGCAATTTAAATCAATGATATGAAATGTTGATTAGGTTAGGGTCAATTTTTAAATTTTAATTCAATCATAGTTCACTTTACCCAATTCTCTTCTACTAAATCATTAAGAGTGAGAATTCACAATCCTTTCTTCTCACTCCTTTGGTCAAATAAAAATGTGAGAATAAACCTTACTAAAACCTCAGATTGGTATACTCTCCTTCCAATGTGTAATAGAGTTGTAGCGAATACCCCCAATTATTTTCTGCAATTCCCAATCGCGTCTTGTTTATCCCAAGCAATCAAGAACATTCACTACTCCTCACACATGTACCAGTGATCATCGAGTACTTCACCACTAAGTCCCGATCTATTACATCATTTATAAACTAGAACCTAGTGGAGGGAGATATTGATCATTGAACAAATATAAATAAACAATAGAATCTAAAATCAGATACAATCATACATGATAATAAAAACTGTTATAAGAAATTGAAACTGATTCACAGAAGAGAAAAAAGGATATTAAAACATTACGTGCAAGAACTCAAAAATTGAAAAAGGGTAAAACTACCCTTACCCAATAACTCATAAGATATAACCCTACATGGTGAGGTTAACTGAGTTGAATTTGGAAGGAGAATTCATTACAAAGCTAAGAATAACTAAAGAAAGAAAAGAAAGAACAAAAATTTTGATCCTCCAGAATCTGTCCTCCAGAAGTTTGCCTCTGTTCTGCCCACCAGCCAGCTGAAACTCACTGAGGTCCCTTTTTATAGAATTCTGAATGAAGTTGGCTATCGAATCTCAAAATTTGAGAGTCATTGGACTGGTGTAAAGAAAGATATGTCTAAATAAATGACCATTACTTTTCTAGGACGCCAAAAACTATTTCACCCACTCCACTTGGACGCGCCAAAAATATGCCTTGATGAGCTTCATATTTTATCAAATTTATTGTGAACCATAATTTGAATGTAATTTTTTGAAAACAAATAGAATCACCTCATTCTAAGGTCAGATGAATGAGATATTGTTAATTTAATGCGGTGGGGTCCATAATGCCTACCGGACTGAGTTCTCTACTTGATTGATTTTTCTGTACCATTGGGTTTCGAATTGGGTCTTGGTCCAGACGAAAAATTTGAATCCCACAGGCATATTAAGCCTAAAAAAAGTATTAATTTCAATTCGATCAATATTTTAAAAGTTATGCCCAAAAAACAGAAGCTATATAAAACTGTCAATTTTACAGAATTACCCATTTTCACATTTAAGCCCAAAATACACCAAAAACACATAAATGATGCAAATACACTCAAATTGAATAATTGAGAGGGATTACATCATTGAAAACATATTAATAATATTGAAAATATTAACTCTATCACATGTCTTCTTAAAACATATGGATGACACATTGGATGTCCAATGCCTCATGTTATCATCCTTTACTAGTGATTTTTAAAATATTTATAATGAAATGGATGCTTACTCTATGTTGTATCATATTCATGATCTTTATCTGGAGAATGAATGAAAAGATTTTTATGAAATATCTAAGGTACTCTTTGTATGCAAGTTAAGAGAAGGAATTCTAGTTGGACCTTATGTGGTTAAGATGATTGACCATATCAAGTTATTATAAATTCTGGGATTCAAGCTACCCAAATAACTAAGAACAAACTTGTTCCTCTACTTATTTCCTTCAAGATTATCTAGTTTTATTCTTCATTTCAAAATGAAAAATATAGATAATTCACTCCCAAAGATTTTAAATTTGATTCACTAAGTGGATAAATATATAAAGTGTGAAAAACCTTTTGTCCTTGTGGTGAACAAAATGAAAGGAAATGAGAAAAATATAAGACAATTTCTAAGTCCAAGGAACCTTTTCAAAACCCTTTAAAGAAGAAAAATATATAGAGAGGCTAAATACTGAGATGTTGTATATTTTTATTATGGAAATAAGGGCCACTAGAAGAAATATGACTAAATGAATAAGCAAGGGGAAGATTCATGAATTTTCCTTATCAAGTTTAATCTTTAAGTTTCTGTAAATTATATATTATATACATCTTATAGTTTAGACATTAGTATCAAAATATAGGAACCGAGTAGATTCTAAAAGATTATAAAATGTGAGGTGGATCTTAGAACTATCAATTGAGAAAGATTAATTATGCTGGCTATAAGAGACTACCATATCACATTACTTTCTGAGATGATTTTAGTTTTGAATAATTGTTATTATGTTCCCAGTGTAACCGAGAACATAATTTTTGTGTTGAGTTTAGACATGCATGATTTTATTTCCATGTTCAGAAATAAAAGTTGTCATTTTTACAAAGATAACATATATTATGGTAAGACACATATGAATAACATTCTTTATACACTATAATATAAATATCAAGTCTTCGAAATTGATAACAAATATATTTCACATGACTCATATCACACCCAATTTAGGCATTATCAACCTGGTCATGCAAACCAGAAATGTTTTATTATATTATATGAATAAGGATTTTTAGATTATTTTGAAATGAAACTCATAGATATATGTCATTTATACTTATAAGGCAAAATAAAAAATTCACCTTTTAGTAGAAAGTGTGAGAGTGCCACATAGATTTTAGAATTAGTTCACACAGATGTATTCAGACCTTTTCTAGGAGAATATTGAGGTGGATACTCATACTTCATTAATTTTACTGATGATTTATATAGATATGGATATATTTACTTGATGAGGTATAATTATGATTCCTTTAAGAAATTTAAGTAATACAAGAATGAAGTATATAATTATCTTGGTAAGAAGATAAAAAATCTCCACTTAAATAGAGGTGGTGAATATATAAACCAAGAGTTCATAAATCCTAACTTACTCCTCCTTATAAACAATAGTATAATGATGTTAGTGAAAGGAGGAATCAAACCTTGTTTGATATGGTGATATTGATGATGATTCATGTAGATATTTCATTATCCTTTTGGGGATACGCATTAAAAACAATTACATACTTTCTAAACTAAGTTCCAACTAAAGCAACAAGAAAAATATCATATGAGTTATATCATGGAAATAAATTTTCTTTTTCACATGTATGTGTATGTAGTTGTGAAGAATTTGTTAAGGATAATTCTAGAATCAAACTAGAATCAAAATACATGAATTGCATATTTATAGGATATCCTAAAGAAACTAAATGATATTACTTATATAATCACTTAGATAAAAATGTTAAAATTGATAAATGTTACAAATTTATTGAAAGAAAACACATATCCAAAGGTGGTAGTGGGAGAAAGGTTGAATTAAATGAATTTGAAGCTCAAGATATATAAGATTTGGTATAAGAAAAAATTCCATAATACCTAGTAAAGAATTTGTTCCAAAGATTCAAGTGATGTGTAGGAGAACTAGATAGGTTAGAGAAATAGAGAGATATTATTTACTTGTCACCTAGGAAGGTAAAACATTATTAGTTGAAAATAATGAAACTTTTTCTTATAAGGAATCAATAAATAACTAATAGATTTCAAAATAGAAAGAAGATATGAATTTTGAGATGGATTCCATGTACCAAAATCAAGCATGGGTTTTAGTAGATCCTCCAATTGATGTAAATATCATTGGGTGAAAAGGGTATTCAATAAGAAATTGGACATGGATGATAAAGAGAGTACCTATAAGGTATGAATAGTTGTTAAATGTTTCAAGAAATTTCATGGAAAAAACTATAATGAAACCTTTTCACTAGTCACCATGCTGTAATCTATTATAATTCTATTTGTCATAATAGCATTCTATGATTATGAAATATAGAAAATGGATGTCAAAACCATTTTTCTAAATGAAAGTCTTGTGGAATATGTCTACATGAAACAAATTGAATGGTTTGTGACACCAAAGGATACTGATAAGGTATACAAGTTGTAAATATCCATTTATGGGTTAAAGCAGTAATCAAGATCATGGAACATTAATTTTTATAAATCCATTAAAGAGTTTTTATTTATTAATAATTAATGCAAGATTTATGTCTACAATAGGTTTAGTGGGAGTGTTATTGTTTTCTTAGTGATATATATTGATGATATATTACTGATGGGATATGAGATACCAATCCTAAATTTTTTTACATGGTTGAATAAATGCTTATCCATGAAAGAATTAGACGAAACAACTTACAATCTAGGGATCAAGATCTAATGATATAGATCTAAGAGGCTTCTTGGACTAAGTCAATGTATATATATTAATAAGGCATTGAAAATATAAAATATAGAACAATCCAAGAGAGTATTGTTTCCATTGTCACATGATATACATCTCTCTAAAAAAGTGTGCCATCAAACATAAGACTAGATAGAAAGAATGAGTATAATCACTTACAATTCTATTGTTAGATCTAATATCTATTCCATTATATGTATTAGGATTGAAGTTTACCATGAATTGATAATGGTAGAAAGATATCAAGCAGACCTAGGAGGGCCATATTGTCTAGTTGTAAAGACTATCCTGAAGTACCTTTAGTATACACAAGATATATTCTTGTCTTTTAGTGTATATTAGGAACCAGTTGTGAGGGGATATAAAAATGTTAGTTTCCAAATAGATCACAATGATATATAATTACAGTAGGGATATGTGTTTTGACTCAAAGGAGGAGGTGTGGGTTAAAATAGTTCTAAATAGCCCAGGGTCATAGATTCTAAAGTAGATTCTAAGTATATTGTATCTTCTAATGCAGCTAAAAATGTAGTATGAATACACAATTTCATTTAAGAGATTGGTGTTTTACCTAATAGTGAAGATCTCATTACTATGTATTGTGATAATACTGCAACTGTGGTTCTAGAAAAAGATATCGGGCCACATCTATGGACACAAAATATAATTCAAAAGTATTACCTTTTGAGATATTTTAATCAAAGATGAAAAGTCATAGTTAAAAGGGTATCCATGAAGGAAAATATGACAAAATCATTAACTAAATCCATAACTCAACAAAATTATGGACATTTGTGAGAGCTATTTGATTAAAAATTGTTAGCAGTTAGTTCTAGTGAAAGCGAGTGTTTGTTAGAGTTTGTGTCCTAGAATTAACTGACTTTTTTACTTTTGATTACTAGAATATAAATAAATATCTTATCACATAATTATTGTTCTTATATGTAATATTAATACATTAATTTCCTTTGAATATTTGTCACATCAAAGAGTTATACTAGTTCCATTCTATAATAAGAACATGAAAATGCTATGATTATATTCTTAAATAAGTCATATGGTCTATATACATGTAACAAATTGGATTGGGATGACTTGAAATGTCACCCAATCTTGATCGACACAAGGTCTCAAGAACACCTCCCTAAACACCAGAGGTTGTTGACCAATGATGGGGGTATAAAAGGTCCAGTGGGGAGACTATACCCTTTGGTTAGAGTGAAATAACATCAGAAATAACCAAACTTATACATAGGAATAAATATGAAAGGATAAATAATAAATAACTGGAATATAAGTATAATATAATAAAAAATATGAAATATAGTCATATAGAATATAGCATGAATAACATAAAACATCCTGTCACCCACTGGGATAACCACATAAAAAAAATAATTAAAAAGAAAATAAATACACTAGGATCTATTACCAACAATTAACCAAACCACATACCCGGTATCCATGATGCTTGAGCTATACTGGCCCAATCATAAGATTCTACATGAGGGTATTCACTCTATCAAGAAACCTTGGGCCTCAAACATATACACTATGCAACCTGTGATCTAACCTAAAAGCAGTCATTAGGTCTGCTTGCACAACGTGGTTTACATACAGGGGTGAGAAATAAATCTCAGCAGTCCACCCTCAATGGGGAATCTATAATTTTCTATCATAACAAGTGTATGATCATGTTCTATACCCAGTTTTGCAAAAAACTAATAGTATATGGCATAAAAGGAAATGTTTTTCTAAGAAACTATTTAAATGTGCACAAGTGTGTTTTATACCAATAAATAATAAAATCACTCTTTTTGGATTATGTTAATGAAATATATATTTAATATATTCAATCTAATATTTAATATTAATCTTATATGTTTTCTAGACATGATATGAGAATAAGTCTAGTTTTACTCATAAAAGAAGTATTTTTCTAAAAAGGATGTTTTGCTGCCTTTTGGTGGCACACCTTTTTAAACATAGTTTTTGAAAATTTTATAAGTTCTATTTGAAAAAAATAAACTTCTTATTTTAAATTGGAGTATCAAAATTTACTTTGGTTTACTTTTTTATATTTTATGATAAGTTTCATTTTTTGATGAATAGTGAAAAAATACTGCATTTTAATTAAAAAATTATTTTTCATCAACTTTATTTATAGTGTTAAATTAAATATTTGAGTGGTTTCAAAGTATAATTATATTATTTTTTATAATTTAACCCAATTTAGGTCATTGGAATTAATTTTACATTGAATTTGGATTTAAAAACATTTCAATATTTTAAAGGTTTTTACTTTAAAAATTCTTTTTCTCTTTCCATAAATGAGATTAATTTTTAATTATTTTTTGAAATTTCTATGTTTATAAATTTGAAAATTGGATTCTAAATTTATAATTATTGGGTAAAAATTATGTAAACAGGTTCCTTAAATTTTTTGACTTTATGAATAGTGACTTTAGTAATATTTTTATTACCAAGATTAAAGGTAAATATGGTAATTAAGGGTAAAAATAATATTATAAAACATTATAAAATTACCCTAAATTTTTTCTTGATATTATTGGATGAGATATTGTCGACCAAAATCATCTTTGGGCCGATTTTATGACCACTTGGTGTGTAACATCCCGTTACCATTCTGACAGGTACACCTTAAACCTTGTCATGGTTTTTCCTTTTCATTGACTGGGTTGGGAAAGGATTTAATTGGGAGGATACCTATAATGGTGAAGTTAGAGATTTTTTGGATTCTCATGTTTAACCACCCTTTTATACAGGCTGCAAAAGGATTACATGTCGTGTAACAGGGTTACACATTGTGTAATGGCTATTCAAAAAGTCGTGAACGACTTCATGTTGTGATGGATACACATCATGATTGGTCATTACACATCATGAAGGATTTAATGATCAGTTTTTTATATGGAGAATTGATATTTAAGTTGAGGCAATGCGTTTTTTAGCAGTTATGAAATTTAATTCTTTCACGACATGTATTGGGATTACATGTCATGTAATACCCTGACTTCATTTTTAAAATAGGCAGTGTAGATGGTATTTCCATTTGGATCCTCTCTGGTTTATTCTCCCTTGACTCAAGGATTTTTCTAGGTGAACTTGGAGCCTTCCAAACCTTATGAATCCAGTCATTCAGTATTCGATCATCGTTGAGCTTGTGGTGTGATTCCCAGTTAAGCTCTCTCCCCCATTCTTCATCTATCTCGCTTTCTCCTCTATTGGGTTTTCAATGGATCATCTTGGAATTGATGGATATATTCCATGTGGTGTTGGATCTTGCTTTTAGGTTTGGTTTTTAGGTCTTCTCCACCTTCTTTCTCATTTATGAGTGTCGTTGCAAGTGTTGAGTTTCGGGAAAAGGTTGGTGGTTCCGTCCCGTATGGCCAAATTGATTACCTTTGAATTGATTGATTTATTTCAGCTATTGATTTAAATTCAATTTCTCAAACTTTATTTTAATTGATTTGATAAAACCCAATTCCAATAAATTGGGATATTTGAAATGGTTTTGGCATAGAGAATTGCAGAAAACCCCCAATTCCATTGAATTGGGGTGTGTTTATGGAAATTGGTTAATTAAAATTTTTTAATTTAAATTGTGGATTTGATGGAAATTGTCACACACAGTTTTTTTTCTATCTTTGTATTGATCCGGCCCATTAGAAATCCCGATCCGTTTCATGGGTATTTGATGAGATGAATCTTGGGTTTTGAAGTTACATATATGTCTAACCACCATAATTTGGGATCCCCATTTCTTTTTAGGAGTTTTTGAAGAAAGGGTGGTTACTTCATGATTTGGGCCAACCGTGAGCCCATTCCTAGTTTTAAAAACTGAATTTGTTTCTTTTATAACTCTTTTGTTTTTCATCCTTTTTCCCCCATTAAACTTCCCACTTTTCCTATACTGATATATTAAAAATTATTTATCCTTTTGGACCCATTATAAATTCATAGGCCGGGTGAATTTGGGTTACTCATTTAGGTATTGGGCCAGCCCATGGGCCCATTTCCTATTTAAATAAAAATATTTTGTTTCATTTATATCTTTTTCATTTTTTACTCTTTTTCGGTGATTCCACCTCCCCCTAGAATCCAATAACCCTATATTAGCACTCATAATCTATTTTACCTCTTTGGAGCTCATATGGGTCTCGTATTAGGGAGATTGTTCTCTGGTTTCCTCAAAACGTCCAGAATTGATAAGGTAAATTGTTTCACCCATAACTCATTCAATTAGTATTCTTTTGGCCACCAATTTTATTTCCCTGGTTCGTCCGGATATTAGGAGTCTCTACATGAATTTTCAAGCCATTAACTTCCCTCTAGGGTTGCAGATCTAATGGAAGACGATGAGTTTTCTAGGGTGACAGGTGAGATTCCATCTCCTTTCTCCTTCCTCTTCCCCCTCCTTTCATTATTTATTTGATTTATATTGTACCCTAGTATTTATCGACCTAGGGTTTTGTTATACAATGTTTTTTGATGGGTTTTATGTTTGTTTAGGTCTTGTATTTATAGTTTTAGGGTTTATAAACCCGCGGCGGGTGATTTCGGGTGTGCGTTTCAATTACGCCAAAGATTTGAGGTAGGATATCCCTTGCACATGCCTTTATCATAGAAGTTTCATCATTTTAATATTATCCTATACTGATATAAAAGTTTATTATTGTTTTTAATATTTTTTATAATTTTATTGGTGTGCAAAGTCGTTGTTTAATCACTGTTATGTGAAAGTTAGTGTTGTTTTGTCATGAAAGTGCTCAACAAGTGTTTGTTTAAATGTTCCATTATCTCCTGAAAATATTTTGCGAGGTTCATAATCTGGTTTATGGTATTTTTAACATTTTACAGTATCTTTAATTAAAATATGACATTCAAGTGGTGTTTTATTCCTTTTCATGTACATAAAATAAATTGTTTTGTTTAAAAAGGGCATGACATGTGTTCGGTAAATTGCCCGATTGGCTCTTATGTGTGATGTGTGATTTAAAAGTTATTTGATTGGATTTATAAAGGAATTGGAAGAATTATAAATGGTATTTTTGGGTACTTATATTTATTTACAATTTGGATTTGTTCTTACAAACATGTGGGTTTTGATTTAAAACATATTTTGGCTCGAGTTGCCCAAAAATGGACCGTTTCACATCTTTATGAAAATGGTCGTGTTTTGAATATGTAACCTGAGTATTATAAGAGATTTATGAATGTGGTTTTATTCTGTAAATTGTGTTTATACAGATCCTTAATAGAATTAAAATTCATACCTTCGACAAAGGATAGTTTTGAGAAAATAATTAAAGGCCCGTTTGGCATTTCCTAGAAATGAAGGAGTGTTTTACTTGTATATAACAATTTGTGCAATTGGGATTGTTTTATGGTCCATTAAATGATTGTTTTGGTTATTATGTGTGTTTATAATTTAAAGAGTGTTTTTGAAAGAGTTTTATGTGCAAAGCCTCAATACACTTCATGAAATTGTTTTACCAAAATATTTAGCGGTTTGTTGATTAGTGTAAGAAATGTGAAGAATGATTATGGGATGTTTGTGTTTTTATGGTATTGGAATGGAATGTGGATGTGAAATGTGTATTTGATAATATGTGTAACTTGATTGAGCACTAAAGGGAATCCCGGGTATCTAGGTGGGTGGACGTGTACTAGTATGCTAGTGATTCTGTGGGGGTTGGCCCCTGTTTCACGTAGCAAGTTTGACGATGAAAAAACTAACTAAACTATGATGATGATGATGATTGGGGACCACTAGGTTATGGGTATGTTCCCTACTAGTGGCTCGGGCATGAGAACGGATATTTATTATGGTTACTTTCACCGAGATACGAGGTACTTGGGGCTCACAACTAACTAGTGCCTAGGGGTATTCCCGTGACTAGTGCTCATTGGCTATTTTGTACTCACCTTCGGCATACGGTGTGTTTGGTTGGTAAATTTAGTAGTATGTGTTATTTATTTGAATGTTAAAATTATTTAAAGCAGCCCTCTTTAAAACTATTTTCATTTTGAAGTTTCACCTCTTTGAAAATAATTGTTACTTGCATTTTTGTTTATTAAACATGCATGTTTTTGTCTGATAATTATTATAGCATGGAACCTCATTTGAAAACCATACTTTCAAATCTTGAATTTAATACTATAAATTGATGTTTCTTTTATTTTAAAGTAATGTGCATTGGGAATAGAATACCGGGCTAACCTACTGAGTTTTAATACTCACGCTTATAGTCTTCTTCTTTTTTTAGCCCTTGTGCAGGTTTCATCTTTAGTTCGATCACCTTGGGAGACATTTTATCATTGTGTTGGAGAGTGACCAGAAGTGTCACATGGAGTTAGTTGTTCATCAGGAATTTTCAGTTGAGTTGTTGGTTTTGTTCTAATTTTAGTTTCTTGTACAAATAATATTTTGTTCAATTTTTATATAAATTCATTTTGGGCTGTCCGTTTATTTCCGCTGTTTGTTTGATTTTTTATATATGGGCGAAATCGTTCCCTTTTGTACTCTATTGATGCCCTTGGTGCTTGTCACCATCCCGGGAGGATCGGGAACGCCTCTCGGGACTTGTCGCGGGCTGGCCTGGGTGACCGGTTTAGGGTCGACTCGGGCTGGTTCGTGACAAAATGGTATCAGAGGGGGTCGGCTATTAGCGGACCTTTCTTTTTAGAGAGCCCTTGTTATTTTGGGGATGTCAAGGTAGATGGAGTAGGATTGTTGGGACTTGAGGGGTAAGTGTAAGAGGAGCGTCGCGAACTCTTTCTTGTTCTAATCCTCAGGTTTCCATGGAAGTCCGGTTTTATTAGTGTCCATTGTTCTAGTTGATTGTTTTGTATTGGGATATGACAAGGGGAGTCTGACCAATGGCCTTCGTGAGCTCACAGGGACTGGAAAGCCATGTGGAGCTGGGGAATGGTACTAATAAGTCTCTCTGTGTTGGTGTTGTGTTTGGCATATGGCCGCCAACCATATGGTCAAGTCACCCACTGACACTAGTTCCCTTTTTTTGGGTCTCTTGAACCTTTCTTGAATTCTGAATTTTTGTTTTTAAAATACTTGTGTGAGAATTGTGGAAATGGGTTTTAATGTAAGGATTAGATTTTGAAAATTGAAAAAAGGGGTTTCAATAATTAAATATAATAATGGTTTTGTAAGGTTGTGTTTTGGTGAAAAAAATGGAGGGAAGCAGAAAAGATTTATAGGAATTGGATTATCCATAATCTAAACTTGTGGTTTGTTGAAATAAAATGTTTTGAAATTTTGAATCATTTTAAAGTGATTCTGGATCTTTTTTAAAATGGGGTATTTTAGGATGTTATAAAGTTTTTGAATTGGATAAATTTGTTTTGGCAATTGGTTTTGATCGGTTGGTGTTTTACTACAAACGGTATTGGTCTCAATGGACCTCGGATTATGAAAATATAACTTGCTGAATTTTTTTTAAAAAAAATGGGAAGGGGTTGTTTGGAGTGGCTTGGTTATTTAAAAAGTTTTTAAAAATGAAAATAGGTAGGTTTTTAAGAAAATGGTTCTTAATTAATTGTGGTTTTTTTTGTGAAATATGAAAATGTTTTTTGACTTGGTGTTTGGAGTTCCTTTTGAAGGTAAATTGTTTTTTTTGAATTATGATGTTTAATTTTAGCCTTTGGTGTTTTCATGGGTGCTCACATGCATGGTTTTATTTATATCTGGAAGTATGGCCTATATGGTATGGGGGTTGCATGCCAGGGGTGGCATGGAAATGTGCATGTGGGTGAGACTTGATGAAACACCATTGGTGAATGTGGAAACCCACCAAGTTAGTTTGATTTTTCAAAATTGTTTTGAGCTGAAAATTGTGGCCTTTTTTTAAAACCAATGGTTATGTGGCTTGATTTTTCTATGTTGTAGAAGAGTTGTTTATTCAGTAAGCTTCCTTTTGATCTACAATTCATACTCTTGTTTTATATTGAGATGATATCTTGTTGGTGTCTTGGTTTTGGAGAAATTTTCATTGGGTTTCTAAAGATGTGTTTGATGTTGTGATGTGGCCAGTGATAGTTCTCCGTTGGAAATCTTTCCTGCTGATCAACCTAAGGATTCATTTCAAATGTTAAATCCACCTCTTTTGATGATGCCTCAACCTGTTTGTTGGAATAGAGAGTAGTTTGGGATCTATTAAAAGTGCTTCTAGGTCATGATAATTCTTTTGGACAGAGCAATTGTGTTCGGTGATGTTGATGTGTTTCGTCATATTCCTTGTCCATTCTGCCCCTCGTTTGGAGTGAGATAGAATTTTGATATGTATCTATGAGTTCCTATTTAGATGAAGGTTTTTGTTTGGTGATCAAGTGTGGTTTTTTTGAGTGGTGTGATCCTTATCACCTGACTGCGGTGCTGCTAATGCTTCAAGAATCAGGGCTCCAGCCATAGGCCTCAGAGTGAAGCTTTTCACGCAGTCAGAAAATCGACAGAGGTGTGGAGTGCTCGATTATGACCCTTACTCCTCTGTTTTGGTAAGTTATTTTCTATGTCAATGTTTCGGTTCCTCATTTATATGAATTTCTCTTTGTCGCAACAAGTGTAGTGGACTTAACCCCTCACACAGTGTCTATGGTTACTCCTTCATGGATGTGGGTTTTCAATCAATGTCCCTGTGTGGACCGCCTGTAAAAATCAGGTGAAGACTTGGTGTTACCTATTCATAGGGGGGGATTTTTGGGTAGTTTCTTTGTTTCTTTTTTTGTTTCAGTGGCCAAATTATTGGGTCCCCTTCCCGCCCATCCCCAAGTGACGGGGGTCCAGAATTGTGCGGAATGTGTCGACCAAGTTATTGTCCCCTACATTCGGGTGTGGGTGGTTTATATGTTCATGTTGTAACCCTATTAACTTGGAATAGTAGGTTTTTTGTAGGAGGGTTTTTTTTGGGCTTGTGTGAGTGAGTCCCAACTCTAGCTCACGTTCAATTCTTGTCTATTCATTGCTAGTTGGTTTCTAATGGTGGGGAGACCCACCATGGGTCTCCTGGATTTTCATCCTAAGAACATTTCTAGTGCTAGTTGATTCTTAATGGTGGGGATTAAATTTTGGAATCCTTATGTGTTGTTTTTTATTCAGCCGGAAAGTGTTATGGCTTTCCGGGGGCGGAAAGCTTTAATGGTGGGGAGAATTGTCACACACAGTTTTTTTTTCTATCTTTGTATTGATCCGGCCCATTAGAAATCCCGATCCGTTTCATGGGTATTTGATGAGATGAATCTTGGGTTTTGAAGTTACATATATGTCTAACCACCATAATTTGGGATCCCCATTGCTTGTTTAGGAGTTTTTGAAGAAAGGGTGGTTACTTTATGATTTGGGCCAACCGTGAGCCCATTCCTAGTTTTAAAAATTGAATTTGTTTCTTTTATAACTCTTTTGTTTTTCATCCTTTTTCCCCCATTCAACTTCCCACTTGTCCTATACTGATATATTAAAACTTATTTATCCTTTTGGACCCATTATAAATTCATAGGCCGGGTGAATTTGGGTTACTCATTTAGGTATTGGGCCAGCCCATGGGCCCATTTCCTGTTTAAATAAAAATATTTTGTTTCATTTATATCTTTTTCATTTTTTACTCTTTTTCGGTGATTCCACCTCCCCCTAGAATCCAATAACCCTATATTAGCCCTCATAATCTATTTTACCTCTTTGGAGCTCATATGGGTCGCGTATTAGGGAGATTGTTCTCTGGTTTCCTCAAAACGTCCAGAATTGATAAGGTAAATTGTTTCACCCATAACTCATTCAATTAGTATTATTTTGGACACCAATTTTATGTCCCTGGTTCGTCCAGATCTTAGGAGTCTCTCCATGAATTTTCAAGCCATTACCTTCCCTCTAGGGTTGCATATCTAATGGAAGACTATGAGTTTTCTAGGGTGAAAGGTGAGATTCCATCTCCTTTCTCCTTCCTCTTCCCCCTCCTTTCATTATTTCTTTGATTTATATTGTAACCTAGTCTTGATCGACCTAGGGTTTTGTTGTACAATGTTTTTTTATGGGTTTTATGTTTGTTTAGGTCTAGTATTTATAGTTTTAGGGTTTATAAACCCGCGGCGGGTGATTTCGGGTGTGCGTTTCAATTACGCCAAAGATTTGAGGTAGGATATCCCTTGCACATGCCTTTATCATAGAAGTTTCATCATTTTAATATTATCCTATAATGATATAAAAGTTTATTATTGTTTTTAATAATTTTTATAATTTTATTGGTGTGCAAAGTCATTGTTTAATCACTGTTATGTGAAAGTTAGTGTTGTTTTGTCATGAAAGTGCTCAACAAGTGTTTGTTTAAATGTTCCATTATCTCTTGAAAATATTTTGTGAGGTTCATAATCTGGTTTATGGTATTTTTAACATGTTACAGTATCTTGAATTAAAATATGACTTTAAATTGGTGTTTTATTCCTTTTCATGTACATAAAATAAATTGTTTTGTTTAAAAAGGGCATGACATGTGTTCGGTAAATTGCCCGATTGGCTCTTATGTGTGATGTGTGATTTAAAAGTTATTTGATTGGATTTATAAAGGAATTGGAAGAATTATAAATGTTATTTTTGGGTACTTATATTGATTTACAATTTGGATTTGTTCTTACAAACATGTGGGTTTTGATTTACAACATATTTTGGCCCGAGTTGCCCAAAAATGGACCGTTTCACATCTTTATGAAAATGGTCGTGTTTTGAATATGTAACCTGAGTATTATAAGAGATTTATGAATGTGGTTTTCTGCTGTAAATTGTGTTTATACAGATCCTTAATAGAATTAAAATTCATACCTTCGTCAAAGGATAGTTTTGAGAAAATAATTAAAGGCCCGTTTGGCATTTCCTAGAAATGAAGGAGTGTTTTACTTGTATATAACAATTTGTGCAATTGGGATTGTTTTATGGTCCATTAAATGATTTTATTAAATGTTTATTGGGCTGCAAAATATGATTTGGTTTGGTTATTATGTGTGTTTATAATTTAAAGAGTGTTTTTGAAAGAGTTTTATGTGCAAAGCCTCAATACACTTCATGAAATTGTTTTACCAAAATATTTAGCGGTTTGTTGATTAGTGTAAGAAATGTGAAGAATGATTATGGGATGTTTTTGTTTTTATGGTATTGGAATGGAATGTGGATGTGAAATGTGTATTTGATAATATGTGTAACTTGATTGATCACTAAAGGGAATCCCGGGTATCTAGGTGGGCGGACGTGTACTAGTATGCTAGTGATTCTGTGGGGGTTGGCCCCTGTTTCACGTAGCAAGTTTGACGATGAAAACACTAACTAAACTATGATGATGATGATGATTGGGGACCACTAGGTTATGGGTATGTTCCCTACTAGTGGCTCGGGCATGAGAACAGATATTTATTATGGCTACTTTCACGGAGATACGAGGTACTTGGGGCTCACAACTAACTAGTGCCTAGGGGTATTCCCGTGACTAGTGCTCATTGGCTATTTTGTACTCACCTTCGACATACGGTGTGTTTGGTTGGTAAATTCAGTAGTATGTGTTATTTATTTGAATGTTAAAATTATTTAAAGCAGCCCTCTTGAAAACTATTTTCATTTTGAAGTTTCACCTCTTTGAAAATAATTGTTACTTGCATTTTTTTTATTAAACATGCATGTTTTTGTATGATAATTATTATAGCATGGAGCCTCATTTGAAAACCATACTTTCAAATCTTGATTTTAAAACTATAAATTGATTTTTCTTTTATTTTAAAGTAATGTGCATTGGGAATAGAATACCGGGCTAACCTACTGAGTTTTAATACTCACGCCTATAGTCTTCTTCTTTTTTTAGCCCTTGTGCAGGTTTCATCTTTAGTTCGATCACCTTGGGCGACATTTTATCATTGTGTTGGAGAGTGACCAGAAGTGTCACATGGAGTTAGTTGTTCATCAGGATTGTTCAGTTGAGTTGTTGGTTTTGTTCTAATTTTAGTTTCTTGTACAAATAATATTTTGTTCAATTTTTATATAAATTCATTTTGGGCTGTCCGTTTATTTCCGCTGTTTGTTTGATTTTTTATATATGGGAGAAATCGTTCCATTTTGTACTCTATTGATGCCCTTGGTGCTTGTCACCATCCCGGGAGGATCGGGAACGCCTCTCGGGACTTGTCACGGGCTGGCCTGGGTGACCGGTTTAGGGTCGACTCGGGCTGGTTCGTGACAGAAATGATTTCAATTAAATTATTGAATTTAATTTTGGAAATGAATTGTGAAAATTAATGGAATTAGTTTTGAATGGATTTCAAACTTGTGGAAATAGATTAAAATGTTTTGATAGAAACCCAATGGTTTTATCTTGTGATAGAGGCATGTTTTTGATTAAAACCCATATTGGTTTTAAATGAAAAAATTGGAATTTCAAAATAAAAGAATGGGATTTAATTTCATTTTAAGCAGTCTTAAAATAAGTTTCCTATCATTGATTATATAAGATCACATGAAATAATTAGGTAGTTAGTGATTTATTTGGGCACACTCTATGCTATTACAACATTCTAAAACATACATGTAGTAGGTCATATCCCCAATAGGATGGTGACGAGTTCCCTTTGGGCAGTGTCATAGGGATGTGTGTTTACACATTTTTCTGAGATCACTTAGAGAGTGTGAAGTCCTATAATACGAAAAAATATCATACCTATTTGGAATATGAACATGTTTCTCACTTATTATTTATATTTGAGATATAAATGTATTCCAATGTTTTAAAAATTATTTACATGCCTTATAGATTTATATAAACTATTTTATATAAATGTTTTATTTAAGACATTATTTTAGAAATATTACATCATTTGTAAAGCCTTTTCGTAAAGTAGTTTCCATCATTTGAACTGTATATCATGATTTTTCTAAATATGATTTAAAATGAAAAATTTTTTATTTTAAAATTAAAAGCATTATTTTAGTTAATCTATATTTGGAAACTATTATGGAATCCTTGGTGAGAACCTATTGGGATTTTTAGCTCACACCCTACTTGTGCCTTCATGTGTTTGTATATTACCTTCTTCCAGGTTTGAGAAAAGGGAAAGGATCTCTTGGTGGTAGATCCAGCTATTGAACCTTGGTTGTGGTGAGTTATGTCCTTAGGGACTTGGGCCATTTTCTTATCTTAGTACTTGGGTTGTAGTACTTTGGAATTTTTATGCCTTGTTGTATTCTGGTACATCACTCCCAGTGGAGTTTCTTTGATATGCATATGTCTTGTTTTATTTTTCTTATGTATTTTTCGAGAAAAAATCATTCTCACTTACATGTTTTATGAGGCTGGGTTCTAGTCGCTGACCCATGGGGATTGGGAATGCCCTTCGGGCTTTTCACGGTCGACTCAATTATCGGGTTACCAGGGTACCTGGGCTGGTTTGTGAAAAAGTGGTATCAGAGGAGGCTATTGAGCTTTTTTCTTAAAGTCAATATACATTTTTGTAATCTTTTCGGGACTTAGGAGGTAGTTATGATTGAGTTCCTGGCCATATCTCACTACAATGAACCTTAAGTCACTAGGGGTCATTAGGAAAATATGTCTTATGGATTAGTTCTAGTCCTTTCCCAAATATGATTTGGATAGAGAGGAATCCAAATCTAGTTCTTCCATCTATTGGGAATAATTTCCCTTGTTGCTTAACTTGAGTGTGAATCTAATGTCATTAATGTTTTATACTGATGTTGTGTAATATCATGCCTATAAGAAGGCGTGAAAATTGGATCCAGGAGGAAGATGTTGTTGAACCACAATGAGAGAATCCTCCAGTAGACCCAAATCTAGTTGAGGTGATTGTGCGCACAGTCCAAGCTCTGGGACATTCACCACCTCCAGTCCCCATTTAGTCTCCAGCTGTGGATCCTCATGGGGGGGGGGGTGTTCTTAAAAATCTTTATCAAGATTTTATTCACTAGAAGCCACTAGTTTTCAAAGTATCCACTGATCCCTAACATTCTGAGGAATCATTAGACAAGATAAAACATCTATTTGAGTTCTTGGAGACAACATACATGATCAAGGTGAAGTGTTCCACCTTTGTGTTAGAGGGACCAAGCATGATATGGTGGGAAACGATGGTGATGGAGAAGAAACATGAGGTCTTAGAGTGAAAATAATTCAAGGTTCTTTTCACTGACTAGTTCTATCGAGAGTTAATGGTTTTGGCTAAGGATGTAGAGTTTTTCAAACTTGAGTAGGGAAAAAACCATTACTAGGTATTCAAATCACTTTTCTGAGATCATGTAGTTTTAATCTAAGATTGTATCTAATGAGAGGTTTAAGGCTCGATGGTTCGAGTTGGGACTCTGATCAGATATTTGTTCCCAGGTTTTCTTGCTAAAGCTTCCCACTTATGCTGATGTTCTAGATAGGTTGTTGATAATTGAGATGGATATAGATGGCAAGTCAGGGTTATCAAGAGTTTATTTTCCTCTTAGTGGAAGCATTGGTTCCTTCAAAGGAAAATGGAAGTGTTATGATTATCATAGAAGATATCTATGGAAAGGTCAATCAAGACCTCCTACAGCACCAGGAGGAAGTTTTTTTATTTGCTACTAGTGTGGAAATCTAGGAAATTGTAAGAGGGTTTTCAATGAGGCACCTAAGAACTGTAGTTCATGCGGACATTTAGGTCACTTACAGAGATTATTGCATCACTTATCTACTCTGTATAGGGGAACATGATCATAATCTCTTCATAAAACTATGGGGAAATCAGATGATTCATGTACAGAAGAGTTCCAACCACAATCATCTGGAGCGAAGCTTCTTCACATAGTGGAAGAGTCTCTAGAGGAAGAAAACATGGGTCCAACGACCCTAAGAGGTACCATTACTATAACATCGTCATTAGTGACTACTCTATTTGATACTAGTGCATATCACTCATTTATTTAAACCCATATTATTAATATGATTAATCTTCCTATGGATATTTTATATTGTGCAATGGATATTACTACACCCCTTAGTACAAAGAGAGAGAAGGGTCTTTGTAGTCCCATTTTTTTCTTATGTATATCAAACATTGAACTTTCTTGGAGTTTTCTAGTTCTCAATATGAAATCTCTTGATTCCATATTCAAGATAGATTGGATCATTTCCAATAAAGACCAAATTGATTTTTATCTTCAACAGGTCTACCTTACAACACCCAATAGTGTGCCTCTTGTCTTTCAAGGAGAGTGGTACCCATGGTTGAGAAGAGCCGGACCCTCTTATCATGAGTTAGGGAAAGTGATATCAGGGTTTTATTTTGATCTAGAGTGGGGATCTTCATATAGTCATCATAAAGTATCTCGACATGTTTCCTTATGATTTCTATAGTTTTCCACCAGTGAGGGAGGTTAAGTTTTCCATTAACTTAATTCCTGGTACTAAACCAATTTCAATTCCCTCTTAATGCATGGTACCAGCTGAACTGAAAGAGCTAAAGTCCTAGTTGGATGATCTTCTTGAGAAAGGATTTATATTCCCAAGGGTGTCACCTTGGGAGATGTCAGTTCTCTTTTCTAATATGTATGGTGGTTCTATTTTCTTTTGTGTTGATTACTGAAATCTCAATTGAGTTACGGTAAAGAAAAAGTATCAGTTTCCATGGATTGATGATTCGTTTGATTAGTTGGAAGGTGAGAAGTAGTTTTTAAAGATCTTCTTTTGATCTAGTTACCATTATTTAAGGATAAAGGAATATGAAATTCATAAAAACACATTTTAGAGTAGGTATGACCATTATGAGTACCTTGTTATTCCCTTTGGTCTAATAAATTATCTTTTAGTTTTCATGGATTTTGTGAAAAATATTTTACACGAGTATCTAGAAAACATTGTGGTAGTCTTTGTGGATGACATCCTCATTTACTCTAAATTAGAAAAGGATCATGTAAAAAATTTGATAATAGTTTTGGGTCTTCTAAGAAATCACTAACTTTATTCCAAGCTTTCGAAGTGTGATTTCTGGATTTAGTAAGTGTTATTCTTGGGACACGTGGTATCTAAAAATGGTATATTAGTTGATCCTTAAAAGTTAAATTCTGATATGACTTGGGAGAAACCATGATATGTATTCAAAATTCAGAGCTTCTTGGTCTTAGCTATATACTACCATAAGTTCGTGAAGTACTTCTTGAAGTTGGATTCTCTGATGACTGCTCTAACTCAGAAGGGGGTGAAGTTTTCTTGGGATGATAAATGTTATAATTATTTTGTTGTGATGAAATTTATATTGACTAATATACTAGTGTTGACTCTTCCAGAGGCTGGGTAGGGCTATGTGGTCTTTTGTGATGCATCTGGCTCAAGCTTGGGCTGTGTTCTTATGTAGGGTGACTATGCATTTGATTATAGATCTTGTCATCTTAGGACACACAAGAAGAATTATCCTATCCATGATGTTGAAATTGTATCTGTGATGCACGCTCTTAAGAGTTGGTGGTATTAACTTTATGTTGAAAGGTTTAACTGTTTTAAGACAAAAAAATCTTGAGTTATATGTTCTCTAAAAAATATTTTAACCTTCACTAGAGGTATTGGATGCAGTACTTGAAGTCATTCAACTTTGACATCACCTATACCCCGGGGAAAGGGAATGTCATTGTAGATGCATTGATTAGGAAACTTACAACTGAGGATATGAAAGAATATTTAGAGGAGTTGAGTTTGATGTCTCTTTTTTCATAGTTTCATATTGGAGTTAAGAAGAAAGGGGTTGAAGTTTCTTTATCCAGTGTTCAATTGACATCTGATCTTCTCAAGATGATTCTTCAAGAACAATATCTTGATTATTAATTATGTAGCATTAGAGACTCTCTTTATGATGGGGAGACCAATGCTTAGTGTTCATTATCCAAGGAGGGTGTTCTATGTTATCAGAACCATTGCATTGTGCCATTAGCAGCGAGTATGGATGTAATAGGGGATAGCCATAATTTCTAGTGGGTTTTTCCCCTAGTAACCAAAAAGATGTTCTATGAAATGAGGTGGTAGTTTTGGTGACCTAGTATGAGACAAGTAATTTTTGAGTTTTTTCCCATTGCTATATGTGCCAACAGGTGAAAGCCGAGCACCAAAAGCCTTCTGGTTTGCTTCAAACACTTCCAGTCCCTACTAGGAAGTGGGATGAAATCTATATGGATTTTTTGGTTGGGTTGCCTCATACTTAGAGGAAGAAGAATTATATATGGGCTGTGATCGATAGGCTAACTAAGTCAGCTAACTTTATACCCATTCAATATACAACCAAAGTTGAGGAGTTGAGAAATATCTATGTGAAAGAGATTGTTTATTTTCACAGAGTTCCATATCTTATATTCTATGATAGGGATCCTAGGTTTACTTATCACTTTTGGAAAGGCCTTCAGAAGGCACTGGAATCTCAAGTATATTTGAGAACGACCAACCATCTACATCCGAATGTCCATATAGAGAGAGCTATACAGATTCTTGAGGACATGCTTTGCTCTTGTGTTCTCATCTTTAGCGGGGCTTGGAATGATCAGTCGGGATAGGTTGAGTTCTCTTATAACAATAGTTACCATTCCATGATAAGAATAGAACCTTATTAGGCCTTTTATGGATGTAATTGTAAATCTCCATTGTGTTGGTCGGATATTGGTGAATGTTCCTTGGTTGGACCGAGTTTGGTGTTAGAGACGACAACAAAGATTTGGCTGATTCGTCAGATAATGTTGACATCATAGAGAAGATATAAGTCTTATGATGATCACCATCATAGAACTCTATAGTACATATTTGGTGACCATGTGTTATTGAAGTTTTCACCCTGATTGGGTCATCAACAACTTGGGAGGCAAGGGAAGCTTACTCCTCATTTTGTGGGACCTTTTGAGGTTGTTGATCGGGTGGAGAAAGTTTCTTACCATTTAGCACTTCGACTGTAGCTAATGTTGATACATAACATATTCCATGTATCATAGATGATAAAGTATATCTATAAAACATCTCATATTTTGAGCTAGAGTGATCTTGATATTGAACTTAGTTTATATTTGAGTGAACGACCAGTAAGGATCATTGATTTTAAGACCAAGATACTTCGTGGGAAGACAATACCTTTGGTTTATGTTTTATGGCAGCGTGGTTCTGATAGTCATGAGATGTGGGTATGTGAGGAACTAATGAGAGATTAGTGAACTCTTCATTTTGGCATGGAATCTTCTTCATTGGATTTTTGGGGATAGAAAATTCTTATGGTAGGGAGTTTGTAACATCCTGTTACCATTCCGATTGGTATGCATTAAACCTTGTCATGGTTTTTTATTTTCATTGATTAGGTTTGGTGGAGATTTAATTGGGAGGATACCTTTTGATTAGTCGCTAAAAGTGGATAATATTAATTATTAATATCTTAATATTAATGTGTTATAATGTCCATAAACATCATTTTTAGTGCATTATAGAAATTGAACTTCATTTCTCATCTTAAGTGCAATTCATGTTTAAAATGAAAATCTGGGCACAATCAATCATCTATTTGTGGAAAACATTATATTAATTTTTTGAATTTGATATTTTGGGATATGATTTATTACTTTTTTTGGAAGATTTTATCTTGTAGGATCAATGGATGAATCCTAATAGAAGATTTATATTTTTCAGCATGAATGAAGAAATTTTCTAAACAAAGCATAATGGGCCTAAGGACCATCAAACAAAAGTGGGGGCCAAAATCCAAGTCCAATGAAGCTGAAATTTTAATTGTATAAATAGAAAAATCTGGGGATAATTTAATTAAACTGTGGATAGAGCTAATTCTGATTTTTTCATAGAGATAAAGGGATCCAAAGTTGACATTTAAATGGTGGGCCCAATTTGAATGCCTATAATGTCATCCCACCATTTCAAGCATAAATTCCAAATAGATAAACCAAATGACCTGAAAGTTTTAAAGATAATATAGGATAGATGTAAGATCATATTTCTATTCTACTAACCCTCCAAATTTTTCCATATTCAGTTACAAATTCACACGCTAAAATAGAGGATGAATATGAACTAATTTTCTGGTCAAATATGAAACGTCAAAATTCCCTTGATTTTCTCACACTCTTTCGACTCTCCCAATTAATGGGGATCAAATTTATTGTTTGGGGGTGTCTCTAAGGCTCCTAATATGCCTATATAAGGAGCTTGTGGTGAAGGGAATTGGGATCCAAGTTTTTCTTTCTTTCATTTGTATTGTCATGCTTTCATTTTGTAATCAGATTGTCAATTTCTCCCATGTATGTTTTTCATTCACCTTAATTTAATTAATAAAAGATAATTTTCTTCTTATTCATTTATTATTTAATTTTATATATCAAATTTATATATTTTCCTTGGATAGTGAGGTTATTCACAAAATCTTTTGTGAAACTCTTCACACAACATTGGAGTGCTTTTTATTTATTTTTTCTTCTTCTCCAATTATACCATCATAAGTCTACTACCCACTTTCATTGATATAATAACATAAATGGAGGGATAAACCTCTATTGTGTTGATCCAATGGAGTATAAAGGGGATTAATTGGATGCTATTTATTATTTTAATAATTCCTAATCAATTCTATTTTTTTAGATTTTCATTCAATGATGAACATTCTCTTTTAAACTCAATAATTTTAAGGATACACATACCAAGTGATAAAACAATCCTCTACCTTGGAGTGTTAATAAATATGATCCTCCAAGTGTATAGGTTATTATACTTAGGATAGTGAAAAATCAAAATTAGTGAGTTTTTTGGGATGTTTGTATTTTGTTAACAGAAACGCTCAAATTTAATACATTGAAACAATTTAAAAAGAAATTCATCCAATCAACCCCATGCAATAACCAAGGATCAAATCATGATTTTAAATTTAATTCACTTAAGTCTTTAAAATCTCAAATAATCAAATCAATTCAAACCCATGTTGGACACTTTATAGCCAAATCAACACCATCAAATCACCTTCTTAGAAAGTATGTTTCTTAGGTTTCTTCTTAGGTCTCTAAGGATTGATAACCCAAGCCATACTACAATAACCACTTACACCATACTAATTGGGTAAATTTGGGTGTAACCACCTATAATGGTTAATCTAGTGATTTATTAGATTATCAAATTTAAAAAGCATTTTATATAGGCTTTTAGAGGATTACACGTCATGTAATAGGGTTACATGTCGTGTAATAGATCTGAAACAAGTCGTGAATGGCTTCACACTGTGATTGGTACAAATTGTGATTGTTCATTACATTTCATAAAGGATTTAATTACAAGTTTTTAATTCATAGTTTCAGGATTTAAGTTGAGGTGATATGGTTTTCAGCAGTTATGAAATTTAAGTATTTTATGACATAGATTGGGATTACACGTCATGTATTACCCCAATTGTAGTTTTAAAATAGGCAGTGAAGCTGGTATTTCCTTTTGGATCCTCTCTAGCTTATTCTACCTTAACCCAAGGGATTTTTTACAGGCGAACTTTGAGCCTTCCAAACCTTCTGAATCCATTAATTCGGCATTCAATCATCATTGCACTTGCGGTGTGATTCCTAGGTAAGATTTATCCCCTGTTCTTCATCTATATCTCTTTCTACTCTCTTGGGTTTTTAATGGATCATATTATAATTGATGGATCTATTACATGTGGTGTTGGATCTTGCTTTTAGGTTGGGTTTTTAGGTCTTCTCCACCTTCGTTCTTATTGAAGGGTGTTGTTGTGAGTGTTGAGTTTTTTGGAATATGTTGGTGGTTCCATCCCATATGGCCCAATTGATTACCTTTGAATTTTTTGATTTATTTCAACTTTTGATTTAAATTTAATTGCTCAAAATTGATTTTAATTGATTTGATAAAACCCAATTCTAGTGAATTGGGGGATTTTAAATGGTTTTGGCAAGGAGAATTATGAAAACCCCCCAATTCCATTTAATTGGGGCGTGTTTATGGAAATTGGTTAATTTAAATTGTTTCATTTAAATTTTATATTTAATGGAAATGATTTCAATTAAATTATTGAATTTAATTATGGAAATTAATTGTGAAAATTGATGGAATTGGTTTTTAATAGATTTCAAACTTATAGAAATGTCTTAAAATGTTTTGATAGAAATATAGTGGTTTTATCTTGTGAAAGAGGCATGTTTTTGATTAAAACCCATTTTGGTTTTAAATGAAAAATTGGTATTTCAAAATTGGAGAATGGGATTTAATTTCATTTTAATAAGTCTTAAAATAAATTTCCCATCATTGATTATCTAAGATCACATATAATCCTTAGTTAGTTGGTGACTTATTTGGACACACTCTACACTATTACAATGTTCTAAAACATACATGCAGTGGGTCACATCCCTGATGGGATGGTGAAGAGTCGCCTTTTTCCAGTGTCCTGGGGACATGTGTATACACATTTTTATCAGATCACTTATAGGGTGTGGAGTCCTGTAGATGTAAATACTATCATACCTATTTGGTAGATGACCATGTTGCTCTCTTATTATTTATATTTGATATATAAATGTATACCCATTTTGTAAAACTAATTTATATTCCTTTTGGATTTATATAAATTGTTTTATATAAATGCTTTATTCTATCCATTATTTTAGAAATGTTCCATCATTTTTAAATACTTTTCTTAAATTAATTTCCATCATTTGTACTATATAGCATGATTTGTTTAAATATGATTTTAAATGAAAAACTTGTTTATTTTAAAATTGAAATCATTATTTTGGTTAATATATATTTAGAAACTCTTATGGAATCCTTAGTGAGACCCTACTTTTATTTTAGCTCACACCATATTTGTGCCTTTAGGTGTTTTTAGATTACCTTCTCCCAGGTTTGAGTAAAGGGAAAGGATCTATTGGAGGTGGATCCAACTATTGAACCTTGGTCAAGGTGAGTTGTGTCCTTAGGGATTTGGGATGTTTTACTATATTAGTACTTGGGTTGTAGTGTTTTTTGATTTTTTATGCCTTGTTGTATTATGGTACATCACTCCCAGTAGAGTTTCTTTGATATGCATACTGTTTTGTTTTCTTTTACTTCCGCATTGTTAGTGGAAAAATCATTCCCACTTTCATGTTTTATGATTCCAAGTGCTAGTCGTCGACCCATGGGGATTGGGAACACCCTTTGGGTTATTTTAGAGCTGGATCAGTTATCAAGTTACCAGGTTACCCAGGCTGGTTCAAGACATGGTGCCAGTGGGATGACTTTATGCCCTTTATAGTATTTTATTTTAAAGAAAAGACAATGATGACATACTCATTTTTAATAACTATAAAATTTTTAATATATAGTTATTTAGAATATATCTTCAACTATAAATAGTATTTTTCAATATAAAATGTTTATTTTCATTATAAAAATTTATTTATAATTTTTAGGAAATAAATAATTAAATTAAATGGTGACACAATGATGATGTAGTAATTTTTTAATTAATGGTTGAATCAAATAAATAATACTAAAAATATTAAAATAAATATAATTTGATATAATTTATGTCATTAATTAATTCTATGGATGAATTATACATGTTTGGGATGAGTTAATAGATTTTTTTAGATATCAAGTTTTTATGATATATTTAAGAAGTTAAATATTGAATAGTGTCAAAATTAACATTAATGATATTTTAAAATAAGTAATATTTTATTAAATGATATAAAATTTCTAAAAAACTCAATTTCAGCCAACTTATTGAGACAATTCATAAAATATCATCAAGTAATTTTTTAGTGGTTGTTTGGTATTTTATTGTAATTATATTAACCCTCAAATTATAAATTACATGATATAATGGTAAGAGTTAAAGGGGTTAAATAAGGGTTAAAATAAAGAGATAAGGATTAAAAATAGTCAAAACTTATCTAATTTTAATTGGATGAAGAATATTCGACCCAAAATCATCATATATTCAAAATAAATCACTTTTGATCCATTTTTATTAGAAAATTAATTTATATTAATTTAATATTTTGAGGAATTTCAAGAGTGCCCCTCCCCTCTCCTATAAAAAGGCACCCATTATTATCTACTATTAACACCTCACAACTTATTTGGTTCAACTAAGATCTGCACAAATACCTTCCTAGAATCCCTACCCACATTCTAAATCTCTTATTTTAGGCATAACACCCTCCTTAGAGGTGTTAAGGTGATAATCAAAGGAAATCACCTGAAGAAGAGGAATATAAATATTATACGTGATGAGTCAGACTCAAGGTAAGGGAATTCATCTCAATATCCTTTGATTGGGGAATATTTTGAATTTATACACCCAACTTATTTTATTAGGTTTATATATATCCTATTTTACCTATCATGTCATTAATATATTTATTATCATATTATTTAATGTTTTGTTAAATGTTATTCTTTTATGGGGATAGAGATTTAATTGTTCAAAGTAGTATGAGACACCTTGAATGTTTAAAAATTTAATCATTACATATTTTTATCCATGTAAATATTATTGATATTATTTTTCATTTTTATTTATATGGATATAAAAGGTTTATAAAGGAAATTTTATGTATATTTTTAATTTTATTTAAAGGTTTTCATAAGGAATATTTTTATGTGTTTTATACATAACATTTTGACAAATGAAAAAAATAATGTTATATTCTTAACATACATTGAGAAAATGAATTTCCCACCATCGTGACTAGCTTCCTTACAATCTTTAATGTTTTATTTAATGAAAATCCTTCATTTCCTTTTTGGGTATTTTATAATTGTGAATGGGTTGTTAAAATAAAATGGTATTTTTTATATGAAGGTGTTTTTCATATGGGATTAAAAGAGTTTTTTCAAAAGGGTTTTGTGATGAAAGTGTTTTATTCATGAAATGGTACTTGAGAATTATATGGAATGGGTGATATCGATACAAATTATACAAAATTTTGATCCCCATTTAGTTCACAAGTGACCCTGATACAACTTATATGAAGGGTCAAGCCCCATTATAGCTCATGAGTGAGATTGATATAGCTTATATGAAAGGATGAGCCCCATTATAGCTCACAGGTGAGATCAATATAGCTTATACGAAGGGTAATCCCATTAAGATCTCAAATTCATTGGATAATAATAATATTAGAAGTCATCCATATAGTTATTCCAATTGAAAGGATTTCGAAAGGGTTTTATGTATATGATGCTCTAAGTCACCTAAAGGAGTTTTAATTTCTTGCTATTTGTTTTAATGATTTTCTTTGAGAAAAATGTATGTGTGTTATTCATGTGAAAATGTTTTGTTTCATTCTCTCAAAGAATATTAAATGGGTTTTCATGTATTTCACTAGACTAACAATTTTGTTCCTTTTTATGTCCCTTAGTGAGCTTTTTTGGGATCATCCCAAGTTTTAAAATGTTTTTCATAGGATTAAAGGATGATTAGGGACAAGGATGAAGAAAAGATGATAATTTTGATGTTATAGAAAGAAACCAAGTTTTATTTTAGAATGTTTTCTTTGGTGAAAAAAATAAATACTGAGTATAAGTGTCCACTTATAATGTATGGGTTTGCTTTTTAAGAGTTTATCTTAATTAACTAAAACTCTAAACTAAAAAGGTCATAAAATGTGAATTATAGTTCAATAAACACTAGAATATGTAATTTTTAAGGCCATGTCCTTACAAAAATGACATCCACAGTACACAAAACCCACTTCATGAGTGCCTCGACTCCTCATGAGCCCGAAGCCACTCTAGCCATGGTGTCACACTAAACTAGATGACGATTACACTCATCCAAATTTTACATTAACCACCCAAGACTTTTTAACCATATTCATCCAATAAAGAAGAGAACCAGATCAAAACTCAAGGTCAATAATTGATCCATGATATTCTAAGGGTATCCTCCTCAAACCAAAGTCCTGAATAGAAACAACCTCAAACCACATGACCAAAGGCCAACCGAACATGGGATGATCCAACCTCGAACTGACCATCCAAATGGTTTAACTAGTAGCACTGATCAAATATTATCCGAAAAAGCATGGGACCTCTCTCAGTACCTTGGATCTAAACATCCAACAAAAATTTACCAGAGGCTCTCAATGACCCACCTTAGGGACAAACCAAAACTTAGGGCTCCCATGGACCCTGGGCTTACATATCAAGGTGATGTACAACTAGGGAATCCCCTGATAAACCCAAGATCTTGAGCCACACTCACAAAAAGATTCTCAAATGGACCAAAAGGCCATAGTACAAGCATGATTCCCTACGAGGGGTTCCTTTAGCTCATCCAAATTCATGGGAGACTCCCACTTTGGAAACACCCCAAACATCCCTTAGTGAACTATAATTGACCCACCATCAAAAAATCACCCAAAGGTAATCCAAAAGAAGAATAATTCCTAAAGGGGAGTTCAAAACCGTCCTCATGAACTCCTCAAAAATAGGACCCTATAAGGGCTCCTCATCCCAAGCTAAACCAGACCACACAAGCATTCTCAATTACCGACTATGATGTCTACTAATCACTTGATCTAAAACCATACTACTTTGGAATCCTCAATAGACCTGTAGACTAATATTAATAGATCAATGACACCCAAACATAACCACCACTACACAACAAAAACCTATCCCAATGGCTTCAATAGCTCTGGTCCTCAAACCCAGGAGCCAAACCTTCGCTGCTCTAATCTCAAGAAACTGGTCCCATTCTGTAGGGGAAACTAAGATCTCTTCAGAGATACTCCTCAATCCTACCTTCTAGAATCCATCCAAAATAACCTCAATCAGTTCCCCATGGAAGACTTAATACAAGATTATCACCGAGCTCACAACCCTCACCCAGGATTTATAGATCACAACCCAATGCCCAAGATGATTCTAAAAGAAAACCTTGAAGAAATATTCCTATTGAAATATATCAAACCAAAATAGCATCCAAATATCCTCTAAACACTGAAAGGATTCCACTATCACTATATACATGTAAAAATATTTTAATGGACTACTTAGAAGTCCAATTTTGATCCCAAGGCATAAAATGACCAAAAAATATTACTGGAAAAAGTATATGGTTTGTATTTTCGAGTATATGGAATTTACTCTCAAAGATTCACCTATCCATGTTCTTCTATATGGACAAAACATACATGAGGTCTAGTAATGTACTACTACATAGCCATGGCGTACATAGGGTTTATTCATGTCCTACTACACAACCATGTACCACTCACATGGGGTGTCTTCCTAAGTACATGACCAGATTACCATTTCCCATTACATGGAATGTACCCAAAGTACGTAGTGTGTACTTCTTGAAATGCCTTTTCCCCATGTACTCAACTATATGGCTAGGTACATGGAAAAATACTACTATATGGAATGTACTTAAATTACTCAACATGTACTTCTAAAAACATACCCTTCCTGAATAGGAAAAACACATGGTGTGTGTTCTCTGAACTACATGTCATGTACATGGGTTTCCCTGAATGGGAATTCCCTGAAATGGACCGAAACCCACAATTTCTCTATAAAAACCATAAATTGACTCCTAAGGGATCCCAAAAAACCCAAAAATGGGATTAAAACTTAAAAAATAATCACATTATGTGGATATGTGAAAAAAAACATAAAATAGGCCTACATTTGAGTGGAAATCACTGAAACTTCTATTTTATTTTTGATCCACAACAACTGTATGATGATCTGGCATGACCCAAGCTCTATGACAGTGCCTCCTCTTTTATATGTCCCTATGTTCTCTCCTTATCTTTACCTCTATCAGATACCCCAAATGGATAAAGCCCATGGGATATACACAATAAGGAAATGGGAAAAAGGAAAATAATAAAGAAAGAAGATGGAAAAATAAGAAAAATAAAAGGAAAAAGAAAAGAAAATGGGCCCGAGCCCAGTGGCTGACACAATGTTATGTATCATCTAGAAAAAACCACCCATTATAGAATAAATTGTGGAGATATAATCTCCCTTTGACACTCCATTTTAAATACACCACTAAACAAACATGTGTGAATAAATTAATATTTAATTAATTAAATATTAAATATTCCACAAAAAATTGAACTTCTTAGATTTACACCAAACTTATATCCTAGGGTAAAAACCCTATTTCGAGACCAATAGAGTGGTCATAAAAATTATTAGGGATCATCTTATAAGATATATTATCATTTTACCCTAGAAACACTTTTGGAAAAAAATTCAAATTTCCCTTGATTTTCACAACCCATGATGACAAAGGTCATCATAATAGATCAATATGGAAGGATACATATGATGTGTGAATATCAGGTGTTGGAGTCTCATAAGACATTTATATTCATATCATGAAGTTTACACTTCATGATCACCAAAAGGGAAGTCCTGAGGATAGACGCTCTATTAGGAATTCCAGATGTTTTACATGTCATTGGATATTTCTATCTATAAACATGTGTAATAGTCATTAGAACTAATATTATTATTAACATATATGATGAATTGTTTATTTTTATGTATGGATGAAAACTGTGACAACATATTCTTGTAGTGAAGTAGCATATGTTGAGTGCATCATAAAAGATATGACATTAATTAAATAAGTCGAGAAATGATTTATCCCTATAATATTAATGGAAGAAGATATCTACAAAATTTTTATTAAAATGTAATTTTTTAATAACATACATGTCTATGGTAATTTATAGGCAATTTAATTTTGGAAAGTCAAAGAAATATAAATAGAGCATATAGAGTAATGGCACTAGTATGCATCATGCTTGATGAGATATCAGTAAATGAAGTGATTATATTACATAATATCATTCATAGGTAGGTTGTTGTAGTTTATCTATTAATTTATTTATTTTTGAGTTCCTTGATGTGTTGTAAGATGCTGATCTTGTATTTTAGGCAAGTTCACATATTTCTATTGAGAAAGGGGCCTAGAGGATCATACACTAAGTGTATCCAAAATATAATTAAATTCTATTGACTTTAATATTAATAAATAACTTATTACCAATGTGTGTAATTGAATTTATTCAAGTAAATTTTACTATATAAATTAAATTATAAGATATTCAAGTTTGGAACATGTGAGTTGAATTTTATCACTTGTTTCTTTACTCCTATGGTAATAAATAAATTAATATTTATTCACCAGTTTAGTAAATAGATTAATATAAATATTTATTTATTTATGTGAATATTAGAATACATATTTATCTGTAAGTTTAGTTAATACAATATTTTATAGTGAGAGTCCCAATGGATTGTGCAGAAACACTTGATAGGGGTGGGGGTGAATCAGGTGTTGTCAAATTATTTTACCAAAAACCAATTATTCTTTTGATAATTTAACCCTCTTTGGGTTTGAACCTCTATCACCTATTAGGATGTAAATGGATATATTATTGTTTAACCTAACATACACCCATATGAAAAGTATATATTGAAAGTAAATTTGGTACACTTGTTTTTACAAGATTTTACCCCAATGTGGGAAACCTACTCCTTGTTGTGTTCAAGTTTTGTTGAGACATGAATTCTATACTAATAATATTATTATCAATTATAGTATATTGTTATAGGATTATCCTAAAATCGATATTTCCATATTGTACAATAAAGTGATTACCATATTACACAGGTGAAATGACTTCACTATATTACAAAATAGATCTTTATACTACATCCCATAGTCTTTTAATCAACATCACACCAATTGGTCTTAATATAAATTTATTATAATCTTTGAATTATGTTAATAATTCTATTTAGGGATGTCTCTAAACCCTAAAAACCAATATAATTCTTCTCAACACATAGAGTCTTTGAATTCATGAATATCTTTAAAGTTAGAACATGAAAATCAACCTCCACTTCTCTATAAATAACTTCTTAGTTTATTTATAACCTATTTTATATCCAATTTCAACTCATTATTTAAGCGTATAGTCCCAAAAAATATAACTTGGTGATTTACACTGAAATAATACTCAGTATCTTGCTTGGTGATTGAAACCAATGAATCATTGGTTTTTTTGCTCAATAGTGCATATCTTTAAAAGTATGTTTCTAATTATTTCTCAAACAACTTCAATAAACTATTTTTGTATATGAAGTAGTTATATTTTTCTCATTTCTTTCTTCTTCTTCTTCAAAACCCAGTAGGTTGTATCTCCTTAGAACAAGCTTAAAACACTCTATTCTTCCTAAATAAAACAAGAAAAAAGTTCTCTTTTTTATTTTTCCTCAATAGATTCTCTCTTGAATTATCACAAACACACCTTTTATTATTCTCTTGAGGAGTATATTTTATTTAGGATAGATCATACATTTTTCCTTGAGAGACATGTGCACCTTAATTTTATAGGTAGTTCCCCACTTTTTTCTTGGGATTTTTCTCAATCATTATAAATGAAAAAAATACAAGGGATAAAATTCAATTTAAATAAATAAATTATCCATGAAACCCATGATATCCCTTATATTTATTTTCAATGATACACATGGGAATGTTCCCAAAATTCTTTTATTTAAACTGCTATCTCACTGGGCATTACAAAAATACCCTTTTATTATTTCACATCATTTTAATATCATGATATAATATATATACAAGATTTTAAATATGTATTAGGTTCCTCTTCTTTAAAAAATACTTAACACATATCCAAATCAAACATTATTCTATGGTTTTATAAAAATGTACAACATATAGACAATTGTGGAATGGATCTCTCTTTTGAAGCATTAGTGTTTCCATGAAACTAATAAAACTCCCATATTTGACCTTTAAAACATAGATATAATATTTTATCACTTATATTATTGACCATTATTTGATCACAATGTCATTTATGATATTTAATTCCACTGAAGATCAACACTTTGATCTATTGGTTTATTTTTCATTTCTATATTTCTAAAAACTTTAATTTCTCATCTTAGGATTAATTAATTTCACTTAAATTTCATATACACTTTGATATTCTTCTAAATTTATTAGATATATTATTCTCACTAAAATAGATCTGATCTAAATGATTTAGACTTTAAGTAACATCTTGAGATTCAACTCAACTTTATCTGTATTATTCTTAAAAATTCATGATGTTTGTTTTCCATTATCAAGAAGCTCATCCTATTGATTTTATCATATTAATATCATTTGAACTTAGTAAATAAGATTTTATAATGGCTTAACTAAGCATAATTATGACTGAAACATGGTATAATGGATCATGATCCCCACAATTATCATTTTTCATTAAAATAAATAATTCTATAAACTCAATTTAAGACTTTAAGAAAGTCTCAAATCTTCCTTTTTCTTTGATATTACTTCTCACAACTTGAAAATATTATTTTAATAAATTAAATCTTGAATAAAAACTATTCATGGTGTTTTTATAATTATATAGAAGCTTTTGTATCATCTGTTTTATTTCTTCTTCTGAAAATTATTTTAGGGGAACCCACATTTTTTACACTATAGCACTCTCAAAATCTCCTAAGTGTTAAATTCTTATAGAGTACACAAAAATAAATTTCACAAGCCTTTGAAGTCTTAACTAATAACCAAACTCCTTTTATAATACATTTAAGTCTTATAAAGAAACCATATTTATTCTGTTAGACTTCTAATTCTTATGGAATATTTGAGAAGTCTTAGAAAAATCGATAAAGTCATATAAAATGGTATTAAGTCTTATGTTCTACCTATTATGTCATAAATAATAATAATTTTTCAATTCGGAAAAACACCATAAGTCTTATTCCCAACACTATAAAGTTTTATGAAATCCACTAAAGTCATACGAATTTTAGAATTAGTAAAATTTCATCTTGAACTCTAAAATCCATAATTTATTAAATAAATATAAAACATATTACAATGTTTCTAGGAATTATTCAAAATACCTATTACTTAATCCATGGTGTTTTATCAATTATTTCCTAAAAGTTAAACCTATATAACCTTTTAATGGTTCCTTCATTCTTAAACACTTCTATCTTCTATTTTAGGCTAGATTTTTATCTTTTAAAAATAGCTCACAAGATATACATAATAGTTGGATTCTTAAAAACTTTTTAAATGTTTTAGATAGTAATTCCACACTCATGGTACTTTTCTTTAACACTAGGACCAACTTAACAATTGTTTCAAGTAATGGGTTTCTCATATGAAAACTAACTCTTCCAACTTCATTACACACTATGCATGGTAATCCTTTTCACTTTTATTTTCCAATATAAGATAAAATCTCCTTTGCATGTACAATGACAAAAAACTATTCACTTAATTCCTCTTTATCATACATTGAATTTATATTATGTTGATAATAAATACAAATCAATATACTGTAAATCTAAGGATACTTCAAAAAGAGTTGAACATAGAAAGGATTGAGTTTCCCACATTGAGGATGGACCATGTAAAAACACATATGCTAACTTTAATTTCAGTATCTTCATTACATATAGGTGTATACCATGTTAAACTACAAGAGATCCATTTAGATCCTAATAGGTGATAGAGTTTCAAAACCAAAGGGGGTTTAATTATTAAAATAAAATATTTGTTTTTGGTAAAAGAATTTGACAACACCTAATTCACCCTAATCCTAGGTGTGTTTGCATGATCCACTGATGCTCTAATATGTGAGGCATATGGACTGAGTTTAATTATCAAAAAGAAATTATATATTTTCTTTAATATAATTTTAATGAATATCAATTATTTTTTTAAGAAATGATATTATATATATTTAATGTCATGATATATAATAATAATAATAATAATTGATGCAATGAATAACTTAAAATAAATAATTAGATAATGGTTGTTATGAAATTATCATTATTTAAATCTATGAATATATTCTAAATTATATCATTTTTATGTGTGGTTCATTGGAATAACAAAGACACATTTTCAAAAATTCTCTTAAGATATTGATATAAATCCTTCACTCCCACTCTAAAGAACATATAAACAACAAGATATATTATTAAAATAAACGATTGTAACACCCTGTTAACTTTTATGAGGTATTCCTTATCTTTTTTTCTTCTTGGGTTTCCTTTTTGGTTTTGGGTTTTTTAGTAGAATCTATGTTTTTTTTCTATTTTCTAAGCAATTACATTCCGTGTAATGGAATTACACATCGTGTGTTTATTTATAGGAAAATACCATGAGTATTTTTTGGGGAGTGAAATTTTATAAACTATGTATTTAAAATTCACACCATGTAATGGTTGAAAATCGTATTTTAATAAAAAGCAACACATTTTTTGACATATGCGACCTTTTTGGATTAGATGACATGAATCAGGGTTACACGCGGAAGGTGGATTTATGTGTGATGCATCTGATTTTTTTAGAACTTAATCCTTCCCTCTCATAACCCAGAGCCTTCCCTAGTCAATTTTTAGCTCCTCCAAACCCTTTTCTTTGTAGATCAAATCAGCGTTATCCTCTTTCAATCTCCTCTAGGTAAGTGGAAATCCTCTCACGTGTTTTGTTCTAGTCTCTACTCATATTATTATTATAGTTTGATGGATAATAATGTAATGTATGGATCTAAACTCATTTTCCTTAGATCTTGATTCCAGGTTGCATTCTTTTATCTTTTTCACCTCCGTTATTTATTGGAGAGTCCCATTGCAGGTGTTGATTTTTGGATCATTGATTTAAAGGTAGGTGGTTCCATAATTCCTTTCCATACGATTGAAACCTTTAATTTCTTGATTAAATTGAAATGAGTTTTTAATTTATTTCAAAAAATGGATTTGAGATGATTTAATATTTTATTTTAAATGGGTATGGGAATTGAGAAAAACCCCAATTTTATTCTAATTGAAATTACAGAGTGTATTTATTAAAAATTATGGCTTGGTTTAGAAATAATTTTGATGAAATGATTTTATGTTTATCTTGAGATAATGGATCAAATTTAAAAGTGATTTGAAAAGGGAATGAAATATTGAAAACCTATGTTTTGGTTTTGAAATGGAAATTGAATATTGAAAACTAAAATTGTAAAATTATTTTTTAAAATGTTTTAAAATGAGTGATTATTAGTTTGATTGATTTCTTATTTTAAGCACATGTTACCCTAGGTAGCTAGTGGTAACTAGGACCAGAACGCTAGAACCTTGACTCCATAACAATGCATTGAAAATGGAAACTGTTACTAAAAAAATGTGGCCTGACTACCTGAAATGGGTTCCCTATTGGGGTGTAGACTAACCATGATGGGTTCCCCTATTGGGGTTTATTTGTGTGTGCATTCTTGACTAGAGATGATATGATTAATGAGATGTGTGAGGATCATATTACCTGATAAACTGACCGTGAATATTTTGTACATAGTGTTTTACTATGATTTGTTTGATTTGATGTACATGCCATTGATTATTGAACCATTTTATTCATTCCATATAATTTATATAAATTGTCTTATATAAAATGCTAGTTTAAGTATGTTTGAAAGTTGTTTTGATATATCTACCATCTTTTTGAATGAAATAATGTTTTCGTTTAAAATATAAAAATATAATTCCATTCCTAGTTTTATTGAAATTGATAACATATCTATTTTATTGTTTTTGGAATTGATTATGGAACACTTGGTGAGACCCTACTGGGATTTTTAGCACACACCCTACCTTTTCTTTCAAGTGTTTGTAATGTATGGTCTGACAAAAGTAAAAATTACACTTGGAGGTAGTAAATGTTCTTGATTCTTGGACCGTGGGGAAATGATGGTGACCAATGGAGATATTGGAAACTTGTTACACATGAGTTTTTTAGAATTTTAGTCTCGCTGATGTTTTCATATTTGTATGCTTATCTTTCCACTTAGTGCTTTGATAATGTACTAATTTGGGTTTTATTTTACTGTTCTATTTTTGGTACTCTCTCTCCTTGGAGTGTTGATCATACTGACTTGTAATCCCTTTTCTTCCACTATTTTGTGAAAAATTCATTCCCTATTCCTTCTTTTATGATGCAAGGTTCTTATCACCAACTAGTGGGGATCAGAAAAGTCCTTAGTGCCTTGTTAGTGCCAGATTTGGTATCAAGGAACCAGGGTATCCGAGATGGTTCATGGAAAAGTGGTATCATAGGTGCATGTTATGTATTTGTCATTAATTTTAGTATGAAATTTGGGTTGTTCTGGTAGATAGGAGGTGGAATTTTTGAGAATTAAGAGGTATTTATGAGTGAGTGTATAGACATATATCATATTAATGAGACTTAAGTCACTATGGGTGTTTTGGGAAAGGTTTTTTAAGGAATAATTTGACCTGTTTCTAGTATTTTCCCTACTTTTTATTTGGGTTTATTGAAATCCAAATATTGATATCTTATTTTATGGGATGGATATTCCAGTTTCTATTATTTGAGTTGTTGATATGAGTAATCTTATAATGTCTTTGGTGTTGTCTTTTTATGTTTTATAACATCATGAATCTGAGAAGATGTTTGAATAGGCCCTATAATGAAGTTATTGGTGAACCACAGTCATAAAATCCTCCCATAGACTAGAATCTTATTAAGATTATTGTGCATGCTATCCAAGATTTGGGATAAGTACTTATGCATATTCCCATTTAGGATCCTAGTGTGTAACCTTAGAGGGATGAATCAAGAAATTGTTCTCAAGAGTTTCTTTACTAGAAGCCACCAATGTTCTAAGTCTATAATAATCTTTAAGAGGTTGAGTATTGGTTAAATAAGATGGAGTGCCTTTTTGATTTACTAGAAACTCCTGAAGCTATTATGGTGAAATGTGATACCTTTAAGATGGAAGTTCTTAGAAGGAGATGATGGGACTCAATGGTAATAACAAAAAAGCATGAAGGTTTGGAATAGAAGAAATTTAGAGTTCTTTTAACTAATCAGTTTTATCCAGAATCTATGGTACTGGATAAGGCTATAGAGTTTTTCAACCTCCAGTAGGCTGATCGGTAAATGATGCATTATATGTACCACTTTTTGAGATTTTATAGTTTTCACTCGAGATTGTATCAAATGAGAATATAAAGGCTCATCGGTTTGATATGGGTCTTTAATATGATATTCATCCACAAGTTTTCTTATTGGAGCACACTTCATATGTTGATGTACTAGATCGGGAGTTTATGGTTGAGCTTGACCTAACTGGTCAGTTAGGGTTGACAGAAGTTCCTTTTTTTTCTACCAGTGGAAGTTTTATGAGTTTATTTAAAGTAAAGAGGAAGTGTGATGAGTCTTGTGGTGGTTCTCAATAGTAGGTTTCCTCTAGACCTCTTACAGTTCCTAGCAGAGGCCCTTTAACTTGCTTCCAGTGTGGAAATGTTAGAAATTCAAGACATGTTTGTATTGAGGTTCCAAATATCTATAGTTATTATGGTCGATTAGTACACCTACAAAAATTACGCCATTTCTTGTCTTCTCTATGTAGTGGAATGGGACCATAAATTTCTAAAAGTAGTGTGGTGCAATTAGATGCTTCATGATCTAAGGGGTTCTAGCCACATGCATCCAGAACAAAGCTTCTTTACATTGTGGAAGAGTCTTAAGAGGAAGTTGATACTAGTCCAATGACTATAAGAGGTACCAAAGCTTCTTTACATTGTGGAAGAGTCTTAAGAGGAAGTTGGAATGGGACCATAAATTTTCCTTCTTATGTTTTCTCCTTATCAGAGATTGATATTGCCTAGTATTTTTTGGTTCTTGATATAAAACCTCTTGATTCCATTTTTGGGATGGGTTGGTTCATTTCTAATAAGTCCCAAATTGATTATTATCTTTGATGGGTCTCCTTTACTATTCCTGATGAGGTGTGCCCTGTTTTTTATGGAGAATGAGACCTGAGGTCGAGTAGATATATGACTTCTTATCCAGAGTTTGGGAAGGTAATATCATTGTTTTCTTTTGATCTAGAGTAGTAATCCTTGAGTGGTGATCTCCTTATTTCCATTATTGAGTTTCCCAACCCGTTTCCTTATGATTTCTTTGGTTTTCCACTAGTAAGAGAGGTATATTTCTCTATTGATTTAGTGCCTAGTACTCAGTCAATATCTATTCCTTCTTACTGTATGGAACCAGCTAAACTAAAAGAGTTGAAAAATCAGTTGGATTATTTGTTATAGAAAAGATTCATTCTCCCAATTGTGTCACCATGGGTATCACCTCTTCTCTTTGCGAAGAAAGATGATGGAACACTTTACCTATGTGTTGATTAATGGAAACTAAACTAGGTTAAAATAAAGAACAAGTATTTGTTACCATAGATTGATGATTTTTTAACCAGTAGAAAGGGTCAAAGTGGTTCTTGAATATTTATCTTCAATCTAGTTATCACCAGTTGAGAATAAAATAATATTACATTCATAAGACTACTTTTTAGAGTAAGTATTCCCATTATGAGTATCTTGTTATACCATTTAATCTAACCAATGATCCTATAATATTCATGGATTTAATGAAGATAATCTTCCAATAGTATCTTGATATGTTCTTTGTGGTCTTTGTGGATGACATCCTAGTTTATACTTAGTCTGAGGAGGATTATGTGCATCATATGAGAGCAGTTCTAGAAATGTTGAGAAACCAAAAAATTTATGCCAAGATATCAAAATGTAATTTCTAGATTTAGGAAGTGAAGTTATTAGGACACATGGTCTCTAAACATGGTATTTCACTTGATATTGATAAGGTAAAGGTAGTTATGACATGGGATAAACCGTGAAATATTTTTGAGATTCAGAGATTCTTAGGTTTAGTGGGGTATTACTACAGGTTTTTGAAGGATTTATTGAAGTTGGATTCTTCAATAGATACAATCACTAGTAAGGGAGTGAAGTTTTCTTGGGATGAAAAATGTTAGAGTTATTTTTTTGATATAAAGAATATTTTGACTTCTATATCGATGTTAACTCTTCTAGCGACCAAGTAGGGCTATATGGTCTTTTATGAGGCACCAGGTTTGAGCTTGGGATGTGTTCTCATGTAGGGTGACAACATGGTATCCTATAGATCTAAATATCTTAGGAAACTTGAGATAAGTATCCAACCCATGATCTCAAACTCATAGTCGTGATGCACGCACTTAAGATTTGTAAGGATTACCTTTTTGGAGAAATATTTACCATGAATTTTCACTATAAGAGCTTGAGTTATATCTTATCTCAAAAATATTTGAACCTTAAACAAAGGTTTTGGGTGGAGTACTTTTAGTTTTTTGATTTCAACATTACCTACACCATGGGGAAGGAAAATGTTATTACAAATGCTTTAAATAGAAATATTTCAACCCAGGATGTGAAATAATCATCAGAAGAGTGCAACTTGATAGATCTTTTTTCACAGTTACATTTAAGGTTCTAAGAAGAATATGATAAGATTATCTTGGCTAGTTTTTAGTTGAACTCCACTCTTCTTGAGATTATTTTTTTGGTGAAGCAGCTTGATGATGAGTTTCATAGCATCAAAGAATCTCTTTATGGTGGGGAGACCATTTGTGAGTGGCCATTCTATTTTGATGGAATACTATGTTTTTAGAATCAAATTTTTATTCCCTTGCCTGTGAGAAAAGATGTAATGGGGGATTTTAATAATTCCTAGTGGGTAGTGCACCCAGGTACCATAAATATGTTCTATGATATACAATGATGATTCTAATGGTTTGGTATGATAAGAGACATCATTGTCTTTATTTCACATTGTTATACTTTCTAACAGATTAATGTTAACCACCAGAGACCTTAAGGTTTACTTTAGCCACTTCATGTTCCAACTTGGAAGTGGGATTAGATCTCTATGGACTTTGTGGTTGGGTTTCCACGTAAACCTTGAGTAAATAATATGATATGGGTTTTGATCTATTAGATGATAAAATCATCTCACTTGTTACCCATTCGAGATACAACCAAATTTGAGGAGTTAGGAAATATCTATCTGAAAGATATTTTTTTGTATGCGGTTCCATTTACTATTGTATCTAATATAGATCCCTATTTTACATCTCATTTTTGGAGAGTCCTTAAAGATGTGATGGGACATCAAGTTCATTTGAGTATAACATACCATCTATAGATAGATGACCAAACAGAGAGGGATATACATATTCTTTAGAAAATTCCTTGTGCCTGCATCCTCTATTTTGGTGTACTTGGATGTCCATTTGGGACTAGTTGAGTTTTCTTATAATAATAGTTACCAGTATACAATTAGAATGGATCCATTTGAGGCCTTTTATGCATGACCTTGTTAATATCCATTGTGTTGGTATGATATTTGTTAAAGTTCTTTGGCTTGACCAATCATGGTCCAAGAGACAACAAAAAAATTTTAGTTGATTCGTTAGAGAATCTTGACAGAGCCGATATAAATCTTATGCTGGCTATTGTAGGTGACCATTGGAGTTCTTAGTTGGTGACCATGTGTTTTTGGAAGTTTCACCTTGATTGGGTCATCAATGGCTTGGAAGTTAAGGTAAGATTTCTACTCATTTTATGGGACCTTTGGAGGTCATTGAGTAGGTGTGTAAAGTGTCTTACTGTTTATCACTTCCACCACAATTGACTTCAATAAAAATTTGTTCCATGTATCACAACTTCAAAAGTATATTTTTAACCCATATCATGTCTTTATCTAGGAGGATCTTGATATTAATCCTAATTTATCCATGACTAAGCATCTAGTTAGGATAGTTGATTCTAAGAGAAAGGTACTTCATGGGAGCATGATAACTTTGGTCTATGTGCTATGAAAACACAGTTCTGATTCTCATGATACATGGGAGTGCGAGTCACTAATGAGATACTAGTGGCCTCATATCATTAATATGGAAACTTCTTGATAGGATTTATGGGGGCAGAATGTTTTTATGGTGGGGAGGTTGTAACACCCTATTACATTTCATGAGGTATTCCTTGTCCTTTGGTCTTGGGTTTCCTTTTTTGGTTTTGGGTTTTTTAGCACAATCTTGGTTTTATACCTTTTAATGGGAAATTACACACCGTGTAATGGGATTACATGAATTGTATTTAAAATTCACACTGTGTAATGGTTGAAAGCTGGATTTTAATAAAAGGTGATGCATTTTTCAATATATGCGGCCTTCATGGATTACACAATGTGAACCGGGGTTTCATCTCATGTAATTATTTTGGCAGGAAGTTTTAAGTGTGCTACATGTATTATTTTATTTTTTTGACCTACATCCCTTCTTATCACAACCCAGAGCCTTCCCGAGGTGATTTTTGGATCCTCCAAACCCTTTCCATCATGAATTTAAGCGGCGTTGAACTCATTCGATCTCCTCTGAGTAAGTGGATCTCCTCCCATGTTTTTCTTCTAGTATCTCTTTCTATCTTAATTAAATTTTGATGGATCATCATGTAATTTATGGATCTAAAGTCATTTTAATTGGATTTTGATTATCAATTGTGTTATTATATCTTTCATGCCTTCATTCTTCATTGGCGAGTCCCACTGTAGGTGTTGATTTCTGGATATTTGATTTAAAGGTAGGTGGTTTCATAATTATTTTCCCTACAATTGAAAAGTTGAATTTATTGATTAAATAGAACTGAATTTTTAATTGATTTAAAAACATGTATTTGAGATGATTCGATATTTTATTTGAAATTTTTATGGGAATTGAGGAAATACCCAATTTCAATAGAATTGTAATTGTGGGGTGTATTTATGAAAAATGATTGATTATTTTGGAAATCGTTTTGATGAAATGATTTAATATTGATTTTAAGAGAAGGGATTAAATTTAAAAGTTATTTAAAAAGGTCATGACATGATGAAATCCTATGATTTCATTTGGAAATGGAAAATGCACGTTGAAAACTAAAATTTGGAAATTATATTTTAAAATGTTTTAAAATGAATGATTTACAGTTTGATTGATTTATTATTTTAAACACATGTTTTATAGGGTAGTTAGTGGTAAATAGTACAAGAACTCTAGAACCCTGACTCCCTAGAAATGAATTTTTGATGAAAAATGTTACTAAAAACAACTATGGCCTGATTGCTTGAAATGGGTTCCCCTATTGGGGTGTAGACAGCCTATGATGGGTTCCCCTATTGGGATGTATTTGTGTGTACATACCTGACTAGAGATGAGATCATTATTGAGATGTTTTAGGATCCTATTACATGATGAACTGGATTACCAGGGTGATTTTTTACACGGTTCTTTACTATAATTTTTTTGATTTGATGTACATGTCGTTGATTATTGAACTATTTTATTCATGAAAATTAATTTATATAAATTGATTTATATAAAATGATTATTTAATCCTATTTGAAAGTTGTTTTGATATATCTACCATCTTTTTTAATGAAAGAATGTTTTATTTTAAAATATGAAAATGTAATGTCATTCTTAGTTTTATTTAAATTGATAGAATATCTGGTTTTTTTAGCATTGATTGTGGAGAAATTAGTGAGACCCTACTAGTCTTTATATCTCACACCCAAACTTTACATTCAGGTATTTTTAGACTTTATTATTCTAGGTATAAGAAATGGAAATAAGCACTTGGTGGTGGTGTATTTTATTGATCCTTGTAATGTGGGGTAATGGTAGTGATCAATTGAGTTGTTTTCCACTTGTTACATAGGATTTTTGAGACTTTTGGTTTGATTGATACTGCTATCTTGGGATGTTTATCTTTCTAGTGAGTAATTTGATGATGTGATAGTTTCAGTTTTGTTTTACCTATTCTTTTTCTGGTAGTTTCTACACTTGGAGTGTTGAGAATATTGAATTTTGATATTTTTTATTCCACTATTTTGTGGAAAATTAATTCTATCTTCTTTATTATATGATATCAAGTGCTTTCTTCCAACCCTCAGGATTGAGATTTCCCTTTGGTCCATGTCAGTGCTGGCTTGGGTATTAGGGTACCAGGGTATTTGGGATGGTTTTTGACAATGATTAACACCATGAATGACTTGACTCTACTATGCTATCACTTGAAATTTCAAGAACAAGGATCTCATGGAGCACATGTGAATATGTCTAGAGGAATCCTCAATTGGATTCTCCATTGAACTAATAATGTGACAAGAGTGATAATGGAAATTGATCAAGGAAATTACCTAGAATGAGGTAATTATATATTTAAATTAATTATAAATTAAATGTGTTTGATCCTCTCTAGAGATTATAGGTTCTGTGTTTTATGTTATTTAGATATTATCCATTGATATAAAAAAAATTCAAGATTGGGCTCCCAACTAATGCTTATGTTGTTCCCCAAAACATTTAACCACTAGGTTCTAGTGGTAAATCTAGGATTTTAACTTTATCCTTCTAACATTTTATGTAATCTTACCAGGACACACTTTATTTTCTCATACATAGCCTTGTTGGAGGGCATCCCACTTGTAAAAATAGTTATTATAACAGGGTTACTAGCTAGAGCATGACCATAACAAGTATAAAACACATCACTATAAATAATAACTTTGGTACTCAAGTATTCCATGAAGTTTCCAAAATAATTATAAAAAAAGATATATAAAACCACTCAAGAGATCACTCATACACCTTCTCATAAAAACAACCCTTTCAAATTCAACAAAAAAATATTTCGTATTATAAAATCCAAAAATTACATGTAAAATAATAAGGGGAATCTTAACAAGGTATAGTAAAACCAATTTCAATTTTATGCCATGAAAAATAAGGCCTAAGCCTTTATAAAAAACTTTAAAAACTTGAAATTGTCTGTTAAAATAAAAAACAATCATATAACCAATCATGAAATCAAAATATTAAATAATAGAATCAAGAATACCATTATAAACAAATTTAAAATACTAATAAACCATTTATATATCTGTAAGATTATTTATTATTATGGAAAATAAATATGAAATACCCAAGCATCAAGGGTTATGTCAAAGAAATTAAAAGATATAGAATCACTTACCTTAGATAAAAGAAAATGACATGATTATTCCAAATATGAGTGGATTAAGGCTAGATAAGGTATCCACATACCTTAAATACCAAAATAATTATATTTAAATGAGAAAAAGAAAAGGAAATCGATACACCATGGCTGTTTAGGGCAAGGAAGTTAATAAAAATAGGAAAAATAAAGATATAAAGGGAAAAAGAGCCATTATCTTGAGATTATTCCAATGAATCACTACAAAATTGACTCCAACCAAGCCAATAATAAGGGAGGATGCAACAAGTCATTTTGGTAACCCCCTAAGTTGACATATGAATCTAATAAGAATGGATATGAAGACTATATAAATGATATTTTAAAATAAAATACTAAATTTTTAAAAAGATACATGACCTGACTACAAGATCTTAGAATGTTTGTTTTGTTGAGGCTATAAGAGAATTTGGTTTCATCAAGAATGAAAACAAGCCATGTTTTTACAATAAGGTTAGTGGGAATTACATTATTTTCCTAGTCTTATATGTTGAGGACATATTAATTATAGGAAAGAAAGTGAAAGTCTTACAGTCAATAATGACTTGGTTAAATGAATACTTCTCCATGAAATAATTTAGTGAAGCAACCATTATTCCAAGGATTAATATGTACTGAGATAGATCTTAGAGGCTAATTTAGTTAATTAAAATTATATATATTTATAAGGTAATAAAAAGTTATAATATTGAACAATTCAATAAAGGATTGTTTCTAATGTCACATGGTATCAATATCTCTTAGAAAATGTGCCCACAAACACATAAATATACTGAGAGGATGAGTATAATCCCTTATGATTTTATAGTGAGATCTATCATGTATACCATTATATATAGTAGGATTAATATTTCCTTTTATTTAATCATGGTGGGAAGATACCAGGCTAATTCAGGAGAGCTACATTGGGTAACTATAAAACTATCCTAAAGTACTTAAGATGTACATAGGCTATGTTACTGGTATATGGAGGAGACTAGGAGCTAGTACAAAGGGGATAAAATGATTATATCTTTAAGATATATGAAGATGATATCAAAACATAGTTAGACTATGTATTTTTCCTGAATGGTGGTGCAATGGGTTGGCATATTTTGAAACAGTCCATGGTCACTAATTCTATAATGAAATTTTAGTATATAATTACATCCGATGTAACTAAGGAAACAACACAACTTTTTCTTAGATATTGACATTGTACACAGCAGTGCAGACCATGCTACAATATACTATGATAATACAAAAATAGTAGTACATTCCAAGGATTCTAGATAACACTAGATAACAAAGTATATAATTCAAAAGTTTTATCTCTAGAAGGATTTTACGTAGAGAGGTGAACTCACAATTAGTAGTGTAACACTCCGACCCAAATCACTAGGTCTAATCCAAAATGTTACATGACTTCAGGTGTTCCTACCCATAAGCCAGAGGCTGTCGAATAGTAGTGAAAGTATAAATAATGTCACGAGGAGACTATTTCATTAGTCAGAGTATGAAATAAAAATAAATAACCAAACATAAAACAATGCACAATCAAAGTAAGTATAAAACCCATAATATACCATCGATAAAGTATGAATAAAGAAACAATAGTATATGGAATCAACAATCATACAAATAAAACAACCGATCACCCACTAGGCTGATCAAAGATACAAAAAAAGAAAGGAAAAAAGTACAAGGAGGATCTATAACTCTAACCTCACCTCATCCCGATCTCTAGACTCATAGTAAGATATCCTGCTCAATGATCAAACCAAGCCTTATCCCAACCTCTAACTATAACAAGTGAGGGCTGCTCGGGTACCCAAGTTAAATGGATGCCCAATCATGGTGTGAGTAAAACTTAGTATGATAACACCCATAAGGTCCTATACCCAACTAGTAAATTTAGTATACATCCATGTGATAAGATCAACAGAAGAAAACATGAAATATATAACTTAACAAGCATTGAATATAATTACAATGTACCAAAAGTAATAAACCCATGTGCTGAGTGGTCGTGCACTCAATAAGCTGCTATGGACCCCAACTATATTTTATTCAACTATATGAAAAAAAGGAAGTCATTCATTGGATATCGAGCATATCCAACCAATCATCTACACTCATCCCTATACATGGATAAACACACATGCCTTTAATGGAATTTCACACCTCAATGATCTAGGGAAAGCCAAACAACTTTTCAATTATCCATCCAACCACTTATGCACATCCCTCTATATGGATAGCCACACTCACCTTTAAGGATGTTTGGAATATGTTAGATTGTTCAAAAATTCACTTGTGCACATCCATCTACCAGGATAGCCTCACCCACCTTTAAGGATGTTTGGACCACATTGAATCTAACCTCAAGGATCCAACTATACACTCAACTTCAGAGGAAAGAAGAACAAAACAAGAAAAAATCTATACAAAAAGTCTGATCAAACCCCACACACATATCCAAACATATACACATGCAATCAATATCAAGCATAAGTCTTACATGGCTACTCACACAAACCACATGAAATCAAACTAGAATAGGTATCACGAGACACACACACACACAAACCACAGGTTATCAAACATCAAATATAGGCACTACAGAATACACACACACACACACTATGTGATAAAACTAGCATACAAAGGTCTCACGGGCTACTCTCTCTCTCTCTCTCTCACACACCCACCATGTGAAAAGTCATTAAACATAGATCTCATAGTTACACAACTAGTCAATCCTTGACCATCATCGGTGAAGAAATAAGCCACCACACAAGGTCTAACGTGACCCTTATCACCTTCTAAATTTATTAGGAATATTCATTTAAATAGTTAAGATAGTTCATTCAGTAACTAATTACATGTGGCACTTGGTATCTCATTTTAATTGATTAGATCAATCAATTAAAATACATTACATTTCATTCATATCATAGTTATAAATTAAGGGTTGTTCATTTGAGCTGGTGAACCTCATATCACATTCCAATAAATGATACATAATACCGTAGTAAAGATTACACAAAACCACCTAACTCAAATAAATCTAACTCCTATCTAAGAAAATACTACCTGCTTTGTCCGATTTCTCGAAGTCTATTCAGACTCCAACAATACCACATGGTTCTACCCATGATATGCATTCCAAATTAATTAATTATAAGTATATTATAATTAATTAAATGAATACAAGTAATCTTATGACCAAATTAGATGTAATACTTTGTCAAAGGACTTACTAGATATCATTGCCTTACTGGAACACCAACCGACCATCAATGGAAGGTTTGTAACATGCTTCTAACTTCATTTTGTAAAAAATAACTATCACATGATAACAACACAATTACCAATTTAATATAATTAAATTTAAAACTTTTGAATAAAACTAACCAAGTGATGTACCTTATCCACAAATTCATCTAATAGAGTTCAATCCACTCCTGAAATACTCCCAGTTCTAAGATGAACAAAATCCCTAAATAAATTCTTTTTTGATGGATAATTTTACTCAATTGAAAAAACCAAGGAAGAGATACCTAATGGAAATAACTTTATCAAAATACCTATCAATGATAGACGTTCATGATCACAAGACAATATATATCCATTCTAATCAAAATAATCATCCTTCTAGGAAAATTCCTCTAAGATCTGGTTGAATTGTCATATGATTTTCTATCAAAAATCTAGCCAAAGATAAAATTAATGACCAAGATGACCAAGAGGAAGGGGATTAAAGATGGATAGTATATAAAAGGATAAATAGATTTAGAACTTACCATAATGATCATACATGATGAATAACATAGAAATACACCACTAAAGGAGGAAGAAAGAGGCTGCGATTGAGGAAGAGCAATGGTTCCAACTCGGATTTCACAAATTATCTTACCTAGATCCATCCCGAATCATGAGAAAATCAAGGATGGGGGATATGAGAGTTGAAATAACATTTAAGTATAAAAAAACTAATCCAAGTTAGGTTAAAATCAAGGGGATCTAGTGGACAAAAATACCAAAGCAACCCCCACTTAACACTACCTATTGTGCCCCACAACTAGCTAGTCAAGGACAACGGTCCATTCAATGTAGGATCGCCGGTTGAATGATGAGATCTACTAGGAAACTAGGTTAATTTCATCCCCATTGGAAAGCTGGTGGGTATAGTAATATCCTTGAATTATCTAGGCCTTTTCCAATAAAATTCCAAGCTCGGGCTATAACAGGCCAAAGAACCACACTCTTGGATCTAGTGCTACAAACATAAATTTTACATTTCCAAATTTAATACCAATGATGGTGACATAATTTTATCTATTAAAAAATTACAACATAAAAAGGAAATATTGTATTACTTACATACGCAAGGAACTTTTAGGTCTAGAGTTTTAGAGAATCATGACAAACTCCTACATAAACAATACCCATAAATTCAAAAGACTTTTTTTACACTATACCTGAAATTTAATATTCCATATTAATTCTTAAACATCCCCCAACAACTGAATCACATTATAAATATTTTTAAATAAAAAACATTTAATCATCATTATTCATAGCCTAGGAAACAAGAAACATATGAAGGGTGAGATAAAATGCTCAGTAAGGGTAAACATAATCATTAACAATTGAATGTCATCAGTGAGAATAATAAGAGAATAATGGTATAATGAAATAATAAAAGTGAATGAGTATAATATAAAAATATTCATACGGATCAATTCATAGATCATAAATCATGAAACGTGGCATAAAGCTTTATCAAAGTAAAGATTAATAAGAATCCATAATCATGTACCATGTGATTTCAATCTTGATCAAATGATTCATTAAAACGCATAGAAGGCCTAAAGAATATATATTGGTATCTTGGAACATTATCTTTAAAAGAAACCTTATATAACCCTTAAAAATTGAATAACCACATGGTTGAATTTTATACCCAATGCATTGGAGCGCTCTATGGGAACACCCAACATATAAGTATTATCATTTTCTCCCAGTCTTATCTAGGAGAACCCATCATATAAGCTATATCAGGCTCATATGTGAGCTATAATGGGGCTCAACTCTTCATATAAGCTGTATCAGGATCACTCATGAGTTATAATGGGGATCAACCCATTGTATAAACAATTTACAAGAACTATAACATGAATAAAGTACATAGAACTTTCATCCCATCATAAAACTCATAAAAACATCCATTTTTACTTTTATAACATACTTAACCTGTGGAAAAGAAATGGGTTCTCTGAAAATTTCTTTGAAACATGATTAACCCATGGAAAAGAAATGAGTTCCATAAAAATTTATTTGAAACATTATTAACCCATGGAGAAGAAATGAGTTCCATGAAAATATATTTGAAACATGATTAAACTAGGAAAATGAAACAAGTTCCTTGAAAATATCTTGAAATAATCATAATCCATCCCAATAAAGAATAAGGATGGTATCATTTCAACATATCCCAATAGAGAATTAGTAATATAAAGGGTTTTTGATATTAATGAATGGAAATACCATTAAAAATATTCTTGAGCAAAATAACCTTTTTCACTTTGAGTAACATAAAAGGATATCATCTTAGGTGGAAAATGATTTTGAAAGATCACTTTGAACATTTCTTGAGGAAAATATCCTTTCTATTTTAAAAACACTTATTTAAAATATAAAAGTTTCTCAAACATTAAAGAAATAATTTTCTTTGAAAATAACCTTTTAAACTTAATAAGGAAGATATAAAACATTGAGTGGTCATGATGGTGGAAAAATATGTTCATGTTGTAAATGTTAAAAATGGACATTCTTTTCACACCTTTTGTAGAGGGACTCAATGTGGACCATTTGAAAAATGTTATGAAATTTATTTTTTAAAAAATTTTAAAATGAAGTAAAAGGTTATTAAAAATAGATTTAAGAAATATTTTTTTAGAAAATAATACTTTTGAAAACATTTTAGAAAACATTGATATGGAAGAGAAAGATCCCTGATCTAAAATAAAGGCACACAATCAGTATCAAATACAAAAAAATTTCTTGATATCTATTTAACAAATAAAGGAAACAATATAAATTAAACATGTGAACCACATTAATAAAAAAGGGAGAATAAAATAGAAGTGGTTCACTAAAATAAAATCACATCATTTCCTCTAAAATAACCTTCAACATAAATAATCTTTAAATAAAGGAGATTGTAATATTAAGCCTTTTCAACTTTAGTAAATCTTTAATTATAAGACTCATAAAAGAATAAAATCAAATGAAAATTAAATATCATTAGAATAAGTAAATTCATGATAAAAAATATAAAATGTTCAATAGATACACCTCATAAAAGAAGATAGGGGTATAACATAACAAATGTCCCAAAGATGAAAATTTGAGACGAGAAACCCTTTCAATGATCATAATGTTGAAGTGAGAATTAATAAATGAATCGATTATGTGTATAAAATGTAAATAAATATAAAAAAGTGTAAATAAAACATAATAAAATCAAAATTCATTAAATTCATAATCTTATAATATCATAGACAATGAATAAGTAATATAACCCAATGAAAACAAATTGAGTTATGAAATTCTTTACCACTTGGTAACTTTTAATTCAAATCACCTTGGATGAAATAATTTAAATTGAAACTTAAAATATAATAATTTATGAAGGATTAATTATATTACATGTAAAATTGTAATTATTTTTATCATATAAATGTATTTAGGTGCAGAACATTAAAATATGTCTCAATAGTGGAAAATTGAGATGAAGCCCCTTACCTCGAATTCAGACTTCCCATGTATGTCCTTTAACTCCTGTATAATAAGATTATATCAATTATTTTATTTATTGAGAAATTTTTCATGTTTAATACCTTATAATTATATCATTTATTTTATTTATTTTAATAACATATATTAATACTTAATAAGTTAATTCCACATCGTGTGTTTTGAGGACATGCAATTTATTATTTCAAAATGAATTTGGTGTGTTGACCAAGGTCAAAGGGCCATTGTTTCATCATCTATAGAATAATAATCATGAAATAATTATCATTTTTTAAAATAAATTATACTTTTAAAATCATCCATGAATAATGGTTATAACAAATAAACTATGTTACAATCATGGATATGGTAAGCCGTACATACACATGGGCAACGTTTCCATTTTTCAATGATCATTATGGAAATAAGGTAAGTATTATTTTATATTTAACTAATTATAAAAATATAATAAATATAATATTATTTATTTTTATACATTTATATATATCTTCCATGTGATTTAGTGATGAAAAAAGAATCACATTGCTTCATACAGGTGATAGTCCACCCTTATGCACGAACAATGCCGTCATTTTTAGTGAGTTAAAAGGTATGAAATAAAATGATATAATATATTTTAGAATGATAAATATGTCATTAATATCATAACTATTTCATATATATCACATATATTCATTAAAATTATCCTTATTACCTTCCATGTAAAGCGTTAGTGAAAAATGAATCATATCGGTTCGTGAGGCGGTAATCTGTCGTACACACAAGCGATGTTATCAAACACCCCACAGAATGGAATGTAATAATGTACACGTGATATAAAAATTAAAATAGTATAATTATGTTACAAATATAATATATATAATTTAAATCCATCATTATATTGAGCTGTAATAAGAGGTGATAGAAAAAACTTACATCGGTTCGCAAGGCGGTAGTCCGCCGTACACACGAATGATGGTTTTGTTTCTCATTTTATGGAAGAGAAGATGGATTTAGGTTATGTAATTAAAATAATAAAATATCAGTATATGGTAGATATTAGTGTTATTATATCGTCGTAATTGAAAAATATTTTAAGGAGGTGGAAGAAGAAATAAAATAATACTGCCCGGTTAAGAACAATACTTCTTCTATGGACAACCTCCTTATGTTAGCACTAAAATCCTTCTTAGGTTTGATTTATGATCAAAACATGGGATATAGGTCATTTTGAGGGAATTAATTAATTAATTTGGGTAGGTATTGTAAAATTAAAAGTTCTTTGAATGTGTTAAGAGGAGAGGAGAGGGGGTGGACTTTTGTAAGTGAGGTGAGTGACACACTTGTAATTTTTGAAAAAAAGGTGTAACCACAATACTCACATTCCGTAAGTATATAAAATGAAAAATTATAAATAATTATACATTACAAGATAAAAAAATTCTATAAAATATATTTTAGAAAAGTTTTAGGTCATTTAACTCCTATATTTTTAGTTTAACCCCCCTATAAAACCATTTTCACCTTAACTGTGGTAAACAATTTTTACCGTTTTACTATTCATTATGAAAAAAATTAAGTTGAACTTATTAGATAATATAAATTATTATAATTCCAAGTATTCAATATATTTTATCAAATTAAATTCACATAATTGAAAAAATTTATTTTAGAAACAAAACTCGTAGATGTAATGAAAAAGGGGTTTTCAAGAAATGTATTTTTCAAGCATAATATGATTTTATATTAACTCTATTACTAGTAATATACATTGTATGAATTTAAATTAATATTTATTGATATATTATATATATATATTTAATTTAAATCATTACTAATTATGGGTATTTTTAACTAATTAAAATGGAGAAGCATTATGCACTTTAAAACAAATTTCAGAAAAAAACCATTTTTAAACCCAGAAAAATAATTATACTAAAATCTAGTAAAAAGATGATTAAAATTTAATTAATTGGATTGAATATAAATAATAATTCTTAATTTAATTTAAATTAAATTCAGAACATAATTATAGTTTTAAATTAATTAATTTATTGGAAAGAAATGAGAGTTACAAAAATCGGTATTTTTCACTATTCACTAAGAAAATCAATATTTTCCAAAAAATCTAAAAATTCCCCCTTTTTTAATTTTGATATATTGGTTTAAAAAAATTAATTTTATCAAATATATTTTTTAAAATTTCTAAAAAATAATTATAATATTTTCTCAAAAAAAGAAATTAAATTCATTTTTGAAGAATTTTTTTAATGAATAAAATGACTTTAATAAAAATTGATTAATTATTTAATATGAATTTATAAAATATTTATATTGATTAGGATATATATATATATATATATATCATAAATTAGTTAATACTATTCATACCCACCAATTTAATAGCTAGTTTATAATGGTTATATTTAAAATAATATCATTTCATGGTTTGTTTAAGCTCAGTGTTGTATGTCTTGTACATTATCAAGAATAACTTTATTTTTTAAAATATAACGGTGTTACATTATCTACCCATTTAATAAATTAAATCCACAAAATTTTAACTTTATCTCAGAAATTAAAGGTTAGATATTTGAAAATACCTTTGTTGAAGTTCCACACTGTATAAAGGGTTAATAAAACTTCCTGTTGATAAGATATGAAAGGAAGTATGGAGATATTTTGGAATAACACATTCCTGGTTTAGAAATAGGAGAACATTGATGGGAAGTGAATATTTAGACATGGAAAAAAAATCATAATTCCCAAATATTGATGGAGAGTTTCAGAGATCATTGATCACAAGAAAACAATTGATCATGAAAAATTCAACATCCACAAAACCATAAACCAAATAGGTGTGAAAAGACTACCGTTTCACTAAAAATGAATTTAATATGATTACATTTTAATTTTGAATATTCTTTTCCTAGGGTTTAGTAATTACTTACCATATAGGCTAAAAAAATAAGAAAATATACTTGATAAGTTTAATTCTATATTTTAATCAATTTCTACCAAAATTTCATCTTTTTATCCTAATGATGAGTATTCAAGATGAATTTTTCATGACTGAAGCACTAAAATAAACTTTTAAAGGATCACAGAACTATAAAAGGGATAAAAAAATATATTCACCTTATCTTTATACATTAAAAAAAAACCAAAATGGTTACCATAAGGTAAGGTAATTTCCAAAATGAATAAACCTTTATATTATGAAATAATATATTATTCTAAAAAATTCAACAATAATACACAAATTTCAAACTAAATAATTCTATATATAAATAACCCTATATATCAAATAAACTCAATAAACTCAACATTAAATATTTTTTATCCTTAAATTTTATATCATACATTTCATCTTATAATCCCAAAAATATAGATATCTTCTTTTGAAATAGAATTAATAACTTAGTCACCAAACCACTTTTCAATCTCATGGTTATCTATACAATAAAACATGTCCCGTCATAATAACCTAAATATCCAAGATCATATAAACCATAAAGGTTATAAATACCTTAAAACATGTTTCCAAAAAATGATAAGGCATAATTCATGTTAAACCAAATATTTACATATACTTAACCTAATAAAACATCTCCCAAAATGTCATTAATCACTTTAAGATCTCATAACTTAAAACATCAAAAGGGGTGTCTAATAATTTGAACTTATGATCAAATTTAATATTATATACCTATGATAGTATCCATAAATATTTAGATAACCTCACATGAAAACATACTAATCTCCAAAGTTATATAAACCCTTCTTTGATACCAACTATAACATCCCAAATACCTACACTCCCATATTTGATGTTAAACGAATAAACTTTATATTTCTTTCTATGATACCGATGAAGGTCACCCAATTTTTACCATCCAAAACTTATAACATCAAAATGAAATATTGGATCAATTATATACCCAAGGAACTTTTAGGTTTATAGTTTTAGATAATTAAGAAAAAATCTTAGATAAACAATACCCATGAATTTAAGGGAGTATCTTTCCCACTATACCTAGATTTTCATATTCTATATTAAGTATTAAACATCTCTAAAAAACATCATCAAATTAGATAAATTTATAGACACAAAACATTTAATCATAACTCTTTATAACCCATGGAATGGTAAACATAAGAAGAATGAGGTCAAATTCTCAGTAAGGGTAAATATAACCATTAATAATTGAATGTTATCACTGATCATAAAAAGAGAGTAAGGGTATAAAGAGATAATTAAAGCACATGATCATAAGATAAGAATGTTCATACCCATCAATACCTAGATCATCAATCATGAAACATGGAATAAATATTTATAAAAGGAAATATTTATAATAATTAACAATCACGAGCCATGTGATTTCAATCTTGATCAAAGGAATCATTAAAACCCATAGAAAGCATATATAAAATGTATTAGTATCTTATAACATCATCTTTACAAAACCATTAAATGACCCTTATATAAACATTAAAAATGGAATAATTAGATGAATGACATTGATACCCAATTCATTGGAGTGCTATCTAGGCATGAAACACCTATTGTATAAGCTATATCAAGATCACTCATGAGTTATAATGGGTATCAAACCTTCGTATAAGCTATATCGGGTTACCCCTGAGCTATAATGGGGATAAAAATTTAGTATAAACAATTTACAAGAACCATTACATGAATAAAGTACATAGAACTTTCATCTTATCATAAAAATCATAAAAAATCCATTATTTCCTTTCATAACATGCTTAACCCATGGAAAAGAAACAGGTTCCACGAAAACTTATTTCAAACATGATTATCCAATAGAAAATAAATTGGTTCCATGAAAATCTATTTGAAACATGATTAACCCATGGAAGAGAAATGTGTTCCATGACATTCTCTTTGAAATATGATTAACCCATGAAAAATAAATGAGTTCCTTGACAATATCTTGAAACAATCATAATCCATTTGGATAAAGAATAAGGATGGTCTCATTTAAATATATCCCAGTAGAGAATAAGTAATATTGAGTGTTTTTTATGTTGATGAATGGGAATACTGTTAAATATCATTAAAAACTTTCTGAGGAAAATATCATTTTCACTTTGAGTAGCATCAATTGGTGTTATTATAAAAGGAAAATGATTTTGAAAGATCACTTGAAAAATTTCTTAGGGAAAATATCCTTTCAATTTTGAAAACACTTATTTAAAATCTAAAAATTTATAAAAAATTATAGAAATAATTTTCTTTGAAAATAACCTTTTAAACTTGATAATAAATATTTAAAACATTGAGTGATCATGACGATGATAAAATCTATTCATGTTGTAAATGTTAAAAATAAACATTTTTTTTGAAATTTATTAAAGGGATTCAATGTGACCCATTTTGAAAACATTAAGAAATTTCATTTTTAATACCTTTTAAAATAAGGTTAAATATCATGAAAAATATCTTTAGGAAATCATTTATGTTTAGAAAAGAACACTTTTTAAAACATTTTAGAAAACATTAATATTGAAGAGAAAGATTCATGGTATAAAAGAAAGATACAACATCAGTATCACATAAAAAAATTTCTTCAGATTCATTAAATTATTAAGGGAGGAAATGGAAAAAAAACATGTGAACTGATCACATAGAGATTCATTATTCACTTACACCCTTATACCATTGTGTTAAACAAATTTTATATCAAAAATTCAAAATTTAATAACAAATTTCACTTAATGCTTGATTAAACCATTTTTTTAATCACTATTAAAAAGGTAATTTTCACTTGTTTGGATGATTTAATTTTTGGCGTAGGTGATTTGGAGGGCCCATGACAAAGTTGAAGAAAAATGGGACAAACTGTATAAGATCACAATAACATATGTGGACTAAAATGACTAAATGTACAAATCTATGCATCTAATTGGGATGAAATTATATGATTGGATCTAAAATTTAGTGTACTACATGTATTATGAATATAACCAAGACCAATTAGTTCATCAAGGGTTGCATACAAACTCATATATACAAGAAAGAAAATCTGAACGAAGTCAAAATTTGTGTGTTGTGTTTAATCCATATCTCAGGATGTAGTTTTAGAAATGGAGCCAATATTTCAGTTGATATAGTAAATATGTGTGGAAAAACTTTTTAATTTCCTAAAAAGTGATATAATACACTATTGACACTCAAAAACCATGGGCCAAGTGGTTTCTTGAAATACGGGGGCTCAAAACTACCTCCCACTTTGCCTATAAAATGGAACTTTTAGAACCTGATTTGTAAGTTCGACCAAGAGAGTGAAGTGATGGAAATTTGAAGTTATAGATTATTATTATCATCTACTTGGTGGTTTTGGAGATACCTATTCTAATTGGGATAACTGAAATGAAGAAGGAGATCCACCCGAGCCTCCTCCTCCTCTCATTGACGTGCTAAACAGTGGACGATTATTTTGAGGTAGATACACATACTTTTGTGAGAGTTAGACACTTTTTATTCAACGAGTTTTTTTATAATTTGTGTGATAACAATTTTATTTAAGATTTATCTTAACATGATTATTTTTTGAATGCATTTTTTTGGTTTAATAAAGTGAAATACTTTTCATTTCAACACCGATTGCATTGAGATTTCAAGTTTGAATCTTTGGTTATTCTGATTGGATAACACAAGCATCCTTTTTTCTCTCACACATACATAATATTTAAGTATGTTTTTTTATATCTTGTTTTATTCTTGAGTTAAAAACCTTTAAAAAATTATTTTTGTGTTAAGGGTTGGTTCTTTATGCATCTTTTTAAGATGCAAGAGGGGAATTGTGATCTTGACAAGCCTCAACCAAAGGATTCCATTAAAATATGAGAAATTTTTGAAACAATGAACTATCCAAGATGTTTAGTAAACTTGAAAGGAAATTATTCTCTCATAATTCTAAAAACACAACCTTACTTTATCAACTATTAAACTCTTTAATTTAGTCATTTTATTTTTAAAATTCTTTTCAAAACCACCCCTATTTTATTATTTTTTTATTAAAAATACACACTTTTAACACCTAAAGCTCCTTGAGAGATGAACTAGGGTATTACCTAGACAATACAATCATCTTTAAATGATAATAAATTTTATGTTGCATGAGAAAAAAATCAAGAACCAAATTAAAACAAGAGGATAATAAAATATATTTCATTTAAGAAAATAAGATCATATTATTTCTTCCAAAAGAAACTTCAACATAAACAATACTAAAAGAAAAAAGATTGTAATATGAAGACTTTTACACCTTAGTAACTCTTTAATCATAATACACATGAAAGAATGAAATAAAATAAAATATTAAATATAATGAAAATAAGGGGATTCATGATATAACTTATCAAAGAGCTAATAGATGCACTTCATAAAAGAAGATAGGGGTATAACATAAAATATATCCCAAAGATGATAATTTGAGAAAATAAACCCTTATAATGATCATAATTTTGAGGTGAGAATTAATCAATGAATATATTATGTGTATAAAATTTAAATCCACATTAAACAATTATAAATACAACATAATATAATCAAAACTCATCACAATAATAATCTTAAAATATCAAATACAATGAAAAATTAATATAACCTAATAAAAAGAAATTGAGTTATGAAATTATTTACCACTTGGTAACATTCAAGTCAAATTCCCTTGGATTAAATAATTCAAATTGAAAATTAAAATACCATGTTTTATGAATGATTCATGAAATTATATATAAAAGGGGTAATATTTATACCATATAAAAATAATTAGGAGCATGAAATTAAAATAGACCTTAATAAAGTAAAATAGAGACAAAGTCCCTTACCTTGAGTCTAGACTTCACTTGTATGTACTTTAACTCTTGTATAATAAGATTATATAAATTATTTGATTTATTAAGAAAAATTTATAGGTGTAATAAATTATACTTAAATAATTTATTTTATTAATTTTAATAACATATTTAAAGATGTAATTAGTTAAGTCCACATCATGGGTTTTGCAGACATTCAGTTTATTGTTTCAAAATGGATTCGTTGTGTTGATTGAGGTCAAAGTGGTAATTTTTCCATCATATCCTAAATAATAATCATTAAATAATTATAATTTTTAAAAATCAATAATAATTTTAAAATTATTCATGAATAATGGTTATAAAAAATTAACTACGTTTCAATCATGAAGATAGTACGCTCTACGTACGTATGAGAAACATTTCAATTTTTTCAACGACCATTATGGAAAGAATGTAAGTTTTTTTTAATATTTAAAGAATTATTATAATAAAATAAATATCATATAATTTCTTTAATTATGTATATATATATAATCCATGTTATGTGATGATAAAAAAGGAATCACATCGCTTTGTAGAGGTGGTAGTCTACACATAAGCACGAACGCCAATATCTTTTTTTAGTAAGGGGAAATGTATGAAAAAAATAATATATTATATTTTAATAATGATAAATATGTCATGAATATCATAATTATTTCACATATATCACATATATTCATTAAAATTATCATTATTACTTTCCATATAAAACATTAGTGAAAACAAAAAATCACTTCGCGGGATGGTAATCCATAGTACACACGAGTGACATTATCATATCCCCCACATAATGGAAATAAATGAAGAATATGTGATATAAAAATTTAGAAATTATATTTTTTTTATAAATATCATATATATACTTTAAATCCATCATTATAACCATCCATAAGAGCTGGTTATGGAAAACAAATTACATCGGTTCACATGGCGGTAGACTATCATACACACGAATGATAGTCTTGTTTCCCATTTAATGAAATAAGAGATAGATTTAGGTTATTAAATTAACATAATAACATATCATTATATATGAGATAATATTTACATTATATTATCATAATTGAAAAATATTTTAAGGATGTGGAATAATAAATAAAATAAAAATTCCCTGTTAAGCATAATACCTTTTCTTCAGAAAAACTCCTTAGATTAACACCAAAATCATTCATAGGGTGAATTTATGATCAAAAAAAGGAATCTATGTCATGATGAGGGAAGTAAGTAATGTATTTATGTAGTTATTTACTGATCTAAATGACTTTTAATGTGTGAATAGTATAGAAGAGGGGGTCGCCTTTTATAAGTGAGGTGAGTGGCATACTTGTATTTTTTAGAAATAAAATGGTGTACCTACATATTTCACATGAAAAAGGATAAAAAATGGACCATTATCAAGAATTATACATTAAAATGTATAATTGTGGGCATAAAATATATTTTATAAAAGTTTTTAGGCTATTTTAACCCTTATCTTTTTAGTTTAACCCTCGATATACCCGTTTTCACCTTAACCGTGGTAAAATATTTTTAATGTTTTTGCTATTAATTATGACCAAAAATTAAGTAAAACTTATTAGATAATATAAATTTTTTATTAAAAAATATGGAATCCATTTTACCAAATTCAATTCACATAAGTGACATAATTTAATTTAAAAATAAAACCCAAAGACGTGATGAAAAAACGGTTTTCAAGAAATATATTTTCAAAACTAAGATGATTTTATATTAACTCAATGACTTGTAATAAAAATTATATGAATTTAAAATAATATTTATTAATATATAATATATAAATTTAATTTAAATCATTCCTAATTAGGGGTTGTTTTAATTAATTAAAATGGAGAAACATTATGCACTTTAAAATAGTTTTAAAAATAAACCCCATTTTAAACCCAAAAATAAACTTATACTAAAATCTCATATAAAGATGATTAAAATATGATTAATTGGATTAAATATAAATAAATAATACACATATTAATTTAAATCATATTCAAAACATAATGGTATTTTTAAAATACATAATTTATTGGAAAGAAATGACAGTTTTACAAAAATCAGTATTTTCGCTATTCACTGAAAAATTTATATTTTATAAAAAATCCAAAAATTTAACACTAAGTTAATTTTAATATGATTATTTAAAAAATTAAGTTAATTTTATCAAATAAATTCTCTAAAATTTCTAAAAAATAATTGTAATATTTTCTAAAAAAAGAAATAAAAATCATTTTGGAAGAGAATTTTTTTAATGAATAAAAAAACATTAATAAAAATTGATCGATTATTTACTATGAATTTATCAATAAATTTATACTGAGTAGTAAATTTATGTATATTTCATAAATTATTTAATACTATTTATACTCTTCAATTTAATTTCTAGGTTATAACTATCATATTTAAAATAATATTATTTCATGGTTCATTTAAACTCGATGTTGCATGTCTTGTATGCTATCAAGCATAGATTCCTTTTTTTAAAATATTGGAGTGTTACACTTTCTACCCACTGAGATTTTTTTCAACTGTAAAAATAATTATTCAAGTATTTATTATAGTATGCACCTTGATTCAACACTTGGTTCTTTCAATGAGTCATACACCAAATGAAAGGCTCAAATTCCCCCCAAATTTTAAACTCATAACAATGTGTGTCATCAATATTGGTACTAGGGAATGAAGTTGAATCCGGTGGGGTAGAGAGTTAAATTTTTTATCTTCATATTGATGTAAATTCATTTTTTGTGGTGATCTATGCCCCAATAAAAGTCTATGGATCTCTCATTACTTTAATTAAGAACAAAATATAAACAAACGTTTACCTTATTTAGATTGATGGTGTGTTTTATAGTATCTCATCACTACTGATCTTCATCCAAATAATCCAAATATATACCCCTATATATCATCCATAAACCCTTAAAGATATTTTTAGAATATAGATCATTGAATTTCAGGTGTTAGCACCAAGTTCTGATGAATCCTTTAATGTCATGACGATCACCATGATCTCGTTGCTTCGATCCATGAATATGATTGAACATAGAAATATTGAAATAAGGATTTCTCTCTATAGGATGTAAGAAAGAGGATAAGCGATCTCTCCAAATTTGTGGAAATTAATACTCACTTGAAAAAGATCTCCCTCTTGCTTGTATAGAGGAGGATAAACACCTGAAAAGGGTTCCCTAACCCCAATATAAATATTAATCACTAAATGAACCATAAATGATACATTATGAATAATTAACTTCATAATAAAAATCATTTATATTTTATCACTTAATTGTAATATATAATAAATATATTACATGATAAAAGAGAGTCTTTAACTTGACTCATAATTCCTACAAATATTAAACAAACCTTGAATATTAAAATAATATTTTTTCGTAGAATATTTTTTCGTGTATTCACTTAACAAATTGTGAATAATTTTAATCAATAAATTCAAATAAAATTATTCTATACTTAAATAATAATTAATTTATTTATACATTGGTGATCATTTATTCTCAGACACATCTTGAACCCTTTGGTGGGTTCCACCATGTATTGTGCTCCTTTTCAAGAGAATATGGCAGAATTTTGATTAAACTAATTTGTGAGACCCTTATCTTGATAGCTGTGAATACTATTCAAAAACCAAGAGAAGAGTATAACAACCCATCAAGGCACCTAAAGAGATAAGGAAAAATCATAAAAACGATAACCTTTCCTATGAACACACATCGTGTAATATGATATCTTTTTCTCATGATATCACATAAAACATGATACATATTTTGTTTCATCATACATTATTTCTTTATTATCCATTGACCTTACTCAATAGACTTACCTACTTTTATCATGTCTATGTATTTAATGAAGATACTATTATTTTGATCAACTTGGCATAATATATCACTTCATTTTCAGAAGTAGAAAATTCTATCTTGATAATTTAATAAATGTCATACCACTAATGAAACACCCAACACAATATACCTTAGAATGATATAATTTCCATGAATTTTGTCTGAAATAAAAGTACATTATCAAGTAGAATACGCTGATAATAATATCAATTTAGGGGACCCTTACATGTGTTTTTAGATAGGAACAACCAATTACACCTAAAACATGTGGTGTTCTTATTGGTGGGTTAGTCCTCATGATCTCATTTACTCGAGATCACCAAGTGAAAACTTTATGAGAATAAGTATCAATGCTTATGAGCCCCCAACACATAATGGTAAAACCACATATGTGTCATGTCAATATGATGTATTCTGAACATAGTAAATAACTTTAAGTTTACTATCATTTGTATCTCTAGGTTCTCATTATATCATGAGAACTTCTATAACTTTTTGATACAACATGCAATCTAAGAACATTACTATAAATGTAGTGGATGAAAAAGTCTCAACACTACTACAAAAAGATAAAAACATGTATATATAAAAATAGATACATATAATGGTAATCAAAGTAAATACTTGAGTTAGGTATGGGGAACCCACTTACAATACTGCTTCTTGCACTAGAGCCAACTACTAATAAGTCTTAACCTTCTAGCTCTCACATAAGAATCATGCTTCTGCTAAGATATTAATTTAGTCTGGGGGTCTGCCACATTATCCTCTATGGATACTCTGTTAATGGAGACTCACCTATCTGAGTAAAATACCTCAAGAGATGAAATTTCAAAAGTATATTATTTTTCCTTTATTGTGACTTGGGATCCTTAGAAGGCACTACTACTATAGTATTATCATAAAAAACTAGAACAAGTTTTACATTTCTAGGGAAAAAACCAATGTTCAAGTCTAAGATGCATATCTAGACTTCCTCTTTAGTCGTATCAAAATCTTTGATATACTCAGATTCTATTGTAGGGCCATAGATCATAGGTTTCTTTGAGATTCTCCAGCTCACTACACCACAATTTAGGAAAAAAACATAGCCTGAATGTGATTTCAGATCATCATGGGATGTATAGAAACTATCATTAGTGTATCTACTCACTACTAGTTACTTATATCATATATACACCAGGAATATATCCTTTTTACATCTTGATTACTTCATGATAATATTTACAACTACCCAATGAAACTCTCCTAGATTATATTGATATCTTCCCAACATGCTTAAAGCAAAGGAAACATCAAACATATTACATAACATGACATACCTAATAGATCCCAAAAATGAATCATAAGGGATTATAATCATTCCTTCAATATCATCCTCTTTTTATGGAAAAATTGTTTTGGAGAGATTGACACCACGTGGCATTGGAAACAACACTCTCTTGGATTGTTCCATATTTTACCTTTTATGTAGCTTTACAATATATGTACTTTGAATCATCCAAAATATCCTCTAAGATCCATCTTGATAGATATTTATCCCTAGGATGTAGGATTATTAACTTAATTCATTCATGGAGAAGAATTAATTTAACTAGGACTTAAATAATTTCAAGACATGTACTTTGTTTCCCATAATTAATATGTCATTAACATACAATATAAGGAAAATAATGGAATTCCCACTAAACTTCTTATAGAAATATGAATTTATTTTATTATTAATGAAACCAAATTCTCTTTTGGCCTTATCAAAATGAAAATTATATGATCTTGATGACTAATTCAAACCCTAAATGGATATATGAAACTTTTATTCCTTATCAACACTCATTGACTTAAGGAACCCATCAAGTTAAGTCTTATAGAAATCTTCAACCAACTTCCCACTTAGAAAATTAGTTTTGACATCCATTTTCCAAATATCATAATCATGAAAGGATGCTATTATAATTAATATTTTAATGGATTTCATCATCATTACTGGTGAGAAGTTTTTGTTATAGTATACGCCTTGATGTTTCATAAAACCCTTCACTACTAGTCATTACTTACATGTATTGAATTTACTATCTATTTCCATATTTTTCTTGAATAACCATTTTCACCGAAGGGGTTTTAGATTAATTAGAGGGTTTAATAAACTAAAAACTTGGTTTTGGTACATGGAATCTATCTCAAAATGCATGGATTCTTTCTATTTAGTAGTATCCTTTGCTTCTATTACCTACTTATAGTTTAGAGGTTCATCATTATCTTAGAGTAATCATTCACCTGATTTAGTTACAAGAAAACCAGATCTCTATGGTTCTCTAACCTCTCGGGTTGACCAACATAGTACTTATGTCTTGCGAATATCTTCATCTCCCATTATACCTTACAGATATGGTTCTTGTACTAACTCTCGTTCATCTGGAGAATCAGCTTCATCAAAGTCAATATTTATCCCACTATTTACATTGTAAATTTGTTCCCTTTATAGAAATATGTCATGTCTTTCTATAATCACCTTTATATCTAAAGGTTTATATATGTAATATCCTTTGATTTATTTAGGATAAACTATTAAGATGCACTTCATACTTTTAGGTGCTAATTTTTCACTTGGTATAATATTGAAAAAAACCTTGCATCCCAATACATATAAGTGTGATATAATAGATTTACTTCCATACCAAAAATCATATGGAATTCCATCTAAAACTTTAGTCATTACACAATTAAGGGTATATTATTTTATCTACAATAGGTATCCTCAAATGGATAATGGAAGAGTTTCCTGATTCATCATTGATCTAACCATTTCAAGAAAGGTCTGATTCCTCCTTTCGCTTACACCATTATATTGAGGTGTATAAGGAGGTGTGAGTTGGGATTATATCCCACACTCCTTCAAGTGATCAATGAAATCATGGTTCAGATACTCCCCACCTCAGTCTAAGTTAAGTTCCTTAATCTTATTACCAATATATTTTTCTACATCATGTTGGTATTCTTTAAACATCTGAAAGGAATCTAACTTATACCTCATTAAGTAGATATAATCATACCTACTTTATTCATCAGTAAAATTAATGAATTACAAAACCCCAACCTTTTCCTCCATTGGAAACAAACCACATACATTAGTATAAATAAATTCTAGTAATTTAGTGGATCTAACTTCTTTTATAGAGAAGGGTAATTTATTCATTTTTACCTTATAATAAAACATGACATATATCTCAGTGTTTTAACTCAGTTGAGTTTGGAAACCCTGATTGATGTAATTTTTTTTCAAATGGCTCCCATTTAAATGACCAAGCCTGAAGTTCCATAGGAAGGTATTATATGAGTCATTTTTTCTAGTTTTTTCATTGATTACAATTAGAGGGTTTTTGAGTTCAAGTATATATAATCCATTATTAATATGATCTATACTATTACATATGTTATCAGTATAAAAGAGAAAAAATTTATTTCCAAACTTGAAATAAAATCTCATAGTGTCCAAACTTGACACTGATATTATGTTTTTGGTAACTGAAGGAACATAATAACAATTATTTAATACAATAACCAAAACATTAGGAAAATTCAGATGATAATATCCTAATTCCAATTTTGTTAGTCTCACAACATTTATAGCTCAGAGATTTAACTTTCCATTTTCAACCTTATGGAATCTAATTGGTTCTTTTATATTAATATAAATGTGCGATCTACATGATGCATCAAATGAACAAATTGCAGATAAAGGTTTATTTCATTCAATGACAAAAATACCTGAAATAGAATCATTTCCTTGATTCTTTTTCCTATCCTTGAAATTATTATTCTAGTGTATTTTCGTTCCACTTTCAAAGAAAACAACCTCCTTCTCATTGAACTCCCTATTTATCTTTGGATTTTTGGAAGTACGGTGCATCAGTGTCTTCCAATTAGATTTATCCTTAGATCCCTTAGACTTTCCCTTGCTCCTTTTGTGCACTATAAAGAGTAAACAATTGGTATTATTCATATAATTATCAGCTTGAATAAATAAACACAAAAGTTATGGTAATGGATTTTTCATTTTATTTATGTTATAATTAACAATAAAAGTTGAAAAGATTGTTGGTAAAGAGTTAATAATGAGACCAGTTGCTAGTTCTTAGTTCAACATGAATCCAAGGGTTTCAAGTCTCATTGTGCCCAATCATCTTGAGTATATGAGGTCCTACTTCATTCACTTCTTCTAGCTTACACCAATACAGTGCACTTAATATCTCATACCTTTCCTATCTTTCTCTATCCTGATATAACTCTTGGAGATCAGTTAACATCTTATAGGAATCTTTATCCTCATACATTTTTTTTCACTTGAATAAACATTGATGAAAACATGATACACTATATATAGTTCATCATTTACATTCTTCTTATATTTTTCTTTATCATAATTACTTTCTCCATGAGTAGGCTCAACAATAAGTGAGGAATCCAATACATAAATCTTCCTATATTAGCATAGTACTATGCTTAAGTGCCTGTACCACTCATGGGAATTATGACCAGTCAGAATATTTTATTTATCTAGAATTAATCACAGTGATCATTTTCCGATGGTGTTGACTGCCATTTTTTCTACAACAAATAAATTTAGTAGTTAATACTTTATATTGATTACCTTTTAGACATTATTGATTAATACATTAACCATATCCCACTATTTTATCAAACTCCAGTATCACTCACTACTAGATTTAGAATACATAGTCATTTGAGCATTATAATGTCAAGGATCCTTGAAACCTCTCCTCATATTCCAAGCTATGGATATTCCACTACTCGAAGAGTTTCAAGGTAGGAATTAGACTACCCAAAAATATTGACTTGTGATTCCTTGAACTATTGAGTTAAGTCCCAACTTCTCAGAATCATAACCTTGATTCCATCAACAATTTGACTCTAAAGTGATAGAAAACTATCTATGAATACTTATTTGATACCATATTTAGTTATGTAAACCGATCAATCACATAATAACTCGTCAATAGTAGGATACACCCACAAATAGGGCTGATGAGCACCCCATACACTAGTTTTTTTTTCAAATTTAAGAGATAGAAGGCATTGAGACATTATATTACTTGGAGGGTTTTTATTATTACTTAACGAATGAATTAATTTTCTATTTAATATGTTCATACTATATTATCATGCTCAAAAAAAAAACATGTAGTAAATATAAAAATTATTCATTATATCTTTAATCATTTTAATCAATACAGTAATTTTTATTATTTTATGTGTTCTCGCACACATGAATATTTAAAATAAAAACAAAAACAAACAAATCATAAATTAAATATACTACCAAGATAATCTTCAGAATTTTGAATTGGTTGATGTATTTATAATCTATGAATTAATCATGACCTAAGGGGTATAATACCTAAGTCGGGTCTTGATTCGTATCGCAGCTTATGCCTTAGTCCAATGTTTCTAAATCCACCTCATCTTGGCATAGTCTATGTCTTATAACATCATAGTCATAATACAAATATACTCTCATACATGTGTGAGAGTCTTGAGAAGCATAAAATAAATACAAAATAAAATCGATGGACGTGCCATACCTTATACATATTAAATGAAGAAAGACTACTAACATACCATAAAAAATAAATTAAATATTACAATCATTGCATGTAGTAGTTATACTTAATTAAATAAAATGAAACCTAGAAAAAATGGTTGGTTAATGCTCAAGACTATTCATCAGATAGTATAAATGCATGATAAAATTAAATTTCTATAAATTTAAGTTGAGGTTAGTTAAATGAATTAAATAAATTAAATAAATAATTATTTTTTAATTCAAGTAATTTTATTTTGTTTAATCCAAAAATTAATTTAATTTTAATCCAAAAATTAAATTTATTTTCATATATTAATATAATTATTTTTTAAATCCTAAAAATAAATTATTTTTTGGATATTCAAATAAACTTCATTAATCCTAAAACCCACCCAAGCCTATTGTGAGTCAGGAAGAACCCACACAGGCCCATTACAGGTAGAGAAGAACCCACTTGGGGTTGTTTCGGGTTGGAAAAGATCCACCCCACCCTATATTGAGTAAGGAAAACCTGGCTATACCATGGGTCGATCATTGGAGGAGATGATCCCTATAAGAGGGGACCTGATCAGGGGTGTATGACAACATAAGGGCTGTTGAGGGGAATCCACATGTGGGTTTAATGGTGATCAGGGTAGTACATAGCAGTGGGAGGTCGATTGTGGGAAAGCTGATGGTGGTGATTATGGATGGGATGGATGACAGAGTTCCATCTGGTGACTAGAAGGATGAATAGGATAGGGCCAGGTGCACATAGTAGTAGTGCATTGGAGGAGGCCACGACAATGAGGGTTCCTATAGGAGGAGGCCACACATGTGGAGGCGGTAGTGGTGTAATGGATTCCTTAGGAAGGTACTGTGTTTTTTGTGTGTGTTTCCTATGGGTACACACTACCCCCAAAGATTTTCCTTTTTTTAGTTTACTTGGAAGTACCTTATCCTTACCCCTTTTTTGATATTTTTTCAATAGCCCAGAAAATAGGTATTTTTAAAATTTTGAAAAAAATACACATGCTTATGGAATAAAACCTGTATGGATGAAGCTATTCCAACCACTAAAATCCATTTAGAAAATGAATAAAAAAATTGGGGTCACTTAAATTTTCTATCGAAAATTTCCACCAGATAAAAAAATATAGGTAATTCGTTTTCAAATATTAAACCCATGTGTTGATTTGAATACAATTTTTCCGATGGTGATAACCTTTCCATATAAAATTGGATCAATTCATGGTATGTTCCATTGATACTGAAACAAAATTATCTACTTAAATTTATGACAAATTAATTTTTATCGACTCAAAAAATTTAAGTTGTCTCTCTATTACAAATTTTTGGTTCCATGGAATGAAATTGAATCTAGTGGGTATGGAATTTAAAATTTTTATAGTTTAATTAAAATAACTTTTTCATCTCTGGTGATTTAAACCCAAGTAAATGTTTAAGGATATTGTGTGAATTTAATTAAGAACAAAAATATAAATAAACATTTACCTCATTCATATTTATAGAGTTTTAGAAAGTTTCTCATCACCAATGATCATTACTTTAAGGATATGAGGCTAAAACCCTATTGATCATCCACACATGATTCAAGAGTCTGCGAGAAAAAAATCATCAAATATTGGGTTCTAGTATAGAACTTCAATGAATCATTTGATGTCCTGACAATCACCATGGTCCCATTCCTTTGATATGTGAAGATGATTTAAGATAAGAAGCTTAGAATGAGGCTTTATATCTCTAGGATGCAGGAAGTAGGAGATAGGAGCCCTTAAATTTGTGGGAATAAATAGTCACTTTGAAAAGATCTCCCTTTTTCTTATATAGTAGAGGTTAAACACATGAAAAAGGTTCCCTGACCCCTGTATAAATAATACCCATAAAATAATCCATAAATAACATGTTATGAAAAACTAATTGCTTCATAAATTTCATTAATATTGTATCACTTACTTTTAATATATAATAAATATATTATGTGATAAAATAGAGTATTTAACTTGAATTATATTTCACAAAATTATTAAAAAAACCTTGAATATTAAAATAATATTCATTCACATAATATTTTTTATGTATTTACTTAATACCTTGTGAATAATTTTAATAAAAAAATGTAACTCCAATTATTCTATACTCAAATAATAATGAATTTATTTATTCATTGGCCATCGTTAATTCTCGGACACATGTTGAACCCTATGGTGTTTACCACCATTTCCTATACTCCTATTCAATAGAATAGGGTAGACTTTTGAATACACTATTGTGTATGACACTTTAGGCCATTATCTCAATAGTAGTGAATACTATTCATAGACCAATATTAGAGCCTATCAACTGATCAAGGGTCCTAAGGAGATAAAAAAAGTCATAGCATCAATAACCTTTCATATGAACACATGCCATGTAATATAATATCTTCATCTCATGATATCTCATAATGTAGTCTTCATACTTTATGTAATCATCAATTGTTTCTTTATTAGTCATTGAAATAATTAGATAGACTTACCTTCTTCTACCATGACCATAGATTTAGTGAAGGTACTACCATCTTGATCAAATAGTCCCAATATATCACTTCCTTTTTAGAAGAGAAAAATTCTATCTTGATTATTCAATCCATTCCATACCACCAATGATTCACCCAAAAAAGCTACTTCTCTATGATATAATTGTCATAGTTTTTTTATTTTATCAAAGTATGTGATCAAATCATATACATTGATAATAATCTCAATTAAATAGGCCATTACATGTGGTTTCATATATGAACAACCAATGATTCATGAAACATGTGGTGTTCCTATTGGTGGGCCAGTCCTCATGATATCATCTACTGAAGACCACCAATTGTGGACTTTATGAGAAGAAATCACAATTATTATTATCCTGCAACACTTGATGGTCACTCATTATCTATATCCTGTCAGCATGATGTATTTGGACCATAGGACATAACTTTAAGATTAACTTCATGGTATCTCTAGGTTCTCCTTATAGCCCAGAAACTACTATAACATTTTTCTATAAAATGTAATCAAAGAAAATTTCTATAAATATAGTGGATGAATAAGTATCAAAACTATTATGGTAAGATAAACACATGTATATATCAAACTGTATACATGTAAGGGTAATAAAAATACATACATTATTTGGGTCTAAGTTACCCACTTACAATAGTCACAAGCTGAGTTTCCACAAAGGATAACGTGGAAGACCCCCTAACAAAAGCTATATACTAGTAGAACCATGATTATTATGTGAGAGGATATGGGTTGGGAGTTATTAGCAGTTAGATCTAGTGAAAGTGATATTATTGTGAGAGTGCGATCCCTAGACCCAAATATTATGTGAACTTTGATTATCATTATATGTATACATTTTGATATATACATGTGTTTTCACTTACCACAATAGTAACATTACGTCCGAATATATTATATCATTGGTAATGTCCTTATATTACATTTCATATCAAAAATTTATAGTAGTTCCCAACTATAATGAGAACCTTGAGATACTATGATAATAATCTTAAATATATGCCATTTGGTCTAGATATATTATGCTGACATAACACTAAATATGTATGACTATCATCTACAGGGGGATCATAATCATTTCTATTTCATCTCATGAAGTTCTTACTTGGTGATCTCAAGTAGAGGAGATCATGAGGATTGACCATCAAATAGGAATACCACATATTTCTTGTGTCATTAGTTGTTCCTATCTATGAGCAAGTGTATTGATAACTTTAATCGAGATCCTTATTAATGTATACCATTTGATCATATACTTTGATTCAAGAAAAAAACCATAAAAATTATATTGCAACAAGGTATCTTGGATTGGGCGTGTCATTGGTGATATGACATTGGTCGAATGATTAAGAAATTATTTTCACCTTTGAGTAGAGGAATAAATATCTCAATCCTAGTTGACTAGGATGGTAGTACATTCACTAAATCTATGGTCATACTAAAAGAAGGTAAGTCTATCCAATAAGGACATTGAAATAATATATAAATCAAGTAATGATAATGATGTAATTTATGCATCCTACTTTATGAGATATCATATGAAAAAGTGATTACATTACACGACATATGTTCATGGGGAGGTTGTCATTACTATGGATAAACCTTAACTATTTAGAGGACTTGATGTGTTTCTATAAACCACTCATGGTCTATGATATTCACTCATTACTATCAAGATAAGGGCCTAAAAGGTCACATACTAAGCATATTCAAATTCTTGGATAATTCTATTGAATTATAGATTATGACATGATGGGCCTCACATCAAGGTCTAGAATATGTCCGAATTTGAATGATCATAAGAAATAAATAAATTTACCATTATTAAAGTTTATAATAGTACAAAGTGAATTTATTTTCTCACTGTATTCATGAGTGTTAAGTGAAACGGAGGAATACTATTTTATGAATAAATATTTTATTGAAGGTTCATAAAATATTTTCATGGGAGAAAATTCAAGATAATGAATCATATCTTATCATGTAACAAGTTTAGATGTTACAAGTGATGAAATATTTACGACCATTGTAAAATTTTAACTAAGTAATATGTGACACATGTGGTTTAATTTAACAAGTCTCATTTATTTAAGGGACAAAGAATAATTTTCATAAATGAAACACACCTATATAAGAAAATTGAATCCAATATGCTATTGACTATTTCTCCCATGAATTTATAGTACTCTTGTTTATCTCTCAATTTCTAGAGATAGAAAGACACGATTGAAGCACTTCAATCCAAGTTTCTTTTCTATACTGAAGTGATGGTGATCTTGGGATTATCAGAACATCAAAGGTGACATTGAATCTCTATGATAGCACTAAAAAACCAACAATAGTCATCTAGAGAACGTGTGGATGATTATAGGGATACAACATCAGTTCCTTCAATAATTGATCACCGATGACGATCCAAACATGTCTGCATCTTCGAAATTAAATGAGGTAAAAATTTTATTTTTGTTTCATGCTTAATTTCTTCCACACGATATCTTTAGGTTGTGATCGAGTGATACCTCACCGAAGATGACATTATTACATTAGTCTAGTGATAAAATTTTAATTATTATTTTTTAAATTCCCTTATATTATTTTTTCTCTGCATGCCCAGTACTAACACCTATTAGTTCACAAATACATGCTAAATAACACAACCTTTTATTTCACAATGATAGATGATCCCAATCCATGACCAACCTATAAGGTAATGGAGAATTATAATATGATATCTATAACTTGGTCCAAAATCACACTATATAGTGAACACTGCTTATGATACAAGGATATTACATCATTTTAGATGAATATTCAACACCTGAAAAAAGTAAATTCACAAGGACCATAATAGTTTAGAGTATTAGGAAACATGGAAAAAATCTTTTAACTTGGTGAAAGATCTTAAAAGTTTCCCACAAATATCATCCCATTTAGTAATCCTACTTAAAAAAATTATTAATAACCCAAGGAAATGAAACATAAGAAAGGGTAAGATTATATGCTTAGTAATGGTAAACAATGGAGATATATAAAGATAACATGAGTATAAGGGTATAGGAACATGAACATAACTTTGAAAATCATACCCTGTATATCAAATATCATAATCAAGAGTCATGACATAAATATTGGTAGTTCATAAGACATGAATCGTAATATAATCAAATAAAATGATCCGTGACAGTATAACAATGGCACAAGACATGGAATTTGTGGCATAAACAATATATTATAACATTGTGAACATGTATAAATAGAAAAAAGTTCACTCATTAAGTTAAGGATATGAAATATGGCCCTTGTATAAACTTATGGACATGCAACCAGGTCCACACATAACATTATGGACATGAAATACATGTCCATTCATAACATTATGAACATTTAATCAGGTCCACACATAACATTCTGAACATGAAACCAGGTTCATGCATAACATTGTGAACATGTAATCAGGTTCAAACATAACATTGTAAACATGTAATTAGTTTCATGTATAACATATTTACTCATTAGTTATCCATAATTACCAAATTCATTGGAGGGAGATAATGCCCCACCCGTTACATAATTAAATCATACATATGTGTTCCATAAGATCATTAAAATTCATTGTATCATAACACAAGAAATGAAATGAGTATCATAAAATTTTCATCATATCATAACCTCTGTGAAATAGATATATTTCATAATCATTTCATCATATCATAACCCATTAAAAGAAGCGGGTTTCATAAGAATTTTAACATGGTATATCCCATGGAAGAGAAATGGGTTTCATAAACAATTTTTAATATTTAAAATAAACCATTAAAATAAATAATAATAATGTTTTCCTTAGATCATATCCATAGTAAAGTATAAATTTTATCAAAGGATGTCATCTTAGATGGAGTAATATTTTGAAAGATCACTTGGAACATTTCTTAATGAAAATAACATTTCTTTAAAATTCACTTTCATAAAACATTTTTAAAATCATTTTATTTGAAAATAAAATTTCAAAATTATAAATAAATATTTTAAAATCCATTTAAAACATTTATTAAGTAAAATATCCTTTACACTTTGAAAAATTCTTTTTAAATTGTGAAACCTTTTGAAAATATTTTTCTTTGAAAATAACCTCGAAATTTTTTAAAGGAATATTTTTAAATAATTTAAATAATTTTTTAAAACCTAAAAAAATATTAAAATCCTTTTACTTGAAAATGATATTAAAATAAATTTTAAAAAAAAATTGAAAATATTTTTAAAAACATGGTTTTCAAATAAAACAAATTTTCGACCGAAGATAGAAATAAAGTTAATTTTATTACAAACATTTTATTAATTGTATTAAGTACCAAAGAGTTGGAAATGGTACCATTAATTTAAGATATCATAAATAACCATAGTATAATAAAATTAATTATAATTCTTGACATATGGACCATAATATTTCATCAATGTAAACATAATCATAATCAATCTCGATAAAGGATGATATTGACGCAATAAACTCATACCACTTCTGTAACATTGAATCATAATACATAAGAATGAATAAAATTACATGAAGCTTAAAATATAATTAAAATAATTATATTGATGATATCACATTTAAAATTGGTAGTTTATACACATAATAAAACAATATAGGTGCATAACAAAACATGTGTCTCAAAGAAGGCAAATTGATAAAAAATTTCCTCACCGTTATAATAACTTTGAAACCGTAACCCCATTAAAGAGAGATCATAAAATGGATGTTGAATTACACCAAATTTTATGTGTAAGAATAATAAAGTACATTCATCGGTATTATATACAACACATAGAAGAAATATGTGGTGAATATAGCATGTGTCTCACAAAAGTAAAATGTGAGACATAAATCCCTTACTACTTGAGTAACCTTTGAATCATGAGATCCATGAAAGAATAAAATAAATTGATAATTTTAATATTATTAAATAAATTAAATTCATGATATAACATGTCATATGGCAGTATATTCACTACATAAAATAACTTAGTGGTGAATATGAAAAAAATCTCGTAGAAATAAAAGTGAGACTAGAAATCCCCTTAGCTTAAGTCTTGAATTCCTTTATACATGTTAAAACCTCATGTATACTAAATATAATTTTATTATACATCTACGAAATAACCATATTCATATATATAATACCATATATGATTTTATTATGACTTTATATTACTTATTTATTAATAATTCCACATTAAAGTTACAATTTGGGCAATAATCGCTTTTTTTCCGTATAAGTTCTAACTTATAATTTTGGGCCCTTTTACTTTGATCATGATTTAAAAATTTACATAATTTAAACATGATATAAATATAATACATATTAATTATTTATTTATTTATAATAATCTATGAAATAAAGAAACTAGAAATGAAATATACCGTTCATGGAGACGGTAGGCCGTACATACACATGAATACTGTTTCCATTTTCTTATCATATTGAAAGAAAGAAAAGTAAATGATATATATATATATATATTATAATGAAATTAGAATTATTATTTTTTATATATAACATATTTATATTAAAACCATCCTTGATACATTCTATGTAAAGCATGAATGAATCACATTACTTCGCGAGGCGGTAGTTCGCCGTACACACGAACAATGTTAATGTATTCCAAAAAAATAGAAAGTATAAAGGTATGTGTTATATAAAAATTAAAGAAGATTAATAAATTAATAAATATTATAAATATCATATATAAACTTTAAATCCATCATTATTCCCAACCTTAAAAGGTGGTAATAGAAGAACAAACGACATCAGTTCGCAAGACGGTAGTCCGCTGTACACATGAACAATGATTGTATATCCCATTAGATAGAATTATGTGAAGTTGTAGGCCATAAACATAACATAAAAACATATAAGTATATTTAATACAATTATTTTATTATATAATTATGATATAAAAATGATTTAATATGTTTGAGGAAGAAATAAAACAAAAATGTTCATTTATGAACATTACCACTTCCTTGGGTATCTCCTTTTCATTTGCACCAAAGGAAATCCTAGGTTAGATTTATGAAAAAATTAAGGACTATAGAATGAATATACAGAATTTGGGGATCTATTTGGAAATATATTGGCTGAAAATAATTTTTTTTAAGGTGTAAAGAGAGGGGAAGAGGTGGTGTCCTTTTATAAGTGAGGGAGATGACACACTTGGCATTTTTGAAAAAGTGTTAGATGGAACCATGTTTTTAACTAATAATAAGCTTGAATAACACAAAATATTAGATCCTGTAGGTTTAATTGTATAAATATGTTCATAAAATTGGTGTTTTACAAGTTTCTAGTTCATTTATCCCTTATGTTTAATGTTTATTCCCTTGGAAAACTCAATTTTCTCTTAATCACCATGATTAAGTTTAACTGTTTTCACTAATAATTTTGGTAAAAATTAATTTTAACTTATTATAAATTATAAATTATTCAAATTATGAATATTTAATCCATTTTTGAAAATTAAAATTACATAATTGGTCAAAATTAATTTAATATTAATCCCACAGATGGGAAGAAACAAAGGATTTTTAAAGCGAAAATGTTCAAAACTTTACTAAGTTTTTATATCTAAATTAAATATTAAAATGATTCCAAATAACTTAATTATATTAATAGATTTATAATTGAACTAATTAAATTTTAAAACCAATTCAAAATATAATTTATCATTATAAATTATTTAGATAAAAAGTCAGTGTTTAATTAATATTCTGTATTTTTCACTATTCATTAAAAAAATGAAACTTCTTAGTAAAATACAAAAAATTCACCCTAAGATAATTTTGATGTTACTATTTGAAAAATTAAGTTTAATTTTTAAAATAAAATTTATAAAAGTATCAAGATTTAGTTTTAAAACAAGTGCACCATTAAAAGGTGGTAAAACTATCTTTTTGAAAAATATATCTTTTTATGCCTAAAATTTCATTTATAATTATCTATTATTTAGAAAAAAATATGAATGTGTAATATTTTATTGATTATATAATACATAATTTTCATTAAAATAATTTATCAAAAGTGGTTTGTTTAATTTATTGAGATAAAATGTGTTTTTGAATAGAAAAATAGTTTTTCAAAAAAGGATTTTCTTTATTTTAAAATAGTTCCTACTTTCATTTATAATTAATTAATTTCCAAATAAATAATTTTATAAACATGAATAAAAAATATTTTAATAATTAATTTTATCCTTTTCATACTCTCCATTTCAATGGATAAGTGCTAACTATGATAATATTTTAATAATAATAATAATAATATATTTTTTGTTTGGTAAATCTAGGTCTTGCATGTAACACAAGCTATACAAGGGACTCAATATTTCTTGTAACAAAAGATTAAATTAGTGTTGAATTTACCATAATACTAACTTGGTATATATTATAACACAGTCCATCAAATAATTTTAATTAATTTTAAAAAAAAATCATAAAAACTTGGGGTGTTATATTCTACCCCCCTTAAAATGAATTTCTCCCTCAAAATTTGTCTCGGTCATCAAAGTTTAAATATTTGAAAGTTAATTTCATAAAAAACCACATCATAAAAAAGAATAATAAAACTTAATTTAAAAAGGGTAAGTTGGAAACATAACAGTCACCCAAATTAACTCATAACTATTTTTACACAGAGGAGAACATAGGTGGAAGGTGGAGATTTAAACATTGAAGAAAAGTGTAAATAATTATAGAGAGTGATAAATATAACTAATCAAAATAATTTGGGTGATATAGATAAGGTTATTTTACATAAAACCATAACCCAATTAGGTGTGAATAGTTCATTGATATCATCAAAATGATGATAATTGGACAATATTTCATTTTAATATCCTTTGTTTAAAGTTGAGGAATTTTTATAAGAAAATATACTTACTTGATTTCATTCCATTAAATTTGAACAATCTCACCCTTTGGTTATTCCTTGAAGAATTTACACTTCATCTATTACTCTAGGGAATGAAGGTGAATTTTTTATTTCTGAAGAACTAACAGATCATGAGATCTATAAATAGAATGATAAGTTATTCCATCTGTCTTTAGTTATCATTATAGAAAAATTGTTAGCATAGGTTATCCAATATGCATAAATCCTCATATGGTGAGATAATAAGTTAATATCTAAAACCTCATCCAAAGTTTAAGTTAAACCATTATATAAATTTTTAACCTTGTAACCCCTCTAAAATATGAAAATCCAAAACTTTATAAATAAGGTCACTGAACTTCTCAAAATCTGCTTAACATTGATCCCCCATATATTATAAAGTATCTCTTGTTTTTCACATACCAAAAATATGAATACCTTTATCATGTATTCTATTAAAACATGTTAATAACCTGAATTACCATAAATCATTTCTGTAATCATGCACGCTACCTTCTTTGAAAGATTATTAGATATATTCCTTAAATCCAACAATGTTGTAAACTTCTTCAATGATAGCGTAAACCACTTTGTCAAAAAATCATTTATCAATTATGAGGTCATAAATACTATACAATTTACTTTATCCATATCATCTTCTCTTTATCCACACTAAATATTATTTTCTTATCCTTAGGAACATTTTAAGGGTTATCTTTCCTTAATCATTAAATATAAACCCATCATTAAATCATTTTTTAGGTCATTAGTAAAATTCAACATATTCTTTTAGATCCTTAATAAAAAACTTATATTGAACAATCCTTATATATTCCATACTTTAGATAATACAATCTTTGAATTCCAATACATAAATAATTAATTCATCCCATTTCCTTATAAAAAAATTTACTAAGATTAATCATCTTATTATTTAACACTTTATTCCTTTCACATATCATTTATAGTCTCTTCACCATTAGCAATATAACCATTACTCATAACTATTTATTGATCCTATTCACAATATTTCTCTTTAGGTAATTAATTTTTATAATGCCCATACTTTACACATTTAAATCATCCATCCATTGATAATACTTTAGGGAGACCAATATTCCCATCCATTGCGTTAACTAAACTTTTCATTTTCCATTTAAAGTTAATTTATTTTTTTCCTTCGTTTATATAGTCAAAATATATTCTTGTTATTTTTAGACATTCACTCATGTATTTCTCATCACATTCTCAAAACATGGGAAACTTAATCTTTTTTCCTTCATGGTCTCCATTACTTTAACTCTCAGCAAACTCTTTACTTATCTTCTTTGGTGAGTCTGAGATTTGGTTAAGGTATACATTTTTAATCATGTTATATGAAAACTTATTTGGTATAATCACAATTTCCTTTACTCTAGTCATCATTCCATTTGATTTATCATCAAAATATTTCCTATCACACTCAGAATTAACATTATCTCTTTGGGTTCCAATCATCAACTAAAACCAACAATCATAGTCTGAGAAACACTTATCATAGAGGAAAACCACATAATCCTAAAAAATCAGTTATAAAATGTCTAAATCATGAAATATTCTTATTTAATAAATTAAAACATAGGTTTATACTTGGTTATTAATAGTTATATTGTATTTAAACCCTTCATGAGGGTTTTTAAAGTGATTGTGAATTTTCAATACATATCCCCCAAGAGTGGTAAACTAGGTATGCAGAAAGACCCATTATCATGCACCATTTCTTGATCAAGCCTAGCTCAATACAGTGTTTTCAGGGTTTTTTACCCTAGGTATATCTGTTCCAGAGACATACACTTGTAGTTTCCAGACAGGGATGTAATTTCTTAAAAACCACTCTCTCAATCCTTTATAAAAATTCCAAGAAATTTCCTAAACTTTAACTCATCCTTAGAATTATCTTTAGTGACATCCCTATACACATTATTTGAAATATCCATAGGTATCTCACTAAAGTTTTCTCAAGATAGTTTCTAAAGGTTAACTAAACCTTTCCTTTGATACCAACTATAGAGGCCTAGTCTTCTGATACATTGATATCACATCATTTTTGATGAATATTCAACACATTACAAAATTACATGCCTGAGGACTATAATATTTTAGTTTCTTTGGAAACTTATAATATAATATTCTAACTTGGTGAAAGACCTTAAAATTTTCCCACAAATATATTCCCATTTTGTACTCCTATATAAAACCTTTATTTATAATAGAGGGAAATGAAACATAAGAAAGGGAGAGTTTAGATTCTCAATAAGGGAAAACATGGGAGATATTTAAGCATAACAAGAGAATAAGGGTAGAAGAACATGAGTATATCATTTAAAAAGAATACCCTGCATATCGAAGATAATAATAAAGATTCATTGCACAAATATTGGTATTTCATAAGACATTTATCATAATATAATCAAATAAGACAAGCCATGAGAGTATAACAATGGCATAAGACATGGACTTTGTAGCATACACATCATCTTATAACTTTGTGAACATGTACAAATAGAAATAGGTTTACTCATTAAGTTAAGGAAATGAAATTAGGCCCTCTCATAAACTTTTGGACATGAAATAGGTTCCACACATAACATTATAGACATGAAAGATAGGTCCATGCATAACACTGTGAACATGTAATCAGGTTCATGCATAACATTATGAACATGTAATTAGGTTCACGCATAACATTATGAATATGTAATCAGGTTCACGCATAACATTGTGAACATGTAATCAGGTTCAAGAATAACATTTTGAAAATTTAATAAGGTTTACAGATAAAACTGTGAACATGAAATCAAGTTCATTTATATCACTATGAACATGTAATCAGGTTCACACATAACATATTTACTCATGAGTTATCCATCGTTACCTAATGCATTGGATATAGATATAGGTCCCACCCATTACATAAGAAAATCATACATATGTGTACCACAAGATCTTAAAAATTCAACATATCATAATCCATGAAATGAAATGGGTATCCTATATATTTCATAATATCATAACCTGTGGAAAAGAGGCAGGTTTCACAATCATTTCATCATAGCATAACCCATGAAAAGAAGTGAGTTTCATAAGCATTTTAACATGGTTTAACCCATGGAAGAGAAATGAGTTTCATATAAAAACTGTCATATTAAATATAAAAAATTAAAATAAATAATATTAATGGTTTATTTGGATAATATCCCTATTTAATCATAAACTATATCAAATTATTTCATCTTATATAGAGTAGGAATTTGAAAGATCACATGTAACATTTCTTAAGGAAAATAACATTTCATTGAAAATCACTTTCATAAAACATTTTAAAAATATTTTTATTTGAAAATAAAATTGGAAACTTATAAATAAATATTTTTAAAATTCATTTAAAATATTTCTTAAGTAAAATATCCTTTCCACATTGAAAAAATTATTTTAAAATCATAAAACCTTTTTAAAACCTTTTTCTTTGAAAATTACCTCAAAAAGTTCTAAAGGAAGCTTTGGAAATAATTTAAATATCTTTTAAAGACATATTATTTGTAAACCATTTCCCTTTAAAATTTTATTAAATGATAATTTATATACATTTTTGAAAACATTTTTAGAAAATATGGTTTTTGAATAAAATAGATTTCTAACCGAAGGGAGAAATAAAGTCAGAGTTTCTTAAAAACATTATCTTAATAGTATTAAGTACCAAAGAGTGGTAAAATGGTAACATTACTTGAATATATCATTAATAAAAATAGGATTATAAAATTAATGGGAATTTTTGAGACATTAATCATAATATTTCATCAATGTAAACATAATCATAAACAACCCCGATAAATGATGAGATTGCAGCAATAAACTCTTACCACTTTGGTAACATTGAATCATAAATACCATGAAATAATAACATTAAATAAATCTAAAAATATAATGAAACTAATTATATTCATGATATAACAGGTAAAAGGGATAGTGTATACACCTCATAAAATAATATAGGTGAATAACATAACATGTGTCTCAAAGATGGAAAATTGAGACAAAATTCCCTTACCGCTTTTGTAACTTTGAAACCAGAACCCCATGAAAGTGAGATACTAAAATGGATGTAAATTTACCAAAAAATTTAATTATAATAATCATAAATTACATTCATGGGTATTATATACACCACATAGAATAAATATATGGTGAATATATCATGTATCCCACAAAAGTAAAAAGTGGGATTGCAATCCCTTACTACTTGAGTAACCTTTGAAACATGAAATCCATGAACGAATAAAATTAGTTGAAACTTTTAATATCATGAAATAAATAAAATTCAAGATATAACATGTAAAAGGGTAGTATATATACCATTCAAAAGAAGTGAGTGGTGAATATGGCATAAGTCTTTGCAGAAATAAAAGTGAGACTAGAAATCCTCTTACCTTAAGTGTTGACTTCCTTCGTACAATTCAAAACTACTATATAATAAATTGAATTTTATTATAAATATAACAAATAACCATATTCATATATATTATACCATATATTATTTTATTATGAATTTATATTACCCATTTATTAATAATTCCATGTTAATGTTACGTTTTGGGTAATCACTACTTTGTTTTTCATATATGTTTTGACTTGTTATTTTTGATACTTTTAATTTGATCATGATTTAATCATTTAAATAATTTAAAACATGATATAAATATCATATATATTCAATATATATGTATTTATATTAACCTATAAAACATATAATTAGGAAATAAAATAAACCATTCATGGAGATGGTAGGCCGTACGTATGCATGAACGCTATTTCGATTTTCTTGTCATATCAAAAGAAAGAAAAGTAAATGTTATATATATAAATATATTATCATTATAGCATCATTATTATTTCATATAAATCACATATTTCTATTAAACACATCCTTAATACATTCCATGTAAATCATGAACTAATTACATCGCTTAGGGAGGTGGCAGTTCTTCGTACACATGAACGACATTATCGTATTCCCAAAAAATAGAAATCATGAAGGTATGTGTTATATAAAAATTATAGAAGCTTAAAAAAATCATAAATATAATAAATATCATATATTAACTATAAATCTATCATTATTTTCAACCTTTAAAGGTGTTAATGGAAGAACAAATGACATCGGTTCATGAGGCAGTAGTCCACCGTACACATGAACAATGATTGTGTATCCCATTTGATGGAAGTGTGTGAATTTTTTGTTCATAAAATATACATAAAAAATATTATTATATTTAATATAATGAGGTTATTATTTAATTATTATATAAAAATAATTAAATAGGTTTGATAAAGAAATAAAACAAAAAATTTCATTAATGAACGCTAACTCTTCTTCAGGTATCTTATTTTGGTTTGCACCAAATGAATTCCTTGCTTGGATTTATACCAAAAGGAAGGATTATAGTATTATGGGATTAAATTTGGGGATATATTTGGTCAGGTTTTTTCTGAACCTAAGTGGTTTTAAGGTGCAAAGAGAGGGGAAGAGATGGTGGTCTTTTATAAGTGAGGGAGAGGACATACTCGGCATTTTTGAAAAGAAGTTAGGTGAACCCACATTTTTACCAAACAATATGCTTTCTTAACACAAAAGTTTAGATAAAATAGGTTTAATGGTATATATAGGTCCATAAAATGGGGTTTTTACAAGTTTCAATGTCATTTTTCTCTATATGTTTATAGTTTAGTCCCTTGGTAAACTCATTTTTTATTAATCACTGTGATTAATTTTAACTGTTTTCACTAATATTTTTGGTTAAAAATAAAGTTTAACTTATTAGAAATTATAAATTATTCTAATTAAAAATAATGAATACATTTTTCCAAATTAAAATCACATAAGTGTTGTAAATTAATTTAAAATTAATCCTGCATATGGGATAAAACAATGGGTTTTTAAAGTGAAAATGTTGAAATGTTTACTAAGTTTTAATATCTAAATTCAATATAAAAATGATTAAAATAACATTAATTAGATTAATATATATTTAATTGAAATAATTAAACTTTAAAACCAATTATAAATATAATTTAACATTATTGATTATTTAGATGAAAAGTCATTTTTTAATTAAAATTCAGTATTTGTCACTATTCATCAGAAAAGAAACGTCTCAGAAAAATAAAAAAAATTCACCCTAAGATAATTTTGTTGTTAACAATTAAAAATAAAGTTTATTTTTTCAAATAAAATTTATAAAATTTTCAAAATTTATTTTTAAAAAAAGTGTTCCATTAAAAGGTTGTAAAACCGCCTTTTAAAAAAATTCATCTTTTTATAACCAAAATTGGATTTATTCTTATCTATTATCTAGAAATAACATAATATGTATTTTAAATAGTTTATATAATATATAATATATAATATATATTTTTCATTAAAATAATTCATAAAAGTGATTTATTTAATTTATTGAGATAAAATGTGTTCATGCATAGAAAAATAGTTTTTCAGAAAAGGAATTTCATTATTTTCAAATAGTTCTTCCTTTAATTTATAATTAATTGGTTTCCAAAGAATTAATTTTATAAAAATTCATAAAAAATATTTTCATCATTTATTTAATCCTTTTCATACACTCCATTCTAATGAATAGGTGATAAATATAATATTATTTTAATAATAATATTAATAGTATTTTATAGTTTGGTAAAACCTGGTGTTGCGTGTAACACAAGCCATTGAAGAGACTCAATATTTAATGTACCATAAGATAAAATTAGTGTTTCATGTACCTCAATCCTAACTTTGTGTATCATTTAACGCAATCCATCAAAGACTTTTAATTTATTCAAAAAAACAATTTATAAAAAATTGTGGTGTAACACACCTCCTCCTAACATGATCCTTCATCAAATGACCCATATGTGTTCAGTTTTAAGACATTTCATGGAGAATTAAATGTAACCAATTGACCATGAACCAATTTCCCTATTTATGGATTAATTTAAATAGATTTCCATTTAGGGGGGGGGGGGTCAAAGAAAGTCATGCTTCTAGTTTCACCCAAAGCAAGGATGATAACCCTATAAGCAGTCTTGACACAGGAAACCACAATGCTAAACATGGGAAGTTGAACACCATGATAATAATCATAATTAATAATCCAAATAAACTAGAAGATAATAGTGAAAAGTTGAACACATGGAACACCACTCTATGACTAAAATTTAACTCTCAAGAACCAGTAATCCATATGATTTTTATTAGAAAAATAGTTCAACCAAAGTCTATCATGCCACTAAAGTGCCTCCACAATGATGAAGTAAGATGACTTTCTATGAAATAGTGATATGTAGTCTCCTCCTGAGAGAAAAAAAAATATTCATTTTGAGACATGAGGAACCCCTATGTTGTATGGTGAAGTATATGGGGACTATATTATGGTGAATTATTTTGACTAGGATGCTCATATTTTTAAGGATAGTAGAACTCCAAAATTCTTCTCCCCATTGGATGCGAGGAAGATGAGAGTGGTGAAGATGATGAAAAGAGACCAATTAGAACTCCCCATTTATACTACATGTAAAAACGAGATGGTCCCTGTCACCATATAATCCTATTCCACAAGAAAAATTCTTACCAAGATTATAAAAAATTGCATCCATAAGAGGTTTAAAATTCCATATGCAGTGGAGTTCAGGGTTAGGTGCTAGGAACCCATGGAAAAAAAACTTTACCACCCAATTATCTTTATATAATGAGATTTCTATCCCCTAAATGAAACTTAGAATTATCAAGTATGGATGAAATCTAATGGATAATCTACTTCCAGTTCAATAATGATTTTGGGTATAAAACCAAACTGGAGAAGTCGAGTAGAATACCAAACTTGGAACACATAAACCAGGACTAGAGAGATTTACCCTATAGAAAACCCTAATCCATATTCCCATGAACATCTTGCATAGTATTCTCTATGTATCTTCATGTCCTAGGATATACTTAATACATGCCCCAAGTTGGTGGGTCATAGGGCCTCAAGAGCAACTCCCTTTATGCCAGAGGCTACTGATTAGTAGTGAGGGTGTAAAGGTGGTACAATGGGTAGAATATAACCTCATATAAGAGTTCATAATAGATATAGTAAACAAAAAACAAAATAGGAAGCATAATATAAATAGACTCTAAATATTAGACCAGTAAACCACCGTAGTAGAAGCACATACAACAGATGTAATAATAGTAAACTATAAAAGTGTAAATAAATGAACAACTAAATAATAATATCCAAAATCCACAAGGTAGTGTCATATAAATGGATGCATGGTATGCTGATATAAAAAATGGGATTAGGGAATAGACATATACAACATGCTATAAAAAACTACAATAATACAAAAGGATTCTCTAGTATCATCTTGAGTTTATGTTCTGTCCTCAACTCCTATGATATATCTATAATTAAAGCATATCAAAATATCTATAGCAGAGCACTTTCCCTTATCCATACCTATAGAAAAATAATCAACTTGATTACCAAAGGAAGAATGAGTGGTGTGTGAGATAAAATTCCAGTATTCCACCACTAATGATATCTAGAAGTAATCCAAGTAGTGTACATATCCAAAATAGTGTGTAGTTATAAATAGAATAATAAATAATACCGAATAAATAACCAACCTTCTTAGGTTCCACAAGGACACATGGTGGCTCTACCTGCTTTAGATCATGGCCAGAATGATGATATGATTGGTAACCATACGTATATAGTAATAATATATACATATTATATATATATACTGCATCCACCTATATGAACTAAGTTTGTGCAGACGTAAGTAGCCATATACCTAGAATACTGGGTGCGGGCTGGACTGGGGTGTAACTCAGTCATCCATAACTAGTATGAACGAGCCTATATAATCTAGAAAAAGGGTATATGACCTATATATAATAATGAATGAGAGATGTTATGCTCATTACTTGAGATGGTGGGTGTGTTGTCATGTCAACACCTGAAGCAAGAGATGTGGTGCGTCATGTCCACCGTCCAAATAATGTTGATGGCATGAGATTTAATGCTCAACACCTAATGTAAGGTAGAGTGAATCATCATGCTCAACAATTCCCTTAACCATCATTCCATATCCAATATAAATGGAATAATAATAATTATAATAATATCCATGAGGTATCATGTCTCATTCATTATATTCACCAAGCCCATTATAACCAAGGGCTTTTCAATTCATATTTGACGAAAACATAATAAGAGGCATGGAATTTCCACCCAATTATAAACCATTTCAAATAAACCATTTAATTAATTTATGAAAAAAACCATCATTAAGTATTAAATTACATATAATAAATCCATTTAAATAACAAAAACAAGGAAATTCATTTTACAAGGCTCAATGAAGTACTTAGAAGGTTCCATTTTCAATTGGGCAGTTACCTACAAGGGGAAAATCCATTTATAAGTCATTCCAAACACTTAGGAGGTGCTATGGTTCAATGAAAATTTATATACCAGTGGGTAATTTCATTTATCTTTAAATATGAACACTTAGGAGGTGTTCTATACATTTAAACAATTAATTATAAAGGGTAATTTCAAGCTGGCACACCCAAGGGGTGTTTATGATTGAGGTTGGCATCCTCTATTTACATAAAAATGATCCTCAGACGTATAAAAAGGTGTATATATCAATTTAGTATAAAGAAATCAATTTTAAGGAAATACGCGTCAATGGATGGCATGCAGCATAATGACATGACTATTAAAACACCATTTTTTAGGGAAAACGATAATAACACCTACCTTAAGCCTGTTTATGATTACTTGTATGATATTAGCCTAAAATTCAAAGTATATTGGGAGAAATCGAAGAAATGTCCAAACACTCATAAAATAAGAAAAATTATTTTTCACCTAAATACCAAAAAATATATGAATAAAATATTAGAATATAAGGAATAGGACTCAAGAGCATGTCTCTATCTATCCAACTCCTTCAAAGGATCTTGATTTGGTGTCCAAACTTAGGAGATATCAAGGAACCTAGAAGGGAGAAGAAAAGTTCTCAAAGGAGAAAAAAGAGATATCTAATCCACTTTAATAAAGAGGAGAAAGGAGAAATTAGGTTTATTATTTAATTAAGGGAATATTGGACATTTGAACCTCAAAAATAAGGGTTCAAGGATTGGCCAAACTATGCTCAAACCATGATAAACCTATTGTCCAAGGAGAGAATCTGCATGGTTAAGGTTCAAGAATTCCATAATCACGCATAAACTGTGAAAAAAATTCTTTATCCAAAATATATAGTTTTTTCATTTGCGTAGACCTAGGGTCTCAAGATTATAGAGAAACCATGTGGCCCCGAGTCTCCTCTGTCACACCCCGCATGATTAGGAGATATCGCATAGGATGGGCTACATGTTTTCTTCTAACGGTGCGACTAAGTCCATTTTCTAAATTTATAGGGTTCTGGGCTCTAAAAAAGACCCATAAACCTTCATAACCTCCATTAATCCATTGGGTAACATCATAAGGGTAGTTTAAATTAATTTAAATAAAAAACAAATGAGTTGTACTTTTGTTAAAATACGGGTTCTTACAAACTCCCCTCCATACAGAAACTTATCCTCGAGTTGGCCTTATTAGGGTAAAGGGGTATCGTTAGAAATGAGTTCTGACCACTGAGTTCATATACTAGCTTCCCACTCACAGTTATCATCCTGTACTTCTCCATGCTACCATATCAACCATACCAAAGGAACTGACCTGCCTCGGAGTGTCTTCATGTTCCATTCCAGGATATGAACTGGATACCACTTAAAAGAAGCATCTATATCAGATTCAACCTCATCAAGATAAAAGACATGTGATGTGTATGGATAATATCATCTAAGCTAAGATACATGAAAGAAATTATGAATATAATGGTATATATGAGTAAGCGCTATCTGTTAATCCATTGGCCCGATCCATTTCACAACCTCAAAGGTCCCAACAAACCAAGGAGAATTCTTACCTTGCCTAAAATTATATCTATTACCCAACATGGGAGAGACTCACAAGAAAACCTGATCTAGAACATCAAACTCAAGAGGGCATCGACATCAGTAAACATATGAATTTTTTTAAACTGAGCTATCATCATGTGCTTTTTAACCAACTGGACCTGCTTTGTAGTCTCCAATATGAGTCGATGTCCAAGAAATGATTCCTCCCCTACCTCTATCCAAAACAAAGGTGAACAATAAGTCCTAATATATAATGCTTCATAAGGATCAATATCAATAGTATCCTGAAAGCTGTTATTATAAGATAACTCAATGAGGGGTATTTTTTCTCCTAATAACCCCCAAATTCAAGGACACATGAATAGAATAGGTCCTTTAACACTTGAATCATATTCTATGTCTATCCATCGGGTGCTCAAAAGAACCTATATACCCAAGGACTTATATAACCCCTACCAGAAATATGAAATAAAGAAATCATCTCTGTCAGAAACAATATAATAAGGATCTCCTTAAAGATGTATGACCTTTCTAACATATAACCTCCCTATCTCTTCCATTGAGAAGTTCTCTCACACATGTAAGAAATGTGTGACCTTTGTAAAATGATCAATGACAACCCACAACATATCATTTACATGATGTGATCTAGGTAAACCATTCATGAAATCCATAGAAACATCTTCCCATTTCCACTCAAGAATGAACAAAAATTGTAAAAGTACTTCTGATAATTTATGTTATTCCTTTACCTACTGACAGGCGGAACATCGAGTAATAAAACCCAGTATCTCATGTTTCATACCAAGCTACTGATATTAGCACCACAAGTCTTGATATATCTTGGTGACATCGGGATGAAATTCCCATGTTGAGGTATGAAATTCCCACATATTATCCTCTCTGATGTCTATTGGGACCCATACACACCCATGGAATAATAACATATCATCTCCATCCATGCCCTAAATAGAAGATGTATCATCATCTAAAACACTTTTCCTTAGGACAAGGTACTCAAGATCAGAAATTTTTCTAATTCTCACATGTTCCAGAAGGGCCAAGGTCACTAATAATACTGTGAGGATAGTATAACCATGATCCTATTGAACCTCAATGTGCATCTCTAAGAATAAGGCAATGAGATTATATTTTCTACTAGAATCTTGAATGACCTATATTTGAGTCTTCTGTATCAAGGCATTGACTACTACATTTCCTTTACTAAGCATGTAGGCAAGCTTGAAATCAAATTACTACAGGTATTCAACCCATTTGCGCTACCTAAGATTTAAATCACACCATATAAGCAGATTTTGTGAGATGTGAAAACCAAAAAACACCCTACAAGTAAATTTTGTCTCCAACAACGCAAGGAATAAACTACAAAAGAAAGATTGAGGTCCTGCATAAGGTAATTCTTATTTTGGGGCCTCAATTGATGATACCCATACATGATGACTCACTCATCCTATATCAGATTAGTTCACATCCTGATACCTAATGAATCAAAATAAATAGTATATCTCCTTCTCGATTCTAAAAAAACCATGATCGACATTGAATTCAATATTCCCTTCATCTCCTAAAAGGATTATTCACAACAGTTTGACTATACGAATTTGAAACCCTTCTTTGTCAATATCGCAAGGGTCACTGGAAGGCATGAAAAATCCTGGATGAAGTGTTTGTAATATCTAACTATCCCCAAGAAACTCTATATGTAAATTATGTTCTTGGGATTCTCCCAGAAAACTATAGATATCACTTTCTCTAGGTCCACTGAAACTCCCGACTTAGAGATAATATGACACAGTAAGCACACTTTGTTGATCCAAAAGTAGCATTTAATAGGATTGGCATAGATAGGTTACTCTCTCAGTGTATTTAGCAGGATATCAAGATGATTGGAATTGTAATTTATGGAGTGTGGATACACTAATATTTTTTCAAAAAAGACTAAAAAATATTAATCTAGATATGGGTGTAAAACCTAATTCATTAGATCCATGAGGACTTCAGGTGTGTTCATGAGACCGAATGACATTACTTGTTACTCATATAGACCATTCCTACTCCTAAAAGTTGTGTAGTGTATGTCTGATGACTTTACATGAAACTGATGACAGACTACACTCAACTCTATCATTGAAAACACTATCACTCATCATAGATAATAAAAGAGGTCATCTATTCAAGGAAATAGATACCAATTTGTTATCATTATCTGGTTCAATCGATCTTAATCTATGTAAAGCCAGAGGGTACCATATGGGTACTTAGAAAATAGAACTGTTTAACCTTAAGGGGAAGTATAGGGGAATATAAATCATTTATCCTCCAGATCCTCCAACTACTTCTTAAGCTATAAAAGGTCCACAGGCTCCATCCTATAAGGAGGAATGGTCACTGGTGCTACTCCTAAAACTAGATCAATGATGAAATCTACCTCCATCAATGGAGGTAGATTAGAAAATTTATCATGGAAGATATCCCTAAAATGATCCACTACAGGAGAAAAAATAGCGTGTCTTAACCCCTAATCATCTAATAAATACTGGTGATATGAGATGTCACACTACCCAGTCTCTATTTCTTGGGTCTTTCTTGAGTCACATGAACATCCCGTTATCCCTTATGCACATGAATACCACACTCTAGTTATGTAAACATCACCCTCCGATGATATCAGTCTATATGGGATTGATAAGGAACTAAACATTCTATCTCAATGATTACATTAAAATCCCATCATTCCAAGGAATCAAAGATTACAAATGAAGTGGTATCTTCCTATTTCAAGGGGATAATACTTATAATGAAAAAACATCACTGATCATATACCAAGTGGGGTATCAAGCATTATAACTTCATATAATTATCCAATCTCGTGGCCCAGACTATTCATGACTGCCTTAGATATAAAAGAGTGAGATGCGCCCATGTTAAATAAAGTTAACACTAAAGTACATGCTACAAGAATAATACCTAGAACTATAGAATGTCCGAAACTTTTCTTCTCCAATATAGGTTGGACTACCTATAACTAGCCTGTACCACAGACATAAATCACTTCCTAACTACCCTAAGCAATACCACTCTGCTGGCATTGATAATCATGAGTCTGACTACCTCTTCCTTGACTACAACCCTATCCTGAGTGGCTGGTAGTATTCTAGCTTCCATCCTAGAGTGATCCTATAATCCCTACTCCAGAATGTGGGGTAAGAGTAAAACCCCGCTCACTAGGAACTAATGGAAAGTTCATACCAAATTATTGGATATGTCCCATCCTATTGTAGCACCTAGATTTTACTAGATCTCATAAGAACTGGGGTTTCATATGTCCCAGATTCCCACTCTAGTGACATATCAAGTAATAGTATACATGAGGAGCCTAACTACTACTACCCCATAAGAAACCTCGAAGAAACACTTGAATTCACTAAAATAAGCACTAATATATTTAGGTGATGAACCCCCAAACTCATAACATAATATTTCCTTAGATTATAGTCTATAAGGGTCTCATAGACGATTTCAGAAATAGTAGTCAACTTGAATATATTGACCTGCGATTGGAATTCATATACTGACCCATCCTTGAATCATCTAGAAATCATAAGATCATCACCCACTAGAGTCAGTGAAAACTGTTGCAGCTCAGTAAAGTGAGAATAATACTCTATGAACTACATAGCTCATTGCTGAAGGTTTATAAAATTTATATTCCGATCATCCCTAAGAGTCTTAGAAAAATAATAGTCTTAGAAGATAGTCTAGAAATATTCCCAAACCATATTACGATGTTGATCTGCCTGTGTAATAACATACCACCATCTCTTGGAATAATTGCATAGTATATAATCTGAATGATTGACCCTTCTCTCCAGAGGCATCTCTAAATATTTGAATATATAAATAATAGCTTTGATCCAATACTCAATATCTTGTGGTCCCCCATCCCTCAAAAAGGTGGGAGTATGTTGTTGCTAGAACTCCTAATCCATAGTCAAAGAAGGTTGAGTGACACCTTTAATAAATTACATCATAAATAAAAATTCCTCATGGAACTAGGAATTATTAACCATATCATGAATATGAATAGTTCCATAGGTGGAACTGTAGGAGGTATCACTGGCGTCTTAAGGTCCGCTATCTCAGGTTCATGGTTGTCAACACCTTCAGGGTGTACAACTGGAGGATGTCATGGAGGCATGATGCTAAAATACCCAAAAAAATCCTCAAAATAGATCTTTACAGTCAAGAGATCATAGATATATAACTAGGACATGATCGTATCCCTCCTATGAATAGATCACACATATCTGACTGCATTAAAAGTTAGGTTTAGGGGGTAAATAAAAGACCATAATGACCATAAGAACATAAGAGACACACCACTACCCACTACTAAGGTTGATTTTGGGTATATGTCTCTATTTCACACATTGAATATGGATATTTTCACTTTAAAAGTCATATTAATTTTTTAACTCAGTACTCCTTTATGTATTTAAACCTCTTTAAATGGTTAAATTAGATGGATCACCATTTCTGATCCACAAGGACCCATAGTACTCATGAAACAAAATATAGAATCTACTTAACCCACACCATAACATGTTCCAAACCATGAAACCAATGTTCCACATCTCAACATGCCATAATTGGAAGCTTAAGGTGTCTGATTTAGGAAAACACTATTAGATTAAGGTAGACACTTTAAGTGGAAATTATGTTTTCTCTACCCTATAAGGAATGTCAGCACAATTCCATAGATAATAAAGGCAATCATAATATAAAATAGGAAAATACATGATGAAAATAGACATTTCATTAAAAAATTCATGGCACATTAGTCCTATTGTTACCATAATGATGCATGCAATGCAATGTCCTCATTTCATTGGGCTAAGGTAATAGGAATATAATTTCAATAATTCCAATATCAATAACATCACAAGACATGTGTGTCACACAATGGTGAATTCATATCAATTATAATAGGAATAATCAATAACTATAATAACCCATCCCAAGTAATTTGGGTTTCCCATGTACATAGGTTAGCTATGCCCATGAACAGTCTCATTACCAAAACCCAAAAACTCCTAGTCTCCTTTATAATAGCATAATAGTAAGAAAAATGAAAAATAACCTATGATACCACTCTGTAATGACCTGACCTAGGAATAATTTAACTCGTGTCCCAAGTTGATGGGTCACATAGCCTCAATTGTTCCTCCCTATACGCCAGAGACGTACACCTAGCAACGATGGTGTAATGGTGGTACAGTGGAGAGAATATACCCTCATATCAGAGTGGAGCAAAAGATATGGTAAAGAATAGAAAATAGAAGAATCATAATATAAACAAAAACTAAATACTAGGACAATAACCCACCGCAGTGGAAACACATTCAACAAACATAATAATTGTAAACTGTGGAAGCATAATTAACTGAACAAATGAATAATAATATCCAAAAGAAACAAGGTATTTTCATATACATGGATTCTTGGTATGATGATATATAAAAGGGGATTATGGTATAGAAAATAAAACATGCTATGAAAAAAACAATAAAAAGGAAAAAGGCTACTCCGCTAGAATCTCAAGCTTATTCTTGAACCTCGTCTATTATGCTCCATCTATAAGTAAAGCACATTAAATATCTATAGTAGGGTGCATACCCTTATTGTGGAAACCCTTCTCTTTATTACACATTAATTCTTGATTTATTATATAAGATTACACCTAATACAAACCAGAAAATTGATAATTCTAGTATATTTGGGAATTAGGTACATTAAATAACAATTTAAAATAGGAAAAACATCATCATTATTGATAACTTCTTTAACATGATCACACTTAAAACTAAATGGGAAAACCTGGGGACAATCATAAGAAAGGTCTGAGATATAAATCCCAGTAAGGGAATAAACATGGAATAAGGTGATACATTTTATACAATAGGAATATCAACGGGGAATAAAAGGTGTGATAATAATAAACATGAATAATAAGGCATGATATAACATGATAATCATAACATGGGAAATATGGAAACAACTTAAAACACTACATCATAAACAGAGGTCAAGGATAATTTCCAAGAAATAATGAAGAACAAAGTACCATAAATGAATCAGGTTCACACTATGTCCCAACATGATATCTCATGAGACTAAACATTACCCAATACATTAAAGAGTTAAATAATTTTTGGGCACACCCATCACTTCCATTTCATTCTCATCCTAAAGTGTGCCATATAGATCATACAACATGGATTCATTCAAAATCATATTTTACTCTATGATCAAGGAGTTTGGAATATATATATATAATTCCAAGTCAAATAGGTATAAGTTTTTAAAGATTAATTCCCTTGATAGGAAATAGGTATGGTATTTACTATAAAATGGTTTTGATATAGAAAATTACGGTGAAATTTTGGAAACATAACGGCATTGGAGAAAAATTAATAAAAAGGGTTGGTGAGAGGAAAATGGGTCTCAAATAATTTGGAAATAAATTTGAAAATAATGGCACTACGGAATAATATATCCCATCAAAATTAAATGAATACAAAATACATAAGGTAAATAAGATACTTGAATAAAGAGGAGAAATGAAAAGATCCCTTACTTGAGAGTGTGACTCTAAAATCTTGGGAGGAGCTTATTGAGAGTTTTTAGGAACCTTTAGAGTACTATATATATTAGAGGGTAGAGTAAGGATGTGACCCAAGGATTTTTAGTGAAGAGAAATTAGATGTTGGGTGGGTTTATATAGGAAATGAGTGGGGATATCTTTATTATTTCTCAAACATAGGTTTTGGAATCTATAAAATAAAATAACTAAAACAAAAGACCTTACCATGGTATATTACCATGGTTTCTACCAAATGGGAGTGGTTTTAATTATTTTATAAAGCCAAAATCCTAACTTAATAAAATAATACCCTTGATTATGTGGAGGTGAGTCATACTCTTAAAGAAATGATTTTAAAACCATAAAATATATTAACGGTTTCAGAGGATTCATAATGGATTTATAAAATTAATAAAATAAACTTTAAATATAATTATTTTAAATATAAAACATATATTTGGTCATGTTTACATTTTATAGTATTTATTACATCACTTTTTGGTCATTATGATTCCATAACACAAAACTATATTTAAATGGTATTTAATTTTTACCCAAAAATTTGACTCTCCAAAAATTATGAAAAATTCACTATTGGATAATTTAGAAATTCTGATTCCCAAAATAATAATCATTTTATCTAAATAATTTTCTGAATATCTGAATTTTAATTTTAAAATAAATTCGATATATATTAACAAAAGATGTTTTTTTTGACAATATGAGTTTTTGAACCCTTATAAAAATTACATTTTACTTCATAAAAATTATATGATCATTTATATTTAATTAAAATTATTTAATAATAATATTTTATTAAAATATTATTTATTTAAAAAATATATTAATTCTTCAAAATAAATTCCTTAATTTAATTTGAATATTACCCCAAAATACTGTTTGTGTTTTATTGTATCTAAATAAAAATCATTTATAAAGTAACAATAATAGGATGAATATAAATTCATTATTCTATAAAAAATAATTTACATACTCATATATCTAGGTTCTTGATACATATACCTTTAATACAAGAGAAAACACCCTAAGATTAAGGTGCACGATAGTGATACTTTTATAGGGTGGTTCATTATACATGGTTTGGGCTGTGATCTCAATGAGCTTGAACTTCTCACGTAAATAGTTTTTCTCATGATTAAGTTTTTTTTCTCAACTTGGGTTTGGTCAAGGGAAAATATAATGATGCTATCTCCCTTGGAAGCTCCAATAAATGGGATTCATAGGGTACAATACTACTGGTTGAGGCCATCACTTCCTTTGTCTGTGGAAATTGGATTTTTAAAACCATATATTTATACTAATCATGTGATAAATATTCAATGACTATATTATCAATGGTAATTATAATTAAAGGTCTTTTAAATCCAATATAATATAATAAAACCAAATAAGTTCATGTGTTTTATATAACCATATTACATAATAATACATTTAATTAAATCACAAGAGAAATTTTATTTATAACAGTTCGGGTCATTACAATCTTCCCCCTTTATAAATTTCACCCACTAAATTTTTATTTCCCACACTAAAAAGATGAGGGTGTCTTTGTTTAATCACTTCCTCTAGTTCCCACATCACTTCTTCAAATTTTTTTTTCTCTACAAAACTTTGACCAGGTGAATTATCTTTGTTGTCCCAGAGGAATACTCAAGAGGGGGTGAATTGAGTACATATTAAAAATTTCTGTTTAAAAGATTTATATTGAAATCCCCAAATTCATAAAACAAGTTAAACTGTAGTGAATTTATAAATATTGTAAGTGTTCACTTAGTTTATCAAAGATTGATTATTTCTCATTTAACTTAATAGGAAGATAAATTTAGCTTTTGAAACTAACTTACTAGTTAGCAATAATTACAAACACTTGATAGTTCAACTATCAGAGTTACTTTAAAACAGATTTGAATTTCTAAGTAATTAGCAGTGAAATATTGAAAAGATTTTAGACTAAAATAAGATGCCCAATAGTTTTAACCAAGAGGTTTAGTCTCAATATGAGACTTATTCCTATCAAATAGTTTATATATAACTTTGATCTATACCCTGGATCGGGGTTTACAACAGTACTCAGACTTTCCAGGTCCTCAGACCTCTACCACAATTCTATGTGGGAAAGCAACAACAACAGCACATAGGATGTCCAGGTCCTCATACCTCTACCACAGTTCTACGCGGGATACACAAAGGTATAAAGAGTTTTGTGTGAGGATTTCAGTATCCTCTAGTTCAACTTAGGAGTCAGTGTGTGTCCAAACATACAGAAGCACACACACTGCTTGTAATGTAATTAAAATGATCACAACAAATCAATAATATGGAGATTATTTTAGAATGATATAGTGTGATGTCAATGAAGCTTTGGACTCCTTTGGATTGAAGTAGATGAAGATTTGAGTCCTTCTCTGGAAGTTTTCTAGAAAACTGAGTGTCGTGGTTTTGTTCCTTCACTTCCAGTATCGGTGTTCAACTTGAATGTGAGATTATTCCGTGTAGCACTTGAACCTCCTCTTTGAACTTTTGTTCTTGATGTGTATGAGTGTTCTTCGAGTTCTTCGTGTGTTCTTATTTTCATGTACATGTGTATCTTCTTGTATGTGTCCCGTATGTATCTTTTGTTCTTCCTTACATATATGTCTCTCTATTCTCTAGTATCTCGATATTCCTTTTATTCCATGAGCTCCGGCAATGGGAATGATTACCTTTTATATATTCGAGGTAAGGTTCCCTGACATTCCAAAAACCCACATTAATTAATAGCAGTTTCATTGAATTAAGAAAATATGACTGTTATCATTATATTAATAATATTAACAAAGTATAGAGTTTGAGTAACAGTGACTGGTTAACAGTCATCTTCCATCAGTAGCTCTTTGTCGGTAGACTTGTAACGGTAGCTCTTGTAGCAGTAGATCACGTATCAGTAGCTCCATGTGTAGAGGTATATCCTTGTATCGTTTTCTCCATCTGTCGGTAGATCTGTGTAACAATTTACTTCTATCAGTATCTCTTCCTCGCTATCAGTGGCTGTTATCATCGGTAGTAGTAGCTCTCTCTATCAATACCTTCCTCTATCGGTAGCTCCATTCTATCGGTAGCTCCACTCTATCGGTAGCTTGTATTAGTGGACTTGTATCAGTGAACTTTTATATCTATGACCTTGTCTATCTGTAGACTTAGTCTATCGATGGACTTGTCTAATAGTGAAGTTGTATCAGTGAGATATACCAGTGAGCTAGTCTGTATCAGTAAGAATTATAACTATTTGTGACTTAAGAACTTAAATGCTTACAAAGAAACTGTTCTATGCATATTAGTTCCACATTGAATCAATATCATACTTCACCATTTTTAAACATAAATAAACATTGATTAATATATTCCATGATATTATATGATTATTTTGACATCCATACTAACTCTAGAACATGAAGGCATAATTATGAAACATAATTATTATATATATAAGCATGATTTGGGATTATTAGAACATATCTAATCATATTTGAGATTATCAAAACAGGTGAGTCAAACAATCTCCCACTTTTTGATAATCACAAATTATGGAATTATAATCCAGAATAAACTTTAATGAATCAAAGTAAAATACATCTAATGGAATTTCTCAGTGTGTTAAGATCATAAATATCAAATGTATCATATCTCTTCAAATATATTAGAGTTAAAATATGGACAAACATAAGAGTAAATAGAAATAGAAAATTTATTTTCCCAAAAGACACATAGTATAATTTTCTCCCCCTTAATGTAATTTCTCCCAAAATTGTATGTTCCCCATATTATAATTTTTCTCCACCTTTTTGATTAGTAAAAAGAGAAAAACAATGGTACATAGCATAAAATAAGAATAAATACAGTTTCATTTCACATGACAAAGTTACATGAGATAGTACAAAAGAAATAAAAGAAGTACAAAGATTCCTATCAAAATATCTATCCTCATTCAATAAACCTCCTGGATGTCCACTTGGGATTTACCTTTAGGATCAGAGGAATGAGTTTGGGTAGGTTGAGATGCAGGCTTGGGTACTCCAGTAATTATCATAGGTGGTTCAACTACTGAAACACTTCCAGGTCTGTAATGAGTACTCCTCTGTGTGATTATAGGAGTCAGGTTTCTGATTTCCTGAGCATGAGTCATTTGAGGTATGGAATCAGCAAAACCAATGGTAGGTAAGGCCGGAGGCATAATGATAGGAGTATTTTCCACATGCAGGAATGACAGTAAGAGATTCCTGAAATCCATAATGATACCTCCCCCTCTCTCCATAGTAGAGATGGAATCATCCTTCTTCTCCATAAATTTTTCCAAAGCATGGGTCAACTCCCTGAGCTTACTAACTTGTTCTTTGAAGGCTTGAGTAACTGGGGGTAGTTTCAGATTCTCTAATAGCATCTTGAAATGATTGGTTAGCTGATGATTGGTGTACACTCTCTGAAAATAATAATCAATTTTGTCTTTGATTTCCTTCTGGGCTGTAGTAGCATCTCTCATATAATCTTGGAAGATTTTTATGATATCCCTGGTGGTAGTAATCACTTGATAATTAGATGATCTACTGGCACTAACTTTACCAAGTTCTTTTTTTAGCATAGATCTAAACTGTTCCACATCAACTGATACTTTGGATGCACCAAGAGGTGATACAATAAAATCTACTGTTTCTTTGAAAGACTGAGTCAAATTACTTATCAAATTTTTCACAACAAAATCTAGACTACTGACATGCATTTTTATGGCCTTCTTAAAATCTTTAAACACATCCACAAACTGTTTTACTACACCTCAAATGTAGTTTATGTCAGTATCAACTTGAGATTTGGAACTCATGAAGGTATCAAATGAAGCAACAGATTTCCTTAGAGATTCAACATCCTCTGATAAACTTTTAACTTGATTTTGACATTCTTTTAATTCATCCACCACTTCTGTCACAACACTTGAAAAAACACTTTCCAGAGAAGATACCAAAGAACTTTCCATATTACTTATCTCTTCAACAAAATAGGTTTTCAATTCAGATTTTAGTGCCTCAAGATCTCCTTTTCTCACAATGTATTCTGGCAGATCTAGAGGAGCTACTGGTCGAGCGGTAACTTCTTCTGAGAAAATATCATAAGACACAAGATGCCTTCTAATGGGTGTCTCACCATCAGAATTAGGATAGTCTAGTCCCAATACAATAAATCCTAGATCCATAGACCAATCTTCCACTTCATAGGTCACATAAACTGATCCTATCCTTATAGGTTACTCCCCCTCAACCTGAGCTTCCATCACTATATATGCAGCAGCAGAAAAAGCCTCATTGGATACTTCCTCTTCAGAAGAGTCATCTACAACCATATTTATATCTAAACCAGGTGGCACATGCTGAGGTCTATTAGCAATAGGTATTGGTCTGTCCACTTCAAGAACCTCATCAACAATCATAATAGAGCTCTCAATCAGAGGACTGAGACTCAAATAGGTAATTCCATTTTCATATACTTTTTCGTTTTCCTCATCACTATTACTAGAGATTTCTTCCATTTTCATCATTGTATTGAGGTTCCTCCTTGTCAGGTCCTAGACCTAGATCCCTCAAATCCTTTGGTTTGAAAGGATGGTTAACAGGGTTAAATTTATCATAAAATTTCTCATCATCACTGACCCATTATCTTCTCCAAGGGTTCCAGTTAATCTTCATGTATTTTCAAATGGGTTTGGTGATACAGTAGTTGTCCTTCACAAATACAGTCTCATCTTGATACCCAACTATTCCCTTTACTTTTATCATTAAAGATATCAACTTGGAAAAGAACAAGGAATTTTTTTTTGATTTCGGCCTAGTCATATATTCCATTTGAATCATCAGAAGCCTACACAGATTTACTTTGACACCATGCCTTAGTAGATACAACAAGAATATATCATGGATTCTAAGGTTTGAAAAATATTCTCTTCTTGGACTTAACACATGCTGTATGGATTTGAACAACAATCGGTTTTCTCCATCCATTTCTGTAGCAACTACTTTTCTTCGTGTTCCATCTCCAGTTAGATCTTCCAAAGAAGTTTCATACCCAAAAACATCACTAGAAGGGGGTACAGACTTTGAATAAAAATTGAAGATACCTTCATAGGGTACCCTCAGACAATTAGCCCATTCCAATGAGGAGAATGAAACTTCCTTTCCATTAACAAATGAGAATACCCGATTCTCATTATGCAATTTTTCAAATTTAGGAAACTCATAAAAATCTTTAACTATGTTAGGATAATACGGCCCATTGTTGTTTGAGAAGAACTCAACCCATTCATGCTTTTAAAGCACTCTTAGAATTAATGACTTACTGGTCATCAACCAATCTACACATATCTCTTTCTCAACCACTATTTACCTTTTTATGAGATGCAGGTTTATAGGTTTCTTTACTTCAATTCCACCACTAGAATCTCCTTTGAGTCTCTTGGAATTCGGCTAATCACCCTCTTCACTGACTACCAGTCTTTTCACTCGTACCATTCTACGAATCACGAGGCTTAGGGTTCGAGAGAAACGAAGGTTTGGGAGCTAAGGTTTGAAGGTAAAGGGTTTGAGGTGGATTGAAATGAGGTTAAGACTAATGTTTTATCATTTAGGAATCAAGAAATAAATAAATAAAACTTATTAAATATAATTCAAATGATACAGATTCTGGCAACTAAAAAACATGAGGTTTAAAACAGCGCAAACTAGAGGTAACATACACTAGTGAGGATTCCTGACAGTGAGGTCCACTAACAGTGAAGTTCTAATGGTGAGGTCCATACCAGTGAGGTATAATGGTGAGGTCCATACCAGTGAGGTATAACGGTGAAGTCTATACCAGTGAGGTATAATCATGAGGTCCATACCAGTGAGGTATAACGGTGAGGTCCATACCAGTGAGGTATAACGACGAGGTCTATACTAGTGAGGTATCCTTAAACTGTTAGGAAACTTTTATCATTCCTAATTCATGTTTGATGTAATTTAACCTCTCTGAATTTAAAGGTTTGGTAAATATATCAGCCAACTTTTGTTCAATGCCAATGAATTCAAGAGTTATATAACATTTTTGATAATGATCTCTCAAAAAGTGATGTCTTACATCAATGTTCTTAGTCCTAGTGAGAGACAAAAAATTCATGGAAATGTTTATTTCACTTGTGTTATCACAATTTATAGATACATGTCTAAATTGATATCCATAGTCTAATAGAGTGTGTTTTATCCACAAAATTTGTGCACAAAACTACCAGCAAATATGTACCCTGCTTCAGTAGTAGACAATGCAACAAAATTCTTCTTTTTAGTACACCATGATACTAACGGTTTACCTAGAAAGTGAAATGTTCACGATGTACTATTCCTATCTAACTTGCAACCAGCAAAGTCATCATCTGAATAACTTATTAAATCAAAATATTGTCCTTTTGGATAAAATAATCCTAAATTAGTAGTATGTTTAAGATATTTGAAAATTCTTTTAATAGCAAGTAAGTGTGATTCTTTTGGATTAGCTTGAAATCTTGAACACATGCACAAACTAAACATGATATCTGATTGAATAGTAGTAAGGTAAAGTAAACTCCCAATCATAACTCTGTAATTTTTTTGATCTACTGGTTTCCCAACTTCATCAATGTCCAATTTACATGTGGTACTCATAGGTGTATCACATACCTTATTACTATCCAGACCAAAACGTTTTATAAGATACTTTTTATATTTTATTTGATTTAAATGGATACCATCATTATTTTAAAAAACTTGAAATTCAAGAAAGTATTTAAGTTCTCCCATTAAACTCATTTCAAATTCACTTTGCATAATTTTTGAAAAATCAATACACAAATCATTTTTAGAAGATCCAAAAATAATATCATCAACATAGATTTGTAATATCAAAGCATATTTGGAAATAATTTTGATAAAAAGAGTTGGATTAGTAATCCATTTAATAAAAACTTTTGAAATAATAAAATTACTAAGTCTATCATACCGAGCTCGTGGAGCTTGTTTTAAACCATATAATGCTTTATAAAGTTTAAAAACTCGATTTGGAAAATGAGGATTAGTAAATCTAGGTGGTTGTTCAAAAAAACATCTTCATTTATAAAACCATTTAGAAAAGAACTTTTAACATCCATTTGATATTACTTGAAATTCAGATGAGTAGCATAAGTGATTAGAATCCTAATAGCTTCTAACCTAGCTACAGGTGCAAAGGTTTCCTCATAGTCTATTCCTTCTTCTTGACTATATCCTTGTGCAACTAGTCTTGCTTTGCTTCTAATGATATTTCCAGATTCATCAACTTTGTTTCTAAACACCCATTTAGTGCCTATGGTAAAAGTGTCCTTAGATCTGTCTACTAATTACCAAACTTTCTTTCTTTCAAATTGATTTAATTATTCTTGCATAGCCATTACCCAAAATTCACAATTGATCGCATCATTGACATTTTTAGGTTCTAACTATGAAAGAAAAACTTGATGTTCAACCTGATTTCTTATAGAATCCCTAGTCTGAGTTCCTCTATCTAAATCTCCTACTAAAACATCTAAAGGATGGTTTTTAAGGGTCCTAGTTGGTCTAGTAAAGGTAGGTATAGATATTTCAGGTTCATTTATAGGTTTGAGTTCAATAGAAATAGGTTCTGGAAAATTTCCATAACTGGTTTTCTTAACAACAGGTTCACTATTTTTGCCATTAAGGTTTAGAATTGACATATATTCTTCAATATTTTCAAGAGGGGTCTTAAGTTCATGTGGATCAGTTTAATTAAATTTTATGTGTAAATATTCTTCCACACATTTAGTCCTCTTATTAAATACTCTATAAGCTTTTCTAGATATAGAATAACCTAGAAATATTCCTTCATATCTTTTGGATGCAAACTTATCAATATTATCTTTAGTATTGAGGATAAATAATTTGAAACAAAAAACTCTAAAGTAATTAACCTTAGGCTTCCTATTATTCCATAGATCATAAGGGTTTATTTTGAAAATTAGTCTCATCAAGACTCTATTTATAATATAACAAGATGTATTGATAGCTTCAGCCTAAAAATAAATAGGCAGATCATATTCACTAAGCATAGTTATAACAATTTCTTGAAGTGTTCTATATCTTATTTCTACTACACCATTCCGTTGAGGTGTTCTGGGGGCAGAGAAATTATGACTATAGACATTATGTGAGTAATAAGTTTCAAACTCATGCTTTTCATACTCAAGACCATAGTCACTTCTTAGGGTCTTAATCTTAAGTCCACTTAGGTTTTCTACAGACTTAGAGTATTTAATGAAATAAGAATAAGCATCACTTTTGTGAGATATTAAGTATACCCAAGTATATCTAGAAAATTCATCTAAAAGGACATATATATAGTGCTTCCCATTTAATCTAGAAACTCTATATGGTCCAAATAAATCCATATGAACCAACTCGAGAGGTTGAGAAGCTGAAACTTCTTTTTTTTTGATTTGAAAGAAAATTTATGTTGTTTTCCCTTTTGAAAAGGATTAAAAACTTAATCTATTAGAAATTATAGTTTGGGAAGGTCTCTAACTAAACCTTTCCTAGTCAGTTTTCTAAGTGAATGAGCATTGCAGTGTCCTAATCTCCTATTCCATAGCCATGATTCTTTATGAAATGAATTTAAACAAGTAACATTTTGTTTAGCTAAAGAATTAAAATCTACAACATATACATTTTCATTTCTTAATGCAGTAAATACCAAAACATTTTTAGAATTAAAAACATTACATGAATCATTTTCAAATTTTACATTGAATCCATAATCACACAATTTATAAATACTTAACTGAATGTATTTTAATCCATAAAAAATAGTACTTTAGAAATTAAAATTGAATCAGTGTTTCCAATCTGGCCTAAGCCGATGATTTTTCCTTTTGACTTATCCCTAAAGGTGACATGTCCTCCATCAACTTTGATTAAGCTCTTAAAGAATGAGTAGTCTCCTGTTATATGCCTTGAACATCCACTGTCCAAGTACCATATCTTCCTAAAGGAACTTTTCAAGTAAGTTTCCTACAAAATAGATTTAGACAGAAGATAATTTTGGTACCCAGATTTTCTTGGGTCCAGAAAGGTTAGCAAGTAAAAATTTAGGCACCCATATTTGTCTAATGGGTTTCATATAATTAAAAGATTCAAAAGATTTTGATAAATAAACTTTGTTTGGTCTATAATAAATTGAATAGATATATGAAGTATAAGAATTTACAGAACTTGAACTAGCAGCATACTGTCCAGATTTTGGAATAAATTTACTTTTAACAATCTTTCTCTATCCAGGCTGGTAACCTATACCAGTAGTATACTTTTGTGCAACTTGTTTTCCAACCATTTGAGTGAGATTGGTTTTTCCACTTGTAAGCTTCTCTAAGTATTTTCTAAGTTGTTTATTATACAATTTAAGTTTAGTATTCTCCTTCGATATTTGATCATTATTTTCTTTTTTTATACTAAGATCAGAACTAACAATACTAGTCAAGGCATACTGCTTCTTTAATGATTTGTACTTATCTTTAATCTCATTAAACGTATCTTATAACATATTACAGTATTCAAATAATTCATCTTTAGATATATTATCATCATTATTTGAATCACTTTCATTCCCAGAATAATAATCATTGTGTATAGGGGAATTAAGTGTTACCTTAGATGTTTCAGTCATGAAACACATGTTGGCATGATTCTTTTATTCAGAATCAGAAGCTTCAGATCCACTTGAGCTGTCTTCAGAAGCACTCCATATAGCTTTCATGGCTTTCTTGTATTTCTTATCCTTATATTCATAATTTTTCTTAAATTTTAGTTTTGGACAGTCAACTTTGACATGCCCTTTTCTTTTTCACTCATAGAAAACTATTCCATCATTTTTATCAGTTTTACTCTAGTCTTTCTTCCAATTTCCTTGTAGATCATACTTACCCTTATAATCTGATTTTCTAAATAATTTCTTCTTTCTATAGAATTTATTGAATCTCATGGCTATCTGAGCCATCTCTTCATCACTGTCTGAGTCATAATTTTCACTAGTTGAGCTTTCTTCAGTTATTTGAACCTTCTCTTTGTCCTTGTTCTTTGAGGCAGTAGACTTAATTGCCACTGACTTCTTCTTAGGTTCATCATCTTCCTCTTTATTCACTTTTAGCTCTTCTTCATACATTATCAATTTTCCAATCAGCTCCTCGAGAGGTATCTTGCCAATGTCACATGATTCTCGTATAGAGACAAAGGTTCCTCTCCATCTGTCTGGTAGGCGTCTCATTATCCACATGATTTTATCTTTTTTTGGAACATCTTTTCCCAGTGAGCTCATTATATTAAATATCCCCTTAAACCTGAGATACATATCAGAAATATATTCGTCAAATTTCATTTTAAAATTATCATACTTAATAGTGTATGTGTTTAGTCTCATTTCCTTAACATTGGTTGTTCCCTCACGGGACATAGCCAAAGTATCCCAAATTTCATAAGCAGTCTTACAAGAAGATATTCGATTAAATTCTTCATCTCCTAAATCACAATACATAGAATTCATTGCTTTAAAATTATTATTGTAAGAATCTTTCATAGGTTCATCCCAAGTAGTTCTAACAGTTTCTGGAATCTTATAGTGAGTCTCTATAGCAGTCCATATGTCAAATCCCATACTTTCTAAATGGATTTTCAATTTTATTTTCTATTGGGAATAATTGAAACCATTAAATAAGGGTGACCTTTTGGTAGATACACATTCTAATATGTTATCCATACTAACTATGTTTTAGAAAGATATATAAAGGTATAAAAATTTAGATTTAACAGAAATTTGGAGATCTTTAAGATACAACTAAAATCACAATTGAAAACATTTCACAAACAGAGTGTTTTGAAAAACTTTTATCTACTCTCTATGATACCAAATTTTGTCCTAGAGGAATACCCAAGAGGGGGGGGGGGTGAATTGAGTACCTATTAAAAATTTCTGTTTAAAAGATTTATATTGAAATCCCCCAATTCATAAAACAAGTTAAACTGTAGTGAATTTATAAAGATTGTAAGTGTTCACTTAGTTTCTCAAAGATTGATTATTTATCATTTATTTTAATCTGAAGATTAAGTTAGCTTTTGAAACTAACATACTAGCTAGAAATAATTACAAACACTTGCTAGTTCAACTATTAGAGTTACTTTAAAACAGATTTGAATTTCAAAGTAATTATAAGCGAAATATTGAAAATAGCTTAGACTAAAATAAGATGCACAACAATTTTAACAAAGAGGTTCAGTCTCAAGATGAGACTCATTCCACTCAAATAGTTTATATATAACTTTTATCCACACCCTGGATCAGGGTTTACAATAGTACTCAGACTATCCAAGTCCTCAGACCTCTACCACAATTTTATGTGGGAAAGCAACAACAACAACACATAGGCTGTCCAGGTCCTCAGACCTCTACCACAGTTCTATGTGGGATATATAAAGGTATAAAGAGTTTTGTGTAAGGATTTTAGTATCCTCCAGTTCAGAATAGGAGTCAGTGTCTATCCAAATAGATAGAAGCACACACACTACTCGTAATGTAATAAAAACGATCACAGTAGATCAATAATATGGAGATGAGTTTAGAATGCTCTTCTGTGATGTCAATGAAGCTCTGGACTACATAGGATTGAAGCAGATGAAGCTTTGAGTCCTTCTCTGAAAGTTGTCTAGAAAACAGAGTGTCATGGTTATGTTCCTTCACTTCCAGTATAGGTATTCGGCTTGAATGTGAGAGTATTCTATGTAGCACTTGAACCTCCTCTTTGAACTTCTGTTCTTGATGTGTATGAGTGTTCTTCAAGTTCTTCATGTGTTCTTCTCTTCCTTTATGTGTGTATCTTCCTGTACGTGTCTCGTATGTATCTTCTATTCCTACTTATTTATATGTCTCTCTATTATCCAATAGCTTGATATTACTTTTATTCCTTGAGCTCCGATAGTGGAAATGATTACCTTTTACAGGTATGTGGTACAGTTCCCTGACATGCCAACAACCCACATTAATTAATAGCAGTTGTATTGAATTAAGAAAATATGACCGTTAGCATTATATTAATAATATTAACAAAGTATAGAGTTTGAGTAACATTAAATATTTAACAGTTATCTTCCATCAGTAGCTCTCTATTTGTAGACTTGTAATGGTAGCTCTTGTAGCAGTAGCTCATGTATTAGTAGCTCCATGTGTAGTGGTATCTCCTTGTATCGGTAGCTCCATCTATCGGTAGATCTTTGTAATGTCTTAATTCTGTCGGTAGCTCTTCCTCGCTATTAGTGGCTGTTATCATCGGTAGCAGTAGCTCTCTCTGTGAGTATCTTCCTCTATCGGTAGCTCCATTATATCGGTAGATCCACTCTATCGGTATCTTGTATCAGTGGACTTTTATTGGTGAACTTGTATATCGGTGACCTTGTCTATCAGTAGACTTAGTCTATCAGTGGACTTGTCCAATAGTGAACTTGTATCAATGAGCTATATCAGCAAGCTAGTCTGTATCAGTCAAAATTATAACTATTAGTGACTTAAGAACTTAAATACTTAAAAAGAAACTATTCTATGCATATTAGTTCCAGATTGAATCAATATCATAATTCATCATTGTTAAACATAAACAAACATTGATTAATATATTCCATGATATTATATGATTATTTTGACATCCATACTAACTCTATAACATGAAGGAATAATTATGAAACATAATTATTATATAGATAAGCATGATTTGGGATTATTATAACATATCTAATCATATTTGAGATTATCAAAACAGGTGAGTCCAACAATCTTATTTCATAGAACTTTATCTCTACGATATAAGACCTTCACTGGTTGCTCTTCATATGAGAGATCATTCTCCAATGGTACCACCTCTAGATTAAGTACATGTGATAGGTCTGGTATGCACTTTCTCAAGATGGATACATGGAGTACATCATTGAATTGAGATAGATTAGGTGGGATTGATAGTTGTTAGTCCACCGCTCTGATGCGATCAAGAATATAAAAGGGGCTGATGTATCTTGAATTAAGATTTCCCTTCTTCCAAAATATCATAACTTTCTTCCATGGAGATATGTGGTGGAATACCATGTCAATAACATCAAACTTCAGGCCTCATCAGTGATTATCTTCATAGCTCTTCTGTCGACTCTGAGCAGCCTTGATGCATTGCTGAATAGTCTTAACCTTTTCAACCATTTACTCGACCATTTTAGGACCTAATAGTTTTAATTCCACAACTTCATACTAACATATAGATGTTCAAAACCTATTTCCATAAAGGGCTTGATAGGGATCCATGTGAATTATTGAGTGGAAATTGTTATTGTAAGAGAACACAACCAGAGGAAGATGTTGATCCCGTCCTCCTTTGAAGTCAATTGAGCTTGATCTCAATACGCCTTCAAGTGTTTGGATAGTCTACTTAGTTTTTCTATCAATTTTGGCTTATAAACCATAATGAAGATCAACTGAGTGTTTATAGAATGCTGGAATCTTTTCAAGAACATGGAGGGGAATATGAGATCTTGATCGGATAGAATCAATAGTGGCACTCCATACAATATCATCACTTCTCTAATGTATATCCATTCATGTTAATCCAGTGATAAATCCTCTTGAGTCACAATGAAGTGAGAAGACTTTATAAGATGATCCACCACAACCCATATAGAATTATTCCCTCTTGATGTATTCAAAATACTAGTGAAAAAGTCCATGGTGATGTTTTCCCATTTCCATGTAGGTATAGGTAATGGTTGCATCATCCCCTTAGATTTTTTCCTTTCCTCTTTCACTTTCTGACATACAACACATCTTGATGAATATTTCATGATATCCTTATTCATATTGTCCCACCAATAGTTTTCTTAGATATCTCGATACATCTTTTTGTTTCTTAAGTAGATGGAGAAGATTGAGCTATGTGAATCATCCAACAACTCTATCTTTATCATAGGATTTGATGGTACACATAGTCTTGACCCAAATCTCACAACTCCTTCATTAGCATTGAACTCTGAGGATTTACCTTTTCTTATAGTTTTCACTTTCTTTTGAATTCCCACATCATTTCTTTGAACATCCTTTATCTTTTATAGAAGGGATTATTTATAAATCATTTGTGAAAGGATTGATGATGTTCCTTCCTTTATGATTCCGATGTACTTCATTTTAAAATATAATAAGACCATATCCCTATCAATTACCATAAATGATAGAATTGGTGGATCCTTTCTACTTAGAGAATATTTCACCTTACTCAATTTACTAGGATGGTAGTGTATTGAATAATTATAGTCCTTGATCATCTTTAACCATCCTCATTGGTGAATATTCAGATATTTCTATGTGAATATATACTTAAGTGTTTCATGATTTGTATATATTTCACAAATCCACCAAAAGAGATAATGCTGCCATATTTTCAAAGAAAAGATCATTTCAGCCAACTCTAGATCATGTTTTTGGAAGTCCTATTTGTGAAATTTCAATATCCCTGAAGAATAGAGTATTATTTTTTTCACTTTTCATTAAATCACAGCCCAATACCTTCTTCGAAGAATCACTAAATACCATGAAAAGTTCTCCACTTATGGGCAGTGTGAGAATAGGTGCAGTGATAAGCTTTATTTTTAGCTCCTTGAATCTCTCTTCACATTTTTCATTCCAAGAAAACTTGAATCCAGTCTAAGTTATCTTGGTTAGAGGGTTTGAAGATAATGATAAATTTCTCAAAAATCAATGATAATACCCAGATAAACAAAGAAATTTGCAGATATCTATCATAGTTGTTAGCCTCGACCATTCAAAAATTTCAAATATCTTTCAAGGGTCCATAGATGTCCCATTTATTATGATGAAATTAACTAATAATGAGACTTCCTTTAACTATAACTCATATTTTCTATACTTGGAATAAAGATTCTACTTTCACATGGGTTTTAGCGCACTTTTCATATGATCCTTGTGCTCATCCTTAGTTTTAGAGAATATTAGAATATAATCTATAAATACTACCACAAACTTGTTGAGGTAATCTCTAAAGAATTTATTCATCAAGTCCATGAAGATTACAAGAGAATTAATGAGTCTGAATGGAATTACTATGAACACATAGTGCCCGTACCTTGTATGAAAAGCAGTCTTGGGAATATCCTCCTTCATCCTAACTTGGTAATATCCCGACCACATATCTACATTGAATAATTATTATGATCCACATATCTGATAAAAAAAGTCATAAATATGTGGTATATGATAATTTTTATTTATTGTAATCTTGCTGATCTCATGAAAATCAATGAAAAGGAGCATTGACCCATCCGTCTTCTAGATAAAGAGGACTAGTGAACCCCATGGTGAAGCACTTGGGTATATCAACCCTTTATCCAGATTCTCATATAGTTCCTTCTTTATCTCTTCATGTTCCACAATAATAATTCTATATATAATCTTGGATAATGGTAATGTCCTAGGTATAAGCTAGATTGAAAATTCAACCTCTCATATAGGAGGAAGACCAGTCAATTCCTTAGAAAACACATTACTGTATTCCCTAACAACAGTCATGTATTCAAGGATGTTTCTTTCCTTAGACTCAATCATTTAATCTAGTTATTATTATGCATAGGGAAATAATATCCATACTTGAGATATTGGTGCTAAATAAGATTCATCCACCTCTTTACACTTGTACAGAATCATGGGTTGATTCACAATACAAAGAGTGATTTCCTTATTGTGGAAATTTATGTTAGCTCTATATAGAGAAAGACAATACATACCCAAAATTTTATCAAATTCCACCAAATTTAGTATGACAAGGTTCTCTGGGAAGTTCATCCCATAAATTGTGATAGGGGATGATTTATATACTTGGGATGCAATAATTTATCTATTTGTCATTTTCACCAACATCTCAAAATCAGGTTATAAATGGAAACCTCTATGATTAATTGTATTTTTTCTTGAGGGAAAGTAAATACCCTTCCATTATAATTTAGAGAGTGAAAGGAATATATTTATCAAAAAACTTTTCTGGAATTTGTTCCACCCCATTTCTTTGATATCTTCCTCATGATTCCTATTCTTGATCAATGTCTACCACTAATAAATTTCTCCCTCTATATGATAAACAAACAGTATAAACTTCTCTTGTTTGGAACATTTATGGATGAAGAAGACCTTCTAAATGGAGTTGATCCACTATTCCGTAATTAAGGGATCAGATGATCCATTGAAAGTTGGAGGCCTTTGTCATATAAATCTCTCAATTGCAGATTGTTATTTCTTAAGGGGATTTGAGAACCCCTCCCGATCTAGGTTTCTATTCAGAACCCAAGTTAGCTGAGAGAGTATCATCACAAAGTTTATGATTCCCACTACCATTGAGTTGAGCATCTCATTGGGGAGGTCATCACATTGCCCATCACATTGATTGTCTACCTGATTCATCCTAATTCTGTCCATTAGATAAATTAAAGGTAAAATTAGGGATAAGTATTTTTAAACTATTAAACACATAAATAGGAATTTAATAACATTAAAAGGATAAATTATAACTTACATTTATTTCCTTAACTTATGAATTTCTAGTCTTCAATCATTGTCATCTATGATCTATTTCCTAACACGTATTCTTACATGTATTTTTTAAGTACCTTAATAATGGTTCATAATGATATTATTAATTTACCAAATCATATCCACTATGAGTTTCAAACTAGGTGCACAGTAAGGTCCATTATTGTGTACCGGTTTAAACCGAGTCCGACCCTACACACCTTGTCAGAGTTATTACCCCTAGGTACATATACTCTAGGACCATGACCACTTGAAATATCTAGATAAGGATTTATTTTCTTGATAAACCACTTAATATATAATTACAAAAATTTAAGGATGTTTTCTTATAATTAGTTTTATCTCAAATGCTTTTTTAGAGGTTTTTAATCATAATACCAAAAATAACTAAGCATTCCCTTTGATAGAAACTATGGAAACTCTTCTCTTTATTACACATTAATTATTGATTTATTAAATAAGATTACACTTAATACAACCCAGAAGATTGATAAGTATAGTATATTTGGTAATTAGGTACATTAAAGAGTAATTTAAAACTGAAAAACATTATATTTATCAAAAACTTCCTTAACATGACTGCACTTAAAACTATATGAGAAATCTTGGGGACATACATAAGAAAGGGGTGAGCTATAAATCCCAGTAATGGAATAAACATGGAATAAAGTGATTTATTTTATAAAATAGGCATATAAATGGAGAATAAAAGGTGTTATAATCATAAAAATTAATAACAAGGCATGATATAACATGAAAATCATAACATGATAAATATGGAAACTAATTAAAACATGGCATCATAAATACACATCAAGGCTAATTACCAATACATCATGATGGAAAAAGTACCATAAAGGAATCAGTTTCACTCCCAATCCCAACATGATGTATCATGAGGCCAAACATTACCCAATGATTAGAGTGTTGTATAATTTTGGGTGCACCCGTCACTTCTATTTCATTCTCATGCTTAAGTGTGCCACATAGATCATACAACATGGATTCATTCATCATTATATTTCACTCCATGATCAAGGAGTTTAGAATTCATAAATGTATTTCCCAATTCACATAGGTATAAGTGTATAAATTTTAATGCTCTTAATATTAAATGAGTATGGTATTCACTACACAATTGTTTTGGAATGGAAAATCATAGTGAAATTTCAGCAGCATAATAGAGTTGCTTAAAAATTCATAAAATTGGTTGATGAGAGAGAAAGGGTCTCTAATAATTATTAAATAAAATGGAAAATGAAGAAGATATTTAATAAAATATTCCATCATAAGGAAATGAATATAAAAAACATAAGTTAAATAAGATACATGAATAGTGAAGAGAAAGGAAAAGATCCCTTACTTGAGTGTGTGACTCCAAAAGTTTGGGATGAGCTAATTGAGAGCTTGGGGGAACATTGGGAGGTATCTATATAGAAGAGTGAAGATCAAGGACGTGCTCAAAGTTTTTTTAGTGAAGAGAAATGGGATGTTGGGTGGGTTTATATAATAAATGAGTGGGGGTTTCTTTATTATTTCCCAAACTTAAGTTTTAGACTCTATATAGTAAAATAATCAAAAACACAAACCTTACGATGATTTTTGCCAATGATTTCTTTCAAATGGGATTGTTTTTATTTTATTGTATAATTCTAAGGTACAAACTTAATAAAATAATAACCATTCTTATGTGTAGGTGAGTCATGATCTTACAAAAATGATTTTAAAACCCTAAAATATATTAAAGGTTTTGGAGGATTCATAATGACTTTATAAAATTAATAAAATAAACTAAAAATGTCATTATTTTAAATATAAAACATATATTTGGTCATTTATACCTTTTATATTATTTATTACATCACTTTTGGGTCATTATTTTGTCATAATACATAAAGCATATTTAAACAGAATTTAATTTTTACCTGAAAATTTGACTCTCAAAAAATTATGAAAAATTTACCATTAGATAATTTTTAAATTCTAATTAAAAAAATAATTTTCAATTTATCTATTTTTTCTTTTAAATATTTTAATTTTCTCTTTTAAAATAAAATTGATATTTATTAAGAAATGATGGTTTTTTTATAATAACAGTTTTCAAACCCTTATAAAAAATACATATGACTTTATAAAAATTATATGATTATTTATATTTAATAAAAAATATTTAATAATAATATTTTATTAAAATATTATTCATTTCAAAAATACATTAATTCGTAAAAATAAATTCCTTAATTGAATTTGAATGTTACCCAAAAATACTATTTGTGTTTTATTGTATCAAAATAAAAATCATTTATAAAGTAACAATAATAGGATGAAATTATATCCATTATTTTATAAAAAATAATGTGCATATTCATATCACCAGGGTCTTGATACACATTCCTTTAATACACCAGAAAAATCCCTAAGAGTATGGTGTGTGACAATGAGACTTTCATGGGGTGGTTCAGCGTACATGGTTTTTTGTCGTGATCTGGGTGAGTTTAAAATTCTTCCATAAATGATTTAGATCATGATTTGGTTGTTGGATATTATTAGCTTGGGCTTGGTCAATGGAAATGACTAGTGATTCTATCTCCAAAATAATCTCTAATAAATGGTCTTCATATGGCATGATCCAACTAGTTGAGGCCATCACTTCCTTTGTATGTATCAATTGGTTTTGTTAAAACCCTATATATATATACTAATCGTGTGATCACCATTCAATGACTATATTATAGATGGAAATGATGCTTAATGGTCTTTTAAATACAATAGAATACAATAAAAACAAATAAGTGCATGTGTTTTATATAACCATATTACATAATAATATATTAAATTAAATTAAAAGAGTAATTTTATTTATAATAGTTTGGGTCATTTCACTTATCTATAACTATAGAAAAATAATCTACTCAAGTAATAAAGGCGGCTTGTGTAGGGTGTGAGATAAAATCTCAGTAGGCCACCACCAATGGTGTTTATAAGTAATACTAGTAGTGTATTTAGCAACAATAGTGTGATATTTTAAATAAATAAGAAACAATACTGAATAAATAACATGCATGCTCAGGTTCCTCAAGGACACTTGGTGACTCCACCTACTTTGGCTCATGGAAGGAATTATGATCTAATCGGTAACCATATGTATATAGTAATATTATATACATATTATAGATATATATATTTCATCTAACTATATGGACTAAATACATACAAATACAAGTAGTCATATACCTGGAATACTAGATGTTGGCTGGACCAGGGCATAACTTAGTCATCCATAACTAGTCAAAATGAGCCTATAATCTCCTGAAAAAGTGTATATTCCCTACATATCATAATTAACGAGAGGAATAATACTCATAAATTGAGATAATGGGTGTGTTTTTATGTCAACACCCAAAGAAAGGGACATGGTGCATCATGCCCACTATCCAAATAGTGTCAATGGTGTGGAACATCATGCTCAACACCCAATGAATGTGGGATTGAATCATCATGATAAAAAATTCCATTAACCTTCATTATAAATCTAATATCAATGACATAATAATAATTATAATAATATCCACAAGTTATCATTTCTCATGCATTATATTCACCATGCCCATTATAACCAAGGGAATTTCAATTCATATTTAATGAAAGCATAACAAGAGGCATGGACTTTCCACCCATTTATAATCCATTTAAAATAAAATATTTAATTAATTTAAGAAATTAAACCATCATTAAGAATTACATTCCATATAATAAATAAATTTAAATAACCAAAACATGGAATTTCATTTTACAAGGCTTAATGAAGTACTTAAAAGGTTACATTTTCAATTAGGTAGTTACCTATAAGGGGAAACTCCATTTACAAGATATTTCAAGAATTTAGAAGGTTATTTGGTCTAATAAACATTTATATACTAGTGGTAAATTTAATTTATCATCCAAGATGAACACTTAGGAGGCATTCCAGACATTTAAATAATTAATTATAAAGGGGAATTTAAAGTTGTAACAACCAAGGGGTTTCCATGATCAAGGTTGTTATCTTCTATTTACATAAAAATTATCCTCGGGAGTATAAAAAGATTTTTATATCAAATTTGAGTGAATAAATCAATTTTAAGGCAATGTGCGATGATGTCCGACATGCGTCACAATGGAGAAACTATGAAAACACCAAAAAATTTGGTGAAAATTATGATATCACCTACCTTAGGGTTGTTAATGAGTCCTCATTCAATGGAGGCCACAAGTTAAAAGTATATTGGTAGAAATTGAAGAAATGGTCCAACACTATAAAAACAAGGAAAATGAGCTTTCACATAAATATCACAACATATCTTTGGATAAAATTAGAATACAAGGAAGAGGACTTAAGATCGTACCTCTAGATATCCAATTCCTTTGAAAGATATTTATTTAGTGTACAAATGTAGAAGATATTAAGTAACCTATATAGGAAAATAAAAGTTCTCATGAGAGAGAAAACAAAGACATCATCCACTATAATGAATAGAAGGAAGGAAAAAAATTAGGTTTCTTATTTCATTAAGGTAAAATTGGACATTTCACCCTAAAAAACTAGGGCACACAGTTTGGCCCCATGGTTTAGCAAAACTGTACACAAATTTTTCTAAGTCTAATATCCAAGGAGAGACCCCACATTTTTAAGGATCATAGTTTCCCTAACCAATGCTCAAATCATGAAAAAATTATTTGTCCAACCTTTGCAGTTTTCACATGGGCATGCACCTGGGGTCACACAGTTTCAGATAAACTATGCGGATCCTAGATCTCCTCTATCAATCCCCTATATAGTTAGGATAGAATATATGTATTGGGATGTATAGTGTCTTCTAAACATGTGGAACATTTTATTTTCTAAATTTTTAGGGTTACAAGATCCAAAAAAACCTCAGACACCCCTGTAACCTCCATGATTTCATTGGGTAACATCATAAGGTAAAGGAATCTAAAAAAAATAGATGATTAGTTATTTCATGAAAAGATGGTTAGTTAAACTTCAGACTGAGTATTATTAATATGACTTCCTCTAATGGATTCACTGCATTTTTCCACCTAACCCAATTAAGGTGATGACCAGACTTTGAATCCCAGAATAAATTAGAAAAGATACTTTTGTTGGATTTTATAAAACTTTTAAAAATCTTGAGCATCAAGAGAAGTTGAAATGACATCAAGGAAATGATGTTCTGAATCATAGTGATATTCCCCCAAAGGAAAGAAACCTATTATTCTGATTACAAACCCGATAAAAAAAATTTCCAATGAGGAAATCAAAATATATAAACTTGAACTTACCTAGAGTGATATAGGAACCAAGATAAAGTAAATAAAAATAAGTTTTAATGAAACTGGACCATCTTCCCAAACACCCATGATTCCATAATGATTATCCAATAAGACTATAATAAAACATCTATATATCAATCCTACATCAAATCCATGCACCCACTACTTCCATATGTACTTGAGATACGATAAATAAGTGAAGAGAGAAATTAGAAGAAATATCCACAACTCAGATCCTAAAAAGTTGTCCCCATGAGATAAGGGGCACAAAGATCCTCCAAGAGTGTCTAAAACCACAAATACCAAGAATCTCATCCAACTAGGGTTTTGAGGACTTGGTAATTTAACTAGATAAATAAGGCACCCAAATTTATAATTAAATGTGGGGGGACCAAACCCCAGCATGGAGAACCCAAACCACATCCTAGTTTAGCTTGAATAATGATGATTCAAAAACCACAATTCCTTAAAATATAAACCCCTTTATATTTCTCAAGATGTTTTTTTTCTAAAAATTTGTTTAAATAAAACCATGATGTGGTTTTCTTCATGTCTCATTTAAACCCTGAGTTAGCCACAATGAAGTGATCACCAAACCACATCATTTTTTATAAAACACAACCCCAACCATGATGTTATTTCAGTCCCCAATTTAAATAGAGATTACAAAAAACAAAAATATGAAATACAAAAAGAAAAATGACCACCTTTTATGAACCACATAATGGTGAAGAAACCATGACATAATCCGATCATATAACTTACCAAACTTGACTATAAAATTCAACCCTAAAGCCATGATCCATGAAGTGTTGTAAAACCACGATTGAGAAAAAACATGAAATTTTCAAAATTTATCATTATGTGGTTTTCCCTTAAAGTTAAAATTCTTAACTTTCTTCCAAAATTCACCTTTAATATCCTTTCATCATCTCCAGGACTTTAAAATATCAAATTAGTGGACTAGAATAATTCAGGACTTTATATTAGATACATCTCAAATGATTCTTATCCTGAAGAATAAAAACCAACTTAGAAGAGTAAAACAGCTCAAAAACTTAAATACCTTATGCTATGTCTCTTAAATAGTAATCTCATGATCATAAAGGCTCAATGTAATGGATAAATAAATAACAACATCAATCACTTCCTTATAAAAAATTAAACCTCAAATATATTTCAAGAACAAGGTTTAAAACAACCCTGGGTACTAAAAATGAATGTAAAAATATAAATAAAACATAAATTACTAAAATAATTCATGGATCTATAATTTTTAGTTATTAAATAATTACTTTAAATGCTTACGTTTCACCAACACAATATTTATTCAACTAATGGAAAAATTAAATAAATGATTTTAAAAATATTAAAAATAGTACAATTTGAGTGAGGTATAGTGTACCACGAATTTTTTAGATAATTATAACATATTTAGATTGTGTTAAAGATTTATATTCTTATTTTATATTTTTCTTGATGTATTTAAAGTCAAATTAAAAAGAATAGCAACAAAAATGACATTAATGATTTTTTATGTTAAATAATATTTTATTAAACTATTTAATATTACTAAAAATACTATATTTGGAAAAGTTAATGGAATATGGTTTAAAATATAAACCATGGTCTATTTAAGGCTCAATTTTTCTTTTATGGTTACTTTCTTGACTCCTAAAGAGTAAAAAAATTGTTATCATTGTAATTGTCAAAAGGGTTAACTGGAGGTTAAAACGAAAAGATAAGGGTAAATCATAGTATAAAATTGTTTAAATTTTATGGAATGTAATGATTTTGACCCATCATAAACCTATATTTTAAATATATCATTATAGATCTATTTTTTCATGAAACTTAAATTATATTCATTTAATTCTTTAAGTAATTCCAAGAGTCTCCCTCCCCTCTCTGATGAAAGGGAACCTACTATCCTATTTTATTCATAGTTTAAAATCCTTTTGGTTTGTCAAATACCTACCCAAATATATTTATTAAATCCATAACCATGTATTATAGTCCTTTTTTCAATCATAAGACCAATATATGAAGTCTTTTGGTATAAACCTAAAGAGGTTGTTTGATGAAGAGATATAGTTCTTGACCAGGTGTCTTCATTTTATTTCTTCTTGTACCTTATCCAAATATTATTAAACCATTTTGAAATAGTAAAATATTTAACTTATATATACTAAAATTTAATTATTTTAATTTCATAACCCAAATTCATCTCCTCTTCCATCAATTGAGAAACAAAACTTTCATTCGTGTGTATGACAGACTTCCTCCTTGCAAACCGATGTAAATATTTTTCCATCACCACCTATCATGGATAGTTATAAATATGGATTCAATATATAAATATATATTATATTAATTAAATATTTATCATTCCTTAAATATTATATATTATAATATTCCTTACCTTTTTATTAATTAAAGAATGATAACATTGTTCATGTGTACGTGTGGACTACCCCCTCCACTAAGTGATGCGATTAGTTTTTCACCACCACATCACATGAATGATATATATAAGTGTATTAAAATAATTAATATTATATTTATGATATAATAATCATTATGTAATTATAAAATGACTCTTACATTCTTTCTATAATTATCTTTGAAAAATGGAAACATTACTCATGCATATGTACGACCTACCGTCTCCATGATTATAAGGCGGTTCATTTTTCCTAAACATATTTTATAGTTTGTTTTGATAGTATATTTTATATATAAAAATTATAATTATTTTTTATATGATGGAGTAATGAACTTTTTTAAAATAGTCATCCCACCAAATTCATTATGTACATATGATCTGAATATCATCAAAACATCAGACACGAACATAAATGATTAAGTAATTGAATATAACATGGTAATAAATAAAATAAAATGAAAAATAAACATGAAAAATTTTCTTAAGAAATTAAATAATTAACATAAGTTTGTTATTTAGGAATATAAATAGCGTATGTGATGATTCCGACTCAAGGTAAAAGACACTTTAACTTAAAACATTGTTTTAAATGTTTTAATGGTTTATTTTCTAAATATTTTTATTCCACAACTATATAATTTAAATTATTTTATGGATATATTTATATGTATATAAATATATTATAAAGGTAATTTTATGTCTCTTCTTAATTTCATACACTTTTTTTAAAAGTAACCATTTTAGTATTTTCTATAGAATGTTTTCAACTTCTTTTCAATAGACAAAATGAATGTTATATTTTAATGTTTAAAATATCAACAAAATTTTCCGCCACTAAAAATGTTAATTTATGTTTTAAATTCCTTTATAATGTTTTATTTTTTATAAAAATAAAAACCTTATGTTCCTTTATTTTGGGTATTTTCAAAAAATGGTTTTAAATGGAATGGATATTTCGATATCTGGAAATGTTTTGCTTATGGGTGTAAGGAATATTTTTATAAGTATGAAATATTTAATTTTTATGATCATGTTATAGTTAATATGAATTATTTATGATGATGTGTTATTATACTATAAACCATGTATGAGTGGTTCCATTATAAATCAATGATTGGCAGTTCCATTATAAACTACGGATGGATGGTTATGTTATAAACCAAGGACATGTGGGTCCACTATATCCCTCCAATGCATTGGGTAATGATTATATTCTTTTAGGAATTATGATAGAAGATTGAAATTCTAAGAGTGATATTGAAAATTATTTCCCAAGTTATCTACATGATTTATTCATAATTTCTATGGTTTTTTATAGAAACCTCATAGTTTTACAAGGTAAGCTAATGAGGATATGTATTTTCTACTTCCTAAGGGTGAAAAGTATAAATTTATGAATTTTTTTTCTTAAGTTTATCATGATCTCAAAGAAAACTTTATGAGTTTTATGTTTTACTTTAATATTTATAATGAAATGATTTATGAAACTATTTGGGTAGAGAATTTTATTTCTTGAGTAACCAAGTGTTTATTTTGAGCCAAAACATTATTTTGAGAAATAATTTTTTTATAAGTACTCATGAAATAACATGTTTATTTATTTATTTTAATATATACCTTAATAATATTTTTGAGCTCACCCCATATTTTAAAATTTTCTTCACTGGGTTTTTTGATGAGTAAGGACAATGATGTGATCATGATTGAAATTGTGAAGATGTTTCATGAAAATAAAACTCGTTATACATCAAATTTTTTATTTTATGGGAAAATGGAAACTAACTAGAAGTGTATACTTTGTGATGTAATAATTATTTATGTAAGGGTGATGGAATAATCCTCTAAAACTCTAAACCATAAATATCCTAAAATGCTAGAAAATGAATTCTTTAATTAAAACTCAATATTATGTAATGTTTAAGATTTAATACTTATAAAAATTGCTTGCGATAATAAGTAGTGGGTTTATTTAATCATAATCAGAGATATTTGATTACTGGACTAGGGGAGATTGGAGGTTACAATGATCATTTCATCCATCCAATTAAACCAAAAATTCTATGAGAGAGTAATTGAGTGAGATCTCACATGATTATAGAGAAAACAAGAGTGTAAAAAACCTCCTATGAACACATTACATGTAATATAATATCTTTTTCTATTGGTATCTCATAAAACAAGATACACACTTCATGTCATCATCATTTATTACATTATTTATTTACAAACTTACTACATTGACTTACCTTTAATCATTATGGTCAAGAATTTAATAAAAGTACTATCATCCTAATAAAATGGTCCCAAGAAATATCATCAATTTAGGAGTGAAAAAAATTTCTTGAACATTTATCCAATGTCATCCATCAATGATGCACCTAGAACAAGCTGCCTCACCATAATATAAATGTCATGGTTTTCATATTGAATCAAATTATGTGGTCAAATAGAACACATTGATAATGATCTCAAGTATGAATAAAAATAAATGTTCTCATAAATAAGAACAACCAATTACACTTAAAACATGTGGTGTTCCTATTGGTAGGCTAGTTCTCATGATCACCTCTACTTTATAAAACCATGTGAAAACTTCATGAAATTAAGTCTCAATGCTTATGATCCCCAACACCTGATATTTAGATATGATCCGTGTCCATTAAATATGATGTATCTAGACCATAAAACATCCTTTTAATATTAATTTCATAGTATCTCAAGGTTATTATTATATATAGGAACTACTATAACCTATTTCTACAAAAAATAATCTAAGGAAATTAACATGTAAATATTGGATACAGAAGTTTCAACACTATTATGGTAAGAAAACATCGTTTATAAATCTATGTATACATGATATGGTAATGGTAAATTGCCATTTAAGTTGGGATAGAGCACCCACTTTCACAACACCAAGAAATTACCAAACACTTTCTACCTATCCTTCTACCCTAAAAACAATCCATAAAACAAAATAAAACCATAAAATGGATTTAAAAATTAATAGAGTAAGAAAAATACCTCAAAATAGGGGTGTTACATTCTCCTCATTATTAATCTTTACATCCTTATAAAGATGGAGTTTTTAGTGGGATATGAGAGTTGTAGTCATTACTCCATCATCTTTTTCTCATGTTCCCACGTTTCCTCAGGATTTTCACCATATTTCTATAATACTCATAATAATAGAATAAATTTTCCAGGCATGAATTTATCTCATATGTCCAAGATATGAATCGATGCATGAATAAATATAGCATCTAGTTCTAGATCGATATAAAACCATCAAATCACATGGATTGTATTGGGTTGGTATGTCCACAATTTGGACACATGAAAGACATTATGAGCCAAAATGAATTGTTTTAGTAAATTTAATCGATAATCAAAGTCACAAATTCATTCAAGTATCCCAAAATATCCAACATACCAAGTTAGAAACTTACCTTTCTTACCCAATCGATGATGTCCCAACCCTAAAGAGACTTTCAAGAACACATGATATCTCACAAAAAAGGATAAATGTCGATGATGATTATCTTCATAATATTTTTGATAGATTCGGGCATAAACCATTCATTTCCTCATCATTTAAATTTTCTCAATTGTCTCTTAAACAAGGTTAGGTTCCAATAGTGAAGTTTCTCCAGTCTTTACCCAATAAAGTGGTGAGAAAAGAATATGTCCATAAAATGCCTCAAATGGATTCATATGTATTGTAGTTTGATAACTTTTGTTATATGATAACTCTTCTAGGTGAAAATGATCCTTAGACAAGCCGTTAAGATCTATAAAAAAATATTGGATCATGTCTTCCAGTGTCTGAATCATTTGTTCTAACTACCCATCCATTTATGGATGATGCATCATGATCATGGTCAATTGGGTACCCAAAGATTCTTGAGGTGATTTATAAATCCTAGAGGTAAAATGAGGATCCCATTATGAGATTATTGAAATGGGTATTCCATGAAAATTTACCAATTCTCGAATTTAGTGCATTTCCAATTCATCCAATGTATTGGTTTCACAAATTAAAATGAAGTGGGATAGCTCAGTGATCTGGTATACAATCAACTAGATCAAATCATGCTATAAAATAGTTCTCAGTAAACCCATGGAAAAGTTTGTAATAATCTTCTATAATTTTTATATTTGAATAGGTAAATATTGCTGGATTCCATCTGTTCATTTATTCTCAACCTTGACCTGCTTAAAAGTTTGTAATTTCATGAAATAATCAACCAAATTTCATTTCATACATGACCACTATTTTTTTTACCTTATATACATGAAAATATTTTATATTCCTGGGTTATTCACCCATTTTTATTGGTAATAAATAGAAATAGTTTGTTCTTGAAAAATAATGGATTGAATATTTGATAAAAAAAGAAACACGAGGTTACCATATTATTTTCATCCTTTAATGTTACCCATAACATTAAGCTTTTATGTAATGATAAGGAAATAATGACTTAATTTTTGAGCATCCTTAAATTTCTCAACTAAATATGGTATGAGTGTCATATAAAAGAGTATTACGACTTCGTTCTACTCATTGAAATTCAAATTCATATCAGTAATCATACTCATCAATGTAGCGACCCATACTTTACATACATTGTTATTACTTCAGAATTTAAGCACACTTATTACAACATATAACAAAACCAGGAAAGGACCGTATTGGTATAGTGTCTTTAGAAACTGGGAAACATAAACAACTGGTTCATAAAGCGTCTACACTGTCTCCCATTTATTTCATCATATCTATAGTCCCTTTTGACATATCTTACTTAATAACCTTCTTCCTGACCTGGGGAAAGAAAACATACAAAAGGGTGAGCTCAAATGCTTAGTAAGGGTAAAAAAAAAGAAATATCAATCACATCATATACATAAGAACATAACTTTTGGAAATCTTAACATGCAAAAGAAATCATAATTTCATAACATGGGATAAATCATAGTAGTGAAATGTAATCCCAATAATCATAACTTAAAACATGAAACTTTGTGGCATACACACATAATCATAGATAATCATTTCTTATTAGTCAAGACTCATTTCCAAGACTATCTTAGTGGACAAAGTCCATTTCTAAACCGAGTTCACTCCTCGTTTTAGTCCTGTTTCACTGAACCGGTTTAACCTGCCGTTCCAGCCATGTCTATCTCATGAGATATAAAATCTTTAACCAATGAATTGGAGGAAGATATAGGTCCCAACCATCTCATAATGATACCATTATTATGTGTGCCACAAAATCATAAACCATACATCATAGCATAACCCATGTAATAAAAATGGGAATCTTTAAACATCGTAACATCATAAAACAATTCATATAAGATAAAAGAATTCATAAAAATATTTCCATAACAACATAATCAAATCCATGTAATAATAGGTATAGAAACAAAACCCTTTATTATCTTAGATGGAAAATAATTTTGATAAAACACTCGAACTCCATTCTTGAGGAAAATATCCTTTCTACTTCAAAAATATATTTTCTTTCTTAACATGTCATACAATTTTAAACTAAAAGAAGTTGATTAAAAATAAACTTGAAAACTTGTAAAGGAAGATTCTTGGAATTTTTTTTTAAAAATCCATTCATGCCGTATAAGTTAAAAAAACATTCTTCTCGTACTTTTGTCGAAAAAGTCAAAAAGTACCTCGTACGAAAAACGACAAAAGATTCCTTTCATATCTTTTACTAAAAACTCACCGAAGGGTAAAATTGGATTTAAAAATTTTTAGGTGGATGGAAATAATATTACATATTGAGGAAACATGGATGTGGATGATAAAATACACCCCAGTAAATACCAAAGTATAAAAAATATCGGATAAAAATGAGATTATGATATTTCCCTTACCTTAGGTCCGATATGATTTGTACGTGTCCGAAACTCCTGTATAATGATTTAAATAATGTTATTGACTTATTACAGAATCATACTCATTGTTATGATATCACATATGGTCATATTCTTAGCTTCTTATTAGTAATATTTCATTACAACTTGTTATTCGGGTGTTTATTACTATTTGTTCTTATGCGTGTTTTGTCGAATAAATTCTTATTATTCTATTTAGGTTATAGATACCTCATTTCCAGAATGTTATTAGTGTAATATATATCATATTAATTCATTCAATTCATTTATATAATCATTATGCAATGAAGATCATGTAGAACAAGTTGCATCACATCGTGGAGACGGTATTCCGTACGTACGCACGAGCGATGATATCGTTCCCATGATCATGGAATTGTATTGGAGTATATGTATACTATTTCATAATCAATATCACTTTAAAATAATCATATATAGTTATTATTTAAACCATTATACCCATCCAAGTAAGGTGGTGGTGGAAAATATTTTACACCACGACATGGAGACGGTATTCTGTACGTACGCACGCGCGGTGATTTCATTTTATGAAGGATGGATAGATGGTGAAATAGGGTTGTTTCATACTTATAATAAAATAGCAGTATATTAGTGATACTGATGTTATTACTTCATAATGAAACAACTAAAGAAGAATAAGTGGAAGAAGAAATACAGTTGGAAGAATCGGTAACGGACATTACCTCTTCTTTAAAGCGCTTCTTTGAGACCTCCTTTTAGGGCACTAAAATTTGTCTTTGAAGAAGACCAGGACCTCTAGGATGTCTCTAGGGATGTGGAGAGAAGAAATTGGCAGGGTTTGGCTGAGCTTGAAGGCTCAAAATGGTGTGAGGAGAGGGGAAGGAGGTTCCCTTTTATAAGGGAGGAGAGGGGCTCCTTTGGAAAAACTAAAAATATTATTTTATTATAAAGTCAAGTTCAGTTTTAAATAGCTCCAAATTGATTTATTTAGAATCTAAGGTGGGGATGGGTCGAAATAATCTCATCAAATAGAATTTATACATGTTTAGGTTCCTATTTTAACCTTATCATTTAAATTTAACATTAAGTTAAATAATTTTACTTTTACCGTGTCTTCTTGTGTTCTTATACTATAAGGTTAATAAACTTACTATAAGCAGCCAAAAGAACCCCAAGTTGTTTATTATTAATATATATAACCTTATCTAAGTCATTTGGCCGAACATTAGATTTTTTGGAATAAAATAACAATTAATAATATAATATTTGTTTTAAAAACTATTTTATGTCAATTTTGACACTATTTAGTAATTGATTTTTTTGAAAATCACAAAAGAATGATTAGTTCGAACAAAGTTAATTAAATATATACTAACATGTCATATTAACCTATAAAATTAGTGGAATTCATAAAAAGTCTCAAATTAAATTTCTTTTGGTATTTATAACATCAATTATGTCAATATTTCATTAATAAGATAATTACTGCATCATCTTTGTGTCATAAATAAATTAAATTATTTAATGTCTAAAATTTACAAATAAAATACCATTATGTAGGAAAGACTTTTATATTTCTAATTAATATTTATAGTCAAATTTATCTTATGTATAGACTTATATTAAAAATTATTTACTTATTAAACTTTGATTTTAACTATTTTAACCCTTCTTTAAATAAATTAATAATAAATGTCCTAATCTAATCCAAGTGGGCCTAAATGGTCATATTTTATTCCTAAGTTTGTTTTTGGTCGAATTACACTTATCCAATAGAATTAGGACATGTGTTAGGGTAATAATAATATAATTTTTACCCTTAATTACTCTATTTACTTTTAACCATGGTAAATAAAAGTAAAAAGTTACTATTCACCAAAAATTATTTTCATCTCATTGAACAAAATTTTACTTACAGACATCAACCGTGTCTCTCAGATTTTTTAAATTCCACTCACAGAAGTCATAAAATTAAGTTTTATGAAAAATTCAGTTTTTTAACTACAACTTAGTGGTTTCACTATTCATCAAAAATTGAAAGTTTTCAGAAAAATACCAAAATTTCATCCTAGGATAATTTCGATATTCCGAATCAAAAAATGAAGTCAATTTTGAAAAATAAAATTTACAAATTTTCAAAAGTTGTTATTACTATTCATAACTGCTAGTTTTAATAATATTTTAATAGCATATCATTGTTTAGTGAAACTCGGTATTGCGTAGGATGCAAGCTATCGAGGAAGGTCACGATTGCATATAAAGAAAGCCAAGAAAGTGTTGTGTGTAATGAAAGATTCCTTTGATGATTTATATAACATAAAAGTATCGGGTGTTACATTCTACCCCCCTTAAAATGAATTTCGCCCTCGAAATTCGTCACTTTGTAACAAATAGATGAGGATACCTCTCCCTCATCATATCCTCAAGATCCCATGTAGCTTCTTCTAATTGGTGGTTCCTCCATAAAACTTTCACCAATCGAGTGGTCTTGTTTCGTAGGACTTTTTCGCTACGATCCAGAATCTCTATCGGCTGTTCTTCATAAGAAAGATCTTGCTCCAACGGTACAACTTATTAGCTGAGTACATGTGAAGGATCATGTATGTACTTTCTCAGGAGAGATACATGGAACACATCGTGAACTTCAGAGAGATTCGGTGGAAGTTCCAATCGGTAAGATACCTTCCCAACACGATCCAGTATTTCGAAAGGACCGATATATCTAGGGCTCAACTTTCCCTTCTTTCCAAATCTCATGACCCTCTTCCAGGGAGATATTCGTAAGAACACTTTATCACCAACTTCAAACTCTAGGTCTTTTCTTCGGTTGTCGGCATAACTTTTTTGTCGACTCTGAGCTTCTCTTATGTGTTGTTGAATAGATCTGACCTTTTCTACCATTTCATCAACGAGATCAGGTCCTAATAGCTTTCTTTCCCTAACTTCATCCCATCAAGTTGGAGTCCTACATTTCTTTCCATAGAGAGCTTCATAAGGAGCCATCTGAATACTGGAGTAAAAGCTATTATTATAAGAAAATTCCACCAAAGGTAGATGTTGATCCCAACCACCATTAAAATCCATAGATCAAGCTCTCAACATATCTTCTAGAGTTTGAATTGTTCTCTCAGACTGACTGTCTGTCTGAGGATGATAAGCAGTGCTGAAACTCAACTCTGTATCCAGAGTATGCTGAAGACTTCGCCAGAACTTTGAGGTAAACCTTGGATCCCGATCAGATATAATAGAAAGTGGTACTCCATGAAATCTTACCACTTCCTTCACATATATCCTAGCAAGCTGATCCAGAGAGAAATCATCTCTAATAGCGATGAAGTGTGCAGACTTTGCAAGACGATAAACTATGACCCAGATAGCATTACTGCCTTTTGATGTTTTAGGAAGTCCTGTGACAAAGTCCATAGCGATGTTTTCCCATTTCCATTCGGGTATGGGTAATGGTTGTAACATACCCTTAGACTTCTGTCTCTCAGCTTTAACTTGCTGACAAACCAAACATCGAGAGACATATTCAGCAACATCTCTTTTCATGCCATCCCACCAGAAGTACTCTTTCAGGTCCCTATACATCTTTGTGCTTCCAGGATGAATAGAGAATGAAGAACTATGAGCCTCATCCAGCAGCTCCTTCTTTAATTCGGAGATGGGAGGAACACAAACCCGATTCCTGAACTTTATTATCCCATCACAATCAAGGTTGAATTCAGGAACATTTCTCACCTTTTTTTATAACTCAACATCTTCTTTCTGTGCCTCTTTAATCTTCACATGTATAGATGGTTGAAAATTCATTTGATAAAGATACGATTTTCCCTTTTCATTATAATTCCAAGATCTATCCTTTGTAAATCCATAAATATTGGATCTTTTGTGATCCTCATCATGGATAAACTGGCATGGTCTTGTCGACTTAATGCATCTGCCACCTTGTTTGCTTTCCCAGGGTGGTAATGGATTGAGCAGTCGTAATCCTTAATCAGCTCCAACCATATTCTTTGGCGCACATTCAGCTCCTTTTGTGTGAAAATATACTTTAAACTTTTATGATCAGTATAAATGTCAAATATTTCTCCATAAAGATAATGCTTCCAAATCTTTAATGCAAAGATTACCGCAGCTAACTCCAAATCATGAGTTGGGTAATTTTGCTAATGTATTTTCAATTGCTGTGAGGCATAAGCTATCACCATATCATTTTGCATAAGAACACACCCCAATCCCTTCTTGGATGCACCACTGTATATCACAAACCTTTCTCCACTACAAGGCAGTGTGAGCACATGTGCACTGGATAACCTTCTTTTCAACTCCTTGAAATTCTCTTCACATTCCTCCGTCCAAACAAACTTAACTCCTTTCCGAGTAAACTTGGTGAGTGGATTAGATAATCGTGAAAAATCTTTCACAAAACGTCGATAATATCTAGCCAAACCAAGAAAACTTCGGATCTCAGTTACTGTTGTTGGTCTCGACCATCTTTCGATAAACTCTATTTTTGCTGGATCCACAGATATCCCCTATTTTGAGATTATGTGACCCAAAAATGAAACTTTTTGAAGCCAAAATTCATAGTTGGTAAATTTGGCATAAAGCTTCTCCTTTCTCAGGGTCTTCAATATAATTCTCAACTGATCTTCATGTTCTTCCTTGCTCTTTGAATAGACAAGAATATCGTCTATAAAGACTACCACAAACTGATCAAGATAGTCTCTAAAGACTCTATTCATCAGATCCATAAAGATAGCAGGGGCATTAGTAAGACCAAATGGCATCACTATAAATTCATAGTGTCCATACCTTGCACGGAAAGCCATCTTTGGTATATCCTCCCTTTTGACCCTTAATTGATGATACCCTGAACAAAGATCGATCTTAGAAAAGTATTGAGCTCCGAGTATTTGGTCAAATAGGTCATCAATGCATGGGAGAGGATATTTGTTCTTGATAGTGATCTTGTTAAGTTCTCGATAATCAATGCAGAGTCTCATTGATCCATCTTTCTTCTTAACAAACATAACAGGTGCTCCCCAAGGTGACGCACTAGGGCGTATGGACCCCTTATCAAGATTCTCTTGGAGTTGCTTCTTCAATTCCTGAAACTCAATTGGGGCCATTCTATAAGGTGTCTTTGAAATAGGCAAAGCACCCGGTATGAGTTCTATTGAAAACTCAACTTCATGATTTGGTGTAAGACCCGGTAATTCATTCGAAAAGACATCATCAAACTCCCGTACAATGGGAATATTCTTAATCATGAGTTTCTCACTAACCATTTGAGATAAATACCTTTCATTTAGTGGAATCAAGACCCATAAGATGGAAGAAATTTCCACTGGATGGTTATGTTCATCCTTTCATTGATAGACGATCATAGATTGATCTGGAATATGAAATGTGACCTCCCTTCTTTGGAAATTGATATGAGCTCCATATAAAGAAAGCCAATCAATGATAAGAGTCACATCAAATTCCACTATAGGAAGGATCACAAGATTTGCAGGAAGCACTTTCCCACAAACTTCGATCGGAGAAGAATTATAAACTTTTGATGTGACTGTTGTGCCATTAGGGGTTGTCACAGCTAACTCAACATCTAATTGTTGAGGTAATATAGTGATATCCTTAGAAAATTGTTCAGAAATAAAACAGTGGGTGGATCCAGAATCAAATAAAACATTTGCTACTTTAGAGTGGATGGTAAGTGTACCTTTCACCACATCGTTATCGTACTCCACATCACTGATAGAAATTACATGTGACTTTCCTTTGTCTTTAGCCTTAAGAGTTTGTTGACGTCGACCATCATCATCAACCCTTGGATGTGGGCATTTATTGGCATAATGCCCCATCTCCTTGAACTTGAAACATTGAAGTGTATTAGGTTCATTCTGTGTATCCCTTCATTTATTTGCATCATTAGACATCTTCTTCCCATCATTGTGGCATTCAAATGCCCAATGACCTTCCTTTCCACATTTGAAACATTTAATTGTCCCTTTAAGACAACTCCCTCCATGTTTCTTTCCACACTTTGAGCATAAGGGAAAACTCATCTTATTTTCAGTGTGCTCTTTAGATTTTCCTTTGAATTCCATTTTCCTCTTCTTATAAAACCCATATGACTGATGGGTTACTCCAATCTCCATCTCGACTTTGAGATCACATCGAATGATTTCCTCGTAGCTATTGAAGTCCCTTATGGATAACGCTCTTCGAAGACTTGGTTTTAAGACACTAAAGAATCGATTGATCTTACTCTCAGGTTGGATAATAATACCAGAAGCGTACCTTGAAAGTCTTGTAAATTTTGCTTCATAGGTACCAACAGATTCATCATCCTTTTGCTTCAGTTCAAGAAACTCTTTCTCCATCTTTGTTCAGAGAATGCGAGGGAGGTACTTATTGAAAAATAAGTTCTTGAACTCGTCCCATTACATGGACTCAATTTCATATCTTTGCCTCATATTCTTGATAAGATTCCACCATTGATCAACATCACCTTCCAAACAATACACTGCTAAGATGACTTTATCATGTTCAGAAAATTGAAGAACTGAAAATATCTTTTCAGTAGTACTAATCCACTGTTCAGAAACTAATGGATCAGTAGACCCGTTGAATGAAGGTGGATGCTACCTCATGAATGATTCAACAGAATGCTGCTCCTTCCTTTTCTCGTTTGGAAGTCCTGCATGATTCATATCTTGAGAATGTTGTGTGAGCATGGATACAAGATTTTGCATTCCATCTCCCATAAAGTTTGGTTGCTCGGGGGGACAATCATTTCATTTCCCGTCGCATTCCGCATTAACACGGTTCCTTCGGGTTCCAGATATTGACTAAAACCAAGAAGAATAGTGTGAGCAACACTAATTATAATAGGAAAACCACATAATCAAGAATAAAATTTCATTCTGAAGGTCTTATGCTAGGTTATTCATGGCCATTTCTAAAACACTAAGATTCTGTTCTATTCTTAGACTTATCCTTAGGATTCTTACTATGGCTTTCACATCCTAGTTTCCAAAGGTTGACTATACCTTTCCTCTGATACCAACTGTAGCGACCCATACTTTACATACATTGTTATTACTTCAGAATTGAATCACACTTATTACAACATATAATAAAACCAAGAATGGACCATATATGTAGAGTGTCTTTAAAAACCGAGAAACATAAACAACTGGTTCATAAAGCATCTACAATGTCTCCCATTTATTTCATCATATCTACAGTCCCTTTTGAAATATCTTACTTAATAACCTTCTTCCTGACCTGGGGAAAGAAAACATACAAAAGGGTGAGCTCAAATTCTCAGTAAGGGTAAACAAAAGAAATATCAATCACATCATATACATAAGAACATAACTTTTGGAAATCTTAACCTGCAAAAGAAATCATAATTTCATAACATGGGATAAATCATAGTAGTGAAATGTAATCCCAATAATCATAACTTAAAACATGAAAGTTTGTGGCATACACACATAATCATAGAGAATCATTTCTTATTAGTCAAGACTCATTTTCAAGACTATCTTAGTGGACAAAGTCCATTTCTGAACCGAGTTCACTCCTCGTTTCAGTCCTCTTTCACTGAACCGGTTTAACCTGCCGTTCCAGCCATGTCTATCTCATGAGATATAAAATCTTTACCCAATGCATTGGAGGGAGATATAGGTCCCACCCATCTCATAATGATACCATTCTTATGTGTGCCACAAAATTATAAGCCATACATCATAGCATAACCCATGTAATAAAAATGGGAATCTTTAAACATCGTAACATCATAAAACAATTCATATAAGATAAAAGAATTCATAAAAATATTACCATCTCAACATAATCAAATCCATGTAATAATAGGGATAAAAACAAAACCCTTTATTATCTTAGATGGAAAATAATTTTGATAAAACACTTGAACTCCATTCTTGAGGAAAATATCCTTTCTACTTCAAAAACAAGTTTCCTTTCTTAACATGTCATACAATTTTAAACTAAAATAAGTTGATTAAAAATAAACTTTAAAACCTGTAAAGGAATATTCTTGGAATTTTTTTTTAAAAATCCATTCATGCTGTATAAGTTAAAAAAACATTCTTCTCGTACTTTTGTCGGAAAAGTCAAAAAGTACCTCGTATGAAAAACGACAAAAGATTCCTTTAATATCTTTTACTAAAAACTCACCGAAGGGTAAAATTGGATTTAAACAATTTTAGGTGGATGGAAATAATATTAAATATTGAGGAAACATGGATGTGGATGATAAAATACACCCCAGTAAATACCGAAGTATAAACAATCTCGGATAAAAATGAGATTGTGATATTTCCCTTACCTTAGGTCTGATATGCTTTGTACGTGTCCGAAACTCCTGTATAATGATTTAAATAATTTTATTGACTTATTCCAGAATCATAATCATTGTTATGATATCACATATGGTCATATTCTTAGCTTCTTATTAGTAATATTTCATTACAACTTGTTATTCGGGTGTTAATTACTTTTTGTTCTCATGCGTGTTTTGTCGAATAAATTCTTATTCTTCTCTTTAGGTTATAGATACCTCATTTACATAATTTTATTAGTGTAATATATATCATAATCATTCATTCAATTCATTTATATAATCATTATGCAATGAAGATCATGTAGAACGAGTCACATCACATCGTGGAGACGGTATTCCGTACATACGCACGAGCGATGATATCGTTCCCATGATCATGGAATTGTATTGGACTGTATGTATACTATTTTAGAATCAATATCACTTTAAAATAATCATATATAGTCATTATTTACACCATTATACCCATCCAAGTAAGGTGGTGGTGGAAAATATATTACACCACGGCGTGGAGACGGTATTCCGTACATACGCACGCACGATGATTTTGTTTTCCGAAGGATGGATAGATGGTGAAATAGGGTTTTTTCATACTTATAATAACATATCAGTATATGAGTGATACTGATGTTATTAATTCATAATTAAACAACTAAATAATAAGAAGTGGAAGAAGAAATAAAGTTGGAATAATCGGTAACGGACATTACCTCTTCTTTAAAGCGCTTCTTTGAGACCTCCTTTTAGGGCACTAAAATTGGTCTTTAAAGAAGACCAGGACCTCTAGGATGTCTCTAGGGAAGTGGAGAGAAGAAATTGGTAGGGTTTGGACGAGCTTGAAAGCTCAAAGTGGTGTGAGGAAGAGGGGGAGGAGGTGCCCTTTTATAAGGGAGGAGAGGGGCTCCTTTGGAAAAACTAAAAATATTATTTTATTGTAAAGTCAAGTTCGGTTTTAAATAGCTCCAAATTGATTTATTTCAAAGCTAAGGTGGAGATGGGTCAAAATCCTCTCATCCAATAGAATTTAGACAAGTTTATGTTCCTATTTTAACCTTATCATTTAGATTTCACATTAAGTTAAATAATTTTACTTTTACCGTGTCTTCTTGTGTTCTTATACTATAAGGTTAATAAACTTACTATAAGCAGCCAAACGAACCCCAAGTTGTTTATTATCAATATATATAACCTTATATAAGTCATTTGGATGAACATTAGATTTTTAGGAATAAAATAACAATTAATAATATAATATTTTTTTTAAATACTATTTTATGTCAATTTTGACACTATTTAGTAATTGATTTTTGTAAAACTCATAACAGAATGATTAGTTCAAGAAAAGTTAATTAAATCAATAATAAAATGTCATAGTAACCTATAAAATTAGTGGAATTTCTAAAAAGTCTCAAATTACATTTATTTTGGTATTTATAACATCAATTATGTCAATATTTCATTAATAAGATAATTACTGCATCATCTTTGTGTCATAAATAAATTAAATTATTTAATGTCTAAAAATTACAAATAAAATACCGTTATGTAGTAAATCTTTTTATATTTCTAATGAATATTTATAGTCGAATTTATCTTATGTATAAACGTATATTAAAAATTATTTACTTATTAAACTTTGATTTTAACTATTTTAACCGTTCTTTAAATAAATTAATAATAAATGTCCTAATCTAATCCAAGTGGGCCTAAATGGTCATATGTTATTCCTAAGTTTGTTTTTGGTCAAATTAAACTTATCCAATATAATTAGGACATGTGTTAGGGTAATAATAATATCATTTTTACCCTTAATTACCCTATTTACTTTTAACTGTGGTAAATAAAAGTAAAAAGTTACTATTCACCAAAAATTATTTTCATCTCATTGAACCACATTTTACTTACTGACATCAACCGTGTCTCTCATATTTTTGAAATTCCACTCACAGAAGCGGTAAAATTAAGTTTTATGAAAAATTCAGTTTTTTTAACTACCACTTAGTGGTTTCACTATTCATAAAAAATTGAAAGTTTTCATAAAAATACCAAAATTTCACCCTAGGATAATTTCGATATTCCAAATCCAAAAATGAAGTCAATTTTGAAAAATAAAATTTACAAAATTTTAAAAAGTGGTTATTACGATTCATAACGACTAGTTTTAATAATATTTAAATAGCATATCATTGTTTAGTGAAACTCGGTATTGCGTACGATGCAAGCTATCGAGGAAGGTCGTGATTGCGTGTAAAGAAAGCCAAGAAAGTGTTGTGTGTAGTGAAAGATTCATTTTATAATTTATATAACATAAAACTCTCTGGTGTTACAATCAATCTCCACTAATCATGAGATTCTATAGATAATAGATTATGAAACTTATGTCTTAAAGAATCATCCAAAAAATTTCCTTTGTTTAGTGTATAAACCAAGTCAAAGTAGAACATCTGGAGATATTAGATCAATTTTCTTTATCTCATGTTCAAATCCATTTTTGATAAGATGTGTTTCAAACTTTTATCATATGAGAAGATAGTGAATTTATCACCAAAAAGATAATGATGCCATGTTTTCAAAGAATGAATCACCATAACTGATTTTAGGTCATGGTCTAAATAATTCTTTTCATAAATTCACAAAAGCTATGATCCAAAATCTATGATATGATCTACTTTCATGAGATCACAACCGAGTCTAGATCCAAATGAATCAAAATTTTCCACAAAACTCTTCTCAGGTTCTTCCAACAAAATAATTGGTACTAAAGTGAGCCTATATTTAAATATAAAAAGGTTTACTTTTATTTATGACTATAGTAGAATGGAGTTCCCTTTTTAACGATCATTATCACATGAGATGAAATATATAAGAAGTCCCAAATGAAGGGATGATAGTAACCTTCTAAGCCTAAAATGTTACATATCTCAAATACATTATTTGGTAGTTTCCAAGAGATTACATCTTATATATTTTTAGTATCTACTTATATAAATTTCTCAAAAATAATATGACCAAGGAAATTAACTTATTATATCCATAAATTTTATTTAGACAATTTTTTATATAACCATTGCTCTTGTAAAATGATAAAATCAATCTCTAAATGTTCTTTATAGTCTTTTAAATTTTGAGAATACACCAGAATTTCATTCCATAAATACCACAATGAAAGAGTTTAGGTACTACTGAAATACATGATTCAAAAATTCCATGAAAAACACTAATGTATTTGTAAGACCAAAGGTCATGATTTCATATTCATATGACCATAATGACTCATAATTTTTTTATTTTTAATATCCTCTTTCCTAAATCATAGTTAGTGTTACCTAGACTGGTGATCAATTTTAGAGAACTACTGAGCTCCCTTTAATTGATAAGAAAGAACATATATTTAAGGAAAATATATATATATATTCTTTATCACAAATTGATTCAATTTATGATATTAAACATAAAGTCACAACAAACTATCTACCTTATTTTCAAAAAGAATAAGAGAAACTCAAGGAGGCATACTTGGTCTTATAAACCCTTTACTTCCCAAATCATCCAATTGGACCATCAATTCCTTAAATTACATTAGCATCATTATAAATTATGGAAGTTGTTGGAACCAAAAAAATGCGTCCATGTATTTCTCCAAACGTTGATAGACATGATACTGGAGCATAACTCATTTCATAGGCTTTTATTTGTCTAGTCATGGAGCCTAAATGGAGTCAAAAATCATAATTTATGACCATTTGAAGTTAGATTGCTGAAAATGACCATCCTAGATGATTTTGGGGAAAATTATGGTTTTTCGCAGAAGAATGGAAATTTAGTGTGCAAGAATGGATGATTTTCACGAAATAATAGAATCATATGCATAACAACAAAATATTATGCGCAAACTATCGTACAAACCTTTTACATGCCCAATATGATGTCATCTTCCGCCTTGACCACCTTCGAAGTAAGGTGCACACAATTTATGAGTTGCACGCACAAGATAAGCATGCACAAACAAGATTCTTATGCACCCAATGATACATATGTTGGTAATGTTCTGTGAATCCCTAGTAAAATGTCTAAGAAAGGTGAATTCAAGTTCGGTTATGTGCACGCATAATTAGCATTTGCGCACAATATTCTTACACACCCAATGCAATGTCAAACGCCACTTTGCACACACACCCTCCATCGGATGCGCATAAGACCTATTCCACACCCAAAATATTTTGTGCAACCACTAAAGGTTTTTTTCTATAAATAAAAGTGCACCCCCCCCCCCACGAGGGAGGTCTCCAGAGGTCGGACACCACTCTACTGCGTGTAAGACCACCTCTTATGCGCCTTCACGGAAGAATGGAACCCTCCATGTGAGATCTTGCGTGATAGGTCCCATATGGGTCCACCTTCACACGGGCCCATAGTGTTTTGATCCTCACCCAACTTATTTTCTTCATAGGTCATGTTTTTGAAAGATTTCCTCTTGCACGCAAGATTCCATTCTTGCACGCAAAACCTCTAATCTTACGTGAAAAACTTCAATCTTACGTGCAACAGTGATAATGTGCCCATATTGCACGCAATAGTACCCAAGATTGTTCCCTATGGGCCATACCATAGGGGTTTTGACCCACACCCCCACTAGGGATCAATTTCAGGATGTGGTCCTGACCCTCCGAGTTGATCCCTTCACTACTATCACTAACACCCATGAAAAATGGAGAGTCTCACCATGAAATTTTTTAGCCAGGTCATAGATATTTTACATTGTTCCCTTATGCACACCCACCTTCCACCTATGGAATACCATGATTTTAGATTCTCTTTTTCACTCCATGAAACACCTTGAGTTGATATATATTCCTCTTGGTCCATTTCCCATGTCGTGAGTTGAGATTATCATCATGAATTCCCAAAGTACCTTGAGGAGAACCATTCCTCACATAACTTATCCAAACCCCATCACCTGACTCCTATGCCAGGATCCACCAAAAAGGGATGCTCTATCATAAGTCCCAACACCAACCATTTCTAAGTTCCTTATGAATAATAGTCCCCTCTATATGACTATAAACTGTAGTACACCATATGTGACAACCATAGGATGCCTCTTGTTCTGAATAAGATATTCCTTATGTGGCAAGCATAAGATTCCAATGGTCCTCTCTACATTACTATAAAATGTAGTACAACATATATAAAAAACATAGGATGCCTCTTGCTCCAAACAAGAGAAGACTTATGCACCAAGCATAAGATGCCAATTGTCCTCACTACATGACTTTAAACTATATAATTCCCTATCATTCAATAAGAGGATGCCTCTAGTTCCAAATAAAAGATTCATTATGTGAAAAGCATAAGACGTCTCATTCCATGATTATAGTGGCATAATTTCAAGAGCATTGGAATCCTTTTGAGCATTAAAACACCCCACCTCATGATTTATGAGTCCTTGATTCAGATCTTTATACTCTTTTATAACTGAAGGGACCCCCCAATGGCCCAGTCCCATGCCTCTTTGGCTCATTTACCATTCTGGTCCAATTCTCTAAAAGACTTTGGACAACACTTCATTTTTTGCCCCACATTTTGAATATGGTTTGCAGTTGGACCTCATTTGTTTGTTTCTATATCAGGATAATGTAATGTGGATGTTGTGTTTCGAATATGGTTAGCAATTATCTCCCTTAATCATTCCACCATCATTATATTCCAAATGTTGGTCATATTATTCATACATTTCATCTCCCTTTGTTCGGACTACTTCCAAATCCCTTGGTATTATCCCACTTCTGCACTAGATAATAGGTGTAGGACTCAATTATATGCCTCAAGGAATCAGTGGTTTAGGATTCCCTCATGTCTAGACATGAGGAAGACATTACGGGTATCTTCCAGGCGTAATCTCCATCCACCATTTCCACTCCACAGCAGCACCTGAGCATCTTCCATGCATAAGCTCATCCACCATTTCCACTCCTTAGAGGCACCTAGGCTGCATCCATGCATAATCCCCATCCATCATTTCCCCTTCTTAGTGGCACTTGAGTTACTTCCATGTGTAAGCCCTATTTACCACCCTTCATGGTCGTACCTTTTCACCACAATCGTTAGGTATGTTGTTGCCTCTTATTTATCACACTAAGATTGACTCACATGAGTTTAGAGTAAAATAGTGACCATGAAATCCTATTTGGGACACCTTAGCATGTAAGCCCCAATCCCCTCATTCTGAATTATGTGGACTTTTATTCTTTCCCTCTTCAGGAAAGGTATGTAGGAAGCCTCCCTGAGTTTCAAGCCCATCACCCATCTATCCCATCACTTCATGTCAGTTCACCCTCATCCCACATGATGTTAAATTGTATTCCCCTTACACCCCGCATGATGTTAAACTATATTACTTCAAACTACATGGGTTTTTATCCCTCTCTCATATGCAGGGTACGTAATAATCCTCCATGAGGTTCAACCCCAAACACTGGTAAACTTTGGAATCCCTTTCATTGGGTCCCACATCCTTGGTTCGTCCCTTAGTGGTATCAGACTGTCTCCTGGTAAGATAATCACGTGTATTCCCCACACTCATTTCACACTTCTCAGACCAATATTTCCCCTCTTACTATGGGCTACTAACCATGCTTAACCCCCATCATGTCTCTGGGTCGCTGTACTTTGTGTACACCTAAATTTTATGTCCCATCCTGAACTACATGAACTTTGATTCGCTTCCATAGGTATACATAGGAAGACTCCCTGAGGTTCAATCCCATCATCCATGTCCCATATTGGTCTTTCCTTTGATCCATTGTGTCTCAGGAGGCTCACTCCCTAACCTAGAGGCTCTACTTCCTTCAGGTTCACATCCATTTAATTTGATTCCCTACCATGGGGATACATAAAAAGCCTATTTGAGGTTCAAGCCGAACATTACCATCATATTCATGTTAGTTCCACCCCATTCATCCCATCCACTTTGTTCAACCATTCGTCATCCATCCTGATTCTTACCCGAACTGCCATATCCCAGTGAGGTCATGTCATCCCTCCCATTGCTGCTTCTTATAGCACCCAGAAAACTGACCACGTATAAGCCCCACACAATACATAATCATCCAACCAAGAGTGTCCCTCTTATGATGGGAAGACAACCACGTATAAGCCCTGCACAATCCATAATCATCCAACCAAGAGTATCCCTCTTCCAATGAACCGCTAACCATGCATAAGCCCTAACACATCTCTGGGTTTTTGTCCTTTGTGTACACCCTGATTCATCAAACCCTTTGAACTAAATGGTTTTTGATCCTTGTATTCTATATAGGGTATGTAGGAATACTCCTTGAGGTTCAATCCTAGCAAATGGTACACCTTAGTATTCCACTTTCTGGGGTGAACTCTCCCTAATCTTCCCTCAGTGGTGTCCAGATTAGCCTTCATAGTGTGAAATCTTCCCTTTATGGGACACACCACCCTGGGTCCACTCTTATTGGGCATTATAATCTATCCATATAGTGTCTCCCTCTCTCAAGTGCACTCTTTCTAGATCCTTCTTTAGTGGTGTCCAGATCAGCCTTCACGGTGTGATATCATCCCTATTTGGGATACACTACCCTGGGTCTGCTCTTTTTGGGTTTTCTGATCCATCCACCTACTAAATATCCCAGGTGCCCCCTCTTAGGGGTTCACCTTCCTGATCCACCCTTAATGGTGTCCAAATCAATCCTAACTATCTTTAAAAGATGTTAATCTCATGGAATACCCCGTTTTAAACATGGGAAGATGAGGAAAACCTCAAAGACACGCCTCTGGCATAAGATACCCCATGATTGACATGGGATGCCTTGGGTTCTGTGTTCTTGAGATTCCCTATTATGAGTAAGAATACATGTATTCTAATGTCCATGCATCTAGAGATGCACCGACATGCCTAATGTTACCATATACTCTGACCTAATTTTTCTGCCCTTTAAAGACCCCTTGGAATGTCTAGACATAAGTAGCATAATTAACCAGTTTCAAAAACATTAGGCATCGGGAATAACTTTTGATAAAAAACAACTGAAATCTACGAGGTAGACCTGGACTGCGTGATGATTTCTGAGGATAAATCTAGGGAAGGAGGAATCGAAATTCCATAATCCCATTTCGATTAAGGAGGAAACGTCCCTGAAGAAGTGATGGATGCCACCCGCCATTGGAAAGCGGGAATGTGGGGAAATGATCAGCACATCCTCAATAGATGGATGCATGCCTCTCTGAAAGCATCAGAAACATAGGTGAAATAGGATTTATCCCTATAAGATAATTAATTGAAAATTACATTTCCCTTTCCACAACAAAAATGATGAAATTTTTAGGAAATATGTTAGGATACTGATCCAAAAAAGTAGTAAAATGTATTGTCTCAGTTATATAATTATTACCCAAAGTTACTACTAATAACTGATAATAAATAATTCTAACCATTGGTTCTAAATTTCTTTATTTTATAGCAATCACATCCCAATATCCTTTAAAAATATGCATCACCCCATCATAAGATGTAAAATATACTTATTGTGTGTAACATTTTATATAATACTTGAAAGAAACTAAAAAAATCCATTATTAGGATTATGTCAAATACATCCATATTTAAAATATAAAATTCCTAGTCAAATTAGACTCCACTGATGGTTAGAGAATAAGATTCACATTTAATAGCCCTAGAGGTGTCTAGATACTCATCACATGTGGAATCATCTCAATATGAAGCCCCATTCAATTAATAATACATGAAGAAATTAAAGAGTATAATACACCAGTATCAAAAAGAACTTACATATGATTTGAGTTAAGTAAAAGGTTACCTCATACAATTAAAGGATATTATTGGTCTGCTGTGATCATTTTATTAGCACCATATAACTACTTAATCACCCCCTTATTCACTATCTCCCTATTTTTCTTTTATTTCTTGAGGATTCGGGTTCCTGGAATCACAATAGTTTGCTCAGTTCTAAATATGAGAACTATTCTTATGTGATTGTCATGTCAAAACATAATATGTATGAGACACATGATATATATTATTAGTAATCGACTTTGTATAGTTATATCAATAACATTGAAGATGTATCATCTTATTAAAATAATTACATGCTCTAGGTGGTTTCATAAAATATTACTACTTATGATCAAAAAAACCAAAACAGAAATACCTAGGCTTGTTTATTAGGGCATGGAGAAAATTTAACTAATTCTGCATTTTGATTTTAGGATACTCTATCACCTTGAAAGTATGTGTCCCTCATCCTCTTGTTCTAAGCAGTAGTGTTCCTACTTGATCCTATGTAGAAAGGCATACTTCCTCCATTAGGATTCCAAGTAATATCCCTTTTCTCTATTGTTCAATCTGTTAACCATCTTCTTATAATTAGTAATAAAGAGTACATATATCTTAGAAAAAATTTCTAGTCTCAGTCCAGACTCTAATATGCACACCTTTAAGGACTCCATAATAGCTACTTCTAGAAAGAAAGGAACCAAGTTTAGAAAATAAGATGTATACTCCATCAATTATAGATTTTCTTTCTTAATACTGAATAAATATTTTATTATAGTTATCTTGAAGGTGTGTGAGTGGAATTTTTTGTTAAAAAATTCTTAAAATCCCTCCCATGTAAGACCATGGTTAAATTTATCATAGAAGACTAAATATCACCATTATCATTGAAGATCCTCCAAAATGTGGACTGGTAAATTCACCTTTATATCTAACGAGGTTATAAGAAAATTGAATATTTGGTTTATTCTATTAACAAACACTTCATCCTTTTAAGGTTTTGAGTCCTCATGAAATATTAGTGGATTTAGTTTTTGAAATTACACAAAATGATCCACTTTTCATGGGTTTTCATTTCGATTTACCTTACCAAAAACATGAAAATCTTGAACAATACTATGAACAAGTTGTTTATTCACCTGTGGCTCTGCTTCAACCACATTCTTTGTAGAATATTCTTGTGGGATACTATATCATCTAACTAGTACCATTTTTCTATATTTATAGACATCACTTAGTACTAACTCATTAGCTATTGGATTAGAATATTTCAAATAATCAATAGTAACAATCAATATAACTAATTTTCAAAAATAATAAAACATAATATGATCAATTCATTCAAATTAGAAAATCTCATTACCAATGTATGATATTTTATACTCATAATTTAAACCCATGATGATGATATGAAGAGACAAATAAAAGTGATTTAGAAAATTTTTTGTACCTATAAAAACTTGGTAAATTTAATTTCAACATTGAGATGTTAGCTATGTCTTTTTACGATATACATTTCAAGTTACAACATTTCTCATCTCCTTGTTACCATACAAATATAATGGAATAATAAAAAATGACATCATTTATAACATCACAACCCTAACAATTTTCTTGGAAAGAGACGAGGTGCCATTAACCTTAGGTGATGTCCCCAAGACACCAAATATTGTAAATAAATTCTAATGGATTACTTAAACGTTGGGGAAAAATTTCAAGAAAAAAAAAACAAAATATATGTTGCATGAAGTATAAACATTATTACTTAATGAAATACCAACAAAACATCAATATTAGAGTAGCAGTGAAAAGTTAGAACAAGGAAGACTAATATGACCAAAAGACATCCTAATGTTGCAACACTAATGTGGCATCACTTAAACCACTCCATAAGAGAACTCTAAGATATAACCACCATCCTGAGGAACGCAACATCATGATGTTCCACTAGAGAAATTAGAGACCTTTTCTTTACCTGTGTCATGAAGAACAACATCTTCATATTCAACCAAGTACAAATTCAGGTTTTAAGTAATCATACCCAATATGCTTTCCACAAGATATTTCCAAACTCATGCCACCGGGATAAGAAAATATTAGATCATGGTTCAAAATATAATTTTTAATAAAAGAGAGGTAAATAGATCAATTCAATAATTTAAAAATTTTAAATTTAAAATCAAGAATAATTTTTCATTTAATTCCACTTGTAATAACCAAAACCACACCCACTTACCCACACACACATGCATGATAAGTAATAGTACCATACACATCAGTGTTAACTCATCAATCCACCAAGTCATCACTAAGTTACCATTCTCTAGGTTCCTCCAATTAGGTCCCTCATTCCAATTCCATAATGATAAGCCCACATACAATGTAATTATGAATAGAAATCACATATTTATGCCAAATTTTCACAACAATTTACTTATTAAATAAATTATTCTTTTTAAATAATTAAATGAAACACCTTTCATGCATCGTCTCAAATTCAAAATTAAAAAAAAAATAAAAAAAAGATTTTATCTGAAAAATATTCAAATATGGGATTTCCAAATTATCAAGCAAAGGGGTTTCCAAAATGAAATTAGCACATGTTTCCTTTGAAATTAAAATAAATTGATTTAAATATCCAAGACTTAAAGTTCTAGAACAAGTTGAGAATATAGAGAATACACCAACCACTTATGATTGATTTCAACACCCACAAATAAGGGAGAGAGAGTTCACATAGAGCACCATATAAATAAAACCTCAAGATGAGTTAGAATGTACTGAAACTGGACTTTATATTCATTTAGTTTAAGAAAATTTAGGAGGAGAGGGTGAGTGGAGGTTATAAGAGGTGATTTCTAGGCACAAATTTCATTACAAACTCTCCAAATAATATCACACATGGATCCATAAATCCTCCACCAAAATCGGCACTTGAGTTTTCCATTAAAAAAATGGGTTTGATCAAAACAACGACCTGGGGGTTCTCACCATGGACATGGTGCTTCCGATTTCCCCATTTCCATGAACCCACCATAGAAAACTACTATGATGTATTTAAAAAACCCAAGAAATTTTTACTACACCATTCCTTAGACCATGACATGGTGAGTTATCCTCTAGCAGTGTTTCATAGATAGACCCCCAAAGTACCATACCTAGGGCCCACCCAGTGACCATGAACTCCCTTGGGTATTTTGGTGTGCTTGTGTTTCACAGGCACATCCTTAATGCACCATGCCCTTCACCATGATGTGTTATTACCAGTGGTTCACCAAGAAATTCCAAAACATATCTTAGCACCCTACTAATGCTCTTTGAATCCAAATAAAACCACAAAAAGTCTTTAAAAATTAAGAGAACATGGAAATTACATCAAATCAGGGGTGTTACACTACTCATATTAATGACTCAGATATCACACCCCCTAAGAATAAAACTTCCTTAATAAAAAAGTGACACTTTAGAAACATATCATAAAGTATATTCTCTCTCAATATGCCTAAGAAAACCTCTGGATATAGACTATGATCTTCCCATGTACGGGAGTATACCAAAAATATCATAAAAATATTTGACCATAAGGGAATTGAGATATGAATGGAAGAACCTATTTATTAGGGCTATAAATATCACTATAAAATTCATTAAACTTAAAGAAATCACAAGGAACTCATATATCCCATACTTTTTTCTAAAAGCAGACAGTGAGATGACATCCACTCTCACTCATATTTGATGATACCCTGACCTCATATCGATATTGGGAAACCAACTAGAAACCATTATCTTGTTGAATATGTCATAAAGAGAAAGAGGATAAAAGTTCTTAAAAATAACCTAATTTAACCTATAGTAATCCATAGATAAATGAAAATTACTGTCTCTAGTCTTGGAGAGAAAAAAATGAACACCCAAAGGTGAAGTGATTAGGTAAATAAAACTCGTTACCTCTTGGACCTCTAATTAGAACTTTAAATCACCCAGCTTCCACAAAGTCATCTTATATTTAGAAATGGATATGGGTTCTATACTTGGAACTAGATCAATTTTAAACCCAAATTACTTATCATGAAATAAACATAATAAATTATTTGGAAAAAATATTGGATAAAACTTTTCTATAGGAGGAAAGACTAGTTTTCACATATCCTCCTCATCACTAAAGAAACACTTGTGTATAGAGATATGATCAAACAAAACTAGTAATGATCAGGTCCTTGTAAACTTTCCTACACATACTACTCCTTGATAAAAATATAGTAATTTCCCTTAGAGGATATAAAAGATGCTCATAGATAATAAAAATTTATGTGTTCTCCAAAATGAGTTAATAAATCCATGTCAAGGATCTCAATGAATCTACTCATATAAATCACAAAAAATACCACAAATGTCCATACCCACTCACTTATACAACACATCTTATAAATATGTTAATATCCTTGAATATATTTCCCATAAGAGTGTTGAGGGTCAATATTCCCACCACACACACTAATGCCAAACCTAGGTCCTTAACTAGATGATTAGAAAGGAAAGTGTGTGTCACTCCTAAATCAAACAATAATAAATATAAGGTAGATTTCACTAAGATCGTGCCTCTAATTTTTGATAACCACTCTCCATGGTTAAGTAGTGTTTCATCAATGGATTTTTTTCTTAAACCCGTACCTTGGTCCTAGCATCTTGAAATCATACTGTCCCATATCGTATCACCATGTTGAATCATTTCCTTAGTTAACAACATTCCCTACTAGGTCTAGATTATATTTAATAACCTTAACTACCACTCTAAGGTACTTTTTCCCCCAGTTCGAGGTCCCTGAGTCAGTCCAATGCCTTTATTACTACCAGTATAAGGTATATTTCTAAAAAATCACTATAAGTTCCACATCAACCCACACAAACAATACTTCTTTGGTGGTTGATTAAAATATAGTTCAATGTTAATTGGTTGACCACACTTGACTCACTTGAGGGTGGTCCTCCCTCAAGGGGGTGAGATAAACCTTAACCCTACCTATCATTAGCTTAGGGTGAACCATAATATACTCACTTATTTATTTGTAAAGACATACTACCAAACTAATAAAGGAAGTAAACTAACCAAGAAAACCACCCTTTATTTGTTTCCTCCCATCTATGAGGGCCTAGTTGATAACCTCTAAAAATTTAAAATGAAATATGTTCACCTAAACATCTATTGAGTTCCTCAATCCATCATCAAGACGTCTCACCCTAACAGCCTCATCCATATCCAACATCAAAGAAAAAAATAGCTCCATGAAACGTGCCCTATAATCCATTGTTAAGACCAATAGGGGTCTATATACCCTGAGAGGGGGGGTGAATCATGGTATGGATATTATTTTTCAAAATTCTTCCCACCCCACTAGATCTTAACCTCTTTATTACAAGGGTCATTTTGTTTCCACTTGTGTGTTTATTATGACCACTTCTTTTCTTATGTATCTGATGATGATGCTTTAAATGCAATGCAGGGAAGTAAGCAGGCAGACACATATATTTTTACTTAGTTCACCCTCACTGGGCTATGTCCAAGGATCATACAACGACAATGTGCTGCTGTACCAAATCCAATAAAGCACACTTCTGTTTACAAGGTTCAGGCTAGATCACCTATTTTCCAAGGTTCATTTCCTTTACAAGGTTTAGTGCCAGCTCACTGCTTTCCCATGGGTCACTCCTTGTTTCTCTCTCTCTGGCTCACTACCGGTGGAGAGGATAACCTTCTTCCTCTTCTTTTGATCACTGCTTTGGAAAGGATCCACTCACAGTTTATAGACCCACAGTTCACTTCATTGTCACTAATGAATACATCCTCTATTGTATGTAGATGCTCTGTTGAATTCCAACTTTCACCTGTAGATTAATATCACTTTGCACTGAGGGTATCAGGCAATCTTCCAGCTTTCACGCATCCTTGAATCACTGTCGTGCTTCAACCATACCTGGTGACCTTCTCTAAGACAGCGCGCAAGTCTCAGCGCACAAGTTAAAACCGGAACACAAGTTCACCTCACACACTTACAAGACACTAGCTTCTGCAAACCCAAACTTGTGCGACTCACACCCTTTTACGCCCAAACCAATTTTGGCATGCAACCATCAACTGTCACGCTTCTTTGAAACCTGGAGCACAAGTGTCACCAAACCAATTGCGCGGAACCCCCTTCTTCAACTCAAAACTGGGGCGACTCACTTCCTTTCTCACCCAAACCACTATGGACGTGAAAAAATCAACTGGCGTGAAAATTCTACTTGAGCGGCCACACCACCACTTACAAAACCACCACACCTGTGCAACATGAGCTCTGATTTTCTCTAAGTGTTGAACTCATACTGAATGAGGAGGGGTCAAACTCTATTTATAGGAATTTGGAAGCCCTGTGCGATGGTGCACAAGTCTCCTCTCGGTGCACATGTCTCGGTGCGCAAGTCACTTGCACGACCAACCCTAAAACTTGGGCACCCCTTTTCCCTTTGCCATATTTTGATGTTCTGATCTTGAAAAACATTAGGCACACAAGTTTCCTCTCCTTTTAATACACGGAATTAAAGTCTCTTTGCCAAAACCACTTTTCCCCATTTTTCATTTTTCAGGCCCAAAAATTTGGCAAACACTGGATAATGGTGCCACCTTGTATCTGCTCTTTTCGTACCGCCTCCAGATCATCCATTCCTTTTTCAACGTTCTTGAATAAAAAATGGACCATTAACCACAACCCTTGAACTCGACATACCACCATGAAATCCCTTTTTTCAAAAAATTTGTATGTCATGGTTTGCTTTGTCAACAATCACAACACAGATGTCCACTTTGTCAACAAACACAATCACCTCAAAAATGATTCAATGATACCTTGAGGGATTTTTTTCCAAAATCCATAACTGACATATCTCTTTGGGTGAGATTTATAAAATATAGTGTACATATCCTCTTTAGTGTATTTGGTAAGAGATGGTGAAAAAATGGGCCTAAAATTCCTTCAAGGATATCCCTTCATTTCGACCCACCCGGACTTTCACAAACCACCCATGTTTGGATGATCTATGAAGAATATACATCGTATGATTAACCCTTTGACCAATGAGGGTCTCTATCCAGTCAAATATTATCTAGAAAAACTCTATCTAGAACATAATTCTCTATATATTACCCTCACCCAAAAATAGGGATAGATGCTGCATTTAAAACTCCCTCATAAGATCAAACATGGATGGTTCAACCCTTAGATATCAATGTTCTACTAAGTGTGTAACCCATAAAAAATTCAATTAGGGTTATTAATGCATAGGAAGATCTAGTTCCACATCAAGTGGAGCATGATCACCTCTACCCTCATGGTGATCAACTTGAGGCCATTGTGGTTCTATATCACTGAAATTTCAATCTCATGTATTAGCATATATTTATCATAGTTCTTAGTATTATATTTTAGGAGAATAATAATAGGAACTAAAACCCACTACCCCATAAAATCCCTATCCCCATGGGGTTCCATAATACTCAGGCATCCCCATGCCCAACCTAACCACTCTCAAGGTTTAATACAAAACACATTCAAGATCCATATAATCAACCATCATATATTAGTAATAAAAGGATCCTGTAACCATAGGTTTAGTCAAATAAATTGAATCCAATAACTTATGAAATAAAACATTGCATAAATTATTGTTGGAACTTTAAATAACTACCCTTTATTTTCATAACTAAGTTCTCAATTACATACAAGCATAAACATGAAATTTTAATGCTACAATATGAATATGATGCATGAAAACATTCCATATTACCACCCCAGGACAAGAACTGAATAATAGAAAATAAATCACACACCATATTCCTTGAAATATCAAAATTGTAATACTTAAAAACCAAGAATATTAATTTTATAGCCCAATAACTTAGAGTTTTCCCCTATAGGTGTTACCTAGGAACAAGTATAAGGCCCATGCCATGTTCTGAAAAATCCTATTTTTGTTTACCATTTTCTAAATAGTAATACAATTTAGAACAAGGCTCTAATAACACTTTATAGAATCCTTGATTTTTCATCCCAAATAGTGTTATGTTGGAGAGCCATGTGATATCAGGAATATCTCCCTATATAATAGAGGTTTATGACCCATAGTGAAGGTATCCTGATATTATAGGGAGACTATACCAAATATAAAATAATTTTCAATAATAGTAAAAATGAAGATAAATCATCTTCTATAAGTAAAATTCATAATATAGACATTATAGTGATAATTCAACAATAACAAAAAATCACATGCTATAATAAAATATTTAACCTCTCTAATGTTATAAAATTCATACATAAAGTGAAGGATCACATGAAGGTTTGATTTTATAAAAAAAATAAACCAAAATATATAAAAAATGGATACATTAAAAATTGTGTTTGAGGATATACATAGTTCTATATGCCACTCCTAGTTATCCTTCTATATTAACCATCAATAATTGGGCCTTTTCTCTTACATGCATCCCTAACCATGAAGTATGCACACCCATTAAGTTGTATGCGCATGCTGTGAGAAATATACATAGTATTCCACTGCCAATGACTTCACTAAATAGATATAGTATATATGGGTGCATGTATAATATGATGTGGAATTAAAATAATAATAAATATAATACATGTCATACTTGTATGATAGATAGATACCCAGATGTATAACCATACATGTTTGACTAGTGTTGAAATGGGAAAATTATCCCATAGTCTAATAAAAAATGGATGGTGAATGAGTTATCACCACTAAAAATAGTAATTTTTATGATTGATTCATCACTATAAGAATAATATATTGATGAATAACACATCATCATATAATATCCATAAGGTTTAAAGATGCATCACTATATAATAAAAATAAGGGTGAATGAGGAATCACAATAATACTTGTCAAGGTAAATGAGTTATCACCATATCAATAAACAAAGGTGAACAGTATATCACCACATCACAATATAATAATGAATGATATATCACCATACTATTATACAAGGTTAATGATGCATCAACAATATAATAAACAAAGGTGAATGATATATCACTGACATAACTATCTAAAGTGAATGATTTATTAGTAATATACCAATAAAGATTGATGACGTATCATTAATACCCTAACTATGTTGATGTTATATAATTGATATAATAACCAAGGGTAATGATATATCATTGGTACACTATACATGGGGAATGTCACATCATCAATAAAATATAATGAGTAGATGACATATCACTAAAATACCATAATCTAGGGTGAAAATGGATCACTATACTAATAAAAAGGGTGGATGATATGTCATAAATATAATAATCAATGTGAACAATATATTATTGACATAAGAAAATCAAGGGCAGTCATCACCTCAGATAAAGAATAAGTGAATTAGTTATCACTAACATCCCTCATAGAATAAAATTCCACCATAATCCCAAACTCATTAGACCAAGATCACCCACTAGGATACCCATGTCCTAAGCTTCATATACTTTGTTCTATATAATTATACCCAACCACTCTTGAAGAATCTTAGGATCCTATACCACCACCCATGTCCCAAGGGGAAATCCATATTAGCCACTAACTATACAAAAGTACTATAACTAGGATAATTCACTAATATCCCAACATATACTCAATCTTTTTATCAATGAGGAAATCTCAAATATGTCTTATAAGGATCACTAACTCAATTCATGGGTATGAATACCCCTTATGGGTCCCATTTTCGAGGTATATCACCACTTACCCATGGTGACACGACAATTAGTGACTATGAGTTCAAATAATATGGTTATGAGGACCTATCAAGGGATATATAGTTCATAATCATCACATAACACACAAATTAACCCAACTCGATTTTTTATAGGCCATTCAATATCACCCTCCTGCACCTACATATCATATGGAACTTGAAACTCATATAAAATGAAGGGAAAATCTTGGAACCAAATACCTCATGACCATATATTTCATCCCATAAAATATCATTGGATGAATATAGTTAATTGACAGAAAACACAAAATCAAACCAAAACCCCAAATTTAGGGATTTATAATGAATCAAAAGGATGCAATGAGAGGAACTATGGATTAAAATTTTACATTAGGTTAGTATTAACTTTTGGATACCATCACAACTAATGAAATGATATTCTTGAAATAATTGAATAAGAAGAAGCCAAAATTATTTGATAATGAAAGGAGGGGTGAGTTGTTCTACATAAGTGGCAATTAAGGAAAGGGGTGTATTGAAAAAATGGAGGATTTGTTAAATGTCCAAAATATCCCCCTTAAGTTAGAGGTTATAGGTCCCACCAAAACCTTGGTGGCCACCCATAAAAATTATTCATGTCATCGGGGTCCTAATGCTCACCATTGGACACCCTGTAGTGGGGGTAGTAGATCCTTCCAAGGCCACTAGATATTTAGTTCCCCATACCATGATTTCAGGGGGAATCTTCTCTTAGAGAATTTTTTTACCACCTCTCCCCTTAGATCATTTGTAGATCATGGACCTCCAGCACCTATATCAAAAATTATATTATTACAAAATACACAATAATTGACCAAATCTAAATCAAATTAATACCTTGGTTTATTTGATTTATTAAAGGTTTGGTATTAAAAATTCCTTCAGTGACATGTACTTTCTATATGTTTCTCATACCAAGTCTTCACAGGTAAAATACCGAAATACTGATAGGGTTTCATCAAGATTTGATAAAAAATCCTCTCAAATCCTAATAAACATTGTATATTTTAATCCAAAATGAAAGAAGAAGGAATAAGGAAACTACTAATTGGTTTTCCTTGAGTTAAATTGAGAAACATGAAAATAATTAGTGAAAATTTGGATAAAAACTTATGGAGGAAGAAGAGGAAGGAGAGGTGAGGTAATTAAGGATCACACAAGAGGAGGAAGAATTAGAAATGGGGGATTTACTCACTCTAATTCTAAGTTTAAAGGTTCTTAAGTTATTGTATGGTTTCATTTATTGTTTGTAAACCACACATAAAAATATGATTTATCCACTTCCCTAGTATGGTCTGAAAAAAAGGTGCAGGAACACGAACTTTGATTGTGTATATCCTAAAATATATAATCCTTCATCATTTTCCATTCAAACGTCACGAACCACTCTATCTACTTTCAATACTTTATTTAAATGATAAATTTAAGTTTATACTAATACCAAAACCCATACAAATTGTAATTCACATCCAATTACATATATACAGATCAAAGTATCCATTATAAATTTACAAAATTCCAATTCAAAAAAAAAATTAATTACAATTTTCATGGCCTTTGTTCATTATTTAAAACCAGTAAGGTTGATTAATTAAATCCCAAAATTAATAAATATTATAATGTCTCTTATATTAATATTTTAATCCTAGAAATGGAAGTCAATGTCAACTCATATAACTACTATGATCATTTATATTAACTTTTATTCCATAAATTTTAGTTATATTATAATTTCAAATTCAACATTTATACTTTAAGGTTTCATTTTCAATCTAGTGAAACCTTATGAATTCTAATTTTCATCCATTTGGTCCATCACTAACTCTGAGCACATTTCTTCCCATCATAAGTACTTACCCATATAACTTTATATCTCATCATTATGCCTTATAGTTTTTCCAAAAAATGGAATTACCTTATTTATTTTATAGTTACATGATGATCATATAATCCAAATCCCATTATAATATCCCTTTAATTACTAACATTATTCTTCCACCCAATAAATACAATTCCATATTACATTATTGCAAAAAACTCCAAGTAAAACATCAAGTAATCAATTTCAAACAAGGATTTTTAAAGCCTAATTAAAACAAAAATTCACTATCCAATGGGCCATCGAGTCCAAACATCAAAATCAATGTATGATGGTTTAATATTCACCATTTTTTAAATTTTAAAAAGATTTAAATATTTTACATAATAAAATCAACCTCAAAGGTTTGTTTTAAAAACATAATGGTATTCAAAAACTCCTTAATTAGCTCCCAAAACTATTTCACTAAATTATTTTCCCATTTGAGAAATTAAAACATTTATTTAAGAATATAAAGAAATATTCAAAACCAAATACAACATTACAATGTTTTAATCTATTTTTTGTAAAATTTGAAAAAAAATAATATTTTCTTATTCTTATATCCAAACCATGGAATTAAAATCTAAAATTTCGAAAAAATCTAATTTTTTCAGTCATTATTGAGAAAATTAAAACATTATCATGTGTAACACCCCAAATTGAGATATACGAGTCTTGAGTTAGAGATGTCATAGATCTAAAGAATGTATCCCCACATGATAGAGGTTGTAAAATATTGATAATGGTAAAAATAAATACTTTGTAAGGATCATTCTCTTAATGTTTAAATAAAACTTAGTCAAACTAAGATTTACCAAAATTTTGGTAAGAATCACTACACATCAAACATTCCCACTATATCAGGTATTAAAAATAAAAAAAATTCATATGATAATTATTAAGGAGAACATATAATTCCCTACAGTTATTCTTAGGGGAATTGTAACATCCCATCCCAACTCTTCATCTTGAGAGGAGGCAGAGATGCTACTAACCTTAGGAGACACCCACAAGACATGAAAGGATGATAATAAATGCTAAGATCTAAGTAAAACATTAGGGGATGATTTTCCATGAATACTAAACACAACTTGAAAAGATAAAATATAGAAACCCAACTAACTATATGATGCATGGATATAAATAATAGTACTTGAAAGAAAATCAAAAAACAATATTATTAGAGTATTAGTAACATGACATAATAAAAAGAATCAAGTAACCAAATGAAAAATTGATGCAGAAAAATCAATATAGAATCACTCCAATTAATAAATGGAAGAAAATACAAGCTACAAAAAACCATCCCCAAGAATTATAAATAAGATTCTCCACTAGAGAAGTATGATACATTTCCTTTACCTTTATAATGAAGAGTAACATCTACACACACACCAAAGTGAATATATAGGTGGTGAGTAAACACACCCAATAGGATTTCCCCAAATAACTTCTCAAATTACTACACTAGGATAATAACATGTTTTATCATAGTTAAAAACATATTTTATAACTAAATGGGATCATCTAAATAGTTTATTTATTTAAAATAATTAAAATAGAAATAGAATAGTTTATCCTAAGAAATAAGTTTAAAAAAAATAACTAAATAATTTTTTTCATTATTTCCTTTACACTTGGAATAATTATTCCATGATTCACACACACAACCACACACACACACATGAATTATAGGTGACATATCCATACTCATCAATGGTTACTTTCGGATCCACTAAGTCATCACTAGGTGACCAATCTTCATGTTCCCCAACAGAACACAAACCATATTTGAGGTCACATCCAATGAATATAAACTCACACAAACCATGTAGGCTAAGACCATATTACATATCATTTTATTCCACACAGACCCTTTCTTCCATTTTAAACATTTCATCAAACATCTTACTCATGTTAAACAAAAACCATGATTTCAAAACCATAATCTAAAATTATAAAAAATGGGTTTTGAAAAATCCGTCAAATTCCCATGTTTTGAAACCATAAACCCAAAAGGTTTTCCTTCAATAAATCATTAAATGTTTTTACTATAAAAACAAAAAAAAATTAAAAAAACTAAGCCTTAAAGGTCAAGAATGTAACACCTTGAGTTTTTATGATTTTTTTTCAAATAAATTAAATTTATTTGATAGCATGAATTACACACAAAAATAGTTTTATATTATTTCACATGTAACACCAATTTAAGATTGATCTATGTTAAGCAAATGTTTGTTTTTCATTACACATGATAGTGAGTTTTAATGAAACCATAATATATTATTAATATAGTTTTTTAAACATGACTGTTATATCCCAGTCATTAAAATTAGTGATATGAATAGTAATAATTTTTTAAAATATTATGTATAATGGATTTATATAAATAAAATATAATGATAAAAAATTACTTAATTTTTGGTGAGGACTTTATATGTTTAAAAAATAATATTTCTCAAAAAATGATTTTCGTTTCTTTTTTTGTGATCATTAATAAAATTATTTTTTAACACTTTTAGAAAATTAATTTGATAAAATAAATTTCATTTTTTAAATAATATTTTCAAAATTATATTAGGGTGAATTGTTTGTATTTTTCTGAGAAGTTTCATTTTTTGATGAATAGTGAAAAAACAGAATTTTAATTGAAAGATGCATTTTCATTTAATTTACTTATAAAGATAAATTATATTTTAAATTGTTTTTAAAGTAAAATTAGTTGAATTATAAATAAATTAATTAAATTTATGTCATTTTAATCAATTTTATATTTAAGTTTTATATAAAACCATTTTAAAATTTTGAACATTTTCCCTATGAAAAATCGCATTCTCATCACTTTTGTAGGATTTTTTTTAAATTAAAAATTTACAATTTTCTTAATGTAATTTGAAAAAATGTATTAAATATTTGGAATCATAATTATTTTTATTTTATAATTGGTTCAAGTTAATTTTTTAATACCAAAATGACTTGTAAAAACCGTAAAAATTATTTACCATGGTTATGGTAAAAATATGTTTACCACGGAGTTAAAATAAAAATATGAGGGTTAAAATGGCCTATAAACATGTATAAAAACCATTTTATAGTAATATTTAAACTTAATACATTATTTTTTTGAGAATGGTATATTATTGGAGATGTTTTACAGGAAAAAAGTGGTGGGAATTATTTCTTTCAAATAGTTACAAGTGTGCCACTCACCTCACCTAAAAAGGAAACACCCTATTCATTCTTATTAACACCTTAAAAACCTTTTGGTTTGGAAAATAACTAAATAAATCACTTAAAAAATTTCTTCATATCATCCTAGAATCCTTATTTTTGAAATAAATCCAACCTAGGAAGGATTTTGGTGCAAACCTAAGGAGGATACATGAAGAAGAGGTAACATTCATGAACAAGTGTTTTTATTTTATTTCTTACTACACCTAATTAAATTTTTATTATAAAATGATATATAATAAAATCAGTATATTTAATATAATTATTAATTTTATGTTAAGTTCATGACCTACAACCACATACTCTTTCATCAAGTGGGTTATGAAATCATCGTTCATGTGTATGGCAGACTACCACCTCACAAACTGATATCATTTGTTTTTCCATTACCACCTATCACGGTTGTAAATAATAAATTATTAATTTTTATTATACTATATTTATGATATTATTATTCTTATATAAATATTATATCATACATAACTCCTTTCTTTCCATTTTTGGGAATATGATAACATCGCTTGTGTGTACGATAGACTACCACCTCACGAAGTGATGTGATTCATTCACACATTACATGGAATGTATTAAGGATGTGTTTAATAATAATAATATGTGATATATATGAAATAAAAATTAATTTTTAATGATATTATATCATTTAATTTTCTTTCTATAAAATTTATAATAAAATAGAAACAACATTCATGCGTACGTATGACCTATTATCTCCATTAATAGTGTATTTCATTTTCTGTCAATAAATTTTATGAATTACTAAAAATACATATATAATGAATATATATGATATTTATATCATGGTTAAAATCATATATATGATTAAACCATGATCTATTTAATAGGACCAAATGTAAACTGTCAAAACATATATGAAAAACAAATTGGTTATTTCGCAAAAGGTGACTTTAACATGAAATTGTTAATAAATGGGTAATAAAAGGTAATAAGTAAATCATACATGGTATTATATATATAAATATGGATGTTTAATATATTTATAATAAACTGATATTTATTATATCATAATTTTAAAAGAGTATGATGGAAGTGAATACTTAAGTCTCTCTTTTATTTATGGTAGGCATATGAAAATTCACCACTCATTTATTATGAGTCAAATATATACTACCCAGTTGAAATTTTATATCATAAATTATATTCTTTTCATGATATTTAATTTTTAATTTTGTTTTATGCTTTTTTTTGAATTAGAATTCAAAATATTACCAAAGCCTTAAGGGATTTTTTTATCAATTTTCCTTCTTTGAGACTTATTTTATGTTATGTACCTATATTCATTAATGAGGTGTATATAAATACCCTTTAACATGTGATATATTGAATTTATTTATCCTCATGATATTTTAAGTTCCATTTTATGTTATTCCTTCATGGGGATTATGATTCAAAGTGACCAATGTGGTATTGATTTTATGTTACAATCACATCGTTTATTGGGAATGTTTATGATTATGTTTATGATGACAAAATATTATGATCCATATCTAAATAAACTCATGAATTGTATTTCTTACTATTTATTCATTATATTTTCAAGTAATAATACCATTTTACCACTCTTTGGTACTTAAAATAATAGGTAAAATATTTATAATAAAATTCAAATTTATTTCCTTCTTCAGTCAAAAATCCATTTTCTTCTAAAACCATTTTTTCTAAAAACAATTAATTTTTTTACTATTATCTAGTAAATTTTAAATACATTTTTACCCATGTTTTACTTTTTTACAAAAATGTTTTAAAATAAATATTCATTTCATTTTCCAAAAAATCCGCATTTGGATTTTACTAAAAATATGAAAGGAATATTTATTTTAACATGTACAATATGAATAAAAATTACCTTCATCATGACCATTATTTTATTTTAATATTCCTTTATATTTTTTCTTTGAATATTCATTTATAAGTTTTCTTTGAATATTCCTTTAACATGTACAACATGATATTTTAGGTTTTAATTTTTTTTTTAAAGTGGAAAAGATATTTTCTTCAAGAAATGTTTTAAATGATCGATAAAAATCATTTTCCATATAAGATGAAATTTGATGAAGTAACTTATGCCTTATTGGAGATATGATCCAAGGATACTATTTTGGTTATTTCTCTGAATGGTTTATATTTATGATGGCATGATGTTTATGGGACCCGTTTCTCTTACATGGGTTATACCATGATAAAATTATTATGAAACCCACTTATTTTCCATGGGTTATGCTATAATGGAATGATGAAGTGATTATGAAACATGTGTCTTTTCTATAGGATATGATATGATGAAATGTTTATGAAACCCAATTCATTACATGGGTTATGATATGATGAATGTTTTATGATATTGTGACACACAAAAATATGGTTTTTATTTTGAAATGGGTGGGACCTATATCTCCCTTAAATGAATTAGGTAAAGAATTATATCTCAGAATATAGATAGGATGGGAACAGGGAGAGAACCTGGTTCAGTAAGGGAATTTTTCCGCTATGATGGTCTTAGGAGTAAACCTTAACTACTATTATAGTTTGGGGAGTGAACCCATTACACTTTGATAGACATGGAAATGAGCCTTGAATAATAGGGATATAATTTTCTATGATTATATCTATTCTACAAATCTATGTATTATGAAAATGTTATCCTCCATAGATCGTGTTCTTTGATTCTCTTAAGATTCATGTCTTATGAACTGAGAATTTTCATTCCAAGACTCAAGATTATGATATTTGATATTAAGGGTATGATTTTCAAATGTTATGATCATGTTCTCATACCCATGTGTTCATGTTATGCTTATATATCTACCTTGTTTACCCTTTTAGATCACATGAACTCCACTTTATTATGTTTCATTTCTCCAAGTTAAGAAGAAATGTATTATGTATGATATTTCTAAGAAGGGTGTTAGTTATGAAGATCATAGTGGGAGACGATTTATTTTTTATATGGGCCAACTGTTTATGTTTCCAAGTTTCCAAAGACACTAAACCATTGCTTTTCTCAGGAATGCATTTGTTTAATGTAAGGAATATTCATAAAAAATAATGTAATATCTTTGTATGAAAATCCAGTGTCATGAATCAACCCAACAATTTTTGAACCACAACCACCCCAAGACCGACTTCGTAGAACATGGGGTGGTGAAAATAACTGAAATGCATAACAAACATGGGGGAACATTACCCAATGTACCTATACGCACACACCCAACCATCTTAATGAAAAAGTGCAGAGGAATAATAATAAAAATATAAAACAACTAGAGTATAAACCATGAATGAAAAACATCTTGGGTGTAAAAGAGTGTGAAAGTTTAAAATTAAAAGTAAATGGAAAAAATACACACCCAACCAGAAAGACGACCCGACTTAAAAAAATGGAAAAGTAAATGCTGAGAGAGTCCAACTCAGTATCTCCAAACACTAACCACCATATGCGGTCAAATGCACCAGGGTATCTGAATGATCCTCTGTATCCATAGTTGACCTATATATCATCTTCATAAGACATGACATGTACGGGAAAATCTTATGTTGGGGTGAGTATATACATACTCATTAGGAATCCCCTAAAACTGATGGGGAAGCATTAAGAGACATGATAGGAATAGAAAATAGAAAGATCAACTCCAAGAAATAGAGTAACAAAATCCAATTAAATAGATACATACATACATATATATATTCTCAATCCAAATAATACCAAATGAGAGACAAAGGGAATATCCATCTCATAGCCCAGCTCAAGAATGAGTGCCAACAATTCAAAGGGTCCATCATCGATGCCCAAAATCTCATGTGTCTATCCATAGAAGTAACTGTGCAAAGGGAACACACCTAGTCATTGTGATGCATAGTATAGGGGGCTTAATATCTGAGCTATAGTACTCACTCCCTGGTATGATAGGGAGTACCACTCAGTAAATAGAGGACCCACACCCTAATACCATGGGGGAGGGGTACCACTCAGTAGATATAGGACCCACACCCTAGTGCCATAATAGGGTACCACTCAGTAGATAGAGGACTTAAACCCTAATTCCATAGGGGGTACCACTCAGTAGATATAAGACCCACAACCTAGTTCCATAAGGGAGGGTTTACCACTCAGTAGATAAAGGACCTTCACCCTAATGCCATTGGGGGTACCACTCAGATAGATAGAGGACCCACACCCTAGTTCCACAGTGGGTACCACTCAGTAGATAGATGAATCGCACCCTAATTACATAGGGATAGATGACCAATAACTTATTCTACAGGAGGGTGATACTATCATAGTTGATGAACCATACCCATACCAACTGGAGGGTTCCACTCTAATAGTCGATCGAGGACCCATGTCCTACCCAACATGAGGGTGTTACTATGATCACTCTGATGGTCCTTCCTGACAACTACCATCATCAAGCATCTACTAAATAAGTGTTATTCTTATAAAATTTTACATCATATATCAAAATCCACTATAAAGGTCACCATCACATTCTATATGAAAAACACTCAATATAGGCTCATCATGGGACAAAATATGAGTCCAAATGAAGGAGATATGAATGTTGAAGTTTACTAAAAAGGAAAGTAGCAGGTAAACGACACGTAAGGGACCCACATGACATGTGGTCCTACTACTCTTCCTAGTTGTGTCCCTACCGGTACACTGCTCACTAAACATGTAGCATTACATGGTGTGTAGGTGGATATACGGTGTGACTCAGCCACCTGGGGTCCTTCCTATACTTTTGGCCATGCATGTGTAAAGTTTACCATGCCCATGAACTATAGTAAATGACATGTAAGGGTCAGGATGACACTTTTCATATGTTTCCTTCTTAAGAACATGGAGTGCAAGGGCATATGGAATGTTTTATTTAACTTCAAGTGATACCATAGATGCCACAAAAATTGGACTACACGACATGTGCTCTTCGGACTACATGACATGTGATTGGGTTTTTTCACAAAAACATTGATCTATTCTCTAGTACTCAATATGTATCTCCTCTACCATGGATCTCAACTCTAGGACTCTCAAAATAATTGTTAGAGGAATATTTTTGTCATTTCTTGAAGCCCTTGTCCATATAATTTTTTTTGATTCATCCACTTGAATCTCATATGCCTTATTCACCTTGTAATTCTCATAACATTAAAAAACCCAAATTTGGATCCTTGATCCAAGAATAAATCATCCAAAACCCATAAATCCTTTGAATCTAACTTTGATTTACTAATCCATTCCTCACATGTGATTCCACAATGAATCTGAGGGTCCAATTGGTCTCGGTCCAACCTAGTAATATCGAACAAAGACCCCATGGGCCAATAGAAAAAGAAAACAAAGAGTGTTTAGGTGAATGCAAAATAATAAATATGAAAAAATTTGGCCAATAATTCTTGTCCAAAGGACATAAATTGGGATGCCTGAGGTGATAAAAACTAAATAATCAATTTAAAAACTGATGCATGGGCACATGCAGAGGCTCAAATTGCACAAATCAAAGAAATTATATAATCATACTCAAAAATTTTAGTCAATTGGGACATAATCCAAAAATTGATGAGTCCTAATTTAATTTATATCATTAATCGATGAAGAACACACTCACAAATGAATAAGAGAAGTCATTGAATTTGCAACATCTCAATGTACCTGGATCCAGAAATATTTCTGGATTTATTTCAAAGACTTACAAGAAAAAAGAAGGTCTCCACATTATTCCATACTTTAAGCTTTTCATCCTCAAAATGAAAAACTAAACAAAAATATCAGGATATTAAGTTGATATATGTCTATCCTTCTCCCAAGATCTATCATGTGTGCCCCCGTTCTGCCACAACACATGAACCAAGGGGATGGTTTGTTGGTATAGGGTTATCTCCTGGTGATTCTCAATCACAACTAGGTGATCCAAAAAATTGGATCCATCCTCACTGTCCAGCTCACCTCAGTCAATAATATTTTTCGGGTTATGCACATATTTCATTATCTATGACACATTGAATATGTAATGCACCTGGTCCAACTATGGGGGTAGGGTGAGGTGGTAAGTAACCTTTTCAACCCTCTGCAAGATATCGAACAAACCAATAAACCTTGGGGATAGCTTTCCTCCCTGGTTAAATCTTTACAATCCTCATCATGGGGAGACTCTCAGGATAACATGGTCTTCCTAATCAAACACCAAGGGCCTATGACATCGATCTGCATAATATTTCTTCCTTTTTTGGGTTATACTCATCCTCTCATGGATGACTTGGACCTTCTCTATCATCACCTAAACCATCTTCAGTCTAAAAAATATGCCTCACCGATCTATGTCCAACATAAGGGTAACCTAATGGGTATCCTATACAGGTCCTCAAACAGTTCCATGCTTATTGTATAGTGGTAGCTATTATTGTATGCAAACTCTACCAAGGGCAAGTGATCCTCCCAATTTTGGTTGAAGTCTAACATGAAATCCCTCAACATATCCTAAGTCGCATAGATAGTGTGCTTGGTTTGCCCATTTTTTTGGGGGTGGAAGGAAATAATCATCCTCATCTATGTCCAAAATGCCTCCCACATGCCTCTCCTCAACTTTTACATGAACTATACATCATGGTTGGAGAAAATAGTTGAGGTCACTCCATGAAGGTGAAAAATCACCTACATATAAAAATTCCCCAAACTTTCTATCAAAATCTTCTCCCTAATATCAAGGAAGTGTGATAAATTCATGATTCAGTCAACTATCACCGAGATGGTGTCATGGTCTCTTACTTTCCATGGATGGACTATCACAAATTCCATGGATATGCCATCCCATTTGAACTCTGGGATCTTAAGGGGATGAAATAAACCAGTTGAAACCTGGTTCTCAACCTTTACTTGATAATAGGTGTAGTAAAGAGAGAAAAACTAAGCTACAATCCATATCATACCGTCCAACAAAAACTATCAATGATAGTTTCTATACATCTTCCCCACATCAGGATGTACAAACAAAGTAAATGTGTGAAAATATCTCATAACCTCCTGTTGTATCATGTTTGGGACCACTATCCATCCCTAGAAAAGGATGGAATTATTACTTACTTTAGAATATTCATTAGGTGAATCTTATAAGGATATATGGTCATACAAGAAATCACAATAAATGTGTCTAAGCTCGGAATCTCTCATGAATTGAAGGAGAGGAGGAGTGAACACCATTAACTGAAGATAATTTTCACCCTCCTGCTCAACCAAGGTCAGATGCAATGAATCCAACTACTCAAATGCCTCCTGCACCAACAGATACTAGAAATTCCTACTTAGGGAACCCGCCAACACGTTTCCTATTCCTAGAAATGTTAAAGTCATTGTCTTGCAGGAACTCTAAATAGAACCTCTGCATCTGGTTCAAGTCTATCTATGTGAATACATACCTACAACTCTGATAGTCTGAGTAAAAAACAAAGTTCTCTCCCAGAATATAGTGTCTCTACATCCATAGAGAGAAGACTCCCACTACTAGATCTAGGTCATGAGTCATATAGTTTTGCTCATGGGGTTTCAACTACCTCAACCCATATGTGATAACTGACTACTGTTGCATTAAAACGTAGCCAGGACCAGCTACTGAGGCATAAAAATAAACTACGTAATCCATGAACTCCTCTATTAGTCTCAAAAATATATCATTAATCAGCCTCAAACTCATATCCTCAAAGGATATATATCACTGCTCAGTCTAGGTAAAAGGATTCCCTTTCCAAGTAAGGGCGGTCGAAGGGGTTGAAATCCTAGATAACTCCACTAAAAACCTCCTCAATAATAAAATGACTCCACGAGAGCCCCCCATGATATTGGTAATCTCAATGCATGTCTAGGATCCATCATGAAGTGTCTTGCATGCTCATACTTAGACACTGAGGACACAAGGGTTCATATAATCTCAGGGGTGGAAATTCCTACCTGATAGTCACCAGATTCAGGAAACGTCAATCCATACATTACCTTAAGCTCTCATCCACCTATCATGAAAAAAACATAGGGATTACCAAGTTAACACATTGGATATTGAGAAGCCCTACCTCTACTGACCCTCCAACCGCACCACTAGCTCTCGCAACCGCACTAGGTCATTCAACATGCTATCCTGAACATTGGTCCAACCCTGGTGAAAGTCCATACAGAGGTCCCTATCATGGTGGGGATGTAATCCCTACACATCACCATACCCTACCATCATTAGAGGAAGTTGATATCTAATAACATACACTACTCCGAGGGTAATAATCTACAACTGACTAATCATCTATAAACTATTTTAATTGAGAGAATCTTTCTAGTTTGAGGATCACTCTTCATTAAGAAGGAAAACTAAATCCCATAACCTAGAAGCACTAGCACACTCACTGGTGGAAAACATCTAAGTATGGATGGTCGATGACTAGTCCATACCCAAGAAAACATCATAGGGTATCATTGTTTCTATGAAAAGACTTCATGTGAGGCTCTCTCTCCTTACAGAATAAGGTCACCCAATTAGTATAAAAATATGATAACTGATCCTCTCTACAGGAGCCTCTAACATAAGGGTCAAGTAAAAAGGATCCCCACCAATATATCTAGGTCTTAAATAAGTGATACATACATGGAAACATAAATTTCAAAGTTTTGTTAATAACTGAAGCTAGAGAAGTGGAGACATAGGTCATAACCCAAATCACACTCAATCCTCCTATCCAGAAGCCCTATATATTGAGAGCTCATATTTTCCATTTCCTTCCTATTCTCCTCAACCAGGGGCTACTCCAACAATCCATCACATCCACATATACCAATCATGCAATTCAAAGGGTATCATCTACCACACCTTGACACTGTCCACTATAGGTGGCATTGAATCACCCTCATAGTTTTGAATCACATCAGAAAGATGCATATTGGTGGGAGAAGTTTTCCTATTCCTTTCAAAACTTAACCCACACTAAAAAATATCCATCACACGACTCTACTAATGCATAATGTTGTCCTGGAGAGGTCTCACCATGAGGATCTCCATAGAATGGGGTCATATACAATTGAGATATCCAAACTATAGGATCAATCCTCAACTTAACCACCAACTAAGGGAGCATGGATTAACACGATACCTGGTAAATCTCTATATATGGAACTTGTAATGTGAAATCATCAAAGGTGTGTCATCTACTGGTACCACTGAAACTAACTACTACTCTACAAAGAGAACTGGCTTCGAGTGCAACCATATGATTGGTCGGGATCTACACAAGTATAAAAAACAAAATCAATTAATCAATATGATCCACTACTTTCTAGGGATTTGGATCATCATGAAATTTCAATTACCTCTTATTCTAAAACTTGTGAAGTGCGGTAAGCCTGTGTGAATTATCATTATACTATACTGGTACTATATATTGCTCGATAGGTAGGGGTGCTGCTACCTACCTATATGGAGGAAAAGATCACGTGTGATGGACCCTGAACCAAGGCCTCATCACTCATCGGATTATAATCGTGATCTAGAATAGATAATCTAACTGGAAGTCTTTACAGAGGCATATAGAAAGTGACCAATACATACCATGATCAAATGAACATATATATATGGGGAGATAAATCAATAAAGATATTCAAAAGAATCAATCCTATATTATTCATGTACCCTTGATCCCTGTAACAAATGTTTTAATATTCTGATTCAACAAGCAGGTATTTAAGGTTCTGGTGAATAGTTACATCAGTTTCCCTCACCGTCACTAGGTTCTCTAGCCTAAAATATGAACTCAATACACTTTGATAGTTTTTCCCTAAATACCAACAAAACCCTCGTATGTGGAGTACTCAAAAAACCATCCCAACAAATTAATTTCTCTAATAACAATCTATCATGACCCAGCCCAATGGGGCTCGATCCTCAAAACCCCAAGCCCTCCTCAATAGGCCAGGGGGTGGAGACAAGATCCAAAAGGCATAAATAACATGGAAGACCTTTTCCTAATGTACCTATATGCACACACCAAACCATCTAGATGAAAAATTATAGAGGGATGGTAATACAAATATGAAACAACTGGAGTATATACCATGCATGAAAAAACTCTAGGGTGTACAAGAGTAAGATAGTATAAACTAAAAATTAAAGGGAAAAAATACATGCCCAACTAGAAATATTTCCAACCTATGAAATCTAGAAAAGTAAATACTGAGGGAGACCATGTTTGAATCTCAAATCTCTGACCACTGTATGTGGTCAAGTGAACTAGGGTATCCCTATGCTCCTTTTTTGTCTCTGTTATCCTATCTATCATTTGAATAAAACAAGACATGTGTAGGAAACACCCATACAAGTGTGAGTATATACATACCTAGTAGTACACCCCAAAAGTTGAAGGGGGAGAAGTAAGAGATAATATAGGAATAGACAGTAGTCAACTCAACTCAAATTAAGAGAGTAAAAACATCCAATGACATGGATATATATATATATGCTCAAATCAAATAATAAAAAATGAGATTGAAATGACATATCCATCTCCCAGCCCAACCCAAGAATGAGTTCCAATAATTTTAAGGGTTCATCATCGATGCCCAACATCTCACGTGTCTCACCATAGATGTAACCACATAGAGGTCCCACATATTGCCATTTTTTCACACAGTCAGGGGGGGTAATCTCTAAGATAGGGGACTCGTTCCCTGGTATGTCATGGGGTACCACTCACTAGATATACGAATCATACTTTAATTCCATGGGGGGGGGTACCTATTAGTAGTTAGAGGACCCATAGACCAGTTCCATAGGGGGAAGGTACCACTCAGTAGATTGAGGAACCACACCCTAGTTCCCTAGGGGGTACCACTTAGTAGATAGTGGACCCAAACCCTAATTCCTTAGGGGGTTCCACTCAGTTTGATAGAGGAACCACACCCTAATGCCATAGGGTGGTACCACTCAGTAGATAGATGGCTTGCACCCTAATTATATAGGGGGTACCACTCAGTTAGATAAAGGACCTACTCCATAATCCCATAGGGGTTACCACTCAAATAGATAACTAGAGGACACATGCCCAGTCCTAGTAGGAATGTGCCACTCTGATGGATAGATAGAGAACCCATTCCCTATATCCATAGGAGGGTGCCACTATAGTAATCAATTGAGGACCCATGCCTTTCCCTGAATGAGGGTTCCACTCAAATAACAAATAGAGGTCTCAGGACTTGTCCTACTAGAGGGTGATATGCTCATAGTTGAGGACTCATACCTAGAAAAACATGTAGGTTCCAGTCTAATGGTTGGTTGAGGACCTATTTACTACCTAGAAAGAGGGTTCCACTCTGATTTATTTAATGATCATGCCTAATCACTGCCACCGTTGTGCATTTCCTAAATAAGTGTCATGCCCAAAACATCTCGCATCATATCTCAAAATACACTACGAAGGTCACTGTAATGTTATACATGAAAAAACACTTAGGATAGGTACAAGAAGGAGAAAATCCTAGTCCAAATGAAGGAGATAATATTGGATGAAGTTTCCTCAAAAGGAAAGTAGGGGAACACAGTGTGTAAGGGACTCACATAACATGTAGTCCTGCTATGATGATTGGACTTGTCCTTATCTGTACATGGATTACTAACTATGTAGCACTACACGATGTGTAGTTGGACTACACGGTGTGACTTAGCCACTCGGGGTCCTACCCATGCTTTTGGATGTGTTCATGTAATGTTTTTTGTGACTGTGTACTATGATACATGGAATGTAAGGGCTTGGCCGACACTCGGCATGTGCCGCCTGCTCAAGACCATGTACTCTTCAAAGTACAAAGTATACCTTACTCTATACATGGTGTGCAAGGAAACATGGAATCCTAGGTGTGTACCCTGTAAACATGCCAATATTGTCAACTAGGGTTACACAGAATGTGGTCCCTCCACATAGTGTGTCATATTTAACTCACTATGAAACCCTAGCCATCGTAGAAATGAGATGATATGGTGTGTGTTTTTCAGACCACATGGTATGTAGTTTTATTTTTAATATAAACTTATATCTCTTCACTAAAGCTCCATATCCAAATCCTATTCCATGTATCTCACCTCTAGGCCTTCCAAAATTAGTGTAATACTCCTCTATTCATCATTTATGGTTATTGTTGGCTATAGAATGAATTTCCAATTCATCTGCTCTAATTCCATACACCTTGTATGCCTCATACCATGCCAAAACCCCTCTTAGAATGATGGATCTAGGAAGAAATCATCTGCAACCAGTAAATTCTTCAAATTCATCCCTGATTCTATAATCCATTCATCAAACACAATTCCTCCATGAATCTAGGGGTCCAATCGGGCTTGATCATGCTCGAAAATGTCGATCCAAGACCCCATGGGTCAATCGGTGAAGAATGAAATATTTTTTTGAGTAAATGAATAGGAAAAGGTGAAATAATCATTTTCCAATAATTCATAGCCAACAAACAAAAATTAAGATGCCCAGAGTGAGAAAAACTGAATAATAAATTTAAATATTAATGCACAAGCACATATAGAGGTTAAAATAGCATATATCAAATAAATAGTATGATCTTGCTCAAATATTTTAATTAATTGGGGAAGAATACAAAAATTGATGATTCCTACTTAAATTTGGATTGTTCGTCGATAAAGAGCATACTCTATAACGAATGAGATAATTCATTATGTTCACAACATCTCGACCTGACTAGATATAAAAATATTTCTAGATATATTTCAATGTATTATAATGAAAAAACAGGGTCTCTATAACCAAGGTCTCTATAGTTGGTATCCGAGGATGGGATTAGTTAACCTTTGAAAAATAGAATGAGAAAACCTTAGGGAGGTCCCAAAGTACATTTCAATGGATAAGTATAAGGATGATTGAAATTACAGGAAAATGTCATGTTGTTTTGTTGAAGGATAACGTCACGACCTGTCCCTCGGGGCCTATATCGTGACTACCCCATGCTCACCTTCCATAGGCATGGGACTGGAAACTATCACCAAAGGTGAAAATCCCTCAACTAGGAAGGCATTGCCTTTATAAACTGAAACACACACAACAGAGTACACAACTGGAAGCAAAAAACTAAGTAAAACTATATTCAAAAGAGTTCAGAAAAGTAAAGGGGCTGGAAATACAAGCCCAACTGAAATGTACAACACAACTGAAAAGCTAGTACAACTAAAGAAAAGTAAAGCAGCTACTCGGTCATTTTCCGGAGTTCCTACCTGAAGGTAGGTACAGATATCCTCCTAAGAACTCCACTTCCTTCCATCTGATTTGAACACCGTCACGCCGACTGGTCCACCTCTGGGTACCATCCAGTCCTGCTACTCTCTGCCTCAGTCAGTGCTGTCTGTCGTCTGCAACCAACACAATGGGGTGCGGGCATAACCCGTGCAGGGGTGAGTATAACGATACTCAGTAGGGACCCCGAGGCCCTCAAGGTATCACAAAATCCATCAAGGATAACCAGTATGAAATCAATGGATAACCCTTACTTAGGTATATGCCCATACATATACCAAAGTTATTTAGTGACCCATCTCAATCTTGAGGAAAACACAAAATTCATTAACTCAGCTCAAAACTAGGATTTTATTCTATGGGTGGTAACATGTAAAACTCCCATTAAAACTTTCTAAACCTTGACTACTGGTGTACTTCTCCTCAATAGAGTATTGTGGGCCTTCCGTGTCACATATAAGTGCTTTCCACTATCCTGGAATGTTGTGGTACTCATCCTGTCTAGCACCGTGGGTCTGCCGCATCACACAGAGCCGATCCCCCTCATAGCCTGTTGAGGTACTCCTCCTGTCGAGTACTGTGGGTCTTCCGCGTCACACAGAGGTGCTCCCCACTATGGGTCTTCTGCGTCACACAGAGGTGCTTTCCACTGGGCTAGTCGAAACACTCTGAGTTAAAAGGTCAGCAGTCATCAGGTCTCAACCGTCTACTAGGTCTTCGTACTCCGCTCACTCGTCTCCGGGAGGATCCGTTCCACGAGCTACATGTTGATTCCCCAACTTTCATGAAGTCCCAAGTATAAGTATCTCAAAGGTCCGCTTTGTCATATGGGTCTCAATGTAATAGACGGTGCATCAATCGAACGCCCGGTCTGTGAGTTATTGGCATTTCCGTCCTGGGAGCCCGATTGGATTTTAGGTTCAAACCAACCCGACCGTACCCCAATTATGTCCAAACCTCAAGTGGGATATTCCAAAAGAACCGTCTCACTCTAATATTTCTGTCACCATAGATGGTTTGTCGATCAGACACCCATAGCCCAATATATGGATGAAAATGTGAAAATAGGCCAAAGCGGGACCGGGTCCTGTCCGACCTAGTTGGGCTGACCCAACTCGACCCGGGTCTGAACAGGGATCTGACAAGGTCTGCGGGACCGGCCCGATTTGAGTTGGTGGCCCAGCTCGAGGGCGGCCCGGTGGCCCACGCTGGGTCTGGCCCGACGACCCGTGGGGGGTCCGCTTCAGCCGTGTCCAGGGGGGACGCCGCACACCCCCTGGCTCCCGAACGACATAGCCGTTTAGGTGAGGAACCAAACCGGATCCAGGTGGCACCCATCCAGATCACGTGGGATCCAGCAGGGTCCCGATCCTCCCAGTTCACCGAGCGGCCAGCCGCTTGCGCTCCACCGACGGTCGGCCCGACTGACCGCCTCTGCTCTTCCGCAATGGCCCGCCCTGGCTGCGGCTCCCTGCTGTCCTCTGTGCGGCGCGATGGCACCGCACCACCTCTGCCGTGGGCCAGCCTGGCCCCGACCCCTACTCCTCTGCGCAGCGCAACGGTGCCGTGCCACCTCTTCCACGGCCCGACCTGGCCACGACCCCCTGCTCCTCCATGTGGCACGACAATGTTGTGCCCTTCCAACAACCCGGTGGCCTTTCATCGCCAGTATCCTTCCCGAACGGTCCAATGCTGACAGCCGCTACTCTACATCGTGGTTATCAACAAACGAGGGGAAACAGAGGGGGGAGGGCCAGACCATGTTCATGCGGCCCGAGCCTTCCACATTATGGAGATAACAATGGAAAAAACACAATCCAAGATTTGTGCGTTGAAGGACATAAACAATTTCAAACATAAAATTCCCTAACTTGTTTTTTGATGATCATTGAAGAATTAATGGGAAACGAACGTCAATTTGTCAATTTTTGAAAAAGAAGAGGATATCCATCATTGGCAAATGAGCGTTCTGAGGTGATGAAGTCGAAGATGGCATTCTTTGCATTCTTCGTCGGAGAGTTCTTCTCCTCCCCAAGATCCACCAAAAGATTATGACAACCCAAAAATAATAAAAATCACATCTTATTAAATTATTGGCATAAAGAATTCAAATGAGGAATTAATTAACGGGGGCTCCACTTAATTAATTCTTGGGTGTAGGAAAAATTTTAATTAAGGGAGTTCAAGAGGTATCATGGGTGGTGGCTCTATAAATGGGGAGTCCAAGGGTTTCATCCTCGGGTGGTCCCCACCTCAAAAATTGACAAGAGGTGTTTAAACCTCAGGTGGGACCCACCACCATAACCTCCCATGGGAGGTTATGGTGTGGTGGCACTCACCCCTAACCTTCTCTTGGAGGTTTTAACCACCACAAATAAAAATAAATTTAACACATTATTTTTATTTAATTTAATTAAAAACCCTAAAACTATCTTGCATTCTCAAACAACTACCATCGAAGTGGAAGTCTTCTTAAGTGAGTACTGGCACTGCGAGCTCAACAGTGCCCTCAGATTTCAATTCCAAGCACCAGTTCAAAAGTTATAAAATCCCGCTCTAACATTTTCTAAACTTACCCGAACAAAACATCAGAAATTGATTCCGGGCACACCGAGCTTTGGAATCAAACACTGTAAATTTTCGCGGACTCAAAAATATCCCATGAATTTAAGAAACAAATTTCCATGGAAATTATGGGTCTTTACATTCTTCCCTCCTTAGGGCTTTATGTCCACATAAGATACAACTAGAACTAAGGAAAAAAATGGGGGTACTGAGCACACTTCTGAGCCTCCCGCTCCCATGTGCTCTCCTGAAGGTTCCCGTCATCGATGTCCAGCTCTCTATGGTCGATGATATGAAGGGTCATGCATGTATCTTCTTAGCTGGGATACGTGGAAGACATCGTGCAAGCAGTGAAACTAATGTGGTAGAGATAAGAGATAAGACACCTCTCCTACTTGCTGAGGACCTGGAAAGGTCCAATGAATCTTGAAGACAACTTTCCGCCTCGGCCAAATCTCCACAGACCTCGTCGAAGTGATACCCATAGAAAAACGTGATCACCATCCTTGAACTCCAGAGGTCTCCGTATCCTATCAGAATACGACTTCTGCCTACTCTGTACAGTCTTCATCTACTTCTGGATGATCTTCACATTATCCATGGTAGACCATACCATCTCTGGTCCCACTTGTGCTGACTCCCCTAGGCCTGTCCAACACAGTGGCGATCTGCAATGTCAACCATACAAGGCCTCAAAAGGTGCCATACCGATGGTGGAGTGATCACTGTGGTTGTATGAAAACTTCACCAAAGGCAAGTGATCCTCCCAGTTGTGACCAAAGTCAGGGATACATTCACGAAGCATGTACTCGAGGGTCTGTATGGTCTGCTCAGTCTGACCATCTGTCTGAGGATGGAAGGTGGTGCTCAAGCGAAGCTGTGTCCCAAAATCCTCCTACAACCCCTTCCATAGTCGGGAAGTAAACCGTGCGTCGTGGTCGGAGACAATAGAATAAGGTACTCCATGTAAACGCACAATCTCCTGCACATAGAGGCATCCCAATCAATCTAGTGATCCCTGCTCTCTGATCGGTAGGAAGTGGGCCGACTTGGTGAGTCGTTCAACGATCACCCATATCGAATCATGACTACTGAATGTATGTGGAAGACCCATCATGAAGTCCATGTATATCCCATCCCACTTCCACTCTGGGACCTCTAAGGGATGAACCAAGCCTGTTGATACCTGGTGCTCTGCCTTCACTTGTTGACAAGTGAGGCATCGTGAGACAAACTCAAGTACTGCCTTCTTCATACCTGGCCACCCGTGCTATCGTCTGAGGTCCTGATACATCTTCTCCACTCCTAGATGTACCACTAGAAGTGAAGTGTGGAACTCCCTCAACACTTCCTCCCGAAGCACTACTGGTAGCAAGGTACGTTCTCCGAAGAGGATGACATGCTCCCCACCTTCTGAAAATCCATCAGGTGCCTGCCCTGTGGATATCTAAGCACATCGTGTCTCACAGTCAGTGTCTCCATGTTGTGCCTCCCTGACTCGCTAAAGAAGTGGATGAGTGACTGTAAGAGACTGAAGAAAAGATGCTCCATCTCCATCGATATAAGAAATCTTTAAATCATCCAGCTGCTCTGTCGCCTCTCCTAGAAGTTGTATACCAGATCTCCTACTGAGTGCATCCACAACAACATTACCCTTCCCAAGAGTATAGACTATCTCAAAGTCGTAGTCCTAGATGAACTAAATCCAATGACGTTATCTCAGGTTCAAGTCCTTATGGGAGAAGATATACCTGAGACTCTTGTGATTAGATTAGACCGTGAAATGATCGCCCATCAGATAGTGACACCACATCTTCAAGGCTAAGACCACTGCTGCTAACTCCAGGTCATGGGTAGCGTAGTTATGATCATGCTGTCTAAGATTATGAGAACCATATGTGATCACTACTTGCTCCTGCATTAGGACACACCCATGTCCGGTCCCTGGTGTGTCATAATAAACTAAATACCCTACACCCTCCTATGGAATCCTCAATATGGGGGCACTATTCAACCTCTACCTCAACTTCTGAAATCTCTTCTGGAATCTCTCTGACCACACGAAGGGTTTCCCCTTCTTCGTCAAGGCTAATAGTGGTGCTGAAACTCTGGAGAAGTCTGGAATGAATCTCCGGTAGTATCCAGCCAAGCCCAGAAAACTCCGTACCTCCATCACACTCCTGGGTGGATCCTAAGCAAGTACCGCCTCAATATTCGCTGGATCTACTGCAACTCCAGCCTCCAAGATGACATGTACCAAGAAGTGAACCTCTCGAATCCAAAACTAGAACTTCAAGAGCTTACCATAAAGCTGGTGCTCTCGGAGTGTGTCCAGTATGACCTATAAATGGTAGGCATGCTCCTCCTCAGTAGTCGAGTAGATCAGAATGTCGTTGATGAAGAACATGAAAAATCAATCGAGGTAAGGCTAGAAGATCCTATTTATTAGACTCATGAACACTACTGGAGCATTGGTTATGCCGAAGGGAATCAACAAGAACTCATAGTGGTCGTACCAACACCTGAAGGTCGTCTTATGGACATCCTCGTCTCGAACTCTGAGCTGGTGATACCCTGATCCAAGTTCTATCTTCGAGAACCATCGTGCTCCCTTGAGCTGATCAAAGAGGTCATCAATCCTCGGGAGTGGGTAATTGTTCTATACAGTCACCTGGTTTAGGTGACGGTAGTTGACACAAAGCCTCAAGCTCCCATCCTCCTTCTTGGTGAATAGAATCGGGGCTGCCTAGGGAGAAACACTGGGGCGGATGAATCCCTTCCCCTGTAAGTCCTCTAGTTGTACCCGTAGCTCACGAAGCTCAGTGGGAGCCATCTGATATGCTGGTGTGAATATCAGTGTCGTCCCAGGGTACAGGTCAATGTAAAAGTCCACCTCTCGGAGAGGAGGTAGTCCTGGGACATCGTCAGGGAAAACATCCACGTACTGGTCCACCACTACAGGATAAGTCGGACTCTCCACATCAACCGCTCCAAGGGTAAAGCAAGACAACTGGTGAGTGATTAGCTGTACCCTCCTCCGGGTAAGTCCTTCATATGCTGCAAAGGTTCCCTTCTTGCTGGTGAAGGTAAACCTGGTCCCATCTGTGCAGACACACCGTACTATTCACTTAATACAGTCAATATGAGCATGGACTGTAGATAACTGGTCCATACCCAAGATGACATCGTAAGGCCTCGATGCCAATACGATCAGATCTCAGCTGAATCTCTAATCTCTTAGAGTAAGATCACACTACCGACACTAGTGAGTAATCATCGATTCTACTTCCGTAGGAGTCTCTAGCTGCAAGGATTGAGCCAACAACTCTATCGGAATATCCGAGCTCCGAAGGAGGGTAGTGGCTATGAAAAAATTACCGGCACCTGTGTCTATAAGAACTGAAGATAAGGTGGAGTAGACACAGATAGTACCTCAAATCATCTTCAAAGTGCCATGGTCGTATGCCTCAGCTAACTGAAGCTGAGATCTCCCCTGTCCTACAACTCCTTGCAGTCACGGTGGTCCTCCAAGTGGTGGTGGTGGTGGTAGCACCTCATAACGTCATCCACTGCCAGCTACACGACCAAATCCTCTACCATCTCCACCCATGCCCTACAGACCTCCTCGATAGAACCTCTGCCTCTGCCTAGGCGGTCCCTCAACTGTCTACTGATCATCTAAATGGAGGGTCATACAGTCACGATCCATGTGACCCTGCCCGCCGCATGAGTAGCATTGTCTGCTCCTGGAAAATATGTTACTACCCTGGGTGCCCCGAACAACTGATCCTAAGTCATGCAGTCGTCCACCCATGGGTCTGGTCCTCTTGGACCTCTGCGTAATATGTCTACGGCCAGCTACAAAAGACTCCACTGTATGTTGACTAGTATTGAGTCTCACTTCTGGTGACTTCTTAGCAAGGAAAATCTTAGGAGGTCTCTATCTAACACCCCCACCTATGTCAAGATGCTGAGGGAGATCATCGATGCCCTAATCTCTCTCCTGATCCCCTGCTCAAAGGTCTGGGCCTTGAAGAATGGGTCTCACACCATATCTGTGGAGTAGCACGAGAGGTCAGTGAACCTCACTGAGTACTGTGCCACTGTCATGCTACCCTACTATAGATGCAGTCACTCATGTATCTGTACCGCTCATAGAGTTTCTGGAACAAACTCTGCTTGGAATAGGCTATTTAATTCTTTCCAGAGTAGTGTCGCCTCGTCGTCCACCTGGAGGATCAAGCTCCACCATCTGCCTATTGCTTCCTAGAGGAGACTCACAATAAGGATCACCATGAGGTCTGCTATTGTCCCTACCAGCCTGAAGGCTCTCACCACAGCCTCCAGCCAATCCTCAGCCACCTATGGGCCCGTCTCTCCCTGGAACCTAGGTGGCCTCTGGCGTTGGAACTTATGCAACGTGTTCAATTGGTTTGCATCGTCAGCTGCTAGGGCTGGTGGAATCGGTGGCCCAACAAAAAGTTGTGCCGATGGTGCCTCTGCTGGTAAAGGACCCTACACCGAGGCCTCATCATTCGGTGGGATGTCAGAGCGTACGACTCTCGGGGCTCTGTGGAGAGGCATCCTGAAAGAAACATATGTGACACAGTCAAAAGATTATACCTGGTGAGTTGATCTGGTTGAGCTGACTTAAAGAAAAACTTTTGAAAACGTACACAAAATCCGTGTTTTCATGCACTGAGTCGGAACTCAGAAGTCAGGGTCCTGGTGTATGGATACGTTGGCTGCCCACACCAATACTAGACTCCATGAATTGAAAACCACACTTAGTATCCTTAACACTATTGCTTCACAGAAAAGAAATACCAGAGTCCCAAGTTCTACGGTAGAACCGACTTCTTCTGATACAAATTTGTCACGAACCGTCCCCTAGGGCCCCCGTATAGTGACTACCCCAAGCCCGCCTTCCATAGGCCAGGGGCCGGAGACTAGCACAAAAGGAAAAAATCCCTCAATCAGGAAGGCATTGCCTTTATAAACTGAAACACAAACAACATAGTACACAACTGGAAACAAAACACTAAGTAAAACTGTATGCAAAAGAGTGCTGCAAAGTAAAGGGGCCGATAATACAAGACCAACAGGAGAGTATAATACAAATGAAATGCTAGTACAACTGAAGAAAATTAATGCAGATACTAGGTCATCCTCCGGAGTTCCTACCTGAAGGGTAGGTACAGATATCCTCCTCAACACTCCATGTCCATCCGTCCGCTCTAAACATTATCACACTGAGTGGTCCATCTCTGGGTACCGTCCAGTCCTGCTACTCTCTGCCTCAGTCAGCACTGTCTATCATCTGCAACCAACACAATGGGGTGCGGGCATAACCCATGCAGGGGTGAGTATAAAGATACTCAGTAGGGACCCCGATACCCTCAAGGTCTCACAAAATCCATAAACTATAACAAAAAAGTATGAAATCAATGGATAACCCTTACTTAGGTATATGACCATACATATACCTAAGTTATTTAGTAACCCATCTCAATCATGAGGAAAACACAAAAGTCATTAACTCAGCTCAAAACTAGGATTTTATTCTAGGGGTGGTACAAGTAACACTCCCAGCCGAACTATCGAATCCTCGACTGCTGGTGTAATCCTCCTCAATAGAGTACTATAGGCCTGCCGCGTCAAATAGAGGCGCTTCCCACTATCCTGGACTGCTGTGGTACTCCTCCTATCAAGCACCGTGGGTCTGCTTCCTAACACAGAGGTGCTCCCCACTGTGGGTCTGCCGCGTCACACAAAGACGCTCCCCCTCTTAGCCTGCTAAGGTACTTCTCCTGTCGAGTACTGTGAGTCTGCCGCATCACACAGAGACTCTCCCCACTATGGGTATACCACGTCACACAGAGGCGATTCCCACTAGTCTAGTCGAAACACTCTGAGTCAAAAGGTCAGCAGTCTTCAAGTCTCATCCAGCTACTAGGTATCCGTACTCCGCTCACTCGTCTCCGGAAGGATCCGCTCCACGAGCTACAGGTTGATTCCCCAACTGCCAATAAGTCCCAATTAGAAGTATCTCAAAGGTCCACCTCATCATAGGGGTCTCAACACAATAGACGGTGCATCAATTGGATGCCCGGTCTGTGAGTTATTGGCATTTCCATCCTGGGGCCTAGTTGGGTTTTAGGTTCAAACCAACCTGAACATAACCCAAATGTGTCAAAACCTCAAGTGGGGTATTCCAAAAGAACCGTATCTCTCTGATAGTTTTGTATCCATATGTGGTTCGTCGATCGGACACTCGCAACCCAAGATATGGGTGAAAAGGTGAAAACATGCCAAAGCAAGACCAGGTCCGGTCCGACCCAGTCAGACTGACCCGACCTGACCTGGGTCCAGACCGGGGTCCGACCCGGTCTGTGGGACTGACCTGGTCTGAGGGGGCAGCTCGGCTCGAGGGCACGACCCAGCTAGAGGGGGAGGCCCAGCCCAAGGGCGGCCAGGTGGTCCGCGCTGGGTCCGGCCCGACGGCCCGTGCTGGGTCCGACTTGGCGGTCCGGCGGCCCGCGGGGGGTCCGCCTCAATCACATCCAGGGGGTAGTCACGTGCCCCTTGGATCCCGATTGGATTATCCGTTCAGGTGAGGACCCAAACCAGTGCCAGTTGGCGACGATCCAGATCACGTGGGACCCAGCGGGGTGCAGCGTTTCCCAGCTGGCCGATCGGCCAGCCGCTCACGCTCCACCGGCGGCCTGCCCGGCCGGCTGCCTGTTCTCCTCCACTGCGGCCCGCCCTGGCCGCGGATCCCTATTTTCCTCCACACAGCGTGATGACACCGTGCCACCTCCACCGTGGCCCGACCTAGCCGCGACCCCCTGCTCCTCCGCACAGCCCGACGGCGCCGCACCCATCTACCGCGGCCCAACGTCGGATGCCACTGCTCCACACCATGGTCATCAAAAAACGAGGAGAAATTAAGGGGATGGTCGGGCCATGTTCATGCAGCCCGAGCCTTCCACGTTATGGAGATAACAATTGGCAAAACACAATCCAAGATTTGTGTGTTGAAGGACGGAAACAATTTCAAACGTAAAATCCCCTACCTCGTTTGTCGATGATCGTTGACGAAGTCGTAGGAAACGAATGTCGATTCGTCAATGTCGGAAAAAGAAGAGGATATCCGTCATTGGAGGATGAGCATCTAGAGGTGACGAATTTGAATATGGAATTCTTTGCGTTCTTCGTTGGATAGTTCTTCTCCTCCCAAAGCTCCACCAAAAGATTATTCCAACCCAAAAATAATAAAAATCACATCTTATTAAATTGTTGGCATAAAGAATCAAAATGAGGAATTAATTAAGGGGGGATACACTTAATTAATTCTTGTGTGTAGGCATAATTTTAGTTAAGGGAGTTCAAGAGGATTCATGGGTGGGGGCTCCATAAATGGGGAGTCCAACAGTTTCATCCTCAGGTGGTCCCCACCTCACAAATTGACAAGAGGTGTTTAAACCTCGTGTGGGCCCCACCACCATAACCTCTCATGGGAGGTTATGGTGTGGTGGCCCCCACCCATAACCTCCTCTTGGAGATTTTGACCACCACAAATAAAAAAAAGTTAACACATTATTTTTATTTAATTTAATTAAAAACACAAAAACTATCTTCCATTCTCGAACAACTTCTGTCGAAGTGAAAGTCTTCTTAAGCGAATACTGGCACTGCGAGCTCAACGGTGCCCTCATATTTCAATTCCTAGCACCCGGTCAAAAGTTATAGAGTCCCACTCACACGTTTTTTGAACATAGCCAAACAAAAATTCAGAAATTGATTTCAGGCATATCAGGCCTCAGAACAAACGCCGTAAATTTTTGCGGACTCGTAAAAATCCCATGAATTTAAGAAAAAAATTTCCATGGAAATTCCGGGTCTTTACAGATAAAGTGAGTGGTTTCTAAGAAATTAAATCCCTGTCTAGATACTAAAAGTGGTTGTGGCTCTGGAAAATAGGTACCTTGGGGTAATAACTCTAAAAATTGTGCATTGATCTAGACCCTATCATCAACTACTACATGACAATGGACCTTACTTCACACCTGGTTTGACACTACTGGGGGGATATTATTTGGAAATTCACAAAACTATTTATGAGCTATCCTGAAGGATTTTAATAGATGATAAATATAAATGACCTAAGATAAACCTAATGCGTCATATATTAAATATGGTTTCATTATTTAGACATCCTATAAGTTTTTTTTCTTGATTATGTGGTTCCCCAACATGATTATTGTTTCTTACACTATGATTTTTTGGTTTTAATGAATGGATTAAACATGAAGGAACTGTGTTAATGCTGAGTACAATAGACAATACAATGATTTTCCTCCCAATAACCCAAATTTTATGGGAGTTCGAATGAAAAATATCATTACTATTATCACACAACTTTCTTAAGCTATGAATCATATAAGATTTCCAAACGAAGAACAAAATTCTATTAATTCATTCATGAGGAAACATCCACATTATTTCAATGGGTCCTCTAATATAATATTTTATAAAAAATTAATCAACACCATTAAAAATATATTTTACACTATTCAATGTTTGGAACATGAAAATTTAATTTTATGTATCTACCATTTGGAAGGTGAAAAATATAAATAGTGTAAGACTGTCAAGAATATGAGGAAATATGATGAAATTGAATCCATGGATTGGGATGAGTTCAAGAACTTATTTTTTAACAATTAATTTCATTATATTCTTTATAGTAAGAAGGAGAAGGATTTCCTTGGCCTAAAGAAAAAGGATGATGAATCTGTTGGTACCTATGAATAAAATTTTACAAAACATACAAGGTAAGCTTCTGGTATTATCATCCTACCTGAAATTAAGGTTTATCAATTATTCAATGTCTTAAAACTAAGTCTCCAAGGGAATTTTACATAATATACTTTAGTAGTATGAATATTTTTTTTGATGCGATATCAAGGTGGAAACGAATATTGCAGTTATGTATGATTATAAAAGTTTTTATAGGAAAAGGAAGGAGTTTAAAGAAAAATCCAAATGCCATAGAGAGAAGAATATGAGACTTATTTTATTATCAAAGTGTTGGAAGATTCATGGGGGTTATTTTCATAATGTAACTAGTAGATGTTTTAAGTTTGAAAGGGAAGGTTATCGGGGAATTTATTTCTAATGTGATGAGAAGAGGTTAGCTAGTGATGCGAATAGAGTGAAAGCTACACAAAATGCAACACCCACACTATAGTGTTTCAAATGTTAGGAGTATGGGAATTATTCTAACCAATGTAAAAATATTAAAGTTAATGATGATGATAATTTTCATTAGCCTTATAAGCTGAGAAATAAAGGAAAATCTCATGCAATCACTATTTTTGATAAGGGGTGAGATAACGATGTGGTGAAAGGTACACTTACCATCCACTATAGAATTGATAATGTCTTATTTAACTCCATATCTACCCTGATATTATATCTAAATAATTTTATAAGGGTATCAAGATTCCACCCAAATGATCAGGTGTGGAATTATTAGTGAAAACCCATAATGGTGTGTTGATTTCATCTCAATTATATGATTCTTCTCAAGTTGATGTTTGTGGTAATGCACTTCCTTAAATATGGTCATTCTCCCTCTAATCAAATTTGATGTTATCTTAGGCATGGATTAGATTTCTCTACATAAATATCACATCAATTTTCAAGGAAGTTAAGTCACATTTGATATTACAAACTAACTTATGATCTTCTATCAATGTGACTATAAGTACGAACTTTCAATGGAGATTACATCCATTTTATGGGTCTTAATTACCATTCATAAGGGGTGTTTATCTCAAATGTTTAGGGAGAAACTTGACATTGCTCATATGAATATTTTATAAGAATTTTTTGATGTCTTCGTGGAAGAGTTTCCTATCCTTCCATAGTAAAATTAAGTTCAGTTCTCAGTAGAACTCATACTGGTGTGCCACAAAAATTTCAAAGATTCCCTATAGAATGACCTCGATTGAGTTTTAGGAATTGAAGAAGAAACTATAAGAGAACCATGAAAGGGATTCATTTGGATAGGTGTGTCACCTTGTGTTTCACCTATTATTTTTGTTAAAAATAATGATGTATTGATGTGAATCTGCATTGATTATAGGGATCTGAACAATATCACGATCAAGAATAAGTATCCTCTACCCCGTTTTTATGACCTATTAAATAAACTTCATGAAGCTCAATAGTTTTCCAAGATTGAAATTTATTCTAGATATCATCAATTAAGGGTCAAGAAATAGGATATACCCAATATCACATTATATAAAAATTATGAATACTATGAATATATATTAAATCCATTTAGTCTTATCAATTCCCCTACTATCTTTATGGATTTAATGAATAGAGTCTTACCTTTATTAGTTTGTGGGAGTCTTTATAGTTTATATTCTTATATAATCAAAGTGAATGGAAAATAATGAAGGGAATTTGATAATTTTACTAAAGACCCTAAGGAAGGAGAAAATATATGGAAAATTTACAAAGTGTGAATTTTGTCCGTAAAGGCTCTCATTTTTGGGTTATATAATCTCAAGAGAGGCTATATCAATAGATCCATAAAAGACAGAGGCTATTGATTGTTGGACTAGGACAAATATAGTGACTAATACCTATATCATTCTTGGTTTATTTGAATATTATCTATGGTTTATGGAAAATTTCTCATGACTATCTAATCCTCTAACCAAGTTAACTTAGAAGGGAGCCAAGTTCTATTAGATAGATGAATGTGAGGAAAATTTCAGGGAAATATAGAGAAGACTAGTCAACAGACATGTGATTAAATTTCCCTATAGTGGAGAAGAGTTTGTAATATATAATGATGAATAAAATAAGGGATTCAGATGTGTTATTATGCAAAATGACATGGCTATAGCTTATGCCACACAACGATTGAAGGTTCATGTGAAAAATTACCCAACTCATGATTTAGAGTTATCTACTATAAATTTCACATTAATAACATGGATGTATTATATTTATGGAGAAAAGTGTGATATATATACTAATCACAATAGTTTAAAGTATATATTCTAATAGAACTAGATATATATTCACCAGAGTATATGGTTAGAGTTGATTAAATATTATGATTTCTTAATACATTACCACTCAGGTAAAGAAAACATGGTGGTTGATGATTTGAGTTGAAAGTATCATGCTTGATTATACATTATGAGGATAAAAAAACTCCCAATATTTATAGATTTTCAAAGTATGAATCTAGAAGTATGGAAGGAAGGAGAGAAATCTTATCTCTCTTAATTTAATATTCAACCATCTATCCATGTGAAGAATTAAGAGGTACAAAAGGAAGATGTAGAGGTGAAAAATAAGGTCATATTTGTTCCTGAGTTTAACCTTGATCATGATGGGATGATGATGTTCAAGAGTTGTGTATGAATTATATCCATACCATATTTGAAAGAGTTATTAAAGGAAGCTCATAGTTCTTTATACTCTATTCATCTGGGAAGTATGGATATGTATAGATATTTGAAAGCCTATTTCTAGTGGGATAGAATGAAGAGACATATCACAAAGTTTTTATCTTGATTCTTGGTATGTCAGAAAGTTAAGGATGAAAGACAAACAATTTATGGTGTGTTACATCCATTAACTATACTTGAATGAAAATGGGAAAACATCACCATGGATTCTATTATTGGACTCCCCAAAAATTCTAAAGGGAATAATTCTATATGGGTTGTAGTAGATCACCTTATTATGTTATATCACTTCATCACTATTAGAGAAGACCTATCTCTGGATCATCTTTTTAGGATATACATTGAGGAAGTGCTAAGGTATTGTGTCTGGTCGAGATCTGAGGTTTACCTCAGAGTTCTAATGAATTCCTTATAAATATATTGATATAGATTTGAGTTTTAGAACTACATATCATCCTTAGATATATGGTCAGTCTAGTCGAACAATTCAAACCCTATAGGATATGTTGAGATCTTTTTATTTGAATTTAAAAGGTGGTTGGGATCAAAATATTCCACTAGTTGAGTTTTCTTACATCAATATCTTTCACTCAAGAATTCATATGACCCCTTATAAATCCCTCTATGGAAAGAAATGCAGATCTTCAATGTTTTTGAATGATGTTGGAGAGATAAAGCTATTGGGATCTAAGATAGTTAAATAAATTAAAGATAATGTTAAATCCATTCAGAAACACATCAAATAAGATCAGATTTTACAGGAAATTTATGATGATAATAATTGTAAAGATCTATAATTTGAAGTTATAAACAAGGTATTTCTAAGAATTTTTCCATGTAAGAGGGTTATAAGATTCGGGAAGAAAGGTAAACTAATCCCTATGTATATAGATCCCTTTAAAATTCTTGATTATTTAAAGATGGTAACAAATTGGCTATAAATTCCCCCAAAACTATATCAAGTCCATGATGTGTTCCTTCTATCTCTCCGAATTATGTATATACCTGAACCTTTACACGTAATGACGAAAAATTATATTTTTATTGAATAAATGAGACAAAAAAGAACAATAGTTATGGTGAAAAAAGGGCGAATACCAAGTGTGTCGGCCTTAACAATTAAATCACAATTACTTGGGAGGGAATACATACTAAAATATAAAATTTGAGACTCTTAATAAGCTCCTTTACTCACTAAATAGTCATCAGAAAATTTTTCTTCTCTCTATGTGTGACCAACCTCCATACCTTGTTCCAAAATTATCCTCCCTTTCTTAATTAGATATATAAGCTCCCATAGTGGACTGGTTATTTATTGAAGCATGCCAACTAATACCTTAGAATTTTGTTAAAATTCTTTGAGAGTAATGTTTTATATTCTACATAATATAATACCACTAATAAATGCCCTTTCTTCATCACCAAGGGAGTTGTATGTGCCATAAAAAGTGCTGAAAACCAAAATAACGGATCCTATGCCATAAAGAACAAGACCCCCAACTTTCATGGTCCCTAATACACATGAACCATCAAAATTTAACTTTATTCCACTTGTAGGTGGATTCCAACACACCCATGCCCCATTAAACTTATCATTTCCCTTTATATTTAGAACCACTCGTGGGATAAAATTCCTTAGAGAGGTTAAGCCATACCCGTAATTCTGAAGGCCACTCAGATATGAAACTATAGTAATTACAAAAACCTGGATGGAAATAGGAGAATAAAACCTTCTTCCCTCACTTTATTCCTTTCTTCCCACAAAACCTATCATGTAATAAATAAAACCATGCTTTTTTCCTTTGCCTCTTCACTATTTTGATCCACCCTGAGAACCAAGAAGCCAAAAACCCCAAAATGGAATCCCATACTCCTATCACAACCACGAAACTTCCGATAGCATTCCATATAACCCTTTCCCAATCAATTTTTTTTAAAATAATCTATATTCACATGTACTTAACTTAGAGGTTATACAACAAGTGCAAGAAATTTCTTATGGAAAATAACCAGTGGGGATTTTTGATCATATAGAGAAATTTATATGAAACAATACCACTCAACTTGTAAAAGTTTTTTGTTGAAATCACCAATTTGAAGAATCTATGTGGTATAATTTTTAAATAATGAGGAAAAATTATCCTTATTTTTTTGTATTAGAGTGGCGAATTTCATCCAAAAAAATCATTTTAAGGGGTGTAGAATATAACGCCCTCAGTTTTTATGAATTATTATTTTTTAAAATAAATTAAATTTCTTTGATAGATTGGGTATAAGAAACACCAAGTTAGGATTGTGTTACATGAAGAACCAATTTAAACTTGTGCTACATGCAATTTTGGGTTAGCTTGCACTACACACGACAATGACTTTTAATAAAACCATGATATACTATTAATATAGTTATTTAAATGAAAGTATTATAACATAGACATTAAAAATAGTGATATTAATGGTAATAAATAACATTTAAATACTATTTATAATGGTTTTATATAAATAAAACATGTTGATAAAAAAAGTACTTAATTTTCAGTAAAGTCTTTATATGTTTTTAAAATAGTATTTTATAAAAAATGCCTTTTGTTACTTTTTGTGAACATTAGTAAAATTATTTTTTGACACCTTTATAAAATTAATTTTATAAAATATATTTGTTAAATCATCATGTCAAAATTATATTATGGTGAATTTTTGGGTTTTTTTAAAAGTTTTATTTTTTTGATGAATAGTGAACAGTACTATATTTTCATTGAAGACTGCCTATTTGTTTAATTTATTTATAAAGTTAAAAAATATTTAAAATTATTTTTAATGTAAAATTAGTTCAATTATACATTTATTAATTCAATTTATTTCATTGGAATCAATTTTATTTTGAATTTTTATATAAAAACATTTCAAACTTTTGAACATTTTCCCTTTAATAACCCATATTCTTATCACGTTTGTGAGATTTTTTAAAATTAAATTTTACCAATTATATGAATGTAATTTGAAAAAATGGACTCAATATTTCAAATTATATTAATTTATATTACACAATCAATTCAACTTAATTTTTGACCAAAATGAATAGTAAAAACAATAGAAATTATTTATCGCGATTAAGGTAAAAATTGGTTTACCATGGGATAAACTAAAATGATAAGGGTTAAAATGACCTATAAAAATTCATGAAAACTATTTTATGGCCATATTTAAAACTTATACCTTATTTTATATATAATTTTATATTATTAGAGCCTTGTGAAATGAAAAAATATGGGTGGAATTATTTCTTTTAAAACATTACAAGTGTTCCACTCAACTCACTTATAAAAGGCCACCCCTATCCTTTATTATTCACACATTAAAACCATTTTGGTTTGGAAAATACCTACCCTAATCACTTATTAAATTCCATCCTCTCATTCTAGAATCCTTATTTTGGATATAAATACAACCAAGGTAGGTTTTGGTGAAAACCCAAGGAGGATACCTGAAGAAGAGGTAACATACATCAACGAGGGTCTTATTTATTTATTTATACATATCATTAAATTATTATTATAATATCATGATATAAAACCTTATAATATTCATATAATTATATTTTTTATGTTAATTTCATGACCTACAACCGTCTAAACTTCTAATAAATGGGTTATGAAATCATCATTCGTGTGTACAACGGACTACCACTTCATGAATCGATGCCATTTGTTTTTCCATTACCGCATCTCACAGATGGACATAATGATGTATTATTTATTTTTATATTATATTTATGATATTATTATACTTTTGGAATTATTATATCACACATACCTTCATGATTTCCATTTTTTTGGAATATGATAACGTCGCTCGTGTGTACGACAAACTACCGCCTGACGAAGTGATGTGATTCATTCACGCTTTACATTTAATGTATTATGGATGATTTTAATAAATATATGTGATAAATATGACCTAAAATGATTCTATAATGATAATATATATCATTTACATTTGTTTCTTTCAAACCAATAAGAAAATAGAAACAACGTTCATGCGTACGTACAACCTACCATCTCCATAAACGATGTATTTTATTTTATATCAATAAATTTTATGAATTAGCCTAAATAAATATATACTGAATATATATTATATTTATATCATTTTTGAATTTCTTTATATTATGAAACAATTATCGAAGTAATAGGACCAAAATTAACATGTCAAAACATATACAAAAAACAAAGAAGTTATTGCCTGAAACATGACTTTAACATGAAATTGTAAATAAATTGGTAATAAAAGGTCATAAGTAAATAATATATGGTTATAAAAAATATGTATAATAAACTTATATTTATTTTATAATATGTTTTAATGAGTATTAATTAATTTAAGACTTAAGGTAGAATATTTTCTAGTCTATATTTTATTTTTGGGATACATGTTAAAATTTACCACTTATTTATTTTGTGTGGTGTATATACTGAACTTTAACATGTTATATAAAAAATAACATTATTTTAATTATTTTTAAAGTTTCATTTGATGTTATTATTTATTTATAATTATTATTAAAAAGATTACCAAAGTGGTAAGATATTTTTGTCTCAATTTTCATTATTTGATATGTAAGTTTTGTTATGAACCTATATTATTTCACAAGGTATATGTATATACCCTTTAACATTTAATGTAATGAATTTATTTATCCGCATGATATTTTACATTCCATTTTTTTTTATTCTTTAATGGGTCTTACAATTCAAAGTTACCAAAGTGGTAATAATTTAATGTTACAATCTCATAGTTTATTGAGATTGTTTGTGATTATGTTTTAGATGATGAGATATTGTGATCCATATCTCAATAAACTCCTGAATTTTCTTCTAAAATATTTATTTATGATATTTTCAAGCAATAGTACCATTTTTACAATCTTTTGTACTTAAAATAATTTACAAAATGTTTTTAATAAAATCTGACTTTATTTCTTTCTTGAGTCAGAAATCTATTATATTCCAAAACCATGTTTTCTGAAAATGTTTTCAAAAAATATTTTACTATTCTCATATAAATTTTAAAGTAAATCTTTACTCATGTTTTTATATTTACAATTTTTTAAAGGAATATTGATTTCATTTTCCAAAACAATTCTCATTTTTTACTAAAATTATGAAAGGAATATTTATTTTAACATGTATGAAATTAATGAAACTTCTTATCATCATGGCCATTATTTTCTTTGAAGCTTACTTTATAATTTTTCAAGTTAATTTTCAAAAAAAAATATTTTCAAAATGTTTTATGTTTTAATTTTTTTTCAAAGTGGAAAGGATATTTTCCTCAAGAAATATTTAAAATGATTGATCAAAATCATTTTCCATATAAGATTAAATCCATTGATATTACTTATTCCTTACTAGGGATATAATATGAGGACACCATTCATATTCTTTATATGTATAGTTTATGTTTATGATGACGTGATGTTTATGAAAAATATTTATCTTCCATAGGTTATACCATAATAAAATTCTTATAAAACCTACTTTTTTCCATGGGTTATTCTATGATAAAATGATGAAATAATTATTAAATCCACATCATTTCATGGGTTATGATATGATTAATGTTTTATGAATTTGTGGAACACATACATTTGATTTTCATTACGATGCGGGTGGGACCTATATCTCCCTCTAACGCATTGGCTAAAGAATTATATCTTATGAGATATAAATCATTGGAGTGGGGAGTGAACTTGGTTTAGTAAGGGATGTTTTCCAATATGATTCCTTGGTATTGAACCATGATAGCTATTATGGTTTGGGGAGTTAACCCATTCTACCATGATAGCCTTATTAATTATCCTTGACTAATATAGAAATTATTTTATTATTATTATGTGTAATACACAAATATATGTCTTATTAAAATCTTTTACTCTCATGGATCATTTTATTTGTATCTTTAATGATTCATGTCTTATGAACTACCTATCTTTATTCCATGAATCGAGATTATGATCTTTAATATATAGGGTATGATTTTCAAATGCTATACTCATGTTCTTATACCCTTATGTTGATGTTATGCTTATGTATATTCATTGTTTACCATTATTGAGAATATGATCTCACCCTTTATTTTTTTCCTTTCCCCAGGTTATAAAGAAATTTATTACGTCTGATATGTATAAGAAGGATTCTTGTTATGAAAATAATAGTGGGAGATGATGTAGTTATACTATATACCATCTATTTTTGTTACTATGTTTCAAAATACAATAAACTATTATGGTTCTCATGTATATGTCTCTGTAATTTAATGAATATTCATAAAAATTATGTGATATCTATGAATTAAAAGATGGGTTAACTATAAATAATAAGTGTAGAAGAGAGAGAAGCCACATACTTATTAATAGACGATTCCAATGCAGAAGAGAACTATGAAACCTCTAGACCCAGGATAAAAACAACTTTTCATTAATAAATCCAATAAATATTTTATCAAAACACATCATAGATTACAGGTCTATCCATAATGTATTTGATGTAATATTCTAGATGAGAGAAGATGAGAATATCTAAAGAAAAAGAGAGGAAATAAAGAATTTCTGTTTATTCTGGATATATAACACACAAATATCCATAAAAACTAATGTCGATCAAGGGGAACCATCAAGAACACTTAGGATAGGGGAGTAGTTTGATATCCTGGGAGAATATGAGAAAAATGAGAGTTTTAAGGGTAAAAAAAGTGTTAAAATCTATTTTTAGAGTATTTTATTCACGTCACACTATGAGGAAAAAATATTTATCAAATAGTGCACCAAACATGTGCATGATATGAGATATCACCCAAGCATCTACATAGTTTTGATGCATGGGTTTTCAAACCAAGCATCAATCGTGTGATGAACCTATATCCAAAACATCCCCTCACATAGATGGCTCACATGATTTGAAAAACCATTCACCAACCCAACATTTACCTTTGTCTCCCAATGCATGGTCTCCTATGGGCATCTACATAGTTTTAAAAAACTATGTGCCTACCTAGTGACTCCCAAAAACTCTTACACAGTTTCCCAAAGAAAGTACATGGTTTCCACTAACCATCCTCAAATAGTGAACCCTTTAAAACACTTCTAAAATACACCCAAAATATCTAGAAACTCCTAAAAATAAAATAAATTATTAAATAACTCCAAAATACATAATAAAAGGTTAAAGTACCTCAAATTGGGGGTGTTAAATTCTCCCCACCATAAGGCTTTCCATCCTCAGAAATATAGAGTCTACTGGTAAAGAAACAAAAGGTGAAACTACCAAATGAGGGGTACCAAATATAAAAATGGTATGTGTTAACTATGAAATACATTATCCTACTAATCTTAATATACAAAGGTGAAAGAGATCCTAATGGAACACCCAACAAAACAAAACAAGATATTATCCCATACATAAACAAGATTCTACTCTTCACCCGACATAAGGATAAAGTAGGATAACACATTAAATCCGAAAATTCATGAAGAAAACAATTATTTAGAGTAACAATAGAGGGAAAGAACAAAAAAAAATGGATAATTCTAAAACAATACAGATAAGGTATGATGCTCCCAATAGGTTCATATTAACCATTACCGGAGAACTAGAAACAAGTGAAAGCTCTACTTAAGATAACAATCCTTCCATAAACTTCTAAATTTTATTATATAACTCTCTATAGATGAAATATCAGCTTGATTTCTCCCATTTTATCGAGGATCGTATCCTATATTCGATGATTACCCAGATTCCAAAATTTAGTGCATTAACCACTAACCCTAAAAGAAACTAGGTTTCAAGAAAATACAAGAATAATTTAAACATGATATAAGGTATCCAGTTCATGAATATACCCACCATAACTTGAACTTCACAAACAAAATTACCTGAATATGAATGAAGAATGTTGACTCAATTAGTTGACCAACACAAACTTTGATTTCATCAAGATTCTCAAGACAATTGGTGTGCAAGTCTATGAGAATTCTCCCATCATATAGGAAATGCATAAGTAAACATCATAACTTGTGCAATAGTTGATATGGGATATTCGATGCCACATGTTCCTTCCCTACACTTGGATGGAAAGTCTAGTCAAGGTTGTCAAGACACTAGGTGGAAACTAATTTTGTCCCAATACACTAGAGATATAATGTTCATCTTGTGACCAGTGATTATGGATCCCTACCATATTGTTAAACCTAATGGAAAGGCTTTGAAGATTTTTCTAAGGAACTTCCACAGACTTAGTCACCCACACCAGGAATAAGATCTACTGGACAAAATACTATGGCATTAACATTGTCCATATAACCCAAGTTCACACCTGATATTTAGTCTATGAATCATCCATTATCTAACACATCACTAACCAACTTCTATAAACTTGTGAGACTATAGAAACACTACTAAATAGACCATGAACTATGATACAAAGACCAATTATTCCTTAGTGATACCATCCATGAGAAAAAATGAACAAAAAATTCGAATAACCCACTAAATAGAGAGGGCATGAGTTCTCAAGGTATCTAAGAAAATATATCGCTCATTACTAAAGTCAGGGAAAAGAAAATTTAGGTAACCATAACCTAGAAATATATAAATTAATTCATTAATCCCAAACTAGATAGAAAATCCACTATTAAAACAATAAATGTAACCCATAACAGATTGAAATAGATAAATGATTGGTATAACTCTATAAAAAAGATGAAGATTTTCTTAGAAGATTCAAGTGTAACACACCAAATAGAGTAATAAAAATACCATTGAATTGGAGGAACCACAATATTATCTAGATTTTTACAAAGAGATAAGAAATATAGAAAATTCTATATAAGTTATACTACATCTAAGGAAACAGTGTATAGTAAACAAGGACAATATCCAACCATAGCTTTCTAAGGGACAATAACTCATTAATGTCCATTACATCACAAAAATATGGTTTTCATCCACTAATTCATTCAAATAATTTCCCTATAAACCATATGAAAAGTGATAAATTACCCAAAACAAAGATAATATTCTAGATAAATATATATTTAAAATAGATATTTAAGGAAATACTTTAAATAATTTCTAAAATATAGGCAGTAGTAAAGGAATTTTAAAATTAATTTTATAAAATATCTTTAAAACCCAATATTCAATAATTCCATCTTTATAAAATGAAACTTTTTAAAAATCAGACAATCATAATTTTCAAAAAAATAAAAGGTTTCATTTTTTTCAATACATTATCTCAAATTCTACTTAAAGTAAGGTCTTTAAATCTTTTACTAAATAAAAATTTCTGAAATATTTTATAAAATTTTCCAGAAAATCTTTTTTCTAAAACATTTTTTAAGTATAGAAAACATTTTTAAAATAATTTTTCCCAAAATAATTCTAGAATTTGAAAAATATCATTATTATTAAAACATGACACAACAATTTAAACCATAAACATAAGAAACCAAATAATGTAACTTCCAAGAAGAAACATAACATAAATCAATCATATCATATGCATAAAAAGGTGACCAAATTTCTTTGTAACCCTTAATGAATATACCAATTTAATTGAACAACTAATTACTCTATGTGCCAATAGTCTTAACCATTTTAAATTATTTCAAAAAAGGACAAAATTATGTTTTAATTAATTTTCTATCATATTTCATTCCATTAAGTTCTCAAGTTAAGAATATTATTGGAAACATTCTTTTAAGAATCACTTTTACTTGAGTAACAAAGATATTTAACAAAAACAATTAATAAATCATATATTTCACATACTTCCATAACCAAGGAACTATTAATTTAAATATTTTCAAAAAGGTTAAAACATTACAACATACTATAATTATTAATATATTAAAACTTTATTTTTTGTTTACCCATATAATTTTTTAATTTCATACATTACAGGAAATAATATTAATATGCTATTTCTTTATCTTATTTTTAAATTGACCAAAAATAATAACAATTATTTAGAATTCTATTATGGACTGTAATAAAATAAATATAATGTTCTAAAAGAAAAACATGAAAACAATCTGCTAAATTCAAATTTACAGAATTCTACTTGCTATGATATTTATTATCCTAGACTTTCATTATGAATTACATGCATAACAAGGAATAACAATATTCTTGTATTTTTAACTTAATATAAATTTATCTAAGTAAAAGTATTTAAAAGTTATAGAATTCTATTTGTTTATTTATAGTCGATATGCACTGATTTACAAATCATTAAAGTAAATAAACACATATAATGTTATGGAAAGCATAAATTATAAAGCTAAAGAAAAAGTAATCAAACAGATCTACATGTTTGGTATAATTCTAACAAATAAATTAGTTACTAATTACAAAAATGAAAAATAATTAACATGAAATTATGAATTTAAGTAAGAAATCTAAAATATAGGAAAATATCTTAAATTATCTTGGATTATAATTATTATTGAGCTAATTATTGCTAATAAAATTCATTACTACTTTAAGTTCCAATTCCAAATGGCTTTAATGTTACTTTAGATAATAAAACACAAGGAATGATTAAACACATTTTATTTTCAATAAGGATAAACACACAACACAAAGTAAAAGTATACTTATGATGTTATTAAAACCATTTCTTATAAAGAGCTAGTTTCAACTGAAAACAAGCATCCATTTCTACCATTAAGGTTATCATGCCACCATTTACCAATGCATAAGCAACCAAATACCACATTAATTATGTCATCCTAGTGTGAAGTATTTTTACTAATGCATGGTACTAATCTCTCATCAACTAAAATCTTGATAATAAGAAGATGACAAACCTAAAAGTGTTTCATCACATTTTTCCTACCCAAACCACCTTGGAAACCAAAAGTTCAGCATAAAAGTTTGTTACATATTTTAATGATATACATTTCAAGTTATTACATTCTTATCTCCTTGTTTCTCTCCTAAGATGACATAACAAAAAATATTTATACCATTTTTAATATCTAGTCCCAACTCATTGGCTTGAGAGGAGGTGGAGGTGTCATTAACCTTAGGTGACATCTCCAAGACAACAAAAGATGATAATAAATGATAAAGGATTAGTAAAATGTTGGGGTTGATTTTACCTAAAGAATAAAAATAACATGATAAGATAAAATATAACCACTTAAACAAATACATGATGTATGAATATAAGTAATACAACTCAAAAAACCAATGAACAACATTATCAGAGTAGTAGAAACAAGACATAACAAAAAGACTCAAGGAACCAAAGAACGTCCCAATATAGAAACACTAATGTGGAATCACCCCAATGACTCCATGGAAGAAACTCAAAGATCCAAAATACCATACTGAAGAAGTATAAATAAGATTCTCCATTATATAAGTCTAATAACTTTCATTTACTTATGTCATGAAGAATAACATATGAACATACACTAAAGTGCATATACAGGGGGTGAGTAATCATACCCAGTAGGCTTTCCCCAATAGACTTCCCGAATCATTCCATTAGGATAAGAACACATTATATCATAGTTAAAATAATATATTATAAAAATACATGAACATATAAATAATTTATCAATTTAAAACAATTTGAATAGAAAAATAACTATTTATCATAAGAAAATAATTTTAAAAAAATTGAACTAAATCAATCTATCCATTTTTTTCTTTCCACTCGGAATACTCATTCCATGATTACATCTCACAAACACACATACATATGAATTACATGTAATATTTCTATAATTATGTGTGGTTACTCGCTGATCCACCAAGTCATCCCTAGGTGACCAATACTAAGGTTCTTAAATGGAACATGTCCCTTATTTTGGGTCATCTCTAATGAAAATGAGATCATGTCAACTATGTATGAAAATAAAATTTTCCATATCATTTAATTACATATAAACCAATTCTTCCTTTAAAAAATTTCATCAAACATATTTCCCACATTAAACCAAAACCAAGATCTCAAAACCACAATCTAAAATTATAAAAACAAATTGGTTTTCCAAAATCCATCAAATTCCCATGTTTTGAAATCATAAATCCAAAAGGAATTAATTCAAGAAATTATTAAAATTTTTTATTACAAAACCAAAAAAATGAAAAGAAACTAATCCTTAAAGTCCAAGAATAAGTGGAGAATAGATATAAGTTAATCACCACTAAATTAATGATTTCAATGGAAAAAAATACTATGAAACCTATAGATTCGGTCTCAAAACACCTTTCCTCTAATAAATCCAAACAAGATCTCATAGAAACATACCATACATGATAGATCTATACATAATGGATTTGATCTAACATTTTGTGTGAGAGAAGATGAGAAGATGTAAAGTAAAAGAGTGGAAAAAAATAATTACCATCAGTTCTAGAGATCTAACACACAAAGATCCATTAAAACTGGTCACTAGATCAATAAGAACCACTAAGAACACTTAGGAGAAGAGATGGGTTTTAGAACCTTAGAGAATAGGAAAAAAATGAGAGTTGAGGGAGGGGATAAAAATGAGTTACACTCTTATTTTTTAATCATTAAATGCATGTCACATAGTTGGGATGCATGGTTTGTCAAACAGAACACCAATTGTGAACATGATATGGGAAATCTCCCAAGAATATTCATGGTTGTTCTATATAGTTTGGAAAACCATGAACTAACCATGTGATTATATTTTCTATAAATCATCCCATAACATGGTTGTATCACATAGTTTAACAAATCATGTGATAAATATGTTCTTTTATCTATATCCTAGTGCATGGTATCCTCTGGGAATCTTAATAGTTTGAAAAAATTGTGCACCAACTGTGCACCTACCTAGTGACTCCAAGAAACTATTTAATGGGTTCTTGGATAAAGTGAATGGTTTAACCAAACTATGTTCAAATCATTCACACTTTAAAACACTTTAAAAACACACTAAAATGGACATTAACTCTCAAAACTTAAACCAATTATTATATAACTCTAAAATATATAATAAAAGGGTAAAGTTCCTTAAACCAAGGTTGTTAAAGGTATTAATGAAATTTTATATAAATTATTCTTTAGTTTAAATAGACACAAAAACATGGAATATCATAAATTAAAAAATTTGTGATATGTACTTAAGTAGTCACTCACATTAACAATAAAAAAAATACAACATACATAAATAAACAAGGAATCACTGGATAATACACAACTGAATAAAATGAAAGAGTCCAATACAACTCAAAATAGTAATTTTCAATACCTCAACCTCCCTAAAAAAGATCACCATGATCCCTAAGATCTTAGAAAGAGTCATAATATAAACTTTGATAAAATAACGAGAAAGAATATCTATTCATGCACACTTAAAACCTTACCATGTTCATAAGTATGTAGTGAGACCACTGACCTAGTAATATTTACCCTTTGTCATCAAATTTCATGAGTGAATTTGATAAACATGGATGCATGCATATTGTATATGGGAAATAATCAACTTACTTGTAATATAAATAAATATAAACCTAATAAAATAAAATTTTATGCATAACCTCACATATTTAAAATCACCTATAATCATGATACCAAAACTTCTTGTGATGACAAGATGTCAATGTGAACATGTACACCCACTATAGCACATACAATCCCAAATCCACAACTACCAAATCACCATTAATAAAACCTAGTATCTCATTAATTCCTATAAACCATTCACATTACAAATATCCCATCTATAATCTCACTAACCAGAAATACCCAAAACCCTAAACTATCTATAAAATTATAATTATAACATGAAAACAAGACATAGGCAATCAAAGAGGGTCCATCCATCATAATGAATTTTTATATGAAATAAGAAACACAATACTAGGAATCAAATAGAGTTTACCAAAAAATCATGAGATGAACATAATCTATTGATATACAACCCCATAATAAAAGATCAACTCATTCTTATACCAATGTTACTAAGAGAAACTCACTCTCTCCATTTCATTGTACTATAAACCACATCCATGGTAATGGAACCCAATATATTGGTGATATCTCTACTCCACCAATAAAATCATTAATTTTATAAGGTTATAGACTTATCTAGTGAAAACCATATGAAAATATAAAATATTTATATGATCAATACAGAAAACCATATAAAAGTATTATTGAATTGTAACACCCTTCCCAAAAACTAGGACTGAATATACCAAATTTTTCATGTTTGGACAATAGTTTTTGTGATACACTTGCATTAGGATCAATAAAAAAATTTATTTCACCTATAATAATACAACCTTGATCTAAAATAAACTAAACAAACCTAATCTAACCATAACCCTAAGGTCACCCATAAACCCACCTCATAATATGAGGATAAAAAATGTATTTCCACCCATAGAACTCAAAAATAAAAAACACTCACTCCAAAAAAATTAAACTCCTAGAAGAAATCAAAGATCACACACTCACAAAACTAACTGATAAAAAAAGGTGTTCCTACTAACCTTTCCCAATGATTCACTAAAACAATATGGTTGAAAACACATCATGTACATGCCCTCAATCCCCCATATAAAATCACAACCCATCTCTTAGGGTTTGAGGATAAAATAAAGGAAAAAAATAAAAAAACGTTTCTTCATAGCCTTCATACATTGTTCACAGATTGTGAAGCTAAACTTGGCCTAACCCGGCCTATTGTACCCAACTATGCATAGTTTACAACACTATGAAAGTAAAATATTCTATGAAATTATAAACCATTTTGCACTCAATAAATTTTCATTTTCACCCAATTTCTATAACTAGTCAAAAAACTCCTATAGTGCCATTTTGAAACTCAAATACACCTAAAAATCATAATGACCCACCATTAAAACCAACATAAACCTCACCCCAAGGTTAAAAATTCTTAACTCAAATTTAAGACTTGCCTTTATATCTATAACCTACCACCCACCAAATCCACCAATAACTCACTCACTCAATCCAAAATCTATCTACTTACAACCCAAATACCAAACCAAAACACTTCACACAACTCAAATGGTTCCTAACCACCCAAAACTCTAAAGGTTCAATTAATAAACATAATAAAGTAAAATCACACCATGCACAATCAAACCCCAAACATAACGTAAGACATAATCACGGATCATAATATGAATAAAAAATCAATTAAACTCATATTGAAATTCTTTCTTTATTCAATTTAAAATAAAAAATAAAATAAAATAAAAATAAAATAAAAGCACATTTTCCTTTAAAAATAGAAAATTACACACAACATGTCATTTAAAACAAAATGTCTTATTTTTATAAAAATATCACATGAACCAAATATGATATTTAAAATCATATAATTTTAATACTTTAGATAAAACAAGTGAAATTTCATCAAAATCAATAGTTTTATAATTTTATCCAAAGAAAACTATTCAAATAAAAAATCACTTTAAATGAACATTTTTATTAAAAAATATTTAATTTTTTTAAAAATAACCATTAAATCATTTAAACTCTCATTCATTATGTGACTGTGGTATGAAGTTGTACTATGTGGTCGTGTTATGTGGTTATAGTTTATGGTAGTGACATAAATATTTGAATAGTGGTTATGGTGTGTGGATGTAGATTTTTGTTGTTGTATGTAGATATGGGAAGGGATGGGAGTGTCAGGATGTATGTCATTGGGACGTGAGGTTAACTAGATCAGTGGTTAAGCGGATGTTCATGGGTTTTTTATTATACATGTAAATTGGTTTGGAGAATTAGCCTATGGTGAGATGTATTATTAATACACCCCATGATTTTATGGTATATTTCTCTTCAAATAAATTTGTTTTCTTTTATATCTCTCTTTATCAGATCCATTGAGTTTAAAAGAACCATGATATAAATATTATTATTTAAAAATAAATTTTATAAATTAGACTTTAAAATTGGTTGTATGAATATGAACAACCAAATTATTAAAAATACTTATAAAGGTTTCATGTAATGTATATGTATTGATAAATACGTACTCAATTTTTAGTAAAATCATTTTATGTTTGAAAAATACATGTTCATAAAAAATTGTTTTATTATATTTTTTATAAAATATTGAAATTAATTTATACCACTTTTAGAAAATTTATTTGATAAAAATGATATCTTTTTTGAAATAAAAATATCAAAATTATCTTATAATGATTTTTTAAGGTTTTTATAAAAATATTAATCTATAGTGAACAATGAAAATGGTTTTTATTGAAAACTTTCTTTTAATATAAAGCATTTAAAAAATCCATTTTATTTTCAAATGGATTAAAATTAAGATTTTTTTTCATTTATATTATTATTAATCCAATTAATTTCATTTTAATAAATTTAATAATTGAATTTTGGTATAAAAAATTTTATACTTAAGAAGACTTTTTTCTTTGGAAAACTTTTTTTCACTGTGTTTTTGAAGTTTAATATGAAATTAAATTTGATCATTTATTTAAATTTAATTTGATAAAATTTATTACATATTTTTAATTATATTAATTGATATAAGTTAATAGGTTCAAATTATTTTTTGGTCATTATAAATAGTAGCGATAGTAAATATTTATCACCTCGATAAGAGATTTAAAATTAGGATAAAACCACGGGGTAAGTATTAAAAATCATTATAACACTTGAATTTATCCTATTTCATGGGTAATTTTAGAAATAATATATGTTTAAGGATTAAAATAATGTATTTTAAAACATAATTTTGAAATTGAGAACACTAGCTTAACTTTTGTGAAAATAATTTATATTTTATTCAAATTTAAAACAAGTTTTTGGTCTTAACATTTAATATCATTTTTAGAAGAGGAAATTTGGTTTTGGAATGATCCAAAAGTATAAAAAACCCATTATTTTTATTATTTAACCAAAATAAATTCATGTGAAGCAATTTCTTACTTTATTTCAAGGTGAAATAATTTTTACTCTTCAAATTAGGTATTTTCTAAAAAAACTATTTTTCATACATTTTGTGTTTTTATATTAAAATTAATTTATTCCACATATAAAATTCAAACTAATAAAATTATTTCAAAATTTTGAATCATAATTTTAAAATTTGTTTAGAATTTCCATTTTACTTTTGGTCATATAATTATGTTATCATGGTAAAAAGTTGAGTTATCACGGTTAAGCTTAAAATGAGTTTAAAGATGTTGAACTAGGAGATAAGGATTAATATGTATCCAAAAATTATCCAAATGAGATCGGTTTAGTTTATTTATAAATTAACACATCTTAAATTCATATTATGGGTTCCTTTTTTCCATTTTACATGATTATGATATATATATTATTTAAGCTTTTAAGTAATTCCAAGTGTGTCCTTTCCCTTCCTTATAAAATGATACCACCTATCCTCTCTTAATCACACTTCATGAGACATCTATATTAGAAAATAAATACCTTAATACCTTCCTATATTCCATATATATTTCATATAGATTATTTTCATTCCAAAATACAATCCTTTCAAGGATTAATGTGTAAGATAAAAGTGGCTTCTCAACAAATATATATAAATCTTAATTGAGAAATTTAAATTTTATTTATTATTTTAAATCATAAAAATATATGAAATTTTTCATAAAAAAATAACATAATTATCATAAATATAATGAAACGTTATTATAATTATGTAACCATCATTATATACCCTCTATTCTATCAAATAGAAAATGAAAGTATAACTCATGTGTGCATGTGGACTACCACTACCACATAGTGACATGATTCATTTTTCTTCACCATCATTCATGGATTATTATAATAATGGATTTACTATTTATATATTATATTTATGATACTATTATAGTTTTTTAATGATAAAATATAATTTATTTTTCTTTTATTATTTTTTAGATAATGAAAACAACATTCATGCATACGTATGGCCTATCATCTTCCTAAAATGTGTAAATAAGTTTCTATTTATAATTTTAATGGATGATTATAAATATGTATATAAAGAATAAATATTTTATTTATATCATTATTAACATCTTGGATATAATGTAACCATGATAAAAGTACAAATACAAACACTTCTAAACCAAAACCTGAATTAAAAACGAAGTAGTTATCACAAAAAATAGTGATTTTAGTGAAGAATTGTTAATAAATGGGTGATAAGATGTTATAAGTAAAGCATATAGGGTATTATATATATGATTTTTTGTATAATTTATGTATAATAAATATAAATTTATTATACAGGAGGTTTTAACACATACAAATCAAAATGAGATTTGAAGTAAGGGATTTATGTTTCAATTTCATTTTAATCATGATTGTTTATTCTTAAATTTCCATTGAGGAAATTGTACGATCCTTATCTGATAAAAACTTTTAATTTTTCTAATATATTTATTTCTATAAATTTTAATTTTTAGTACCATTTTCTTCTCTTTGGTACTCTAAATGGTTCAATTTTGTTTTAAGAAAAGTCAATCTTATTTCCTCGCTTTCGGTTAAAAAACCTATTTATTCCATATATATGTTTTATAAAAAAATTTAATGATTTTTTGGATATTTTTAAATGTTTTTTAAAGTAAATTTTTCCCATTTTTAAATTTTTACTATTTCTTTTTAAAATTAATCTTATTTTCAATTTCTAAACAAGAAAACTTTTATCGAAGTTGTCAATAAAATCTTTATTTTAACGATTACAATAGGAAATAAATTTCCCACCATCATGAATAATAAATTATTTAAATATTTATTTTTAGGTTTCTATGTTTCTTTTCAAATTAAATTTTTTCTAAAAATTTTGAAAATATTTTTATTTTAAATAAGTTATTTCAAAATGAAAATGGTTTTTCCTCAAGAAATATTTCAATGATCTTTTAATAAAAATTTTCATCTTTGATAACATCCTTTTATGATAATTATGATTTAATAGGGATATGATACAATGATACCATAATTATTATTTATCTAGACGGTTTATTATTATGATTTTGATATGTTTACAAAACCCATTTATATTTTACATGTTATACTATGACGAAATGTTTATGAAACTCGTCTTCTTTCCATGGGTTATGATATAACGATATGATGAATGTTTTATGATCTTTTGGAATAAATATAAATGGATTTTGATTATATGATGGGTGGAACTAAAATTATATATCCCTATAATGCATTGGGTAGTGATGGATATCTCACGAGGAAATTATAACTGTAATGGGGAGTGAACCTAGTTTATTATGGGACTTTGCCTACTATGATAAACTCAAGAATGAACCTTGACTTAGGATATAATGGAATGATGATTGAAAATAACCCAATATTATAGTATTGGAAATTATCCTTAATGAGTAAAATTATTTTGATATGCTTATGTGTATGTCATAAAATTATGACTTATTCTTATGATGTGTTCTCATGGCTTATGATTGATTTTTTTATGATTTTGTGCATATATGAATTTTTTAATTTCTTATGTAAAATCATTATACCATGATTTATGATTAATTATCTTTATCAAAATTAGGTAATATTATTTTAATTTATTATCATTTTCTCATACCCTTATGTTTTTCTTATTATTGTATATGATCATCGATTGATAACTCCAACATTGACCATTACTGAGCATCTAAGATCACTCTTTATTATGTTTCCTTTCCCCAGGTTATGATGAAATATTTTAATTAGGTTATGTATAATAAGAGTACTATGTAGGAAGATCTTTGTGGGAGATATTTAAAAACATTTATGAAATAAGAAAATTTTGTACCTATCATCCAAATACACAAAACCTTAATGTTTTTGGTATGGACTATAATGTTATGTAATAAATATTCATGTAATAATATGTAATATTTATTTCTGAAAAGTATGGACCCCTATAATTGGTATCAAAGTAGGGTTTAGTTAATATTTTTTTTATTATGATTAGATGACTTTGTTGAAATGCCTAGGGATAAGTCTATGTATAAGACAACAACCTAATGTTTTAGTAAGTTTGAGATTATATGGGTTTCCTAGAAATACATCCATGTCAAGATACGATAAGTGGAAGTAGTTTTAGAAAATATGTATCTAAGAGTAATCACCATGAAAATATTTGTTTGAGTACATATCGGCCATCATTATAGTGCAAAATGAATGTTCCCTTACTATGCACTTGGTTTGAGACTCCAAAAGAATAAGCTTGAGTTAACTCACATTTTCATTATAAACCATCATAAATTATTTGAATATATGATAACCATGAATGACCTAGGTTAAACTTAAGTTATGATAGATTAAAAATAAGGTTTCATGATTTAGACATCCTATAAATGATCTTTCATGATTACGTGCTTTCTCAATATGATTATTGTTTCTCATGGTATGCCTTTCAGTTTTGGTCAATTGATGGAAATTGAAGGAACTGCGTTAATGTTAAAATTTATGGAAAAGGAAATGATTATCCTCCCAATAAACCAAATGATATGGGAGTTGTAATGAAAATATTTTTGGTATTATTATGTCAATTTTTCATTCTATAAATCATGTTGAGGATCCAAATGATCATAGTAGGGAACAATGTTATATAGACTCCTTCATGAGGCAACATCCACTATCATTTAATGTGTTCATTGATCCAATTTTTTTTGGTTGATGGATAAATACCTATGGAAATATATTTTCCATTATACAGTATTAAGATCTTCAAAACTTTATATTAGATGTAAATAATTTTAGAAGGTGAAGAATATCAATGGTGCACTCTTATAAAAAACATGATACAACTGGAAGAAATTTATTCTATGGAGTGGGATAAAGTTAGAAGGTTATTTTTCAATAAGTACTTTACTTTTATCCTTAATATGAAAATGGGTAAGGAATTACTTGATCTTAAGAAAGATAATGATGAATCCATTTGTACCTATGAGGAAACATTTATGAGACTTTTGAGGTAGAATTTTTGTCTTATCATTGAATCATAAATTAAGATTGATTGATTCGTTACTTGATTAAAATTAAGTCACTAAAAGTTATTCTCTATAAAGGACTTCAATAGCTATAAATAAATCATTTGACATGTTACCTAGGTATAAATGAATATTGTATTTTATCATAAATCTAATGGTTCTAAAAATAAAATAAATATAGAATTCAAATGAAATTCAATTAATTAATATCATATAGAGAAGAATACAAGCTTTACTTTATTCTCAAAGTGTGGAAGGGAATATATTTTTAATTATCCTAATAGGAATGGTAAATATATTAATTATGGAAAAGGAGGACATCAAGTAAAGTAATACTACATTTATATGAAGAGGACAGTCAATGAATGGAATAATGAAAAATATCAAAAAAATGAACCACCCACAAAATAATGTTTCAAAGGAATGGAGTATAGGAATTATTCTAACCAATGATAAAATACAAGGGTTGAAGATGATGATCGATGTCTGTAACCTCTTAATCCAAGTGAAAAATGGGAATCTCATGTGATAAAAACTACTATAGTGGGTCATGAGAATGATGTGGTGAAATGTGTACATACCATCCATTCTAAAATTTAAAATATTTTTTTTGATTTTATATCTACAAAATCTTTTATATCTAAATTTTTTTCCAAGGGTATCATGAAACCACATCAACGATTTGATGTTTAGTTAGCAGTAAAAACTCTTAATGGTATAATGATCACGTATAAAGTTTATAAATCCTCTCTGATAGAATTTTGTGGGAATGTGATCTCTAAAAATACTGTGATTCTCCCTATAGTTGAAATTTATGTAATTTTGGGCATGGATTTTAACCATCTATATAGACCCCATATCAATTTACAAATAATGGAAGTCACATTTGATATTCTGAACCAACCCAAGATCATATTTCAATGTGAGGATGAATATGAGTTCCTAAAGGAATTTACATCTATTTTGGGGGTTTTACTACCTATTCACGAGGAATTTTTACTTCAAATGGTTGGGGAGAAAATTAAAATAAAATATATGCCTATTTTTAGGGATTATGATATTGTATTTTATGAAGAATTTCCTAGTATATCCTAGATATATAAAGTTATGTTTTCAATAGAATTCATACCTAGTGCAACACCAATTTGAAAGAACCCATATAGTATAACCCAAATTGAGTTTTAGGAATTAAAGAAAACCTCTAGGAGAATCTTGAAAAATGATTCATATGCTCGAGTGTGTCACATGGGGCGTCCCTATTATTTTTAATAATAAATATGTTTCAATGAATGTTTTCATTGATTATTGGGATCATAACAAGATCACTATCAAGAAAAAGTATCTTTTAACCCATATCGATGATTTGTTTGATCAATTATGAGGATATCAATGCTTTTCAAAGATTTACATTCATTCTGGATATCACCAATTGAGAGTTAAGAAGGATCCCAAGAAAACCTTTTATACGAGGTATGGTCATTATGAATTTATAGTAATTATATTTGGACTTACCAAGGCTTTTTCTATATTTATGGATTTAATAAATATTGTATTTAGATATTACCTTGATTAGTTTGTAGTATCTATAGATAATATTCTCATATATTTTAAGATCAAGGAAGAGCATGAAGAATATTTGAGGAACATATTGAAGACCCAGGGGAAGGAGAAGTTGTATGAACAATTTAATAAGTATAAATTTTAGCTATATAAAGTCTCATTATTGGGTCATATAATCTCAAGTGAGGGTATATTAGTGGATCCTTTAAAGACAAAAGTTATTGAACAATGGACTAGACCAACCATGATATCCAAGATTCATTGTTTTATTAGGTTTTAAGGATACTAAAAAATATTTTTGAGAAATTTTTCATGGATATCTAATATAATAAACAAGTTTAATTAGAATTGAGCCAAGTTCCTTAGGATAAATGAATGCGACGAAAATTTCAAGGAGATGGAAAGATGGTTAGTCAGCACACCTGTTCTTACACAACCCTATAGTAGAGAAGGGATTATAATATTTAATGTTTCTTCAAATAATGTAATAGTATGTGTACTCATGAAAAATGATATGGTGATATCTTGTTACTCATAAAAATTGGGAATCCATGAGAAAAATTACCCAAAACAAGGTTTAGTGTTGGAATTAGTTTGTTTTTTATTGAAAATATGGAGGCATTATCTTTATGATGAATGGTGTGATATATATATCAACCATAAAATATTTAAGTCTATATTCATGTAGAAAGAGTTGAATATGAGACACATGATATGGTTGTAGTTGATTAAAGATTATGGAATCTCAATACATTACCATCTTAGGAAAGCGAACAAGGTAGCTAATGATATGAGTTAGAAGGACTATGATAGTTTATCCATGATGTGGATTGAAAGAGATTCAATATTTATGTATTTACAGAATATGGATATTGAGATCATGAGGAAGGGGACATATCATATATTTATTAGATAAATGTTCAACCATCCATCAATTTTAGTATTAAAGAGGTGAAGAATAGGGACACATAACTTCAGAAGAAGGTGAAAAATATTCCAAAATTCAACCATTATTATAATGGAATGATAAGGTTCAAGAATAGATTATGTGTCCCATAAATACAATATTAGAAGAAAGAGATATTAAATTCTGATCATAGTTCATCATTATTAATTCATCATGGAATTACAAATATATATATATATATATCTCTAAAAGAGTATTTATAGTAGGAAAACATGAAGATAGATATTACAGAGTATGTATCTCATTGTTTGGTATGTTATAAAGTTAAGGATGGGAGAAAAGATTCTATGGGGATGTTACAACCATTACTCATACTTGAATGGAAATTCGGAAAATTCACCATGGATTTGGGTTGTAGTCAATACCCTTACGAAGTTAGCACACTTTATTTACATTAGTGAATATTTATATATTGATCATATTTACAATACATATATTAATAAAGTGGTAATTTTTATAGACTACCACATTATATTTTATCTGGTTAGGATTTGAGGTTTTCCTCAAATTTTTGGAGAATTCTTCTGCAAGATTTGGATATAAAGTTGAGTTTTAGTAATGGATATTATCCTAAAACAAATGGTTAGTATGAAAGGACAATAAAAACTATATAAGACATGTTGAGAGATTATTCTATGGATATTAAAAGGTGTTTGGGATAAATACCTTCCTTTGGTGAAGTTTACTTCCAATAAGCTTTCACTCAAGCATTCAAATGGATCCTTAAGAAGACCTCTATGGTAGGGATTATAGAACTCCAATATGATAGGATGAAATTGGGGAAATAAATAAATTGGGAACTGAGATAACTAAGGAGACATTAGATAATGTTAGATCTATTTAGTAACACGTTACATAAGATAATATTTTATTGAAAAGTCTTGTTGAAAATATTCGATAAGATCTAGAGTTAGAAGTTGGTGATAAGGTATTACTAAGAATATCTCCTAGAAATAAGGTTATGGGATTTGGAAATAAGTAAAAATTAAGACCAAAATTTATTAGTCCCATTTAAAATTTTTATTGTATCAGGATGATAGTTTATCATTTGGAAATTCCACTGATTATCCCACTTGTTCATGATGTGTTCCATGTATCTCTAATAAGGAAGTACATACCAGATCCCTCACATGTACTAAACTCAAAGTTCATACCACTAGAACAATATATCTATCACGTGGAACAATTGGTGGAGATTCGATATCATAGAGATAAAGTGATATGAAACAAGAACACTCATCTGGTCAAAGTTTTGTGCGAAACCATAAATTAGACAAAGCTATGTGGGAAATTAGGGATGTGATGAGGCAGAAGTATCCTTAGTTTTTTGTATCATAGTGACATAATTTAAAGGGTGAAGTTATTATAATGTGGTTGAATTTATCACCCTAATATTTTATGATATATTTATCTTTAAATAAATTTTATTTCTTTGAGGGACTGTTTTACATGAAACACTGAGTTTAAATAATCCATGATATAAATATTATTATTTAAACGTGAACATTAGAATTTATTAATTAAAATTGGTGATATGAATAAGAAAAATCACATTATAAAACATATGTATAAAATTTTTATATAATTTAAACAAATCGATAAATAAGTACTCAATTTTCAGTAAAATCATTTTATGCTTTAAAAATATATTTATTCAAATATTTTTTTATTTCTTTTGGTGAGAAAATATGATAATTAATTTATACCACTTTTAGAAATTTTATTTTTAAAAAAATGATAACATTTTTTTATCGTAATCTCAAAATTATCTTGTGTTGTGATTTTTTGATTTTTCTTAAAAAGATTTCTTTTATATTGAATAGTGAAAAATAATGATTTTTATTGAAAACTGCCTTTTTGTTTCAAGAAATTATGAAGATCCATTTTTTTAGATGAATTAAAAGTAAAATTAGTTAATTTATTTTCTTAATAATCGAATTAACTTAATTTTAATGAATCTTATGCTATATTTTTGTATAAAAACTTTTTACACCTAAGAAGACATTTTGTTCTGGAAAATCACTATTCACCACATTTTACTGGTCTAATTTTAAATTAAATTCTACCACTTATATGAATTGAATTTGATAAAATAGATTCTATATTTAGAATTATTTTATTAAATATAATTTAATATGGTCATCATACTTTTTTTCATTATGAATGGTAACCACAATAAATATTTCTCACCTTGGTAAAAGAGGTAAAATTGGGTTTAAACCATGGGGTAAAGATTGGAAATCTCTCCAACACTTCCCATTATACTATTTGTGGGTGGTTTTCAACCAAATATATATTTAAGGAGTTAAATAGTGTATTTTAAAACATTATTTTTAATTTGGGAACCTTATCTTGACTTTTGTGAAGATAAGTTATATTTTATTCAAATTAAAAACTATTTTTGGGCCTTCACATTTAATGGAATGGTGGCAAGATTACATTTGGTTTCAGATTGGTAAAAAAGTATAAAAAAATTAATTATTTATTATTTAACCAAAAAAATCCTTGGAAACCAAATTATTACTTTATTTAAAGGTGATATATTTTTATTCTTAAAATTATGTATTTTCCGAAAAACCAATTTTGAAGTGTTTTGTGTTATTATATTAACAATTATTTATACTAATAAAATGGATTAAAAATTTATAATCATAATTTATAAATTTATTTATAATTCCACTTTTATTTTTGGTCATATAATCTTGTTATCATGGTAAAAATTTGAGTTATCACGATTAAGGTTAAAATGAGATTAAAGTGGTTTAACAAGGATAAAAGACTTAAAATGTATCCAAAACATGTAAAATTGTGATTGGATGAGTTTTTTGACCTAATAATATTTAATATTAAACTTTTTTGTGTATTCGTTTCACTTTACATAGTTATAATATATATTATTTATTCTTTTAAGTAATTCCAAGTATATCCTTTCCTTCCCTTTTAAAATGATAACACCTCTTATATCATCTCTTGTACCCACTTCATGAGCCTTATAGATTGGAAAATACCTACTATAATACCTTACTAGATTCTTTATCCATTTACTAAAGCCTTTTCGCTTTCCAAAAGACCATCCTTTCAAGGCTTAAGGTGTTAGGTAAAAGAGGTTTCTCAACAAAGAGGTATAACTCTTAACCAGGTACTTTCAACTTTATTTCTTCTTATACCTCTTATAAATATATTTACTTTGTCATAAAATAATATAACCAGTTTTTTAAATGTAATTATATGTTATAATTATTATGTAACCACCATTATACACCCTCTTTTAAATCAAATGATAAATGAAAGTATTGCTTGTGCATACATGTGGACTACAACCTCGATGTACTGATATAATTCATTTTCCACAACCATCATGAATTATGAATTATTATGATGGATTTCATGTTTATATATGATATTTATGATATTATTTTTGTTATTTAATGATAAAATATTTTTATATACTTTAATTATTTTCATTATAAAATAAAAACAACATTCATGTGTACATATGGTCTACTGTCCCCATAAACAGTGTAATTTTTTTTATATCTATAAATTTAATGGATGATTATAAATATGTATATAATGAATATATTTTATATTTATATCATTATTAACATTCTGGATATGATTTAATCCTAATCAATGTACAAGGACTAGGACTGTTGAACCGAAACATGAATGAAAAAAAAGCAGTTATCACATAAAATAGTGATTTTAATAATGATTATTTAATATATGGGTAATAAGATATTATAACCAAATCATATATGATATGATATATAAGATTAATATTTCATAATATATTTACAATAAATACATATATATTATATTGGAGATACAAACACATATAAAGAAAGATGATACTTGAGGTAATATATTTATGTTTTAATCCCCTTTTAATCGGGATTGTGTATGATTGAATTTAAATTGAGGAAATTGTATGATCATTATCGAATAAAACCCTTTAATTTTTATTTTTTGTATTTTTATTTCTATAAATTTTATGTTTTAGAAACATTTTTCTCTATTGGGCACTATAAATCTTTCAAATTTGTTTAAAGAAAAATGATCTTATTCCTCCTCTTTTGGTCAAGAAAACCATTTTCTTCCATATCCATGTTTTCTAAAATTTTATCAAGAATGATTGAGAATATTGTTAATTTTTTTAAATTAAATTTTACCCTTTTTTTACTTTTTACAAAAATGTTTTAAAAAAGAATATTCTTTTTATTTTCTGAAAATGGTACTTTTTACCAAAGATAAGAACAACATATTTATTTTAACAATAACAAAATGAATGAAATTTCATACTATCATTACAATAAACACTTTTAATATTCCTTTATTATTTTATATGGTTATTTTCAAAAGGGATTTTTTCCTTTATATTTTGTAAATATTTGGATTTTAAATAAGTAATTTCAAAATGAAAAGGGTATTTTACTCAAGAAATATTCAGATGATATTTTAAAGAAAACTTTCATCTATGATAACATAATTTGATGTTAATTATACTTTTATGGGGATATGATACAATGATACCATCATTGTTATTTCTCTAGATTTTTTATTATTATAATGATGAGATGTTTACAAAACCCATTTATCTTTCATGTGTTATGCTATTATAAAATTTGCATGAAACTAGTTTCCATTCCATAGGATATGAAATTATTATATAAATAATTTTTTATGATATTATTCTATACATATGAATGGATTACAGTTATGTGATTAGTGCGTTGAGTCAAAATTTATAATTATGACTTTTCTATTTCTTTAGTTTTAGAAACCATAATCAACTTCTTAATTACATTATTACTAACTTCTCATGTCCATAATTTTTAGAATGTTTTTGTAGAAAACATAATATTTTACCGTACATAGAAAAATTTCAATTAATTACTAAAATTAATTTATAATTATTTATTATGATTATGAAAATGAGTTTGGATATGATAAACATTAAATTCACCCTTATCAGAATAGAAGTAAGTATTTTTTCTCATATTTCATACAAAACAAGTATTAGTAATCAGGCTGATACTGGTAAAGATAAATATCTGACTGATACTCGTAAGGTATATCAAAATGAAAATTCTAAATAAGTTTATCAGATTGAATTATGTTTATTATCATATTCAGAATACCTATTTCTAATGTAATGAAAATTTTTTACACTATAATGGTGTAAATAAATACGAAACTATAAAATTAGTTACAAAAGTGAAGTTGAAGTAATAGGTGTCCAATTCATTGCAAGAAACTCATAGAAATATGACCATTAGAGAAATTCCTACAAATACCTGGTCATTTGAAGAGTTTAGAGCTAATTGATTTCATTTTTCAATTTCTCATTATGCGAGTTCTCTGGATTGGGGTTTCTTATAAAAAACTATTTTTAGTAACAATTTATTTTTTCCTAAAAGTGATCCCTTTTTTTAAAAATGAAATGGTGATGGCCATTGGAAAAATAATTGTTATTAAAATAAATTAAAATCCCTAGTTTTCTATAAGGAATATTTTTCTAAACAAATGTGGGTTCCAAAATCTTTGTTTTCTGACAATACCGATCCCAAGAAGGGTTGGGTTCCAAAACTCAAATTGTTTTGTTTTCAGGAAAACAAACAATGTACCAACAACAAGAATACTTGGTACATGGATATTTTCTATTCCAAGTGTATGCATCGTATCAAATATTTTTTTCAAAAATATTATCAAGATGAAAGGTGGAAAATTTACTTTTAGAGATAATTCTTAAGGATAGATTATTAGAATAGGTAACATTATTCTTTTGGGTAAAGCTTTAATTTCAATTTTTTTGTTTATTAAAGGTCTTAAGAAAAAAATTATAATCATAATTCAATTATTTGATGAATTTTACCTTATTAACTTTATTAATGATAAATATTTAGTACACAGTTCCAAGGATAACTTTGTTCAACGTTCCAATCGACATGATAATGTTTACACACTTACCTTAAAAGAGCATAGGATCCCAGGCTTACCTTTTCTTAGTATAATGGAAGATAAATATTTTTATGGAATAGAAGGTTAGGACAATGTAAAATTATAAAATAATGTAAATTGACTAATAAAAGTCTTTTTTGAGGATCTACCAGATCATAAGTTTGATTCTTCAAAGTTTGTGACTGTAACGACCTGAAATGTTATGAATAAAATCCCCATATTTGACTTAATTAAATGTCTTATTATATACAATTTGATTTAAAAAACCACTAAGTATCATTACCATTGATAATATATTCATTGAATAGTGATCACATGACTAGTATAAATATAGGGTTTTAACAAATCCAATTGTCACAAAGGAAGTGATGACATCAATGATTAAGATCATACCCTATGAAGCCAATTTATCAGAGATTAAAAGAGAGATATCATTTCTTGGATTTGACCTAGAATAATCATAATCCTAGATCCAACAAATTAAGTATGATAAAAACTATTTTCAGGATAATTTCAAGCTCATTGAGATCATATCCCAAACCATGTTCACTAAACGACACCATGAAAGCCCCACTATCGCACACCTTACTCTTAGGGTGCATGACAGTGTATTAAAAGGATATATATAAAGAACCCAGAAATATGATTATGTACAATTTTTTTATATATTAATGAATATGTTTTCATCCTATTATTGTTACTTTGTAAATGTTTTTTATTTTGATACAATAAATCAAAAATTATATCTTTGGTTAATATTGAAATTCAATTAATGAATTTATGAATTAATATATTTTTTAAATAAATAATATTTTAATGTAATAATATTATTAAATAATATTTATCAAATATAAATGATCATATAATTTTTACGATGTCAAATGTAATTTTTTATCAGGCTTTGAAAACTCTTATTATAAAACCCAGTCATTTTCAGTAAATGTTGGTCATTATTTTAAAACTAAAAAATTCAAATTTTTATAAAATTATTTATGTAAAATGAAATTCTTTTTGGAATCATTACATATAAAATACCAATTGATTAATTTTATATAATTTTATAAGACAACCAAATTTTCAGGTAAAAATTAAATATTATATAAATATACTTTGTATTTTATGACATAATAATATACAAAATATGATGTAATAAGTAATTTAAATGGGATACTTAAAAAAAATATACGTTTTACCTTTAAAATAATTTAATTTAAAGTTTATTTTATTTATTTTTTAAATCCATTATGAATCCCCCAAGACTTATAATATATTATAAATTTTTAAAATCTTTTCTTTAAGAGTGTGACTCACCTCCACACCATCAAGGGTAATATTTTAATAAGTTCAAACCTTAGCATTATAAAATAATAAAAACCATTCCAATTTTATAGAAAACATGGTAAAAATATGGGATGGTTTGTAGTTTTTGATATTTTATTATGTAGAATCAAAAACGAAAATAATAAAGAAATATCTCTCTTTTCCTATATAAATCCACCAAATATCCCATTTATATTCACTCAAAATCCTTGAAGAATGTCCTAAATTTTTACTTAACTCCCTAGAGTCCTCTAAAGTCTCTTAAAAGCATTCAAGAAGCCCCTCCCAATCCTTTGGATTCACACACTTAAGTAAGGGATCTTCCACTTTCCTCTTTTATCAAGCACTCATTTTATGTTATGTATTTTAATTTCTATTTTATTATATTGGGATATGTTCTTCCATATAGCCCTTACTTTCAATTTGATTTATAAATGATGAAATCCCATTTCATTCTCATTTATCCATCTTATGAACCTTTATGTACACCCATTACTATGGTGAAGTTCCATAAGGGATCCTCACTTTATTTTCTTTATTCAATATTATTTATGAAATTTTGAATTATATTTCCATTTTCTAATGTTAGGACATGTCTTTAAATTTCCCTCGTACTTTCTATTTTAATAATAAATTATGAGATACCCCCTTTTCCACTGTCTACCATTTTTTAGGAATTTTTATGCAGCTTTATTATGTTGCTGAAATTTCACCACGATTTTCCATGCCAAAACAATTGTGTAGTGAATACCATACCCATTTCTCTATTAAGGGTATTAAACTATATGCACATATATATATTTTTTGGGGACTTTTATGTATTTATTCCACATTAATTTATCATGGAATAAATTCTTATAATGAATGATTTCATGTTATAAAATATATGTGAAACACTAAAGAATGATAATGAAATGATTATGATGGGTGTGCAAAGATAACACTTCAATGCATTGGGTAATGTTTAATATCATGATATTTCATGTTGGGATAAGGGAGTACCTTATTCCTTTATGATACTTTTTCCACCATGAGGTTTTTTGGATTTATCCTTGACCTAATTTTATGATTCGGTGTTTTAATTTGTTCCCACATTTCCCATGTTATGAACATTATTCTATATCATGCCTTTTTATTAATGTTCCTTTTATGATCTATTCGAGTTCCAAATGCTATATTCTGGGGGTCTCCCTCGTGTTTCATTTCAGTTGTGTGTTTTTTGGGAGGATCTTTTCTCTGTGTGTGGGTTTGAAGACATTGACGAGATTTGTGGTTCTGGCTTGCGATGGGGTCTTCTTCTAGCGAGACTATCATTCGGGAGGTCCTAAATTTTGTGTTTGTTTGTGATTATTGATCTTTTGACTAAATTTATTGGTTTTGGATGTGTGATGTCTTTGGTGTATTTCAGTGTCAATGTTTCTGGGTGTCCTTTCCCTAGTTCTTTATGGTTCCCCCTATGAAGGGTGGATCATGGGTTTGGTGCGACGAGGCTTTATCCAACAACAGTTTCAGTGATTTTGGACCCTATTTTTGGGATGATGGAGCTAGATTATTGTTTCTTGCTAAATTTTGATGGTATGAGATGAAGAGTGTATATGGGCAGTAAGAACAAATCCTATGAATGTTTTCTATGTGTTGTTGATTTTTTACTTTGTGGAATGCTATTTTTGGTAAGGTTTTCATTATGGACCCATGGTTCATGTTTAAGGAATTTTTAAACTAGTTCACCTACAAGGGGGTTCTCTAGAGGTTGTTTAGAGTAGATTTTTCACATGTTAATTACTATTGGAATTTGGAAATTTGAGAGGGTATGACATTTCCATCGGTACTAGGTCTGTGCATCCTTGCACGAGATATCTTACTGAGTAGCGATGTGAAGGTGGATACATGTTTTAATGTTTTTTATGCTGGGTAGGGGCCTTGCTTTATAGTTTTGAATGAGTTTTTTTTTGCCTTGAAATGACTATTGAATCTTGGTTTTTTAAGTCTTTGATGTCATGTGGGTTCCCCCTAAGCCCTTAAAAGAGGTTTTATGATAATAAAAAAAATTAATTTTCAGTCAGTACTATCTTCTGCATATTATGCCTTATTTATTCCCTTAATGAGCTTTATAGATCATCCCTTTCTTATGTTTTTCTCTAGGATATCCCATGCAATTTTAAGTTCGTTGTAATATTATTATCATGTCAAGTAAGTTTTCAATAATTCTTTGTATCCCATGTTATAAGTTGTTATGTAATTTACTTCATTCCAAAATACACTATAATTATTGATATTTTGGGTTTTATTTAGTATAGTTTTATGAAATAAAACATATATTATTTTATAATGAAGGGTTGGGTTTTCATAGTTGGTATCAGAGAAAAGTTTTAGTTATTTTTGGTATTTGGATTAGAAAACTACAGAAAAAGCCTTAGGGATAAGACTAAGTATAAGAAAAAATCCATAAATTTTGGTTATTATTGAATAAGTGGTTTATCAAGAAAATACATCCATGTATGGACACTGTAAGTGGTCGTGGTTATGGAACAAATGTACCCAGGAGTAAAAAATATGAAAATATGTTCTAGGCCTAACTCTGTGTAATCTATTACATGAAAATGAGCCTTACTATGCACCTGGTTTGTCACTCTTCATGGATATGATTTATTAAATTCATAATCTCATTATGAACAATTATTAAGGGAACAAAAAAATTCCCATAAGAATATAGTTTAGGAAATATATTATGGAAACATATATTGAAAACTATAAATTAATAAGTTAAAGGAAAAAATGTAATTTATAGGTTATCCCATTATTGTCATTAGATTCTCCTTTATGTGTTTAATAGTTTAATATAGTCATCCTTAATTTTCTTTTTATTCTATCCAATGGTTGGAAATTGGAGGAATCGTATTAACAACTGATATGAAGGGCATTGTGATGACTGTCCCAACAAGAATCCAAACTCGATGGGTGCCAAAATCATGAAATTCATAAAGATACTCTCTCAATTAACCCCGGTTCTAAATAGAAACATTTATCAAGAGGAGCGTTCAAACCCCCTTAATAGAGAACAAGCCACAATCGATAGATTCATTCGATAAATGCCTCATAATTTCAATGGATCATTAAATACCTTAATTGTGTAATAATGGATCAACTCCATTGAGAATATCTTATCTTTATTTCAACGTTCTGAGCAAGAGAAGGTTCTTCAGGATATTTATCGTATAGAGGGAGAAGCTGATCAATGGTGTTAATTAATCAAGAATATGAATCTTGAGTAAGACATCAAAACAATGGGGTGAAAGGAATTATGAAAAATATTTTTCTAGAAATATTTTCCTCACACTATCCATATTAAAATGGGAAGGAATTTCTTTGAACTCAAGAAAAAAGATGACAAATCTATTGGTTCATATAAGGAAAAATTCACAATACTTTCACTATATGCCTCTAGTTTTTTTCTTTTCCCCCAAATTCAATGTTGAACACCTCTTTAGTGGGCTAAAACCTAGTCTTCAAAAATACCTGGAGATCCATGACTTTGATAACTATGAAGAAATTGTCCATTGTTCCCTCAAAATCGAAATGGAGATCAGAGCATCCCAATGGTATTATGGGGATAATAAGTTGAAAGTGGAGTTTAATTATAGAAGTCCTATGGAGAAATTTAATGGTGCTAAGAAATTCCAGCATCCCAGTTGTCAAAGGTGTGGAAAGAAACACCCCGAAAATTTCCTAAGGGGGATGAAGAAATGATTTAGGTGGGGGAAGGAAGGAAACCTAGCTAATAATTACTAACAATAGAAATTAGAGAATGTGGCAGAGGAATATAATTCTCTGGTCGACCCTCGGTGCATTGTCCATTGCTTCAAATACAAATAACCATGACATATTTCAAACCAATTTCTTAAGAAAGGGGTTTTAAGATAAAACCAACAACCTCTAAGGTAGAAAGGGTGAGCTTTTTCCATAACTACCATTGATGTGAATCCCAAAAACAATGTGGTAAAAAAATTTCTAGTTATTCATTCAAGAATAGAGAAAATAATTTTTGATTTTGGTTCTATTCATTTATTCATATCACTAAATTTTATTAGAACTATCCAAACAACACTAAAAATCATGGAAGTAGAGATGTCGGTGAAAATGGAAAATAGATAAATTATTGTATCCCAAGTATATAACTCATCCCCTATCAATGTTTTTGGGATGAAATTCCTAGAGAACCTTTTCATAATCCCTTTGGTGTAATTTGATGAAATTATAGGCATGGATTGACTTTCCCTATATAGATCTAACATAAATTTCCATGGGAAGTAAATCACTCTCTGTATGGGGAATTAGCCCCAAATTCTATAAAATTACAAGGAGAAGGATGAATATTATTTAGCACCATCATCTTAGGCATGGATATTACTTCCCTATAAGAAAGTGTATCCTTCTCAAATTATTGAGTTTATGGAAATAACCATACTAGAAGACATGACTATTGTGAGGGAATATGCTGATGTGTTTTCTGAGTAATTTCTCAGTCTTCCTATGAGCCGAGTGGTTGAGTTTTCAATCAAGAGAATACATAGGGTGTTTCCAATATCCAATACTCCTTATAGTATGGCTATTGTGGAACTTGAGGTGGTAAAGAAACAAATAAATGAGATTCTAGATTAAGGGTTTATACACCTAGGTTCCTCACTATGGGTGCACCACTGCTCTTCATCAAGAAGAAGGACGGGTCAATGTGCCTTTGCATTGATTATTATGAGATAAATAGAATCATGATAAAGAAAAAGTATTATATTCTTCATATTTATTACTTATCCAATCAACTGCATTGAGTTAAATACTTCTCCAAGGTGGATCTTTGGTCGGGACACTATCAACTAAGGGTGAAGAAGGAAGATATCCCCAAGACCAGTTTTCATACAAGGTACAGGCACTATGAGTTTATAATGATTCCATTTGAATACACTAATACTAAAAAAATATTCATGGACTTGATGAATATAGTCTTTAGAGATTACCTCCAAAATTTTATGGTAGTCTTTATAGATGATATTCTAATACACTCTAAAACCAAGGAGGACTATGAGGAGCATATGAGAACTATGATAAAGACCCTGTAAAAGGATAATCTCTATGAAAAGTAAAACAAGAGTGAGTTTTGGTTAAAGGAAGTCTCATTCTTAGGGATTATCATCCCAAGTAATGGGATATCAATGGATCATTAAAAGGAAAAATCAATTAAAGGATGATCGAGGCCAACATCCATGATAGATATCCATAGATTCCTTGGTTTAGCTAGATATTATTGCTGATTTGTGATGAATTTCTCATGGTTTTCAAACCCTCTTACCAAGATAACTTGTAAGGGAGTGAAGTTTTCTTGGAATGATTAATATAATGAATGATTCATGGAGTTGAAAAGGAGACTTATCACTGCCCTTGTTCCCACACTATCCAAAAGTGGGTAACTTTCTATAATTTTTAGTGATGATTCAAAGAAGGTATTAGGTTGTGTGTTGATGAAAAATGAAAAAGTAATTTCATATGCCTTGAGGAAGTTGAAAATTCATGAGAAAAACTATCCCATACATGATCCAGAGTTTGAAGATATGATCTTTATGTTGAAAATATGGCGACATTATCTCTATGGGGAGAAGTGTGCGATATATATTGATCATAAGAGCCTAAAATATATATTCACAAAAAAAGATATTAATATGTTTCAGTGAAGATGGTTTGATATCATTAAGGATTGCAACTTCTCAATCCACTACCATCCTAGAAAATCAAATAAGTTGGCAGATGCTCTAAGTATAAAGGACCCATCAATTCTATCATTGATGGGAATTGAAAAGGATATGGTCTTATTAGATTTAAAGAGAATATACATAGGAATCATAAATAACGGAACATCATTAATCCTTTTGAAAATGATTTATCAACTATTCGTTTTTTAAAGGATAAGGTATTCTCAAAGAAATAATGTGGGAATTCAGAAAAGAGTGGAAAATATAAGTAAATTGAAATCTTCAGAGTTCAATGTTAACGAAGACGGAATTTTGGGATTTGGTTCAAGACTATGTGTTCTATAAAATCCCAAATTAACGAAGGAAATATTGGATGATGCACATAGTTCAAATTTCTCCATTAACCTAGGAGACACAAAGATGTATTGAGATATCTGAGAACACTATTGGTGGGACAACATGAAAAAAATTATCGTTGAATATACATCAAAGTGATTGGTATGTAAGAAAGTTAAGGTTGAAAGGTAGAAGTCTAAGGGGATGCTACAACCATTACCCACACCAACAAGGAAATGAGAAAACATCACTATGAACATTTTCACCAGACTTATGATGACATCCAATAGAAACAATGCTATGTTGGTTATTGTGGATCATCTTACAAAGACTGCACACTTCATTGTGATTTAGGAGGATTTATCATTAGATCAATTGGAATGGATATAAATCATATAAATGGTAAGGATTCATGGAGTACTACTATCGATTGTATCTGATCAAGATCCAAGATTCAACTCCATGTTTTGTAAAAGTCTTCCTCATGATCTAAATACTGAGCTGAATTTTAATACAGACAATCATCCTCAAACTGATGGCCAATCTGAGAGGACTATTTATACATTGGAAGACATGTTTTGAGCATGTTTTATGGACTTAAAAGGAATATTTAACCAAAAAATTCCTTTGGTTGAGTTCTTTTACAGAAATAGTTTCCAATCAATCATCTAAATCACTATTGGAAAATAGACCTATACCCACTGTTCAAAACCGTGGGTATAGCCCCCAAAACCGTGGGTATAGGCTATACCCACGATTCTGGGAACCGTGCGGCTGAACGACGTCGGTATAGGTCCCTGACCTATACCCACGGTTTTGGTCAAACCGTGGGTATATGTTTTTTCCACAGTGTCAATACTCTATACCCACGGTTTTCAAACCGCGGGTATAGGTTTTATAAAATAGCAGGTGTCCGGATTCGATCCTGTGACCTCTTCGCCGCTAACGAACCACCTTACCACTGCCCCAATGTCGACTTTACGTATATGTATATATATTTTGTTAAATATATTTATTTAAACTGTGGGTATAGAGGGAAGAACCGTGGGTATATAACTCCCGCCAAAAAAAATGTTTCCCGCGAAAAAACAAAAATTTCCATGCAAACGCGGGAAACCTATACCCACGGTTTGTCAAAACCATGGGTATAGGTTTTTAACCAAAGGCTATACCCACGGTTTTGGGAAAACCTATCCCCACGGTTTTGGGAAAACCGTGGGGATAGAGCTCACCTATACCCACAGTTTATGGCTAAACCGTGGGTATAGGCATGTTTTTGAGACCCTATACCCATGGTTTTCCCAAACCGTGGGTATAGGGTACCCTATACCGACGTTTTTCTTAAACCGTGGGTATAGGTTCTGGAAAACTGCCTATCCCCACGATTTTTGAAAACCGTGGGGATAGGGTGACCTATACCCACAGTTTTTTCCAAAACCGTGGGTATAGGTCCATTTTACAGTAGTGAATGGATCCCTATGAAGCCATTTATGGGAAGAGGTGAAGGACACTGACATGTTGGGATGAAGTTTGGGAACAACAACTTCTAGGTCCTAAAGTGGTGGATGAAATAGTGGATAAGGTTAAGACTATTTAGTAGCACATCAAGGCTACTTAGAGTTGACCGAATATCTATGCAGAAAATCATCGAAAAAACCTAGAATTTGATGTTGGAGACATAGTATTCTTTCGTATATCTCCATGGAAGAAAGTGATGAAATTTGGAAAGAAGAAAATGTTTAGTCCAAGGTACATCAACCCATTTGAGATACTTGATCACATCAGAGTAGTGGCCTATCGACTAGCACTTCCACCAAACCTTTCTAAACTACATGATATATTCCATGTATCCCTATTGAGAAATTATATACCAAACCCCTCAAATGTACTCAATCCAGAGGTGGTACCATTATAGAATGATCCTTCCTATGAAGATAAGTTAGTGAAGATCTTAGATAGTAGAGAAAAATTATTATGAAATAAGATAATGCCCCTCATCAAATTATTGTGGAGAAACCATAAATTTGAAGAAGAAATAGGGGAACAGGAGGAGGTGATGAGGCAGAGTTACCCTCATTTATTTTAGTATGTGAAAAGAAAATTTCAAGGGTAAAATTTCTAAAGGGGGGATGATTGCAACGACCCAAACTATTATGAATAAAATTCTCCTTTTTGACTTAATTAAACATCTTATTATATACAATTGGATTTAAATGACTGTTATGTGTCATTACTATTGATAATATTGTTGTTGAATAATAATCACATGACCAGTATTAATATAGAGTTTTAACAAATCCAATTGCATAGACAAGGGAAGTGATGAGTTTTACCAGTGGGATCATACCCTATAAAGCCCGTTAATTGAAGCTTCTATAGGAGATAGCATTTCTGGAATTTTACCTAGACCAATACCAAGCTTAGATCCAACAACTTAAGAATGAGTGAAACCATTTATGGGAGAAGTTCAAGCTCATTGAGATCACGACCCAAACCATGTTCACTGAATGACCCCATGAAAGTCCCTCCATTGTACACCTTTCTCTTAGGGAGTATATGAGTGTATTAAAGAAATATGTATCAATATTCAAGCAACATGAGCATGTACAATTTTTTTATAGAGTAATGAATATATTTTCATCCTATTATTGTTACTTTGTAAATGATTTTTATTTTGACACAATAAAGTACTAATTTTATTTTTTGGTTAATATTCAAACTCAATAAATTAATTTATGAATTAATATATTTTTTAAATAAATAATATTTTAATGTAATTTTTTTATTAAATAATATTTATCAAATATAAATAATAATATAATTTTTACGATGTCAAATGTAATTTTTATTTGGGTTCAAAAACTATTATGACAAAAAAACCATCATTTTCAATAAATGTCGATCATTTTTTCAAGTGAAAATTCACATATTTAGAAAATTATTTAGATAAAATTAATATTATTTTTTGAATTAGAATGTAGAAATTATCTAATGGTGAATGTTTCATAATTTTCGGAGGCAATAAAATATTTAGGTAAAAATTAAATATCTTATAAATATACATTGTGTTTTATGACATCATAATAACCCAAATGTGATGTAATAACTAATATAAATAGGATAAACGAACAAATATATTTTTTACCTATAAAATAATATGTTTTTAAGTTTATTTGATTTATTTTTTAAATCAATTATGATTCCCCCAAGACTTATAATGTATTTTAGGATTTTAAAATCATTTATTTAAGAGTATAACTCACCTCCACATCATCAAGGGTAATATTTTAATAAGTTATTCCCCTGGTATTATAAAATAATTAAAACCTATACCATTTTCCATAAACTATTGGTAGAAACCATGGTATGGTTGGTGTTTTTGTATATTTTTTTATTAATAATCCAAAACCAAAATAATAAAGAAATCTCCATCTTTTCCTATATAAACTCATCCAAAATCCCAATTCTATTCACTCAAACTCCTTAGATCACTTCAAAACTCTAGACTCCACTCTCTAGAATCCTCCCTAGTCACCCCAAGCATTCAAGAATCTCATCCCAAGCCTTTGGAGTCACACACTCATGTAAGGGATCTTCCACTCTCCTCTTTTATCAAGCAATAATTTTATGTTATATCTTTTAATTTTTATTTTATTATGTTTTTATATGTTCTTCCATATCCTTATTACATTAAATTTGATTTATAAATGATTATATCCCCTTAATATCTCATTTATCCATCCTATGAACCTTTATTTACACCCATTACTATGCCTAATTTCCTTAAGGGATCCTTACATTCCTCTCCTCATTTCAAATTCAAGAAACTTCTTAGAAATTAATTATATTAATTTCAATTGGTTATATTTTAATTCATTTATAATAATTAACTTACAATCTAATTGATGTTATTTTAATTAGGTATCATTTATCCCCCCTTAGTTGGACCCTTACATAAGTCGTTACTATGATGAAACTCTTTAAGGGATCTTCCACCCTCATCATTTATCAATCACTCCTTTTATGTTATGTCTTTTAATTTCCATTTTGATATGTTGGGATATGTTATTCCATAACCCCCATACTTTCCATTTTATTTATAAATTATTATATCCGATTTCACTCTCATCTATCTATCATATGATCATTTATGTACACCCCTTACTCTGCTGAAATTCCACAAGGGATCCTCACTTTCTCTTCTTTATTCAGATTATTTATGAACTTATACATTATATTTCAATTTAATAATATTTGGACATGTATTTACATGTACCTATTACTATACATTTTATTTCCAACTTATGAAGAGAACCATTTCTCTCTCATATACCATTTTTATGATTTTTTATGTAACATAATTATGCTTCCAAAATTTGAACATGATTTTTCATACAAAAACAATTGAGTATTGAATACCATACCCATTTTTATATCAAAGGAAATCACCTTGATGCACATATAATTATTTATTTGGGAATTTCATGTATGTATTTAATATTCATTGATTGTATAATAAATTATTACGATGAATGAATCCATGTTGTATGATCTATGTGGAACAGTTAAACATGAGAATGAAATGATTATGATGGGTGAACCCAGATAGCACTCCAATGAAATGCGAAATGTTTAATATCACGATACGTCGTGTTGGGATAGGGGTGTACCTGATTCCTTTATGGTGCTTTTTCCACCATGAGGTCTTGACGGATTTAGCCTCGACTAAAGTTTATGATTCAGTGTTTTAAGTTGTTTCCACATTTCCCATGTTATAATTATCATTATATATCATTATTTAGTATTCATATTCCTTTTAAGATCTATTATATGCATATTTTATAACATTTATTATATTATTAATATTATTCCTTGTTTATAGCCTTGTTGGGATTTATATCTCACCCCTTTATTATGTTTTCCCCAGGATATCCCATATAGGTTTATGTTCATTTTAATATTATGATCATGTCAATAAAGTTTTCAATAATGTTTTGTATGCCATGTTATAAGTTATTATGAAATGTACGTAATTCCCAAAGACACCAGGCTTCTCTATATTTTCGGTTTTATTAAGTGTAATTTTATGTAATAAAATATGTATTAATGCATAATAAAGAGAAGGGTTCTTATAATGAGCCTTGTCAATACGGAAAAAAATATAAGTGCATCTTTAAATATATTTTTGAAGTCCAAAATTATAATACTTTACAGTTATTGAACATAGATTTATTCGGTCATAAAGAAATTGGGAGTATTGGGGGAAAATACTATATATATGTATTGGTTGATTATTACACTAAATATACTTGTGTTTATTTTCTCATAAAAAATCTGTAGATTTCTTTATTTCAAAACATTTGTAGGAAATGTTAAAAATGAGGAAAACCTTCTCTTCCTCACTATTTTTATTGATCACGGTGGAGAATTTTTAAATTGTAATTTAAATTTTTTTAATAAGAAAGGTATAGAAGATAACTTTTTATATCCTAGAACCCCTTTTAAAATAGTGTTGTTGAAAGAAGAAATAGATTTTTTTAAGAAATAATAAGAACCATGTTGAGTGAATACTCAATTGCTAAACATTTTTTGATTGAAGAAGTTAGTACTACTTACTATACTATAAATTATTTTTTTAATTTTCAATTTTATTAATAAAAATCCTTATGAGTTGTGGAAAAGTTGAAAACCCAATGTTTCATACTTCATATTTTTTGGATGCAAAGTATTCATCATGACTACAAAAGATAATTGACATAAATTTTCACCCAAATCTGATGAAGGTATATTTTTAGTTTACTCCACTACTTTTAAGGCATATATATTTTTTTAATAAAAATTCTTATACTTTTGAGGAAATAGTAAATGTTAAGTTTGATGAAAATGACCCTTTTGTTTCCAAATAACCCCAATAAACATCCTCAGATGTCATTTCAAAAACTGATTTTCATCCTCAGTTAGAAAATTCATCTTATAAGGAAAAAAACCAACAAATAGTTTCTGAATTTTTTCCTCAGGAATATTTTTTACCTTATGTTGATGAAAAACCTTTTCAAAACCCCAGAAATTAGTTTTTTCTTTGGAATCATCCTAGTGATAGTACCATTGGAGATGTAGATCAACGATTTTAGACTAGATGTTCTTTAAGAAATGAAATATAACATTTAGCTTTAATTTCCCAATTTTAACCTAATAATATTGATGATTCTTTAGGTGATTAATATTAAATCAAGGCTATATAAGATGAACTAAATGAATTTGAAAGGAAAAAAGTTTGGAACATGGTTGAACGAACTAAGGAAACCTCTATAATCAGAGTAAAATGGTTTTTAGAAACAAATGTTGTGAAAATGGAACTATTATTATAAATAAGGATATAATTGTGGATAAGGGTTATAGTCAACAAGAATTAATAGAATATGAATGAACCTATGCACCAATAGATAGACTTGAAGAAATTTTTATTCTAATAGCCTTTTTAGTATTATTTAATTTCATACTTTTTCAATTGGATATGAAGTGTGATTATCTTAATTGATATGTTATGGGGAAGTTTATGTTGGAAGAAACTTAGTTTTGAATATAAAAAACACCATTTATACATTCATAAACTTACCAAAGATTTATATATACTTCAAAAACACCCTAGAGTCTGGTATGATAGATTAACATGATTTTTGTTACAAACAATTTTTGTTAAGGGAGATACGGAACCAACAATTTTTATGAAAGAAGTTAATGAAAATATTATGATTGTTCAAATATATGTTGATGACATTATATTTTGATCCACTCAAAAATATTTTAGATATTCCTTTGTAGATATTATGAAATCAGAGTTTGAAATGAGTATGATGGGTGATTTAACATATTTTCTAGGTTTTGAAATTTCACAAAAACCAGAAGGAACTTTTATTTCCCAATATAAGTATATGAAATATCTTCTTAAAAAATTTGGATATGAAAATACTAAAAGTATTAGTACTCCCATCGGCACCTCAGATACACTTGATCTTGATGAGGATGGAAAACTGGTTGATTAAAAGTTTTTTAGAGGTATGGTTGGAATTTTACTTTACTTAAATACTAGTCATCCAGATTTAATGTTTTCTATATTCATCTGTGAAAGATATTATGAAAATACCAAGGAATACTATTTAAAATATGTTAAATGAAATTTTCATTTTCTTAAGGGGACTATGAATTTAGAACTTTTTTTTATTCTTCAGGAATTTTTTTTTGAATTAAAATATTTTTCATATGTTGATTTTTGTGGTTATAAAATTTATTAGAAAAGAACATATGGAATTTTTAATTTCTTAGTATATTCAACAATTTCATTGTCATGTAAGAAACAACACTCAGTAGAACTTTCAACTACTGAATATGAATATGTGGCCATTGAAAGTTGTTGTGCTCAAGTGTTGTGGATGCAACACACACTCATTAACTATGGTATTAGTTTTACTAAAACAGAAATACTATATGATAATACAAGTTCTATTTCTTTAATAAATAACCCTACACATAACTCCCATGAAAAACACATAGATATTAGGCATCAATTTTTTAGGAATCACACAGATAAAGGAGATATCATTTTACAATTTATTGGAACACAAGAACAACATGCTAATATTTTTACAAAACCTCTACCTTCTGATAGATTTGAATACATTAAACAAAATTTTAGAATGATCAATGTTAATTAATCATTCATATCTAATTCTTGTTTACCTATATACTTACATATTCATAGAGGGATTATTTATGTTTGTTTTCTTTTCAAAAATTTATTTTTCTAAAATTTTAGTTTTTATAAAAAAACTTTTTCATATTCAGTTTTTCTAGACTCAGTCCCTTCATATAAATTCTTCAGATTCATTTTTCCTTAACTATTTTATATATTTTGTAGTACTTATAAAAATTTTCTAGTATTTTTTTATAACCAGCTTTATCATAATAAAATTCTATTTTAAATACTATCGTATTAAAAAAAATATAAAAACTTTTATATTTATGTTTTATTATTAAAAATATTGTACTTAGTCTTTTAAAAACTACCGTAATCTATTATTATACAAAAATAAAGAAGAATAATGTTATAATAATGATAAATCCTTCCAACTCCAGAAGGTATTCTTCTATTATTATTTAAGTCACTATCATATTATGATTGTTCATCTATCTTGTTGTTATTATTATTTTTTGTTTTCACAAAAACTTTTTTTTTTCAAAATTTTAAAAGGTTTTGTAATTTTATTCACTTTCAATATGGTAAATTTTTTAAAACATCACGATCTCAAAAAATCATTAAATATTTCTTCAAATCATTTTAAAGCATTAGATGAGGTCCGATTCATTCTCATATGTTAGATTTGATTTGGAAGATGAACAATCACTCTTATCACCTATATAATGTAGCAAACTATATTTCCCACATCACATATCTCAGAATTTTTACCCTAAGTTGTTGATTCCCTTTAAGTCTCCTAGTTTTAAAACTTTCCTTATGTCTTAATCTTAAGTTTCTTCTTTGAATACAATGGATTCTGATGATGATTTCAATTTATAGATCCTATTTAGAGAAAGTTTAAATGAAAAATCCTTTTATGAAAAATATGATTCTACCCTAAATAAGATTATAATATTCCAAGGATAGGAATATTTGTGTATAGAAAAGTCTGATGAGGATTATGATTTTCATTATCTTGATGTTGTTTGAGAATGTTATAGTTCAGTCAAGTTTTTAAAATAGGATAGAAAAAAAATTCTTTCAGGATATATAGAAATTGGTATCATATGTAATATAATAAAGTCAAATATGTTTTTAGAGTACCATCAGATGGAGAAGCACGTTGCCCCTCTCACAAATTGTCAGACGTTCTTGGTTATTTTGATAAGAAGAAAAAAGAGGATTCTTTATTCGATCATTATGAAAAGGTTTGAAAAGTATCTTACTTGATCTCAGATAATAGGGTTATTTCTCTATGGATTCAAGGTTTCTTAATTCCAAGGAAGGGAGATCAAGGCACTTTGAAAGTCTTAGATTTATTTATATTGGATTCTTTATACAACCTGGGAAAAATTGATCTTATGGGATTCATTTTTCTTACCATATAAAATGTAAAGACCAAATCCATAAAATCAAATATTATTATGTTCCCAACTGTGATAACCAAGATAATGATTGATTGGATGATTTTTTTTTCAAAATTTCAAACAAATTAAAGCCAAAGAAGTTCAAGATTATTTTCATTTGTGATGATACAATGAAGAGGATGAGGTTTAGTTTTTATAATGAATCAAAGTTGTTTGTTAAGAAATTTTCAGATGTAGAACCCTTAATGATAGATGAGTAGGGTGATCAATAGAAGAAAAATAAATCCATGCAAGGTGATGAGAAAAAGAAAAGGAAAGAAGAGACATTCTCACTGATAAAAGAAAAGAAATAAAAGAGAGTTATAGATGAATTATATCTAGAGTGTATGAAAAAATAGAAAATAATTCAGGAGGGAAAATTATTAGAATCAACCCAGCTGAGGCTAAGACCTTGAAGTTACATGATGCTGGTACCTTAGAGAAATAAAAAAAGAAAAGAAAATAGTAAAATAATTTACAAGGTGTAAGAATTGTATAATCTATGATGAAAGGTGTTTAGGTGATCTACAGAAATGTTTTTTTACCTCTTTCTCAGTACAATCAACAAAATATAGATTCCAGGTTAGTTTTATAAGAAACTAAAATTATTCATTCTAATACTTCCTCTATTGTAGACAATGGTAATTATAAAGTAGTTGATAAAGAATCAGTACCAGTTGAAGAAAAAGAATCGGAATCAGCATGATCTAGAAAGGATGACTTAAGAATATAAATTCATCTTTAGGAGGATTCTTTTAAAGCAATAGATGAATGAATTGTAGGGATTGGTAAATTATCCAAAGAAGGAGAAGGAATTGAAGAAGAAAGTGAATATATGGAAATTAAAGAATTAGTTGAATAAGAATAAGGCAATGAAAATAAAAGGATGGAAATAAGGAGGTTGATAATGAATATGATGAGGATGAATAAAATGAGAATCAAGAGAATGATAATGAATAAGAAGATAAAAATGAAAAATATAAATATGATAAGTTTTCATTGAGATCATCAGAGGAATCATAATAAGATTTTACATCCAAGATTGATCAAAAAGAAAAATCTAAAAGTTCAGAAAATAAAAAATCATTAATAGGGAAGAAGCTATATCCTCATCTAATAAAAATGAGAAAGATAAAAAAAATTGAAGGTGATAAAGTTGACACCGATGGAAGATATAACATTGAATTGTCTAATGTAAAGGAATCTAGAAATAAAGATGATAAATTATTTTCAAATAAATAATGAAACAATACACCAAACTGAGCATTTAGCGGTAGTCTTTTAGCAGCGATATTGTAAACCACCGCTAAAACTTTCTTTAAAACGGTTTAGTGGTGGTTTATTAAAAACCGCGGCTAAACCCCCCATTTTTTTACAGTAGTGACGCTTCCCCCCTCCCCCTCACCTGATCACAAACCCCCTTCTCCTCTAACCCCTGAGACGCCATTTCTCCCTCGACTGGAACCCTAGATCGGCTTCCCACGTGCCGCCAGTGACCTCGCCGCCCATAAGCGCGCCCCACCGCCCATCAGTGCGCCTCACTGCCCGTCTCCACTGACCCACCGAATCCCTACAAGTATGGTTTCAAAAATTCCAACTATACATGAAAATAATTTGAAAGTTCTTTTAATAATTTCATATCATACTCATCACCAACACTCATCAAACAAGACATATGTATTGATTCAAGAAAAGAATAATTAGGACTGTGAATTGGATTTAACTAAAGATTTTAATTTAATATTTGATGTTTTAGTATATTAGGATGTTTATAAATTATAAAATTTTAATATATTTTAGTCTTTTTGCCTCCCATTATAATTTACTTTTAAAATTAAATCCAACCCCTCACATTAAAGATTATTTTATAGGAGTAAGTGGATGTTTGTGTGTGCTATTTAATAAGGGAGAGATAAATTTCATTTTAGGGTTTTTTTATATTTTCTATAATTATTTTTTGATCTTTGAGTGTACGAAATAATCAAGAGTTGAGAACACATTTATCTTTTTAGAGAGATAATTTCTAACTTAGAGAGGGTTGTGTATGGACTGACACCCAAAAAGAACATGGAAAACCACACCAGTAATTCTTGAGATACCTTATATGGGGACCAAATATGAGAAAGGAAGTGGTAAAATTTTACATCAATGATTGGTAAACATAATGATTCTAGTTGTGTCTCAATAGGCATCCCTATAGTGACTATGCACTTAACTAAAATGGTCATGGACAATGTTGAGTGGGAATTACAAAGAACTGGTGGTAGATGGTCAATCAAAATAGTTTAAAAAAATGTGATGATTTATGTTTTTTAGAAGCAGTCTCATTCACTATATGTTTTTACTGCTTTCAGTGGAGCTAAATTTCTATTTTTCAACTTAGATCAGGTGATCTATAATTATAATTGACCATCTATAACAAATTCACACATTCTCACTTCTCCACTCTATAATATTTGTTTTAAATCTTAATAAATTACACTTGTAATTTTTTCCCATCCCAATGGAGATGACCTGGTACATACAAGTATTCTACTACATAGAATAAAGGGAGTGTTTATTCCACCACTACAAATGATACATGTATTATATAAGTAAATGATAAGACACATTCTCTATTCCATTAAAAATAATTTTAAGTGGAATTATAATGGTAATTAGTAAACTTAAAACATTCATGTAACATAGGATATATGATAATGAAAAAGTATATAATCATACACATTTTAGTGTTTTATGATAATAAATGGTTATTATAAACACAATAGCATCCCTCATGAACTTGAAAATTGTTTATAACATGATATAAAATTGAGAACATAAAAAGAATATAATATTATAAATCTTGGGATGTGAAAATAATCATTGATAAATAATATAGTAGTTGGTGACCTTAACATAGTGTGTGAAAAGCAGTTTGGACTAGTTAGTTTTGACAAGTGTGTTGTGGAACCCTATGTGATTGTTTTCAAGGTAGGGTGGGTAATAAAGGTTCTTTCCAAATTTATGTTTTCATTACTTTAAATATTTAACCCTCAATAGTCATCAAATATTATTCTTGTGTGAGCCAGATCATGATTAATATAGCACTTTTTTGTCATTGACATTGAATTTCAAAAACAAATATGGACCTTAATGCACATAAAAACATAAGGTTTTATTTACTTGTATCACATGAACTAGGTTTCATATAAATGGAACCCACATGATAAAGTTTCAATATAAAAATATTCCCTATCAAATAATTTTTCTATTAGATATAAATATTTTAGTTGTGGCCACTACATTCCATGGAAAGTTTCCTTTATAATTATTTGGTTTTTGATCAATGGTCACCCAAGTGAAACTCCCTTTGCTTCATTATACACACACTACTTCAAGGAAAAAATTGGTTTATAAAATTGTATTTCTATTATAGATTAGTATAGAAATCTAAATTTTTGTACTCATTTAATCCCAGGTTTTATGTGGTGTCGATCGCGATGTTTTTGTGCACTTCTTCTTAAAGGCCAGATTATATCATCTTCTTGATGAGAAAGTCGATTAATTTAACTCTATATAATGAAAACAATAACAATATAAAACTCTATATAAAGAATAATTATATCAATATAATTATCTTATTATGCTCTATTTTAATCATAATCAACTAGATTAATCATTGTAACTCCATAAACAATAAAACTTTATCCTTATACACAACATTATGGAACTTTAAAGTTGGTTGAATCTTACATATTTATTTTCAATCATGATTATTGTGGTATGTTATTCTATTTATAGGTTCCTATTGTGGTGTGGATTCATGTGGTTTCAATAATGGTCATATATGATCAAGATCTTAATTTACCTCCCAATTGTAGAAGATTTTATAGCATTGAGTTTTTCTTTATTTTTTCTAAGCAGTACTTTTTATTCTCATATGGATGGTCAGAAAGAGAGAATGATCCAAATTCTAATGGATGTAATAAAGATGTTTATTCTTGATTTAATAGGTTCTTTGGTGAATCATTTCCATTTGGTTGAGTTTTACTATGATAATAACTATTGATTAACCATTGTTAAAACTCCATTTAAATAATCATATGAGTGTTTTTACATATCTCTATTATGTTGGAATGTGGTTAAAAAGTTAAGTAATCTTAGAACAAATTTTTTGAAGAGAATGATAAAGAAGGTGTAGTTGTTTTATGAGCGAATAAAATATGCACTAGACCATCTTGTGATGGACTCGGGTATAGAGTTGTTTAAATGATATGCATTTGAAACAGTGAATAGTAATTCATTTCTATTTTTATTATTTCTTTCAAAATAAACCTAATTTACCTATTAGAGTGAAAAAACTCATTGCTTAACTCACACACACTATGGAAAAAAATAGAAAAATACACTTGATATATAAGTATCACCACCCAAATTGATAATTTAATCCTTAGAATGATCTGGAATCACCTAAGACTATATGATCCACTGGAATCACTATGATGGATGAAATGAGATGGGTATATCTTTAACTTGTATTATAACATTAACAACAATTTCATCACCCAAAATATATCATTATTGTCTTCACTACCATGAAGATATAGTCCACACTAGGACCAAGATAAACAAAGAAGACAACCTAACCTCTATATTTCAAAGAAGACATGGATTTTTCATATCCTTGTTATTACACAAATACCTACACACCAATGGGTAAAATATAAATTGTATACTTACCTATCTACTTAAATAAAGTTCCACTTTAAGGTAAGAGTTTTTTTCCATTTCATATTCCTAACTTCTATTCAATTATTATATGATTTATCAAGTCCTTACCTTAGTAATGTCAAAGTTATGGAATCATTAGTTTGTCCATCTATTTTTGTGGAGAATGAAATATAAAAAATTACAAGGATGAGATCCTTGTTCTCGTCTTCTTTTATGGATCTTTTTAATTTGCACACTTTGGTTTTCTAGTGGGTGATTTACCATATGTATTTATATAGGAAAAACTTATGTAACATATTTATATATATATTTTAAACTAGTATAAATGAATCTATTTCATTATTTAGTAGTAACTATGTGTTTTAATTTTTTTTAATATTGCATAGGAACATTGTGATATACATGGATAAAAGCTGGATCACATCACTAAGGAACACACCTCAATATGTTAAGGGTTTGAAGGAGTTTTTAGATTTTTCAATTTCCAATCGATCTGTTGAAGGGAGAATAATATGTCCATGTCCTAAATGTAAATTTAGAAGATGGTTGAAGAGAGATGAAGTTTATAAACATTTAATATTGAAGCAATTCCTTGATCAATATTTTTGTTGGATTTGTCCTGGAGAATAAAACATTACATAGAGGTTGAGCACTGATGTTAATCCACAGAATGAGCTCCCAACTTCATCAAAAATGGAAAATGAAATGAAAAACCTCATAAATGATGCATTCGACACTGCAAGACACCAATATCAACATCAAAACATAACAGAACAACCAAATGAGGGTGATACAAATTGCAATGTGACAGGTGATGTTTTTGATACTGTAACACAACCAGAAAAAGATTGTAACATATCATTGGATCCTCCTCTAGATTTTGTGGAGATAAATTTAAGACAATAATTCACTATGGAAAATATGTTTCATGATTTAGTTGACGATCGAAATATAGAGTTGTATAGTGGGTGTTTGAAATATTCAAAGCTTTCTTTTCTACTGAAGTTATACCATATCAAATTTCTATGTGGAATTACAAATAAGGCAATGTACATGATATTGGAATTGTTGCATGATACATTTCCTAAAGAAAAAAATCCCCGAGTCTTTTTATGATATGAAAAAAGTTGTTAATAGGCTTGGTCTGGATTATACAAAAATATATGTGTGTCCCAATGATTGTATCCTTTATTGGTGAGAGGATTCATGTAGAAGGAATTGAAAAAAAAAATCTACTTCTAGATGGAAGTTAATGGGTGATGTTGCAATTCTAAATGAACATACTTTCATAAAGAAGAAGAAAGAGAACACACCTGCAAAAGTTTTTCATTACTTTCCTTTAAAGCCTCGATTGCAAAGATTATTCTTGTCATCGAAAACCTCCAAACACATGAAGTGGCATTCTGTAGATAATAACAATGATGGGTTAATGAGACATCTACGAGATTCATAATCATGGAAGACATTTGATTCATTACATCCAGATTTATCAGCTAATCCTAGGAATGTTCAATTGGGATTGACTATCGATGGATTTAACCAATTTGGGACTTTGAGTACCTATTATAGCATTTGACCAGTTGTTTTGATCCCTTACAATCTGCCTCCATGGATGTGTATGCAACAAATATCTTTTATCATTTTGATGATTATTCCTGGAAAAAAATTCCTGGAAATGATATTGATGTATACTTGCTGCCTTTTATTGAAGAATTACAGGAGTTATAGAGCAACGATGTTGAGACATTTGATGCTTCTTCTAAAACAATGTTCAAAATGCGTGATGGTTTAATGTGGACTATTAGTGACTTCCCTGGGCTTAGGAATTTATCTGTTTGGAACATTTATACTGATTTGGATTGTACTATTTGTAACTTTGATTTTGAGACCAAATGGATACCACACAGTATAAAATTGTACTTCTTGTGCCATCAAATATTTCTCGATGCATCTCATAGATTTTGGCTGAACATATCAAAATTTAATGGTTTCATTGATCGTAGACCACCTCTAAAGTTGTTAACTGGTTCTGAAATATTGAAACAACATGAAAATATTGAAACCAAATTTGGGAAAGTTCATCATTTGAATGATAGCGAGAAATGGGCTCGAAGTGCATCTTCAAGTGAAATCAGAACACAACAATGGAAGAAAAAACATATATTTTTCAAACTTCTGTATTGGGAATTTAATTTGTTACGACATAATCTTGATGTGATGCTTATTGAGAATAATGTCTCTGAAAATTTGATTTTTACATTGTTTAATGTGCATGGAAAGTCGAAGTATCATCTCAATTCTTTCAAACACTTACAAGTAATGAACATAAAACATGATCTTTGGCCAGATGAGGATGAAAAGTTTACTCGGACAATTTTTGCAATGAAAAATAGGGATAATGATACATTCCTTCAGTTTTTAAAGAATGTGAAAGTATATGATGGGTATTCAAGTAACATCTCGAGGTGTGTTGACTTGAAGAATCGTAAGTTACATTGATTGAAAAGTCAAGATTCACATATTTTGTTGTAATAGTTACTACCATTGGCATTGTGTACATTATTACCTGAAAAAATTACTGATATTGTACTCCAATTCTGTACACTTTCAGACAACTATGTGAGAAATCTCTACATCCATTTCAACTTGACAACCACCAAGAGAGGTTTTTATTGGCCCTTTGTGCAATGGAGATGATCTTTCCTTCGTTGTTTTTTTACTGTTATGATGCATTTAACTGTGAATTTGGTTGAGGAAGCTAAATTTGGAGGCCCCATTCATTATCGATGGATGTATCCAATTGAGAGGTACTTTGTTTATATGTTTTTTAGTTAAGTAAACAATTTTTCACACATAATTAAATGCATAATTATGTTTATTTTATTTCACAAATATCTTGGGCATCTGAAATCATACGTGAGAAATAAATCTCAACTAGAAGGTTCTATTGCTGAAGGCTATTTGACTGTGGAGTGTCTCACCTTTTATTCTAGATACTTGGATGATATTGAGACACGATTTAAGCGAGTTGGACATTTTGAAGACACATCAAATCAATATCAAATACATCAGAAATCAAAAATATATCTAGCTATTGGCCGATCAGTTGGGAGGACCTCAAATGTGACACTGACAGAATTGGAATTATTACAGGCACATAGATATGTGATGCTGAATAGTGAAATCGAAGATCCATTTATTGAAGAGTTTAGGATACAAACTAAGAGACAAATGAGAGGCTGAACACGATATGAGAATGATATAACGAAAGATGTTAATAAATATCTTGTAGAATGGTTTTCACGATGTGTAAGTTCATAAATATTGCAATTAATAAGAATATTAGTTCGACACATATATTTGGTAAATATAATAAAGTATATTTTTTTTAGGATCATCAATACTGATACTCTAGTAGAGTTGTTAGAATATTGGAAGTTTCTTACTCGAGGTCCTCTAAAACAAGTTAGAAAGTTCGACGCTTACAACATGACTGGCTTTAGATTTCATACATTCGATTGAGAAAGGGGTTTGAAAACACAGAATAGTGTTATATTTACATTTTCTGAAGTGGGATACTATGGAAAGTTGACTGATATTATTGAATTAAACTACCACTGACATTTTTCAGTTGTTTTATTCACATGTAATTGGGTCAATATTATCAAAGGTGTTAAAATAGATTCCTTGCAATTTACTTCTGTGAACTTCTCTCGCTTGATGGATGTTGGTGATCATGAACTACATGATCCATATATCTTATCATCAAAATAAAAAATGGTATATTATGTGAATGATGTTTTAGATGAAGTTTGGAGTGTAGTTGCTCACATAATACAAAGATATTTGTATGATATGGGTGATGAAGTGGAAGATTTGTCCTCTAAAATTGAATCTTAACAATAACAAGAAGCATAATTATTTCTCCATCATGATATTGAAAATATTAGTCTAGCAAGGATTAATGAAGTAGATGAAGTAATGGAGCATGAAACTAAAATGATTGAAGGGGAAAATGATAGTATTTACAGTAATTTAATCATTTAGCAACCACTTATTTCATTTGTGCAGTCATTCATTATCATTGTTATGTATATTGTTTTTGTTAGTACTGGGCATCTATTATCATTTTTAATTTTTTTTCTGTATATATTTTTTGAAATATATGTTCCGAACTTAATTTTATTTGATTAAATGACTGGAATTCCAAGGAGGAAGTGATACACTATTTCATCCACTACTGTGACAGATGATGATCCATCTGTCTCCCTCCCTACATCATCTGAGCCAGCAGCTGCCTTCCCCCCTACACCATCTCGCCCTACACCATTTCTCACACCCTCTATGAGTGTCCCTTTAGAAGCTGAGTCTCTAACTCCCCCTTCAGCATCCTCAGCAGTGGGGCAGCGGCACGCCACTTCTAGTTCATCATGGGCATACTGGAGCGTCATTGTTATAGCTACAAATTTTAATATAAATAAATTTATTGCACTTTTTTATACTAATTGTTTGTTCATTAAATATGAAAAAAAAGAAATTGTGGAGAAAAATATAAAAAGTTTAGATGTTTGGAATATAAATGGAGAGAATACAGTTGTCCCATTTTATTCACATGGGGTCCCTATGGATGACGCCGTGGGATTACTTGAAAACATTCTAAGCCAGCTGGCAGCGAAGCCCATTTCCCTTCTTATTTATTATGATGATTGGAGAAATCTGACTCCATGTTGGAAAAATGAAGTTTTGTATTCCCAAATATATGTAATTTTAATACATTATGGTGTAATTTAATGTCATGTTATTAATATGTTAAAAATGAATATCTGTATACAAATGTTTTTCTACTTTATAGTTACTGATGTGATAGAACGAAATTGGACGTTGAAAAATATTGGTAAGAAATAGAAATACTTAAAATGGAGATTGGGGAGATATGTCAACGATACATAATTGAACATCCAACAAATGTATGAGAAGCTACCCAATGGGGTAACCAAAGAATAGTGGAAAGTTTTTGTTGATAGACATCGTGATGAGAAACAGATGGTATTTAAAAATATTTTATTATATTAACCTCATTTTACATTTATAAATGTATATGAAGAGGATATGAAATTGAATACCTTAATTTTATGTTTAATTTTATTTATTTCAGGATCTCTCAAGAAAAAATGCATCAAGTCAGGCTAAGTAAGTCATCCCTCACACTGCGGGGTCAAAAAGCTTTTATAGAAGCCGATCGACTCTAGTAATGTTTTCATTAGATTAAATATTTATAAGAAAATATTATCTATTTAATATATTAAACTATTGATTTATCGTTGTTTAATGCAGTCATAGAGTTTAGGGCACGAAGCATCCCGAACTAATGTTTGGTTGGATGTTCACAAAAAATCTGATGGAAGTATTGTTAATGAGCCTGCCAAAGAAGTTGGGGTATGAACTCATTTTTTCATTATATTAACTTATTATTAGTTTTAACTATGTTAATATATATTGATATTTTATTTATAGATACAAATTAAAGAAATATGGGATTCCAAACCTGGGCAGTCCTACTCAGTCTCCCAGGATAACTCGGTTGCTAAAGTCCTTGGGAAGAAGCATCCTAGTAGAGTGTGCGGGATGAGTTTGGGACCCGTACCATCTGAGGTCTTTGGCATGCCATTGTGGATTGCAGCTGCATCTACTCCTAGTTATAGTCAGTCCATACCCGTAGATGCTTAGAGAGAGATTGTTTCCCTACGAAACATAGTTCAAGACCAGAGGGCTTAGATATCCGCTTTGCAGAAACCATTGACTGATATACATCAGCAGATGAGCAGATATCCCCCTGGTGGTATTACATCGACTGGTGGTGAGTAGTTAAATAACAAAAATTCAAAATCATTTAGTTTTCAAACTTTTATTGGTTTTAGGTTTAAATATAAAATTTCAACACTCTTTAATTTTCAATATAATGTTATTACAGGTGGTAGCAGGAAGTGGAGATGGAGGTGGAGAGGGTGACAATATCTATTCATCATCGGATAGTGATTAGTAGTATTGTTGATATGTTGAAAAATATTGATAGTTGGTTTGTATATATATCATGTGTGGCACATAGTTGCCTCCAAACATTTTCAGGACCTAATATTTTCTTGATTTCTCATGTTTCCTTTTATGTATTTTATTGATTTCTGATGTTTCTTTTTTATGTCTTGATTTCTCAAGTGCGGTACGCACCATATATATCGACTCTTTATTTTGGTTATTCATTTTTTTATGATTCATTTTTCCTAAATTCATTTTTTCATTATAATAACTTATCCTACATTTTCTAGCCCAATGCATTTACCACTACATTTCCATTTCTAAGAAGTAATTCTTAGTTATTCTCTTATATCAATCTCTAGGGATGACAATGTGTGTCTCACTAACATGTTTAAAATAGTTAACCCTTTATTGTGGCATGATCCTAGTATCAAAAATTTCAAAAAATAGTTGGAATCCATAGATACTGATACGAGATTAGGGTAAATTTTGCTACACTGTCTGAAATGGGGTTTTCCCACCAGTTCCAAAGTGGCCTCCAAGAACAGTCATGTAGTGTGAATGAAAGTTTCCATTATCTCAGTAGGAATGACATGCCAATGGAAAACTCCTAGTAGATTATATAGAACCTCTTACCTTATAAAATTTTTAAAAAGACTAAATGATCAGTTACTTATCATTCATAACATCAACTACCCTATCACAAATAATTTATTATAAGCATCCATATTCCTTAATAGAATATATCAACCCCCTTCACGAGACACTCTTCCCTTTGAAAGAATGTGCCTGATCACTTCTATTATATTCTTCACATCAAAATAACTAGGATTCATAATGGGAGTTACAATATTTTAGGATCCAGATTCCATTCCTTCTAAGGAAACCACACTAAATACTCTTTTTCAAAAGAAATCACAAGAGTGAAACAAATATGATACTTGAACCTAATCCATCACTCTTAAAAAATTAAGAACCCTTATCCATGGGAGAGATGATTTTACATTTTTTCTATCTTTAGTGTCTATTAATATAATTCCACATGGAATAACCCAAGCGAGAGATTATTTTACCTAACTCCTATGTTATGTTTCATTTATAATAATTCCACATGGAACACCAACATAAATTAATCCCAAGAAAATATTACCACATCATTATTCCCATGATAAAGGTTCTACTACCAACATACTACACCCCACATATTTTGAGTAACTAAGGAATAAATAAATAACCACCCAGTCATGTTCCTAAAGGACTGTAGGAGGGCTTAAATTTATCGACACATAGATGGAATAAAAATCTAAATAGTTACTATATATATAGTAGTAATATATATAACTTATATATATTTCATCCACCTATATTTTCAAGGTATGTGAAGATGTATTTATCCATATACTTATAATAATACTGATGAATAGACCATGGCATAACTCAGACATCCCTAACCAGTCTAACGAGCCTATGTGCTCATGTAATTGGGTACATGCCCTATATCCCAATAGAGTGAGAGATGCCATGAAACAACACATGGGATGTTGAGTGCTCCATTAGGTCAAAATTCTAGTCATGGAATGTGGTGAGTAAATCATAATACTTATATAGTAACATTTTTGTGATACACCATTCTCAACACCTGATGTAAGGAATTGTGATATCTCCTTGCTCAACAATCTCATACCATCATACCACAACCTCTATAAAGGAATATATTAAATATAACTAGAAAGGGTAATTACCTAAAATCCATATCTTCTATCTACACCATATACATAATAAAGGAATATTCATTTGTGTCATAATAGATAAGGAATAACCTCTTATTCAGGTCTTTATCCATGTTCAATTCCCATTTAAAATATTATAGTTTGTATGAAGCATTTTATAAAGCATAAATCAAGAGCATGACATTACACTTACTAGGGGTCATTCCATTTAAAACTAATTGATTTATTTTAGGAAAGGAAACCCATCATTAATTTTCCATTTCACATTATCAGTTACATTTAACTCATTGAATTCATTAAATCATGGGAAACCCATATATAATCTCAATGGGGTCACTTAGATGGTGACATGTTAATCTAGAAAATTTCCCACTTTATAAATTCCAACTATAAATGTTCCAAACACCTAAGGTATTCCTTGGGTTCTATAAAATAATCATATATAAAGGGATATTACATTCTTGAACAATTCCAGAAGATATGTGGCAGTACCAACATTTGAAAAAAATCATATTGTCCCATTTCACCTAGATCACCCAATGGGTGACCATATAAGTTGAACAAAACATGTGAACATCCAGTCAAGGATGAACTAGTACACATGAGTCTGCAATGGTCAATTTTAAATACATAAACTCACCACTAAATTTTATTGAACACCAGGATTATGCCATTTGATATGTTTATTTTCATTCCTTTACTCACTGAACGATGCATTTGGTTATGCTTAGTTAAGTATCTCTTTTCATATTGACTGTAATATGTATTCTTTTGGTGTTTTGGTATTGTAAGAATGGTTTTTTAGGGCACTGGTATAGGGGCTCTAAAAAATGGTTCTTTTTTTCTAAATCTTCTCTTTAGAGGTGGTTTTAACCGCCACTAACTGTAAGAGGTACATTTAGTGGTTTTTTTAACCACCGCTAAATGTCGATATTTTTTCTATTAGCAGAATTTTTAACTGCCGCTATAGTTTCCAATCTTCAGTGCATTTCATGGCTGTTATATTGTTTATCGTGGTGGTTTTAACCATTACTAAAAAAGTATTTCCCTACCTGAAAAACTGCCGCGAAAAACAATATAACCACTATAAAAATGTGCCCACTATGATGGTTCCCATAAATCACTTCTAAACCATTATAACCAATTCAAATAGTTTCCCGACACATAATTTAGCTGCAGTTTTCGAAAACCACCATAGAAGCATATGGAGGCAGTTTAAACCACCTCCATAGAAAAAAATGCCGCTAAATTGAAATTTTCCTGTAGTGTAAAGAAGAAATAAAGTGTAATTTAGAACCTTCTATATTAATCTCTTTGAAATTGAAAAGGATTAATTAGATTCAATAAATATTATAACCACTCATGGAGTTGACTTCATTATCCGAGTCTTGAAAATACTTGAAGGAACTATTACATATTTTCCAAGACATAAAGAAATATGATAAATGATCCATGAATGTCTTAATTATAAATTAGAATCATTAAAGAAGTTAAGAGAAAGCACGATCCAAAATTAGAAATATTTGAAAGTTTTACATGAAAGATCTCGAAATCACAAGAAGGCGTAAAATCAAGTGGTAAAATGGTCTCATCAATTATATTTCTTTATTATGTTTCATAATGATAATTATTACTATATTAATAATATTATGAATAAATTCTCAACAACTTTTAATTAGTTATCTAAAGATATGGTAGCTTGGGTGAAATTTGTGGAACATTTTAGAGATACAACTAACAACCAGAATGAAGAAGTTAAAGAGTTAAAATGGAATATGAAATATTTATAAACATAGTTTTCAAGACTAATATTATAAAGATGAAATCATTAGTTTGAAAAATAAAAATAAATGATTGTCATAAAAACTATGGATTCAATAAGATAAAGTTTGGTATCAAGATAAAATAATAGAAAATATTGAGGACATAAAAATTTTCAAGAATATGAAGACCATTGTGAATTATTTTATAAAGAAAGATTAAAATATTTTTCATTTTGAACTGTTGTTTCAATTTTCATTGTATTTTAAAAAATATTTATGAATTTAATGAATTCTTCTTCCTATTAAATTTTTTTGAATGTTTTTAAATTCTAATTAGTTGAATATTCTTTCATTTTTTTTGGATGATTAGGTAGTTTATTATATTGTTTCATATAGTTGTTTTTATAAAAATTTCTAGGAAACTCATGAATTTTCCTTGTTATTTTAGAAAATTACAATGGGGGATAAATATTCTTATTAGGGGGAGATTCTTATACAAAGGGGATAAATTCATAGTATAGGAATAATTTTATAGTATAGGGGAGAATATGACTCTTAAAAGATATTTTATACCAAGGGGGAGATAATAATATTCAAAATCTATCTCCATCATATTCAGAAGAGTTAAAAAACTCAGAGGGAGTTCATATTTTCTTGTTCAACTCTAAATACAAAGTACCTAAAATAAAATGAAATTTTAGTTTTTTAAAGTTATTTTTCATTTATTATTTTGGTTTGTGATTTCCAAAAAAGGGGGAGATTATTGTGTCAAAATTTATACTTATGAATTTTCCATTCCTTTCATTTTAAATATCACAAACACTTTATTAATTACATTATTACTAACCCTTCATGTACAAAGTGTTTTTGAATGTATTTTTAGAAAACATAATCTTTTACCATACTTAGAAAAAGTTTAAATGTATTATGAAAATAAAATTATCATTCATCATTACAATTGTCTTAATGAGTTTAGATCTAATAAACATCATATTCACCCTTATGAGAATATATATAAGACATTTTATCTTGTATTTTGTACTGAAAAAGTCTTAGTTATCTAACTAATACTGGTACCGATGAATATCAAACTGATACTCATAAAGTATATCATAATGATAATTTTAAATAAGTCCATTATATTGAATTAAGTTTATTATCATATTCAGAAGACTTGTTTCTAGTGTAAGGAATATTTTTTACACTTTAGTGGTGTAAACCAATATGATGTTAGAAAATTAAATTACAAAAGAGCCGTGGAAGTGTATGGTGTCCAATTCATTGCAAAAAACTTGGATAAACATGACTGTTGGGAAATAAATATGACCATTAGATAAATGATTATAAATACCTGGTCATTAAAAGAGTTTGGAGCTGATCGATTTCATTTTTCAATTTCTAATTATGTGATAGATCTAGAGAATATACAACATTAACATCTTGTTCCTAGTCTTTATAACTATCTTAGAGTTTTTTAGTTCTATGGAAACCTTGACAGGGTTGCCTTATTATGAAATTTTTCATTTTAATCATGAATCTGATTATTGTGATTACAATCAAGGTACTGTGGGGATAACAAGACAGAGAATCCAATATTTTGATCGAGGGATTATGTGGAAAGAAAGAGAGATCTGATCCATCAGATCAAGGGATACTATGGCTAGTTAGATAGAGAATCTGATAGTAATTTCAAGGGATTTTCTTACTGAGGAAGGAAGAAATTTCATGTAAGTATAAAACAGGGGAAACCTTTAGGCAAGGTTTATGGATACCTTACTCTTAAGGTTAAAATAGGTGTATTAATTTTTAAATAGATTAAATTCATTATTACATTGTTTCTATTCTAATACTGTTTTCTTATAAGATTTATGTTATGCTCTGATTTTTTTATTAGTTTTATCATAATGATTATAAATACGATAAACAAAATCTAAACTATTAATTGGATCTACTATGAATATGAAATACTATGATATATTCATATCTATTTTGATTATAATCTGTATACTCTGATATTATCAGAATCATTATAATTATGATACTTTGGTGATTAAACATAGAGCCAGGTCCAAACCTGATATTTTAATAAAAGAGGTTTTTTGAATATGGATAGTTTAATTCTTTAAAACTAATGTTTTTAAACTGAAAATAACCCCTCATATAATTGACTCATCAATAAAATATTCTTTGGATCATAATATCAATATAACTCATATTAATATCCAATAAGGTGGGCCTGAAATTATATAGCCCTCTAATGTGTTGTGGAATGATGGATATCTCATGAGATAATTAGAATTGCAATGGAGAGTGAACCCAGTTCAATAAGGGATTCTATCTACTATGATAGCCTTGGGAGTGAACCTTGACTAAGGATATGATGTAATGGGGAGTGGACCCAATCCACTATAACAGTCTTGTTAATGATCCTTGACTAAGAAAGTGATTTTCTATGCTTATGGGTATGCCAAAATCTTATGACTTATTCTTATTATGTGTTCTGATGGCTTATAATTATTATTTTTTACGGTTCCGTGAACTTAGGACTTTTTTCTTTTATTATGAAAATTCATTTAACCATGATTTACGATTAATGATCTTTCACTATTTTCATATGATTATTGTATTTTTTTGATAATTTTATCACAACCTTATTCTTATCTTATTCTTTCAAATTATCATTGATTGATATCTCTTATATTTACTCTTAATATGAATCTGAGCTAATTATTTTTCCTTTACCAAGATTATAAAGAAAGGTTTTAATTAGGGTGAATATAAGAAGAGTTCCATGTGAGAAGTTCTTTGTGGGATATGTTGAAGATATTTCATAATATAAATATATTGTGTACCTATCTTCTAAAGACACTAAACCTTTATGGTACTGGAGTGGATCATAATGTTATGAAATGAATATTCATATAATAAGATGTAATATCTATATATGAAATTTATGGTTTAAGGTTGGGACATGAGATGGTTTCACTATCTATTCAATGAAGATTTAGTTTGTTTCTTCCATATTAGCATGATAGAATCCGAGGAAGAACCTATTGAGGATGCTTATATGATCACCCCTAATTATATATATATATATATGTGTGTGTGTGATAGATTTATATGATTGGATCAGATAATGGGTAGAAATTTACTAAATTATGACATGGAGATTGGTTGACATTAGATTTGTTATCTCTAGGAGTTGCTATGTTTTTGGTATTTTTCCTTTGTGATATTATTTTTTTTGTATGAAATTACATGTATGATTACATTATCATTATTGGTATTATGGGTTTGTTTTATTAGTAGAGTTCGTATGCATTGATGACTGTCTTTATATTCCATGGGATTAAATAGGTTAATGTCGCTCATATCATGTGTTTTATACCCTCATTATTACTCATCAATATATGACCTATTAGAGGTTGGATTTGGGGGTCAAAATCGAATTCACCACTAACCGAGGAGAGGATTTAATATGGAAAAGTCATGAAATAGTGGTATCAGAGCTTTGGTTGAGAATTAGGTTTTATTTTGGAGTTATGCATTGGCGAGGATATCATTGGTTTAGTGGAGAAGTAGTTAATTTGATCTTATCATTTAACTTAGACTAAGAAGACTGACTGGGATGTAGAAGGACCTGATTCACGCTCAAATTTACCCAATAGATGAAGGTAGAATAGTCCTTGTAGTATAGCTTGGGTTGTTGAATCCACTGAGACCTAAGAAGATACCTAATATGCATAACCTATGAGATAGATTTTTGTTTATGAAGTGGCCAACTTGGTTTTGATTTTATATGGTTTTAAAGAACACTAATAAACTGAAGTGAATTTAATTTAATGAAAATGGGTTGATCTTAGAATTATTCTTTGGGTGAATTGAATGAATTTTACTTCTTTAAACCGTTTTGGTTTTATTAATTATTGATGAATCCATTCTTAAAAATAACACTAACATCATCATTTTCTGGTTTTATGCTAACTAAACTTAATCACTAATCCCATACACACTTAGAGAACCAAATTCATGATCTCTACAAGGTTTATGGTCTTTTTAGTACTTGGATTTAGCTTCCTCAAACATAGTGAAGATGAAGAGTGGAAAATAATTGAAGAATGGAAATCTTGAACTAATTATCCAATTAACAACAATTCGTACATAAAATAACATTCAATCCAGCCTTTTAATCATCATACGATCAACCCATTAAAGTGTTATCCCTCCATTGATGGTATACTCTAAATGGTGGGCGGATGATGGCTTACAAGAATTGGATTGAAGAAATTAAAATCACGAAAATAACGAGCACTCCTCCGCGTGTGTGAATGAAATTAACTCCTATGTGTAAACTAATTCAATACAACACATAGATATCACTGTGCTTTGTGAGTTTTAATGAGATATAATGGGAATAATATGTGATAATGGTATTGTTTAAAAACATACAAATACAAAAAAGAAACTTACATGGAAATTGAGAACATTACAACAGAAATTTGGAATAATAACATTACAAAAAATAGGATATGTATTACAACTCACCACCAATACCTTAAATAGGAAATTGGGAAGCCTTAGGGTGAGACTCAATCAGTGTATTCACAAATATTAAATTAATTTAGGCCTTAGGGTGGTGGAAAGTAGTGGAGAAATTGATCCCCTCCTTGACTTCTTATCCTCCTTGTCTCCCCTGAAAAGATAGTCCTGTATGGGAAATCATATCGCCAAATACTGGTAGGCCATGTAGGATTATATTGTGTATAAGGATGTCTTCTAGACTTCTGTAAAATTTGGGCCTATTTGGAGTTGTGGATAAAGAGGTATGGCCGCTTTAGTGGGATAAAATTATGGGCCGTAGATTCTGGCCCAGATTTTGATCTTCTCTTTGGACTACCTTAATAACCACCATGGAAGCCGAATTAGAAATAACTCATGAAGAATGATTTTTTCCTCTACATGTCTTATATCATCCCATGAAATTTGGAATTTATTGGGCCCGTATTGTGGGCCCCACATTCTCATTAGTGGGATGATGTCCAATATGTCTTCTCCAGAATTGTTTCCTTTCATCACCAAATATCACCTTCATCCTTTATGAATCCTCCATTGATACCTGAATGAAAAATGTTCATATTAAAGTTTAGATAAATTTCCCAAAATATAAAATTAAAATATGGATAATTACATTCCTTAAAATTAGACAAATCATTGGCCCTAAATTGGTGTATATTAGGCATGAAGTGCACAAATGATGAGAATGGATGTTCAAAATTAAAATCCACTAACTCAGGCCCATAAGATCAAAAAAATGAACATTTAATACTATTAAAATGTAATTAACATATGGGTTTTTATTGTCTAATCATACCCCCCAATTTTACATTTTCTAGTCCTGAGAAAATAATTCAAAGATTATATTTGAATTCTTTTTTTTTCAAACACATCATTACAAACAGTGATCACAATGTAAACTGCACACAAATATATATTTATAACCTATCAAAATAATTTAAAACATGATAAATTTAAAATCATATCCCAATCCCAATCCCATTCCGTTGTTCAAATCCATAATCATACTTCATCCAACTCAATTAGGTGAAATGATGTGTTGTGAATCACAATAGATATGAGGGTTCATTTTCATTCAAGGGGGAAATCATGGAAGCGCTAGGTGGAATCACATTTAATACTAATATGAGTATTCTTCATTCCTTTTTGTGGATTTTTTTTAATATTTCCATATTAATTGAGATTGTAGTTAATCAAACTAACCCATGTAGCAAAACTTTGCCGATGACTCCCAGACTCAAAGGCCTTAGGGCACCAAGTGAAGCCCACATACTCGGGCATCGTCTCGAGTTAACTTGATCAAAAACAAAGTCATATTACTACAAATAGATATATATTGAAAAACTCAGGGCTGGAAAACTCTATAGTCACAATCCCTAAGTGCCGCAATCCGCGCATTTTATCAATCCATTGCTCTACACACAAATTTTTTTATTTTTTTATTTTTATTTTTTATATATTTTTGTTTGAATACTCATATTATTAATAAAAATAAAACCAGCCTATTCTATTTATTATGGGACCCCAAGAATTCAAATTAGTACCCCACAATATAGAGGATGTGAATTATGTCATTTTGATTTAATAGATGAAAATAAAAATGATGAAAATTTTCATTGGATAACCAAACTTACAAAATCAATGCTTGTAAACTTAATCATGATTTAAATTAAGAGTCAAGGAAATAAAAATTATTTTCTATATAGTTTTAATATGAGCAAAGATGTTATTATATGAATGATAAATGAATTTAACTTCTTTTTTTAACAAAAATGTTGTTTGCACACCCCCAACTTAGAATGAAACTGTCCCTAGTCTCATAAAAATAAAAGAGAGGAGAAAGTGGGTGGGGGGAATGAGTTGGAAAGGGCATGGAACAAGTTCACCTGGTGGCTTCATAATGCGGATTGTGGTGCTCCCAAATAACTCTTTATTCTGATGGGAGATGTAGGAACCTCCTTGATTGAATATGTATCACCCAAAAATAGTCCCTGAACCATACAAACAAGAACAAACCAGACTGAAAAAACAATACAACAATTTATTTAATACCAAGTCTCATCATTTTTATGGTTTTCCTTTTATTTTTGTTTTTCTTTTTTTTAAATCAGATTATGATACATTGTCTTATTTTTAATTTCAGGGTAAGGTAGTACTCAGGGATCACACCGCGTGACATAGATGAATACAGTGCTCCCCTTTCATACCCATCCATACTCATAAGAGAAGAACATGTCAATAGTCTGAGTTAGAATAAAGTTATATCAAAATTATCCACTAATCCTATTTGAAATATAAAGTTGATTAAAACAAAAAAATGATTGGAAACTTGAAAACCATGGGTTTCCTCCCATGCATCACTTTGTTTAATGTCATTATCTTGACTTGGACCCCTAATCGATTAATTATTTTCGTCATATAAGGTAGGTTCACACAAGTCTTCATCAACTTCATGTTTTTGGAATGGTTCTATGAATGATTTGAATCTATGAACATTAAATTTAAATGTTTGACCATTGGTGGGATATTTAATTTCAACAGCCCCATGGGGGTACACCTTATACACTATGTATGGACCTGACCATCTAGACCTCAATTTTCCCGGGTGCAAGTGAAGTTTAGAATTATAAAAAAGAACAGGTTTTCCCAGTTCAATGTGTTTGGTTTTAAGATTTTTAAATTGTTAGGCTTGTACTTTAGCTTTATTGATCCTTGATTTTTCACAAGCATCCATCCTAAGTTCCTTAAGTTCATTGAGATCTAATTTCCTTTTTTTTAGCCAATGAGAGGTCATAATTCATTTTTTTAATTTCCCAAAAGTCCTTATGTTCAATCTCCACTGGAAAATAGCATGCTTTACCATAAAACAACCTATATGGGGACATTACTAAAATGGTTTTATATGCAGTTCGATAGGCCCAAACAACATCTAAGAGTTTGCTCGACCAATCTTTCCTAGATGGATTAACTATTTTCTCAAGAATCTGTTTAATTTCTATATTGGCTAACTCAGCTTGACCATTGGTCTGTGGGTGATAATTAGTGGACACTTTTGTGAGAAATTACATAATTTTCCATGAGTGATGATAATGGATGATTGAAAAAATCAGTTCCATGATCACTATTGATAGCCCTAGGAATTCCAAATCTAGAGAAGATGTTTTCCTTGAGAAATCTAATCACAGTTTGATGATCATTGGATTTTTTAGGAATAGCCTCAACCTATTTGGAGACATAATCGACAGATAAAAGAATGTAAAGATATCCCTTAGAGTTTGGGAAGGGACCCATGAAATAAATTTCCCAACAGTCAAAGATTTAAACCACTAAGATGGGAGTGAGTGGAATTTGATCCCTTTTTATGATGGACCCTACTTGTTGACACCTAGGAAAACTTTTACAAAATGTGTAAGAGTACCTTGAGAGGGTGGTAAAAAAGATACCACACTGAATAACCTTAGCAGATGTTTTCCTAGAGGAAAAGTAACCTCCACATGCCTCACTATGATAGAATTTAAGGATGGACTCTTGTTCATATTCTGGGACACGCCTCATAATGTCTTGGTCAGGGCAGAACTTATAGAGGTATGGATCAACAAACACATAGTGCCTAACATCAAAAAGGAATTTCCTTCGAGCTTAAGTCCCTAAGAATTTTGGGATGACTCCTGTAACTAAGAAATTGGATATGTCATCATACCAAGGGCAGTCACTCACAGAGTATAGGTCTTCATCGGGGAAAGAATTAGGCACAGAAAGGTGATTTGAGTTGTCTTTGAATTCCATACTAGAGATGTGATCAGCTACAACATTTTCAACGCCCTTTTTATCTTTTATTGTGTGGTCAAATTCTTGTAAGAGAAGGACCCACCTAATCAGTATAGCCATAGCATCTTATTTTTGGAAGAGGTATTTTAGTGCAGAATGGTCAATGAAAACATTGATGGGGGATCCTAAGAGGTAGGACCCAAACTTCTATAAGGAAAACACAATAGAAAGTAACTCCTTTTCAGTGGTGGTGTAGTTGATTTGGGAATCATTTAAGGATTTTCTTGCATAAGAAATGACATAAAGAGTTTTATCACAATGTTTTCCTAACACAGCTCCTACAACAAAGTCACTAGAATCACACATAAGTTCTAAAGGAAGATTCTAATTTGGAGATTTCTTAATGGGAGGAGAGGTGAGAGAGGATTTGAGGGTTGAAAATGAACCCTCAAAGATTTCTGTCTAAACAAATAGATCATCCTTTACTAGGAGAGCATGAAGGGGATGGGAGATTGAATTAAAATCCTTGATGAATCTTCTATGGAAACCAGCATGTCCTAGGAAATAACTCACTTCCTTGAATTTTTTGGGTGATGGAAGGTGACGAATGATGTCAAAATTTTCTTTATCAACTTCAATCCCCATAATCGATATTAGATGGCCAAGGACTATTCCCTCTTTAACTATGAAATGACATTTTTTCCAGTTTAGGACCATATTCTTTTATTCACATCTTGACAGGACTCTCTCTATATTCCACTGAAATCTCTCAAATGTATCCCCAAACACAGAGAAGTCATCCATGAATACCTCTAGAAAATCCCCTACCATGTCTGAGAATATTCCCATCATGCACCACTGAAAGGTTCCAGGGGCATTGCATAACCCGAAGGGCATGCGTTTGAAAGAAAAGGTGCCAAATGGACATGCGAATTTAGTCTTCCCTTGATCCTCTAGGGAGAACAAAATTTGATTATACCCCAAGTACCCATCTAAGAAATAGTAGAAGGAATGACCTGCCACTCTCTCAAGGACTTGGTCAATGAATGGTAAGGGGAAATGGTCCTTCTTGGTGAATGAGTTTAGCTTCCTATAGTCAATTCAGACCCTCCATCCACTACTCACCCTAGTTGGAAGAATCTCTCCATCCTTATTGGTTATCACTGTGATTCCTGCCTTCTTGGGAACCACTTGGATTGGTCTGACCCACTCACTCTCAGCTATGGGATATATGATACCAGCTTTTAACAATTTCATAAGTTTCTTCCTTACTACCTCCATGATATTAGGATTGAGTCACCGTTGAGGTTGACAACATGGCTTTGAATCGGATTCTAGAACAATCCTATGAGTCCCGATAAGTGGGCTAATCACATGAATATTAGATAGGGTCCAACCAATGGATTTTTTATGTTTCTTAAGGACATATAGAATCATCCTATCATGATTGGCTTCAAGAGATGAATAAATGACAATAGGATGTGTTTGATTGTCCCCTAGGAAGGCCAGAGGAGACTCTAATAGTGTATGACAGTCTTAACTCTCTTCCTTGCAAGTGTGCCAATGTGATCTGAAAGGACTCACTGGGCCTTCACTACTTTCGCCCTCCGCGACTTGTACCCCTAGGGCTTCCTGGCCTCTTAATAAAAAATAACTTCATTAGTAGGAAGTTCCTTCAATTCAAGATTAGGTTGGTTCAAAATTTCAGCAGAATATTGGGACATTGGATCAATATCAGTTTTGTTTCCTAGAGTTTTAGATAGGATTGATTCCTCACATGTAGAAGTTTCAGCTACTAGATTGGTTTGATCAGATATAGGGAAGGAAGTTTTATTGGTCTCCATGAAATTGGTTTCCTGAAAGGTTTCACTGATTGTTGGACCTAAGACTTCATCATAAGAGTAATTTGAAAATGATTCAAGCTAAGGAGATAAACTTACTTCATGTGAACAAAGGAAATCAATCTAATCCTGCCTTAAACATCCATCAAATATTCCTTGATGTTCTATGAATTAATTATCGATGCTTCCTATCATGTTTACTTCCTGAATGTCCTCATAATATCCTATTTGTGATCTTTCATTATAGATGTTCAAGTATAGACTCATGTTTCCAAAGGTGATGGTCATGTTCCTGTTTCAAACTCGGATAACAGAGTTGATTGTTGTAAGGAAAAGATGACCAAGGATGATTGGGTTTTGTTCCTTATTTACTATGTTTGGATGGTTTTCAAGTACAATAAAGTGAACATGGTAGATTAGGTTTTCAACCTTTACTAGAACATCCTTTAAAATCCACTTTGGAACCCTAATTCTACGATCAAAAATTTGAAGTGTGAAAAATGTGGGTTGGAGCTCTTTTAGGCCTAACTGGTAGTACACAACATAGGGAATGCGATTGACACTAGCACCTATGTCACACAAGGCCTTGAAAAATTTGCACTCTCCTAGTTCAACATTTATGTAAGGGCAACCTGGGTCTTTCAACATAGGAGGAATAGTCCATTTAATGGTGGTACTCACATTAGAAGGCAAAAGGACTTGGTTTTTATGTGAAAATTTTCTTTAAAAAGTGCACAGTTTCTTAAGGTACTTTGAGTAGGAAGGTATGGTTTGGATTGAATCGAGAAGGGTAATGTTCAACTTGACTTGTGAGAATATTTCTCTTAATGTTTCAATTAATTCAGGCTTGGTTTTCCCCGTCATGCGTTGAGGAAATGGTGCTGGTTGTGGGGTTGTTTGTTGAAGCGTTTTTTCTTTTACATTGTTATTAGTTTACTCAGTTTGATCTTGTGGTTCATTTTAATTTTCATTAGAGTTTGAAGCTTAACATGGTTTCTGACTTATTTGTTCAGGTTTATCAATTGATTTCTCACTTCTTAAAACAGTCACAACCTTTTGTTTTTCATGAGTTGTTTGAGTGTAAATTGACTCTACCCTTAAATTTGAGGATGGTACCACCTGATTAGGCATGGGTTCCTTTCCAGTTTTGATGGTTTTAAGTTATTGTTTTAGGGAAGAGACTTCCAAGTTCATCCTTTCCATTTTTTTGCACAGTTTTTCTAGTAGGCTTTGTGGAACAGTTTGGGTTGGTTCTTGAGAAGATTGGTTTATCCCAAGGGGATATTTTGGAGGTGGGATGGTTTGTTGAAAATGGATCGGTGGCTGTTGGTATTGGATATTTTGGGTTTGGAACTGGTTATGGGTTTTTTAGTTCTTTTTGGGGTATGGATTTTGTCCCTGTGGTTGGCTATGTTGTTGGTTATCTTTCCAGCAGAAGCCTGGGGGTTCATTATACCTTGGGTTGAAGGTGTTTTGGTATTGAGGCTTTTGAAAGTTCAAAGCATTTACTTCTACTGGGGGTCCTCCTAAAATTAACTCCTTGATGGATGGAATGGTTGGGAAGTTGTCTGTCTTATGGTCATTTTTATCACAAATTGTGAAAACAAGGTCTACAGTTTGGATTTTATGGACTTTCCTAAGGTCTATCTCTTCAACCTTCCTAGAGAGTGTTGTGAGTTTAGCCCTAAGGCTTTCCTCTTCTCTAAGTGTATGAATTCCAATAGTTCTTTGTGTCTTTTCAGAATAAGTTGAAGTTCCCCATGTTTGGTTTTGTTTAGCAAGGCTTTCCAGATATTTGTAAGCATCATTTGGGGCTTTGTTTTTAAAGGTTCCATTACACATCATGTCAATAAATTATTTTTTCCGCAGTCCCAACCCTTCATAAAAAAATCTCACTTGTTCAGGTATAGAAAAACCATGGCGTGGAACCATGTTTAGGGTGTCTTTAAACCACTCCCATGTTTCATAAAATGACTCTCCCTATTTTTAAAAAACAATTGGATGCTCTTTTTAAGTGCAATTGTTTTGTGGGGGGGGGGATGTATTTTTTGTAGAATTATCTTTGTAGTTGGTTCTAAGAGTTGATGGATGATGGTCTCAAATTGTTCAGCCAATTTTTAGCTCAATCCTTTAAAGAAAAAGGAAATAGCTGCAACTTAGCTGATTCTAGTTGATGTGGGGGGCACATGGTTTCTACAATGTCATTGAACTCCTTAACATGAAGGTAGGGCATCTCGGACTCCATTCCATGGAATGTGGGAAGGTGGTTTAGGACATGGGGTTTAAAGATGTAGTAGGAATGTCCTAGGTAATTGTGTCTAATGCATGAGGGTGAATTGGTCCAAGAAGGTGCGAGGTAGTCATTCATGGTTTGATCAACTGCATTCCACAAGTTTGAGGCTGCCTCATTTGGATTTCCATTTTGTTTTCCACCCGGGTTTATGAATTGGTTTCTTTGAAGACCTTACATTGAAATTGGATCAAATTTGGACTCTAGAGTATCAAGAGGATTATGATCTAATATAAAAAACACCCTAGGTTCACTTGACTCCCATATCCTAGGACTTTCCACCCTAACTAGTCTATTTGAATTATCGAGGGTGTGGGCAGACATGCGCCAAAAGGAAAAAGGCGAGAAAGGGACAAGATAAGAGATATTGGGTGAGAATAGAAGACTGAGGGTGAAGAAAGAAGGTTTTGGTCAAAGGTACTTACTTAGGTCCCCTGAAATGGCCCTAAAATTTGATTCCCGCTCAAATTTACCCAATATATGAAGTTAGAATGGTCCTTGTAGTTTAGCTTGGGTTGTCGAATCCACTGAGACCTAAGAAGATACCTAAGATGCATAACCTATGAGATGGATTTTTGGATATGAAGTGGAAAAATTTGTTTTGATTTTATATGGTTTTAAAGAACACTAAGAAACCTAAGTGAATTAAATTTAATGAAAATGGGTTAATCTTAGGATTATTCTTTGGGTGAATTGAATGAATTTTACTTCTTTAAACAATTTTGGTTTTATTAATTCTTGATGAATTCATTCTTCAAAATAACAATAACTTCATCATTTTATGGTTTTATGAAAACTAAACTAAATTATTAATCCCCTACACACTTATAGAACCAAATTGATGATCTCTCCAAGGTGTATGGCTATTTTAGTACTTGGATTGAGCTTCCTCAAACACAGTGAAGATGAAGAGTGGAAAATAATTGAAGAATGGAAGTCTTGAATTAATTATCCAATTAACAAAAATTAGTTCATAAAATAAAATTCAATCCAGTCTTTGTATCATCCTATGATCAACCCATTGAAGGGTTAGCCCTCCATTGATGGTATACTCTCAATGGTGTGCGGAAGATGGCTTACAAGAATTGGATTAAAGAAATTAAAATCGCGAAAATAATGAGAACTCCTCCATGTGTGTGAACGAAATTCACACCTATGTGTGAACTAATTCACTACAACATAGATATATCACTGTGCTTTTTGAGTTTTAATGATAGATAATTGGAAGAATATGAGAGAAAGGTGTTGTTTAAGAACATAGAAATACAAAAAAGAAACTTACATGGAAATTGAGAACATTACAACAGAAATTTGGCATAATAACATTACAAAAAACAAGATATGTATTCCCCCTCACCACCACTACCTTAAATAGGAAATTGGGAAGCCTTAGGCCGAGCCTCAATCAATGTATTCTAAAATATTAAATTAATTTAGGCCTTAGGGCGGTGGAAAGTAGTGGAGAAATTGATCATCTCCTTCACTTTTTATCCTCCTTGTCTCCCCTGAACAGATCGTCCTGTATGGGAAAGAATATCTCCGAATATCAGTGGTACATAGAAGACTATTTTGTGTTTCCGGATGTCTTCTAGACTTCTGTAAAATTTGGGCCAATTTGGAGTTGAGGATCGATAGTTATGGCCTCTTTAGTGGGATACAATTCTGGGCCACAGATTCTGGCCCAGATTTTGATCTTCTATTTGGGCCACCTTAATAACCACCATGGAATCCCAATTAGCACTGAATCCTAAAGAATGGTTTGTTCCTATACATGTCTTCTAGCATCATACGAAATTTGGGATTTATTGGGCTAGTATTGTGGGCCCCACATTCTCATCAGTGGGCTGGTGTCCAATCTGTCTTCTCCAGAATTGTTTCCTTTCATCACCAAATATCACCATCATCCTTTATGAATCCTCCATTGATACCTGAATGGAAAATGTTCACATTAAAGTTTATATACATTTCCCAAAATATAAAATTAAAATATGGACAAATACATTCCTTAAAATCAGATGAATCATTGGGCCTAAATTGGTGTACATTAGGCATGAAGTGCACAAATGATGAGAGTTGATGTTCAAAATTAAAATCCACTAACTCAGGCCCATAAGATCAAAAAAATGAACATTTAATACCATTAAAATTTAATTAATATTTGTGTTTTTATTTTCTAATCGGGACCTAAAATCTAATTCAAGGCCCTTGGTTGTCAACTAAACATTCCTATATAATAGTGTTCTAATTATAGGGTGAATCCAAGGTGTGGTACATGAATCATACTTTTTTCTACATGGTTTTTATGAAAACATACAAGGGAAGGTAATGTGGTTATTGATGAGTTGAATATTAAGTTTCATGGTGATATTATTTTTGAGTCTGGAGATAAGTGGAGGATAATAGAGTAGCGCAAGATTTTTCATCTAGATATAAAGGAGTTCAATAGTAGAGCCTAATTATAACAAATTACGGTGCATCCTCTTCTTTAATATTAGGTGGATGCATATCAGTTAGGAGATCATGAGATTGTGGTGTTAATATATTGTATCATTCATGAAGATTCTCTTGATAGATGGATAGATGGATAGAGGATGATCGGAATAGAGAGTGTTATTTCATGGGATTTTTTTATTCCATAGGTGATGGAAGTGGTGATTTTGAGTGAGTTATATAGATCACATATTCCAGTACATCCTAGTATTTTGAATATGTATCATGTATTGAATGATTAGTTTTTGTGGTAGGGTATGATGAAGTCAATGGAAGAGTTTTTATCCCTATGGTTGATCTATCAGCGGGTTAAAGTCAAGCATTTAGTCATATTTGGTTTGTCTTAGCCCTTATATTCTTCTAAGTGGAATTTGGATAATAAATCTATAGATTTTGTGACTGTTTTCCATCAAGATTTTGGATTACATGACACCACTTAGGTACTTATAGATCAGTTAATGGAACAATCTCATTTCTCAGTGATTGAGTTAAGTGCGGTAGATATTTTGGTGAGTTTTTATGTGGAGAAAGTGATAAGACTTGGCATAGTTACACAAGTGATTAATTCTAACTGAGATCTCTATTTTACCTCATGAGTGTGGAAGAGTTTGTAGCATTCTTTTGGATATCAGTTGTTCCTTATCATCACTTTTCATCCTCCGAAGGATGGGCATATAGAGTGAATGATCCAGACACTAGGGAACATGTTTCAAGAATGTATTCTTTAATTTTTAGATGTTATTAGGTGAATAATCATTGGTTGATTTTTCATATAATAATAGTTATCAATCATCCACTAAAATGGTGTCATTTGAGGCATTGTTTGAGTATCTATGTATAGCACTGTTATATTGGATAATGTTTGGAAAATTGATGATCATTGGACTATATTTGGTGTATAGTATGATTAAAAAAGTATAGGTGATTCATGAGAAGATAAAATATTACTAGTATTTTCATAAGTCTTATGAGACTCGGAGAAAAATACATTTGGAGTTTAAAATTAGTGATCATGTGTTCTTGATGGTTTTTACTCATAATTAACAACAAAAATCCTATATAAGTAGTTCACTTTATCCTTAGTTTTGTTGGGTGTTTTTAGGTGTTAGATAAATTTTGTGAGGTGGGATATCAGTTGGTGCATCCCCCTCAATTGAATAATAATCATTATTTCATTATCTTTTTTAGCTATAGATATATCTTCTATAACACCCTAAAATTCTAAATTATATATTTCTTTATGACCTAATATGTTTAATAACATGTGATACATTCAACACCAAAACATAACGAACCATAGAATAGTATATAAAAATTAAATTTTATTTGTAGAATTGAAGGGTAAAAATATATGTAACTGAATTATGAAATATATTTAGAAATAAAAATAAGTCATTTTAAATGCTAAGACATTGATAAATTAAATAAGTGTAGCTAAATAACTAATAAAACTGATTTTCAGTTTAAAATGTGGCCATTATAAAAGTTTTATTTTTATGTGCTTTTTTAAGAAGATAAATATATTATGGATAAAATATATTATTTATATGAAGAGTATATTTTATTGGTATTTGATAGGAAATAATAATAAGAATAGTTAATATTTTTATAATGTTATTTTCCTATGATAATTGATTTCATTAATTTTTTTATGTTTTTATTTAAAATTTAAATTATAGAGTTTTAGAATTTTAATTTTAAAAAAATAAAAATTATTTTTAGATTCAACATGTCAATATTAGATTAATATGATTTTTTTTATTTTTCTGGAATGGTTTATTTTTAGGTTGACAGTGAAAAATACAGGTTTTACCAAAATAGTAAATTATACGACTTTATAATTATATAAGTAATAAATAAAAGTTTATAAAACCTATTAATTTGTTAAATATGTGTTTAATGAGTAAAAATATAAATTTTTAAGTACCATTTTTAATTTATAAACCCTAGGTTTAACATTTTATGAACTTAAGTAATATTTTTTTATAAAAGAAACTATTTTTGGTCTCCTCTTTTAATTAAATAATATTTTGATAAATTTGGGTTTATTTTAATTTAATAGACACATAAATTTAATTTATATTATAATAAAAGATTTTATATCATTAAAATAAAAAAATTGAAAATTTTATCCTATACATAAATTTTAATATTAAAAATACTTGTTTTCTAGAAATGAGTTTTTATGTGTTTCATGCACTAAGGTTAAAAATTAATTTTATTATAAATAGAAATTTTATCTAATAAAATTGAATTAATATTTTTAATAATAATTTAAAAAGTATCTAATTATCTTAATTTTATTTTCAGGCATTAAAAGTAAATTATTTAGGTAAAAATTAGTAACCACTGTAAAACCAAAAATGGTAAAATTAAAAATTATAAGAATAAAAGACATAGAAAAATAATTAAAAAATATAAGAAAAATAATTTTTAGGGATAATTGAACTTATGTCATCCTCAAATCCTTTATTTCCTATTTTGGAGTCCTCTTGACATGTGAAACATGTCTTATCTTTTTGTTTTGTTGAAATATTTACAAAAATATCATTCTCACCACTTATAAAAGGGATCACTCACCACTACCTCAAGGCCACCACAAAAATTTAGTATCCTCTTTAAAACCTTCACTTTTTTCATTCTATTATAATATTATTCTTTTTCTTTGAGCCTATGGTCACAATAAATTGTCTTAATACCTCAATTTCTTTGAAATTCTCTAAGGATAACACAAATATTTCAACGTGAGTAATCATTTTTTCTAACTTATTTTATTTTTATTCTTATTCTAACAAATATAATTTTCTAATTCCTATAAAATGAAATAATTATTGTTTTTTTATAATTTATTTGTTCTAAGGTAATAACTATTAACCAATTTTCCTATTTTTTATGAAGAAAAATGAAACTGTCATTTATGTATTGTGTGGACTATCTCCTCTACGAAGCGATGACTTCTGTTTTTCAGTATCCTCCTTTATTATATTTTTATAATGATGAAATTAAATAATAAAAGTGATATATATTATATAATTTTTATAGTGAAGAGAAAAATTATAATCCACCTTCTTCCCCTATAATTCCTTGAGAATTTAAAATGATAATTGTGCGTTGTGTGGAAACCGCCTCTATGAAGTAACGTATATAATTTTTCATCTAAATTATTTATTAATGATTAAAATATATTAAATGGTATTCAAAACCATAAAATTATCTTAATAATTTTATTATTCTTCTGTAATAATGATATTATTCCCAAAATAAATCACTTTTATAATCATAATCATCCATTAATTATGGTATGTTCATGTTAGGGTGGGTCTAACCACTAAATTGAAAAACACTATTAAATAATATTACATATGGATATAATAAGTTAATTACTAATAATATATGATATAGATAAGAAAAAAAATATTATATTTTTTTTCTTGTAATGGTAAAATTTATTTTAAACTCATTAATTATGATAACAACATCCATTCTTGAAAAATCACATAAATATACTCATCATCAATTTAATATTTAAGGATCATAACAAAAAATATCATAAAATGAAACTTAAAATTATAAATAATTATAAAAAATCAATTTCATTACCTTTTATGATATTATAATTATGAATTTTGGGAGAATAATGGAGAGCAACACAGCTATTATGAAACTAGTTCAAAGCGATCAATATTACTCACACCTGATATAAAAATATATAATAACTAACGAATATACAACTAGAGAACAATTATACATGAATTTTATAAACGTTTATAGATATGATTAATGTTCTTAAGTAGATTATAATGATATTTATTTTTTTTATACATGAGATTCAAACACTTTAGTTGATGTCGTGAATTAATATAGGGTTTCTCATCTAAATTTTCACTAGTTGAGACATATCTCTAATTATACATAATTTTTTATTTTTTATAGTGTTTATAATATCCATTTAGTAGTTTTTATAATTATCCTATCATTATTAATGGTATTTAATGTTTCATTATAAATTCTATACTTCACGAGGTTTTGAATTCAAAGTTTCTAAAGTCATAAGTGTTATTTGTCTCTATTTTTAATTTCTTGAGACATGTTTGATATTGTGCGTAATCTTTTCTTTTATAAATTTTATGCACTAAACAATTTTATTCATATATGATGAATATATTTTAATTAATTATATTTTAATTTCATGGTATTTCTCTCAAGTTCTTTAGATTCTAACATTATCATTATCATAAGGGTTTTTGCATATCAATTTTTCATTATTGAGATATGATTCATATTTACCACTTGTTTCATTTTTATAAAGTATATATTTGTCTCATAATACATTTTATATCCTCTCATACTATTTTATCTTGTGGGATTAGTATTTTAGAAAATACACTATGAAATTTTCTTACCTAATCATCCTTTGTGTATAGGTATGATTTTCCTTCCAATTCCCATCCATTGTGAACACTTTATATTTACTTCATTTGATTAAAGTGTATTTAGCTAAATTAAATATGTTGATTGATTGGGGAAATTATTGACTTAACCATATACTCATTTCTCTATATGGTGCTGGTTTTAGGGATTCTTACATTGAAATCTATTATATTTATTGGTTGAGGAAATATTAGAAATCTATATACTTGTTATTTAAATATGTATGTTTAATGATTAATCAGGAAATTTGATTATGTATTTTTTAACTATCTTCCTTCTTACTCTGTATGGATTATGTTCATTTATTTACAAGAAAATATTGACATTTTTTATGTTTGTATCTCAATACTTATGTTTATTGATTATTAAAGAAGTTTATTTATGCATTGAATTGATATTCATATCATTCACATGGTGAATTAATTAGACTTAGAAAAGTGATAGGTTGGGCCAAGTATTATATATCCCCTCACTAAATTGGTTGGCTTCATGAGAAATATTTTTTGGTTATTTGGTGTATGCCTACTCAATGAAAGCATGATGTATTGATTATAACCTTGAAAGGAAGAATAATTTTCTGGTTGTAAACTATTTTGAAATAATGGTGTCTTGGTTTTAGCCTTGATATAATGAATAATGTCTTAGTTAAGTACTTGATGGTAAAATATTAAAGGTATTTTTCATTGCATTACCATGAATTCAATTATTGTTGTCCATGTGTTTATTTATATTATTAAACATGGATTTTCTTCAAGATTATGTGATTGATTATTTTGCATTAATTAATTATCATTTGATTCCTACCATATTATTAATGCTATGTTTATTCCTTGAAATCTTGTAGTATAAGTTTTATATTACTGAGCGTTTGAGTTCACCCTTCTTATGTTCATATTACCCCAAGTTATGAAGGAAATTATTACACATGATATGTCTAGAAGATTTTCATGTTTAGATATTTTTGTGGGTTTTGTTGAAGACTTATTATAGATTAAATAGTTTCTTATATAGTGGAAAATGTATATTTGATGATAAATAAACATTCTTTTATAGTGGAATGTTTTTACTAAATCTATAAAACTCTAATCCTAAAAGGTAATGGGAATGTATTTAAAACATTATTTTCATTAATTCATGTGATTATAGGAAAATTATATCTAGGAATCTATAGTTGGTGTCAAACTGGTATGTAACGTATGTGTTTATGAGTACTAGATCTGTGAGTATGGGTCTAAGGCTATCACCATTGATATCAAAAGAGGGTTTAGATAACTTTAGAGGTTCTAATTTCAGTGATGGATAATTTAATGTTTGATAAGTTATGGTTGATCATAATTTCAATGGTATATATAACCCTTTAGGTAAGTTGAGGCAATATTGAATATTTTAGGGATTATGATAAGAGGAATTTAGTGAAAACCCTAGGAATAAGTCTAAATGATAATTATAAGTATAAGATAACATCTTAAATTATTGTTAAAGTAAATATTGTGTGGTTCTGTTAGTAATTATATCTCATTTTAGACACTAGAAAGTAGATGTGATTGTGTAATTAATTCACATAGAGGTAATCACCTTGAAAAAGGATGGTTCAGAATCAACTCAATCTTCTCTATGGTTTATGATAAGTGATCCTAAGATCACACCCTTATATTAACACTCTTGGAGTATGTGTTTTGGTTAACAAAGTTCTCTTTAAAACCCAGTATGAAGGATTCATTTTGTAAAGTAATTAGGTTAAGGAATATGAGAGAACACAACATAAATAAAATTGGATTTAAATGATAGTGATTTTGGTTGAATTGAATGCTAATGTAATAATTATGAATAATAAGTCATTTTAAGGAATTTTAATTTAATTATCTTACAATAATAGAGTTAATTTTTCATAACTCGCGATTAAATCCTTTTTGTTTTATTAATGGATAAATCCCTAAGTAACCAAGTTAACAATGGATGTCACGGGCAATGCAGAAGTTATCCTAACAAGCAACCTGACGAGATAAGAGTTGGAGGGAGAAATATTATGATTATAATTAATTATATATGAATAATTATGATTAAAAATATGAATTTATCTAAGTTTCTAAACACACCAAAGAAGAGAATAATGGAGGCTAATGGAAGTCTAGGTGATGAATATGGTGAAGTAAAGACGATTAAATTTTCTATATGCCAAAAATGTGGGAAGAAGTACCAATGAAAATGTCTCAATTGAACTAGATGATTCTTTATGTGTCGAAAAGGAAGAAATAATGAAACAATTTGTGAAAGAAAAACTAAGAAATCTATTAACACAATGAAGGTAAATGACGTGTTTCGTACTCATTCCTAAGATATTAGGGTAGACACCCCATTTGATCATTTATCATGAGTTATGAAAATATTTTAGATACCCTAAACTAATATTATTATTGATTGATAATTTAAATTTTGATGAAAAAATTTATTTAAAGGGGTAGAATGTATCACTCTGATATTTTAAATAATATATTCCTTTAAGACCTAATATGTTTGATAGTGTGTGATACATGCAACACCAAACCAAAATGAACCATGGAACAATATATAACGATTAAAATGTATTTGTATAGTTTATGGATAAAAATATATGTAACCAAATTATGTATTATGTGTAAAAATAAAAATAAAGGTCATTATCAATGCTAATTAATTAATAAATTAAATTAGTGTAGCTAAATAAAATTTAAGGCTGATTGAATTTTTAAAATGAAACCCTTATAAAAATTGGATTTTTAAGTATTTATTTTAAGAAAAAAATATATTATGGATAAAATATATTGTCGATGTGTATAATATATTTGATTGGTAATTGATAGGAAATAACTATAAGAATATTTAATATTTTAAAAAAATTAATTTCCTAGAAAACCAGTTTTCATTATATTTTTATGTTTTTATTTAAAAGTTTTATTCTCAAATTATATAATTTTAATTTTAAGAAATAAACTTAATGTCCATATTTAACATTTAATTATTAACTTAATATGAATTTTTTATATTTTTGGGATATGGTTGATTTTTTTTGTCTGTATTGAAAATATATTTTTTACCAAAACTGTAAATTTTATGAATTTATCATTATATAAGAAATACATAAAAGTTTATAAAAACTTTTAATTGATCAAATATGTTTTCAATGAGTAATAATATAAATTTTTTAAAAATCATTATGAATTTTCAAAACATAGTTTTAACATTTTACAAAATTAAAGAAGATTTTACATTAAAAGAAACTCCTTTTGGTATTTTCTTTTAATTAAATATTATTTTGTTAAAATTTGGTTTTGGATTACTTTGAAATCCCTAAATATTTTAATTATTTTAAAATAAACTAATTTATATCTTAAAAATAAAAAATTAGTAATTTTATCTGATATGTAAATTTTTCTCTTAAAATACACTTTTCCAAAAAATGGGTTTTTACACATTTGATGCAGTAATGTTATAAATTAATATTCTTAAACATATAAATTTTATATGATAAAATTGTTTTAATATTTTTAATTATTAAGTACTAATTTTCAAATAAGGTCAATTTTATTTTTAAACATTACAAGTAAATTACTTAGGTAAAAACTTGTTACCACAATGAAACCAAAAATGGTAAAAGTGAAAACTCAAAGAGAAAAGAACTTAGAAACATTTTTAAAACAGGTGTTAAAATTAATATTTGAGGAATTCATGACTTTATCTCTTCCCTAACTCAATTATTGTTTATTTTGGAGTCTTCTTGACAAGTTAAACATGTTATCTATTTATACTAAGTTGACATATTTACAAAAAAATGTCATTGTCAACACTTATAATAGGGACCTATCACCCCCTTCAAGGCCACTCTCAAAATTTAGTTTCATCTAGTAACTATACCATTTTTCCTTCTCATAGAACTCACTTCCTTTTCCTTAATCTTCTGATCATAAGAAATTGTCTTAAGATATTCATTTATGAGGAATACTCCAAGGAAATTTCAAAGATTTCAATGTGAGTACTCATTTTTTCCAAAATTATTTTATTTTCATTATTACATTACCAAATATAATTTCTCCTTTTTCTATTACGAAATATGAAACTAGAATTTTTGAGTTTTATAAACTACCTCCTCTATAAATAAATAAATTCTATTTTTTTCACCACCACCTCTCTTAGCTAGTTATAAGGGTGAAATTGAAGAATAAATATGAGACATATAATATAATTATGATTATGAAGATTCAAATTATAATCTACCTTATTACCTAATCATTATTTATGGAATTAAATATTAATAGTGTGTTGTGTGGACTACTGCCTCTATGAAGTAATGTATCTCATTTTTCATCTGGTTTCTTTATTATTTATTAAACCTGATTAAAATTTGATTCGCTGCCTTAAATTTATCTGAATAATATAATTATGATTATATAAAAATGATATTATTCCCAAAAGAACCCACTTTCATAATCATCATCATCCATTAATTATGGTATGTTCATGTTGGAGTCAATCTAACAAGCTACTTAAACAATGCTACAAAATAATATAATTTATGACTATGAGAAGTTAATTATAGATAATATAAGATATAAATAAGAAAAATAAATATTTTATTTTGGTTTTATAATGGTAACATTAATTTTAAACTAATTAACTAAGACACTTCTGCACGTTTATGAAAAATCACTGAAATATGATCATCATCAATTTCATCTTTAAGGATTGTAATTAAAAAAAATATAGAATGAAATTATAACTTTTAAATAATTATAAAAAAACAATTATCGTATCTTGTATAATTTGGTAATGATGAATTTTGGGAGAAGAGTGGAGAACAACACTGATATTATGAAACTAGTTCAAAAAATAAAGATTACTCACACCCAATATTGAAAATAAATAATAACTAACTAATATACATATATAGAATAATTATAAATGAAATTTATAAAAGTTTAAATGTTAATAAGGTTCTAAAATATATGATTGATATGTTTATTTTTTTATATAGAAAATCAATGCACTTTAGTGGAAGTAAGTAATTAAGGTAAGGGTTTCTTGTCTCTATTTTCACCCCTTGAGACATATTTCTTATTATACACCGTGTTTTTCTTTTTTATTGTGTATATAATAACCCTTTAATAGTTTTTCTCATGATCCTCTCATTATTCATGGTATTTAAATTTTTATTTCCGTTAAGGGGTATTGATTCAAAGGTTTCTACATTTATAAGTGTTATTTGTCTCTATTTCCAATTCTATGAGATATGATTGATATTTCATATCATATTTTCTTTTATATGGTGTATTAATTTCCATATTTCCTTCAAGTATAATGAATATATTCATTTCATTAAATTTTAATTGAATAGTATCCCTCTCATGGTCATTTCATTGAGATGTGATTCATATTCACCACTTGTTTCCCTTTTATTGTGTATATATTGGTCATAGATTACCTTAAAAATCATCCTATACTATATTATCCTAGGAGATTAATCTTACAAAGAAAAAAATTATTTTATTTGTCTTTCCTAATCATCTATTGTGTGTAGACATGAATTGTCCTTCCAAATCCTTTACTCTCTAAACACTATATATTTCCTTCCTTTGATTATAGGGTGTTTATTTAGATGTCATACATCAATTTATTGGGGGAATTATTGACTTAAATGTATAGAAATTTCTATATACGGTGTTAGTTTGAGGTATTACTACATAAAATGTAGTTCCATTTATTGATTATTAAAATATTAAAAATATGTATATCTGTTATTATGTTATAGATGTTGATTATTTACTTAGAACACATTATTATGTATTGTTTTCCATACAACTTCTTTATTTGGATGGATTATGTTCTTTTATTGACTAGAAAATTACCAACATTCTGTATGTTTGTATCACAATATGGATATTTATTGATTACTAAGGAAATTTAATTATGCATTGAATTTATATTCATATCCTATACATGATGAATGCATTAGACATAAAGAAGTGATTGGTGGGGCCCAGTATTATATAGACCCTTGATGAATCAGTTGGTCTTATGAGAAAAAAGGTTTGGATATTTGGTGTATATCAACCCAATGAAATCATGATTTCTTAGTTATGAAATTAATGAACATAATAATGCCTTGGTTGCGACCTTGACAATAAGAATGATATCTTGACTATTTCCTTGATAGTATGAATAATGTCTTGGATAATGAAAAGTTGATAAAATATGTCCTGGAATATTTATTCCTTCATCATGAATTCATTTATTGTTGTCCTTATGTTTATTTATATTGTTAACCACAAATTTTTTTTTCAAGCTCATGTGATCAATTATATGAAATTATTTTATTATCATTTTTTTCCATCTATATTATTCATTCCATGTTTATGATTTTATAGATTTTGATATAATTTTCCCTCTTATATAGAATTTTCTATCACTCTTCTTGTGTTTTTTCCCAGGTTATAAAGAAAATCATTACAAATGATATTTATAGAAGTAGAGTTTGTGTTGGAATTTTTGTGGGTAATGTTGGAGACTTATTACAAATTAAGTAGTTTCTTATATAGTAGAAAATGTCTATTTGAGGAGAAATATATTGAATTTAATATTTAAAAGTTTTTTTCCTAACTCTCTGAAACTATAAACCTTAAAAGTCCTTAAAATACATTTGATTAAATATTTTTTAGTGATATTATAATTATGAATTGTCAAAATTAGGTGGTTTTAGTTCATTTCAAAGATGATATATAATGTATGAATTTATTATTTCACTATTCCAGGAGTATGAGTCAAGGAAATCACATCATCATGATGACTACTATGTTATTGATTGGGGGAGTTGGATATTGAGGAGGATGTAATGTTCCTAGAGCGACCTGTGGAGATTGAGGACTGTTATGAGGAACTATTGTAAGGAAGTTTCACTTATTATGTGAATGATATAATATTTTAGAAACATGTATGGAAATAGTTGAACTCCACTCATCCAATAGGATAAATGAAATTTTTATGTTCATTTTTAAGTACTTATCATAATATTTTTAACCTTAATTACATGATTTTCCCTTATCGCCGTAATAAAAATTTAATCAGGTTACCATTCAAAATGTCTAAAAATAAAAGGTATCTATTTACAAAATATGTACCTCATAATTAAAAATATATAATTAATTTTTAAACTTTCAATATATAGAATTCTTATAAATTAATTAAACATTAAAATTAAAAATACAATGAAAAAAATTTAAAAAAACATTTTTTAAGTATACAAATGTTTTTATTTGAAATTAAACCATAAAATTGATTCCAATAAACTTAATTGGATTATTAATAATATAATCAAAATAATTTTACTTTTAAACCATTTTAGAAAAATAATTTTTTTTAAATGCTTGAATAAAAAATATAGCTTTCAATAAAAATCACTATTTTCACTATTCATTAGAAAATCAATTTTTCAGTATAATACCAAAATTTCACTCTAATATAATTTTGAAATGATTATTTAAAAAAATATATACTTTTTATAAAATATATTTCTAAAATTTCCAAAAAATAAATACAATATTCATTCACAAAAAGTAATAAAAACCATTTTTGAAGAAAATGTATTTTTGAAACATAAAATGACTTTACTATAAATTGAATTCTTATTTACTAATCTATAATAAATAAATTTTTATTGAGTATTATATTTATATATATTTTAGAATGGTTTTATTCCTATTCATACCCTCCAATTCAATGGCTAGTTTATAATTGTCATATTTAAATGATAATATTTCATGGTTTGTTTAAGTTTGGTATTGTGTGTCTTATATGCTATCAAACATAACCTTATTATTTTAAAATCACAGGGTGTTACATTATCTACATTTAAAAAATTTAATCCTTTTAATTTAAACATGATCTTATAAATCAAGTGTTTTACATTTGATAATAATTATTTTGAAATCCCACATCATAAAAAGGGTTAATAAAACTTTCTCTTGAGAAGAGGAAAAGAGAAATAAGAAGGTCATCTAGAATAATACACACTAGGTTTCTGAATATGATAAATTTAGTGGGAAGTGAAAATATGGACATGTAGGAAAATTTAATTTCCATATAATGAAGGAGAGTGATAGAGAACATTGATAATAAGAAATTTAATATTCATGAGAAATTCAACGACCAAAAAACCATTAACCAAAGAGGTGTAAAAAAGACAACCAATTCATTGTAAATGAAGGTAATAAGATAATTTTTTTATTTGAAGATCCTTCTCTTAGATTTTAGGAATTAATTTATTATCTAAACTAATAACTTAAGGAAACATAATTACTTTCAAAATAAAATTTCATCTTCTTATCAATTTCCACCATAATCTCATATTTTTCTCCAAACTATGAGTATTCAAGATAATGTTTTATACCTAAATCACCAAAATAAACTTCTAATAGATCACATAATCCAAGAAAGGATAAAAATATATTCTTACTATATTGAGACATTAACCAAAACTAAAATTGTTAGCGTAAGATAATTCTAAAAGTGAATAAAGCATCATATGAATAAATTAAAAATTAATCACCGAAGCATCAACAATAAAACTCAAAGTTTAACATATTTAATTCGATAGATAAATAAACATAAAATTATTGAAAATATTCTATGCTAATATTGAAACCCACAAATAAAAAGTATTTTATCACATATTATTCTGATATTAATTTTACATTTATCTCCAAATAACATCAATCACTTTTAAAGTCTCATACCAAACATTTATATACCCTAATCATATAATCTCCAAAATATACCAATTATTTAAATAAATAACCTGAGTCACTATAAATCTATAGTAAAATAATTTATCCTCTAAAAGATATTTCAAACTTTATTCCTCAAATATAATACCATAATATCCTATTTACCTTAATCATATAATTTTACCCAAAATTATAGTTATATTATTTTAAAATAATATTAATCAACTAATCACCAAATATATTTTCAATATCATAGTTATCTATAAGGTAAAACTTGTATTCCGAAAATCATCTTAATTTTTTTTGAAAAACCATCATATGAATAAATACAACATTAATCACCAATGAATCAATAATAACACTCAAAGTTCAACTTATATAATTTGATAAAGAAAAAACCTTAAAATTATTCAAAATGTTCTAGAATAATATTGAAACCCAAAAATAAAAATTATTTGATCACATATAAATATGATATTAATTTAATATTTGTCTCCAAATAACATCATTCAATTTTAAATTCTCATACAAAAAATTTATATTCCCTAATTATATAATATCTAAAATATACTAATAATTTACATAAATAACCGGATTCACTATAAATCTACAATAGAATAATTTATGCCTCTAAAATATAATTCAACCTTTATTTCTCAAATATAATCCCATAATACCCTATTACCTTAATCATATAATGTTACCCAAAATTATAGTTATATTATTTCAAAATAACATTAATGAAAAAATAACCAAATATATTTTCAATATCATGTTTGTTTATAAGATAAAACATGTATTCCCATAATCATCATAATTTTTACCTAAAAAATAATTTTATATAAAAAAAATTGTTCACTAGACAACACATCACGTAGGCTAGTGGTAGGCACTACACCCTTTCTACCCTTCTATTATGGGTTCAATCCCAATATCCTTTCCAGACGAGATGGGATATCACACAAACTATGTTCTTTACTTTTACTAAAACTATATTCATTAAATTCCTATTACATTCCCAAAAATATTATAAACATCCTAAAAAACATTAATATATTTAACATTAAATAATGTTTTAACCTAAAATGTTATCTCATGCCTTTCAACTTGCATACCCAAAACTGAAACAACATTCTTCTAAAATATAACTTTATGTTAAACCTAAGGGTTACATATACCTCAACCCAATAAAATGTCTCCCAAAATATCATTATTCACCTTAAAATCCCATCACTTAAAAAATCAAAAGGGGTGTCTATGTCATTAAAATTATGGTCAAAATTTAAAATTATAAACCAGTAATTGTATCCATAACTATTAAGTTAACATAAAAATAATAATACAAATATCAAAACTTATATAAACCTTTCTTATGATACAAAATATAAAAAACAACCCTTAAACATTACATAATATTGAGTTTTAAGTCAATAATTAATTATCTTACATTTTAAAATCATTACCGTTTAGAGTTTTAGTGTATTAGGCTATCACACTTACATAAATAAGTATTACATCCCAAATTATATGCTTATACTTAGTATTAATTTTTAAAACAAAAAGCTTTTAAGATGTAATCAGTTTTTTTCCTAAAAATCTTTAAAATTTTCATCTCAACCTTATCCATGTCCATAATAATCCCTAAAACCCCATGAAAAACATTTTAAAACATGGTATATGTACCAAAATCTCAGTAAGGGACATAAAAAAAACAAATAGATAAACATTTTTTTCCATGATTAGTTATAAAAATTTACCTTTTTCAAAAGAAATTTTGGGCTATAAATAAAAATTTTCTTACTCAAGTAACAAATTTCTCAACACAAATAGTTTCATAAAACATTTCATTAGAAATATTAAAGGAAAATTAAAAATAATTTTTTTATTTGAAACCATGATAAACTCCTTAATTTTTTTCCAGAAAGTTATACTTTTCACCCTTAAGAAGTATAAGATATATAAGCTCATTAGCTTACCATGTAAAATCCGGAGGTATCTATAAAAAACCATAACAAGAATAAATAAATCATGTAGGTAACTTAGGACATCATTTTTAATATCACTCATTCAAATGGAATCTTCTACCATAATTATCCAGAGAATATCATCATTACCTAATGCATTGTAGGTTTATAACAGATCCATTCATGTTTTATAATGTGACCATCCATCCTTGGTTTATAACGAAACAACCCATACTTAAGTTATTAAGGAACCACCTATCTTTGGTTTATAACAGAACCACCTATCATCATAAAAAATTTCAAAGAACCATAATATAATCATATAAAATTAAATCTTGTATATTTATTCAAATATTTTTTTCACTCATAAGAAAAACATTTCACAATATCGAAATTTACATTCAATTTATAACTATTTTTTTAAAATACCTAGAACAATGGGAAAGAAGGTTTTGCTTTTAATAAAATATGAAATATTATAAAGGAATTGAAAACATAAAATATTGGTTTGGATGGTGGTAAAATCTTTTTATGCTGTGAAAGTTAAAATAGAACATTCCTTTTGTATTTTGTAAATAAAGTCAAAACATTTAGTATAAAATATATAAAAAGACTTCATTTGATATTTTTGGTAAGAAATTTAGAAGAGATATAAAATTACTTTTATAATTCATTTATTTCCATATAAATACATCCATAAAATAATTTCAATAATATTTACATGCAAGAGAAATATTTGGAAAATAAATCATTAAATAATTTAAAACGAGATATTAAGTTAAAGTGTTTCTTACCTTAAGCCCGACACATCACACATTCTCTTTATCTTCACAAATAATAAAATTATGTCAATTATTTACTTTCTTAAGAAATTTTTTCAAGTTTATCACTAATTTTATTTTATTTATTACCATGTTAAATTGAATTACTCAATCATTTAAGTTCATGTCAGATGTTTTGACGATATTTGGATCATATGAAAAAAATGAATTTGGTATGTTAACTATGGTCTATGAGGTCATTAATCCATCATCTCAAAAATAATAATCATAAAATAATTAACATTTTTATATATAAATTATAATTTTAAAACAAAATATGAAATATGATTATGAAAAATGAAATACATTATAATCATGAAGACGGTAGGTTATATGTACGCATGAGTAACATTTCCATTTTTAAATGATATTTATGAAAACAAGGTATGTGATGTTTTATATTTAAATAATATCATTATATAACAAATATAATATTAATTCTTTTAATAAAATTATATATAATATCCATGTGATTTAGTGATGAAAAATAAATAACATCTCTTCGTGGAGGTGGTAGTCAACACGCACGCACGAGTGACATTATCATTTTTTTAATAAATGAAAAGGTAAGAAATTAGATTATATATTATCATTAAATATTTATAAATATTTCATTAATATTATATATATATATATATATTAAATTAATCATTATAATTGTCTATGTGAGGCGGTGATGGAAAAATAATTACATCGATTCATGAGGAGGTAGTCCATTGTACACACACATGACAATTTCATTTCCCATTTAATGGTAGAGGATATGGATATAGGTTATTCCATTAGAATAATAAAATATAATTATATTTATTATAGTTATTTTATTATTTTTTCATTGTTTACAAATATTTAGAGGAGGTAGAAGTGGATATAAAATGAAAACAGTTAAGAACTACACTTATTCTTTGAACAACCTCTCTAGTTTTATACCTAAAGACTTCTTAGATTGTTTTTTTACCAAAAAAGGGAATACATGGCATGGGGTGGAATTTATGTAAGCAATTTTTTCTAGTATTTTCTAAACCAAAGAGGTTTTTACATGTGAAGAAAATATGAGAGGAGGTTCCCTTTTATAAGAGAGGGGATGTGAACTCTAATAATTAACTAAAGTATTAAATTACATAAATTAAATTTCCTAGAAAAAGGGGAAAAATGATATATTTTCAATATAGAATTATTATGGGTCAAAATAGTCTCATAAAATAAATTTTGGACAATTTTAGAATATGTTTTTACCCTTATCTTTTTGTTTTAACCTCCCCTTAACCCTTTTGAAAATTACAATGATAATAAATTTTTTACTCTTTAGGGATCAAGAAAGTTACTTTAAAAAAATTAACCATTAAATAAAATATGGTTGATATTTTAAACCATATACCATTCACTTTACGGAATATAGGATTTTTAGTAATGTTAAATCATTTAATAAAATATTATTCAACATAAAATATCATTGATGTCATTTTTGACACTATTTATTTAATTTGATTTAAAAACATTAAGACAAATATGGAATTAAAATATAAACCTTTAAAACGCCCTAGATATGTTATAATAATCTAAAAAAATCATGGGGCACTATAAACTCACTCAAATTAAATTTTTTTAAAAAATTTTAAAATCATTTATTTAATTTTTATATAAATTGAATAAATACTATGTCGGCGTTGCATATGCATTTATGGTAATTATTTAATAAATAAATTTTAGAAATAAATTACCATGATAAAAAATAATTTATTTTTTATATAAATGTTTCTAATCAAACGTATGTTATTTTATCCTTGTCATTAAATATTATAGATATTAAAAGCAGGAAACTGAAATTTTTGACATTATATTTTAATTAAATATTATAATGGTCCAAATCAAACAAATATGGAACAAAGTTTCCATATTTTATAAAATTATATGTAAATTGATTAAATACACTCATAAAATAAGATTAAGTCTAGTTTTAGGGTCATTTTTAAGTCCTTATCGTATTATTTTTAACATTAATTACCATATATACCCTTATTAAGGCAACCAAAATTTACTAAGGTTTCTATTCATAATGAAAAAATAAAAGGGGAATGTTTAAAAAAATCATAACTTAATTAAAAATATGGAATCCATTTTTAAAGATTATATTTCTATAAGTGGTAGAAATCAAATTATTATTAAAACATATAGCGCAAAAAAAATATTTTTCAAAAAAATGTATTTTTAATTATAAAAAGTTTTTTTTGAAGAATTTAATCACAAAATTTATTTAAATGAATGTAATTGGATTATTAATAATATAATAGATCAAATTTTACTTTAAAATAATTTTTTTAAAATAGAACTTTTTAAATTCTTGAATAAAAAATAAAGTTTTCAATAAAAATCAATATTTTTCAATGTTCACTAGAAAATCAATCTTTTCAAAAAAATCCAAAAAATCACTATAAGATAAATTTGTTATATTTATTTTAAAAATTATATCATTTTTATCAAATTAAATTTATAAAACATATAGGAATTAATTATATTATTTTCCCACGAAAATAAATAAAAATCATTTTTGAAAAAAATTTATTTTTGAAACATAAAATGACTTTTCTAAAAATTAAATGCTAATTTTGTAAGAAATAATTAATAAATTTTTATTGAGTGTGATATTTATATGTATTTTATAATTTAGTTATTCCTATATATATCTTATAATTCAACAACTAAGTTATAATAGTTATATTTAAATAATAATTTTTTGTAGTTTGTTTAAACTTAGTGTTGCATGTCATATACACTATTGAACATAATATTTTTATTTTAAAATATCATGGTGTTATATTATAGAAGACCTAATAGGCCTCTATGTTTGATACAATGAAGAAGATAAGGCTAATTCATAATTCAATAAATAATAAACCTTATATTTCCTATTCCATTTGATGAAATTCAGAGATTAACAGAAGAGATTAAACTATTGAAATGAAGAATTCATCAATAGTGGGGTAAGGGGAGTCACCTTAGCTCAATATCTATTTTTTTGGTGATTTTTGAGTGATGCATATGTCGATTGGATATTTAGTGTTTCAAGTGGGCTTGAAAAATATTTATGTCTCCTCCCAGAATTGGGTGTCATCAAATTTTTATATGTAAACATAAAAAATTGAAAAAAAAAATTATTTCAAGAGTTTAATGAAATTTAAAATTGGTGTTGGCTCAAGTAGGTTTTAATTTTCATGGAAATCAATCATGTTATCTATGACGAGGTAGGTGATCATGCAAGAAATCCCAAAAAAATGTTTGGGTTGTATCACAAGGCTAGATTTCGAGCATCCAAATAGAGGTAGTTGTCTCTGAATTTTCATGGGCATGATGGGAATTGGTTAGGTGAAGAAGGAACTTTGATGGTGACTTTGAATCATTTATGATTATTTGTCACAGTGTTACTATGGTGCTGAATTGATTGAGGCATTCCGGTGGGCACTTATGGTGCATCATTTTTTGATGCTGCAACCCCCAAAATTGGGAGAGAAGAGGGTATTTAGTTATTTTTCAATTTTCTATATTGGAAAAAAATCAAACAAAGAAACATAATAATAATAAATTTTTAGTTTTTTAGAATTCACCAATACATATCTTCTCAATTCGGAATAGTGGCGACATTGAGCTTCAACAGGTCAGATCGGGCTAGGTCTTCATATGAACCAATCAACATTTATTCAGTGTCTTCAAGCTTTGGTAGTTTCATTCAACAGACATTGGCTTCAACTAGCTGCATGGCTTGATTTTAATAGGGAGATGTTGATGACTGGTTTGGTGCGACCCGATGAGCTGTGACTTCCACATGTCTATAAAGGAATCTTAAATAGGCCATCACCCTTTTGGGGGTGATACATTAGATCAGCTCTATCTCCTCAGTCAGTGAGATCAGTTTTTTATCTTCTTTGGATCTACAAGCGATTTTGGTTGTTTAATTTCAATATGAGGTTGTCTTCACACTTCAACATGAGGGTTTCTCCAGAAGCTCTTCAAGGGTGGCACAGTCACCTACGAAGTGAACATAAGGAAGAAGAGGTGTGGTGGGTTTCTATATTAGGTTGAAAGAAGTGGGTGGAATGGGAATTTGGGAAGTAACTATGAATGAGGTTCATAGTAGCTTCATAGAGGAAAAGGCACGATCACTTGTGAAGTGTCCATGATTCTATGAAAGGTTGAAGGTGGTGGTGGCTCTTTTTCTCTTGCGGTCACTTAAGTGACCATGTGAGTAAGTGTGGTAGCTTGGTGGAAGTGATCATGAGAGAGGCTCATGGAAACTTATCATTTACACATGTGGTCAGTTCCAAAACCTTTTTGTCACTTGATTTCAACCTACTCTATTTTTTTTCAGGAACCTTCACTTAAGTGACCATGCTTCCTTCTTGTAAACACTTTAGATTTCTTAGGTTAATTTTCCACATTTCCAATAGGCATTCTTAAAAAATAATTTTAGTAAAGATATTTTTCCAAACAATTTAAAAAATGATAAAAACAATAAAAAACAATATTTTCACCCTTTAACAATTTGATTCCTAATAATTTTAAATTCCCATAAATCAACCAATTTAAAATCTGATTTTGAAAAACAATATCAATTTCACCAATTAAAAATATCACTTGAATCCAAATTAAAACACAAAATTCACAATTCTTTAAAAAATTAATTTATAGATTTTCATTTGATTCAAAGAATGTATGAAATAATTAAAAATAAAAATTAATCAATTTAGTAATTTAATTTTAAATTGAATATTTAAACTTTTAAATTAACAATTAAAAAAAATTAAAATCAATTCGAATCAATGTATGACTTCTGATCTAATTCCAAAAATTAAGTATTCCATTACAAATAAATATTAAATCAAATTTTTAATAAAGTTAAAATTCTCAAAAAATTTATAAAGATCATAAATTTACTCAGGATTTCTCTAATTAATGTGGGTAATTTCAAAGAATAATAAACAAAATTTTGAAATTTTGAGTTCTTATCACCCCCACACTTATACAATTGCACTCCCAAACAATTTTATCATTAAATTAATTTTTTTATTATTCTTCCTAAGTTAAAATACATAGTCAGAATTGAATAATATCAAAGAATTCTTCCACCAAATGGGCATGCCTTATATTTGACTTTCACACACTATTTTACTTCCATTAAAATTACAATTCATGTTCCATGAGTTAATTCGATAGATTAAAGTAGAATTGAAATTTTATAAAGAAGTATTTCTATCAATCCCTCATTCCAAAGCTTCCTAAACTAAAGTTTATTTTGACACTTCATTGAATATTCTTAAATGAAATTTTTATAAGTCAGTTTCTTCCTCCATTGGTTCAATATTTCCCTTACCTAAATGAATTCATTTTTGAAAAATGATCCCATTATTATTATTTTTCAAAAATTACCTACTATGTATGTGTACAACACTATGAAAAATCACTTATTGAAATTTTAAAAAAGGGTACTCACACACATAATTCCATTGTCACAGAGATTCATTATGGGATACCAACTTCCCTTTTAATCAAATTTAAAAGGATATATATGAATTTAATTTAAGGGGGATTACTGAGGTGTTTTTTAATCACAAGATCCAGGTCACTCGAGATTGAGTTCAAAATTACAATGGCCACACGTTATGATGTTTGTTACATTAATATATTTTCAATTTCACTCTATTTCCCTAGTCTTCAAATAGAATTTCCATATAATAGAGATTATGTTCACTCATTAATCATTTATATAAATTAATTTTAGAATCGTTGACTGTCTCCAATCTAGAATTGTAGTTTAAATAGCAATAGTACCATTGAAGTTTATTTTTCCTATATCTTTATCTATTTATTTATTTACACTCTAAAAATGTAAAAACAAAAACCTATTGAAACTATGTAAAGGATCCCAAATATATTGATTTTTTTGTTCTTTTTTGTGTTGTTTTTCAAATGAAACTAAATTTAAGATAGAAAAAGATTATTTACATCCTTGACTACTTTATCCCTTTCCCCCAAACTTATCTTAGATACTATTCTAGTTAACTTCATCATATGATTTTTTTAGGAAGTTAAAAATTAAATAAAATGTCAAATAAATGTAGAGGAAATAGGGAACCTAGATTCATTCATTTGATTGCATCATTGAGGATTTTGGACTCCTCCATGGTCTATTTCTAGGGGTCTTCATAAAAATAATTCAACTTATTTACCTTCACCTTAAAGGGGCTCTATTATATAACTCCATTTATCTTAACTATATCATATGGAAAAATATTAGTCATTGTATACGGCCCAACAAATTTGGAATTATTTTTTACAATGCATCGAGTTACTTTTTGAAGAGTGCAATTCCATTTTGTCTCCAATTTGAAAATCTATTTTCTGGTTGAGTCTCTCATTGATAGAAATGGCCTTCTCCTTACATAGTATATGGTTTTCATATGCTTCTAGACTTAGTTTCTATAGTTATATCTTATAAATATTCCTTTATTTTATGACTTTCCCAAAAATTGTTTAAACTACTTTGGTAGCCCAATACGATTTTTCTAACAAATCAAAAAATAGTTCATCATTTCTTATAGCCTACACTGGTAAGATAACAGGGATATTAAAAAACTTGAAAAATAATTCCATGAATTATTTTGAAATATCCCTCCCCAACTCATTGGCTTGAGAAGATACAAAGTGTCACTAAACCTAGGGGACATCCCCAAGACACCAAAGAAATAATATAAATGTCATGGGATTAGAAAACATTTGGGGGATGATTTTATCAATAGTTAAAACAACCTGAAAACCTTGAATAATAAACATCCAATCCTATTATATGAGGCATGAGTATAAATAATAAAACCCAAAGTAAAACTAGAAAATAAACAATATCAAAGTGAAAACAGAATATGAAACAACCACTAAAAAAACCAATAGACACAATGAATAAATCCTTTAAATACATTATCGAAGATACCATCAGATTAGCTCCAAGAACCATTTCATATTTTATGCCCAAGTTATTAAGATGCATCACTAGAGAAATATGATATCTTCCCTTTCCCTGTATCCTAGTAGATGGCATCTACAAATTCATTGAAGTACCCAATAAGGGGGTGAGTATAAATTTAGTAAGAATTACCAAAATACTTCCCATCAATATACACTAGGAAAAAACTTTTTAACATGATTTAAATAAAACATTTAGAAAATAATGAAATAGTTTATACAAAGATAATAAATAAATACATGTGAGAAAACTAATAAAAAATTTATTCCATCTAATTACATTTTTCATAAACATTATCAGTTTCACACACACACACCTATACAAGTACACAAAACCATACACTTAAGATTAGTGTTACCATTGATGGTGTTACTCCATTTTCATAACCCACCTAACCTTGATGGTGTAACTTCCAACCAAAACCATCTCCTTTGAACACAAACCAACCAATTTTTCAAAATCATGTCAAAACCTTTCACATAAAAAATTATTTCTTTAAAAAATATTTCATAAAACACTTTCGAGGCATCAAAGACATTCCAAAATTTTAAAATTATCATTTTAAAATAATAAAGAAAGAGAGTTTTCCAAAAGCTATTAAATTTTATCTTTTTCAAAAATACAAAACAAAAAAGGTTTCTGTCCTGAAATAACAGAATGTTTTTATATAAAATCCCAAAAAACTTTAAAAAAACCTAAGACTTAAAGTTCTAGAATAGTAGAGATGAGATGAAATCCACCTATATCTTAACAGATGGTGAAAGAGAAGAACAACACTTAAAACTTCTAGATCTGAGATCAAGACACATTCCCTTCACTAGATCCAATAATATCTCATCATGATTTATGTCAAAACACATAGATCTATCTATAAAAAACTAGATATATGGTTCAAATATAGGGGAGAAGAGTGGATCTTGGGATAATAGATAAGGATGATATAGAACAAGTACTTTTCAATGATTTTGGATCTCTAATGCACTTTGAATCACTTAAAAGTCATTTACAGATCAAAATAAATTTTCTCTCAAGCCTAGGGTGGGAGAGAAGCTCAAGACCCTGTGATATTAGGGAACTAATGAGGCTCTCGATCCTTTATTTGGATTAAAAAAATTCAGGGCATTAACTATACATCATATAGTTAGGATGTATGGTTTTTCAAACCATTTATGTGCTATAAGACAAGGTCTAGAGAGCCACATAGTTAGGCCACATGGTTTGGAAAACCGTGAACCAACCATGCAGTGATACTATCTCAGGTTCAATGGATCACATAGTTTCCCTTGGGAACTCACATGGTTTGGAAAAATATTGCACCATCCATGCGTGTAAGAACACAAATATTTATTTTAGGTGTGGATATTTATTTAAGGTTGTTTTGAGAAAAAAAGAATAAATGATAATTTTCTAAGTACACACCACGTGATTTTGAGTACACATTGTATACCCAGTTTCCACATATAGTCACATACTAGTCGTGTAACGGCTGAGTACATGGTCGTGTTAGTGACCTGGTAGACCACCTAAAGCGAGGGATGGTTGAGGCTAGTACACGGAGTGTACATTAAATGAACACACTGTGTACTTTTATTTTTTTTTGATATATCAGTGCGGGGTCATGTCTCACGTCTATAAACATCTTTTTCTTCCACTGTTTTGTACAAGAGAGTAATGAGATAGCCGCAAACTTCAAACCCCTACCGATTCTTCGTCCGACCTCTGATTGAGATGTCATTAAGTGAATTGGATTCCCACCGGCAATTTATCTCTTTCCCTAGTGACTTTCTTCATGATTCCTCCTCTCCTGTGAGTATTTTAAGGATGATCGTTTTTCCCTTTTTGTAGATCTTAATTGTTTTAGTCTGATTCACGATTCGACGTTGAATATTGTTGATTGTACGACATCAAGTAAGTGTTTTTTGCCTTTAGTTGATTGTCATTGGATTATATATGCTAAAAGTGCCATATACCCACTTTTTGGGTATTGTGTTTTTTTAATTTAACCATGTTTATTTCTTGTTATGGTTTGATTGACTGATAAGGGTTGTTTCTTATGAATAAGGTTAGAGACATTGTTTCCAGGACAACCCATGGGTGTATTTCCCTTTTTTGATTGATTATGGACATTGGGTATAGAATTCCTGTTAGGATTGATTTGTTTTCCAGGTCTTGTATTGTTAGGATAGAGTTATTTATTGTTTGAGATGTTTGTTATATACATTATGTAAGTATGAACAAGGGGAATTTGACCGTGAGAGATTCCTATGGTAGGTTCATTTATGTGTGAATTGTTGTTATTTTGACCCATAGGTATTGACTGTGAGAGATAAGAGGTGGTCATAGAGTAGAGGGGTTTGACCATGAGAGCTACCCAAAGGGTTATTATTAAATGAATTGATGATATGCAGACCAAGGGTTATTGACCGTGTGACCTATCCTAGTGGTAATTTGTGAATGTTTAGTGATAATATAGACCAAAGGGGTTGGACCATGAGAGATACCCAAAGGATCATTATTAAATGAATTATTATCATGTGGGACTAAGGGGATTGCACTATGAGAACTTTCCCATAAGGTCGTTATTGAATAATTAAATGTTTGTGATGAGTCTGCCAAGACAAAGCACAAGCTTGGACTCAGTCTTACTTGATTGTTTAGATGGAATTCTAAGATGTCTACTGTTACTACTACACAAGGGATATAGAACATAGGCTAGATCCCAAGGTTTACATGTTTCAAAGGATGAAAAATAAAAGTAAATGAATGTAATTAAAAATAATAATATTTTTTACTTTCGATTACTTCCTAGTTTATTGCTTTATTTATGCATATTACCTGTTATATATATACACACTGATATTTAGACATAGATCTTTTATTGGTTGCCTAGAGGGATTCATCTCACACCTTGTTTGGGTCATGGTTTTGGACCCTAAAATATTATATGGTTGTAGGTATAGATAAGTTCAAGTTCCCTTCTTCATTAGGTACTTGATTGCTTTTGGATCTGGAGAGCATGGGACTAAGCTAAGGCTTGATATGCTATTGCAGTTTACTTATTTTAGGTACATTGGTTTTAGTATTGTATTTCCAGAATTGCGAGTTGGTTGGCTACTTTCCTAGACACATGTGACATGCATCATTTATATGTTCTCCAGTTGTTTTATTACCAGTTTTTTGTTGTTTACTTTTGTTTTATGGTATTACTACTTTTTATATTGTTTGATATTTTTTCCACTATGTATACTCTACCAATGAGAGCATAGTTTCCCCATTATCACACTGCGGACCTCACTGCTAGTTGGAATCCTATGGAATTTTGGGAAATGCGCTTGAGGTCATGTTACAAACTGGGTTTAGGGAACCTTCGGGTGGAACTCCGAACTAGGATGGACCTAGATATAGTGAGAGTATTAATTTATTGGGAGCAGTCGAAGAATTTATTTGAGGTAAAAAGTTTTATAGGGATGAATGATTACCTCATGCACTTTATATGGGAATTTTCATGTTTAGAAGCACCACTAATGGGCATGACTAATAAGGGTGAAAAGTACTTGTGGGAAGATTCCTGCGATTCAGTCCTTCAAAAGCTAAAAGGGAGATTAACTTCAGCACCAATATTGATTTTTCTAGAGTCGGTAAAGAGTTACACCATTTATTGTGATACATCAGGTATACAGTAGGTATTGGTGCTTATGCAGGGGGATGGAGTCGTTGCATACAGGTCTTGGCAATTGAGGCCACGTGAGAGGAATTACCCAACACATGATCTTGAGTTGGGCTGTAGTTGTGCATGATTTTCACTGTTGGAGACATTATATTTTGGGAGATAATTTCCTGGTATACACCAAACACAAGAACCTCAAGTATATATTTAGTGAGATCTAAATTTTAGACAATGAAGGTGGGTTGAGTAACTTCAATCTTTTGACTTTGAGATTCCCTAAACACAGGGGAAAGGCAACACAATGGCTGATGTGTTGAGCAGGAGGACTCAAGATACAAGTAGTTTAAGAGGCCATAAGTGAGAGAAAAATCATGGATATATTCTCTGATATGCATTTGGAGGTGCACGAAATACAAGAGAAGAAATTTATTTCTTCTATAGTTGTGACCTCTACTCTTCTAGATCGGGTGTGAATGAGGCAGCTATTAGATTTCGAAGTTCTCGTCCTATGAGACAGTGTGTTAGGCGAGGACCCCTACTCATGGGTGGACTATGAATTATGATGAGGTCTAGTGTTTTCATGGATTCATATGGGTGTTAACAGAAATATGCAAGGAGTTTATTCAAGATTTTCATTCTTCAGTTTGGTTAGTTCATCCTGGTGTCACCAAGATGTATCAAGATTTACACCTCCAGTATTCGTGGCCAAGTACGAAGAGGGATGTAGCTAGTTTTGTTATGAGATGTTCCACATGTTATTAGGTGAAGGATAAAAATTAGAGACAAAAAAATCATTTACAGTAGTTACCCATTCCTAAGTGAAAAAGGAAGGATGTTGCGATTGATTTTTAGACAGGTTTATTGAGGTCGCCTCAAGGGAATGATGTAGTTTGTGTTATTATCGATAGACTCATGAAGGTTGCACATTTATAAATGATAAAGGAAATATTTAGTGTTGATGAGCTTGGAAGGTTGTGCATCTAAGAGATTGTAAGTTTTCATGGGGTTTGGCACTATATCATTTTAGACATGGATGCCTGGTTTACTTTTCATGTCTGGTTAAGACTACAGAGGGATTTGGGTATATAAGTACTTCTGAGTACAACTTACCATCCCTAGAAAGATGGCCAGTCTGAGCGCACGATTTAGATTTTAAAGGACATGCTCCGAGAAAGCTTCCTAAATTTTTGGGGCTCTTGGGAGAGACACATACCCCTAGTGGTTTTTTCCAATAGTAACTATTTTCAAGCAACGATTCTGATGGAACCTTATGAGGCTTTGTATGGTAGGCCATGCTGATCACACCTATGTTGGCTAGAGGTAAAAGAGGCGACTATATTGAGACCTCTTCTTGTACTGGAGACCATTGAGTAGGTGGAGTTGATTCAGAAGAGGATGGATACTATATAATATCACTATAAATATTATTCTAATCGATAGAGATGATCTGTTGAGTTTGAGGTCAGAGATCAGGTTCTCTTATGTGTCACAATGAGGTAGGAAATAGAAGGATTATAAGATAGGGGATGATTTCATCAAGATATGTCAGGTTGTTTGAGTTTGTGGAGAGAGTTAGGATGGTTGCCTATTGATTATAGTTAACTCAGAGGTATCAGGATATGCACAATGTCTTTCATGTTTCTCAGCTTCGAAGATACTTTTTAGACTTGTGTCATGTTATTCAACCTAAGGAGGTTGATTTGGAGGTGGATACATCCTTTGAGGAGAAACATATTCATATTGTGGATCGCATCACGGAGGTTCTCCATGACTAGTCTATTCCTCTGGTATGGGTGTTATGGCAGCCCATGCGAGTATAGGATGATACATGGGAGAGGGAGTCTGATGTACTATCATAGTGGCCAAAATTGTTCACAAATTCTTCTTCACAACCCCTAGAAGGAAAATTCGAGGATGAATTGCCTTAATCTGGGAAGTTTTTAAGAACTCAGATCTTCATTTTAGGTATGATTCTTTATTTCGGGTTGTTTTTGAGGAAGAAGAAAGAAATGAGAATTTTATAAGTACACACCGTTTACTTTTAAGTACACGCTGTGTACCTGGTTTCTGCGTATAGTTGTGTAATGGCTGTGTAATGGCTGAGTACATGGTCATGTAGGTGACCTAGCAGACTACTTAAAGAAATGGCCAGTTATGGCTAGTACATGACATGTATATTAAATGAACACTCCATGTACTTTTATTTTTATTTGATATTTAAGTGTGGGGTTCTGTCTCATGTAGATTACCATCTTCTTCTTCCCATGCTTCATACAGGAGAGCAACGAGATAGCCATGAACTTCGTACCTTAACTGATTCTTCGTCCGACCTCTTATTGAGACACTACTGAGTGCATTAGATTCACACCGGTGAGTTCTCTACCTCCCTAGAGCCTTTGTTCCTGACTCCTCCTATCCCATGACTATTTTAAGGATGATTGTTTTTACCATTTTTGTAGATCTACATCTTTCTGGGCCGATTCAAGGGCCAATGTTTAAGATTTTTGATCGTATGGAATCAAGGTAGGTGTTTTGTTCCTTTTGTTGATTTTATTTGGATCAAATATGCTAAATGATCCATATACCCATGTTTGGGGTATTTCATGTTTTGGAATTTAACCTTGTTTATTACCTTTTATGGTTTGATTAATTGATAAGGGTTTTTGCTTATATGTAAGTTTAAATAAATTTTTTTTGGGACACCCCAAGGGTGCATTTCCCTTATTTGATTGATTATAGATGTTGGGTCTAGAATGTCTATTAGGCTTTCTTTATTTTCCATGCCTTCTATAGTTAGGATGGAGTTACTGATTGTTTTAGATGCTTGTGATATGCAATATGGAAGTATGACCAAGGAGAATCTGACTATGAGAGCTTCCTAAGGTAACACCATTAATATGTGAATTGTAGTTATTTTGACCTAGCGGTGTTGACTATGAGAGCTTCCAGGTGGTCATAGACCAGAGGCGTTAGACCGTGAGATCTACCCAGTGGGTCATTATTAAATGAATTAATGCTACGTTGACTAAGGGGTATTGACCGTGTGATCCACCCAAGTGTCCATTTGTGAATGTTTGGTGATAATATAGACCAAAGGGGTTGGACCATGAGATCTACCTAAAGGGTTGTTTTTAAATTAATTGTTGTCATGTGGGACCCGAGAGACTAGACTATGAGAACTTTGTCATAGGGTCATTATTGAAAAATTGAATTTTTATAAAGTCTTCCAAGACAATGAGCAAGCTTGGACTCGGTCTTACTTGATTGTTTGGATGGTCTTCTAAGACTTCTATTGTAAATATTACAAAGGGGATACAGAGATTAGGCTTGATCCCAATGTTTAAATGTTTCAATGAATAAATAATAAAAGTAAATGAATGTAATTGAAAACTATATGATTATTTACTTTTTAGTACATTCTAGTTTATTGCTTCATTTCTGCATATTAACTGCTATATATTTTCACTAATAGTTAGGCACAGATATTTTGGTAGTTACCTACTAGGATTCATCTCACATCATGTTTGGGTCATGCTTTTGGATCCAAAGAGATTATATAGTTATAGGTATAGATAAGGTAAATCTCCCTTCTTTATTAGGCACCTGATTGTTATTGGAGCTGGAGAGAATGAGACCAAGATGATGCTTGTGATGCTATTTGAGTTTATTGCTTTCTGTAATTTAGTTTTAGCATTGTGTTTCCAACATTGTGACTTGTTTGGATGATTTCCTAGATATGTGTGACATGCATAATTTATATATTCCCCAGTTGTTATATTATTACCAGTCTTCCACTGTTTACTTTTGTTTTATGGTATTACTGCTTCTGCTATTATTTACTACTTGTTTTTCTCTATGTATACTCTGCCAATGAGGGAATAGTTTCCCCATTATCACACTATGGACCTCACTGCTAGTCATAATACTCTGGAATTTGGGTAAATGCACTTGATTTCATGTGAAAAACTGGGGTTGGGGAACCTTTGAACATCACCTAGAACCGAGACATTACAATGAACCCTCCCAATGGGCCCCAACATATGTTGAACAATTTCCTAGAGGTGGTGTGTGATTTCTACTAACCTTTCACAAACATCAAACCACTAGAAACACTTTTATAACATTCCAAAAACCACCTGAACCAACTGAAACATAACCCAAACATTATATAATCTCAAAATACATAAAACAAAGGTAAAGTACCTGAAAATATGGGTGTTACATTATACCCACCTTTATTTTTTTCATACTAGGAAATTATAAAATCAGCATTGTTATGGAATATCTAATACCATTTTTCAAACAATTCCTTTTCACGATCCCATGTATCTTCTTGAATCTTACCATGTTACTATAAAATCGATACCAAACTGATGCTTTTACCACACAATAGCTTATATTTCCTATCTACAATCTGCATCAAAATATGAATCAATGAAACATTCAGTTCAAGATAAACATGGTCCCATAGAATGACATGGTCTATTTTAGGCTGATACTTCTTCAATTAAGATACATGAAACACATTATATATAGAACTGAACCTTGGTGGTAAATTCAATTGATAAGATACATCATCTAGTCTCTAAATTATCTAAAAAGGGCCAATGTACCATGGAGATAAATTTCCTTGTTTACCAAATTGACGATGTCATGGTCTTAGAGAGATCCTCAAGAAATAATGATTAGCTTCCTAAATTGATAATGATCATTGATGATGATCCACATATGATTTTTTATGACTCTGACCCAACACCATTCTCTTTCCGATCATCTGAATCTTTTTGGTTATTTCTTACACAAGGATATGTTTTATAAGTGAAGTCTCACTTATTTCATACAATGCTTTGAAATGAGCCATATGTATCATGGATTGGAAACTATTATTATATAAAGACTCTATTAATTGTGTATGTGCCTCCCTTGAGCCTCTAAATCCATCAAACAATCCCTAAGAATTTCATCTAATGATTAGATTTTATGTTTGGATTGTCCATCTAGTTGAGGATGATAACATATATTGAGGGTCCATTGAGTTATAAGGGATTCTTACATGGACTTCCAAAACTGAGATGTAAACCTGGGGCCCTAGTTAGATACAATCAAAATTGGGAAACCATACATCATTATAACTCCATGAATGTATAGTTTGAAGAAGCCTTCTGCTGTATTGAATTCAAAAATATGGATGAAGTGAGACGAATTTGTGTACCAATCCCAAATAAATCCTATTAAATCGTGTTTCCTAACCATTTTTGGAAGATCTATTACAAAATCCATGGATACATGCACCAATTTCCACCTGGGAGTTGGTAAATAATGCGACATACCAGCTAGTTGTTGGATCTCCTCCTTAACCTGCTGACATGTGAGGCATATCGAGACAAAATTTTCCACTTTTCCCTTTATGCATGCCCCAAAAACTATGCTCTCATCTCTTTATGCTTATTTTGGATTCCTAAATGAATAGAACATATTGATTGGTGGTAGGAAAAAAGATGTTGTTCCTGATAAGTTTGAGATACCTTGATCCAATCTCTAAACCACAAGAAAGATCTCCCATATAGTTTTCACCCCTCAATGGTCTCCCCACCATTAAGTTTTGATCTCACAAAGAAATATCCATGATTCGATGTATGAACATCTCTAACCTACTTAAAAAATCAAGAATGAGATAAAAATGAATGAAAAATGAATCATTACACTGATCATCATAATCCAGATGTATATCAGCTATAACAAATATTAGCTTCTATTCATCTGAAGCCACTTTGGCTAACTGATTGTATGAATTCCTACTCAATTCATCTAATATATATTTCCCTTTTCCCAGTGAATACATCAAGTTAACATCAAACATATACAAATATTCCATACAGCTAAATTTCCTTAGATTCAAATACCTTTGTGAGAATATGCATTTCAAGATCTTCTGATCTGAAAACTCCATAAATTTCTTACCAAAAATATAATGAAACCAATTAAATAAAGAATGGAATATGGTGGACAATTAAAAATAATGTGTTGGGTAGTTCTTATCATCAACCCATAACTGTCGTGATCCATAAGTAACAACTTGATCTCTCAACATGAGAAAACAACCTAACCCAGATCCCGATGCATCATAGTAGAATACATAACTTTATCTTGATTCTAGAAATGTGAGGATAGGTGATGATATAATCCAAACCTTAAGATCTTTTAAATATTTCTATCACTCCTTTCTCTATTGAAAAGGAACACATTTCCTTTTAAAATATACTATTGGTGAGGATATATGTTTAAAATCATGAACAATGCATTGATAGTATCCTTCTTGTATGAGGAAACTGCATGTCTTGAAAAGATTATTCGATGGTTATCAAGAGATAATGGATTAAATAATTTTAGTATCTATCTAACAAAATTTTTAATAAATTAAATGACCAAGTAAACATACCTCTTGTATCCAAAAATCACACTTTGAAAACTTGCCATATGGACGATGCTCTCTTAAGAGACCCAATACTATATCTAAGTGTTGTTCATGACCGACCTTAGTTATAGAAGACACTAGTATATCATAAAAAACAACACTAAAAAAATCAAGGTGTATTTTAAAGATAAAGTTAATCAATAAAATAAATAATTCCAGTTTATTTTTTATACCAAAGTTAATATCGAAAAATTCATAGTGTCCATATTGGCTCCAGAAAGCTGTCTTTGAAATATCCTCCTTTCAAAATCAAAGCTGATGATAACCTGACCCTTAGTCAACTTCATATAGACATGTATCTCCCCTAAATTGATCAAATAGATCATAAATTCATGGAATAGGATAAACACTATTTATCATATCTTGGTTGATCTTATAATAATATAACAAATGTCTAAGAGTTCTATCCTCCTTTAAAAAAAATAATCGGTGCTGCCCATGAGGATGCGTTCAGTCAGATAAACTCTTTTATTTCCAACTATTCTAGTTGGATTTTTAATTCCCATAATTTTTTGTTCCATCATATGATATGAAAGTGAAATAGGGCTGGCACCTAGTAGGAGATCAATTATAAATTCCACTTCCCTTCCAAGTGCGAACCCATAGAAATTTCATGAAAATACATCAAGAAACTAATCAATGATGGACAGAAAAATCTATGTTTGATCTCACAAATAGATTCCAAGGTAACTAATATTAATTGATAAGAGATAGTTCCAACCACCAGTACTAACAGTTATTTTATTCTTTCAATTAATATCCCAATCTACTCTTAATATATTCTCAGCTCCATTAGAGAATGTGAAGCTAACTTTCTAAGTATAACAATTGATATGAGAGTTTAATGATGTCAACCAATCCATTCCCAAAAATAGGCCACATAAATCCATCTATAAAATCAAGAAATCCCAAACCAATTCATACTCATTGATTATTATCGAACAAACTACACACTTGATGGCTCAACACTCTCATTATTCCAAAGGTGTTTGAAGTTTCAAAATAGATTTCATCATTAGAACATGTAACACTTATGATCAACCACATGAGAAGTGATAAAATAGTGGGATTCACTCTCATAAAACAAATATTGAATAAGGAGTGAATTTAAATAGATCATACCTTGCACCATTGAAGGTAAAAATTGATCATCCATGATCACCAGTTCATAATCATAAATATTCCTACTAGATCCTCCTTGTTTCTTGATTCCTTGATGAGATTACATAACTTGAGGTATTGTGGTGTTCTAGAATCACATTAACTTTCTCAATTCTGAGGAAAAGAACTATTCTGATGAGGTCACCTCATCAAATCATAGGATTTTGGAGAGACATGATATGCATCTCCCATAACATACTTTAGAGTTATATGAAAATAACTTTGCATATGTCCCATTTGATTGTAGTTATAAAATAATTTAGGTGGTTCCATACAATATCACATCTTATGGGAAGTAGATCCCCATTGAGAACAACTAGGTTTTGTGCTGGGTCATGGAGGAAAGTTAACAAAAATCATGGTCTGATTATGATATCCTCCACCATATTGGAAGTATATGTACCTCTTCCTATTATTCCCAACATTTTAGTTCCCACCTATTCCCATGGGGATAAGTATACTTACTCCAACTGTATTTTATGAAATGTATCTTTATGCTACTGTTTCTCTATTTACTATATTCATGTAGTCCATAAGGAACATAATAGCTATATTAAAGTGAATTTTCATTCATACATTTTAATTAAAGATTCATTCTGTTAGGGATAGACTATTAGAAAATTCTAGGATAAAGAGGACTAAATTCAAGAACAAGGATGCATACTTCATGGAAGATAAAGTATTTTGTTTTAAGCTAAATAAATATGTTATTCTTATTATCTTGAATGTAAAGACCCAAACCCAGTTTCTTAATGACGATGACTTATTTTATTACATTGTAATATAAACAAGGAAGTCATATACTGAAGGAAAGAATAGTTTAGTAGTTTTGAAAAACCAGATACATACATAAGTTCAACATTACAACTTGAAAGAAAAAACAACATAATAACTTCTTTTGAATCACACATAAACTCCTAGATTATCCTTGAAATTAATTCATAATATAATTCTTCACAACTTGTGGAAAATAAAATATTTGTAATGGGTAAGCTTAAATGCTCAGTAAGGTTAAATAATACAGTGGAAGAAAATATAAACATAAACATGAGGCATGATGAATAACTAAAAATGCATGCCTTTAAAAATATACATGAGAATAATATGGAAGTAATACAAACTGATCAAATAAATCCATAAAGCATAACCATGGGTATTATACTAGTACAATAATCACATGTAATATCAATCTATAGTTTCATAATGAGGGAATAAATAATGTTGGAAATTCTGAAATATATCGTCAAATCCTCAACCAAGATATCTGAAAATGATTAAGGCCTTGACCAAAACTATATCTGAAAATGGGCAAGGCCTCGACCAAGTCCATATCTGTTTTGTCTCATGAGACATACTGATGCATGTACGAGATATAGTAGGACCCAACCATCACTTACTAAGTCCAATTCATTCCTCATATGAACAAGGATAAACATAAACAACATATACATTCATATTGAAAGTAAAATATGAAATGTAAATAACTTTCTCAAAAAAACTATCCATTCAAAGTAATATGGTGAATGGTTTAAAGATATAAAATACAAAGTAAAACTATCATAAACCATTCAATAAAATATGGTAGATGATATCATAAAATATTAGTCCCAATTACACATAATATTCAACAAGAGTGTTGAAATAGACAAAATTACTCTTATAAAACCATTGAGTAATTCTTGAGATAAATACTATTTAACTTTGAAAAGAAGGGTTCTTTTGGAAAAATATTTGTATAAAACCAGAAGTGAAATAATATAGTTTTCTCATAATAAAATGAGTAATTTTAGAAAAATAATGGTTTCTAAAACAGATTATAGAGTTCCCTTGAAAATAGGTAAGATTTGAAAATTCCCTTGATTCAGGCATGTATTTCGAGAATAATGTTTTTGAAAGATCCTTTTAAAACATGTATCTCTCCACAAAATAAATAAGGATTTTAGTTAGTACACATATATAGAATATTAAAACCAAATTTATGATGGTTAAATAATAATAAATAATAATTTAATTGGGATTAAGAGAGATGATGAGTAACCTAGAGGAAAATGGAGGTTCAGGTAGAAAACCCTCCCCTTATGTATGAATATGTTCCAATATTGAACATAAGTTCCTGAAATACAAAATTAGACTTATTAATAACTTAATTCAGAACCTATTATACATTTACTTGATTTATTATAATTTTATTAAGTTCATTTATGGTCTTTTTTATGGGTTAATAGATTCAATATCATAGTTTGTGAGTGCTCGTTTCATTAATTTTCATGATCAGTTTGCTTGTATAAGAGTATGGATGTTGGTGTACAATAAAAATTGAAAAATATAATTGAAGTTAGAATTTATTAATAATAATATATAAGGTTTAATTATCATATAAATATTTTGGTTATTTTGGTAGAGGATGAATAGATAGATAAAATTTTAATGATAAACGCTTGGATTAATTTGGAGGTTTTTCAATCACCACGAACTCATTTTGATTTATAATTTAATAACATGTGTAAAAATGATTATAGAACATTAAGTAGGATATATTACATATATTATGATCCATTTAAACCATAAGAATTGTTTTATGACCATAATTGAATATGGTAATAGAAATTGAAAACCTGTCGTGCTTGAATGTGATAAATTAACACATCTTGGACAGTGTTTTAATTTTTAATATAAGAGGTGGGGAAAATAGAGATGACGTTGAAATATTAAATACGAATAAAACATTCCAGTAAATTTAAGGTACTATAATTATCATAGAATTTGGATGAGGTTAGGTGAGGAGAGATAAACAAAAGAATGGAACTTGTAAAAGAAATTGAAAGAAAAAGGAAGAGAGGTTTACCTCTTAAGTAATCCTCCTTAAGAACCTTCTTAAGGCCTTTGGTATTGATCTTTTGGTGAGACCAGTAGGTCTTAGATGTGGGGAATGGGATTGGGAAGAGTATTTGGTACAACATAGGCAAGGCTCAAAGTTTTAGTGGTGTAAGAAGAAGAGGGGGTGAGGGGTGGTTTTTATGGTGGAGGAGAGGAGTTATTCCCATTATTTTAATCATTATTTTATTATTTTGGCTCAAGAATATGAATAGTATTAATTATTGTGACTCAAAAAAATAGTAAGTGCATGTGAGTTAGAACCATGTGTACTTACATCAGCCATGATGCAAGGAATAATGTATTTATACAGTAAATTACCATATTTTACTATTCACAAAAAATTCAAGTATTTCATAAAAATACAAAAAATTCACCCTAACCATTTTCAAACATGTAGAACTAAAATGCGGACTCCATTTTATCAAAATAATTATATAAATACATGAAATTTATTTTTTTAATAAAATCATTATTTACTCGAAAAATACAGTTTTTAAAACTAAAACTGATTTTATAATACCCTAAAAAATTAACTAATGTCTAATTAAATTAACCTAAAATTATTTTACAACAAGATATTTATTTAGGAATACATTTTATGAAAACTATTTTTCTTTTAAATCAATATAGTAATTTAAAATTTTAATTAAATATTTATTACTCACAAAAATACCGACACTTAATTATTAGTTTCTAAAATATTCCCTCTCATTTATATGGTGCGTAGATTTTATTTATACTCACATGGGTGTAGTTACTATTCAAACTGGTACATTAATATTTATAAGGGTAAGTTACTATTCACAAACAATGTAAGTTGATCCCATCAGATCTAAATATATTACTGATCCCAACTGTGTATGTCAATTTTTCAAAATATAAATCAAAAAAGTGGTAAAATTGTATCTAATGGCCAGGTTATAACTATCTCCTATAAATATCAAAGTGTTTGTTTTGAATAGAATTGGTGTTGAATGAATTATATAATAAAATTATTTTTAAAACCTTGGGGTGTTACACTGAACATGTGATGATATATTTTTTGTTAAACAATTCTTCTAAAATCCTCTTATGTCATGCCTTGGTTTACCCGCGGATTAGGTGAAACCGTATTTTCAGTATATTATTTTATATGATTCTTATTAAATCTCCCTAGTTCCATTCTCTTTAAAAAAAACTCCATTTAGTTATCACTTGCTATAAAATGAAGGATTTGATAAAGTTTACGAATAAAAAAAAAGAACAAGAATTATCGTCAATATTTTTAGAAATCAATAATTTTCACCATTTCATAAATTGATAAACTCATAATTATCAATATATTCTTAGTGTGAAGTATAAATGTCAATGAATTAAATGAAAACCTCATTGTACAAACCCATGATGATGGGATTAAAATTCTCCTGGAAGTTTTTTGGAATATTATTATACTTGGAAACCCTGGTAACTTGAAGGTTAATATAAAAATGTTGGATACAACTTTTTAAGATATAAATTTCAAGTTTTAGCATTATAATATCCTTACTACCATATGAAGATATAAAGAAACTAACCACCGATGATACTATTTGTAACATCCAATCACGATTCGTTGTATTGATAAGAGATGGAGTGCCACTAAACTTAGGTAACATCCCTAAGATACCAAAGGCTGAAAATAAATTCCAAAGACTTAGAAAACATTTGGTGGACTATTTTACCTAATGTTAAAAAACTAGAAAACAATGAACAATAAAAATACATTCCTCCTATATAATTCATGAGTACAAATAATAAAACCCAAAGTAAAACTAGTAAATCGATAATTTTAGAGTTACAATGTATAACAAACCATCCCAGGTCGAACTAACAAATCACTTGATATAGCTTGTCATAAGTCCTCAATCATGAATTCTTGAATTCCAGAGGATTTTGGTCAAATATTAGAGGTCTAAAACATGAAATGGAGAGACTTTACCCTCTGGTCAGAATGAAACAATAGTGAAAAATAACCAAATTCGTAGATAGGGATAAACATCAGAGTATAAATAATCAATAACTGAAAAAAATCATGCTATATTAAATTAAATGTATAATACAATCATATAAAATATCAGCATGGAAAACATAAAAAACCAATATCCCACTCGGTCGACCATATATAGAAAATAAACAAACTGAAAATAAATAAAATATTCTATACTTCCAACACCAATGCAAACCAAAAAACCCAGTCTCCATGATAGTTGAGCTCCACTAGCCTGCTCTTGAGACTCTACAAAAGAGGATAAACTAAAAAAAGAAACAGAAGGCCTCAAAACCATCCACCACAGAACTTGATCTCCAACATGAAAGAAAACATCAGGTCTGCATGCACACCGAGGTGCATATACAAGGGGTGAGAAATTAATCTTAGTAAGACACCCCCAATGGTGAACTTATAATCTTCTATCATAACAAGTTCATGAAAACTTGATATTCCCAGCCAAGCCAAAGAATAATAATAGATGGAATAAAAATAATAACTACATAAAGGAAATGGGGATAAAAAAATATAGAAAGTAACCAACTATGGGTTCTAGCCTCATACCCAAGGTAAATATACCCCTACTCTATCTGATATAATAAGATTTTCAACACATGGACAACCCAAACACATGAAAACTGGTGTGTCCACCAAATATAAATAGGATTTCCAAGATGCTTAAATATATGGGAACAAATTCTAGACCACATGGCATAACTATAGACATCCGTGATCACAAAGAGCATCTAACGGATTTTAAGAATCTAATTTAATGAACTAAATAGGTGAATGTTTTTCCCTCTACACATATGTGAACCTTTCATGTTATTAAAGTCATGCAGAACAAATAAGGATCCAAAAAAACCTGAACCTGATAGATATAACACCCCATGGGATCCATCCACATATACCCAAAGTCTGTACTTACCTATGGTCTCTATACACTAGATCGAGAATGCAACAACATACACATAAAATAAATCAAACCCCTATCTCGGGTGTAGACTTAATCGTGGGTTGTTTCACTCATCCAAATTTTATATTATCTCCCTAATCCCATCTAACCATAACAATCCAATGATAGAGAGAAGAATATCGAAACTCAAGGACAACACCCAATCTAAGATATCCCAAGGGTATCCTCTTCAAACTAATTTCCTAAGAAAAAACTGCATGAAACATCATGAACAATGAAAAACCAAATATGGGATGATCCAACATTAATCCCATAATCTAAATAGAGATATTATCATAGATTAACTCTCGAACAACAAATAATAGGTACTTTCTCAACACCTTGTATCTTAGTATCTAGAAAATATCCACCATGGGCTCTCAACAACCCACCTCAGGGCCAAACCAAACTCAAGGATCCCACAAACCCCATGGTCACAACACAAAGGCAACATCCTACTAGGTATTCCCCTACTATAACCAAGATATTGGTTCTTTCCCACAAAAACATTATCAAATTTAAAAAAGGCCACAATAAGAGTAGGATACACTATGAGAGATCCATTTAGCTCATCCAAAGCATAGGACATGAACAGTTTAGAAACATACCAAACGGCCATAAGTGGTGTCCAACTGATCATTTATAAAAAATACACCTAAAGGGAATAAAAATGTAAAATAACACCAATAGGGCCATTCAAAATAGTCTTTGTGACCACCTCTATATAAGAAACCCCATGAGGGATCCTTGACACAAACAAAACCTTAGGGAAAATCCCATGTAAGAAAACCTCAACTGGACTTCCTGGAAAGCAGCCCATCCATAGGTGCCGACTCACCCAAAAGGGATTCAAATATAGTCTTTCAAACTCATCTAAATAACAAAAAAATGCACAAATTCAACCACTATCCCATGAGGGTAACCCAACCAAAGGCTCAAATATCTTCAGATCTCAAACCTTGGAGCTAAACCTCAATTGATTTAACCTCGAGTAAACAATCCCGATATGCAAGTTCAAACCAAGATATACTCAGATATACTACATGATATTTACATTTAGAATACATCCTATTCACACTCAATTCAAGCTGATCACCGAGATTACAACCCTCACAATAGACTCATAGCTCACAACCAAAACCCTAGGAGGATTTTGAAACCAATATTCAAAGAAATACTTATAAAAATTCTTGACCATATTGAAAAACAATTAGAAATCTTATAAATGATAAAATTATTCCACTATAATAATCTAAAAGGGAAAACACTCATAATGAAGTACTCATAAGTCTGATTTGCACTCTAAACTGAAAAAATAGGCAAAATAAGCTAGTGCAGGAATGACAACCCTCTCTTTATCACATATTAATTCATGATTAATTCTATAATATTACACATAATACAACCCATAATATCAATAATTAGAGTGTTGTTTATAATAGGTAAATTAAATCAAAAATTAAAATTGGAAACACATCAACTTTATTAAAAAAATCATTAACATGCTCATGTTATTCATTCACACTTAAAGCTATATGGGATAACCTGGGGACATACATAAGAAAGGGGTGAGCTATAAATACCAGTAAGGTAGTAAACATAGAATAACAAGAATAAAGTAATATATTTTAGACAATATGAATATTAATGGGTCATAAAAGTTGTGAGAATCATAAACATGAACAATGAGGCCTAGTATAACATGATATTCATAAAGGAAACATGGAAAATGTGGAAAAAACATAAAACATTGCATCATAAACATGGTCCAAGGATAAATAACCAGAAATAATGATAAAAAAAGTCCATTGATATATTAATTTCACTCCCTAATCCCTTTCTTGATGTCCCATGAGACTAAAACATTACCCAATGCATTGGAGCACTATATAATTCTAGACACACCCGTTACTTCCATTTCATTATTATGATTAAGTGTACCACATAGATCATACAACATGTAATCATTCATCATAATATTTTAATCCATGATTAAGGAGTGTGGAATATATACATGTAAGTACCCAACCAAAAAGTATAAGTGTATAAAGGTGAACACCCTTGATAGGAAATGGGTATGGGTATTCACAACAAAATTGTGTGGCATGGAAAATTGTGGTGAAATTTTGGCAGCATAACAGGGGTGTATGAATATCCATGGGAGGGATTGATGATAGTTAATGGGATATCTAATCATTTATAAATAAAATTTACAGTAAGGGGGATATGATAGAACATGTCCCAATATTAGGAAATAAAGATAAAGAAGGTACTTGAATAAAGATGAGAAGAAGATGATCCCTTACCTTGAGAGGGTGATTCCAAATGCTTAGAAGGAGCTTCTTAAGAGTTTGGGGTCACCTTAGGGGCACTCTAGAGAGAGAAGGGAAGAGTAAGGAAGTTATCTACATTTTTTAGTGAAGCTAAATGGGATATTGGGTGGGTTTATATAGGAAATTAGTGGAAAATTCTTTATCATCTCTCAAACATAGGTTTAGGACTCTATATAATAAAATAACCAAAACCACAAACCTTAACTAGGTTTGTGACCATGTTTTCTACCAAATATAAGTTATTTTCATTATTTTTTAGTCCAAGGGACTAAATTATTATAATATTACCCTTATTGATGTGGAAGTGAGTCATGTCCTTGAAGAATTGATTTTAAAACCTTAAAAATATTATAGGTTTTAAAGGGTTCAAAATAGCTTTATAAAATTAATAAAATATCCTCAAAATCATATTATTTTAAAGGGAAAACATATATTTGATCATGTATACCATTTATAGTATTTATTAAAACATTTTGGGTCATTAAGATATAATAATACACACCGCATATTTATACCATATTTAAATTTTTACCTGAAAATTAAACTATCTCAATAAATTATGAAAAATTCACTATTGGATAATTTCAACATTTTTATTCAAAAAATAATAATCCTTTTATCAAAATAATTTTCTAAATATGTGGATTTTCATTTTTTAAATAAAAACCAAGATTTATTGAGATATGCTAGATTTTTTGACAATAATAGTCTTCAAACCCTTATAAAAATTAAATTTGAATTCATAAAAAGTATATGATAATTTATATTTAATAAATATTATATAAAAATAATATTTCAATAAACTTTTATTTATTTCAAAAATACATTAATTCATCAAAATTAATTCATTAATTAAAAGTGAATATTACCCAAAAATACAATTTTTGTTTTATTGTCTCAAAATAAAAATCATTTATAAAGTAATAATAATAGTATGGAAATATATTAATTATTTTATAAAATATAAATATTCATATTATTAGGGATTTGATAAATATCCCATTAACACGCTAGAAAATTCTTAAAGAGTAAGGTGTGTGATTGTGAGACTTTCATGAGGTGTTTTGGTGTACAATGTTTGGGTCGTGATCTCAATGAGATTGAAATTTTCTTATAAATAGTTTTTCTCATGCATAAGTTATTAGATCTCATTTTGTGATTGGTCAATGGAAAATCCTAGTGATGTAATCTTTATCAAAAGCTCTAATAATTTGGCTTCGTAGGGTAGAATCCCACTGGTTGAGGTCATCACTTCCTTCATCTATGTCAATTGGATTTGTTAAAACACTATATTTATACTAATCATATGATCACTATTAAAAATATATATTATCAATGGTAATGATGCTTATCGGTATTTTAAATTTGATATTATATAATGAAAAAAATAAGTTCATGTGTTTCCTATATCTATAATATATAACAATTCATTTAATTAAATCATCAGGGTAATTTTATTTATAAAATTTTAGGTAGTTATAATCTCCCCCTTTAGAAATTTCACCCATGAAATTTTTATTTCGTACACTAAAAAAGAAGAGGTTAACTATGTTTCATTACCTCCTCCAGTTCCCATGTTTCTTCTTCAAACGTTTGGTTTCTCCACAGCACTTGGACCAAGTGCATTGTCTTATTTTGTAGAACCTTGCCTCTATGATATAAGATATTCACCTATTGATTCACATATGAAAGATCGTTCTATAATGGTACCACCTTTAGAATAAGTAAATGCGAGGGTTCTGGTATATACTTCTTCAAGAGTGATATGTGGAACACATCATGTACTTGAGATAGTTCAGGTGGGATTTCTAGTTGATAGGCCACCACTCCTATGCGATCAAGGATCTTAAAGGTATAGATGTATCATGGAATAAGATTTACCTTCTTCCTAAATCTCAAGACTTTATTACAAGAAGATATTTAGAGGAATACCTTGTCTCAAGCCTCAAACTCTAGGCCACATCGATGATTTTCAGCATAGATCTTTTGTCAAATTTGGGAAACCTTTATGTGCTACTTAATCGTCTTGAACTTTGACATCATTTCCTCAACAATTTCAGGACCTAGTAGTTTTTGTTCTCCAACTACATCTCAAAATATTGTTGTTCTACACCTCTTCCTATAAAGGGCTTCACAGGGATCCATTTGGATGCTTGAGTGGAATCTATTATTGGGTGATAACTCGACCAAAGGAATATGTTTATCCCTTAAAACCTTAAAAGGGGGGTTATCCATAATAAAATAAAATATAGAAGGCCTTCGGGCCATTTGGGAAAAATATTTCCTTTATTTTCTAGATAGTCTGCTCATATTGGCCATCAGTTTGGGGGTGATAAGCCATGATGAAGTTCCACTAGTATTTAGATCATTTTCGAGACTCCTCCAGAACATGGAGGTAAATCTTGTGTATTGATCAAATACAATAGATAGTGGTGTTCCATGTAGCCTCACCACTTATCTAATATATATCCTTGTAAGTTGATCGAGTGAGAAGTCCTCTCAAATTACAATGAAGTGAGAAGTCTTTATAAGATGATCCACTGCAACCTATACAACATTATTTCTTCTTGATATCTTCATATGACCAGTGAAAAAGTCTATATTGATGTTTTCTCATTTAAATATAGGTATGGGTAATGGTTGCATCATCCCCCTGTATTTTTCCCCTTTCTTACTTCATTTTCTGACATAAAATACATCTCGATGTATATTCTATGACCTATTTATTTATATTGTCCCACTAATAGTGCTCTCAGATATCTTTATACATCTTTTTGCTTCCCATATGGATGGCGAAAGTTGAACTATGTGAATCACCCAACAAATTCTTCTTTAACTTAGGATTTGATGGTATACATATTTGTGATCCAAATCTCACAAATCCTTCATTAACATTAAAATTTGAGGATTTCCCTTTGTTGGATATGAATCTATAGATTATACACAAGTGGGGGGAGAATTGTGTCTTTTGTAATTTCTCCGATAGCTCTTTTCTTGAACGAGTTCTATCCTTTATACTTCATCGAATTTGATCATGTAGTGGAAAAAGTAAAAAACAAGAACACAAAGACGTATAGTGGTTCAGGGAACAGAAATCCCCTAGTCCACTCCACCAACGCTCTACTCCATGAGCTTGGTGATTTTCACTATCTGGTCCTCTTTTCCACAGACCGATTCACAACTGAGTACAGGTAGTTGACACCTTTAAAATCCAAGGAAATACCTTCTAGTTCAAACACGAACCTACACAGCTTAGAATGTGAAGCTAGTTACTCAAGAATAAAAACAAAATTTCAGAAAGAAATTTCTAGTTGATCTTCACAATTGCAACAGAATGCAATTGACAGCAGAGGGATCAAAGTCTCTAGAAATATTGATCTTCAAGACGAAGCAGTTCTGAGTTGATTCAGTTGTAGTAGATATAGATATATAGTTCACAACCTCAGCAGTAGTAGATCCACAGTAGATATTCGATGTAGAATAGGTGAATCTTCTATCGAGTTCCTTCTTCTTGAACAAACAGAGCTTTTACGCTCCTGTTGAATCAGCAGATCAATCATGAATAGTTTCAATCTCTATTTTCCACCTTTTTCAATAATAGATCGATCATATCATAAATTTTTTGTGTTCTAGAGAGAGAATATATATTAAAGCATATCTCCTGCACATTTAGATCCATAAAAGTCACCTTCTGATTCGCGATATTCAAAAATTTGAATTTACAGAGAAGTCGTAACTTCCTTTAAGACTCGGCATAAAAATCTCATTTTAATTCGATCTTAAATCCATTAATAAAACGGATTTGAATCAGTCAAAGTCGTAATTTAAAAACCACTTTAAATCCGGCTTGAAATCCACCCAAAAATAAGCTTACTGATCATTGTACATAAAAACCATCTGCCGAGAAATTCCGACGTCAAACGTAAGGTTGATGACGTGGCCTCCAAACGTAAGGTTAACAACACAGTCTTCAAACGTAGGGTTGAAAACGTAAGATTGATAACAAACATAGGGTTGATCATCCATACTTTTTCTTCATCATTCAAACGTACGGTAAAAGATCCATACTTTTACTTGATCCATACTTTTCCAAGAACGTATGGTTGTTTACAAAAGTAAGGTTGATGAACCATACTTTTGAGAAACAAACGTACCGCTTAGAATTTAAGTATAGTTCTCTTTGCATACTTTGCTGATAACAAAACGTAAGGTTCCTTCCAAACATAAGGTTCTCCTTTCATACTTTGCTGAAAAACATATGGTTGTTTAACCATACTTTTCTCTTACTTCAAAAAGTATACACGCTTTTCATCCTTATGCTACGTTTATCCACGTATGGTATGAACAGTGATTCCAGAATGCGCTAAAACAGATTCTGTGCTATATTTATCTATGTAAGATGTGAACAGTGTTTCCAGAATGCACTAAAACAGATTCCGCACTAAGTAATAAATTCTCATTATTTCAAGAGTAAAATAAATTAATAATCTCCTGCAAAATACTAAGTGAAATCACTAGAAAATAACTAAGGGTATTTGTGAGCATCAAAATTATCATAAAGAGATAGAGTATTATTTTCAATAATCTCCCCCTTTAAATAACATTAATACGCATTGTTGAAAACAATACTTTTCTCAACACCCTTTTCTTATATCTTCTACTTTATTCTAAATTCCCACATTATCTCTTTGAGAAGATTTCATATTTTTTATAAGGGATGGTTGAGTAATCATTTGTGAAAGGATTTATGATGTCCATTTCTTTACGATTATCATATCCATATTTTTCAAATCCAATAAGTTTGGATCCTTATCAATTCTCATAAATGATAAATTCCTTATATCCTTTATAATCAGAGTGTTTTCCACTTTATTTTCTTTCTTAGGATGGTAGTGGATTGCGATATCATAATTCTTGATCAAATCTAACAATATCCATTAGTTTAAACTCTTTCTGTGTGAATATATATTTGAGGCTTTTTTTAATCTATATATATTTCACACTTCTCCTCAAAGAGATAACACTACCATATTTTCAATGAAAATATCACTGCATCTAACTCTAGATCAGGCATTGGGTAGTTTTGTTTGTGAAATTTCAATTGCCCTAAAGAATAGGATATCACTTTATCATTCTGCAATAACACACAGTCCAATCCCTTCTTGTAATCATATTTGAATACCATGAAACATTATCCACTTAGGGTAGTGTGAGTATAGGTATAACACCCCAAACAAATTATGGTATACTTTTATTAAATGAATTCTATTCATAGCCTATATTGCATGAAGAACTATGTATTTTGTGAGTCAAAACATTATAGGGGAAACTTATAAGCTACCCATTAAAAATAAATTTTCCACTTCTATGTTTGGAATTTCAAAAAACGGTTATCTAGAGTTGTGACCAGTAAGTCATTTGGAGTCTGATAGAACCAACTTGATTTTTTGATGAATAGTAACATACCCTTATGAATAGTAATATGAATAGTAATATGACCCTTATTAATAGTAAATAATAATATTATTTTATTTTCTTAAAGTAATAAGATAATGAGATCTTAATTAGTTTTTCAACGAGAAATAAAACTAATTGCAGCTTTAAGATTGTTATTTTTTGAATTAACTATGAAATTATTTAAAAATTAAATTTATAATACGTAGAAAATTAATTTTGAAAAATTGAGTTCATTTTTGAATTCTACATATCGAAAAATGGTTAGGGTAAATTTTTTGGATTTTTTTTGAAATTCTAGAATTTTTTATGAATAGTGAAATACGGTAAAATACCATATATACAAATTATCAGTTAAATACACTATTTATGACATCATAAGTGATGTAAGGCCACTTGGTTATAACTCACATTCACTTATTAATATTAGGGGTCACATGAAATAACACTATTGGTTTTGTTGAGGGAAATAATAAAATTATGAATTAAATATTCAAAATTTACCCCTCTCCTCCACTATAAAAACCCCTCACCACTCCCTCTTCTCTTCACTCCTATAAGCCTTGAAGATCCTAAGAGTTCTGCCCAAATACCCTTCCCTAGTCACTCCCCATGACCATGAAGCTCTTGGTCTTTCCAAAATACCAAAATCCCTTCCCTTAAGGAGGTTCTCGATAAAGTTATTTCAAGAGGTAAAACACCTTTCTTTTTCTTTTAGTTTCATTTGAATTTAACTTTATTTGTTATCCTATCCTCACCTAATCTGTCCAAATCATCATGATAACTCCAGTATCATATATATACGGGATTTATATCATGTGAATGGAAGAACCATCATCGATATTCTTACTCCCTCCCTTATATTTTTATAAACGAAATCAACGTCCATGAGGTTCTAATTTATAACCTTCATGAACGATGAAGTTTCATTCTTAAATCATTCCTTAATTACTGGTCATGAACCCATATTTATTGTTGAACCAGGTCATAATATATGTATCTTATCTTGATTAATGTTCTATAATCTTTACACGTACATAATATGGAATAATAATACAAAACAAGTTTATTGGGAACAAAACTGCAAAGCCAAATTCAAGCATTTATTTTTATCTCATCGAATGAACCATCCTCATGGTATATAACCAGAATCATTATAAGATAATTTATATCTAATTAATTTCAATAATAATGTATATTAACAATTCTGTATGTTTAACCATATTTCAAACCAACATCCATTCATGAATAAAAGTAAACAAATAATGAAACCACTTAAGAAAATGCTTCCAAAACAATAAAATTGAATCTCTTAAACCCATAAAAAAGGCCATTAATGAACTTAATAAGGTTATACCTTATCAATTAATTGTGGATTAGGTTCTAGAATTATTAATTAATGAATCTAAATTTTATTATTCATGTCATTAAGAATAATCAAGAACAACATTGAGCATAAGGTAAGGGATTGCTTAACTCAATTTGCATTCTTTGAGTCAAACATCAATTTCATTGGTTACATTGTTCATTGAATATGTGTGAATGACCTATGATTGTTTTATAATGTATATATACCAATATGTTTTGTATTTTTATTTGTCACACATAAATATTTCCTTGATTTATCATCACTCTAATGACACAATCTTTGTAAGGGATCCTCTCTCTCACTTTTGTTGAAGAATATCCCCTATGTTATGACCTTTTATTTTTAATTCCTAATGATGGGTTATGTTTTTGCACCTCCATAATACTTACCTTGTTTAATATAAATAATGTAATACCCCTTTACCTCTCATTAATCCCTCGTAATAACACTCATTACCATGCCGAAATGTTTGTAAGGGGTTTCTCATCTCACTTTCATTTCTGTGAGATTTTCATTGTTCGCCACTTATTTCTTGTATGTGGTATATGTGTACTTCCATTTGATATATAATAACATGATTTAATTTATATTAATGTTATTCAATTATTCATTTTAGTGTTATATGTTCTGGTCAAATGATTCGACCAATAACATTGTGGTAAGGGCCTTTGTCTCAACTACCATTTTGTTGTGACTAACTTTGTATTGTGCACCTAATAATTCTTATGTGATGTACCTACTGCCCATTTGAGATAAATTTTAATTTTAAATTATATTGATAATAAATATCAATAATCTTATATCATGGATATGTTGTTGTCTAAACCGTATACCATTTTACATACAGTGTTTATTTTGGAATGTTATTTTAATTATGGAAATATTGATGAATCTGTATACTCTACTCTATACGGATATTGAAAATGAATATTGATATTGTATTGAATCAATGTATAAGGAATGATTTGGAAATGAAGTGGTGGGTGGGGCCTGCTTAGTCCCCTCGATGCATCGGTAGGTCTCATGAGACAAATCAGTTGGCGACAAACCCTTCGAGTTTGTTTCCAAAAATCAGATGGGTTTCTACCCATAGAACTAAACTGATTTTACGATACTATGGTTTCATGTTCCAGATACATGACTTCAAATTAATAATCATTCTCTTTATTTATTATCAGTTATTATTATTATCCATGAGGTTTTCACTATGACAAAATCTATGGATGCAGTTTCATTCTCAATTTATTAAGGCATTAGTTTTTCATTTATTCACTATGCCACATTGATTATGTCAGATTTATTATGATTCACTTATTATTGTACTCATTCTTCCGCTATTTGTAACCCTTACTAAGCATTTGAGCTCACCCCTGTCATTGTTTACCTTCAAAAGGTGATGAAGAGAAGGTCATTTATTGATTTTGTGTGGTTGCAGTTTTTAGTTTGGTTATGTATTGTATTTTGAAAACTTTTCCAATGAAATTTGAGTAACATATATGTATCTATTTTATTCAAAACAACAAAACTAATTGTTCCTTCAGGATTTTCATTCCTTCTAACCATGAAAATATCACAAGTAATGCACCGGCTCCAGCCTAGAGGGGTCGGGGTGTTACAATAGATGGAGTGATAAGCCACTTTTCAACTCCATGAAGCTCTCCTAACATTCATCATTACAAGAAAACTTGACCCCCTTACGAGTTAACTTGGATAGAGGGTTTAAAAATCATGAGAAATTTCTCAGAAATCACTGATAGTACCTAGATAATACAAGGAAACTATAGATATTTATCATAGATGTTGGCCTAAACCATCCTTCAGTTGTTTTTGTTTTGGAAGTTTCCATAGATATTCCATTTTTTGATGATATGCCCCAATAATGATACTTCCTTCAACCAGAACTCACATTTACTATAATTTTCATAAATCTTCTCCTTTGGAAAGGGGTTGACTCTCCTTTCCGTCACAGATACTAATGAATGAAAAGGGGGAATACCTTGTGCACGTAGAGATTCATCTTTTGAAGAAACAGAAAAAATTGATAAAGGCATGAAAAAGAAACTCTTTAAGCATGGGCCGCACAGGTTTTATTATGGTTGCGCAAGTATACTTGCGCGCCACATATGGCTCATGCAAGTCACTTGTGCTCCCTATTAATTTTTTTCCCAAGGTCCTCAATGGCCTATAAATACCCCCTGTGGGCCCCCCATTTCAAGGATAAAAAATATAAAACTCATAATTAAGCTCTGGTCACCCTAGTCTCTGCTTGAAGTCTTCTGAACACTTCTAAGGTAATTTATTACCTAGAATAGAAGATATAAAGAGAAAGAATAAAGCATAAGTGTTAGAACTCATTAAAACTTGCACGCCTAAGTGTCCATCCCTTAAGGGAAATGGATACACTTGCACGCCACCTTGTCGTCTCATGGAAACTTGCATGCCACCTATCTAAAAGCCTCTAGGGACGATATTAAGGGATCCAATTCAAAGTCTCCCAAGTATTACCCTACAGGTTATTCGTCTCCCAAGTGAACTCATGTCATGCAAGTATACTTGCACGAACAGGACTTTCGCGCCAGACTAATACTTGCGCGCCTCCTTCCAATTCACTTCCTTTCCTTAAGTCCACATTTCCTCTTCAAGGATAGCCTTTAAAACCCTCTTCAAAGCCATTTATGGCATGGTTCCTTTATTGGATTCCTTATCTGAAAAAATTATGTGGAACATCTCCCAAAACCTTGTGATTTACATAACTTTATGTCACTAAGGTTAGAGATTTCCTTCATTCAACCTCATCCTTTAAGATGAGAAGATCTTTAATATGGGAATCCTCCTTAGAAGTAAGCCCAAAGTTCCCTAATCTGGGAATCCTCTTTAAGAGTAATCCCCAGTCATAATTCCTCTTAACCTGGGAATCCTTTTTAGGAGTAAGACCCAATCTCAAATCCCCTTAACTTGGGCCTCCTTCTCAAGAGTAATCCCCAAGTATCAAGTCCCCTTAACCTGGGCCTCCTTATCAGGAATAATCCCCAGTCATAAGTCCCCTATAATTTGGGAATCCTTCTCAGGATTAAGTCCTAAATTAAGTACTCAATTCTCTATAAAGAACATATACCTTTATGGACCTTATTCCCGGGTTTCTTCTCCGAATTAAATCCCAATCCTCATCTATCTTGGGAAGTCATACATACGTAAGCCCCACATCATTTCTTATGATTGCATCTTTTCTGGCACAATCGTTAGGTTTTACTGATACCTCTTGTTTCCAACACTGATCATGACTCAAGTGAGCTTAGAGCATAAAAGTAATTATGACATATTTTTTTGGGACATCAATAATCCATTAACTCCATACTTCTTCACTCGAACTACGTGGATTCTGATTCCTTTTCTAAACAAGGATATGTAGGTACCCATCTGCGGGTACGATCCCAACTCTAAAATAATCCATGTCATTCTGAACGACAATAAACTTCAAGTACCCCACTGAGTGGCTTTAAAACCAGTATGGTTATCATAATGATGAATATATTTTTATATAATATGTTTAAGGATACCATTTAATAAGAATCTCTAATAAATAAGGATGATTATCTATCGATGAATAACCTGAAATACATATAAAAAGATTCTCTAAATCTCATACATATCAATCATTGATTGTTAAATATATAGGAAGAACTCATTTCCATGCTTGGTAAATTAATAAGGATTAACGAACATAACTCAAATCTTTAAGAGAGTCCCGGAGTAGACAATAATTCCCCCCAAAAAGGTGTGATGAGTCTGACCTCCCATCCTCTCAACCAATGCAAATTCTTAAGCCTCATCAGTCCACAACTAATAATCACCTACCTTTGGAAAGTAGGTCCAAATGGATATAGAATCATTGGATGTTCCTGGTTCTACAAATAAACCTGTTAGAAACCAATTGGAATGTCTGAACCTTAAACAAACAAGGTCATCCCCATTTCCAGAGGAATCAAAAATGGTGAACCTGACATAAATCCTTAACCAAGTTAAATAATGTTTTACTTATTTGTTAGGCCCCTATTTAATTCAATGTGAGGGTCAACAAAGAAATCAATAACATATGTTATCATCCTAATGATATAGTGGTAGAAATTATCTTGACTATGTATATTATATCAAACATGCACTCATTTCCAAGATCTCTCTACGTTACAGAAATGGCTTCTCTAAAGTACACACATGTGAATGAATCTGCCGCTACTCCTACTGGACCCTCGTCCGATTTGAGGACGAAATCACCAACTCAACATCTTCAATGCTGGGTCTCAAATGCACTGGTTAAAGAATACTGTCAACATGGTACCATTCTAACTCTGGAGGCCGCTTGAAAAGACCTCCAAGTCAATAATTCACCATGGTTGTTTGGACAACGACGACCAGTGATCAAGAAGCAGGTGGTGCCAACCACTGTATCCAACCGTTTCGGGTCGTTATCCCTGGAACACAATCACCAGTCCCACACATATTATGGGGAGGTGAATGAGAAGGTCACTTAAGGACTTAATTCAGGGAGACATATGTCCTTCCCAAGGGATCCCATCAACAATCGCCACCAGACTCGTGCGGCAGTGCACCATCAACATGATGAGGGTACTGCCTTTAGGGGTTCATCTCAGGTTCCTCAGACCCGAGAATGCAATACGAACTTCCAGAGGAGAAATATGGTCAACAGGGAGAATGTTCTTACTTCGTCCCCCTCCAGAGTAGTCCATCAAGCCAACTTTATGGAAAATAACGAGCGAGCATATACACCCGTCCGTCCTGATGTTACTTCCCAAGAGACTCATCTGGCAGTAACATGCCAATCCCACCAGGAAATTCTAGCGGAGTATTATAGGAAGGTATATACAACTGTTTATAATTCATCAACCAGTAAGTAGGTTCATCTGACTACACCCAAAGAATCTCACAAATCTAATATGGTGGCAATTGATAAGCAGGGACATACACCTGTTTATAATCAACAATTCTGTCAGCAGTCTCTTCTGCCAGTATTGAATGAAATATTTCAACCATACTTGAAGAATAATACACATCATGCACATAAACCTACCAATGTTCATCAATCCTACCAACAGTATCGTTTGGAAGCACTTGGAGAAGTCGGTCGGAAAGCTCTGATGACAAATTTAGAGCAGACTCAACTCTCTTCCCCCACACATGAGTACTGTCAGAATTCACTAAAAGGAAAAGGAGGAAAAGAGTAGGAATAAATACCTACTCCAAGCATGAAATGGACGTATATTACTGTTCTGGCTGATGAAGTCACCAATCACATTCAGACAATGGTGAAAGAGCATAAGCAAATCCCTGCTCATATTCTGGATGTATGTCAGAATATTATAACAGCTTCAGCCGAACCACAGGGAAGGAATCACAAATATATCCCTACTAGTGGAGTGACTAATCAATATATCACTCCGGAACAGATACACACCTCTATTCCAATCCATGAGCTTTTTGGTGCGTACTCTCTCATGTCATACAAACAATCAAGTCAGGAACATACACCTGATTTGAATAGAGATAATCAGCTTAACCTGACTATTTCTACTGAGCAGGCACATACACCTGCCCATAATAACCACTTTTTTCAATAAGTGGTTCCCAATGTGAGTAACAAGGCATCTCGTCCAGGAGAGTCAAGAAATCAAGAGACAATCTGTAATAAGGTCTTGCTTGATGCTGGGGTTCTTGGTGCACTCAAGAAATTATCTATTTCAACTCAAGATTATAATCTCTCATTTCCCAATAGTGGGAATAATAATTCCGAAGGTCTTTATCAGAAACTTCCTCATGAAGGCTTGCTTCATGATAGTTCGGTCGATCTCGAAGTATCATCTTCAGATGAGAGCCACGATAACCCTATGTGTGGCCATAAGATTAAGGAGAGAAAGGTTTCATCTTTTGCTGTAACCCACCATGGTGGTCCTGCCCATGATGATGAATTTAGATATGAAAGTTCTCTCCACAGTTGTAATTCACATTTCCTAGAAAATTATTCAAAGGACAATGCAGTAACGAGAAATCCCTCTTATCTTGAGGCACATTCAAATTTGAAGCCAGTCATGTCTGATACTTTACCACTAGCAGGTGAAATACTTTGTCAACCAGAAGATAGCCTAGGGTTTAGGTCATTCTCCGAACCACCCCTAGGTCATTCATCTTCTAGTTTGATAAATTAATTCTTTTCCAATCTTGTTGAATATGATGAAACAATAAAGAAGCACCAGCTTTGGTCCAATTAGGTAGAAGAAGCTTTATTGAATGATAAGAAGGAAGTGCTAAATATGAAAAAAAACTGAAAAAGGAAATGTACCAGTCATGTGATGGACTTTGGCTGACACTCAGTATAATATTCCAGAAATGTTGATGGAAGATTGTATTCACTTTATTCTTCTCAACATGTGGAAAAATCTTTGTCACTTGAAAAAGAAAATATTATCTTATGGTGAATATGCAAATAATGTCAATATAATATAAGGGTTACAACACCAAATTGATTTGGCATCTCTCTCAGTTTCCCAATATCTAAAGGTTGAAAAGCAGCAGAGAACCCTTCAGCGTTCATGCCTTGGCACACTAAAAAGATTGTGCTAGTTAATTGCCAATTCCCCATCTAATATTCATACCAAGGGATGGAGTGTTCATGGAGCACTACATTTCACTGTACTCTCCAGTCAAAAAATCCCACCAAATGTGGTCTCTGCAATGTTATTTCCCAGGGCATGCCACATTTAGCTGGGTTTGTGCATAATCAAAGGCTTGCCAAAGAACAGGCCTCAACTAGTTCTTCTCAAAGTCAGGCATATAAAGAACAAGTTGTCAAATTACTCTTACATCAAGAAAATGAGAATATCGAATAGGCTTCTCATTTAGAGAGTGCACAGCATCACGTGACAGAGGTGTTAAAAATCATCCAATAGTTATTTGAACCAGGTGATTTGAGTGGATGCTGGTTAATGCATCCCGCCAATTTCTGGACTAAAGTACGCAAGATCGGGAGATATTTTAAGAAAGTCTCTGATGTAGCAGCTCAAGATCCACCTCAGCTTTCCAGACTGGGGACTCTTTTAGCTCAACCCTTGGGATCAACAGATGGGATTCAAGGAATTGAGCATGGAAAGTAGGAACAACCCCAGACCACTGGATTGAGGACTTTTTCAAATCCTCAATATCTTCCTCAGAGAAAGTCGGAATTTTCTCAATTAGGGAAGAAGCAACAAGAGGAACGCAGATCCGAATTGTCAAGAGACTCCCTCCAAATTACAGTTCATCAAGAAGTTCCTGAGGGATCAACAAAACAAAAGGTAATGTCTCATCAAGGACATCGAAGAAGACAATATCACAGAAATGTCGATAGATGAGATTCAATGTGTTATGCATCAATAAATTTCATCAATGTCATTGTCACTGATCCCCCCAGAACATGAGCTTCACTCAGAGGAATCAGCTAAGGAATTTTCTGTTCAATAATCCATACACACAGAAGTAAATGAAGAAGGTGTTCATACACAAAATCAAAGGCTTACCCAGAATCTAGGTATTCCTTCAAATAACCAACATCCCCCTCTCCGAAAGGTGTCCAATAAGGGGAAATGAAAAAATCAAGTTACATTCCATCCTTCCTCTAGATAAGGCCAATCACTCTCATTAGAGCAAATATTTGCATAGCAGGAAGAAGAAAGGAAGTAATTAAGGAGGTTGAATGCAGAACTACTTCAAGGTAGTCTTCCTCCTAAGCATGCTGGAGTTAGTTAGTCAAAGGAATTTGTTGCAGCTACTGAGATGGATCAAGAATATCCTCCTTTACCAATACACCCTCATAGGTCTAATCTAATGGGTCATGCGCAACAACAACCGACAGTGCTACCATCAGTTGCAGTACTAGTCACCACACCGGTCCAAACTCCAGTTATTGCACCTACTCAGGTCCAATCTCAACAAGATGTTTCTAAAAAGTTAATAACTACCATTGAGTTATTAACAACTCATTTGGAAGCTATGAAGGGAAAACGTGCACAAATTCAACTAGAAAAGAGGTCTTACCCTGAATGGGTTGATGCAATTCCTCCCCCATCAAATTTTACAAGTACCACATTCCCAATTTTTAATTGTTTGGGAGACCCATAACAACACTTAACACATTTTTTTTCTTGTTCTGATACTATTATGGGAACTCCTCAACAACAAGAAGAAGTTAAGCTCAGGTGTTTTGTACGGTCATTACAAGGGCATGCTTTTGTCTGGTATACAAGCTTGCAATCCCGGTCAATTATCGGGTGGGAAGATCTCCGTCAATGATTCCTTCTTCAATTCAGCTCAGCGATGCCAAAGACGATAGTTTTTGATCTTACAAAGTGTTAGAAAAGGGAAAATGAAAGAGTTTCAGATTTCATTGCTCGCTGGAAGGGATTAACAAATTTCTTAAGCTTAGCACTCCCTCAAGAAGAATTATTTCCAATCTGTGTGGAAAATTTGCGCGATGAATTACGCACACCATTGATCCTTATGAAATACACAAGAGGGTTTCAAGACCTTACTTCAATCACTAAACAGATTAAAGAATCTCTTACAAAGACTAAGGATAAAACTCATGTAATTCCATCAGTTCCAGGAAGGATAATGGGTAGAGAAGAGACAACTATATTTACACTTAAACAAGCACCTATACCTACTTCAACTTCAAAACCTTCATCTTACCGAAGGGATCCACCTCTTGAGCGTCAAAAACAGAGGCCATTTCTTCAATATGATCCAAGAGATCAAAGATGGAAACAATTTGAGGAGTTAAAGAACAAATTTTATTCTTTCTGAAATGAATAAGTTCATGGTTATTTCATTTCATCTCTGGAAAATAATTTGGTTCAGTTTCCAAGGCCCAAAAGGACGAACAAGGAAGGAGATGAAGACCTTCCCAACTATTTCTCATTTCATCAGATGTTGGGGCATCCCATTTAGGAGTGTTTTATCTTAATAGAGCTCCTGAAAAAGATGGTGGATTCTGGATAGGTAAAACTAAAAGGTTCTTCAGCCCAAGTAGAATGTGTTACTGCTACAAATCCAGAGGAAGAAGGCGAGTGTCATGAAGTCAAAAGCAAAAATGCGTAGAAATATAATGATTGGATGGTCAGGTAAACGATCAACCGAACTCATGACATTTTATGAACGCAATTGAAGAAACCAATTGTGTCTTCTTCTATGAATTCAATAGTAAAACCCTCTTCATCATAGGGAAAATCCTCAAATAAGCGGCATAATTCGATGAAAGAAGAGCAGTCAGAAGAAGATGAACTTGTGTCAAAGCCAAAGTTGTCTTTGACTCTGGAAAATTTCATTCCATATACTTCAAAAGCATGGGCAACGCCCCACCAAATGGTACAACCAAAACTAGCTAATCAGGCAGAATCTTCATCAGATGAAGAGTTGATCATTGGTTCTGTTGACATGATTCACTTAATAGATCCTTATGCCACTCAATGTTTCTATCTAGATGAGTCTGAGTTCCCTATATCAAACAGAGGAATTAGAGAGAATTACAGAGTTTTAGGATATAGGGGAAGGTGTGGATATTTTAGAAACCACTATTCCAATCCTACCCCTTCTAGAACTGTTTATGCAGCAGAAACATGTGGCAGAGCCATTCAATGGGCTCAATAGGAACAAGAAAGTTCTTCCATGCATGGAAGATTCAGTTCTTGCACAATTATTTTGGAAGATCGGTTAGAAGTTACAACTTATTCCTCTCATCACGTAAATAGACCTATTCAGTCTAATCTACCAAAGCTAGGAGAATTTCCAACTCCTACCCTAATACAAGATGCATCTACTTACAAAGCATCAACTTCTAAGGCACCTGCGAAACCACATGTTCTTATTGGGAAACGCAGACTTTTGGACCAAAAGTATGATGTCATGAAACATTTTTCCCAAGTACCGGCCAAGTTATCAATTCTGGATGCCTTGAATATATCAAATTATCTTTGAGAGGCACTCATTGAGGCTTTGTCAAGTCCTCAGGAATTCGAAACTGAAATTGTTGCAGTTGAATTATATCATATAGAGAATAATCTTGCAGAATTTTATGTAGTGATATCTTTTACAGATGAAGATGAATATGATGTTGTGCACGGACATATTAGACCTTTGTATTTATCTGGAAAGGTCAATGATGTAGACATCCGACGAGCTTTCATTGATAATGGTTCAGGAGTCAACCTCATCCCTATTCGTACACTTCATTAATTGGGCCTCACCGAATCTGATTTATCTCCTTCTACATTGATGTTGTAAGGATATGATAAAAATTAACAAGAACCTCTAGGCGAGATTACACACAGAACTCAGTTTGGAGACCTTGTATCCAATTCATATTTCATGGTTGTTCGTCATGACACAGCCTTCAACATTTTGCTTGGAAGACCTCGTTACATCAACATGCAGCTATACCTTCATCATACCATCAATATCTCAAATATTGTTTCAATCGTCAAATTTGGACATTTTATGGTGATAAATCCCCATTCAAAACATGTGAATCTCAATACATTGAGGCAGAATTCTATCACATGGAGGTAAAGGAGGTATCTACGACAAATGAGGTTACCAAAATTAATGCTCCATATGGTTTGGAAAAGATTACAGTAAACCCATTCATACATGTGAGTACATATTATGTGTTGCCTATTAGTAAAATTGACAAGATATACCCAAATCCAAATACTCTTATGGAAACTTTCATAATGTCAATTATGACAACCAAGCCAGACAGCATGGGAGAAATTTTTGATTCACCGGGAAATGATGAAAGCTCAAATGGAGATGTCTTCATTTCATCTGCTGAAATCTAGCAATTCTATACTTCATCATCAAGTCCAGAAGAAGTTATAGCAATGTTATTGATGAATGATGATGTCGATTCTCAATCCATCATCTCGCCCTTATTACCCAAGGAAGACCCTTCATCATCAATAGGGCCAGAAATGGTAGCCTCTTCTTCAAGATGTTCAAATTTTAACATCTCTCTTGATCATGGAAATTATGCTTCATCATCTACTATGCAAGTAAAAACAGAAGAAATAACACTTGTTGAAGAAGAAGAGGAAGATCTCAGGGATGATCCTCCATCATTTAAAGAGGGTATCTCTACCACTGAGGATGAACTTAGAGAAATAAATTTGGGTATAAAAGAAGATCCACACCCCACTTTAATTAGTGCGGACATGACTCTTGAAGAGAAAGAAATGTATATTTAATTTTTAAATAAAAATAGAGATGTATTTTCTTGGAATTATACATAAATTCCCGAGCTTGATCCTGATGTTGCAACTCATCGTTTGGGTTTTCCAGAAGAACATCGAGGATTTAAGTAAGGCACAAGAAGAACACACCCAACTTATGCTTCCAAAATTGAAGATAAAGTGGATAAGATTATAAAATCTAACTTCATCAGAGAAGTTCAATAACCCAAATGGTTGGCTAATATTGTTCTTGTGAAAAAGAATAATGGACAAATTAGAGTCTACATTGATTTCAGAGATCTTAATTGGCATTGTCCCAAGGATGATTTTCCAGTTTCGATCATAGAACTCTTAATTGATACAACAGCTGGCTATAAATCACTTTCCTTCATGGATGGATATTTTGGGTTTAATCAAATCTTAATGGCTCCATAAGATGAAGAATCTACATCCTTCAGATCCACTTAGGGTGTGTTTTGCTATCGGGTAATTCCCTTTGGCCTGAAAAATGTAGGTGCAACATATCAACATGCCATGCACTGTATCTTCAAACCCTTTTTAGGGAAATTTGTTGAATGTTATGTAGACGATTAGGTGGTTAAATCCAGAGAATGTCCTAATAATTTGGCTGATTTGGAAATCATATTCCACAAACTTCGACAACACAATTTGAAGATGAACTCCTTGAAATGTGCTTTTGGGGTAACCTCAAGAAAATTTCTCAGCTTTTTTGTACACCATTGTGGTATCGAAGTCGATCCTGAGAAGGAAAAATCAGTCCTTAGTATGTCACCTCCTCAAAATTTGAAATAATTGAGAGTAATTCAAGGACACTTGGCCTATATTCTACGTTTCATCACCAATCTCACAGGAAAATGTTTACCCTTCACCAAATTGATGAAGAAGGGAGTCACTTACCAGTGGACTGAATAATGTCAAGAATCATTCAATATTATCAAGAAATATCTCTTCATTCCACTGGTATTAATGCCACCTATTAAAGGAATACCACTTATTCTTTATGTGACAGCTTTAGAGAGATCATTGGGTGCCTTCCTTGCCCAATAGAATAATGTTAGGAATGAAAACAACCTTTACTATCTTAGTCAGACTATGCTTGAAGTAGAAACTCAATATTAAAGTATTGAAAAGTGCTTCCTGGCATTAATATTTGTAGTTCAGAAATTGAGACACTACCTGCAACATCATGAGGTCTAATTGGTATCTCATAATAACCCACTCAAATTTACCCTGAGTCGTCCAATTCTTACAAGATGTCTGGCAAGATGGGAAATTATTTTGTAGCAATTTGATATCCAGTATGTATCTCAAAAGGAAATAAAGGGCCAAGCTATGGCTGATTTCTTTGCTGAACATCCTTCAGTAGAAGATACATCTTTAGATATTGAACTCCCTAATGAGGAAGTCTTCTCTATTCAAGATAATCTTCAAACATGGGAAATGTACTTTGATGGTTCTTCCAGAAGTCTAACAGGGAAGAAAATGGAATATCCAAAATTCAAAAAAGTTGGTTTAATAATTCTACTTATTTCCCTCGAAAAGGCAGTACTACCCTATTCCTTCTTATTGCTGGATGGAGGTATAAAAAATGAAGCAGAATATCAAGCTCTCATCGCAGGATTGGAGTTGGTGCTTCAAGCACAGGTGAATCACTTAAAGGTTAAAGGTGATTCAGACTTGGTAATCAAACAACTCAATGGGGACTATGCCATCAGAAAAGAAGAGTTAATCCCTTTGTATGATTATGTCAGAGAATTAATGGAATAATTTCCTTCAGAACTGATATTTTCTTATGTCCCATGATCATAAAATGCTCAAGATGACGCATTAGCTAATGTAGCCACAACTCTAGCAGATCCAAATTGAAATGAGACAGTCATCAGTATTTCCCACCATCGTACAGTTTCACTTTATGTTCAAATAAAAACATAGGAAATTAATGAAATTAGTCCCATTTATAAACCATATGGTCATACTATAGGATGGATGGCACCTATCAAGGAATACCTTCAAAATGGAACACTCCCACCTAATAGAGCCGGGAAAGAACAAGTCCATCAACGTGTGGTCAATTTTACTCTTTATGATAGCCCTGATCACCTAGAAAAAATTCTCTACAAAAGTGGTTTTGATGAAATTCTCTTCAGATGTATTGATGGTGAAGAGACAATGGTTTTCATGGAAGAAGTAGATGCAGGAGGCTGTGGTGCCCACCAGTCTGGACATAGACTATCTGATCAAATTCAAAGGTTTGGATACTTTTGGCCTTAAATGATACAAGATTGTGTTGATTTCACTAAGAAGTGTCATTCTTACCAAGTATATTCCAATTTCATTCATCAACCCCCAGAGTTTCTTCATACAACTAAATACTCATGGTCATTTTCCACATGGGGAATGGATGTAGTAGGACCATACCCTTCAGCTACATCCAAGCAGTTTAAGTATATTCTTACTGCTACTGACTTATTTTACAAATGGGCAGAGGCAATAACTCTCAAAGAAGTTAGTTCTAAAAGCATTTTTAGCTTCGTCAAGTCTAACATCATTACCATATTTGGTGTCCCTCATACCATATTGACGAACAATGGCACAAAATTATGTTCATCCAAGGTAAGGAAGTTGTATCAAGAATACAACATCAAATCCAACCATTCATCTCGTTATCATGTAGTGTCCAATGCCCAAATATAATCCTTTAATAAGACTCTTTCAAAAATACTATAAAAGATGGTGGATAAAGACAAGAAATCATGGCCTGATAAACTTTTTCATGCCTTATGGGCTTATCAGACCACCTCCCACACTACTATACGGTCAACTCCATATTCATCGGTATATGGAACAGAAGCAGTCTTGCCTATTGAGGTTCAATTACCTTCACTCAGAGTATCCATTTGTGATCAGTCATCTACAAATGAACAATCTCAAAAGCGATTGGATGAATTGGAACGATTAGATGAGAAAAGATTGTGCACCCTGCACCACTTGGAAGTCTATCATAATCGAATAGCATGAGCTTTCAACAAAAAAGTGTGTCTTCGTTCATTAATTCAAGGAGAATTGGTATTGGTTCTCAAAACTCCAATGATACTAGGAAAGAAGCCTCCAAATATTGATCCAAAGTGGGAAGGACATTATTCAATACATAAGGTCTACTCCACTGGAGCTTATTCTTTAATCTCAATGAATAGAGAACTCATCATGACTCCAACCAATGCTAGATTTCTGAAGAAGTATTTTCTGTAACACAAATACCCTTATACATCCAACATGACGTTAAACTATGTTTTCCTAGCAACATGACGCTAAACTTTGCAGCACTGTTCCATGCATATGACCTTAAACTATTTTTTGTCCTCACTGCATGACATTAAACTGCGTAGTCCCCTTTCTTTATTCCTTACTGCAATACTTTAAACTACATAGTCCCTCCATTGTCCAACATGACGTTAAACTGTGTCCAATCCCTTATATGTCCTATATGATGTTAAACTGTGAATCATTAGGGTTTTTGTTACCTCTTGTTTCTTACACCGAGTATGACTCATGTGAGATTAGAGTAATCTTCAACCATAACACCCTCTCTGGGCCGCTAAACATGCATAAGTCCCCACACCATTTTAGGTCGTTGTCCTCACGAACAACTTGATCACCAATTCATTATTTAATCGAACTATGAAGACTTTGATGCTTTCCTTCTAGGCTGGGTACATAGGCAACCTTCTAATGTCCAATCCCAAAACCAATATCTTTACATTGGTTCACCTCCATCTCATAGGATGTTGATTCATGAAGCCACCCCCAGAACCCATATTTTTACATTGGTTCACCATCGTCCTTACTATATGATGTAAAGCTATTCACACTTTTGTCACGTACGTCAATAAACTACAACATTCTTTGATAGCCTCACCTCAGAGGGAATCATTATTTACATTGATCTCCAATCATGTTATATTCCAAAGACTACGTGCATACATGGCAGTGCCCAAAACTTTAATCTTGGGTCAAACCATCATTGCACTAAAGTCCCTTTTCAACCTTCACTTGTATGAACCAAATCTGTACAGAGGGTATTTCATGAAATACGTATGGATTTATTCCCATCAATATAGGATAAGTAGGAACATTCGATCATCCCTCAAATCTATCCCCAAGTCATTGGGCCTAACCCCAAATTCCACTTTCAGTCCCTTGGCTGAAAAGTCCCCATGTGAAAACAAGAATATGGTATGAAAACCCTAGTCTTCAGTCACATCAGGTTTATAAAACACACAATGTGTATACGTCATTATGGTCCAAGCTCTATGACCCTAAACTAAGATCTCCTACACTCTCATCCAACATGATGTTAAACTGTATTTCAAGAACTACGTATGGCTTGATTCCCATCCTTATGGGATACGTAGTGATTTCCAGTACCTCAATTCAGGACCCAGCCATAACATGATTATGGTTAGCATTGGTCTATGTATCTCCTTCATGCATTGGAAAATACTCATTTTCTTGTGTCATACTCCTAACATTAAATACTTCTAGATCTCAATAACCCTTTTCTTGAATTCTTATCACAAAATGTCTGATACTTGAGAGTTCTTTTGCCTAACTATTCAGCACGTGCCCTTAGGCGACCTTTCATAAGTAGTCTACATAACGGACCTGTCAGCTAAAAGCTGCTATTATTTGACTATGTAGTCAATTCCCTTAAGTGTCCCTGTATAACTCAACCCCCTAATATGTTTTTCAAATAGTGGTAACTTCATTCTTGGGAGGAAAACCTATTTTGTCCTTATTTGTCTTAACGATAATATATAGGGATCTGAAAAATTAGTCATCCTTAACATATTTGTCCCATACTCTTTTACATGATATGAAAGTATTTAAGTCTATGGTTTATATTTCCCTTCCCTACATTTGGGTCAGACCTTCATAGGAGTGACATTCATCCAATTATTTTACAATCTTGATTGGGAATATCTTCTCGATATTAAAGTACCTCTCTCCATACAACAAACTCTATGCTTTGGAAAATTTGAATCTCCATAAAAATACACTGGCTTTTTAGCAGTAGAAAATTAAAAAAATTTAGACTTATTTTGCTTGACTATGAATCACATGCACCTAGTTTTCCTTGTATAAGTAGTCAACATAATGGACCTATCAGTCAAAAGATGCTATTATTTGATTATGCAGCCAATGCCCTTATGTGGCCCTGGAAAATTCAACCCCCTAATGGGTTTGTTAAATAGTGGTAACTTCACTCTTATTAAATACTTCCTCTAATTCCATTTATCCCTTTTTTCATATCATTCCTCATATTAAATTTTTTTTAAGTCATAGTTAAAATTTTTTCCCTAATACTTGAATGTGGTAATATGTTTTCAGATAAATTATCAAGGAATTGAGTCAATTTTAATTCATTCGGTCAAAGCTATTCGACCTTAAACATCATCCTTTTTATGTCCGACGTGCATGAATTTAAACTGCCCACAAAAGACAAGAGAACTCTGAATAAAAGTCAAGTCCCAGCTCACTAAACATAAATTTTATATGATTTAGGTAATATTGAGCAATAAAAGGATTCAATGTTTTTAGGGTTATTTTTATAATCCTAGTAAAAAATCAAACTATGCTTACTAGGCCCATTGGATTAGGTAAAAATTTAAAGCAGGTAGCAAGAGAATGCAGACACAAATGATTGAAGATGAAAATGTTTTTAATTGATGCAGAAGGAGTTAGAAGGACATCCACATATTGGATTCTCTTCTCTTTTCCAAGAATTACAAGAGGCTTTCAACATAATTCTTCATTTGATTTATGGAATCCCGAGCTTCATCAGCATCCACTTGAAGTTCATGCACTCGACTATATTCACCCTTTTTAGATTGATGGAGTGATTTCTTGGCATCTGCGATGGCTTTCATACCATTTGTTTGAACTCCATCCTGTGAATTGTGAAGTTGTTCAAGTTCCCCAGTAATAGCATCTAACTGTTGCTGAAGGTGCATCTGCTGGACAACTTTCTCCATGATCTTATGCTTCAGCTCCTTCAACTTGGTAGCATGATCAGACTTAGCTCGGGACACTACAACCTCAAATTCACTGATATTGGTTAACAACCTCACCCTGGTCAAGTATTGACGGTACCTTTGCTCCGACTCCCTCCATAAAATGACTTGTTTCACTGCGGCATGGATCTCTTGATATCCAAAACTACCAAGTCCCAACATGACGAACAGGGATGACAATCGCGGGATCTTCGAAGATATCTCTTCAAGAGGCACTTTAGATATGATCTTATATATGTTCTTCCATGCCTTGCGACATGAAAATTGGAGCTCCTTTTTTACCTCTGGTTCTAATTTAGGATCAATATCACAGGGGGGAATATAGTCCGGGATTATTGCACTTAGAGAAGTTCCCTGTTCTGCTCCTTCCCCCCTGACCCTTGTTACTTCACATTCTATTCCCATTGGGGTGGAGGCTGAGGCTTCACCTCTAGATCTAGCCACTAAAACTGACGACCCTACATAGTCAATTAAAAGTTTTGGTTAGTTTCAAAGGATAACAAAAGTTGATTAAGATATCTAGAAAATTAAGTGAATCCACAAATATTATTATCTCTTACCCAACGGTAGATCAGCAACATGAGAAAGCTCCTCCCCGTATTTCCTAGCTTGAATAGGATTTTTAGGATGGGTTTCAGGAAGCTCTACCAGGTTAAGCTCCACTTGAGCTAGTGTCTCTGCAATAATAGGGTTGTCTATACCCCCTTCAAGCATTGGAAGTTCAGCAGCTTGCTCAGATGGAACTGCACATTTCAACCAATCATGGCTAGATATGTAATAATAAATTTTTTAATAGGACGAAGGATAACACTCACGTACAAAATCATCTATAATACAAGTTAATTTAACTTGATCTAAAATGTCTTCAAAAGATGTGCCAAGTTTCATCATTTCATCCAGTGATATCTCAGATTCCTGGTTAGTCTCACCATGAGGATTATTCGATGTATCTTCTTGGCGACCCTCATCCTGCGACCTCTGACCCCAGACAGCTTCTTTAGAGAAAATTGCGGAGTCAGTTACAGTGGCCGCCAAATGTTCTGGTGCAGGTGTTGAACCTAAAGTATCACAGAATGGAAGTCAGTTGATGTTTTCATTCAACATTTTATGAAGCATTGTTAATTTACCAGAAGAAGGCTCATATCTCCTTACAACAGTAGTAGGAGAAGTACTGGGAACATACGCTGGCTCTTCTTCGAGAGCAGCCAAGTTAGCATGAATTTCTAACTGTTCACCAGCACCCTCCATCATCCTCAGAGGAGGGTCAGTCCTTTTCCTCAAAGGGGAAATTAAAGAAGCCCCTGAAATCCCAAGAAGTATGAGAAATCTTTTCATGAGTTAAGGTCCATGACTATATGATGGACTTACCACTACTCATGAAGCATTTAGCTGTGTACTTGTTCCTTCGATGTCTTTTCTTCTTTGCCTTTTTTGGGAGTATTGACATCATCATATCTAAATAAAGGAATTTGAGAATGAAAATCCATGTATAACACCTCGTCCATGGCTTGCGGGCATGGAGATACCTCACCCGACTCACGAGGAGATTCAGTAACTCCGATAGTGGTGCCGTCAGGGCTATACTGTGGTGAAGGAACCTCAGTAGTTTCTTTCTTTACAAGACACAAAATGAAGAAATTAATTTCCTTGAGTAACAAATATTTAAATGGAATCAATTTGAAAATCGAATAAGGATAGAGACTTACATCTTCAGGAGCCATGTAATTGTGCCACTCCTCATCTCTGGAAGCACCAGTCCCCTCAGTGGTGCCACGATCCATCATTTCCTTCCCCAGATTTGTGATAGGAATGGAATCATCAGTGGAATATATGATCATCTCCAACTCTCTGACGTAATCCCGCACTTCATTGGGGTTATCCTCGAAACAGATATTAGTAGAAGCCCAAAGATTCCATACTCTAGGGATGTGTATCCCTTTGCATAAGTCCAGCCATGCAGTTTCAGCATCGTAATATAAACTCTGCCATGTCTGGAAATCCTCTAGTTGTAGATATTCAGTATGTGTACCAGAAGGCTGCAAGGAGGGTCCTACAATCTTGGACTTCAACTTCTTCCGAGATCCTACAATCACATATAAAGGATAAGAAAATAAAACTTGTTGCTCTATAAAGTAATGGAGATTAAATTGCCTCAATGATATAACTCACCAGGAGTCGATGGAGTGGGTCTCTTAATTCTGGAAGGAGGATTATATCTGGCACGAGGCCTCTTTCACACATGTTGTGCCTCATCAGCCCCATCCTGAGAATTCGGCGAGTCAGCCTTGGGTGAGGAACCTGGTGAATCAGCTCCGGGTGTGGAAGAGTCACCTTCCTAATGAAGGGTTTCTTTCTCGATAGTTAGATTTTTTCCCCGCCCGAGGAATCAGATGATTCAGTACCCCTTCAGGGTATGATCCTACGCAGTTCTCGGCATACCATGTAGTCAAGTGACTCGCCCCTCTAGCAACTGGTAGATCAAACATTTCCCCGATCTTCTCCATAGCTGTCAGCAACCAAAGTTGTCGGGAAATCATTGGATGTTGTTCTAACTTCACATGCATAGTAGGGGATACAACAATCTGCAGCATACAATTTAATTGGTTTGAAAATCTGTATGGAGCATAGGCCTCACATATAATCTCTTCGTCAATCCTGGTGGCCAATACACCATCTCTGCATGCTAGCATGTATGACCTCAATTCTAGACTGGTTGTTCCATCATCAACAAACCGCCCGGTTGGTAGGTTTCCATAAGGAAATAAATGGAATTCCTTAAACATTCTCATCCTTACCTTCATATCATAGGAGTTGAGGGATAACAGAAAAATTCCAGAAAATGCTTACACTGATGACCTAAAAGAACTTCCAGAAACCTGTACTCTACTCTGTATAGCATATGTCCTGAAATGAGTGGAGATCCATCCCCAAAAAACATAGAATGGTCCCACTATTATCAAAGTATACTTACCCATATAAACATGGAGTAAGATATTGTGAATCTTTGCCATAATGGGGGTGTCCAACCCAACCATTTTCCTCTCAGCCAACTAGGCTGCAACAACGAAGGTCCCTGTCCTGACGCCTCCCTTAGAATCCCTAACTGGAAGAAGATAAACACTGAGCAACAAGGCTAAGAAGCCTACTAGATGGGTCTTCTCTAGGATTCTATGATCCACTTCATACCCCCACTTTTCAAATTCTCCTGCTTCTAGGATTGGCCAGAATGTGCCAAAAGCACCCCCCTTCTTTGTTCTGGGGCAGGTAGTAGGATGAGTAAATGTGGGACCCTTCTCCTTCTTCTTGTTAAGAAACATATTCATCCACTCCTTTGGATGAATATCCTTTCTAGAATGAGTTTTGGAGGTCTTTGAGTTCTTGATCTTTTAGAAAATTTTCAATAATTCCCGAGTCAAAGCCAGAGTCTTCTCTGAATCATTCCAAGTCGTCTTGGGAGGGATGAATTCATCATACATATCGCCTAAAATTGGAGCCCCCGAGATCTTGTAGACATCCCACAAACTGATGCCTAATTCTCCATGAGTCAGATGGAAAGAATTGGTTTCTGGGCTCCAGTGGCTGATTAGATCCGACACAAAGTCATCATTCCTGTAGATATATGTCTGCCCAGCCCAGACAACTTCATATTTTGCAGCTCCTTTTAGATCCTTGACAAAAACTGCACAGTTTTGTCTCACCCAATATGCCCACATCCAAGTCGGCTTCACACCTCCTCCAGTACATAAGTCCCAACTCTTCTTCCATCCTTTAGATTGATCCATCTGAGAGTTTCGGAAGATTGAGAGATAACAATGCGGCTGCAGCTCAGGCTTATGAGGTTTCAGATCTGGGGCACATGGGCTATGATGCATTATAAACGCCTTCTCCACTATTCCAGCATTTACAAATGATCCTCCAACTGAGACATTTGCTGAAGAAAAATTGGTGTAATTCTGAAACCAGGAATGTGGGAGATAGTTCATTGGCTCTGGAATTTTGACTCCTTGCAGATGACCAAGGCCATATAGAGGTAGGTAGATGCTTTGTGGGAAATTACAGGGATACTTCTTCAAGTACTTGGAAAAATCTGGGAGAGTTATGTCGCAGATATTATAGTAATCATGGCCAACGATGTTCATCTTGTCATCAATCTTCTTGCTGGCCAGCTCATCGGCCATTCCAATTCTCTTGGGATCCATTTAATCTACACAAACATCAGATAATTAACTTTTATGTTAGTTTATTTTTTATAATTTTTTTTAGAAATTCGAAAAAATGGCTAAGGCATTAAGGCGCACAAGTCCCATGTTGGAACACAAGTCTAATCCAGTCGTGCAAGTATGGGCGCATAGATGTCACCGCAAAAGTCCAAATACCTCTGCAGAAGTGCGGCACAATTTAAAAGAAGAAATGAATCACAGACAGCAGCACTTGCGCGATGAGAGCCTGATTTCTTTGAACGAAGTGGTTCCGTATATTTATAGGCAAGGCCGTACCTCTGTGCTTCGTACCCTATGCGGCTCGCACCTGCACGCCAATACTTGCGCGCTCAAAACCTGCTCGCCCTAAATTCCTTGGTTTTCTCTTTTACCTCAGAGTCAAATCCTCTTTCCTTTTTCAGATCCAACTCTGAGGGGGGAATTTTGATGATTCTCCTTTCCATCATAGAGACTAACGAATCAAAAAGGGGAATACCTTATACACAAAGAGATTCATCCTTTGAAGAAACATAAAAAATTGACAAAGGCATGAAAAAGAAACTCTTTAAGCATGGGTCACACATGTTTTATTTTGGTCGTGCAAGTATACATGCGCACAACATATGGGTCACGCAAGTCACTTGCGCGCCCTATTCATTTTTTCTCTAAAGGCCCTCAATGGCTTATAAATACCCCCTGTGGGCCCCCCATTTTGAGGACGAAAAATCTAAAAATCATAATTAAGCTCTGGTCTCTCTAGTCTCTGCTTGAAGTCTTCTGAATACTTCTAAGGTAATTTCTTACCTAGAATTGAAGATCTAAAGAGGAATAATAAGGCCTAAGTGTTAGAACTCATTAACACTTGCACACCTAAGTGTCCAGCCCTTAAGGGAAATGGATACACTTGTGCACCGCCTTGTCCTCTCATGGAAACATGCGCGCCACCTATCTAAAAGCCTATAGGTATGATATTAAGGGATCCAATCCAAATTATCCCAAGTATTACCCAACAGGTTCTTCATCACCCAAGTGAACTCATGTCGTGCAAGTATACTTGCGCGACCCAGACTTGCGCGCCAGACTAATAATCCACACGCCTCCTTCCAATTCACTTCCTTTCCTTAAGTCTACCTTTCCTCTTTAAGGACAACCTTCAAAACCCTATTTAAAGACATTTATGGCATGGTTTTTTTGTTGGCTTCCTTATCTAAAAGGAATTCTGTGGAACATCTCTCAAAACCTCATGATTTACAAAACTTTATGTCCCTAAGGTTATATATTTCCTTTATTCAACCTCATCCTTTAAAATGATAAGATCTTTAATCTGGGCATCCTCTTGAGGAGTAAGCCCCAAGTTCCCTAATCTGGGTATCCTCCTTAAGAGTAAGCCCCATTCATAATTCCCCTTAACCTGGGCTTCAATTTTAGGAGTAACCCCAATATCAAATCCCCTTAACTTTGGCCTCCTTCTCAGAAGTAAGCCCCAAGTCTCAAGTACCCATAACCTGGTCCTCCTTCTCAGGAATAAGCCTCAGTCATAAGTCCCCTCTAATTTGGTAATCCTTCTCAGGATTAAGTCCTAAATTAAGTATCCAAATCTCTATAAAGAACATATATGTTTATGGACCTTATTCCCGAGTTTCTTTTCTGAAGTAAATCCCAATACTCATATATCTTGGGCAATCATACATACGTAAGCCCCACATCATTTCTTATGATTGCATCTTTCATGGAATAATCATCTGGTTTTACTGATACCTCTTGTTTCACATATCGAGCATGACTCACGTGAGCTTAGAGCGTAAAAGTAAATATGAAATTTTTCTTTGGGCCATAAATCATGCATAAACTCTATACTTCTTCACTCAAACTACGTGGGTTCTAATTCCTTTTTCTAAACAAGGATACATAGGTAGCCCATCTGCAGGTACGATCCCAACTCTAAAATAATCCATGTCCTTCTAAATGACAATAAACATCAAGTGCCCCACTGAGTGGATTTAAAACCAGTATGGTTATCATAATGACCAAGAGATTTATATATAATGTGTTGAAGGATACCATTGACTAAGAATATCTAATAAATACAGATGATTCTCTATTGAGGAAGAACCTCAAATACATATAAAAATATTCTCTAAATATCATACATATCAATCATTGATTGTTAGATCTATAGGAAGAACTCATTTTTATGATTGGTAAATTAATAAGGATTCAAAAACATAAATCAAATCTATAAGATAGTCCCGTAGTAGACAATAATTCCCCCCAAAAAGGTGTGATGAGTCCGACATCCAATCCTCTGTACCAATGCAAATTCTTAAGCCTCATCAGTCCACAACTAATGAGCACCTTCCTTTGTAATGTAGGTACAAATGGATATAGAATCATTGGATGTTTCCGGTTCTATGAATAAACCCGTTAGAAACCGATTGGAATGTTTGAACCTTAAACAAACAAGGTCATCCCCATTTCTAGAGGAAACACAAGTTCTTTAGCACAATGCTTCGATTCTCCTTATACTCATAGCTTTTAGATTATATTAAAATATCATCTATAATGACTACCAAAAAATTGTCTAGGTAATCTCTAAAGACTATATTCATTAAGTTCATGAATATTTCTAGAGAATTAGTGAGTCTGAATGGAATTACTATGAACTCATAGTTCCTTTACCTTTACTAATACAAAACATGCATTTAATAGCATTGATATTTATCAGTGCTAGAAAAAAGTGCCCATAAATGGAATATTTATCCGCGCTAAAGAAAGTACTAATAAATTGAACCCTTTATGAGTGATTTTTTTAGAATTGATAAAGGGATCCTTTATCAATGCTTTATTTTTAGCACTGATAAAGGTTTCACTTTTTCATTGGTTTATAATTAGCACTGATAAAGGGTATCCTTTACCAGTGATTTATTTTTAGCGCTGATAAAGGACACCCTTTATCATCGCTATATTTTTAGTGCTCATAAAGGAATCCTTTATCAGTGATTTTTTATCTTTAATAAAGGTATGAATGAATAAAATTAAATAATTAAATAAAAAAATGATTTTATGAAAAAATATTAAATTTTTCATTAATTAAATAATTATTGATACAAATGAATAAATTTATTATACTATATATAAATGGTAAATAATAATAAATAGTATGTATTAAATATATATATATATGAAAAATGAAAATTAAACAAATTTAAATTTAAAATAAGTAAATTGAAAAAAATATTAAACATTTTATTAATTAAATTATTATTGATAATATTAATAAATAGTATATATTAAATATATAGATATATATTAATATATATAAATATGATTTATATATTAAAAAATATTTATGCATTTTACATTAAATAGTCATATATTTAGTGAATAATGGTTTATAATTAAAAATTAATATGAATTAAAAATACTAACTAATTGCATATAGTAATGGACATATAATTGAATGTCGTTTTGTATTTCAATTTAACCTGGATCAAATGTGTGTTATATTGATTTCATATATTATTAATTAATAGATTTTTATATACAATGCACACACAGAAAACTTATCCATTTTTTCAATATTGTTAGTGTAATTATTTTTACTTTATTCAATTTCAGTCATTTTTTACATGCATGCACTTAAAATTAGATATTCATCAATAATGTTAAAAAAATATTTATTAATACATATATATATATAAATAAATATATTTATAAATATACATACTATATTTATAAAATTATATTTTTATAACTATAAATAAAAAAATATTTTTTTAAAAGTATTTATATAATTATAAATAAACCATTATATATATTTTAATAATTATATATATTTGAATAATTATATATATTTAAATAATTATTAAATTTATAATAAATTTACCTAAATAATGAATATATTTACTATATATATATTTATTTATTATATATATATATAATTATAAAAATATATATAATTATAAAAATATATAAATATATATAATTATATAAATATATATAATTATATAAATAATATGTTTTAAAATAATTTATATAATTATAAATAAATAATTATAAAATTATAATAAATATATTTAAATAAGGAATATATTTACCATATTTAAATATATATATTTATCATGTAGATATATTTATTTAATTTTTTTTTAAAATTATAATTATAAATCCTTTATTAGTGCTTAAGTAATAAGCTCCGAGAAAAGAAATATTTATCAATGGATTTTTTTGTGCCGATAAAGATGAAGCTTTACGAGTGCTAAAACATTAACGCTGATAAAAGTGTCCCGATCAATTTAAAAAAACCTAACCTGTTCCAAACCCATCGCGATATCAGAAGATTTTCACAGAAGCCACCCAATGTTGGTGATCCTCCTCGGTGAATCGATGCTCGAATCACAAAAATCCACTCGAATCCCACAAACCCGCTGCCTCTAGTAGCTCGAACAACGTTTAACATCCAGTGTTCACTTTCAGTTAAGGTTTCTAAAGAAAAAATTGGGATCTGGATATGAGGGTATCATATTTTCTTCAACCTAGTGAGGTGGGATGATGTTTTCCTTTATAGGTTCTTATTTTCTTTCCGTATTTGTTGTTTTATTTTTGATTTTTTCTCCAATAATGTCATCTGTTATTTGCGCTCTAGTTGTTGTATACTCTTTTGATTTTGTCTATGATATTTCTTCTCTTGACTACTAATTTGGATATTCTATTTTTGTCATTTTAATTTTTTTGTTTTGAATCAATTTGCTTCACTTTCCACCTATATACCCCAACTTTCACTTAATGATTAATTTTGTTGTTGTTTTGAAATATTAGAGAATCACCCTTAGTCCACATATAAACTAGTTGAATAAATATTTATTCCACTATATAAATTTTGGAGGTTTTGGATATAAGAACCTTAAATGAACAAGAAAATTGATTTATCAAACCAATTTTAAGTCTAAGGATGGTGTGAAGTAGCAACATAAGCCAATTTTAGGAAATTCACATAATATAATTTATTTATTTAAATTATGTTTTAATATTCTTGTGCAAGTATTTTTTCTAAGAAATTTATTTTCTTAGAATTGTGTTGTTTTATTTTAAGATAAATCTTAGTAAAGATAATACCATATTTATTTATTTTCTATGGATCTCTATTTTCAAAGTTAGTTTGGGGTTGTATTTATTTTACTATGTTGTGATATTCTACTGTAAGGGTTACATATATTTTTATCAATTTAAGTTTATTTTATAAAGATACATATATGTACATACATATAGGGAAAAAATATATAGACACACGTATATATAAATATATATTTCTATCTATTTATATGAATTTTCAAAACTTATAAAGTAAGGGTGATTTTTTTATAATTTATTCACAAATTATGGTTCTGGATTTCCAAACTAAGAAGGTATTATAATTATTTTCAATAACAATTATATTTAAATGTAAATTTTTTTGAATGTATGTGTATTATAAATTCCATGATATATATAAATATGTATATGATATACATTTAATTTTTAATTTAATAATTCCTTAGGTTTTTAAATCAGTTGTTCCAAAAAAATATAATGAAAGTTATCAAATTCTATATATTTGAACTTATTTTAGGTATTCATCATTTTCGGTATACATGTATTGGTTCCACCCCTAGGAATATTTTATTACTATCCATTTATATGAAATAACTCTTTATTTATTAAAATATTTTATCAATACATGTTTATATCTTCTAGTTGATTGAATAGGAGTTTATTATTCTTATATATATCATATTCAGGTTTCTTATTACTGTTTAATTTCCTATATTATTTTTTCATTTGTTTAGGGTATTTAATAAATACATGATATGTGTCAAACAACAGTTATAATTTAAATTTGTTGCTTGAGACTCATCCCCCATCTCATTTATAGAAAACTATCATCCTCATCAACTTCATCTCTCGAATAGCCATTATAGTAATTTTTTTCTTGAAACTCACCCCATAACTTTTATGTTGCTTGTCCTAATATGAAGATTATTCCTCCCATGTATGACTACTGCTTAGAGTATTTAAAAAAATATAGGAGCATGTCCATAAGAGATAAAGGATGTGTCAAATAATAAAATGAAATAATAAATGTCCAGGAGATGAGTTGATAAGGGTGAGTTGTATATAACCTTCACCTTTGAATGAATTCACAGGATAAAACCTTCCATAGTGGAGTAATTATTTTCATAAATTCAATTATCTATATTCTTCAATATACTGAAATTATTTGAAACAACCAAATGTTGTGTTTCCCTTATTAGAGTTGACTATAAATTCCAGCTTTGATAATGAATATCTTATGTGTATTTATTTATTTATTTTAAAAAATTAATATTTTATGAATCCAATAGGATGAATATGAATAAAAATGGATTCATGTTAATCTTTTGAAAAAAAGAGTATAAATATTGAGTTAAAGAGTTCATCAAGTTTGCAAGAGAGCATGCGTACAACCCTTATCAAATCATCTCTCTATGTTTGTGTTGTTGTTATTCAATACATATTAGTCTGGGGAGTTGAAATAACATTTCATTTTTCATAGAATACATTAGAGCTATAAATTTTGGACTAAACATGGGAAAAAGTTGAATATGGACACCATTTGGGATTATAATACAGTTTATGGATCAATTGATAGGAATACTAGTGTAAATGATTATGGAGATTACATGGAATAAATGAAAATGGAAATTGAAGATGAACTTCATGATTTTCCATAGTTGTTAGAGGAGTTAAATAGTGGTTCCAAGAAACTATTGTATACCGGTTGTACTAAATACACAATATTTTCATATGTATTGAAGTTATATAATTTGAAAGCTGGCAGCGGATGGAGTGACACCAGCTTTACAGAACTACTTGGCCTCTAGAATGATATTCTACCAGAATAAAATGAACTACCATGCCAAAAATATAATGTTAAATGAACATTATATTCAATGAGAATAATCTATAAGAAAATTCATGTTTTTCCAAATGACTGCATATTGTTTCACAAGGACCAAGAATCACTCATAAAATTCCCAGAGTTTTTCACATATCGATACAAGAAAAATGAATCATATCCTTTGAAATATGTATGGTAATATCCTAACATTCTATGGTTTAGAAGACTATATGGATGTTGGGAAACTGTGAGTCAGTTGACATGACATATAGATACAATAATTAAATATGAGAGCCTACACCATCCATTAGATTCTCCTCAATGAAAGAAAATTTATTATGAGTATCCGGAAATTGGAAATGACCCAAGAAACTTTCATCTTGCATTATCTATATAAGGAATAAATCCTTTTTGTGTACAAATTAGTACTCATATTACATGTCCCATAATGTTGGTAAATTTTAACTTTTCACCATGGTTATGCATGAAGCGTAAATACATTATGTTGTCTCTGCTTATATCTGGACCAAAGAAACTCAGGAATGACATTGTTTTCTATTTTTATCCATTGATAGAAGATCAAAAATTTATGTGGGATAAATGTGTTACAATATATGATTATCATAGAAGTGAAGATTTTACATTTAGGACCATGTTGAATAGAATGATAAATTACTTCTCCACTTATGGAAATTTATCAGGATATAGAAATAATGGAATGTTGGGGTGTTCTATTTGTGAGAAACACACACACTCTATTAAGTTGAAAAATTCCTCGAATACAATGTTTTTAGTACATTGGAAAATTTTACCTCAATGATATAAAAACCAATCCTAGATGATAACATTTTATGGGAATATCAAACAAGGTACAAAAACAACTCTAGTAACGAGTGATGGACTATACAATAAAGTAAAAGATATTGAAACTATTTTTTTAAACCATTTTCGCAAAACCTTAAAAATTCAGGTTTGAATAAGAGATCAATATTACTTGAATTACCATATTGGAATTGTTTGAATGTGAGGCCAACAAGCTCGTACCCGAGTGGTAAGGGATCCTGCTTGGCATCCAAGAGACCCAGGTTCAAAATTAGGTGGAGGTAAATTTCTCGGCTACTGTAGAAGTACTGTAGAAGTTACTATTTGGTAATGTAGCAACCCGAAATATTCATCCTATTTGGGCCTTCAGGACACCGGTTTGGGCCTACGAGTCTCTAGGGCCTTCGGGTCATCAAAGGCCTTTGAGCTACAGGGTCTTTGGGCCATAGAGACCATGGAGTAGCCCAGTTCACACAGAAAAATCCCCAGAAGAGGATCAGAGCAACAAGAGTAGTAGCCACCAGAAACAGAGATTACCTGATTGGAAGAATGGGAGGGTATAGCAGCCACCATTAGGACCAGGCACCATGAAGCTTTTTGTGGAGCAATGATAGCCGATCAACAATGCAAGGTGGGGAGCTAGGTGATCAATGATGCAAAAGATGTGGAGGGTCAGTTCTAGTGGGTTGGGCCTATGGGTCAGTCGGGCCTTGTGACATGAGCCTATGGGTCATGTACAAGTTCCCCTTTAACCCTTAAAAGGGAGATTATCCATAATAAAATAAAAATAAGACCTTCAGGCCATTCAGGGAATTGGTTGTATGTGAGACATTTTATTTATGTGATGCATGCAAAAAATGTATTTGATTGAGTTATTGGAACATTACTAAATTTTACTAAAAAATGAAATTTGGCATCAAGTCTATGTTGGACTTGATTGAAATGGGGATAAGGTAAGAGTTGGCACCAGTGAAGGGTAAAAGGCATAATTTTCTCCCTCCAACAGATTTCACTCTATCTAGATAGGAAAAATTGAAAATTTTCATTTTCATCAAGGGTGTAAAAGTTCCACAGAGTTATTAATCAAATATCAATAATGTCATGTGAATCAATAATTTCAATTTACAAGGACTAAAATCAAACAACTGTCATGTTTTGATGCAAGATTTAATTCTTGTTTCTTTTTGTTGCATTCTGCCTCAAAATGTTCAATATACATTAACAAAACACTATTTCTTTTTCCAATCCATATGTAGTAAAGTTATAGACCCAGTGAAGTTTAACATCATGAATAAGGAGGTTTTAGTCATATTATGGGAATGAGAAATGTTATGACCACCATTTTTCTTTGATATAATGGTCCACCTCATGGTTCACTTGGTTATAGAGTTTCAACTATGTGGTCTTATCCATTACAGATGGATGTACACCATTGAATGATATATAATGAGTTTAAAATGATATGTCATGAATCGAAGTCATCCAGAAGGTTGTATTGCAGAATGATATATTATTAAAGAATATATTGAATTCTGTACCAATTACCTATCATATGTTGACAACATCAGTCTCCCAAAGTCTAATCACAACAAACACCATGTGGGTGAAGGTATTTTTGGAAGAAATGTTGTTACAATTTTCTTAAAAGAGATGGAGCAATAACACCTTTACATTTTACATAATAGTGAATATTTTGACCAATACATTGAACCCCACAAATAAATTCATAGATATTGGAATCCATCAAGGTCTGAATGATGGATATTGAATATTCATAATCAAGAGTTTGTAGAATGGTTCTGATATCAAATTTTTAAGTAATTATTAGAAAATATGAATTTAATTGCCGAATGACTTCAACGGATAGCCAGAGGACCAAATGAAAATGTTATATCCTATATTGGTTTTGTAATCAATGGTTATATGTTCTATAAAAAATAACATGATGATTGTAGTATAATGCAAAAAAGTGGTGTTATGCTTGTGGATGAAGCAAAGAACATATATGGTTCCAAGGATAGAAATCCAATTTATATAAATATGTAATATTTTTTCGTTATCAAAATGATATATGATTTAGATTATATAACATTTCAAGTTATGATTTTACATTTCAAATGGTTTGAAAATATAATTTTAGTGAAAGTTGATGTAATGGGCTTCATGAAGGTAAATTTCATCATGCAATGGGAAAAGGACGATCCATTCCTAATGTAATCACAATAAGTGCAAGTATTTTATGTATTTAACAAAAAAACAATAATTGATAGATTATCCTACTGGTGACTGGAACAAATGTCTTATTAGATGAAAATTCAATTGGGGATGACCCTTTTATTAGGAGATCACAATCACTTCATGTCGACGCAAATGTAGAAAATGTATTGTACAATAGAGGGACCACCAAGAGGGTATTTGGACTCTTGATAGAGGAACCAAATCCCTAAAACCATTAAAAAACTAAATAGAGTTAAATGAGAAGTTAAAAGTGTTTTTTAATATACTATATTTTCCCTCATAATATGATATGTTCTCTGCTGCATTAATACAATCAAAATTAAATATATGACTATTAATACAGATAATATCTTCTACACATGAAGTTGTTACCAATACCTAAAAAGAACATCTATATTGAAGTAAAACCTTTGGAAATATGTAAATGTAATATTATGATATACATTGTCTATTTTTACCAAAAAATAATATAATGGAACATTGATTTAATTTTTATTATCCCTTGTAGTGTTTTATTTATTTTAGAAGATTCCTATCCTTCTGTCATGCCTTTACAGGAAAATAAATGACACTATCTCTTCTCAATCACAAAGGTAATCTTGATGTTTTCATAATAAAATCATTTTCAATATAATTAATGCATTGTTTCAAATTTATGTTTAATTTATATATTTTTAGTATTACTCCCATAATAATTATTTTCTTATATAACTATATTCTTTTGTTCGAGTTGGGGTGGTCTCTGTTTATTTAATTCCTCTCTATACAAAAACTTCCATATACTTTGGGATGTGTATTAATCATCCACACCTCAATATGACACACAGTGTGACCAGTATGACTCCAAGTACTTATTTATATTTAAAATTGACATTAAGTTTACTAAAATAGAAAACTAGAAAACTCAAAACAGAGAAATTATATTTTTATTGTTTTGATACTTTAAAACAATGATCCATAAGTCATTTATGATGCGTAGGAATAATTTTCACCTTAATATGATACATGATGTGCTCGACATGACTCAATATGTCTATTATCAGTTTAAAATCATCTTTTTGTTTAAAAAGTGTCACTCACTAAAAATTGATCAAACACACTCATATTTTCTTGATAATTTAGGAAAATGATTCACAATTGATTTTTTATGTGAAGGAATTTGTTTCACATCAACCCGATACATGATGTGATCAAAATGACAGAAAAGTGCATGATTCCAGTTTAAAATGACATTTTAAGAAAAAAGACAAATGAAGTAATCAAAACTAAGAAAAAACAATCGTATTTTTTGATACTTCAGGACAATGATCCATAAGTCATTTGAGACATGTATGAATCAAACACACCTTAATCCCACACATAGTGTGACTGGTATGACTCTAAGTGCATCTTTTTATTTAAAATCATCATCAATATTATTAAAATAGAAAACTTAACTACTCAAATCCAAGAAAACCCAATAATATTGTTTTTTAATTTACAAAAAATGATTTATAAGTCATTTTTTATGGGTAGGAATCAGCCACACCTCAATCTAATACATGATGTTCCATGTATGACTCAAAGTACCCATTCTCAGTTTAAAATCAATATTCTCGTTCAAAAAGTTTAACTCACTAAAAACTAATCAAACATGCTCAGGTTTTGTTGATAATTTAGGAAAAATTATTAATAATTCGTTTTTAATGTATAATAATTGGTCTTACATCAAACTAATACACGATGTGATCAAAATTTTTCAAAGTGTGTGTTTCTAGTTTAAAATGACATTTTAGTAAAATAGAAAATGAACATACTCAAAACTAAGAAAATAAATTAATATTGTTTTTATACTATATGAAAATGATACATATATCATTTTAGACATGTAGGAATCATCGTGACCTCAATCTGACCCACAGTGTGACCGGTATGACTCTAAGTGTGTATTTTTATTTAAAATTGACATCAATTTTAGTAAAATGGACAACTGGCCCACTCAAAACTGATCAAACACATTCTAATTGTTTTTATACATTACTAAAACAATCTATAAGTCATTTGTGATGTGTAGGAATTAGACACAGTTCAATATGACACACAATGTTATCATTATGACTCTAAGTCCATCTTTTTATTTAAAATTATCATCAATTTTAGTAAAATAGACAATTGACCTACTAAAAACTAAGAAAACGAATTTATATTATCTTTATACATTACAAAAAAAATCCATAAGTCATTTTGGATGTTTATGGATCAACCAAACATTAATTTGATACATGATGTGTCTGGTATGACTCAAAGCCTCCGTTATTAGTTTAAAATCGACATTTTAGTTCAAAAAGTGTCCCTCACTGAAAACTAATCAAATTCACTTGTTTTTTCTTGATAATTTAGGAAAAAAAATTCAAATGTAATTTTTGAAATGTAGGAATTGGTCTTAAATCAAACCAATACATGATGTGATTAGAATGAGTTAAAGTGCACGTTTCCAAATTAAGAAGACATTTTAGTAAAAAAGAAAACTGGCGTACTCAAATCAAGAAAACAGATTCATATTATTTTGATACTTTAGGAAAATGATCCATATTTCATTTTAGATGTGTAAAAATCATCTAAACCTCAATATGGCCCACGATGTGACTGATATGACTCAAAGTGCATATTTTTATTTAAAATTGACATCAATTTTAGTAAAATAGACAACTAACCTACTCAAAAATGAGAAAACACATTCAAATTATTTTGATACTTTCACTACTAGAATTCAAGGTATTTGTAATGGGTTATTTGCAATGGGATCCCGTCACAAATAGGCTTTAGCGACGGGGCCCCATCGCAGGTAACCCATTTTAGAAAATGCCGTTGCAAAAACTATTATTTGTGACGGGCCCATCGCAAATAATATTTTTTCGCTGGGAAACTTCACCGTCGAAAATATGTCTCTGATTATATGCTTTATATACATATATATATATATTCTCTTTTGCGATGGTCCCGTCGCAAATACGTTTTTGCGACTGGCCCGTAATCCGGTCGCAAGTGTTTTTTAATTTTTTTTGACTATTTGTGATGGGCCCGTCCCAAATAGTATTTGCGACGGGCCTGTAATCTCATTGAAAATACCTTTTTTAAGAAAAGATTATTTAAACTATTTGCGATGGGATCCCATCGCAACAGATCCCACCGCAAATAATAAATAAATTTTAAAAAAAATTAATAAAATTATGATTATTGAAAAATTAATTTTAATATTATTAAAATATTAAAAAAATAAAAAATATTAAAATTCTCAATATTCACAAAAAAATATAAAAAAATCATAAAATATTATTATGATCATTGAAAAATTAATTTTAATATTATTAAAATAATAAAAAAATAAAAAATATTAAAATTCTCAATATTCACAAAAAAATATAAAAAAATCATAAAATATTATTATTATTATTAGTAAAATAAACACATATTAAAAAATATAATACTGAAAAGATATATTTAATAAAATTATGATTAATGAAACAAAAATATAATATTATTAAAATAATAAAAAAATAAAAAAATTAAAATTCTCAAAATTCACAAAAAAATCGTAAAATATTAAAAATTAAATTATGTAATAATCAGACCGATATAAAAGACAAAAACTGTAAATAATTCATATTACAAAAAATTTAAATTCAAATGTTTTTGACATAAAAAAATCACTAGGGGGTCATTTTCTGGAGGAGGTGGAGGAGCTGATGGACATGGTGGAGGAAACTCCATCTCTAAAATACAAGTCAGACATCGCATGTACTCCATCTGCTCATGATGCTGCTGCTTCCATCGATGCATCTACTCCTCGTACTACTAATGCTACTGCCATCGACACATCTCCTCCTCATGCTGCTACTGATGACGTATCTCTTCTTGCTACTTCAACAAACTCTCTATAAGGTCATTCTGAGGTCAGAACTGCTCCTGATATTGTGATCCAGAAGATGATGTCTCTCCAGGAGCTCCTTTCAAGCTGGAATCCGACATCACAGCAGTACCATAAAAAGTACCAGGAGTCACATGAGAGCCGATACCAACTACTCGGCCCTTCACAAATCCATATTGAGTCGCCTGCATCCATCCCGCCTCGTCAAAATGGTGGGCACTGGTCTGATCAGTCGCCTCGTCCTGACCCTCAACCTGTGTCTGAGAAGTCGCAACCTCATATGACTCCTTCAATTCCAATTTTAATTTAAAATTGTGAAAATAATATATGCATCTAATTATCAAACTGAAAAAAATAAGACTAACCACAATCTGATGCTGGCGACCACCTCTAATATCTCTGATGGCTGGATCACTGTACATCCTCCAATAAACATCGTACTCTGTAATATCGGGATGCTCGAATGCCGATATGAAAATAAAATAAACTGTTTATATTTGAATTTATATAAAATATTTTAAAAAATACTTACCAGATGCTCTCTATGTGTACTGAATGTATGAATACCAGCTCGATACGTCACCTCCTGTCTCCCCCAGTTCTCCAAACCTAATGAAGAACTGCTCTGAAATCTACCACCCAACTAGTGTGCACATAATCCATCCCAAATCTGAGATAAAATGTACTCTGGTCGGTGGGATCTACACTACTCATCAAATACAGTCACTCCTTTCTTAATGGACTTCTTTCTCAAATTGTACAAAAACTGACGCAAACACTCACGCATATCCACCCCCCATGATGCATGGATATCATCATGCATGCTATCATCGATGGGATACCATAAACCATATAAATAATTTATAATATCAAGTTATTAATAAAATAAATTTCAAAATAAATATTACTTATTTACGTAACATCCAATGATTGTACATGCCAAGCTGCACATCAATGGGAGTCTGTTCCCATGTGGTCCATGGCTGAGAAAAATAATTGCACAAGATAGTGATCCCCTATCCAACAGCTACATGCGAAAAAATATGAAAAAAGAATAAATAATCAAACAATTAGTATATAAATAAATAAATTAATGAAATATAACTAAAATATATAGGTTACCATACCTCAGTGTGCGTGGATAGAAGCCAAGACATGGACGTTTCTTGGGGATAGGGCCAGGAATCATCAGTCGCGCAAGACCGCACCCCCTATTCATACCTCCTAAATCACCAGTAGGCTGGGGATCAGATGATTCCACATCCCCCTCATCCAAAGGTAGCTCAACCTTCTCTAACTCACGAAATAGATCAGAGTCCATCTGAAACACAAAATGATTTCTGTTAGTAGATAGTTGAAAATAACTATTATATATATATATATTAGTTATGATCATAACCAGCATTTAACTATGCCAATGTTCACCTTCATTATCATCTTCATATCTAACAATGCCAATGTCTTCATATTCCTCTACGACATCATCAATATCTTTTTGAGATTAACTTTCATCATCCCTTGTCATTTCAATTCCATTTGTAACATCATTAACATCTTCGTCACCATGGACCCTTAATTGTGGGGTGTCCTCATCGTTATTCATGTTTCTTTGTGAAAAATATAGATTTTGATTAATATCTTGAAAATTTTCAATTTCTTCCCCTTCAGCGGAACCACATTCAGTTTGAGTTAATTGATTTTCATGAGATTTCATTTTTATTATGCTCCACCAATCACTCAGGTCTCTTGAAGTAGCACAATACATTGGGTAAAAAATTTGACGTGATTGTTCAGCTAGTAAAAATGGTTCATTTACTGCAAGAAGACTTTTAAATTTAATATCGATGATTCCATGAGTCGGATGAACACACTAGCCTCTCTCATTATCCAACCACAAACATTTAAACATCATTATGTAATTTTGTCCAAGATAACATAGCTCAATAATTTTATCCAGAATGTCGTAAAAGTCAACTTTAGTTTCTCTATGACACGATCCTCTCATACAAACTCCACAGTTCATTGTTTTTTTATTCCTCATATGCACGTGTATGAAATAAAAAACTATTCACCACATATGAATTATAACATTTAACCATTTTGGATGGTGGGTTACTCAATATACACAGTCTCTTATCAATTTTATCAGCATGTTGAGACACCGGGAAATTTGTAAAACATTTATCAATATAATAAATTCTAAACTGGATTGATATTAAACCATCAATAATTTATGTTACCAGCTTTTTAAACCATTGAGAATTTTTTTTGTCTGTGTTCTTCAAGAGCAGCTGCTTTAATTTGTGGAACTTGTTTCTTGATATGATTATCATATAACCTACAAATAAAATAAGTTTACACACTGTAAAAGCAATTATAGAATAAATGATAGAAGTACTCATAGTACAAATGCCGTCATTTCTGCACAGTTGAGCGGAACATATGTATGAGCTCTGTGACATTCATCCTCTGAAATCCATTGTTCTTGAACTCCACCGAAGCCAATATTTGGATGATTAAAAACTGATAAATTATTGTCTATTTCATCATTAACATTTCCCTAATTCTGTCCCATGTGGTTTTGTTTTTATGGATATTCAAATTCAATATATTGAGAGCAGAAAAAGCAATTTCCTCTTGCAAATAAGCTTCAGCAATTGAGCCTTCAACTAATGCTTTTTTACAGACTTTTTTCTTCAATTTCTGCATGCATCTCTTAAATGGGTACATCCATTGAAACAGTACTGGACCTCCACATTTAACTTCATGTGGAAAATGTAATATCAGATGTTCCATTGAGTCAAAGAAAGTAGGTGGAAAGATATTTTCCAGTTTACATATAATTACAGTAACATCTTATTCCAGTTTTCTTAGCTCATCATAATCAGTTGTTGCTTAAAAAATGTCTCGAAAAAAAATGAAATGTCTGTTATCGAATCCCAAATCACAGAATTAAACAAACCTCTGAATCCAATCGGCATAAGTCTTTCCATTATAACATGACTATCATGACTTTTTAATCATGTAATATGACTATTCTTAACATATCTACCCAAATAGAAATCATATCCATCTGGAAGTCTCAAATATGTAATCCACTGACAAAATAATAAATAACTCTCTTTGGACAGTGTATATGCTGCTTTTGGCTTCATTAACCTCTGTGATCTGACATTTTCAATTAGTTCAAGTTCTTGTCACCTACAAATTTGGGCAAGATCTAATCATGTTTTTAAAGTATCTTTGGTTTTATTTGGTGTATCCAAAACTGTATGAAATAAATTATCAAAATAGTTCTTCTCAATGTGCATGACATCCAACATGTGTCAGACCAAAAAATCCGACCAATATGGGAGATCCCAAAAAATGATTCGTTTTATCCAATTATGTTCTTTCCCAAAGCCATGAATTTTCTCTTGGTTTACTGTTGGCCCAAATGTGATGGGAGTTAATGAAAATACAACTGATTTTTACTCTATACCTAAGATCATTTTTGGAGGTTCATCCCTTTCAATTGCTCCTTTTCTAAAATGAGATTTTTTCCTTCGAAAAGGATGATTTGTTGGAAGAAATCTATGATGACAGTCAAAATAGAAAGGTTTTTTTCCATTGACGAGCATAAAAGCTTTTTTTTCTTTCATACAGTAAGAACATGATTTCTAACCATGTGTACTCCAGCCAGATAACATGCCATATGCAGGAAAGGCACTAATTATCCACATCAATGCAGCTTTTAATTTGAAATTTTGTTTCGCAGCAACATCATATGTACTAACACCATTACTCCACAATGCATTTAACTCATCAATCAATTTTTTCAAATAAACATCAATATTCTTTTTCGGATATCCTAGGATTAATAAGGTCAAAAAGACATAGGGATCTTTCATCAATATCCATGGAGGTAGATTTTATGGAGTTATAAAGACAGGCCAACATGAATGCTGACTACCATAAGAACCAAACGGATAGAAACCGTCCGTAGAAAGACCCAATCACACATTTCAGGCTTCTAAATCAAAAGATGGATGCAGACGATCAAAATGTTTCCATGAATCACCATCATATAGAAGATTCAAGCTTTTACCAGTTGAAATATTGGTTTTGTGCCATGACATCATTGACGCAGTGTTATGAGACATATATAAACGTTGCATCCTAGGTGTAAGGGGGAAATATCTCAAATATTTTATAGGAATCAATCCCGACTTCCCTGGTTGAGCTTATTTATACCTCGATTGTCCACATGTTGGACAACTATCCAACGACTCATTTTCACCAGAATATAATATTCAATCATTTTCCCATGCATTAATCTTCTAATAACTAAGGCCTATATTACTAACTAACCTTTTTCTCTCATAGTAATTTTCAGGCAACACATTTCCTTCACATAACAGTTTTTTAACCAAAGAAAATATCTGATCAAAACAGTTTTTTGACATTGAATTATCTGATTTAATAGCCATAAATTTTGAATCCTATTCTAATTTTCTTATCTTGCAACAAGGATATAATTCATCCTCAGAAGACCTCAACAACTCATAAAATTTAAATGGTGCCAACTCAGGAGTTAAATCAATATCATCAGGAGTTTCAGTTTGTTGAACAGATGGACCTGCAACATCATGTACTAAATTTTGAAACTGTGAAGGATCTGGAATCAATTTATTATTATCTTCTCTGGAACTATGTTCACCATGTTGATACCAAAAAACATAATCTGGTTGAAAACCAAACCACAAGAGATGTCCCCCAACCTTGTCAAATGTTTCAAACGTTCTCAGAGCACATTTTTTACAAGGACACATAATTGGGCCATCTGAAACATATTCTGGTTTTGATGATGAAAATGCTAAGAAAACATGAACACCCTCATTATATATAGGATTTAAACTAGAGCCATTTAGATTTCTGCGCTGATTTATCCAAACGCGATCATCTAATAATGACTGATGTCGACTTCCTTGTTCCATATTTTTCTACAAAATATAAAATCATCGCTGTTTTTGAATAATTTGAAATTATAAAAATAATATCGGAAGAAAGAAGATAAATAATTACTACTACTTATTAATAATTACCATTAATTAAAGGTGACACAATTTCCAGTGTATTGACGGCTACTATTTTTCCCGACGGCTTATTTACTTGCATCTTTCTCACACTCAAATCACAATGAAGAATCTGGTCGGAGGTACGCATATTCATTCTCGTATGCACAAGAATGAATATACGTATCTCATAATAGATTGTTCATTGTGATTTCAGTGTGAGAAAGATGCTAGTAAATGAGCAGTCGGACAAAAGAGCCCCCTTTTCGCCGATGAATCGTCTTTTTCCAACTGTCACCACCTAAAAAAATTATAAAAAATATGATCCTATGAATGCATATCCAATCTTGTGTATACAAGATTGAATATACCTATATAGTAGCACATTTTTCATATTTCTTTGAGGCAGTGGGAGTTGAAAGGAGAAACGTCATCGAGAAAAAGGAGTTTCATCAATCCACTGGAAATTATGCCAGTTTCTTGGAATTTATTAAAATTTATTAAAATTTCTTTCTCACTGTTCCTAACTAATTATTACCATTTATTTCTAATTATTACTAATTTAGAAATACTTAGCAATACTTAGCAAAATGAAAACTACTTGAATAATGAAAGGAAATTTGGTAATCATTGTTATAGAGATGATTACAAATTTTCCCTTTATTATCAAAGTGGTTTTCATTTATTAATTATAATTATATCGAATTATTATTAATAAAAAAATTATATTATCAATATTTATAAAAAAACAATATTAATATTGTTAAAATAATAAAAAATTTATAAAATATAAAAATTATCAATATTCTCAACAGGCTTTGCTCTATTCTTAACATGTTCAAATCTCAAAGGGTCTCCAATTATCAGGTCATGCACAATAAAAAGTTTGTGTCAGCAATGTCCAATGTAAACTCTATAATTGTCCTTGCATGGCTGATCACCTAGCGGGTAGTGTTGTAATAGGGCGACCAAAGTAATGTCGTTATCATCTCTAAGAATCATCTCACTCCCTTTAAATAGATCATTCTTCCTTAAAAAATTAAGGGGACATCAGTATCTTTCCATTAAATTTTCAAGGAAGAATGGTCTATGTAAAGGTTCATGTGATAAAATTATTATAGATGAGAAGGAAATGACTTGGGTTGTCCTATTGTAATGCTACTTGCAAGGTGATCAACCAAGCAAGGACAATTATATCTAATTATATCTAATTATCATTAATTATTACAAATTATTACAAATTATTACATATTATTACTAATTATGACTAATTATGACTAATTACAACTAATTATGACTAATTATGATTAATTATGACTAATTATGACTAATTATGACTAATTATGACTAATTATGACTAATTATTACTGTTTATTACTAATTATTACAAATTATTACTAATTATTACTAATTATATCTAATTATATCTAATTATTACTAATTATTACTAATTATATCTAATTATATCTAATTATTACTAATTATTACTAATTATTACTAATTATATCTAATTATATATAATTATATCTAATTATATCTAATTATTTATAGTTATTCCTATTTATTACTAATTACTACTAATTATTAATAATTATATCTAATTATATCTAATTATATCTAATTATTACTATTTATTTATAATTATTGCTAATTATTAGTATATATTAAAAATTATTAGTATTTATTAGTAATTATTACTAATTATTTCTAATTATTCTTAATTATTACTAACTATTACAATTTTTTAATTATTATTACTAATTATTTCTAAATATTACTAATTATTGCTAAACCTTACTAATTATAAATATTTATTCCTAATTATTAGTATTTATTCCCAATTATTACTAATTATTCTTATTTATAAATAACTATTATTATTTGTTACTAATTATTAATAATTATTACTAACTATTACTTTTTATTACTAAGTATTAATATTTATTAATATTTATTAATATTTATTACTCTTTATTACTATTTATTACTATTTATTACTAATTATTACTAATTATTACAATTTATTACTAATTATTACAATTTATTCCTATTTATTACTAATTATTACTAATTATTGCTAATTATTGCTAATTATTCCTAATTATTCCTAATTATTGCTAATTATTTCTATTACCTTCTAATTATTGCTAACTAGTTTTAATTATTCCTAATTAGTCCTAATTCTTGCTAATTATTACAATTCATACCTATTTATTACAAATTATTGATAATTATTGCTAATTATTGCTAATTATTACTAATTATTGCAAATTATTACTATTTATTTCTAATTATTGGTAATTATTTCTAATTATTGTTAATTATTAATAATTATTTCTATTTATTTCTAATTATTAGTATTTGTTGCTAATTATGAGTATTTATTAGTATTTATTACTAATTATTAGTATTTATTACTAATTATTACAATTTATTACTAATTATTACAATTTATTACTAATTATTACAATTTATTACTAATTATTACAATTTATTACTAATTATTATTAATTATTGATAATTATTGCTAATTATTACTAATTATTTCTAATTATTACCAATTATTGCAAATTATTCCTAATTATTGCTAATTATTCCTAATTATTGCAAATTATTACTAATTATTAGTAAGGTATACTAATTATAAATATTTATTCCTAATTATTCGTAATTATTCCTAATTATTACTAATTATTCGTAATTATTACTAATTATTCCTATTTATTAATATTTATTTCTATTTATTACTAATTATTGGTATTTATTGCTAATTATTGCTATTTATTTCTATTTATTTAAATTTATTGCTAATTATTTCTAATTATTCCATATTATTGCTAATTATTGCTAATTATTAGTAATTATTAGTATTTATTACTAATTATTACAATTCATTATTAATTATTACAATTTATTTCTAATTATTACAATTTATGACTAATTATTACAATTTATCACTAATTATTATTAATTATTGCTAATTATTGCTAATTATTGCTAATTATTACTAATTATTGCGAATTATTTCTAATTATTTCCAATTATTCCTAATTATTCCTAATTATTGCTAATTATTGTTAATTATTAATAATTATTAGTATGTATTACTAATTATAAGTATTTCTTCCTAATTATTTGTAATTATTCCTAATTATTACTAATCATTCTTAATTATTACTAATTATTTCTATTTGTTAATATTTACTTCTATTTATTACTAATTATTACTAATTATTGCTAATTATTTCTATTTATTTCTATTTATTGCTAATTATTTCTAATTATTCCTAATTATTTCTAATTATTGCTATTTATTTCTATTTATTTCCAATTATTTTTAATTATTCATAATTATTTCCAATTATTTCTATTTATTAGTATTTATTAGTAATTATTAGGAATTATTACTTATTATTAAAATTTATTACTAACTATTACAATTTATTACTAATTATTATTAATTATTCATAATTATTATTAATTATTCCTAATTATTACTAATTATTACTAATTATTTCTATTTATTACTATTTATTACTATTTATTACTAATTAATGCTATTTATTGCTAATTATTTCTAATTAATGCTAATTATTGCTAATTATTCCTAATTATTGCTAATTATTGCTAGTTATTGCTATTTATTTCTAATTATTGCTAATTATTTCTAATTATTGCTAATTATTTCTAATTATTAGTATTTATTGCTAATTATTAGTATTTATTAGTAATTATTAGTAATTATTAGTATTTATTACTAATTATTACAATTTATTACTAATTATTATTAATTATTGCTATTTATTGCTATTTATTACTAATTATTGCTAATTATTACTAATTATTGCTAATTATTACTAATTATTGCTAATTATTCTAAATTATTGCTAATTCTTCCAAATTATTACTAATTATTACTAATTATTAATATTTATTCCTAATTATTCCAAATTATTACTAATTATTCCTAATTATTACTATTTATTGATATTTATTACCAATTATTATTAATTACTACGAATTAATTATATATGTTACTAATTATCGTTAATAATTAATAATTACTACTAATTATTAAAAATTAATACTAAAAATTTCAATTTATTAGTACAAATAAATACTAATGACAAAACAATTTAAATATAATTTAATTACTACTAATCAACAATAAAAAAATTAACATAAAAAAATGAAATAAATAATAAATTAGAAAAACATAAATACCTTTAAGACTGATTTTCTATTGATGTAGATGGCTTCACAACTTCTTCGTGAACAAAAAAATTAACTTAGAAAAATTCTCTCTCTAAAATCCGAGTTTAGAGAGAAACATGATCTAAAATTTCAGAGCAATGAGAGGAAAAACGGATGAGGATATATATAGGTTAAAGTATTTGCGACGGGTATCCCGTCACAAACAGTATCTTTGCGACGGGACCCGTCGCAAATACCTATGCCCGCATTAATTACTGTCGGTGGTTAAAAAGTTTTTTGTGACGGGTCCCGTCGCAAATAGTCCATGCCGACACACCTTATGCGATGGGACGACATCCCGTCGCAAAAGGCTATAAACCGCCGTCGGTTATTTGCGACAAGCCCCGTCGCAAAAGGTGTCGGGTCGCAAAAAGCTATAAACCGTTGCCGGTTATTTGCGACGGGCCCCGTCGCAAATACTTAACTATTTGCGACGGTGGGATCCCACCATCGCAAATAGTTGGTTATTTGTGGCGGGTCGTTACCCTCGTCGCAAATAACCTCTTGGACGGACCTTTTGCGACATGATTTATTCCCATCGCAAAAGGCCCGTCGCAAAAATCCCTTTTTCCCGTAGTGTTTATGAAAATGATCCATAAGTCATTTGAGAGGTGCATTAATCATCCTTACCTCAATTCGACACATGGTGTGACCGGTATGAATCTAAGTGTGTCTATTTATTTAAAATTGTCATTAATTTTAGTAAAATGGAAAACTAAACTAATCAAAATTAAGTAAACACATTTATATTATTTTGATACTTTACAAAAATGATATATAAGAAATTTTTTATGTTTAGGGGTCATTCACACCTTAATCTAATACCCTATTTTCCCAGTATGAATCAAAGTCTCTATTATTAGTTTAAAATTGACACTTTAGTTCAAAAATTGTCACTCATTGAAAATTAATCAAATGTGATCGGGTGTTAATGATAATTTGGGAAAATGATTCATATTTCATTTGTGACATGTAGGAATTATTCTTACAGCAAATCGATACACAATGTGATCAAAATGAGTCTAAGTGTGTGTTTCCAGTTTAAAATGATAATTTAGTAAAATTGAAAACTGACGTACTCAAAACCAAGAGAACACATTTGGATTATTTTGATACTTTAAGAAAATGATCCATATGTCACTTGAGACGTTTATAAATCATCCTCAACTCAATATGACCCATGGTGTGGCCGGTATGACTCAATGTGCATATTTTTATTTAAATCCAACATCAATTTTAGTAAAACAGACAACTAACCTACTCAAAACTAAGAAAAAACATTCAGATTATACTAATAATTTATGAAAACAGTCAAAAAGTCATTTGTGACTTGTATAAATCATCTACACTTCAATTTGGTACATAATGTGCCTGATACGACTTAAAGTGTCCGTTATCAGTTTAAAATTGACATTTTAGTTCAAAAAGTGTCACTCAGTGGAAATCAATCAAACAAGATCTAATTTTCATGATAAATTTGGAAAAAAAATTCCTAATTCATTTGTAATGTGTAGGAATTGGTTTCATGTCAAACTGATACACTATGTGATCGAGATGAGTCAAAAATGTGTGTTTCCAATTTAAAATGGAATTTTAGTAAAATGACAACTAACATAATCAAAACTGAGAAAATGCGTTCAAAATGTTTTGATACTTCAAGAAAATGATCGAAAATTCATTTGAGACATGTTGGAATTAGCCTCACCTCAATACGATACATGGTGTGACCAGTATGACTCCAATTGCATCTTTTTATTTAAAATTGACATCAATTTTAGTAAAATAAACATTAATAAAAGTAAAATTAATACTTTCTGTTAATTTATTTCTTTATTTTATTACTAAAATAAGAATTTTTTCTTATACAGGTGCACTATTTTAATTGAGTAGGGGTTGTTCTGAAATAGCATGAGTTGGGGTAGGATTAAAAGACAAAAAATCATTGACGTTTTTAAATATATGTAATAATTTGTATTTATGTAATTGTATAAACCAGTTTTTGAAATGTCTATAATATAGGGTTTTTTTCTTGTATTTGTATTGTAAATTTAATTTAATTTAAATTCTATATTGGGAATTGTTTTTGTTGATATATGAGGTGTTCTTGGTGTTGTAGTGTGCTATTACAACACATTACACTGGTGCATTAGTTTGTGGTTGCAGCACACTACAGTATGGACCTTTATCAGCACTTTTAAAAGTGTTGATAAAGGAAACATTTTCACCGCTTTTAAAATCGCTTATTGGAGCTTCCATAAATGCTGATAAAAGTCTCTTTATCAATTCTTTTTTTATCAATGATAAAATACTAGGGCTTTTAATCTTGCTCAGGTAGTTAGTATTTTTCTAACACAAATAAATGCCATTTCTATTGCTATGAAAGGCCTATTTTGTAGTAGTGATTGCATGGAAAGTAGTCTTAGGGATATCAACCTTATTCACTCTTGATAATATCCCAACTGAAGATCCACCTTGGAGAAGTATTGTGCTCTACATAACTAATCGAAAAAGTCATCGATCTATGCTAGAGGATACTTATTCTTTATCGTGATATTTTTTAGCTCAAGATAATCAATGAAAAGGTGCATCAACCCATCCTTCTTCTTGATTAAGAGGACTGGTGCACCCCCAAGGTGAAACACTTTGGTATATGAATTCTTTATCTAGATTCACCTGTAGTTGTTTCTTCAGCTCCTCATGTTCCACAAAATCCATTCTATGTGGATTCTTGGATAATGTTAATGACCCAAGAATAAGATCGATTGAAAATTAAACCTCTCAGCTAAGAGGGAGACTAGATAATTCTTTGGGAAACACATCATCGTATTCCCATAAAATGGGTATGTATCTAAGGATGATATTTTCCTTTGAATTAATCATTTTAGAAAAATTTACTTTCTCATAGAGAAATAATATCTATTCTTGAGATGTTGGCGCTAAAGAAAATTTATCATCCTCCTTGAACTTATATAGACATGGAGGTTGATTTATGATACAAAGTGTGATTTTATTCTCATAGAAATTATTGTAGGCTCTATAGAGAGAAATTCAATCCATACCCAGAATTGCATCAAATTCATCTAAATAGAGTATCACAAGGTTTGTTAGGAAATTCATCCCAAATATTTTTACAGGGGAGGAATTATATAATCAGGATACAGTAATTTCCCCATTTTCCATTTTCACTAACAATTATACTTCTATGATTTGTGGTGGTGTTTTAATAGTTTTACTAACCTTTTATGATATGAGGGAATAATTAGAACCAGAATAAAAAAGAATGTTCACTATTCTTGAATGAATAACTAGAGTACATGTTACCACTTAATTTTTGGGATCCACCTTATTGGTTGTGATGGAAAAAACTCACCCTTGTTGCCTTGGAAGTTTTTAGTTGTCTCCGAAAACCCTTAGATTAGTGCATTGGTTTTCACAGTTCCATTGTTCCTTATAGTTGAAATAATTAACAATGTGATGAAGGTTAAATGGAGCATCCCTTTCCACCATCACATTAGTGTGTTTTTCATGTCGACAATTCTAGCTAGGTTTCCTTCTTTACCGCACCTAAAGCATTTCCACTCCCCCCTAGGGAATTTTTGGGGTTATTTTCTCAACAATTTTTACAAGTGGGATGTTAAAATTTCTTAGCACCATTAAATTTATCTATAGGATATCCATAACAAAACTCCGCTTTATTATTTTTATCCCGTTGATACCCTTGAGATTTTTCTATCTCTATTTTGACATTGAGGGCACATCAGACAATTTCCTCATAGCTATCAATGTATCAGATCACAAGGGATTTTTGTAGAGTAGGTTTTAGCCCACCATATAAGAGGTTAACTTTTTATTTGGGAGTAATGAAAAAGTCAAAGCCGTATCATTCAAGTATTGTGAAATTTTCCTCATACACCCTGATAGATTCTTCATATTTTTTCTTCAGGGAAATGAAATACCTTTCCATTTTAATTCATAGAGTGCAGGGAAAATATTTATCAAAAAACATTTTAAAAATTCCTTCCACCCTATTTCTTTGATCTCTTCCTCAGGCTTTGTATTATTGATCAATGTCACCAATAATCATCTTCTACCTCCATACAATAAAAACTTGTAGAACCTTATCTTACTCATAACATTAAGGGATAGAGAAGATATTCTCAATGAATTTGATCCATTATTCCACGATTAAGGGATCAAATGATCCATTGAAATTTAGAGGCCTTTGTCACATAAAGGTCTTAATTGAAACTTGTTCTTTCAAAGGGGAATTTGGGTGATCCTCATCATCCAAGTTTCCATTCATAACTTGAGTTATCTGAGATATTATATTCATAATTTATTTCTATTTTTACCCCCATCGGGTTGGGCATCTCATTTGGGAATTCAGCACATTGGTCGTTTGCCTGATTCCTCCTATTTATAGCCATTATAAATAATAAAGGGGAAATTAGGGATGATTATTTTTAAACTATTAAGAACATAAATGATAATTCAAAAAATTTAAATTGATAAATTATAAATTACATTTATTTATTAACTTATGAATTTTCGAGGCTTTAATCCATGTTATTCATGATCTATTTCTTAAAATATATTCAAATGAGATTTTTTGTTCCCTTAATAATGGTTTATAATGATCTTGTAGCTTGTGAGTTTACTATAGAATATTGTAATGACCCAAAAATTCATTAATGGAAATCCCTCTTGATCTAATTAAATGTCTCCTTATGTTAAATGTTTATATAAAATGCCAAATTCTATAGTTTTCTGTTAAGAATTGCGACAGTTACAAATATAGCCGTTGAACAGTGATCACATGATTAGTATAAATATAGGGCTTTAACGAATCCAATTTACTCAGACAAAGGAAGTGATAGAATCATCCAGTAGACGTGCCCAATACAAATCCCATTTTTTAGAACTCGAAAAAGAGGTGGAATCATTGGGCTTTTCTTTTGACCATGCCCAATCCGAGCTTCAATAGGTTAAGCTCGAGCAGGACCGCCAATGAGAGAAGTGGAAGTTGATAGAGATTACCACCCGAGTAATGTTATCCGAGCCACCTCAAGAGTCTGTCACCATCACACACCTTACTCTCCGGTATTATGTGGGTGTTATAAGGGGTTATTTAACAAGACCTTATCACTATGGATATGTACATTTCTTTGTATATAATAATGAATATACTTTCATTTTATTATTGTTACCTTGTAAATAGTTTTTAAATCACAAATAGTATTTTTAGTTAATATTCAACTAAGAAATCTATTTTGATAAATTAATGGATTTCTGAATTAAATAATATTATAATAAAATATAATTATTATGAAATTTATTTTTATTAAATATAAATTAATGTATACTTTTATGAATGCAATAGTAATTTTTATTAAGGTTTGAAAGCCATTTCTGTCAAAACCCATGAATTTTCGATAAATGGCAGTTTTTATTTTAAAAGTAAAAATTAACATATTTAGAAAATTATTTAGATAAAATGAATATTATTTCTGGAATCAGGACGTCAAAATTATCCGATGGTGAATTTTTCATAATTTTCTAAGATAATCACATTTTTGGGTAAAAATTAAATACCATTTAAATATATAATGTGTTTTATGACGGCATAGTGGACCTAATAGTGATGTAATAAAATACTATAAGCCTTATGTTAGGCCAATATATGTTTTACCATTAAAATAATGTGATTTTGGTTTTGTTTTACTTATTTTAAAAATCATTAATGGACCATTCAAGGCTTATTAAAGATCTTGTCTTTTTAAATTGTTTTCCTTGGGAGTGTGACTCACCTCCACATAAGCAACCCAATTTTTTTTTAAGAATTTCGGACTTTGTCCTTATAAAATATTGTTTTCCACTTCCATTTTCCAAAAACCATGGGCAAAAATCATGAGATTGTTTGTGGTTTGGATTAGTTTAATGTGAGGTGTCCCAAACCTAAATAATAAAGAAATCCCTCACCTTTCCTATATAAACCCACCCAAGCTCCCACTTTCTCCTCAATAAAAGCCATTAGAGTTCGTCCAACCTCTACCCTACTCTCTCTAGAATCCTCCCAATGTGCCCCAAGCTCCCAAGAAGCCTCTATCAAGCCTCTATCAAGCCTCTCTCAAGCCTTTGGAAGTACACTTCCAAGTAAGGGTTTTTCTTCCTTTATCATTTTTATCCAATTTTCTTAATATTGTTATTCCCTTTTAATTTCAATTATAAATGCTGGGATATGGTTTATAACCTCCCACATACTTCCCTATTTATGTTTTAATTATGGGAGACCCCTTTCTCCACCATTAAATGCCTCCCATGTACACCCGTTACTATGCTGAAATTCTGAAAGAAATTTCTCTGTCTTATTTTACATTCAAGCAATTCATTTGTATCGTGACTCTAAATTCCATTTCAATTGTTGGGACATGTATCTATATGACCCCCTTAATTTCCATTTCATGTAAATATGATGAGACTCCCCTTTCCCTCTCATCAACCATTTTTATGAATTCTTACGCCACGCCATTACGCTGCCAAAATTGCATCGATTTTCCAAGCCAATGTCATTGTATAGTGGATACCATGCCCATTTCTCTATCAAGGGTATTCACCTTTATGCACATTTACTAATTGATTATAAATTTTCATGTATTAATTCCACATTCCATTATCATGGAATAAATGATTATGTGTTATGAATCCATGTTATATGATCCATGTGGTACACTTATGCATGAAATGAAATGTTTAAGAAGGGTGCGCCCATATAGCACTCCAATGTATTGGGTAAAGTATAGTATCATGATAAGTCAGGTGCAATGGGTGTTGAATCAAGCTAATTCAAGTGAAACGAGGTTTTAATCTTTCTTCATGTGCAATGAGGATTTACTCATGCTCCATGTGCAACAAGCCTTGGCTGATGCTAATTCAATGTTAAGTGTTGTTGCCACACTTCCATATTATGATTATCATGATTTATCATGATTTTTTTTTATGCTTCTCTTGTGCTCTATTGATATTCCTATTGTCTAACATGCATTTTATTCCTCTTGTTATTCCATTATTATTCCCTTACCGTGATTTATATCTCACCCTTCTCTTATTCATATCCTCAGGTTATCCCATACAATGCTAAGTACGAGGGAATGTAGTGGTCATGTAAATGAATTTTTCAATAAAGTTGTTCTATTTAATGTTTTAAGTGGTTATTTAATGTTTTCTTAAGCCCCAAAGACACTATACCTCTTGATCTTCCATGTTTTATTAAGTGAAAGTTTTATGTAATAAATCATGTTTATGTTTGAAATAAAAAGCCGGGTTGTCATAGTTGGTATCAAAGGATTGGTTTAGTTATTTTTGGGATTAGGATTTGAAAACCCTAGTAAATCGTTAAAGACAAGACTAAGTATAATAATAACATCCCTAAGTTTTTGTGGGTATTGAGTAAGTTCTTTATCAAGAAAATATATCCCTATCTAGATACAAGCAGGTAGAGGCGGCTTTGGCACAGATGTATCCTAGGGGTAAAACCCAAAAACACCGCTTTGAGCTAGACTCAAATGAGAATTGGTGCATGACAATGGGGCTTTCTGCACTCTTGGTTATGACACTCCCAGGGGATATGCTTTGGTAAATTCACAAGTTTAGTATGAACAATTATCAAGGGACAAAAAAAATTCCCAAAGAATATATGTTAGAAAGTAGATCATGGACAACATATACTGAAGCCAGTAGATTCATTTGTTAAGGAAATAAGAGTTATTTATAAGTCATCAGTATTGTCCTTGTATTACCCTTTATGTGTTACCCCTAACGTTTCTTTTATTTCAGCCAATGGCCGGTAATAGGTGGACTCAGACTAACAACAAATGTGAAGATAAATTTGATGATTATACTAATGAGATGCCTAATCCAATGGGAATAGGAATCGTGAACTTTGTCACGCTTCTCTTTCATCTAACTCAAGCTTTGAATAGAAAAATGGGTCAAGAGGAATGTTCAACCCCCCCTAAGAAATAACAAGTCGCTATCGAGAGCTTTAGGATACAAAGGCCTACTACTTTTAAATGATCATCTGATCCCTCAATTTCTGAATAATGGATCAACTCTATTGAAAATGTCTTATCCATACTTCAATGTTCTGAACAAGAGAAGGTTCTCCTGGCTGATTATCGTATGGAGGGTAAATCTAATCAATGGTAGACTTTGATAAAAAAACATGAAGCTTGAGGAAGAGATTGAGGCGTTGGAATGGAAGGATTTCCATAAGATGTTTTTCGATAAATATTTTCCACGCACCCTTCAACTTAAGATGGAAAGGAACTTCCTTGCCCTCATGCAAAAAGACGACGAATCTATTGGAGCGTATGAGGAAAACATCACACGGCTTGCACGATACGCTTCCATCTTTGTCGTTACCCCCAAATTCAAGGTTGACCGCTTCTTTTGTGGGCTGAAACCTAGCATGCAGAAAGCACTGGAACTCTGTGACTTTGACAACTATGGGGAAATTGTCTGATGTGCCCTCAAGGTTGAAATGGAGATCGTAGAATCTCAGGGGTATCATGTGGAGAATAAGCATAAGGTTTAATTAAATGTTGTCGGTCCGATGGATAAATCCAATGGTTCCAAGAAGATCCGGCACCCCACTTCCCAAAGGTGTGGAAAGAATCACCCCAGAAATTGCCTAAAGGGTACACGAAAATGATTTAGGTGTGTGGGAGAGAAGGGCATCTGGTTGTTAACTATTGACAAGAAAGACCCGTGGCTACGAAAGAGGAGAGGAATGCTTTGTTCAAACTTAAACGTGTGATTCATTTCTACAACTACAAATAACCAGGGAATCTTGCAAATCAGTGCCCTAAGACAAGGGTTTTCGAAGGAAACCAACAACCTTGAAGGCAGAAAGGGGGATATTTTTCCATCACTACTGCTGAAGTGAACCCCAACAACAAAGTGGTGATAGCTACACTAGTTATTCATTCAAGAATAGTGAACATAATTTTTGATTCCGGTTCTACACATTCTTTTATATCTCTAAAGTTTATTAGAACAGTACCATCACCAAAAAAAATCATGGAAGTAAAGATGTCAGTGAGTACGGAAAATGGGGCGATTATTGCATCCCATGAATATAAATCCTCCCCTATCATAATATGTGGATTGACCTTTCCAGATAACCCCATCATACTCCCTCTCATGGAATTTGATTCAATTCTTGGCATGGATTGGTTTTCCTTAAATAGAGCCAACATAAATTTCCATGAGAGGGAAATCACTTTCCATGTGGATAATAAACCCACGATTCTTTACAAGTGGAAGGAGGAAGATGAATATTATTTACCTCCATCATCTCAAGAATGGATATTACTGCCCTATGAGCACCCGTATCTGGATCAACTTATTGAGTCTAAGGAGGCAACCATCCTAGTGGACATTCCTATTGTGAGGGAATTCGCTGAAGTGTTTCCCGATGAATTGCCTGGTCTTCCTCCTAGAAGAGATGTTTAATTCTCAATTGATCTTATACCTAGGGAATTTCCAATATCCAAGACTCCATATAGATTGGCTATTGTAGAGCTTGAAGAGCTGAAGATACAATTACAGGAGAATCTAGATAAAGGGTTTATACACCCAAGTGCTTCACCATGGGGTGCACTAGTCCTCTTCATCAGGAAGAAGGTTGGATCAATGTGCCTTTGTATCGATTATCATGAGATCAAAAAAATCACGATAAAGAACAAGTATCCTCTCCCATGAATTGATGACTTGTTTGATCAGCTGCGTGGAGCACAATACTTCTCCAAGGTGGATTTGCGGTTGGGATATTATCAATTAAGGTTGAAGAAGGAAGATATACCCAAGAATGCTTTTCATACAAGATTTGGTCACTATGAATTCATATTAATTCCTTTGGGACTCACTAATAATCTAGAAATATTCATGGAATTGATGAATAGAGTCTTTAGAGATTACCTCGATTAATTTTTTGTAGTCTTTATAGATGATATTCTGATATACTCCAAAACCAAGGAGGATCATGAGGAGCATCTAAGAACTGTACTAGAGACCTTGCAGAAGGATAAGATCAATGCCAAGTAAAACAACTGTGATTTATTGTTGAAGGAGGTATCATTCTTGGGTCATATCATCACGAGAAATGGGATATCTGTGGATCCCTCCAAAACAGATGCAATTGAGGGATGGCCAAGGCCAACATCGGTAACATATATCCGTAGCTTCTTGGGGTTAGCTGGATATTATCGACAATTTGTGAGAAATTTCTCATGATTTTCCAACCCTCTTACCAAGCTAAATCCGAAGGGACTAAAGTTTCCTTGGAGTGATGAATGTGAAGAAATATTCAAGGAGTTGAAAAGGAGGCTTATCATTACGCCCGTGGTCACTTTACCCACAAGTGGAGAACTTTTCCTGGTATTCAGTGATGCTTCGAAGATGGGACATGGATGTGTGTTGATGAAAAATGACAAATTAATTGCCTATGCTTAAAGGTAATTGAAATTTCATGAAAAGGACTATCCAACACATGACCTCAAGCTGGCTGTAGTGATCTTATCTTTGAAAATTTGGTGTAATTATCTCTTTGGGGAGAAGAGTGAAATATATATGGACCAAAAAATCCTCAAGTATATATTCACATAGAATGGGTTGAATATGAACCAACGATGATGGTTAGAATTAATCAAAGACTATGATAGCTCAATCCATTACCACCCTAGGAAAGCGAACAAGGTGGAAGATGCTCTACATAGAAATGACCCAACCATTCTATCATTTATGAGAATTGAAAAGGATCCACTCTTCTTAGATTTTATAGGATGGACATGGGAATCATAAAGAAGGGAACCTCATCAATCCTTTCAAAAATGATTGCTCAACCATCACTTTTGGAAAGGTTAAAGGATTCTCAAAAGGATGATGTGAGAATTCAAGAAAAAGTGGAAGCTATCGGAATGGGGAAATCCTATGAGTTTAATGTTAATGAAAAAGGAATTTTGAGATTTGGGAAAAGACTAAGTGTTCCATCAAGTCCGGAGTTGAGGAATGAACTTTTGGATGATTCACATAGTTTACATTTATCTATTCACCTAGGAAACACAATGATGTGTCGATATCTCCGAGATCATTATTGGTGGGATAATATGAAGAAGGATATATCTGAATATACATCAAAGTTCCTGGTGTGTCAGCAAGTGAAGGAAAAGAGGCATAAGTCTAAGGGGTTGATGAAACCATTTCCCATACCATAATTGAAATAGGAGAACATCACAATGGACTTTGTCACTGGACTTCCGAAGATATCCAAAGGAAACAATGTAATCTGGGTTGTTGTGGACCATCTTACAAAGTCTGCACACTTCATTGCTATTCGGGAGGATTTCTCATTGGATCAACTGGAACATATATATATCAGGGAAGTGGTAAGGCAACATGGAGAACCACTATCTATTATATCCGATTGAGATCCCAGATTCATGTCTATGTTTTGGAAGAGTCTTCAACATGCTCTGAATACTGAACTGAACTTCAGTACAACTTATAATCCTCAAACTGATGGCCAATCCAAGCAGACTATCCAAAAACGTGAGGATATATTGAGTTCTTTATCAATGGAATTTAAAGGAGGATAGGATCAACATCTTCCTCTGGCTGAGTTCACTTATAATAATAGTTTCCACTTGAGCATCCAAATGGCACCCTATGAATCCCTTTATTTGAAAAGGTGTAGAACACTAGCATGTTGGGATGATGTCGGTGAGCATAAGATGCTTGGACCAGAAATGGTCGAAGAAATGGTGGAGAAGGTGAAAACCATTTAACAATATATCAAGGTACCCCAGAGTCGATAGAAGTGTTATGTAGATAACAGTTGATGAGACCTTGAGTTTAAAGTTTGAGACATGGTTTTTCCACACATATCTCCATTGAAGAAGTTCATGGGGTTTTAAAAGAAAGGTAAGTTAAGTCCAAGCTACATCAGCCCCTTAGAGATTCTTGATCATGTTAGGGTTGTGGCCAATCGACTAGAACTTCCACCAACCATAGCCAAAGTACATGATGTCTTTCATGTATCCCTATTAAGGAAGTACATACCAGACCCTTCACATGTACTCTCTTCAGAGGTGGTACATTTAGAAGATGATATTTCTTATGAAAAGAAACCAGTGAAGATCTTAGACCACAGAGAAAAAGTTCTAAGAAATAATACAATACCCCTCATCAAGGGGTTGTGGAAAAACCACAAGTTTGAAGAAGCGGCGTGGGAATCGGTGGAAGTGATGAAGTAGAGTTACCAGCATTTGTTTTAGTATGGGAAAAGGAAATTTCATGGGAAAAGTTTCTTAAGGGGGGAAGATTGTAATGACCAAAACATCCATTAATGGAAATCCCACTTGATCTAATTAAAACGTCTCTTTATGTAAAATGTTTTTTATAAAATATCAACTTCATTTAGTTTTATGTTATAAATTGTGACCATTGCTACTATAGTTGTTGAACAGTGATCACTTGATTAGTATAAATATAGGGCTTTAAAGAATCCAATTTACCCAGACAAAGGAAGCGATGACCTCATCTAGTAGACGTGCCCCATATGAAGCCCATTTGTAAGAACTCAGAAAAGAGGTGTCATCATTGGGATTCTCTCTTGACTAAGCCCAATCTAATATTCAATATTTTAAGCTCGATCGGGACAACCTATGGGATATGTAGAAGATGATAGAGATTACCACTCGAGCAATGTTATCTGAGCCACCCCAAGAGTCTGTCACAATCGCACACCTTAATCTTCGGTCTTATGAAAGTGTTATAAGGGGTTGTGTAACAAGACCTCATCACTATGGTTATGTAAATTATTTTTGTATATAATAATGAATATACTTTCATTCTATTATTTTTACCTTGTAAATAGTTTTTAAATCACAAATAATATTTTTAGTTAATGTTCAACTAATTAATCTATTTTGATGAACTAATGGATTTTTGAATTAAATAATATTTTAATAAAATAATAATAATATTATTAAAATTATTATTTTTAAATATAAATTATTGTATAATTTTATGAATGCAATAGTAATTTTTATTAAGGTTTGAAAGCCATTTCTGTCAAAACCCATTAATTTTTTATAAATGTCAGTTTTTATTTTAAAAGTAAAAATTATCATATTTTGAAAATTATTTAGAAAAATGAATATTATTTCTGGAATCATGATGTTGAAATTATCCAACGGTTAATTTTTCATAATTTTCCGAGATAGTCAAATTTTTGGGTAAAAATTAAATACCGTTTAAATATATAATGTGTTTTATGACATCATAATGACCCAATAGTGATGTAATAAAATACTATAATCCTTATTTTCAGCCAATATATGCTTTTCCATTAAAATAATGTTATTTTTGGTTTGTTTGACTTATTTTACAAAGCATTAATGTACCCTTCAAGTCTTATTAAACATCTTGTCTTTTTAAATTGTTTTCCTTAGGAGTGTGACTCACCTCCACATAAGCAACCCCATTATTTTAAGAAGTTATGACTTTGGCCTTATAAAATATTGTTTTACACTTCCCTTTTCCAAAAACCATGGGAAAAAACCATGGTATGTTTTGTGGTTTGGATTAGTTTAATGTGTGGTGTCCCAAACCTAAATAATAAAGAATTCCCTCACCTTTCCTATATAAACCCACCCAAGCTCCCACTTTCTCTTCACTCAAAGCCATTTGATTTCGTCCAAAATTTTCACTAATCTCTCTATAATCCTCCCAATGTTCCCCAGGCTCCCAAGAATCCTCTCTCAAGCCTCTTTCAAGCCATTGGAAGCACATTTCCAAGTAAGGGTTTTTCTTCCTTTCTCATTTTTGTCCAAATTTCTTAATGTTGTTATACCATTTTAATTTCAATTATAAATGTTGGGGTATGGTTTCACACCTCCCCCATACTTCCCTATTTATGTTTTAATTATGGGATACCCCTTTCTCTCTCATTAAATTCCTCCCATGTACTCCCGTTACTATGCCAAAATTCCGAAAGAAATTTCTCTCTTCTTTTACATTCAAGAAATTTATTTGTATCATGACTCTAAATTCCATTTCAATAGTTGGGAAATGTATCTATATAAACCACTTACTATCCATTTCATTTACATATGATAAGATTACTCTTTCTCTCTCATTAACCATTTTTATGAATTATTACGCCACTTCGTTATGCTGCCAAAATTGCACCGATTTTCCAAGCCAATGTCATTGTGTAGTGGATACCATGCCCATTTATCTATAAAGGGAATTCACCTTTATGAACATTCACTTATTTATTATAAATTTTCATGTATGAATTCCACATTCCTATATCATGGAATAATTTATTATGTTTTATGAATCCATGTTATATGATCCATGTGGCACACTTATTCATGAAATGAAATGTTTAAGAAGGGTGCACCCTTATAGCACTCCAATGCATTGGGTAAAGTATAGTATCATGATTCTTAATGGGAAATGTGTGTTGACTCATGCTAATTCAAGTGCGAAGAGGTTTTACTCGTGCTTCATCTGCAATGAGGATTTACTCATGCTCCATGTGCAATGAGGCTTGGATTATGCTAATTCCATGTTAAGTGTCATAACCACATTTACATGTTATTATTATCATTATTTATAATGCCTTTATGTTTATGCTTCTCTTGTGCTCTATTGATATGCCTATTGTCTAAAATTTATTGTATTCCTAATGTTATTCCATTATTATTCCCTTACTGGGATTTATAGCTCACCTTTTTCTTATGCATGTCCTCAGGTTATCCCATGCAATGCTAAGTATGAGGCAATTTAGGGGTCATGTAATGGATGTTTTAAATAAAGATGATGTATTTCATGTTTTAAGTGGTTATGTAATGTTTTCTTAATCCCCAAATACACTAGACCTCTCGATCTTCCATGTCATATCAAGTGAAGGTTTTATGTAATAAATTAATTTTAAGTTTGAAATAAAAAGCAGGGTTGTCATAAATATCTCCTGGGAGTGTTAAACTAGGTGCGCAGAAAGGCCCATTACCATGCATCAGTTCCTAGATGAGTCCAGATAAACACAGTGTTTTCAGGGTTTACCCCTATGTATATACGTGCTAGAGCCACATCCACTTGTAGTATCTAGACATAGATGTATTTTCTTGATAAAGGGATGTTTTATTATACTTATTCTTATCCCTAAGGATTTCACTAGATTTTTCTTATCCTAATTCCAAAAAATAACTAAACTTTTCCTTTGATACCAAATATGAAAATACTTCTATTTATTACATTTTATTTCATGATTTATCACATAAAAGTACACATAATACAACACAAAAGATATAAAATTATAGTGTCTTTTGGAATTAGGTACATTGCATACAAAATTAATATAGGGAATACATCATAATTATTGAAAACATCCTTAACATGCTCATATTATTACTTCATACTTAAAATGTATGGGATAACTTGGGGACATACATATGAAAGGGGTGAGCTATAAAGCTCAATAAGGGAATAACCATGGCATAAAATGAATTAAGTAATAAATTTTAGACAATAATCATATCAATAGGGAATAAAAGGAGTGAAAATCCTAAACATGGAAAACAAGGCTTGATATAGCATGATAATCATAAAGGCAACATAGAAATTGTGGAAATAACTTAAAACATTACATCATAAACATAATTCAAGGATAACTACTAAGAAATAATGATGGAAAATGTCCTATAATGGATTAGTTTCACTCCCTAATCTATTGTATGACTAATCATGATACTAAAACATTGCCTTATGCATTGGAGCACTATATAATTCCAGGCACACCCATCACGTTCATTTCATTCTCATGCTTAAGTGTGCCTCATAGATCATACAACATAGATTCATTCATCATCATATTTTATTACATGATCATGGAGTTTAGAATAAATACATTTAAGTACCAAATAAATAAGTATATGTTCATAAAGTTGAACACCCTTGATAGTAAATGGATACAGGTATTCACTACACAATTGTTTGGTATGGAAAAGCGCGGTGAAATTTCGGCAGCTTAAAAGGGGTGTATAGATGTTAATGAGAGGGGTTGATGAGTGTGAAAGTGGTATCTCATCATTTAAAAATGAAATTTACAATAATGTATATATTTAATAATATATACCAACATTATGAAATGAAGAAAAAATATATAAGATAAAGAAGATACTTGAATAAAGAGGGTAAAAAGAGGTTCCCTTACCTTGGGAGGTTGATTTGAAATGCTTGGGAGGAGCTTCTTGAGAGTTTGGAGGATCGTTGGGAGAAATATATATAGGGGAGTTCGGATTAAATATATTATCCATGGGTTTTTAGTGAATATAAATGGGATATTGGGTGGTTTTATATAGTAAATGATCAAGGAATTCTTTATCATTTCTCAAACATAGGTTTTGGACTCTATAAAAAAACTAAAAACAGAAACCTTCCAATGGGTTTTCCCATTGTTTCTACCAAATAGGGTTGGTTTTAATTATTTTATTAGTACAATGGATAAATATTTTAAAATATTACCCTTTCTGATATGGAATTGAGTCATGCCCTTATAGAAATGATTTTAAAACATTAAAATATATTATAGGTTTTGGAGGATTCATAATGAATTTATAAAATTAATAAAATAGAATAAAATAATATTATTTTAAATGAAAACATATATTTAGTTATGGATACCGTTTATAGTATTTATTACTTCGTTTTGGGTCATTATGATGACATAATATAAACTGTATTTTGAGAGTTTCACGGGGTGGTTCAACATACATGGTTTGGGAAGTGATCTCGATGAGCTTGAACTTCTCTTGTAAATGGTTTCACTCATGAATAAGTTATTTGATATGAGCTTGGTCGTGGTTAAGGGTAAATCCTTGTGATTCTATCTCCCTTGTAATTTCTAATAAATGGGCTTTATAGGTTATAGTCCTACTGGTTGAGGCCATCACTTCCTTTATCCGTGTCAATTGGATTTTTTAAAACCCTTATATTCATCCTAATTTTATGTTCACTGTTTAACAATAATATTATAAATGGTAATGATTCTTAATGGTATTTTAAATCCAATATGATAAAATTAAACCAAATAAGTGCATGTTTTTTTTATATCCATAATATATTATAATTCATTTTATTAAATCACAAGGGGAATTTTATTTTTAAAAGATTGGGTCATTACATTCAGAAAAAGTACACAGTGTGTACTTTGGGTATAGGTCTGTAACCTAATGGTCCTCCATATTCATGTTCCTTAGGTCCACTAAATGTGTACACCACCTTATTACACTACATGTACTCGCCATAAATGGCATGTAACCCAAATGTGGTACCCTATAGTGCACTTGTCCATGTACCCCCCCCCCCACACACAAGGTCAATCCAAACATAGTAAATGATCATTTTCCATATACATCGCACAGATCTTATCCATATACCCAACATGACCATGTGTGCCCAACACACCCTGAGTCACCACAATATGGTGCACACCCCTCGTATACAACATGTAGTCCAAAACACTTCATCATTCTTAAATGGGAAGAACATGTGATATGTGTTATCTAAACCACATTCCTTGAAAACTGGTTTTCCTAAATGGGAAACCACCAAATTGGATTGAAACCCATGTTTCTCCCTATTAAATCCTAGATTAACCCACAAGGGTTCCCAAAAAATTCATTAAAATATTTAAGTACTTTAAAACACTAATCTACATGGTTTTACAATGAAAAAATAAAAACAGGCCTACCTATAGGTGGAAATCGCAAACTATTCACATTGAACCCATGCCAAACACCCACCAAGACATGATCTATATTCATATGAACTCGAAAGTGACATATACTCATTCCCTTTCCCTATTGACTCCTTATCCCTCTCTTAAAAACATGAAGGGAAGCCTATAGGGGCATGCATGGGAAGACATATGAGAGAATGGGAAAAGAAAGAGGGAAGAAAAGAAAAAAGGAAGAAAAAATAAAAATGAAATGAAAAGAAAGGGGCCTTAGGCTTGGACCATGAAACTTGATGCAAGGTTATGTATCACCAAGAAAAAAACCCAATATCAGACTCAACTTCATAAAATAAATCTCAATTTGAAGATCCATTTTAAAGATATGACTGAAGAAACATGTGTGAATAAATTAATATTTAATTAATTTAACAACAAATATCCCTTTGAATAGCTCGGATTTCAACCAAACATCTATCATAGTGTAAACACCCTATTTCGAGACTAATAGCGTGGTTTTAAAAATCATCCAAGATCATATTATATGATAATTTATCAATTTACCCTAAACACTTCCATGAATAGAAATTCAAATTTCACCTCCTTTTCAGAACCTATAACCACACTGGTCATCACAAACTCCCAAAGAAATGCTTCTCTTGCCCTGAGAAACTATAGCGGTTAATAAGCAACAATGATCGACCCAAATAACTGGAATAACCAATGAAATATAGATCTCTCAATGAATTGTCTTACAGAATGAAAAAATCTCTCCCAACATGAGATTTATTTAAACATGATTGATATATTTCTACCCTCCATATGAGTATCCTAATCATCTCCCCACTACCATATAGCAAGCCTCATGGCGCACAATACATCCATTACAAATCACAATGGATGGAAATGGTGAAATGACTCCCATCTGAGCACTAACAAGAAAACCTGCAACCTCTATGCTCCACAAAATACTTAAAACAAGACTCACGACCTCTGATATCCTATAGTGGACTCCCCACCAGAATTTTTTCCTTAAACTTATTTTAAAATTGCAAAAAAAATCATTATCACAAGGGTAATGCACTAAAAAAACTAGTCTAACACACCTAGAACCACTAACCATGCTTTTTATGTAGGTTAGTTCCAACAAACTGGATCACCCTCAACACTCCTCTTAAAAAAAGAAGATATATCCCTCATTCCATGTCTAACCACATGACGATCCTCTACATGGGAGTCAATCCAAACAAACAAGAATCTAACCACACTTCCTCTATGATACCCAATTCCCAACAAAAATAAGAAGGTCCAAGATAGTAATCAAAACTTCCCTTTTAATCCATTAATGAGATAAGGAGTACTTTCGGTGCTCCAATTATCAAACACTGGAAATCATCATGACTAAACACATCCTAGAGAAAAAAAAACCTCAATGGCTCCACTAATGAAAAACAACCATGCCCACCCACGCCATTAGTGATAAAAGGAACATGAGTCCCACCACATGACCCGATAGATAACATGTGGAAAAAACATCTCCCTCCCACAGAATAAGAACTTTGTTATTTAAGGGAGCCACCACCTCAAGGAAACTCGATCCCAATCCAAACATCCCTCAGGCATCCTTTCCCTCATCAAGCCACCAACAAGGCACTCAGAACCCATTACTAACCTTTATGGGTCTCCATACATGCCTTGATGAAGGGACTGCATCTCCAACACTAGAAAACCCCTCATCAAAAAATGAACATGAAATGTAATTAAAAGAAAATATATAAATGAAATTACGTTGAGTATAATTTCTCTAAGTACTTGTATGAGAAGAAATAATATAAGAAGTTTCTAACAGTTTAAAAAACTAATCCTATATCAGTAACCACACACTGATATGAATATTTCATGTGAATATTATGTTTCTATAATGACGAATGAAAACTAGAATATTTCCCATGGGCCAAGAGAGAAAAACTAGAATAATCCACAAATACAAAAACTCAAGTGCATCACACTAGGTGAAATCACAAAACCATGAAAATAAAATACAAGAATAAAAATATAATTCCGTAGAAAATTAATCATTCTATTGGAATTTTTTTTATGACACACTAGTCTAATGTCCATCACAAGTTTTGACACATTCGAAGACTAATTTTCTATCGACTCCCCCAAATCAAAAAATCAAAAAGCTCTAGTACCATTTTGTAATGAACCAGTATGGGTTGACCTAACATGTCACCCTATTTGTCATTAACTAAGTCCTTAATCACACCTCATTGAATGCTAGAGGACACCAATCAATGGAAAGGGTTTGAAACATGTAATGGAGAGACTGTAAGCTCTGGTCAGAGTGAAATAAATGGATGAAAACAACCAAACTCATACACAGGGATTGTTGACACCACATAATGCGTTTCATTAACTTTTCCAAATAATTCATGGATTAATTCCCATTTCCCATGATATTGCTCACTAATGAGGTATAATAGGAAACTCACACTCTCCCAGAGTAGTCTATATATTGAAAAGATCAATGATAAAAAGGTTTCAATGCATCAAACTTCAATTTCTGAGTATCATCTAAGAAGACATGATGAATTCAACATATCAATAATTTAATATCTTTTTGAGAGCTTCAATTTGATTGGTTGCAGAGCCCAAATGGAATTACGTATTAAAATTTATGGCACTCAGAAGATAGATAAATTTTATAGTGGGATTTTCCTCACCTACGCGGAGGATGTACGTGGAGGACCTGCTCCACAAGACCTATACAGTGGACCTGCATAGAGGACCTATGTAGAGTAACTCCTTTGACCAGGTCCCCTCCTTGCCTATAAATAGGACCCTTGGGCTCCCCATTCAAAAGGATAAAAATTAGGAAGAATCCGCAAAGCTCTTATTGAATAGCCTCCCTTCACCCAAGTTCTCAAAAAACTCTCAATTAACTTTACGAAACATGAGAAATGAGAGAATTAAAGAGGAAAAGTAAATAAAAGCCCCATCAGGGTATATAAAACAAGCACCTGTATGGAGGATCTATTTGGAGGACCAGTGCTAAGGACCTACACGATGCACCTTGGAAGAGCACCTGCACACCTTTCTAAACCACCTATGCATCCCACCAAGGCGAACTCGTTGATCCATATTGCGGGGGATGCACTCCCAAACCCCTAGTCAAGATCATTACTGAGCTGTGGTCCTATCCCTCCTAGATGGTCCCTTTGCTTTTGTCACTTTCCCTCATGAAAATTGAGAGTTGTATCCTGAACTTTCTGGTTTAGGTCGATGACATTTTCCATTGTGTCCTTTATGTGGCCCAACTTCAACCCCATGGAATACCATGATTTTAGATACTCCTCCATTATCACTGAAATGACTTGAGTCGACTTACTCCTCTTGGTTCATTTCACATGTTACGATTTGAGATTCTCCTCTCAAATTCCATGAGTATCTTCAGTTGACAAAATCCTCTAGAAAATCCCCATACCTCATCACCTGGCTCCTATTCCGGGTCAAATAATACATGGGTGTCCTAATTAGAATTAAGTCCCAACCAATATATGAGAATCCTCTTTCAGGGTAAGTCCCAACCAATCTCAAATGGTCATCCTCCCTAGGAGTAAGCTCCAGCAAATCCCTCAATGGGAATCCTCCTTAAGAGTAAGCCTCATTCTTCTCTAGCACTTTTCCATCATTGGACATATAGAATTATATGGTTCTCAGATCTTCCACTTCGCCTTATTTCTCACACCAAGCAAGACTCATGTGATATTAGAGGTGAATGATGATCACAACATACACATGACTCCAAAAACCAGGGAATTTTTTTAGAAGTAATCCCCAACTTAATCCTATCGAAGGTCCATACTCCCATATGAGACATTTCTTGAGAGGGCCTCTATAGGAATGGTTTTTCATGAATGAACTATGGGAACTCTAATTCCCACTATAACTGAGATACATAGGAAGCCTTCCTAAGGCCTAAGATCTATTTATTCTCATATCTAAAATGAGAAACCAATCCTAATTCCCATAATCTGGGTATCTTCTCTTTGGAGTAAGCCCTAAGTTAAATCCCTAAATCTCCACGAGTGAGCACACTCCTCATGGACCCTATCATTACAGGGCATCCCTCCTAGAGTAATACCCCAGTCTTTCAGGCTAGACCCAATGACCATCAATTTCATTTTACATTGAAGGGTTAATTACTCCATTCCATCACCTAGTGTCACCTCGTCTTCTTTCATTGTAGGTCCGACCTCTTCTATCAGAGGAGAATAAAGTGTGTGGTTTGTTGAATCTTTCACAATCTCTTATTTCTCACACCTAACATGACTCATGTGGTTTTAGGGATTTTTGATGATCAGAACGTCTGAAAAATACACTTCAATTGTTGAATTATGAGAACTATGATTCCCACCATAATTGGGATATGTAGGAAGCCTTCACCCATGGCCTGGGCTCACTGGATATCCTCTTCAGGAATCAAACCCCAATTCCCTTAGTTCGGACATCCTCCTTTAGAGTAATCCTTGTATTAATCCCCCCTAAATCTCCATGATTTAAAACATCTCTCATGTACTATGTTTCAAGGGAATCCTCTTTATGAGTAAGCCCCAAACTATTTTTCTAAAAGGGTTATAATCCCTTATGAGACTTACCGAACTTCATGGGATTTGATTCTCTTCCAAGTGGGATAAGTAGGAACCCTCCCCAAGGTTCAGACCCAACACTCCAAATCAACCCAATTATTCCTGGTCCATATTCCCAATCGGATATAACCCAATTTGGAAACTCATATCCTTTACAGATTCTTTGGGATGTTTTGGGATAGGTCCCATACCAAACATTGACTAAGCACCTTCTACCTAGGTGTCTTTACCACATGAGATTAAACTATATGGTTAGGTCCTTATTACATGACTTTAAAAGGTATGATGTGTCTCATTAAGTGGCACCAAATGACGAGGGTTCTGATTCTTTTCACAAGGATATGTAGGTAGCCCATTGATGGTTTGGATACCAATAACAAAACAAAATTTTGTTTCCCTATATGATAATAAATTCTAGAGTTCCCCACGGAGTGGCTTTAAAAAACCAGCATCATTGCAACAACGACTAAAATAATCTCTATTTAGTATATGATAGGATACCATTGATGGATCACCTCGAATACATATTGATATCTCCATTAATGAAGAACCTAAAATACATACAAATGATTTTAAATTCCACACTTGCTAATAACTAATTGAAAATTTCAATGGAAACTTATGTTATGCTTGGAAAATTAATAATGATTCATGAACATATCTTAAATCTATAAGAGAGTCTCGGAGTATGTAATAACTCCCCCTAAAAGGGTGTGATGAGCCCGAAGTCTCATCCTCTCAACCAATGTGAGTTATTAAGTATCATGGGTCAAAAAACCCAATGGACATCCACCTATGGAAAACAGGTCCCTTTGGATACAGGACCGTTGGGTGTTTCTGGTTCCTTATAAATACGATAAAAACCATATAGAAGTAGTGATTACTAACGAGAACACATGTTCTGGGGTCAACAAAAAAAATGGTGAACCCGACATGAATCATTAACCAAGATGATAGTTTTATCCATTTTCTAGGCCACTATTAATTGATACAAGAGGTCTAGACAAGGGAATCAATCACGCATGTGTTCATCTAAAAAGATGATGCTTTAATAGAGTTCATGGTTTGTATTTTTCATATATCTATACACTTCCTTTCCTGGGACTACCTTTATTCCAAATTAATTTCTTCAAGTATACACCCATGAATTCCCCAGCTACTACTAAAGTTGGATCTCTGTCCTCTTGAAGGATGTCATCACCAACTCAACGTCTTCAATGATTGGTATCTAATTAATTGGACAAAGAGTACCATCAACACAATACAATCCTGAAATTTGAGGCTACCCAACAGGAACTCCAAATCAAAAATAATCCCTGATCATCTGGTCAACAAAAACTAGTAGTTTAGAAGAAGACAATACCAACCACCATCTTCAACCGTATAAAGAGTTTATCCCCAGAACGCAATCACCAATCCCTCTCCTATTCTAGGGAGGTCAACCAATGGGCCATCCATGAATTCATCCTGAAGACACAGGGGTCCCTCCTAAGGGATCCTTCCAATAATCACTGCCACCAACGATGCATGGTAGCAAACCCTAAACAAGATGATGGTGTTATCTCTAGTTTTGTGGACCAGGTTCCTAAAAACCAGGCATGCAAGACAAACTACTGGGGACAACAACTGGTCCACAGGGAGAAGGTTACAAACTTTCCCCCCCAAAAAGAAGTCCATCAAACATTTTTGATGGAAAACATAGAATGAGTACATAAACCAGTCCCCCTTAATTCCACCATCCAGTAGACTTGTCTGGAAGTGCCCAACCAATCCTGCTATTCAAATCTGGTGGAGTACTGTGAGAAGGTACATAAACCTACTGAAAATCTATCATCCAGTCAATAGACTCATCTTGATTCATTAAAGGAATCCCATAAATAAAATGTAGTGGTAAATTGTAAGCAGAAAAATACACCTACCTGCACTCACCAATCCTTCTAGCAGTCTCGTTTGGTAGCAATCGGAGAATCTAGTAAAAAATCTCTAATGAAAAAACCTAGGGCAGACTAGGTAGACTCAACTCACTACCCCCACACATGAGTATTGTCTGTATCCATTGATAAGAAAGGGATGATAGGATCATGTAATTACACCTAATACAGATACATAATGGACATATATTCCTATTATGTCCCCTGAAGTCACCAAACATGTTTTGTAAATAGTAAAAGGGAAAACAAAAATTCCTTCCCATATCATGTAATCTTTCCAGAATATCATAACACTAACTTCATCAGTACCCGAGGGATGGACACAAAATTTTTTCCCCATACTTGGTATGAATAATCATCATACCATTTCAGAGAATATACTTAACTCTGTTCCAATCCAAGAGGTTTATGGGGGCATACTCCCCCATATCATATGTATGGTTGGATTGGGAACATACACCCTTTCCAGTTGGAGATAAGTGGCCTATTTTGATGGCCACTCCAAGCTAAGCACGTAGACCTTCCCATGATAACAACTTCTCCCAGAAAGTGGCCCAACTACGTGTAAAAGAGAATCTAAGAATAAGTATCACAAAAAACAGTTGGAAAATCACGAGTCAATATGTTATTTGGATGCTCTTAATGCGGGAGTTCATGAATCCCTTAGACATTTATCTGTTGTAGTTCAAGATCTTACCCTCCCATTACCAAATTATTGGATTAGTATCATTAATTATGAAGTTATTCATCAGATACTTCATCATAAAGGCTTACTTCATGTCAATTAGATAAATTTAGAGAACCTATATCTCAATGAGAGCCATGGTAACCCTCCATGTGTCCAAAAGACTAAGGATCAAGAGGATTTATCCATTGCTATAATCTACTATGGTGGTCGTACCATGACGACATTCACTATAAAATTTCTATCTATATTAGTATTTCTCATTGTCAAGATAATTCTCTAATTGATACTATAGTGATGAGAAATCCCTTTTATCTTGTGGCACTTGCAAACATAAGGCCAATCATGTCTGATGCCTTGTTGCTGCCAGGTGAAATTATTTCTCAACCAGATGACAACTCAATGAAACAGTCATCCCGTGAACATGCTTTTGGTCATTTTCCTTTTAAAATAGAAATGGAAACACCAACATATCCTATTTATCATGATAAAGAAATCAAGATGTGTCCACTCTATTCAGACCAAGTAGTTAAACCTCTAGAAAATATGAATTGGACATGTTGAATATGAGAAAACAACTGGATAAGGGTGAAATACCAGTCATGTTTTGGCCTTTGGAAACCTATCAATAAAACATTCCAGAAATGAAGGAAGAAGATTACATTCATAATATTCACCTCAACCTATGGAAGACTCTTCATTATTTAAAAATCAAAGTACTACCATATTATGAATATCAAAGTCATGTCAGGGTAATAAAAGGGTTACAACACCAAATTGACTTGGCAAATCTCTAAGTTTCTCAACATCCAATGATCAAAAATAAATATGAGGCCCTCTGATGTGCATGCCTCAATGCGTTAAAGAGGTTGCGATAATTGATTACAAAAACACAATATGGTGTTCATATCAGAGGATGGGGTGTACATGGTGAATTTCATTTCACTGCACTCTAGAATTAGTAAATCCCACCAAAAGTGGTCTCATGTAATGTTATTGTCCCAGAATGGATACAACAAAAAAAATTCTTCACATGATCGAAGAAATGCTCATAAAGAATATCCCTTGATTGGTTTTCACCCAAGTTAGGCCCAAAGAGGGAAAGATATTGAGATGATTCTGCATCAAGAATCTGAAAATATTGAGCTAGACTCCATCAAAGAGATTTCAACAATAATATTACACAAATGTCTAAAATAGGACAATAATCTTCTGAAACAGGTGATTTGAGTGGGAACTGTATAATGCACCCATCCAATATTCAGACCAGAATTCATAAAATTAGAAGTGCATCTACATTGGTATCAGCCATAGAAGTTCAGAAACCACCCCATCCCATAGGGCTAGGGGATTTTTAACCCTACCTTTAGAGTCAACAAGTAGAGCCCAAAGGGTTCAGGAAGAAGAACATAAAAAACCCCATCCTACAAAGCTAGGTGATTTTTTACATTCACAATACCATCCTCAACAGAAGTTAGTTTTATCCTAATTAGGAAAGAAGACACAAAGTGAATGCAGAAATAAACTGTCCAAGGATTCCCTTCAGATTATGGCCCATCAAACTATCCTTGGGAAACTAACAAATAGGAGAACAAAGTCTTATTTAGGATATAAAAGAAGGTGGTCTTACAAATATACTAATATAATCTCATCAATGCATTATGAATCATTAAATTTCATCACTTTCCTCCAATGGCCCAAAGGACTTTAGATTTTTTTATTATTGTGATAAAGCCCCATTTGACAAATTTCATCACTTCCATTATGAAAGATCCTCCCGAAAATGAGTCTATCTTAGGGGAGTCATAGGATGAAGTTATTATTCACAATGAGGTACACAACAAAGAAAATGAAGGAGGTGTGCATACCCAAAATCATAAGCTTACACAAAATCTAGGTATTCCCTCAAATAAATAACTTCCCCCTTAGAAATTCATTTAATAAGGGGAAATGTAAAGTTCAGATCATATCTCACTTTTACACTAGAGATGGTCAATCTATTTCTCTTGAATAAATATTTTCCCTGTAAGAGGACGATATGAAGGAGTTGAGAAGACTCAATGTAGTGTTACTCTGAAGCTATATTCCTGCCAAAAATGCTCTGTAAGTAGATCCTCATCTTATACTTTTAATAGGAGATCCTCAACAAATAGGGTTTTTCAAAACTGATGATTTGGATAATTAATTCCCTCCATTGGGTACATAGCCAAAATAGGGTCAAACACAACCTTACAGGCCTATCCCCATGGGCTATCCAAGAAAAATACCCGCAGCGCCACCACCAGTGGGTTTTCCAGTCTTCATGCCAGTTCAGGCTCCAGCTGCTGTACCTGTATAGGTCCCAGCTCATCCAGATATTCCCCAAATGATTATGAATACAATTGAGTCATTAACAACTTTATTTGAATCTATAGAAGAATGGTGTTCACCAATACAACAAGAAAATAAGGCTTACCCCGAATGGGTAGATTCAATCTCTCCTCCACCAAACTTTGTGAATACCACATTTTTGGTCTTTAATGGTTTGGGAGATCTGAAGCAGCACTTAATACATTTTGTTTCTCACTGTGATCCAATTATGGGGACCCCTAAACAACAAGAAGAAATAAAGATAATATTTTTTTTGTAATCACTATAGGGGCTTGCCTTTGTCTGGTATACAAGTTTGCAGTCTCAATAAACTACTAGATGGTATGACCTTCATCAGAAATTCATTTTCCAATTCCACTCAATGATATAGAAGACAAAAATATTTGATATTACGAACTGAAAACAAAGAGAGAGTTTCAGATTTCATTACTCTATGGAAAGGACTAACATATTCCTTAAACCAACCACTCCCTCCAGAAGAGTTTCTACCAATTGGTTTTGAAAATCTCCATAATGAGCTGCGTACACTACTAATCCCTGTGAAATACATATGAGAGTTTCATTAACTTTATTCAATATCCCACTAAGTGGATAATTACATCATAGAAACCAAAGATAAGGATCGTGTAATTCCATAAACTCTGGGGAGGAGAGTAGGAAAAGTAGAGGCTCCCACAGTTACACTCAAGAATGCACATACACCTTCCTCTACTTCAATACTTTCATCATACTGTAAGGATCCACCTCCCGACCATCAGCAGTAATGAACACTTCATCAAGATGATCAAGAATATCAGAGGTGAATACCATTTGAGGAGTTAATGAACAAGGTCTATTCTTTTCAGAATGAAAAGGTTCCCGATTACTTCATTTCAACCTTGGAAAAAACATAGTCCAACCACCAAGGCCTAAGAAACCGAACAAAGAAGGGTATGAAGACCTACCAAATTATTTTTCATTTTATAAAATTTTAGGGCACCCCATTAAAAGGTATTTTGTTTTAAAATATCTCTTGTAAAATATGGTTGAATCTAGACAAGTGAAACTAAAAAGTTCATCAGCCCAGGTAGCATGTGTTACTGCTTCCAATCTAGAGGAAGAAGGTAGATGGAAGGAATTCAAAATAAAAAATGTGCAGAAATATGACGATTGTATGTTTAGGAAAACGATCAATCAAACTCATTCCATTATAAAAACACAGTTGAAACAACCAACTGTACCTCCTACCACTTCTGTTTCAACCAATCAATCTTTATCAAAAGACTAGTTATCCAAATTCCAATCCTCAAAGAAGAGACATGATCAAAAAGATAAAGAGTAGTCAGAAGAAGGTGATCTCATATTAAAACCAAATTTATCCTTGAATTTTGAATATTTCATGCCATATGTCTCAAAAGTATGAGAACTTCCCCACCAAATGGTACAACAAGAACCAACCTGTCAATCATAATCTTCATCAGATGAGGAATTGATCTTTGGTTTTGTTAACATTATCCACATAACAAACCCCTATGAAAATGATGATTTTGGTTATGAACCTCAATTTAATGTAATTTATTAGGGAATTAGGGGAATAAGTAAATTTCTAGGATATAGGGAAATACATGTATATTCTATAAGACACTATTTTAATTATACTTCTGCTCGAACCTTTTATGCAGCTGAAACTCATGGGAGAGATCTTTAGTGGTTGTAGAAAGAATAAGGGAACTCTCCCACACATGAGAGGATAATCCCAGAAATTATCAAATTGGAATACCTATTAGAGGCTATACCACCACTCTTTAGGTAGGTAGATAGAAAAAGTTAACCTAATTCACCAAAATTAGATGTATTTCTAACTTTTACCATGACACATGATCTATCTACATCAAAAGCTCAATATCAAAGACACCTACAAAACAACATCTCTATGCCAAAAAACATAGACATTTGGATTATATGTATGATGTTTTGAATAAATTTTCCCATGTAACAACCAAGTTATAAATCATGGATGCTCTTAATCTATCAAAAGATCTTCAAAAAGCACTATTGAGGCTTTGTCAATTCCTCAAGAGTTAGAAATCAAGGTTGTTGCTGTTGAGGTCTACTATATGGAGAGTGATCCTACAGAAGTTCATATAGTTATACATTTCACATACCAATATGAGGATGATGTTTTACATGGACACATCAGGATCTTGTACTTATCTAGAAAGGCTAATTTTACAGACATCTGATGAGCCTTCATTGATAATGGTTCGGGAGTCAACCTCATTCCCATCTGTACACTTCATCAGTTGGGTCTCAATGAATCTGACTTATCTCCCTCCACTTTGATTTTATAAGGTTATGAAAAGAATGAACAAGAACCTTTAAGCCATATTACACTCAGAACTCAGTTTGGGTATCTTGTATAAAATTCAAATTTCATGGTTGTTCGAAAGGACCCATATTTCATCATTCTGATTGGATTCCCGTGGCTACATTAACATGCAGCCATTCCTTTGTTATACCACTAATGTATAAAGTATTTATTTAATGGAAAATTTGGTACATTTAATGGTGAGAATTATCCATTAAAAACTTTTGAATCTTAGTATATTGAGGAATAGTTCTATCAAAAAAATGGAAAAAACTTCGTGAAAAAAGATGTAACAAGAATAAATGATCTGAATGGAACGAAAAAGATCCCAGATAACCCATTCAAGCATATTAGTGTATATTACATGTTTCCTATCAATAAAATTGAAGTGCTATACCCAAATCCAAGAACTTGTACAGTGAACTCCATAATGTCAGTTATGCCAATCAAGCCTAACAACATGGGATAAATTGTTGATTTACCATGTAGTGGTGAGAGCATAAATGTAGATCTCTTCATTTCATCCACTAAAATTTAGCAAGTATTTTATTCATTAGTTAGGCTAGAAGAATTTTTTTCATTAATAAAGAATGAAAAGGATGTTGATTACCAACCCATAATTTTCACTTCAATACTCCTAAAAGACCCTTCTTTACCAGTAGTGTCAGAAATGGTTGCTTCTTCTTCAAGATGTCCAAATACTGACTCCTCCTATAGCTATGAGTGTTTTTCTTTATCAATTACCCTTAATGTAGAAATAGAAGATGTGAAACATGTGGTAGATGAAGAAGATAATGAAGAGGAATATCACAGAGATGCCCCTCTAGGATTCATGGAAGGAATCTCCACCACTGTGTACGAGCTCAGAGAAATAAAAATGGGTATAGAGGAAGATCCACACCCCACTATAATTAGTGCAGCCATGACTTCTGAAGAGAAATAGATGCATAACTCATTTCTAAATAAACACTGAGATTTATTTTCTTATAACTGCACAGAAATTTTAGGCCTTAATACCGATGTGGTAACTCATCATTTGGGTTTTCTAGAAGAGCATCAGGGGTTTAAGCAGGCAGTAAGAAGAACACACCCAACTCACACCTCTAAAATAGAGGATGAAGTTGAAAATATTATCAAATATAACATTATCAGGGAGGTACAATATCCCTAATGGAAGATCAACATTGTACCAGTGAAAACAAATATTGGTAAAATCAGTGTTTTTATTGATTTCAGTGTTATTAATCGACATTGTTCCAAGGGTGACTTTCAGTTCCAATCATGGAACTTTTTATTGACAGAATAGCTGGCTATGAAGATCTATCCTTCATGGATGGATACTCTGGGTATAACTAAATTCAAATACCCCTAAAATATGAGGAATCTATATCTTTTATATCTCCTCATGTCATATTTTTCTCTCAGGTAATTACCTTTGTCTTGAAGAATGATGGTGTGACATATCAACATGAAATGCACCAAAATTTCAAACCCTTCTTGGGGAAATTCATTAAAAACTATGTGGATGATCTAGTGGTTATGTATAGAAAACATTCTAATCACTTGGATAATTTAAAGACCATATTTAAGAAGAATCGACAACATTATTTGAATATGAACCCATTGAAATGTTCTTTTAGGATAACCTCAGGGAAATTTCTCGATTTTTTTGTTTTCCACGTTGACATAAAAGTCGACCTTGAGAAGACCAAGGATATCCTTGGTATGTCACCTCCTAGAATCTTGAAATAATTGAGAGGAATTTTGTGATACATAACTTATATCTAGTGCTTCATAGCCAATTTGGCAGGAAAGTGTTTTCCCTTCACCAAATTGATAAAGAAAGGGGTCATATATCAGTGGACCAAAGACTGCCAAGAAGAATTTGATATCCTCAAGAAATACCTATTGATCCCACTGGTTTTGATGCCACCTATTTAAGTAAATCCACTCATTATTTATTTGACAACCTTGAAGTGATCATTGGGTGAATTCCTTCTACAAAACAATGATTCTGGAAATAAGAATAACCTTTACTATATCAGTCGAACCATGCTCGATATAGAGACTCGATATTCAGATATTGAGAAAAGTTTCCTATAATTAATCTTTATAGTTTAGAAATTGAGGCACTATTTTCAGCATCACGAGGTCCACTTGGTATCTCAAAATAACCTGCTCAAATTTATCCTTATTCATCCTATGATTACAAGACGTCTGGTTTGGTGGGAGGTTATTCTGCAATATTTTGATATATAGTTTATACCTCAAAATAAGTAAAAGGCCAAGATTTATCATATTTCTTTACTGATCACCCTTATATAGAAGAGACATTATTGAATATTGAATTTCCTGATGAATAAATCTTCTCTATTCAAGAGAGTCCCTAAATATGGGAAATGTACTTTGATGGTGCTTCTATAATTCCAAATGGAAAGAGAATGGAAAACCCTAAACTTAACAAAGATGGATTAGGAATTGTCCTTATCTCCCTAGGGAAGGAAATGTTTCTATATTCCTTTCTAGTATCAGAAGGTGGTATCAACAATGAACCATAATATCAAGCTATGATTACTGGCTTGGAATTAACACTCCAAGTACCAGTGGACTACCTGGAGGTGAAAGGTTATTCAAAATTGGTAATCTAACAAATCAATGGAGATTAAAACATTATAAAAGAAGAACTAAATCCCATGTGTGACTGTGTTTGATGATTAATGGTATAATTTCCCTCAAATTCCACATTATCTTACATCCCACGATCATAAAATGACGAATTTTATGCATTGTAAAATGCAGCAACAACCTTGACATATCCAAATCGGGATGAATCAATCATTATAATTGCTCATAATCAAGTGTTTTCACCTTTTATTGAAGTCATAATTGATGAAATCAATAAAATTAGTCTCATTTCTGAGCCATATGGTTATACCACATGATGGATGACACCCATTATGGAATATCTTCAAAATGGGATACTTCCACCAGAAAAAATTAAAAGAGAACAAATCCGGTGATGAGTAGTAAATTTCACTCTTTATGATTTCCCAGATCATCAGAAGTTCCTTTATAGACGAGGATTTGATGGAATTCTTTTTAAATACATTGATGGGGACTGAACTACAACTTTTATGAAATAAGTACATGCTGAAGCCTATGGTGCTCACCTATCTGGGCATAGGATTTCTAATCAAATCCAAAGGTGTAGATACTTTTGGACTTCTATGACACAAGATTACACATATTTCACTAAGAAGTGTCATCTCTACAAGGTTCATGCCAACTTAATTCATCAACCCCCATAGTTTCTACATACAACTAAATACTCCAGACCTTTTTCGATATGGGAAATGGATGTAGTAGGACCTTATCTTCTAGTTATGGCTAATCAGTTTAAGTACATTTTTAATACTACCGATTTCTTCTCCAAATGGGATAATGTAATACCTGTCAAGAAATTCAAGGCCAAAAGCATTGTTAGCTTTTTCAAAGCTAATATCATTATCATAATTGGTGCCCCTCATACCATATTGATGGACAACGACACCAATTTCTATTCTGTTGAGGTAAAGAAGTTATATCAGGAGCACAATATCAAATCCAACCATTCATCTCACTATCATGCAATGACCAATGGGAAGATATAGGATTTCAATAAGACCTTATCAAATATATTCCAGAAAATTGTGGATAATGATAAGAAATCTTAGCCTGATAAACTTTTTCATGCTTTATGGTCTTATTGGAATACTACCCATACAACCACATGGGAAACTCCATGCTCATTGTTATATAGAACATAAGTAGTTTTTCCAATTTAAATTCAATTTCATTCACTCCGAGTTTCCATACATGATCAGTTATCTACAGATGAATAGTCCGAGAAGCAATTTAATGAGATGGAATAATTAGAAAAAATATATTTCATGATTTTCTTCATGTGGAAGTTTATCAGAATAGAATAGCATGAGGAAAAGTTAACAAAAATTGGAATTCATTGTGGTTCTTTAAAAAAAAATGAGTAGCTTCCATGTCCAAGAATTACTCACATCTTTGCTACTCCTTAGTGGAACATGAGGCCCATTTCTACCTATATTTGAATCAGATCTACATAGAAATATCTTTTCAAAAACTATGTTTGGATTGAATCTTATTCCAATGAGATATGTAGTGACACCCAGATTTCAAATATTTGGAAAAACCATAAAAACATAAAACTTCCCCCATTCCCTATGTTTATGAGTCAGATCGACACAAGAAATACTATTTTCAAGAACTACATGTGGCTTGATTTTAATTCCAATGGGATACATAATGATGCCCAGACCTCTAATATTGGGCCCAACCATAACCATAAAGAAACTTATTTCCCTTTTTTCCTTCGGTATATGAACCAAATCTATATAGAGTACTCTTCCAGAATACATGGTTTGATCTTCATACTATCTTATGTCTTAAGTTTAACCGTTATTCTATAATGTATTAAAATCCCCCATCTCTCATATCAAACTCAATTGGTGCGAGGAATGATGTAACGACCTGAAATTTTGAATAAATCTTGTTTCCTAATTTTATATGTTATGTTATTTTATTTTTATACTCAACAAAAATTTTTCATTTGATAACATGAATATAATTAAAATCTGACCATTGGGTTTTGACTATTATATGACCATTGGTCAATATGACTGCTGTAAACTAAAGGTTTCGATTATTGCCTCTAAATACATGTAATCTTGGTTAATTATTATAGAAAGAAGATTTGATGGCCTAACCCAGTAGTCTTGGACCGATCGAAGCCCATCTAACAGAACTTGGGAAAGAGGCAGCACCACTGGGCTTTGCTCTGGACCAAACCCAAGCCGAACTTCATCATGTGAAGCTAGAATGAAATCGCATTTGCGAGAAGTTCAAATTGATAGAAATTACTACTCGTGCGATGTTGGCTGAGCCTCCCTCAGATTCTCTCACCTTAGCATACCTTACACTTAGGTCATATGCTGGTGTGATAAGGGGCTATGTAAGGAGACCGTAACTACCTTGTGTAATCCTCTATTTTCAATAAAAATTAGGGTTTCTTCTTATGATGAAGTTTATGAATTTTCAAATGATCAGATAAATATATTATGCATATTTTTGATGAATTTTAGAAAAAGGACATTTTAAAAATGTTTATTTAAAACTTAAATAATTAAAAATGTGTAATGATTTTCAAAAAATGGTCTTCTACAATTATGTCCAGTATGAAATTTAGATTCTAATAAGATCAACTTGATTTTTGATGAATAGTAAATTATGAATAGTGGTTTTTTGATTAGGATTAGTAATGTGTCCAAATGGATTAGTAATCTCACTTAAAGAAAGTATTAATAGAATCTAGGCACCTTGATTAAGTACTGTGATTCAATAAAATGGTTAAATAATGGTTTCATAAATTATTATTCAAGTATTAGTTTTTTCAGGTGAATAGTGTTTTTTCATTAAAAATTAAATTAAAAATATTTAATTTTTTTTTATAAAATGGATTTCATTTTTGAACTCAGAGCATCGATATTATGTTAACGTAATTTTTAGGGATTTTTCTAAAAAAATGAATTTTCAGTGAATAGTGTATTTATTTAAAAAATAAATTAAAAATATTTAGAAAATTATTTTTATAAAATGGAGTTCATTTTTGAAATCAGAGCATCGATATTTGGCTAAGGTGAAATTTTGGGATTTTTCTGAGAAAGTTGAATTTTCAGTGAATAGTAAAAATACAGTTTTAGGGTTTCATTATGTTTAATGAAATCATAACTGTGTCATGATGATTTCATGAGATATTTTAAGGGTTGGCCGACCAAAGGTGATGAATTATTTTATTGGGGGCCCCATGTGGCCTAACTTCAGGGGAAATATCATGGGAGAGCACATGGTTTTGAGAAAACCACGTTTGAGGTGTCCCTTGGCCATTAATGCCTTGTCCCCTCACTTTCCCTATAAATACCAAGACATCCTCTCATCCATTTCTACTCCCCAGTCTCCCCCAACAAAGTTATGGTCTCATTACCTCCCAAAGAGTCCTCCCAAGGTGACCCCAAGCCCTCAATGTCCCAACCTTTGAGTTTTAAGAGTTACGTTTTAAGGTAAGGGATCCGACCTCTCTCTTCCTTTCAAGTAATCTCTTTTATGTCATTTCTTTTATTATCCATGTTCTTATGTTAAAGGATTTTCTTTTATACTCCTCTTAATTCCCTTTTCATGTTCATATAATGAGATATCCTCTCTTACTCTCATTATTTCGTTTTATGAAGTTCTAAGTGGCGCCGTTAGGCTGCCAAAATTTTTGTAACAGATTCTTTCTCCCTTCTCATTTTTCAAGATCTATTTTCATTTAAAGTATTTCAAGTTCCTTTTGTTATGTTGGGGTATTATCTCTAAATCTATCATACTTATCTTTTATGTTCATATGATGAGAGACCCCATTTGATCAATTCAATTCAGTATTTTGAAGTTTTAAGTGACGCCGTTAGGCTGTCGAATGTTTAAGTGGTTCTTCACCCTTCTCGTTTTGAAGTTCTAATTTCATGTCAATTCTTTCAAGTTCCTTTTATTATTTTGGGATATGATCTCTAAATCTATCATACTGATCTTTTATGTTCATATGATGATAGACCCCATTTGATCTCTTCAATTCAGTATTTTGAAGTTTTAAGTGACGCTGTTAGGCTGTCGAATTTTTAAGTGGTTCTTCACCCTTCTCGTTTTGAAGTTCTACTTTCATGTCAATTCTTTCAAGTTATTTTTATTATGTTGGGGTATGATCTCTAAATCTATCATACTGATCTTTAGTGTTCATATGGTGATAGAACCTATTTTATCTCTTCAATTCAGTATTTTGAAGTTTTAAGTGACGTCGTTAGGCTGCCGAATTTTTAATTGGTTCTTCACCCTTCTTGTTTTGAAGTTCTACTTTCATGTCAATTATTTCAAGTTCCTTTTATTATGTTGGGGTATTATCTCTAAATATATCATAATGATATTTTATGTTCATATGACGAGAGACCCTATTTTATCTCGTCAATTCATTTTTATTGAAGTTTAAGTGACGTCGTTAGGTTGCTGAATTTTCATAAGAGAAATCTTATTTTTGTCTTACTTCCATGTTTTTCATTTCAAATGGTATATCCTTAAAATTTCATTACCCTGATTCATATCCTTTATATTCTGTCCCTCTACTATTTTTATAGATCATTTATTAGTGGGAGACCCATGTCCCCTCTCTTTTCAACGTTTTCTAAAACCCTGTAACGTAGCTGTTATGCTGCAGAATTTTCGTCTCAAAATGCCTCTCTCTTTTTCTCAAAATTATTTTATGTTATTAAGTGAATACTCAAAGATCTTATTTATATAGGGGTATTCACATATATATAAAAATTTTCTATTTTAAATTCTGGGATTTATATACATGAAACCCACTTTCCCTTTCTGTGGGTTTAAAGTGACATAAATATCATGTCTTTAAAGCAGTTTTTAAAACGTTATGATTACGAAATGAAACCCATTTCTTTTATGATATATGGGTTGTTTATGAAATTATTGATGTTGATATATGTCACTCACATGATAATAAAGACATTTCAAGGGTGCACCCAGATAGTGCTCCAATGCATTGGGTAAAGACTTAATCTCTAGAGATGACTTTTTAGACTGATACCTTGGTGAATAACCTTGGTAATTTTTAATGAAACCTTGGGGATGGACCTTTGTGAAATGAAATGATTTTCAATATTAAATGTTGCAGCCACATCTTCAAGTTATGAAAATGTTATTTTTATTATGATATATCTCATGATTTCTTTTTCATGCCTTAAAGTTCTTTTCATGACCTTATTGAAGTATCTCAAGTTCACATGTAAAATGTTTCTCTTGTTTCCCTTACTGGGCCTTATGCTCACCCTTTCTTTTGATGTATGTCCCCAGGTTATGAGATGTAGTAATGAACCTAGGATGAACATGAGGAGAATCCTTTCAAGTGTTTAAGAAGAATGTTTTATGTTTTCATGTTTTAAGTTCCTGGTTTCCAAGACACTAAACCTTAAAGATCCTCAGTTTTGTAAAATGTTATGAAAGTTTATGTGATAAAAAGGTGGGATTCTATAAATGATCTTTTTATGAACTATGTGTGACTTTATTCTCATCCATATAAGATACATAGTGACACCCATATATCCAATATTTGGTCCATTCACAATTTCATGGAAGAAAATGATATTTCTTTTACCTATGCACAAATCCAATTTGTATAGGGACTTATTCCAAGAATTTTTAGTTGATTATCATTTTAATTCGATACATGGTGATTCCAAGACATTATACATTAGGCCCAACCATCAACTTGGAAATAAAAAAATCCCTCTTCCCCACATCAAAACATGATTGATATGTGGAACAATCACAAGAACTACATGTGGATTGATTCTTTCTTCAGTAAGATATGTATAATATCTTTGGTCATATAACCTATCTTAGCCACTATATAATTATTATAACCTTATTATTAACTTGTTATACCTTTTCATTATAGAATATACCTTTTTACCAACCCCTGTTTCTCACACCGAGCCCAACTCACATTTTCTCAGGAATTGGGTAGTTTCTCTACATAAATATGGTATCCCAATTTTTATTTGGGGTTATCAATGGCCCTGGATATAAGACCTTAACATACACAATATATGTCCTCATTCCATGAATATAAACTACATGATCTTCCAAAAAACTATGTGTGTTACGATTATCATTTTTAGGAGATATATAGTCATTTCACATTAGTTCAACTTCTTATTCACCGCAAGACATTAAGCTTCATGAGAAGTGGATTGATTCTCATTTATATAAGATACGTAGTGACGTCCATACTTTCAATCTTGGGCCTAACTACAATATTATGTAAACAAAATCCTCTTCTCTCTCATGTACGAGTTAGATCTACATGAGGAGATTAAAATGATATTTATATCAAATCCCATAATATCCATACCGCATGACTTTAAACTACATAGTATCCAAAGAACTACGTATGTCTTGATTCTCATTATATTGATATATGTAGTGAAAACAAGGACTTAGATCTCAGTTCCAGCTATGGGATAGAAGAAAATTAAACATATTCTACATAAAATTAAAAAAATCCATGTATAAGACCACTAAGGAAGCCAAAGATATTTCTGTTATATATATAATTTAGATCTATGTAAGGGAATCCAAACTCATGGCCAATATTGATTTAAATATTTCTCCTATTCATTGAACATCACCCCTTTCACATTTCCCACTATTAATCTTGAATACTTTCAAGTCTTCATAATATATCATCAGTTTCTAGAGATAGAGTTTCTGATACCTAAGAAATTTTTTGTCTTACTATGTAGTACATTTCCTTAGGTGGCCTTTCATAATTAGACTATATAACAAGACTTTCAGTCAAAGGATACCACTTTTTGGATATGAAGCACATACTCTAGTTGTCCCAACATATTACAACCCCCACAACAAGTTTGTAAAACAATGGTAATTTTTTTCTTGGTAAACGCATCCTCTGTCCCCTTCAAACATTGACGGTGATATATAGGAACCTATATTTTAAAGTGTTCATACATTTTATATTTGTTCCATATACTTTATCTTGATCTGAAAGCCTCTAAGACCATAGTTTGCCAATTTTCCTTCTCTAGGTGTTCAAAGAATATTATAATAACCTTGGTCTATTTGAACACATGTCATCCATTGTTTCCATAATATTATGGTATTAGTCATATGACCAAAAACTATAGGCACCATAACTCTTACGTTTGGGACATATCTTTATAGAGAACCAATTCCTCATTTTCTTCAAAAATCATGATTGAAAATACTCTTTCTGTGTTCAAGGATTATTCTCCATAAACCAAACTCTATACTTTGTAAAATATGAATCTCTATAACATTCTTTTGTATTTTAGTAATAGAATGTTTGATACTAAATAGATATTTTTCTTGATTATGAAGAACATTTACCTAGGTGTTCTTTCATAATACAATCCCCAAAATGAGTTTTTTTCAAACAATGGTAACATTTCTATTGGAAAAGACTTCCTCTAATTCCATTAGCCCTATTCCCATATCACTTTTCAGATTTGGAAATCCCCAAGTCATAGCTTATAATTCTTCATTTCCATACCTGAGTATGGTAATATATTTCAAGATAAATTACCAAGAAATTGGAGTTTCATAAAAATAAGGTTAAAGCTAATGATCATAAAATAAAACCCATAATTTCCTTACTGCATGACTTAAAACGGCATAGCCTAGTGTCCTTGCTGAATGATATAAAACTACATAGCCTAATGTCCTTAATATATAACCTCAAAATGAAAAGCCTAATGTCCTTGCTGCATGACTTAAAACTACATAGTAAAATATCAAAAAGCCTCTTTCTAACAAATATACCCTCTTTCATACACCAAATTAATGTAGGATTGGTTCCTCATTCATAGTCTATATCCACATAGATGACCTCTTATATTATCAAATAACTTTCCTTGGAAAATCCCCCCATTGTGGTCTTGAGAAATAAAATTTTTAAACTCATTTTTATCAATAATATAATGTCAAAATTCATGGTATCTCTTTCACTTGACATTTAAGTACATGCCCCTAGGTGTCCTTGCATGATTTTCCTATATAATCGTCCTATCAGTCAAAAGATTCCACTTTTTGGATATGCATCACATGCCCAAGGTGGCCCTGTGTAATATTCCCCCATAATGGATTTTTCTAATAGTGGTAACATTATTCTTAGAGGATACCTCCTCTATTATGATACTTTAAATTTTAGATTTCATGACCATAAAAAAATCAAACCATTCTTCAAGATTCTCCTTAGATGTATCGAAAAAATATTAGGGCATTCCTAGCCATCAATCTTTGCTTAAATTTTAATCTCAAAATTTATGGTAAAAGATATTTGACCTAAAAAACTAGCTTTATTAGTCCCACATGCATGAATTTAATGTTCCTACCAAAATATACAAGATACTCACCAGATTGAAAACCTGCAAAGGATATTCTGGAAAAAATTTGAGTTTCATCTTGTTAGACTTATACTCTATATGGTTTGGGAAATATCATGCAAGAAAATTAAAAGGAAAAAATATTTTTAGGTTGAAAACCTGAAAAGGGAATCTTAAGAAAAATACAAATCCTACCCTCTATGTTTCTTCCATATAGAGGTTAGGAAAAAATCAGGGTAATGAAAAAAAGACACAAAGTTTGTAGGGTTGTCCATACAAACCTAGAAATAGTCAAACTATGCTTGATAAGCCCCATGGATTAGGAAAAAATAAAATAATCCTTCCAAACTTGAACTTGCTCCAAAACCCACAAAATGATTTTATAATGCATCAATGTTCCCTAAAGTTACCTTAGAAGAAGATTATTTTCATTTCGAGAGAACCTAATTCTAATCAGGGGACCTTTTTGACCCCACATAATGTGTTTCATGCTCTTTGCCACATAATTCATGGTTGGATTCCCATTTTCCATGAGATTGCTACATAATTAGGTATAATAAGAAACACACTACCTCCAAGAGTAGTCCATGGATTTCAAATATCGATGATAAAAAGGTGTCGACATATTAAACATAAACTTCCGAGTATCATCCAAGAAGATATAGTTAATTGAACATATCAAAAATTATATATCTTTTTGAGAGCATTGATTTAACTGGTCGTAGAGCCCAAATGAGCATACGAATCAAAATTTCTGGCACTCGAAAGATAGATAAATTTTACAAAGGGATTTACCTCACCTATATGGAGGACATGCATGGAGGACCTATGTAGAGGACCTTCTCCACAAGACCTATGCATAGGATTTTTGTAGAAGACTTTCACAAAGGACCTAAGTGGAGTAACTCCTTTGAAAAAATCCCCATATTGCCTATAAATAAGACCCTTGGGCTCCCCATTTGAGAGGCCATAAATTAGGAAGAAGCTCCAGATATCTCATTGGCCAACCCCCCTACACCCAGGTCCTCAAAAAACTCTCAAGTAACTCTTCAAAACATGAGAGATGAGAGAATTGAGGGGGGGGGGGGAAGAGAATCAAAGTCCCATAAGGGTCTAGAACAAGAGAACCTACGTAGAGGAGCAGCACAGAGGAGCTGCATGTAGGAGCTGCGTGGAGTAGCCGCACATAGGAGTTGTGAAGATGATCTATGTGGAGGGCCTGTGCTAAGGACCTACATGATATACCTAGGTGGAGAACCGGCATGGAACACCTTGGTGACCCACCTATGCGGCCCACTTACATGGCCCACCTAGGTGAGATCGATGATCGATACTATTGGGGTTGCACCCCTGCACCCCTAGTTAGGCTATGGCCCCAACCATCTGAGCCAGTCCCTTTGCATTAGTCACTGACCTCCATGAAAATTGAGAGTCACATTTTGATCATTTCAAGTCGGGTCGATGACATTTTCCATTGCACCCTTTATGCAGCCCAAGTCCAACCCCATGGAATACCATGATTTGAGATACACATCCATGATCACTAAAATTCCTTAAGTCAACTCACTCCACTTGTTTCCTTACACATGTTACGAGTTGAGAGTCTCCTATTGGATTCCTCAAGTAAATTCAGTCAATAAATTCCCCCAGAAACTCCTTATACCTCATCACCAGACTCTTATTCAAGGTCAAATAATACATGGTCATCCTACATAAGAGTAATCCCCAACCAATACATGGGCATCCTCCTTAGGTTTAAGACCCAACCAATCTCAAATGGAAGTCCTCCCTAAGAGTAAGCCCCAACAAATCCATCAATTGGAATCCTTTTTTGGATTAATCCCCAGTCTTCTCCAGCACTCATCCATAACTGGACAGAGAGAATTATGTGGTTCTTTAATCTTCCACATCCCCTTGTTTCTCATACCAAGCATGAATCATGTGATATTAGAGGTCAATGATGATCACACCATCAACATGACTCTAAACACTAGGGAATTATTGTTCAGATGTAATCCCCAAATTAATCCCCTCAAAGCTCCATAATCCCCTATGAGACATTTCTTCAGAGGACCTTCATTAGTGAGGTTTATCAAGAATGAACTAAAAGAACTCGGATTCCCACCATAATAGGGATACATAATAATCCTTCTTAAGGTCCAAGATCTAATTAATATCATCTCTAAAATTAGAAACCAATCCTAATTCCCATAATCCAGGCATCTTCCATAGGAGTTATCCCTGAGTTAAATCCCAAAATCTCCATGAGTTATCACACTCCTTAGGGATCCTATCATTATAGGGAATCCTTCCTAGAGTAATCCTCTAGTCTTTCGGGCCGAACCCAATGACCTTCAATTTCATTTCACATTTAAGGGTTCATTAATCCGTGTCCTCACCCACCATCACCTTGTATTCTTTCACCGTAGGCTCGACCTCTTCCATTAGAGGAGGATAAATTGTGTGGTTTGTTGAATCATTCACGTTCTCTTGTTTCTCACACTAGTCAGGACTCACATGGGCTTAGATATTAGTGATGATCACAACATCCACCAAATCCACTTCAAGTCTTGAACTACGAGAACTCTAATCCCCACCATAATTGGGATACGTAGGAAGCCTTCACCTACGTCCTAATCTCACTAGATATCCTCTTCAAGAATACAACTATAATTCCATTAATCTAGGAATCCTCCTTCGGTGAAAGCCCTAAATTAAGCCCCCCCCTCAAATATCCATGAGTTAAAACATCTCTCATGTAACCTATTTCAATGGAATCCTCTTTAGGATTAAGCCCCAACCTATTTATCTCAAAGGGTTATAATCCCCTGCAAGACTTACCTAACTACATGGGATTTGATTCCCATACAAGTTGGATATGTAGGAAGCCTCCATAAGGTTCAAACGCAACACTGCAAATAAACCATAATTCTTCTTAGGCCATATTCCAAACAGGATCTAACCGAACTTGGAAACTCATATCCTTTCTAGGTTCCTTGGGCTGTTTTTCATAGGTCCCATACCAAACTTTGACTAGGAACCTTCCACCTAGGTGTTCTTTACCACATGACATTAAACTATATGGTTAGGTCCTTATTGTATGACCTTAAAAGGTATGATGTGTCCCATTAAGTGGCACCGAACTATGAGGGTTCTGATTCCTTTCACAAGGATACATAGGTATCCCATCAATGGGTATGATCGCAACATTAAAAAAACTTCCATATCCCTAGATGATAATAAATTTTTGAGTGCCCCACTGAGTGGCTTCAAAAAAACAGAATCATCTTAAAAATAGCTAAAATAATCTCTAAGTAGTATACAAGAAGATACCATTGATGGAGAACCTAAAATACATACATACATCTCCATTAATGAAGAACCTAAAATACATACAGATGATTCTAATTTCCACACATGCTAATAATTGATTGGGAACTTCAAGGTAAACCTACGTTATGCTTTGTAAATTAATAAAAGTTCTTGGACATATCTTAAATCTATAAGAGATTCCCGGATTAGGAAACAACTCCCCCCCAAAAGGGTGTGATGATCCCAACCACCCATCCTCTAGACTTATATGAGTTCTTACCTATCATGGGTCAACAAACCCAATAGACACCGGCCTTAGGAAAGCATGTCCCTTTGGATATAGAACCATTATGTGTTTACGGTTTCATAAATAAATTTGATGGAATGTGTCTAGAAGTAGTGATTTCTAACCAGAACACACATTACAGGGGAAACATGAATAAACAATAAAGTACACATAATAAATAACTAAAAAAATCCTGATATAATAAATGAAATTTATAATATAGTTATATATTCTCAAATCATAAAAAATGTACAAAAGTCAGTCTCCCACTAGGATGACCACATATAAAAATAAAAAAAACTATAAAATAAATACAACAAGTTCTATCGCCATCACTGAGGCAAACAACACACCTAGTCTCCATGACACTTGATCAGCACCAGCCTGATCTTGAGGCTCCACATGAGCAGATCCACTAGGCCAAGAAACATTGGGCCTTATAACCATCCACCATGAAACCTATGTTCTAACTAGAAAATATACATCAGGTCTACATGCACACCAAGGTGCACATACAGGGGGTGCGAAATAAATCTTAGTAGGCCACCCTCGATGATGAACCTATAATCTATTGTCCTGAAACGTGCATGCACATGTGATATACCCATCATAGTCAAAGAATAATAACAAATAACATAAAAATAACAACGTTATAAATAAAAGTGGACTAATGAAAAACATATAATGAAACCAACCATGGGTTGTATCCTAACACCCAAGGTAAATATAACCTTACTCTGGATCATGATAGAGGATTTATAGCATGTGTCTGACCTTGACACAAGAAAACCAATACATCCACCATATCTATAAAGGAGAACTAATAAATCTAAATTAATGGGTATGAACTTCGGACCCCTGGATGTAGCAATAAGAATATATGAAAACAAAGTGTATCTACTAGGATCTAGGAATCTAATTAAATTATTCAAACTGGTGAAAGAATATACACTCCACAAGTTTGAGACCCCATAATATTCCAAAATTCCGATAGAACAAATCAGGTTCTAGAAAAACATGGACCTAACAGATACACCACCATATGGGCTCCATACACATGGACTCAATGGATGCACTACCCTGTGGGATCCATAATATAGGATGAGAGTGAAACAACATCCATGGGAAATAAATCCACCCCTTATCTGGAGAACACACTAAATCTATGGATAGTTCACTCATATAGATTATCTATTAGCTCCCTAATCACATCTAACCATAGTTATCCAATTGAGGAGAGACTGATATCAAAACTTAAGGCCAATTCCTAATTTAAGATATTGCAATGGTCTCCTCCTCAAACCAAAGTTTTGAGTAGAAACTACCTTAAAAATCATTTCCAACAACCAACTTAATGTGGGAAATTCCAAACTCATGCCCACTGTCTAAAAAAAATTAACATCACTGATCAACTCTCAAACAAAAAAGAAAAAGTCCCATCTCAATGCCCTGGATCTCAAAATCAAGAAAACAACCACCATCAACTCTCAACATCCTATATAAAGGAGAAACCAAACTCAAGACTCCCACGCACCCTGGGGACTCAACACAAATGATAAATCATACTAGTGAATCCCCTGATACAACTAAGCTCTTAAGGCATTCTTTCTTAAACATCATCAAACATCCAAAAGGAAAAAATAAGATCATGAAACCCTATGAGGGTTTTCTCTTGATCATTTAAATAATGAGACATTTCCAGTCTAGAAACATCCAAAACAACCCTTAATGACCTCCAACTGATCCTCGATCAACAACGCACCCAAAGGGAATCCAAAGGAAAAATATTTTTAATAGGGGAATTCACAATGGTCTTTGTGACCACCTCAAAGTTTGAAAACCCATAAGGTTTCCTTAGAAAAAATGAAACCTTAGTGAAAATCCCACACAAGAAAACCTCAGCTAGAATTCTCATAAAAAAACCCACCGATAGGTACCAAATCACCCATAAGGGATTCCAAAAGAGTCCCTTAGACTCATCTCAATAACTCAATGACACATGACCGCAGCCAACATCCAACAATGTCAACCTAGACCGATGTATCCAATAGATTTTCCCCTAAAACCAAGGATCTAAACCTCAATAACTATAACCTCATGGAACCGGTCCAGACATGAAGGGAAAAACCAAGATCTCATTAGATATACTACATAATCTAGCCTTATAGAATTAGTCCAAAAGTACCTCAAATATATCCCCATGTAACACTCGAGCTAATAAATTCAATGTGCTCACAAACATCACTAGGGAAGGAAAAGTACATGACCTGTAATTTAGGTACATGATGTGTAACCCAAAGGTCCTCCCTGGTTGAGTGCCTCAGACCCACTCGATGTGTATATATTCATACTACATGACATGTATCACCCGTAAAAATCATATAACTGACATGGGATACCCTTATTTGAACCTAGACATGTACCCCCTACACGGGGTCAGGCTTAGAACAGTACAAGGCCACTATTTGTATACACTGCCTGGGTCCTAGCCATGTACCCTGCACAACCTGGAGACCTTGACACACCCCAATTTTCCACTACATGATGTCTACCTTCAGTACATGGAATTTAGAACCAAAAACTTCATCTTCCTCAAAGTTGAAGAACACATGATGTCTGTTTTTTGAACCACACACCATGTACAAAGGTTTTCTCAAACATGAAACCCCCAAAACAACATGAAACCCCCATTTCTCGCCAATTAATTATAGATCGACCCACTAGGGGTCCATAGAAACCCATTAATGTATTTAGAAACTTAAAAAAATCTATGGGTATTTATGGTGAAAACATAAAAATGGGATTACCTCCAGCAGAAATCCCTGAATCTTCACACCAAACCCGCACCACACACCCGATGAACACTACTAAAAAAAGACTATACAAATGGTTTAGAACCATTCGTATACCCTATACCAATAGTTTTTAGGGGAGTTAGCTATTATGGTGTTGTTATAGTCCTATACCAAGGGTTTTAAAAGTGTTTGGTATAGATCATATGAAAAACCGATACCAACAGTTTTTCAAAACTATTGGTATAGGTAATGTAAAAATAAAACCCAGATGATTTTGATCCCAACACCTCCCATTTATATTCCAATGACCTAACCACTAAGATTATATATGTTTTTTGAACATAATTTGATAAATATATATATTTATATCTATATGTATTTTAAGTTTTGATGTATTTAATGAAATTTGAAAAAGTATCTTTAAAAAATATGGGTTCTGATACCAATAGTTTTGAGAATCGTTGGTATAGGTACCCTAATATATTGACCTATACCAACATTTTTCCAAAACCATCGATATTGGGTATCTATGAGGGACTTAAACCAACTATTTTTGAGAAAACCATTGGTATAGGTCTCTATAAGGGACATATACCAATGTTTTTTCCAAAACCCTTGGAATGGGGTCTCTATAAGGGCGCTATACCAATAGTGTTGGTAAGAACCGTGGGTATAGGTCTCTCCATGGTACCTATACTAATGGTTTTGGAAACAAAATGTTGGTGTAGGGTCTATTTAAGATACCTATTCAGATTTTTTGTCCAAACCATTGTTATAGCTTTAATTTATAGTAGTGGAGCCTTGATCTACCTTCAGATGATCTCCTATGTGGTGCATCCTCATTTTGTCCCTCTATTCTCTCTCTATCCATATTTTGACCATGCGAAAGGGATTACCACAGGGGAATGAATGAAAAGATAAATAAAAAAAGGGGAAAAATAAACTTAAAAAAATAAAAAAAAAGAAAAAGAAAAAGAAAAGGGGCTCGTCGTCTTGCCCATCACCCAACACAAGGTTATGCTTCACCTAGGAAAAATACTATATTCTAGACTCAAACGATGAGGAAAAATATAAATTTGAATTTTTTTGAAAGATATGACTGAGTGAACATGAATGAATAAATTAATAATTAATTAATTAAATATTAAATATTCTACGAAAATTCAAACTGCTTAGATTTCAACTAAAATGTTATACTAGTGTAAACACCATATTTTGGGACTAAAAAGTAGTAATAAGAATTATATAAGATCAGATAATAGGAGAATTTACCATTTTAACCTGAAACACTTGCAGGAACAAGTATTCAAATTTCCCCTAATTTTTACAACCTACGATAACACAGGTTATAATGCAACAAACATGATTAGGCCAATAGTAAAACCAATGGATAATAAGGATAAATAAAAAAAGACATTATCCCAGATACCACCCGACTAGATATAAGCACTACTCAACCTTTCATTCATAAGATATCAAGAAACATCTCTAGTTAAATATAATATCTTCCCTTTCCGTATATACTAGTAGATGACATCTGTAAACAAACAGAAGTTCCCAAGAAGAGGGTGAGTATAAAATTAGTAGTAATTTACCAAAGACTCACTAAAACTTGATAATAGGACAAAAATTGTTAGCATAATTTATATAGAACATTTTTAAAACAAATAAATAGTTTATATAAATCTTATGAAGAAATCCAAGTGGTAAAACCAATAAAAATATTATTCTGTCCAAATACATTGGGCTTAAACATGTACAAGTTCACACACACACTCACACTCATCCAAGTTTCTCACAACCATACACTCAGGCTTGGTGTTACCATTGATGGTGGTAATCCATGACTATAACCCATCCAACCTTGATGGTGGAAATTTTAATCAAACTCCCCCACATGGAATTCATGCCAACCAGTTATGCTAAATCATGATAAAACTTTTCACATAAATAATTATTTCTTTAAAAATAATTTCTTCAAAAACATTTCAAGCATGAAATCCATTCCAAAATTCGAAATTATTATTTTAAAATTATAAACCAAGTTTTTTTTCGAAAATCCATGCAAAACAAAAATCAAAAAGGGTTTCCTTTATGAAACGACACAATGTTTTCATAGTAAATCCAATAAAAACATTTAAAACAACCTAAAACGTTATTTGATAGTAGATATGAGAGAGAAACCACCTACCTATCAAGATATGGAAAAAGATAAAAACAATACTTAAAACTTCTAGATCCGAGATCACAACACCTTCTCTTCACTACATCCAATATGATATTTTACATTTTTTTTCAAAACACATAGATCTATCCATAATAAACTATCTATATGGTTCCAAGATAGAGGATAAGAGTGGATATATAGATAATAAACAAGGATTAGATAAAACACAGACTTATCAATGATTCTTGATCTCCAACACAAATTGATTCCACAGAAGTCACTTCCAGATCAAAGGGAATTTTCTCTAAAACCTAAGGAGGTAGAGGAGTTTGATAACCTGGGATATTAGAGGACTAATGAGGTTCTAGAGAATTAATTCATATTAAAACCAAAAATTTCAAGGCATTAAATATATGTCGTGTGGTTAAGAAGTACATATTTTAAAACCGTGGGCCAACCTTACTCATGCTACTGGGTAAGGTCTAAAGAGCCGTATGGGTAGGCCACACAGTTTGGAAGACCATGTGCCAACCTTGAAATGCTACTATCTAAAGGGTAATAGTTCATATAGTTTTCCATGGAAACTTGCATAGTTTATCCAAACTGTTCTCCAATCGTATACCTTCCTAGTGACCCCTAAAACATGTTTCATTGTTTATTTGATGATGTGAATAGTTTCTACTATTTTTTCACAAACTGTACACCTCCCGAAACACTTTCGAAACATGAATAAACCTATATGAACCCACCGAAACATAAATAAAAAATTATATAATATCAAAATACATAAAAATGGGTTTTTACCTGAATTGATGTGTATTACATCTTTTCACCATTTTCAACAGTTTTTCATTGCTAAAAAATATTTCAAATTAAACAGAATTTAAAAAAAAAATCAATAGAAAAATCATTAAGTTATAAAGCCTTTATTAAAAATATTCCAACATCTAAAATTCAAATTTCTTCTTAAAATAAATAGGTAAACCCAAATTAGTTCATATAAAAAAATATTGTTCCTTATGTGAGTGTTTAATTGAATCAAATGCGTTACAATCCACTATTTCTTCACTAAAGTTCATGGAAATTTTTCCATCATTAACATTTATTATAGTTTGGGTATTACTAAAAAATGGAATACCTAATATGATGGGGGAATTATTATTAACTATGGCTACCTCCATGTTCATGATGTAGAAATCAGTAAGGAATGGATAACCTTTTACACTTACCAGAACATCTTCTAATAAAACTACTAGGTATGAAATGGATTTGTTTAAAAGCTACACAAACACTCAGGTGGGTTTGAGTTATCTAATAAATATAGATTAATAAAATGAATATGGAATGAAATTAATTGATTCTCCTAAATCAAATAATGCATTGGAAAAATAAATCTCTCCTATGGTGTAGGGGATGGAAAAGAAACCTAAATCTTAGAACTTTTGGGGTATTTATGGGGTTATAAATAAAAAAAACATTTTTAATTAAACTTTCCCTTTCCCTACCCCACATTCATATCATTTTGATTCTCATGTGTTTAATGAACTTAACTTAACTCAAAATTCGGTGGATGACATCCAACAGAGGGATGTTGAACTTTACTTTCTAGAATACTTCCAAGATCTCATGTTGAAATGAATCTTCAATGGTTTTTGTAGGTTCTTTTATTATTTCAATGAAATGGGGTTGGGGTTAAAGTGGGTCATCCATCTTATATTTTACCTTTATCATTATTCAAAGGGTGTTTTCCACATGTACTTCTTTAATTGTTTCTTTTCCATGTGTAACTTCTTCAGGTTCATGATATTGTTCCCTTATTGATTATTCTTAGGATAGTGATTATTCACTAGTTCTATGCTCCCTACCACTTTATAATGTAATGAAACTAATGTTTCCTTTGGGGTTAGCAATGAATTATGCCAGAATATTACTAAATCTTTGATTATTCAATTTATTGATTGAAGTTTGGATTTGTCCATTGGACATAAAAATTCCATTCATTAGGCCCCTTAGTGATGGTTCTTGAGCTTTCCCTTGTTGATAACTTGTAGAAGGTTGATAATTATTTCACTAAAATAATGGTGGTTATAAATTTTCTTGTAATCCTTACTCAAAGATTAGTTTCTAATGTTGTTGAATTCCATATTCATATTGAGTGTTAGAGTACTATACTCTTCCTTTATTTTAGCTTGGGTGTCATTGTTATGGTATTTGGTACATGGCTTCCCTATTTTCTGGAAATTGAGGAAAACCACTAGTGAAGTGATTTTCAGAGAAAAAAATCTAGAAGAAACTAGGGGGTATAGTGGGTGATGTATCCTAAACATGGTTTAATTTTATGGATTAAATTATCACTACAACCTCCAATAACCCCTATAACAGTAATTAGAGATCTCTAATTACCATTAAATAAACCCATTACTCATGATCACAAGCAATATAGAATACCTAAAAGGAATTTTTTTGCGATCTGGTGAAGAAGATAACAATAATTAAAAATGTAATAAATAATAAATAACCTATTTCATGCATGGTTTTAATAAATATATAGATTAATATAAGATATTGAACTATTGAAATACATAATTCATTAACGGAGGGGGGGGATATGGGGAGTCTCCTCGACTTAACCACTAAGAGCTTATTTTTCTATTAGCATTGTTATTATAATGATAAATAAAATAAACCAAGATATAATAGTAGTGATCATAGAAAAATATTTTTAGAGAGATTGAGAGGCTCAAAAGGATAGTGAATAGTGTGTTATTTATAGAAGAACAATTAGGAATATTTGGCATGCTTGAAAAATCTCCAATTGAGGAACAAATATTTATTAAAATTTATTAGGAATGTTCTTCAATTCAAATACGTATCCATAGTGAATTTTGGATCCTTGAAAAGTGTCTATCTTAAGGATTTTAATGGATTTTCATAGTGTTTAGAATTTTTCCAAGCTAATCCACACCCCTCTCATGATTAAACTCTATATATTTTAGAGGAAAATTGATTCAATGATTCATAGCCCCAATGAAAAACCATAAGCTATTTTGTGTAATTTTGGAGTGGTGAACATGTTTTCTAGATATTTGATGTTCCATGTAGGCTTGAAAATATTTGAGTTCTCTCTTGGATATGGGTTTCATAATTTTTTTTATCTAAAAATAGAAATAATTATTAGAAAAATTATTTCTTGAGATCAATGAAATTTAAAAGTTGTGTTGGATCAAGTAGGTTATAATTGGAATATAAAACAGACATACTAGCACAGATGAGGTTGTCTATGGTGCTTGAAATATTGAAATTATAGAAAGGATAAATGTTGAGATTCTAAATTGAGATAGTAATTTTTTAATTTTCTTGGACAAGCCAGAATTGGTGATGCATAAAAGGAAATTTTATGGAAACTTCGAATCGAGTCTGGTTCACTGTCCTAGCCTTTCCATAGTATTGAATTAATTGAGGCATTCTAGAAAGCACATGGGGTGCATCATTTTCTAAATCCATAGCCATGAGGGGGACAAGGGTTTGTTCTAGTATTTAATATGGTAGATTGGTCTTGGTCTTCATAGGGTCCACCTTGATATTTCTTCGATGGATTCATGTTTTGGTAGTCTCCTTTGACGAGCATTAGTTTAAACTAGTAGTGAAGCTTTATTTTACTAGGGAAATACTAGTGACTAGTTCAGTTTGGCATAATGAGTGTCAAATTCCAAAAATCATGTGGGGTATCTTCAACATGTCATCACGCTCACTGCAACACAACTTTGACTCAGTATCCACTCCTTCTGTGGTGAGATTGAGTTTTCATCTTCATTAGATCTATATATGACCAAAACCAGCCCTAGAGATATTATTTCCCAAGACCATCATTGAAATTTTTTCCTTAATTACAAATAATTCTATAGTAAAATGGTAGGTTTTGACCCTAATGTTTATTTTTTGGTCCTTGAGTGACGTTTCCCTAGCACAAGGACTTGTAAGGATTTCCCCAGGGATGGATCCATAGACGATGCTGGCAGTTCAATTTCTATAATGGAAAAATTACTTCTTCTCTCGGTGGTGTGATGATTTGTAGTTGGTGAGATCAATTATCTTCTCATAATTTGTAGGTGGTGGTGGCCCTTTTTCTATTGGTTTCACTTAAGTGATTATGAGAGTCAGTGAGGCGGCTTTCCGGAAGAGGCTCATAATAACTTTTCATTTACACATGCAGTTAGTTCCCAGAACTTATTTTCACTTGACTTCAATGTGTACCATCATTTTTCATACTTCCTTCACATAGTAACTTCAAATTTTTAAGGGAATTTTCTACATTTCCAATCTGTATTCTGAAAAAATAATTTTATTGCATATTTTTTTTACAAACAATTTAAAAATGATAAAAATAATAAAAATCAAAATTTTCTCCCTCAGAACAATTTGATTCCCAATAATTTCTAATTCATTTAAATCGACCAAATTAAAATTTAATTTTTCAAAAAAATATCAATTTATAAAATTATAAATCTAAATGTAATATAATTTGAAAATAAAAATTCATAGTTCTTTAAAAAAAATTAATTTATGGATTTTAATTTAATTCAAAAAATTTATGGAAGAATTAAAACTCAAAATTAATTTATTTTAGAATTGAATTTCAAATTGAATATTTATAATTTTAAATTCATAGTAAAAAAATCACAATCAATTCCAATTATTATATGGATTCTCAATTAATTTCAAAAATAAAGTATTCCATTAAAAATCAATATTAAAGACAATTTTCAATAAAGTTCATATTCTAAAAAATTCACAATGATAAAAAATTTACATGAGATTTATTTAACTAATGGGGGTAGTTTCAATGAATAACAACAAAAAATTTGATATTTTGAGCACTTATAACTTATCTCTTTAGGATACTTGATGAGTTTCTAGACTTCACTCCTAGTCTGTGGGTATCACTCACTGATATCCAGTTAAATCCCTAAATGGTAACACATAAAGAATATTTAGATGTTTGACCAATTCTAGTGGATTAGATTTTAAGACACTATGGTCCATGCTACAATGGATAGGAAATTTCTAGGTTTACATGATCACAAAGGAAATAAATAAATTCCACAATATTCAAGTATTTATTAATAACCATTGAATTTATTTACATATTATATTGACGACTTATTCAGTGAATATAATGGAAAATTATTTTTCAAATGAATATTAAAGATTTAATATTCAAGGTTTATTTAATATATATGGGTGTGATGAGTCAAGATAATAACTTTTATTTTATCTCATAATACAATTTAGGTGTTAAAAGTATGTGATAAAATATATGCAACATTTGCAGTAAGTTTTAAGTCCTATTTTTTGGTACATTTAAATGATGAAATTACATAATTATCTAAATGTAATTTATAAAAGTTTTAACCTAGGTAATTAAAAAATTTTAAAAACTAAAATGATAGAGTCAAATGATTGTTTTAATTATCTCTCTTATCCACCTCTCTCTTAAGCACTAGAGAGAGAAAGCAAAGGAAAGATCCATGAATTTTTGATCCATGTTTCAAGATTATTAGTTTGATTTTTCCTGACCTTGATGACATCGAAGAGTCTTCAATTCTCCATTCTAGTACCTAGATTTCATAGGGTGATGATAGATAAATATTTTAAAATGTGTGTGGATGATCTAGAGGATTCTCTATTAGGTTCCCTTGATTGATGATCACTGACGACGAGTGAAACGATTTTTCGATCGAAATTGGATGAGGCAAGACCTAAATTTAATTTTTCATTTTTAATTATTAATGATTAATGAATTTGAACATCATACATTGATGGATATAGGTATGGGTATACTGAATGTTTTTTTTTTGACATATATTTGGATCTAAAAATTTAAAAAATACCACTTTTCTTGCTTCTACAAAGCCTTGTGTTCCTTTAATTGGTATCATAAGGTGCATGTATTTATTTAAGTCAAATTAAAAATTAAATTTTCATTTATTTGAGAATAGAGAATCATCAAAGTCCCGATACCATAAATAAATCATTGATAAGAGATCATATGGTCAATTTATAGTCATCTGAAGATCAAAATTATAATTATTTGGACTTAAAACCCAATAGCGAATATATATTTCACTGGTGTAGGATTAGATCAACAATGAACAAAGAATTTAGATCAGAAGTAATTTCCAGAACCCTACCTATGTGGGATCTGATTGGTTGAGCTGCGATACTAGGGAAGTTTGAGTCTTTGTGGACTTATTTAAAAATACATTGTAACACACATGCATGCACACACACACAAGCACACACGCACACACACACACACACAAGTGCACATGCACTCACACACACACACAGATATATATATATATATATATGAATATATATGTATAATAATATATATAACACACACATAGATATATATATATATATATATGTGTGTGTGTGTGTGTGTGGATATATATATATATATTGTACATATTCGCATATGAAAAGGGGGAGGAGAACCCTTCCGTGCCTCTTTTTAATTTTTCTGTCAAGACTTTGTTTAATATTTTTTAAAATAAGAAAATGAAAAAGAGAGAATAAGGGAGACATGGAAACCCCTCCCCGTGACATGGAAATCAGGCCCCTAATTTTAGGGGGGGGGGGGGTAGAACCTTATGTCGAGGTTCTGTATAAAAAAATAATGTTTTTATTTGGTGGAGGTTTAGCGTGCATGAAGGCCCCATAAAATAGGGGGAATGAAATCACAACATCCTTAGGGGTGTTACATTATATATATATATATATGTGGAATCCCATGAGGGACACCTTTTTCTCTTCCATGTGCAAGGAACACAGGTGTGCATGCACCACCAATCTAGCACCCCTACCAAGTCAACCCACCCCAAGGCAGGCTGGGATAAGTTCATCCTGACCCACTAGGCCCTTTTAGGTATTTACACATGATCCAAAACCCCTATAAGGTGATTAAATGATTCATGGGATCATGAATAAATATATAAAATTATTATTTTATTAATTTAATTAAATAATTTTTGAGACCATTCAACAAATTTTTTTGAATTAAAATTAAATTAAATTTATTTTATTTTAATTCATGAAAATAGCATCAAGATAAATTCATCACAAATTAAATTTTTTTACATGAGTTAAATGTGCACTGATTGATCATGAGCCATCTACTGACCAATTATTATTTGATCTTATTTATTTGTTATAATATATTTATTTGTAATAATTATTTAATAAACAGTGATCTAAGCATCACCTTGTTCATCATAATTTTTATAAGGGCCTGCATGTCCAAGATAAATTTTATTTATTTGTATCACATATACCTGAGATCCTTTAACTTACATTCAAGTATTATTGAAAAATTATGAATATGACAGGTGATGGTTTTCACACTAATACTTAACAAGAAATAAAATGAGACATTGATGCATTGGATAGGTGAGCACTACATCTTGAGCCGCATACATCACAACTCCAGGAGTTACCCCTAAGGTTAAGGTTGACCCATTATTTTCTGAATGGATAAACCATTAGTATCATATCATGATCATGTAATTTAATTTTATTTATTAATGGTTTATTATATTATATTTGGGTAGTTTTTTTTCATGATCACATAAAATAATAACTGATCTTGTTTAGATAAAATGAACATTCATGGTGAATGTTTATCTATTTATTTCATTGTTAATATGTGAGAATAGTCTCATAGAATGAGAACGTGTAAGTATAAAATGATTACATCCACCAAGAATAATAAAAACCTGGAAAAAAGTTTTGAGTCATAACACCTTCCATCATTTAATTTTGAACAAAACTGATTTCATGAGGTTCTTGAAAACCCTATTCTAGAGAAAATTCTATTACTAGAGGGTTATTATTATAGTGGTGAGTATACTTAACTAAATTTTTCATCAATGAAATAGTCACATATAGGTTGTTTCAACATTAGAGGTAATGTTTTTAGTAATGCAAGGTTATCCTTTGTAGGAGATGTGACTCCACTCAATAGATCAAGGATTCAAGAGTCAATGCAGTTGGCCAGATGAAATATTACCTTGATACTCTCCAAATAGTGGTATAACCATATCATGGTCTATGAGGAGAGGTTTTAAGGATCATTTATAATAGAGTACTCAAGTGGCTAGGTATTCCAAATCTAGTAGTTGAGGGATATATGATTTGATAAAACAGTTGGAGACATTTACGATAATAAAATTTATAATGTTTAATAACTAATAATCAATATAAAAGTAGTAATATGTTTAAGTTTTATTTTGTAATAAAATTTCTATTAATACCACAAGTTTACTATGATCAATTCTGGACAAATAACATGTCCCAACAGACATTAATTCCCAAGTGTAGCAGTGGAACATGCGCAAAGCAATACTATGTGGGAGAAAATTATATGTGCTAGAGTCCCCAATACATGTTAACCCACTTTAGGAAGTGGGGGTAAAAAAATCTTACATGAGACACATGTATGATGCATTTTATATTTACATCATAATTCAATCATGAATTTCCAGTGTGTTATGAAAAAAACATCAGTACATGGATGATTTCATATATTGTATCAAATATAAGAATCCTTTGAGGATAAAGTGAAGAGAGAAATTAATGAGATGATGATTACACTGAATACATGTAAATTGAAAGATGTATCATGAAATTTCAATAAATCCCATTATTATATCCTTATCACACAATTACCCTAATTTAATTTAGGATTAAAAAAAATTAGTATGGAGAAAAATCTTCATTACCTTTTGGGTAAGGTTTACCAAGTAGAAAAAAAATTTAATAAAGACCAATATTTAGTTTTATAGTGAAAATGTTAAAATACAAGGTGAAAAAGGCCAATGGAAAGTGTGACACCAAAGACACCTTCACAACATCCTACACAAAAAATAGGTAGATCATTATATAAGAGGCTATTTACTCCTCATGTTTTTAAGAAAGTCTATAGAAATAAAATCAATAAATTTAAGTAGATGTAAGTAGAGGCTTTAACTTAGTGTTTATTCATCATTTTATGGGATGTTTCTATTTTACATTTTTGGATATTAGATACCAAATGTGTGTTACAAAATTGTAATCCAAATATAGTAACTAAATAAGAATGGAAACAATACAATAATTGTGGTGAATTATCTAAGAATATGAGAAAGTGTGATTCATAATTTAGTGGTAAGAAGTACATTACCTCTAATTTCTAAGATTAATGATTCTTGTTGAAATTTTATTGAATATTACCAAACAAATTATCTCACATGTCCATTGGACATAAGGATACATTATTTGATTTTGGAATAAATATTGTTTGTGGTAACACATACTCAACTAATAGTTCATTAGTACTTGAATAATCAATTATAACTGATGAATATAACATGTAATACTCAATTATACACAATTGTTGAAAGAAAATTTAGTTTCAAGAAAACTAATTAGGTTTCAAAGATATAGCCAGTATGGTATTTAGTCTCTTTAAAGCTAAACAACTTCATTATTATTGACACATTTTCTTATCTATTTTTAGAAAAAAACCATTAAAAATAAAGGTAATACATAAAGCTTTCAAAACTAGTTCATATAGAGGTAAATTCATATACTTCATGATATTGATTTAAGAGTTTTATGGAATGTAATAGTAATGTAATGATTAAGCATGGTTAGAATATATGATTTCCTTTGGTACTGTGGCCCAAAATATTTCTTGACCAAGAATTAATTTATCATGAAAATATAGCATAGATAAATAAATAAATGCACATTTCATTATACACATAAAATCAAGGATGTTAGTAAAAGGAAGATAAATGATGTGTATTCGATGTATTGAAAATTATTCTTTAATCCTCTCAATACATGATTAATAAATAATGATGTTAACTTATAACCATGTGCCACAGATAATGACAAATAGATATCATATGAGTTATAATAAGAAAGAATTCTATTATACCATACTCCATGTGTTTAGATGTAAAGAGTTTGTTAAGACAAATTTAATTAAAAACTTGCATCCATAATAAAAAATGTATATCTAATGTAATTATCCTAAGGTTTCTAATGATATAATAGAAATCCATGAGATAGAAAAGTTATAGTCAAGTGATATACAATATTTTTATAAAAGTCTGAATATATATATTTGAGATAGTGTGAGTATGATTAAATTGAGTTATCTCAAGGATGGAGGTTCAAAAATATTTGGTATATGAATTAGTTATATAAGACCTCATATAAAAGAAATATTATAGATACAAAAATTTAATATGAAAAATAAAACCAAGGGATATGGTTTTATACTCACCATGATGGTTGATATATTATTTTATAAGAATAATGGTTTCTATAAGAAAGAGTAAATGAAAATTAACTATGATTAAAAATGTCACATCAATTCAGGAAAATGGATTCCTTGTACCAAAATCACGTTTGAATTTTGATAGTTTCTCTAATTAATGTAAATTTGTTGGTGGGTATTCAAATGAAACAATACATTAGTGGTATATGGATAATACCAATAAGGCTCTGTTGGTTATACCAAATTGTCATGATTAAATTAATTTGAATTCAACTTGTTATAGAAACTTTCTATGATAATTATATTGTATATTAGATATCATGACCACATTTCATGTAAGGTGTCTATACAAAATAACCCAAAAGGGTTAATGAAACCAAATAATTCCAACAAGAAATGTAATTTGTAGACTACCATTTATATATTTAGTAAATAATTTTGATCATAGAATATTAATTTGGAATAAAATTATGCTAGGTTTCTACAAGTGGTTAGTAGTAGCACCTCAATTTTTAAGTAAAATATGTTGATAAAATATGTAAATCTATTTTTAGTCTAATAGTTAGTTAATAATGGGCTAAAATAAACTCTCTAAAGATGATATTAAAGTAAAAACACTATTTATAGGGAAAAACATTTGTTGTGGTATATCTATGGGTTACTTGGACCAAGTAAATGTACATATACTGAAAATGTATTAGAATAATTTGAGAGACAATTTTTTCTGATTTCACATGGCATAAATATCTCTAAGAAGATATGTTTGAGACATAGGAGGAGATTAAGATAGTAAGTTGAATTATATTTTAATATGTGATAGATCTACTATATATGCCATGATATGTACTAAATATTTCCCATATTAAATTTATTGTTGGAAAATATTAGTTAAATCACAGATAACTATATGTGAAGTAGTTAGAACAATCCAATTGCACTTGAAAAAGTACAGGGGAAAAGTACATGGTACTTAGAGAGTATAGGAAACTAGTTGTAAGGGGACACAAAATAGTCTTCCTATGGATCAATATGATATAATATCATAGTTAGGTTTAGAAATATGTTCTCATTCAATCTAGTGGCGGTCATATTTAATAATACCAAGTATGTTGCAGCTTTTGATGTAGCTAAAGAAGTATAAAATATACAACTAGTTATTCATGTTCTTAGAATTGTACCAAAGACACTAACAATGGTATCATGATTATGAAAGTGAAAAATAGATTATACATGGGGATATTATCTCTTCGGAAGAATTAATTAAGGATGAAAAGTCACAAATTATTGAGTTTCTATGTAGAAAAGCATGGAAATCCTAGTGACTAAATCCATATCATAGAAGAAGCATGATCTTATCATGTGAGAGAAAATAGGTTGATCATTAGAAAGTTATCTCTAGTGAAAGTGGGAGTGTTGTGAAGGTTATTTTCCATAAACCAACATTAATGACACTTTTTGATTGATATATAGTGTACACAAATATTTATTCATGATTTTTTCTCACCATAATTGTTTTGACACATATTAATCTACTATTAATATGGTAATTTACTTATATTATTTCTTATATCAATAGGTTATATAAGTTACCAACTATAATGAGAACCTCAAGATACTATGACATTAAAAATAAACATATTTCCTATGTTCTAGATTTATAATAATGATTGGAAATGGATGATGTTTAAATCTCAGGTGTTGGGGGCTCATAAACATTGAGACTTATTCTCATGAAGTTTTCACTTGGTGACGTCAAGTAGAGGAGATCATGAGTACTACCTTGGAAATAAGAAAACTACATGTTTTAAGTGTCATTGGTTGTTCCTATTTGAGAGCATATTTATTAGTCTATATAATTGATATAATTATAAATGTGTGATATTTTATCATTATCTTTGATTCAAGATGAAAACCATGACATTTAAGTTGTGGTGAGGTAGCTTGGGTTGGGTGCGTTAGTGATGGTATGTCATTGGTTGAATGTCCAAGAAAGTTTTTGTCACTCCTAAAAGGATGAGATGTCTCACAACATATTCACTATGATGGTTGTACCTTCCTCAAATCCATGGCCATGGTAATTATAGTAAGTCTATCTATTATGTCCATTAATAAAAAATTAAAAAATGATGAAACAAAGTGTACATACTTCTTTAGGATATATCATGAGACAAACAGATTATATTACAAGACATCTATTCAAAGGAGGTTGTAATTTTTATTAATAAAATTTATCCCCTTAGGTTCCTTGATGGGTCACTAGACTCTACTCCTGGTATGTGAGTATCACTCATTTCTATTGAGATGAAGTCTTGGAGGGTCGCACACAAGCATATTAAAAAACATGGCCAATGTAAGTGAATTGGAGTTTAGGACATGGTGGGCCCCATGGTGGTGGTTGTAAAATGTCCAAGATTACATGATCAAAAATTAAATAAATAAATTCAAAATTATTTTAGTTTAAAATAATAACCATTGAATTTATTTACTTATTACAATAACAAGTTGTTTAGTGAATATAATGGAAAAATATTTTCCGAATGAGTATTAAATATTTAATATTTAAGGTCTACTTAATATTTATGAGAGAGTAGAGTCAAGTTAATAACTCATATTTCACCACAAAATACATTTTAGGTGGTACATGTATGTGATAAAATATTTTTGGCATTTACAATAGGTTTTAAGTGCTATTCGTGTCATTTTTGGGTACTTTTAAAGGGTTAACTACCATAAAGATGTAAGTACAATTTATGGAAGTTATAACCTAATTACTTAAGTAATTGTAAGACATAAACTGATATATGGAAGTTCTTGATAAAATTATCTTTTCTATCCACCTATATCTTAATTCCTATAGAGTTAAATAGAAGAAAAGATCAATGGTTATTCGATCCAAGTTCTTGGATAATTAGTTTGATTCCCCATGATCATGATAATTTCAAAGATCCTTTGACTCTCTATAATATCACAAAAATTTCATTGGATGATGATTGTTCAAGATTCCATAATGCGTACATATTATTTAAAGGGTTTTGAGTTTGGTTTATTTGAGTTTCAATCATCAAGGATGAGAGAAACATGTTTCCGATTGAAATAGGGAAAAGTATGATTTTATTGTAATTTTTTAATTATTTATAATTAATTAATTTTCACTCGATTCATGGATGAATATAGGCTAGGGTATATAAGATTTGGTGTTTCAAAAATATATCTAAACAACATAAAACATAATATTCCATATTTCATGCTTTCGTAATGCCCCGAGTTCCTTCACTTGGTATACCACAATAGTAAAAATCCACAGGGAATGGTGTGGTGTGGTTGAAAAATATGGGCACACTAAAATTACTAAGGGTGGATATGTTCATCAGGTGTCCCTAAATATGGAATGCTGTGGGTCTGTCTATGAAACACAACCATGGGAATCCTCACCATGCCATGGTCCTGAGCACGGTGAATTAAAAACATCTTGGGTTTTTTCAACACACCACAGTGACTCACTACGGTGGGTTCCTAGAATCACAACTAGACTATGGTGTTAGTCTAAACTATTTTTTAAAATGGACTATTCAAGTTTTTATCTTGGGGGAGGAGTTATAGATCCATGTGAGATCATATTGGGAGCGTTTTAAGTGTGACTTTTCATTGGGAATCACCTATTATAACATATTCTCACCCTTTCCTCATTATGTTTCTCAAACTAAATGAATCTATGGTTCTATTTCAATATTTTCTATCTCGAATTGAAGTTCTGTTTTCATGGTGTTATGGGTGATATGTCTCTCTCATTTGTGTGTGGTGAAATCAATCATAAGAGGTATGTGTGTTATCTCTATTATTAACTTGTTTTAGAACATTAAGGCTTGGATATTTAAATTAATTTCTTTTAATTACAAAGGAAACTTGTATTTACTTCTTATTAGAAACCCCTTTTCTTGATACTTTTGGAAATATTGGATTTAAATAGTTTTTATATAACCTCTTTTTCCATGTTTTAAAATTTAAATTTGAGATTATTCATAAATGGTGTTTGATTTAATGATTTAAAAATAAATTTAGATTTAAGAATTGAATTGGTGTGATTACATTGAATAGATGGGTGGTGTGTGATCACAATTACATTGGACATGGCCTTTTCATTGTGAAATTGGCATGAGATACCATACTAGAAGCACCTAGAGAATGGTCACCTAATAAATACTTGGTGGATCGATGAGTAATTCACTCATGAGTATGGGACTATCACCTAACATGAGTATGTGTGTGAGTAAGTGGATGTGGTTTGGGTGTGCCAAGTGGAATTAAATTATAAATTATTCCAACTTTTAAATTTAAATTGTGTAAATTGTTAAACTAATTTAATGTTTATCTAATTTGTTAAAAACTATATTTTGGACTAAGAGATAATGTTTTCTTGTCCTAATGGTATTATTTGGGATGTTTTTTTGGGAAAATTCTACTGGGTATGATTAATCACCCCTACGTGTGCACTTGGGTGTGTATGAAGATATTATTCCTTGTAACACAGGGAAAGAAAAGGTATCATATTTCTCTAGTGGAGCATAATGATGATACTTTATATGAGTTGGTGGTTGGATCTTGGAGTTTTTTTATGGAGGGGTTAGAGTGATGCCAAATCAGTGTTGCTGAGTTGGGATGTCTGTTATATTTCTTGAATTACCTTATTATTCCTTTTCACTACTACTTTGATATTTTTGTTTTGTTAATATTTCATTGAGTTTTAATGTTTATACTTCATTCATCATATAGTTTTTTTGGTTGTTTCTATTTTTTATTAACAAGTTATGTTTATTATAAAAGGAAAATTATCCCTTAATGTTTAAGTAATACCTAGGAATTTATTGATAGGATTTAGTCTCTTTTGTACGTCACCTAAGGTTAGTGACACCTTAGCTATTTCTAATATAATGGTTAGGGTAGAGATGTTACAACAATCTATAAGAATTATTATGTTGTGATTTATTAATAGTATACTAATAATTAATTTGAGATAGGTAGATTCTTGGGATTTCTAGTGTAGGAAACTATCTAAGGTAAACCTAACATGTTACATGATCTAGATCTCCACAAAGACTAAAGCATGACTTCTGAAGGCTATAAGCTGCTGACTAATGGAAACATTCTAAAAGATGTAGTGACAAGAGTATAACCTCTAAAAAAAGTCTAATAAAAGTGGAAATAATAAAAAAAAACCACATGGATAAACATAAAACTATTCACAGTAAATAAAATAAAGAAACAAAATTATATAGAAAATGGAATGTAATATATATCTACACTGAATAAAAAATCATGTATATCATACAACATTTTATCACCCACATAGACAAAAACATACACAAAATAAACTAAAAATAAATTCAAAAATATCTACTAACAACGCTGATCCAAACCACATACCTAGTATCCATGAAGATTGATCGATACATGCACGATCCTGAGACTCCTTATGGGTGGATCTGCTCGATCAATAAACCTTAGGAGTTAACCCTATTCACCGTGAAAGCTCTTCTCTAAACTGAAAAAACTAGGTAGCCACATACACTAAGTTGCACATATAGGGGTGATAAATAAATATCAGTAGGACATCAACAACCATGAACCTATAATTTTCTATCATAATTAGTTTATGAACATGTTATATTCTATCCTAGTCAAAGACTAACAATAGCTGGCATACAGATAACTACATAAAAGAAGGGTGGAAATAAGAAATTAACCAACTGTGGGTTCTAGCCTAACACTCAAGTTTAATATACCTTAGATATATCCCCCACCAATGGAATTATATCACGTGGATCACTCTACCACCAGACAACTGGAACATCCTCTAGATCTAAAAAAGAGATCCAAGATGTTTAAATGAAAAAAGAATGAATAAAATACCCCAAAGCATAACCATAGGCATCCACATAATGAGGTGTATCTACTAGGATCTATAAATTTGATGGCATGATCCAAACTGGTGAAAAACTCTCCTCTCCACACATAAATGATCTTTCATATCCAAAAATTTCTACATAACAACTCAGAATCTACCATGGAATTGTAAGTTACACTGCCCTGTGGGCTCCATCTACATGGAACTGATGGATTCACTAAATAAAGGCTAAATAAATAATGATGTAGTGAAACAGCATCCATGATAAATAACCTCTAGCCACATAAAATACTCAACTAGAGGGGTGTACTCATCCAGATCTTATATTATCTCCCTAATCCCATATAACAATAGACAGAAAAGGGAGGATAGAACTAGATCAAAACATAGGGACAACACCCAATATAGGATATCCTAAGGGTATCCTCCTTAAAACAAAATCCCAAAAAGAAACTACCTCAAAATTCACAACCAACATTCAACCAAATGTGGGATTATCCAACATCTGACCCACTGTCCAAATAGTGGAACAAGAAGAACCGATCCAATCTCTTCCAACAAAAACCATGGCTCTCCATGACACCCTAGATCTCATCATCCAAAAATTACCCACCATATGCTCTCAACGACCCCCCTTAGGGAAAAATGAAAACTTAGGGCTTCCATGGTCCTTGTGGTCATAACATAATGTGACATACTCCATGGGAATCCTTTTCTACACCCAATATATTAGGACACACCCATAGAAACATCCTCAAATGGAAAAAATCCGCAACAATAGTAGGAAACCCTATTGGGATTTATCTAGATCATCAAACATAATTGGAAACTCCCAGTGCAGAAACATCCCAAATGGCCCTTAGTGGCCTCTAACTAATCAATGATTAATAACATGCCAAACCAAAAACCAAAAGCACAAGACCACCAATAGGATCATTCTCAATGGTCCTCATAAACACATTAAAAGTGAGACCCTCAAAAAGTGATACTCAGAACAAGCCTAAACCACGAGGAATTTCCCATGAAATAAAACTTTGGTTAGCCTTTCTAGAAAAAAACCCACTCATGGGTACCAACTATCCCCTAAAGGAATACAAAGAACACCATGCATCATGGGAATCCTAAGATGTCAACTATAGAAAATACCTACCACTTGATAAGTAACCCACCCACAAGGTATTCCTAAAGAGTCCCTTAGACTCATCTCAATAGCTAAATGGCACCTGAACTTAACCGGCATCCCACAATTCCAACCCAGCCCAAATGTTCAAATAGATCTGGTCCCCTCAACCCAAGAGAAAACCTCAACTACTCTAATATTGAGAAACCATTCCCAGTACATAGGGACAAAATAATATCTCCTTAGATATACTAATTCATCCCACCTTCCAAAATATATCCAAAACAACCTCAAATATATTTTCAAGGCTTACTCTAGATTGGATGATCATCGATCTCACAACCTTTACCCAAGACTCACAGATCACAACCCAACCCACTAGAGGATTATAAAGTTAAACATAGAAGAAATCATACAACCAAACCTCTCAGTCCAAAACTCTATATATATATATCTTCTAAATACCGAAATGACTCCACCATCATGATCTATGGGAAAAAAATACTCAAAATGGACTACTCACATGTCCAATTCCAAAACCAGGGTGAAAACAGGAAAAATGAGTCAAGGTAGGAATAATAAACAATGTGTACTTGGGAGACATGGTGTATAACCCCAAAGTTCATCCATGGCTATCTGTCTTAGAAAACATGGAATGCACTTTTCCAAAGTACACAGTGTGTGGACCTTGTACATGATGTATACCCCAACATGGGTATCTACCTATGTACCTCAGCCCCAGTTGGATTGTACCACTCCCAAAAATACATGATGTTCTTACTTGGAACACGATGTGTACAAACACTTGTGGTACCTATCCATTTTACACAGATGGAATGTACATTTATTCCGTATGGACATGTACACCTATATTGTGTTCATCCCATATGGGGTCTGGTCGTGTACCCTTCATGGCCATGTGCCCTCGACACACCACTGAGTCACCACTACACAATATGTACCCATGATACATGGAATGTAGTATAAAAAACTTCATCCTCTCCAAATATAAAAAACACATTGCATGCGTTCTCTAAAATACACACCATGTACCTGAGTATTCATGAATGAAAGCCCCTCAAATCGGCTCAAAACACCCGATTTCTCACCCAAATCAATAGATTGACCCCAAAGGGTGTCCCCAACAACCCATAAATAGGATTAAACCCAAAAAAGTATTCTATATGGATTTTAATCATGAAAAATAACACATGCCTACCTCAAGATAGAAATTGTCAATGACTGACACCAAATATTCCACCCGTAGCCGTCACACTTTTATCTTATCCTTAGACAAACCCCAAAAAATGCCTACTATTCTCTATATACCAATCTTATCACACTATTCCTCTCTTATATGAATACCCACAAAAGAGAGATCTCAGAGGGAGTATTCAACAAGATAATAGAGATAAGGAAAAGAATAAAAATAAAAATGAAAAAATGATTAAAAATGAAAAATGAAAAAGATAAGGGGATCAGGCCTAGCCCCTATGCCAAACACAAGGTTATTCCTCACCTAGGAAAAAACACCATTGTAGATTCAACCATGGAGAAATAATCTAAATTAAATGATCCATTTAAAACATACGACCAAATGAACATGTATGAATAAATTAATCTTTAATTAATTAAATATTAAATATTCTAAGAAAATTTGAACAACTAAAATTTCAAGAAAAATATAATACAAGGGAAAACAAAACATTAAGTTATTAGAAAAATATCTAAGATCACTTTCTTATAGAATTTACCATTTTTGCACTGAACACACTCGAGAACAAAGATTTTGAAATTTCCCATGATTTTCACAACCTGTGATAATGAGGTTTTTTAAAAAATCCCCACCAAAAATGATTCCCACCCATGAGAAGACTCAGTGGTAAAAAAACCATTCTCTCCCAAAAGAGATGACACAATTAATGTTATCTTGACAATACAATGACCGGTCCAACAACATCCCCAACTCTCTCCCAATAAAAGAGATATTAAACTATGTCTGACCTGATGTTCCCTACTATAGTAGAATCCTTATCATAATACCAATTACCAAACATATTAATAAATGGCCAACACTACATCCTTCACTAGATGAAATGGACAAACATTTCCAAACCACTCACATGTGAGAACTAGCATGAAACCAAAACAACTATGCCCAAAAGACTACTTCAACGAGGATAATGACCTTAAAAAACCTATGGTTCAATCCCCACCAAAATAATTTTCTCAAACCATTTTAAAAATTTTATCAAGATTCGTTCTCATGTAACAAAAGTCCTAACGAAGCTAGGCTAATGCACCTAAAACCACTGACCTTTCGCCTCAGGTAGGTTAATCACAATAAACCAAAGCACCCTTTTCTCTCTTATTCAAAATTGGGGAATCCCCATAATTCCATGATCAATCACATGCCCACCCACTAATTGGGTTTCAATCCAAAGAAACAAGATTCCAACCATGGTTCCACTATGCTAACCAATGTGAAAGAAAAACGAGTAAGGTCGAGGCTCTAACCAAACCTTCCCTCTCAAACCATCTATAATATATAGAGAGATCCCAGTGATCCATATATATAACACCAAAAATACTCATGATTAACCAAATACTAGTGATAACATACCTCAATGGACCCTTAAAGAAGAAAAACCACACTCACCCAAGCCATCAGTGATAACAGGCACACAGTCCCCACCACAAGACCCGACAGACAACATGTGGAAAGAAAATATCCTGCCAAAGGAAAAAGAACTATTAATTTAAGTAAAACACCATATTAGGGTATTTTGAGCCCAATTTAAATATCACTCAGGTATCTATTCCCTCACCGAGCCACCAACAGGGCACTCAATTCCCACAACAAACATGCAAGGATTTCTATGCATCCCCCGAAAAAGGGACTGCATATTCACTGTTAGTGAACCTCTCTCTACATGATCCACATGAGTTGTTATCAAAATAAAATATACCTGTAGTTTAATTTTGAATAATTCATATATGTACTTTTATAATAAAACACCATATAAGAAGTTTTTGACACTTTAAACAGCTGAACACGCATCATTCGTAAAATTCCATAGATATGAAAATTTAATTTGAATCCAACATACTTAGAATGACATGTGAAAAATGGAAACTCTTCCATGATAAAATATAAAATAACCATAATAAATCATAAATCCAAAAACCCAAGTGCATCACACTAGGGTAAATCAGACAACTATAAAAATGGAAACCAAGAAAAACAATCCCATTCCATGGAATCTTGGAATTCCTATCAACAAATGTGTTTGTGACACACCAGTCTAGTATACATCATAAGTTTCAAAACAATCCTTGACCACCTTTATACCATCTCCCGAAATCACAATACAAAAAATATTTGATTCTATTTTGTAATGAACCATCCTATGTTGACCTGACACGCCACCCGATCTAGATCACGACCAGGCCACAAATGTACCTTCTGAAGGCCAGAGGTTGCAGACCATTGTATAGGGTCTAAAATATGTATTAGGAAGACCATACCCTCTTGTAAAATCACAATAATAGCTGAAATAACCAAAACATCCATAGGGATAAACATTAGAGTATGCATAATAAATAAACTTAAGAAATAACATGCTATAAAAGATATAATGAGACATACATTCATACAGGATCAAAGAATAAAAATCATACAATATCCATTATCCCACTGAGCCAACCACATAAAAAATAATTTTAAAATAACTACAACAATCTCTAATTCTAACACTGATCCAAAAAATATACCTAGTATCCATGATGTTTGAGTTGCACAAGCCCAATCTTGAAACTCTACACGAGTGGATCCACTGAATTAAGAAACATTGGGGCTTGAAACCATCCACCATGAAACATGTTCTTCAACATAAATTTAGACATTAGGTTTTCATGAAAATTGAGGTTCATATATAGGGGTTAACAAATAAATATCAGCAGGTCACCCCCAATGGTGAACTTATAATCTATTTCCATAATAAGTTCATGCACACATGATATTCCCAACCTATTGTAAGAGTAATGAAAACTAGAATAAATAAATAAATACATTAAAGAAGGATAAAACAAGAAAAAATTCAACCATAGGTTTTATCTGACACCCAAGGTAATTTTACCCCTAATCTATCCCCCGCTAGAGGATTTACATCATGTGGCTTACACTACCACATGACAATTGGCGCAACCACCAAATCTACATAAGAGATGCAAGATGTCTAAACCTAATAATAATGAATTTCAAACCCTAGGACACAACCATAGGTGTTCACATGATGAGGTTCATCTGCCGAGATCTAGAAATCTCATGTATTGATCCAAACTAGTGAAAAAATTTCCCCTCCACATTCCAGAAATCTTTCTTTTCCCTAATGTATTGAAGAAGAACTCAAGATCCACCATGGATTCAGCAGATACACCAAACTATTGGATATATTGACATGGAAGTAATGGATTCACTACACAATGGATCCATACACAATGCCAAGACTATAACCACATCTACAACAAATAACCTCTATCCATAAAGAATACTCAACTGGAGGTGTGTAATCATCCATATTGTCCATTTTATCCTTAACCCAACTAACAACAACCATCCAATAGAGGATAGAACTAGATAAAAACTAAGGACTAATGCTTAATCAATGATATCCCAAGGGTCTCCCCCTCAAACCACATTTATAATCATAAACTACCTCAAATGTCAAGGAAAACAGCCAACCAGACATGGAATGATCCAACCTCAAACCCATTATCTTAATAGATAAACTATAATCACTAATTCCCTATTGGATAAAAATCATAGGGAATATTCATGATACCCTAGATCTCAACATCAAACAATAATCCACCACATTCTCTAAACAACCCACCTTATAGATAAACCAAAATAGGGAATCCCATGGTCCCTAGGGTCATAACATAAAGAGATTTCCTCCATGGGACTCCCATGTTACAACCAAACTCTTGATCCTTGCCTACAGAAACATCCTCAAATGAAAAAGGGCCATAAAAATCACAAGACACCCTATGATGGTTTTTTATCTCATCTAAAATCTCAAGACATTCATAGTGCATGAACATCCAAAGTGGCCCTCAGTGGGATCAAACTCATCCTTAATAAACAATGCACCTAATGGGTATCCAAAAGCATAAGCCCAACAACATGGGAATTCTCAATAACCTTCATTCTCACCTCAAAAGAGGGACCCTACAGAAGGTATATTCATAACATGCCCAAAACTCAAGGATATTATGACATAAAAAAACCTTATATGGCCTTCCTAGAAAACAACCCACCCATGGGTACCAACTCACCCATAAGGGTATCCAAATCTAACCATGCCTCATAGTCAAACTCAATAACTGACTATGGAAACTGGCCATGTTTTCATGACATGTCAGATTGATTATGATATAAATATGATTTTATATTATAGAGAAGACCCTAGGTCATATCTCAAGGAGCATTGACAGGTTTAGAGTGTGTATTTTTAATAAAAAGGACTAAAAGAGGGATTTTTTTAAAATAGTTTTAAAAATAGAATGAATTAATTTAAAGAGTTTAACAGTTGACAAACAAGTGGATTTTGAAATATATATGATAAGTATGTGATCATTTCAAAGTTACTACATCACTTGAAAAGTTCCTTATTCTTAATAGATTATTAGGTTTCTTTGTAATTCTTTGATTGAGGGTTAACTAAGATCTTGGGTACCCAAAACCCTTAAAAATATGAAAATATGATTTAACATTGACATAAAAATCATATAATCATGTTCCAAACCCTTAGTATGAATTAATGAATATCAAAGAACATTGAAATCTCAAATGTTTGGGAAAGAAGTGGAGTCTTATATTGTCCAATCTGAACAACACAAGTCACAAACTTAAAATTTCACACCGATTTATTATGAAATAAAGTTATTTTCAATTAAATTAATAAAAAAGTTAATATATTTATAAAAGAAAAATTGAAAACAACAACATAAAAAAAAAATAGATACTTATGTTCCAGAACTCCCTATTCAAGTGTGTATCTCTCTTGAAATGATCACCCACCATTTAGCCCACCATCAAGAGGAGGGGGAAGCTCAGGTGGAGCTCTTTCTTCATTCTTGACCCCACCTATGAGGATAGTGGTCTCCAAAACTTCTAGGATTTTGAGTAGAATCTTCTTGAATAGCAAAATGGAAGAGCATTTATTTTGGTTCGAACTTGGAAATGAGGTTCCCATGGTGCCATTTTATAGCCAAAATGGGAAGTGGTTTTGGGCACCCAGTTTTTGAGATACCACTTTTGTCTCAGTTTTGGATAAGTAAACAGAAATATTACAACTTGGAAAAAATAGGAGAGTTATTTTCTGGATTCTTTAATGTATCCCTATCAAATTTTACAGCCATTAGAAATCTTTATGGTGATATATTGTCACAATACCAAACCTAAATTTTGAATTCAAGAATATTCATTCCCCTGGAAATATTGGTTAGTATGGTCCAACATATGGGTGAATTGAGCTTCTGTTTTTTGAGATGAGTTGTAGCCCAATATATTTTGGATCGGAAATCAACATTTTAGCCCATTTAAATTCACGTATTTATTCTAATGTAAAAAATAGTGGATAGGTGTCATTGGGATTCCATGTGGTTTGGACCATTTTCTATCTAGATCACCTCTAGGGCCTTCAAATCACCTCCACCTATAATGAAAATATCAAAAAAGTATAATTTTATCTTTTAAAAGTGATAAATATTAAATAATATAATTATCCATGATGTGAAATTTTATATTTTATTTGTAATTTACAATACAAAATTAGTTTAACACAGTGGTGTAAGGGTGAAAATGCAACTAGTGAATCACAGTGTGATCAAACCCGCACACCTAAACATTTTCACTCTTGGGAAAAGTTGTATTTCAAAAAAATTATTCATGTTTATATTTAAAACATTATAAAGATTTATCATTCAATGAAAATTTAATTCCTGATAGAAATATGATCAAATAAAAAACCTCCTTGAGGAATTATTCTCAATGATCATAGAAAAAGATATCTTGAAAATTATATTAGAATGAAATTCCAAGAGATGCATGGTACTGATAAAAATAATAATTCAAAATTTATTCATGTCATTCATTCTCCATGTGTGTATGTGACAACTATTTCATGCTATTATTTCCACATTTTATCGAGTAAATATAAGTTATATTAAATATTGTCTATTTATATGATCCTTTCCACTAAACCTACCCTATATCCTTAGCAACCAAATTTTAAGACCCACTCACTTAATAATTCCAAGAAGTCAAACCATAAGATATTGACCTAGATATCCCCATATGTTTTACATTTCATCACTCCCCTCATTTATTAGTTTTTTTTTCAAAAGTTTCACTTGGAAAAAATCTTACACCCTTCACTCAACCCTTGTTTGATCTCCTCATGACACTAATTGTAATAATTATAACAATATAAAAAGTTGAGGAAGGGTGACTTTTGAACTTCCCAATATACAAAGATTTTTTTGAGGGTGGAAAAATTATGGATAATAGGTACACATGCATAAGTCAACTTAGTATAGTAATGAAATAGATCGGGTAAAGAACAAACATATAGAAAAATAATTTTGGAAAGTAGATAAAAAATAACTACACTTATATTTACCTTTTATTAAGTAAGATATTTTTACAGTTCATGGTTGGGTGAAAAGCTACGTGGAGTAATTAAGTGACACAATTTTCCATTAAACTACTCACACAAAGGGTACCATTCTTATTAATGGTTTTAAAATGATGCAACCATTTATATCATCGACAAAGAACCGAATTTAAAAAGAAAGTAACACCACAATATTGAATTCTTTCTAAAATGCACACAAGAATCATTTTACATGATAAAATGGGCATACAAAATTAACATTTCAGCACAATAGTGAAGGGGGAAATGGGGGGGAGGGGGAAAGTGAAAATACTATACAGTAAGAGAAGAAGAGAAAAAAAATATGACGAAAAATCCAAACTAACGTAGGGTTATACCAATCCCCCACACCTAAAGTGTGATGTTTCCTCACTGTAATAACATAAAATTTGGAAAGGAAGAATAAAACCTAGTGGTAGTCATTCATAGACTGATTCTTGAACTTTGAGTTCCTCTATCGGGGACTTCGAAATGGCTTGGTGGAAGTGCGTCAACCAGTGCCCATTAATAGTGAGTTATTCTTGTTTTCTTTATTTTGAACCTGAAAAACACCAAATGTAGAGACATTAATAAAATTTTATGGTCCAAACCAATGGGAAGAAATCTTACCTGGATGCCACTTTAGCCTAAAATTGTAGAGGAGGACCTTCTTCCTGATATATAACTAATGATGAAGGATGAGAAAGTCATGGGTAGCCTTGGTTCTCTCCTTATAAATCATGGATTTCTCATATGAATCTCTTCACAGTTCCTCTAACTCTTGAATATGCATCTTCCGTAGCTCATCTACATCAGAGAGATTCATATTACATTGTTTGATAGCCCAAGATGCGTGGTGCTCTACCTCCACAATGAGGTGACATTCCTTTCCAAACATAATCCTATATGGTTAAATTCTAATCCGGGTTTTAAAAGACATTGAGTATGAACAAATTATATCATCCAAGTGTAAACTCCAATATTTCCTATTGGGTTGTACCTTTTTTCCATGATTCGTTTAACCTTCTGATTTTGCGATTTTTTCTTGTTCGTTAGTTTGGGGGTGATATGCAATGGATACTCTATGAACAAACCCATACTTATAGAGAATTTTTATCATGTTATGATTGAAAAATTTGAACCTTCCTCAATAATTATGAATCTAGGAAAGCCAAACCTACTAAAACTTTGGGAGCTCACAAAATCAACAACCCCTCGAGAGTCACCAGTCTGTGTGGATTTTTTCTTCCACCCATTTTGAAATATATTCAACAACCAATAATATGTAAAAAACCAAATGAATTTGGAAGAGGTCCCTTAAATTCATTTCCCCATGCATCAAAGATCTTAATAAATAACATGGTTTTTGGGGAATTTCATTCTTCTTTGAGATATTCCCTACAAATTGAAATATTTTTCATGACTTAAAAAATTAATAAGAACACCTAAACAATGTAGGACAATAAATTATGGAGTCAATGACCTTTCAAACTGTACATTGAGAGCCAAAGTGGCCCCTACATGCCAAAGTGTGGCTGAAGCTAAGAAAATAATAAAACTCATGGTTACAGACACACCTTCAAACACCCTAATCACTACAAATTCTTCACAGGTATGTATCATCTAAAATGTACCATCATGACTCATGCATAAGTCTTTGGGATTATAATGTACCAAAATCTATGGGGACCTTAGATGCTACCAAAAGTTCACAATGTTCACATACCAAGGGGTAAGTTCGACTACATCACAAAGGTTCTCATGAGGAAAGAATTATTCAATGGGATGGGATGAGTCAACATAGTGTTCTAATGGTGGGGACATCCTGCTAATGTGTTCAACTACAACATTTTCTACTCTTATCTTATCATGAATATCAAGTTCAAACTCTTAGAGGAGGAGCACCCACTGAATGAGGTGAGGCATAACATAACTTTTTTTAAAGAGAAATTAGATGGAAACATGATCAGAAAACACAATTATTTTTGCCCCAATATGATATGAATGAAATTTTTTCAAGAAAAACACAATATAAAGGAGATATTTTTCATTGGTGGTGTAATTTTCCTAGTCATGGTCAAGGGTAAATGAGAAATACACAATGAAATGAGGATAATTCTCAACCTTTTGTGATAAAACTACCCCAAATTAAAAGTTAGAGTCATTCCACATAAGTTTGAAGGGAATATCCCACCTTTGTTGTTGAATGATGAGAGGTGATGTAAGAATCATTTTAATAGAATTTATAGAAACCTATCAATTTTTATCAAAAACAAATTCTGAATCCTTTTGAAATAATCAAGACATGGGAAGTGAGATCTTACTAAAGTCATTAATGAATCGACAGAAAAAACCAGCATGAACTGAGAAATAATGGACCTCACGAAAACATTTTGGATATAAAAGGGTTTAAATGAAATAAAATTTTGATTTAACCACTTTAATTCATTCATTTGAAATAAAATTCATAAGAACAATCCCCTACTAAACCATGAAATGAAATTTCTCGTAATTTAATATGTGATCTTTTTCAATGTAATAATAGAGGATAGAACCTAGGTGTGCCAAACCATCCTCAAAGGAAGTTCCATAAACTGTGAAATCATCCTTAAAAACATCAATACAATTATAAATGTAATCAGAAAAAATAATCAACATACATCACTGAAAAGTACCAGGAGAATTACTTATAATAAAAGGAATCCTTCTGTATGATAATGTTCCAAATGGATAGGTAAATGTTGTATTTTCTTGATCCTTATGGGCTATATGGGTTTGAAAATAACTAGAATAGCCATCAAGGAAAAAATAATGGGACTTACTAGCCAATATTTCTAACATTTGGTCAATGAATGGAAGAGTAAAGTGGTCCTTTTGTGTGGCTTGATTTAGTCAATAGTAGTCAATACAGACTCACCAACTGTTTTGCACATGTTTTGGAACCAATCCATTCCTTTCATTTGACACAATAGTTATTCATGTTTTGTTAGGCACAGTTTTCACTAGGATATCCCATTTACTATCAGATATAGGATAAATGATCCCAGTAGTAAGTAATTTACTGAAATATAATTTTACCACTTCAAGGAGAGTGGGATTTAACTGGTTTTGAGATTTCCTTATAGTCTAAGCCTCATCATCTACAAGTATGTGGGGCATAAAAATAGATGGGATAATCTTGGGAATTTCATCCAATGTCCATCCTATCACCTTTTTATACTCTCTCAAAATTTTGAAATGTTTTGATTCCTATTTTGGAGAGAGGATATTTTCAATAATGACGAGCAATTAGTTAATACCTTCAAGATAGGCATATATTAAATTACATGGAAGAGGTTTTAGTTGCAACATCGATGGTTTCTAGAATAATGGAGGGGATTTAGGGGGTGAGGTCTATGAAACTATCTATATACTCATGTTTATTCTCTAAGGAAAGAGAATTTACGGAAATGAGATTTTTAGAATCATCTATGGTCATGGGTACCTCATAATGATCAAAATCGTCAATTAAATCAAAAAATTTACATTTTTTTAACCTACAAAAACACTAAAAATATGAATCCAAACTCAAATCATCCAATGGTGAAGAAGAGGAAAATGAATTATATAATGGGCCGATGAGAGAATTTTGTGCGTGTGTGTCGTTAGAGAGAACTTCCATCGAATAGATAGGAAGAGTGGAGTTATCTTCAACAAGGTGTTCCATAGCATCAATGATGTTGAAACTCACATTTTCTCCATCGAACTCCATGGACATCGTACCATTATGAACATTGATGATCACATTTTCTATCTTGAAGAATGGCCTCCCAAGTATGAGAGGAGCTTGTCCTTGGGTTTGGGAATCTTCTATATCAAGAATGTATAAATCAATGGGGAAGATTATATTATTCACTTTTACAAGGACATACTCAACCACTCCTATTGGGTGTGTTGTGCTCTAGTTGGCAAGTTTCACTATGATTCCTGTCAGTTGAATCTCTCCAACATGTAGAGAAGTGAACATAGAGTAAGGAATTATATTAATTGAATCACTTAAATATAGCATAGAATCTGAAAAGAATATCTACCATATGGTTCAAGGTATCATGAAAGTTCTTGGATACTTGCATTTGGTTGGCATTGCTAGTTGAATCAATTCTGAGAAATTCCTTCCTAGGTTGACTCTCTCATTCCCCTTCGGCTTCGTCCATGGGTTCAAAGTTGATTAAGAAATTTAGTAAAATGGGGAATGTATTTAATTGCATCCAATAAAGGAATGTTAACTTGAACCTTTTTAAATGTATCCATTATTTCTTTATCAATATCATTATTAGAATTTTTCTTAGATTTAGGGAGTCTTTGAGGGAAAGAAAGGGGAATGGATTATTCATATAAATCCTCAATTATAATTTGATTTCCATTTTTTTCTTTTTTTATTTAAATGAAACATTTGAGGGTTGGGAAATAGAGTTTTCAAGTGGAGAACGTACCAGTTGGTTAGAATCATTGGATGAAGAAACTTGTTTACTACTATGATGTGTGATTGAACAAACATTACCTTTGTATTTTGGAATCACAATATACCAGGTTGGTAGTTTTCTAGAACCTTGCATCATAATCTCACTGATGGTATTTTTTATTTGTCCCGCTTGATTTCAAAGGTCTTGAATGGCCAATTGTGTGTTCTGTTGGAACTTGATATTGTTGAAATCCATTTGTATCATCATGTATTCTAGGCTAGGCTCAACTTCAGGTGGGTGCGGGTTGTTGGAAAGGCCTTTGGCATGGTTGTGGAATTATTGGTGGTGGTGGGAGAATAATATTCCCCTAATGGTTCCATTTTTTTGTGGTTGGTTTAAATACCCCTTGCCTTGAGGTTTGGTTGTCTTTCCACCATGGGTTGGATAGATAGTAAGGTTCTTTCCTAAAGGGTTAGTTATAGGGGTGGCCTGGAAGTATCGCCTCACAACTCTCAGAAGTTTATCTCAATTAGGGGTTTTGGTTGGAATAAAGGGTTTTATAATAACATATACTATAATGTATGGGAAGAAGATATTGGGATTTTTCTTGGGAATGAGAAAGTTGTAAAAGAAGGGTACTTACCTCTTCAAAAATCGTTTCCACCTTCTTTTAAAATTTAGTAATACACAACTCATGGACACCTCAATTGGGTACACTGGAACTTGAACCTTTTTTTTTATTTTGAGATATGTTCTCAATTAGGGCTCTTGCAACAATTAAGGTCTTATAAACTAGCATACCAACTTCAGTATCACCAATCATATTTCGATTAATAGGAATTAAAACATCATAAAAATACTGAATTAAAATTTGATCACTTATTTATTGGTGTGGAAAACATGAACAAATCCTTTTGAATATTTCCCATTTTCACAAAGCATTTCCCTTGGAGATTTTATTATACCACATATTTCTTTTCTTATTTTTGCAGTTCGAGAGGCTGTGAAATATTTTTCAATAAAAAGGTGTTTTATGTCCGTATAGCCTCTAATTGGGGAATTAACATAATATATCTAATCCTTTGCAATGTATTATATTAAAAATGAAAATTCCCTAAGAATTACATGTTCTTAATCCACATTATTATGATTGAATATAGAACACACAATATGGAATTTCTTTAGGTTTTTATGTGGATCTTCTCCCATGAGTCTATGGAATCTTTGTAATAATTGAATTAAACAAGAGTTTCATTCGAAATTGGGTGCCTCAACTTATATTTGAATGTAAGTGGGTTATATATCAACATCAGGTGAGGTTAGTTATTTTAGTGTTCTATTATTTTCAGCCATTTTATGAAAGTTTATTTCAATTTTGATGTTTTTTCCAGAATAAGGAGAGGAAGGATCAAGAAGTGTGTCAATGTTTTGTGTGTCCTCCTTCAAAGGATTATTTTGTACTTCTTGGGGTTGAATATGTAAGATCATCTATGGTTTCTGTTTAAATGGAAGTAGTTCCTATGATGAATATTTCATCATGAACAAGGCCAACAAAAAGGATTATTTGAGAAATAAACTTTAAAAAAATTAAGAAATGAAAAGAACAAATACTTACAAAATACACAATAGTTTTATAAAATACACACACTAAAAACCAAAGTGCTTCCCAGAAACGGTGCCAAAATTTGACCGCGTTGTCATGAAACATGAAATTTATTATGATTTAAAGACAATTCTAAAGTCTAGGTAATACCCTAGGTAATATCTCAATGATCATTTATTGTTTTAGAGTGTGTATTTTTAATAAAAATGACTATAAGAGGGGTGGTTTTGAAAATATATTTAAGAATAGAATGACTTAATTTAAAGAGTTTAATAGTTGACAAACAACTAGATTCTAAAAAATATTTGATAAGTATGTGATAATTTGTAAGTTAATACACCACTTGAAAATTTCTATATTCTTAATTTATTATTAGGTTTTGGTTTAATACTTCTATTGAGGGTTAACAAAGATCTTGGGTACCCACAACCATTAAAATGATTCAAATATAACTGAACCTTGACTTAACATTCATATAATAAAGTTCCAGCCCCTTAGCTTGAATTATGGTTTGTTAAGGAACATTGAAATCTAAACTTTTTGGGAAAGAAGAGGAGTCTTATGTTGTCCAATTAAACAACAAAAGTATAACACTTAAAACCACACCATGATCTATTATGAAATAAAAAGTGTTTCAATTAAATGCATCAAAACAAGTTAAGATACATATAAAAGAACAATTAAAAACCAAAATATACACAAAAATAGTAGATAATTATGTGTTGGAACTCCCTCTTCATGTTTTTAGGTCCCTATCAATGATCACCCACCATTTATCCCTCCATCGAGAGGAGGAGGAAGCTTGGGTGAAACTCCTTCTTCATTCTTGAACCCCCTATGAGGATAGGGGCCTCCAAAAATTATAGGATGAAGAGGAGGCTCCTCTAGGACTCCAAAATAGTAGATATTTTCTTCTGGTTCTAATTCAAAAATGAGGTTCCCATGGTTCCCTATTATATCCAAAATGAGAAGTCGTTTTGGGCACCAAGTTTTTGAGATACCACTTTTGTCTCGATTTTGGTAAAGTAAACAACCGTATCACGACATAGAAAAAGGAGGAGTGTTTTTGTAAGTCCTGTTGAATGTCTCCCTGTCAAAGTTTTTAGCCATTGGACATATTTATTGCTATATATTTTCAAAATACCGAACCTAACATTTGAATTCGGGTAGATTATGTCCCCTAGACAGATTGGTTCGGATGGCCCACTAGATGGACAAATTGAGCATCAGTTTCTTGAAATGGGCTATAGAACATGAATTTTTGGATCATAACCCAAAATTTCACCCATTTTAATTCACATATTTTACAAATGTTCAAAAAAATGGATAGGTGTCCTTGGTCTTCCATGCAGTTTGGTCCATTTTCCTTTTGGATCATCTCTAGGGCCTCTAAATCACCTCCACATACAATGAAAATATCAAAACAAGTATAATTTAACCTTTTAATAGGGATAAATAGAAAATAATGGAATAAAACATGATGTTAAATTTGATATTATATTTTTAATTTACAATGAAAAACTATTTTAGCACAGTGGTGTAAGGGTGTAAATGAAATAGAGAATCACGGTGCAATCAGATACCACTGATCACTTGATGATTGATAAGCCCAGAAGGCAATACTCATTATTTTCTTAGAATAATCAAAATAGCTCATAAAAACCCAAATACAACCATAATCCCATGAAATCAACCTAAAATGAAGGCTACACTAGCTCTGGTCCCCTCAAACCCAAGAACTGACCTCAACTGCTCTAACCCCAAGCAACCAGTCCCGACCTAAAGGGAAAACCAAGATATAATTAGAGACAATAATTGATCCCACCTTCCTAAATACATTCAAAATAACATCAAACATATCTAAAAGGAACAATCCATCCTGTCCCATCACTATGTTCACAACCCTCACATGGGCCTTACAGCTCACATCCCAACCCACTCAAGGATTTTGAAACCAAACCTCATAGAAATCCTACTACTGAACTATCTATTTTTGAAAAAAATATCTAAACGAACTCTAAATTCTGAAAGTATTCCACCATCATGATATATGTTGAAAAACTCTCAAAATGGACTAGTCACATGTCTAATTCCGACACCAGGGTGAAAAAGGGAAAAATATGGCAAGGAAAGAACAATACATGACATGTAACCCCAAAGGTCCTCCCTAGCCATGTTCCTAAAGCTAGTCAATGTGTAATTTTTGAAAGTACATGGCGTATAGACCCAATAAATGGTGTTTACCCCCACATGGGTACCTATATGTGTACCTCATCCCCACTCATTGTGTACCCATCCTGAGTACACAATATGCTTCAGGGGTACAAGAGATGTAATCCCACGTGGGGTACATAGCCCTGTACAACACATTTCGTAAGCATTTTTTCCACTTATACATATACACAAACATAACATGCATTAGACATGGGGTCTAGATGTGTACACTACATGACCATGTCCCATCGACACACCTTGAGGCACCACTCCATGGAGTGTACCCCTAGTACACGGAGTATAGTCCCAAAAAATTCATCTTCCTTGAATAGGAAGAACAAACAATGTGTGTTATCTGAACTAAAAAACATGTATATCACTATTATTGAACATAAACCCCAAAAATCGACATGAAATTCATGATTTCTCTCCCAAATACACAACTCGGCCCATAATAGGGTCCCCAACCACCCATAAATGGAAATAAGACAAAAAAAGTAATATATTGGATTTTTAGTATAAAATCTAAAATAGGCCCAACTATAGGTGGAAGCAACCATTTCTTCACATCGAATACACCACCCATAACCACCACACTCGATCCAGGTTTTGGATGAACCCCTGACGGTGCCTCCTCTTCCCCCTCTACCTATCTTCTCTCCCTCTCACTCCCTCAATTGCACACCCCCAAAGGAGAGATCCCAAGATATTAAAATAGAATATCTGGGAGAAAAGTAAAAGAAGAAAAATGTGAAAAAGGAAAAATAAAGGAAAATAAAAAAGAAAAAGAAAAAGAAAATAAAAGGGGATTGGGCCTAGCCCCAACTCCCAATGAAAGGTTACACATCACCTTATAAAACCCCCATTTTGGACTCAAATGGAGAGATATAATCTCAATTTGATGCTTTATTTAAATGATATGAATTAATGGAAATTAATGAATAAATTAATATTTAATTATATAAATATTTAAAAAAATTCAAAAATTCAAACGACTTAGATTTCCATGAAACTCTTATCCTAGGGTAAAAACCATATTCTGAGACTAATGATGTGGGAAGAAATATTATTTAAAATCATATTACTGGAAAATTTATCATTTCCCTTGAACATGATTATTAATAGAAAGGTTCAAATTTCCCATGATTTTCAGAACCTATGATGTTCATCACATATAGGATTCAGACAAGGATTTTACTAATTAACAAAATCTATGGAGACCTTGACCCATAGTGGGTGACATTTGAGTGGTATGAAACTTGCAAGAAAGGATTCCATGATCCAAAGGGTAGATTAATGACTGCATTAATCTTGACCAAACCTATTCAAGTTAAGGAATATATGTTGTACTATGATTCATTAGGACTTGGTCTAGGAATAGTTTTGATGAAGGATGGGTGAGTAGTCACTTATGGGTCTAGGAAACTAAATCCTCACAATTAGTATTAACAAAATCATGATTTGAAGTTGGTATATGTTTTTTAATGCAATGAAATGTTTATACCAATATCTTATTGGAAAGATATTCATGGTATACGCTTACCATAAAATCGTGAAACACATATTGTCAAAGTGTGATTTCAACCTTCTGCAGTGAAAGTGGGTTGAGTACCTCCAGTCATTTGACATTGATATGGAATACACCCTTATAAAGGGGAATATCATCATAAATGGGATGATTAGTAATTCTCAGGCTTAAGTGGTGCGAGATGTTAGTAGTGAGTGTCGGTTGAAAAGACTTTTCATTGAGTTTAATCTCAATATATAGGAGTATCACGGAATGTCTACACTGACTACTCTATACGTTCATATGTCTCTTCTTGATATGGTAAAGGAGAGTTTGATGTTAGACTTATATTTCCGAGTGATAAGGGATAATATATATGAAGTGGATTAACCACCTTACTAGACTGAATATGAGGATTAATAATTATATGTTCAAGGTAGAATTGTGGTTCCAATGAGAATGCATGAGGAGATGATGTTGGACGTAATGGACTCAAAATGGATAGTTCACCTGGGGTTGACTAAGATGTGTCACAACATATGCCAACAATTTTGGAAGCCTAGGATAAAGAAGGTTATGGTAGGGTTTTTATCACAATGCCTCACCCATCAGGACGTGAAATCCAAGAATTAGAAACCCACTATTGTTCTTGATTAGGCACCCATTCCTATTTGGAAATAGGATGAGGTGAGTATGTACTTTATGATAGGGCTTTCAAGGTCACCCCAAGGAAGTGATGTGATATGGTTTATTCTTGATGGGGTAACCAAGGATTCTTATTTCTTAGTGATCAGAGTGACCCATTCAATTGATGAGTTGGGAAGGTTATATGAATTAGAAGTGGCATTAATGCATGGTGTTTTAATGTGTATCATATCAAAATAGATTTCTCAATTCACATTCTGTTTCTGGTAGGGTATGTATCCTGCTTTTCACACAAGGGTGAAATTTAGTACAAAAAACTATCAGCATATTTATATTAGTATGAGTATATTATTCTGGTTTTAGAGAACATGATGTAATCATGCATACTATATTTTTTTAAATCCTAAGAGATTCACATTGTTCTAGAATAATTTTCCTTTAACAACACTTATCAGACATCTATTTAGATGTCACCCTTAGAGGCATTGTTTGGAAGGCTGTACTGATATCCTTTATATTGGTTATTAGGGGGAGAGTCATATGATATTGGGATGAGCCTCATCTAGGATCTATCAAATAATATTAATCCAATTTAGGGGAAATTGTCTACCACTCAGAGCATGTGGTGTAGTTATGCAGATCAATGTAACTGACCTCTACAGTTTGTGGTGGGAAAATGAGTATTCTTGAGGGTATCACATAGATTTTAACACCAGAGGTTATGAAAATAGTTGAATTTGGTGCCTTATTTTTTTGGGGTGAATTCAAGATCCCAAATATATTTTTTATAACTATGTCCCGACTAGTGATTCCTTATAAATATAATGTAATGCATGATATATTCTATATATTTTTACATTAGAGATATCATCTTGAACCCTTACATATAATCCACATTGATCTTGTCAAATTAAAGGCTGATGCATCATTAATGGAATCACTTGTGTACATCATGGACTAAATTGAGAAGATTATTCTTGGAAAGATGGTACCCTTTGTATATATGTAGTGGAATTATAAACATTTATAGGAATAAACATGGGAATAGGGTGTGAATATGATAGATTATCAGCCAGAGTTATTCATTGAAAATGTTCTGTGAAACTTCTTGAGGATGATAGGCTATATAGTGGGGAGTTTGTAATGACCCACATACATATATCTATGAATTCAATTTAAATTTGATTAATAATTTTGTATTTTGGACTAATATAATTATGAAATTTGGTGGAATAGGTTTGTAATTGAAAAAAATTATAGGGGAGAAGTTCCAAAAATATCGCCAAGGAGAAGATTCCCATTACATACCTAGAGGGTGGGGGGGGGTACCAGAATTCAGATGACATTATAAGGGTCAACTTCCCCCACAACCTAGGGTTTATTAGTGATCATTGATACCCCAATGGCCATTTGGATCTCTGATGGGTACTTATAGGGAAAATTTTGGTCTTTTTTATTCTCAACCCATATTTTAATAAAAAACCCATCAGTTGTATCATTCATACAATAAATCTCCTATATTTTCCTTCTTGGATTATTATGTCCCCCTATTCTTCATTTTTTGGTGGAATAATTCATCGTTAGTTGTGCTAGTCTCAAAAAGGTAATACTAATCTCATGTGACCTCTAACCCCTAGTTCCACTCATGATATCATTGTAATTCAATACAAATGCCTAAATTGTGGTTTTATCTCAACATTAGGGTTTTAAATTAATTTATCATTATTCATTTAACAATATTGGATGAGAATACTTTTACCATTATGATGTGGATGGTACCTAGATTTTCCATTCATTTTATATGAGTTTTGTGTGTTGTATGATATATAGATGTAAGTTGCTGTGGGTGAATGACCTGGAATGGAATCATGTTGGGTTTCTTAGTGATGAGTGATGATTATAAAGTATATATATATCATGATAGGTTATCCTAACCTTATTATTTTAACTTATAGTAACTAATAAGCTTGTCAACTTGGGAAAGTGGTGAGATACCTTGAAAATATAACATATGGGGAGTTTCCGTGCAGATGGATTGAGTTAGTGAGCCTTATAAAGAATCTAAAATAATTTATTTTCTATGATGAGCTTAATTATGTGTTGGGATAAAAGTGAATTAGTCTTGTTATGGTACTTTAGGATAGTTATTATCTAATATGGATTGACCCTTTTGAGATGGGTGGTGGTATGTGGGATCCTAAGCTCCATCAAGAGTAGTTGGGAATGATTAGATGGAACTTGGTGTATGAAAATTAAGGTGTGGGTATCCTATTGGGTTATCTTAGTCTAATGAGGCCACATATTTTGTGGTTTTTTTTTGCGTGAGGGATATTAGTGAAAACTCTTTCACTTATGCTAGTTCTAGGCGATGCCACAATCACCTTTAGAATGTTTTATATTAGTGATATGTCATTCGCCTTTATTATTACAATAATGGCATATTGTCCACCTCTATTTATTATTTTAGTGATCCATTATTCATATAGTCTTGATATATTAAAGTAATATCATTCACACTTTCTATTTTTAGTGATATATTGTTCACCTTGTACAATGTATTGGTGATATATTTCACCTTGGTTAGTCTATTGATGATATGTCATTAAACTCTGATAAATTATTAGCGATATATCATTCTCCTTTATTAATGTATCAGTGATTCATTATTCACCTTGAATATTTATGTTAGTGATATATAGTTCACCTTTATGTATTTTTCTAGTGATGCATCACACACCTTGTATAGTGGTATAACAATATATCATTCACTATTATATTATAGTATGGTGATGTATTTTTCACCTATTCTAGTGACATGGTGATAACATATTTACATTTATTGGTATTATGGTGATGCCTAATTCACCATTATGGATATTATATGTTTATGTCACATTTACCGTTGAAATTATTATATCAAATGCCTCATTCACCCATACATTGTTATTATGGTGAAGAATTATTCTCCTAGGTTATTATTATAATTAGTGATAAAATTTTCTTCCTCCAGTTGACATAAAAATATAGTAGAATCATTCTATTCTAACATTGAATAAAGAATATATCTATTGGTTTTGGTTCCCTAAAACCAACTAATTTTGTACTTTCAATTACTAGAACACACACACACACACACCCACATATTCTTATAAGATAGTGATTTTTTTCGACACAACATTAATGTCATGATGTCTTTTGAGTACTTCTTTAATTAATAGGATTTAATAGTTCACCACTATAATGATAACCAATAGATTCAATGATGATATTATTACATATATATCCCATGGTATAGAATCATCAATATGATGGGACATTAATTATTCATGACTATCTGGTCCTGGGGGCTCATAAGAATTGAGAATTATTCTCATGAAGTTTGTACTTGGTGATCTCCAAAAAGGGAGTTCATAAGGATAGACCCAAAAATTTTAATTCCACATGTTTTATGTGTCATAAAATATTACTATCTAAAATTGTGTGTATTGGTCATTAGTCTTGATATTATTAATAATTTTCATCATGAATTTCATATTTTGATTTATAGATGAAAACCATGATGATATATGATCATGATGAGGTAACAAAAACTGGGTGCATCATAAATGAAATTAAATTCTTTGAATGGTCAAGAAAATATATGTACCTTCCCTATTAATGGGAGAATATATCTCTGGACCTTTTATTGAAATGGAACTATTTGAAAAAATCCAATGTAATGGTAGTTTGTAGACTAGTTTGTTTAAAAAATTCAAAGAAAGATAAATCAATAATATATTCAAATGACCTAAGAATCCATCCATCTTGATGAGATATTAGTTGAAAAAGATATTATTTTACATAGTATCATGCATAAGAAGGCCGTTATAGTTTCTATTATTACTTCCTTCAATATGGGTTCCTTGATGTGTTTCTAGGCATTCATCTTGGAATTTAGGAATATTCAACCTATTTACATTGAAAAATGGTCCTAGAGAGACAAAAATTAAGTATATACAAAATCTCATTAAAATATATTGAATTTAATTTTAAGAGTAAATTTATTCCCTTATTTGATGAATAGAATTTATCTAGGTAAAAGTTAATTTTATAAATTCAATCATAATATATTCGAGTTTAAAATATGCGAGTTTAATTTTATCTATTGTTTAATTATTCACAAAATAATGAATATAATATTTATTTATTCCTGAGTTTAGTGAATAGAGTAAAATAATATTTATTCAAGTTACATTAATATTAATAATAAATATTTATTCACAAGTTTATTGAACATAACATTTATTTTATTTTATTAAAAATATATATTTAATTATTCAATGCTCTATAATTTCTATTGGGGAATTTAGGTGGAGTTTAATCATCTGGTTGGAATGATATATTTAATTTAATACCATTTAAAAATATAAAAAAATATTAAATAAATAATATTATATTTAATAGATTCTATGAGATATAATAATATTATTATTATTATTTTTATGTTCTATACAAATATGGTTAAATAAAAGGATAAGGGACTTTGTGTGATTATCTTAAATTTAACCTAAGTATAATGACTAAAATATATCTTTTTCTTTATTTACATGTGATAAGTCATATATTTTCATCATTTAAAATTTCTATTTAAATGAATTAATTCCCACAATATTTTTTCATTTTGAGGGAAATTTCATCAATTATATTTTTTAGGAATAATTTGAGATTTATTATGAAAATGATTCAATTCATGATTTTTAAGTGTTTTAATTCATTTTTATAATTTTTTAAAAAATACTTACTTTGATTTGTGTTTTTTTTTATTTTTAGAAGAAGAGTTATTTTGAACATGAATGGATAAAATTTTGGATGCGTGTTAGTTCATATATATGATATGCACCAGAGTGAAAAAATTCATATATATAGGATATGGAATATATTTTTATAGATTAGGAGGGAATTCAAAAGGTATTGGGCATAAGGGAGTTGAATTTTGGAAAAGTAAAACATCTTATGCATCTGTTAGAAAATTTTTACAAATGAGTTGAATTATAAATCTAGGTAAGTACAAATTGTTATTTTTGGATAAATATTATTATGTGTAAACAATTTATCATACATATGGTATAAAATATTTATTTTTCTTATATCTTGAAAATATATCATACAAATCCTTTCAAATAAAAATTTTGGAAAACAAAAAATATTACATATCATTTTGAGTGAAAGAAAAACATATGTGTGAAAAGAACTTCATACATATCTTTCCATCCGGATTTTTTTTCTCAGTGAAATATTTTTTGTATCCTGAAAGATATTAATTTTCTGAAATTACAGTTTTTCTTAAAAAAAGTTAGTCAATTAGGTTTTTATACTTCATAAAATTTCTTAAATCAGAGTAAATGATGTTCATTACCTAAAGGATTGAGTCACACCTTGAAGAGACACAATTTAATGTGAATACCATCGTAGAATAAAAATGACTATTCCAATAAAAGTGAGATACAAAATAATGGATCCCTAAAATTAATCCTTTAAAGAAAATTCTATAAGGTTTCACCATGAAGAAATCAAACATGTTGCGAATAGTTTTTATGTGTTGAGATAAAGAAATTTTTACGAACCAAGTCCCTAACTAGTACCCCTTGCACTGTGATTCAATTCAATCACTACAAATATCTCTAATAAATTTTCAAATTAAAATGGGGAAATATGAAGAGTTTGTGAATCACTATTATATTTCAAAGAAAAATAAAAGTATGTTTCCACATTAAATAAAATAAAGAAGTTACCTTTGGATGTGTGGAGGTTCCCTAGGGAATAATTGAAGTCGACACCATGTTCAAATAATTTTCTTTCATTATGAAAAATATACACACATGGATATAGGAGAGAATAATCATTATCATCAATCATCAAATAGTAAAATGAATAGATCAAAACTGAACATGGGAAGAAAGTAGTAGGAAGAAATAGAGTTTTCCACTAGTTTATCTTGGTCTGGAAAAATTCCTTTGGCCACTGTGAGATGTGGAGACTCTCATAAACCCACTTATGAGAATTTAAATTCATTTCCTATATCCTATTAGAATTATTCTGATAAATGTTTTCTAGAATATAAACTAGTTTTTTATTATAGAACACTAATTTTTCTAATTTTATTTTGATTTATTTTCTAATATATAAAATAAAGTAATTGTATTCACTACTTAAATTTATTAATAAAGGAATTTTTTAGGAGTACAATGGTTTAAATTAGGTGTATTTTTTTGGAGGGATTCTTGTTGTTAAATCACTTTCAGGGGTGTTAAAAAACCCATACTGATGTCTTGGTATGAATTTCAAGAAATATTAGGTGTATATAATGAGGTCTTGAATTTACCATTGAATAATTAAAATATGAAAAAAGTTATAATAAACAACGGTGCGTCTAACAGTGGAAACTTGTTCACTACAATTGTTCTTAATATTTTTTTTCAAACTTATTTTCAATATAATTTGATTTTTGTTTTCAAACATTCACTCTCTCATTTTATTTTAATCAATTTTTTTTATTTTACATCATATCATACCCAAAATCAATGAATCCTTATTTTTATTATTAAAAAAACAAAAGAGATAGCTCTGACCTTATTTTTAACCTCCTTTAGATACAACCTTGGGGGATGTTATATTGAACTCTTTGAGGTTAAAAATATTGAAAGGTATTTTATAGTAATATCAATCACTTATAAATTTGGAACTATTTCTAGAGAGGTTTACTAAGTTTTTTTAATCCATTCTATAAAACAAAAACATTAAATTTATAATTTAGATATTATAGTTTGAGATGAATTTTCACAATTATTACTCATATTTTTCTTATTTATCAATAATTCCATGACTCTATAAAAGAATTTTATTTAAAACAATAAGTGTAATAAAATTTTAGTGTTCTTAAACATGTTAGTAAAAATATGGAAATTAAAACTCTTTTCATGAGGGAATTAAAATAAATTGAAAGCTCAAAAATAAGACCTAAAAAATTAGAATCTTAACACAATCACATTTTTTATTAAAGAACCTTGTGAGGATGAGTTGAAGGATGACATTGAACTTTATTAATTTTTATAGTAAAAGGAAGATATTACAAAATAATTACCCATTGATTTGAGTATATAAGAACAAGAGTTTTATAAAATTACTGGACTGAATTTATTGAGAATAAAATTACATGTGTGACTCTCAATTTTAAAGATGAAAAATGAGAACCTTTGTACCAAAATTTGGACAAAGAAAGAGATACACTTGAGTTGTTTAGATTTGAAGAGAACTTGGAAGAATTTTATATTCTTACTTTTCATAAAAAAACCCTACTAAATGATATCAAATTCAGAAAATATATATAACCTAAGATAACATATGGAGGAGTCTCAAAATTAAATTTACTTTGGCCAGATCATGTTGACAATAAACTATTATCAACTTCTTCCTGTGTAGATTTTATACATTCAAATTGTGAATGGGTTGGTTTAGTGAATGAAAAAGATGATTCCAAATAAGTAATAGATGCATTTTAAGGATAAAATGGAGGATCCAATTAACTCACACACTATTTCATATGAGGATGATGCTATGAAAGTATAAATCAATGAAAATCAATTAACGAACCCGAATAATAATAAAATTCACATCCTATCATAATATCGTCACCACCAGTTGGCACAAATCTTATAATGAAAAAAATAAGGTAAAACCCAATTACTTTTTCTCCCACATCCAATACTCCATAAGAGATACAACACTAAGGGTAATGATCTGCAGTGTGATGTGTTGGGGGTACTCTATAAGGAGTATATGAAACCAAGAACCAGAGGAACATCATTTTAGTGAGTTTTAAAAAAGAAAATTTGATATAATAAGCTAGTCCATAAGGTTAATATTTCATTTTTAATTGTATTCAATAATTTTATAGTTTTTAGTTACATGTTTTTATTATAGTTTTCCAAGTGGTAGCATTTATGATCCCACCTCAAGGCTCTAATTTCTCAATAAACTAGGTTTTTTATATCCTTCTCATTTATGTGTACCATGTTTATAATTCCTAATTTTAAATTCTAATTCAAATAGATGTGTAATGAAAAAAATTTATAAATTATATGTGGGATGGGGGGGATCTTTTGATAGATTATTATTTTATTTATTTTTTATGCTATTTTTGTTTTATTTAATTTTTTTTAATTTTTTATTTTTTTGTATCATTTTTATGTTTTTTGCTTAATTTTTTATAAGTATTTAAAACTTGTGATCTCAAACCAAATACCTTTTTAATTTTTTGAACCTATTATAATTTTTTAATTGATTTTACATAAGGAAATAAACATAAATGAATACTATAATCAACTTTTGTTTTCAGATTTAATATTTTGGTAAATTCATGAAAAGACCCCTGGTTTTTTAATTCCAGGCTAAGAATCACTATCCAAATTTTAAATCATTCACATGTGAGGATTCTAAACTCTTTTTACTTATTATTTACATTAACTTCACTTCTTGAGTGAAACAAACCATTCTTTATTAACCATAATTTTCTATGTTTATATCAAAACCATAGAGAGTTTAGGTACTTGTGTTTAAGATTATTGAGGTGATTCTTTTGAATTTTAAACCCCCTTTTACACAATATGAAATTCCTATAAGGGTATATGTAGACACATTAGGGGGGGGGGTGAATTAGGTGTTTCCTATTTTTACCCAATTCCCATTCTATTTTCTGTATTTACAACATTGGAATTTGTACCTATATTATCTATTAGGGTAATGATGGATATTACTAGTGTTTACCAATTACACACACCAAATGCAATATAGGGAAGTATTTAAAGAGTAATACATTTTATTTTTATAAGGTGCAACCCCGATGTGGGAAACCTTCTCCTTAACGTGGTCGATTATTCATCACAATCACATATTCTCTGATCCAATACAAACCCATGTTAATATAATGATAATTATTGACCCCTATAGTTCTTAAAAAACCAGAACTACATCTCACAGTGAATAAAATTTTTAGTATCTCATTATACTTCATAACTTCTCACTTATTTCAAAAAGTGACACTATGATCTTCTTGCATACCTAGAGTCACATTAGTTTCACAACTTCCTAGAATGTATATAAAATTTTCCCTTTCAATCCATTATATATTTTATTTTCTATCAATATATGATTTCAATACATTTATAAGATATTATCTTCTTCCATGCTATATAGTATTCAAATTAATGATGATGAACAATTGATACTCCTGCAATATTGTCTCTACAGTAGGATAGATTTCCATAAATTTCTCAGAACCAATTTTCTAACGTATATTAACTCAAAAAAGATATTTTGATCTTTAAAATTTTGGTATATCCTCAATCTATGAAATGGTATACACAAATATAATAATAACAATAATAGTGTCAGTCTCTCCCAAAATTCTTTTTTCCATCCTCCTCTCATTGCTTTGATTCGATCTCAATAGTATCATACAGGTAATCTTCTTATTCTATATTTTTCTTCAATACCCAAATGATATTCCTTTTAGTTTTATATAAAATTATTCTTCTTCCTTTCAAAGTTCATCAGTTATCATTCAATGTATACATACTCTCAGTTCACTATGTCTATTCCCTCTATTCTATCTCCTTCTTTTTTTATTTTATAAATAGGTCACCAACAAATATTTTAATTCAATTTGATATTCTATATTTCAATGAAATTTAGTGCCCATTATCTCCATCAAAGTTTTATCTCACTTTTTTTATATGGGTGTCTCCCATGACCTCAAAAATTCTATTTTCCTCAAACCAATTTCTCCTATAAAATGATATGAATTCCCATATCATTTTCTTTCTCATTTTCTATTTTTTATATTCAAACACAACTCTTATAGTTACTTCCATAATGCTAAATCATTTTACCCTATTCTTACAAAAAAATCTCCACTAAAATAGATAATAAATCCTTATTACAAAGCTATATAAAAAAATATGTATATGCACAATTCCAACTCGTCTTCTCATTAAGTCTATACAGATTCAACTTGAATCTCGTAGGGTTTAAATGAAAACTCATCTCATATTCCTCTAAATCATTCATATATAGAATCATAATATTCTCTATGATATTTAAAATATTTAAATTAAACTATTACTTCAATATATTAATTCCATTTTGATTATAGATTTATGATTTTCAAATATTCCATTTGTAAATATCAGTTTAAATAGAGAAATGGTCTCCTCTATCTTACATTTCATCCACATTTATCAAAATAATATTGGATCATGACTAAAAATGTCTTCATGATATTTTGATCCTAAAATCACATCTTAAACATCATCAAATTCAATCTTCTCCTAAAAATATTAATACCTTGGAAACTCAAATATTTAGACTTTAAAAATTTTCACAAATTTTATCTTACTTTTATCTTATTCACTTTAACTTGAAGATAATATTATCAAAGAAATTGATAGAATGTATCACATTCAATTTGTGTTATTTTGATCCCAAAAAATATGTCCCAGAATTATCCTAATTATTTTCCTTCTTTAAAAATTAAATCCAAAAAATAGATTTTTTCCATCATAATTCATGAAATCCTACAATGTTCTAAATTCTAATATATATTGAATTCATATGAGATCTTTAGAAGTCATTAAAAAAATAGGTAAGTAATAAAATATTCCCTAAAGTCTCACATAGTAAATATTTACACATTGGGTTAAAAGTATCATGTATTTCTTGGTAATTTATATTCTCAAAATCTCAATGTTTTAAGTCCACTATAATCACCATTTTATTTGAATTATAAAATCATATGAATTCCCTTAAGTCTTAAACTAGGTGTCCAAAAGTCATAAACCCATTAAATGAAGTCTTATGTGGATCATTAGATAAATTCATATGATCTACCTGATTTTTTACATGAAAACTTAGAAGCCATACTATTGTTTGAAATCCTCGCACTGGGTGTCTCAAAGTCATAAATGCCGGTATACTTATGATTTACATGTCAAGTACTAAAGATTAAGACTTAGGAAAGTTTCCACCAATAGACCAACAATTCCATACTTCTTTAAATAATATTATAAACATCTAAATTTACTTTGGTCCATATTCAATCATCCAAAAACACTTAGGAAATTTATTAGAATTTATCAAACCACTTTATCCCCATCCCCAAACTCTTTCATCACATTAAATCCTTTATCTATATGATTTATTGATTAATATCATCATACATTATGGTAGAAACTCATTAAATGGTTTCTCAAACACCTTGTGTCTTCAATATCCCCAATCATTATGACTTCGACTCTATTAATGATATATCTTTAAGCAGTACAGAATTACCATCTAATTTTTATTCTAATTTGTATTAAACAATACTTTTAAAAATTATTATCACTTTTATTTTCAATGAGAACTAACTCTATAAATCATTTTATTCTTGGTACTACTAATGTAACAACCAACTCTTCCAAATTTATTTTCTAACATAAGTGTGTTTCTTATTTTCATTTTTAATGAAGAAAAATCAATTTTAAATTATGTTTAATTCAAATATCTAGTGATAAATAATTAAAAATAAACAAAAAAATAGCTCAAAACTACATTTGGGAACTTCAATTTTCCCATTTGGATTTATTGTCAATACCAATTAAACTCCTCAAATCAATGTTTCTTTACCCCACCTTTTTAGAATGAAATTAAAATGATAAAATTTATTCTCCTCATTATGGAAACTATAGGATAGGTTAAAGTTATCTTACCCCTAGTTATTTTCTTCCTTTCTTGAGATAAGGATAAAAACACTAGATTTCTTATCAATGAGCCTTAAGTAAGTGACATATAAGTCTACAAATGCCAACCCAATGTAGAAAACAAGATATATTTTACCAAAGAATCAAATCTATCTATATATATTCATCTTTGTAGAAACCACTCTGAATTAACTTATTTTGTGATATATAAATATATTTTCAATCTATTTCAACAACCTTCCCTCATCTTTACAAAACACATCAAAAAATATTAAAGTAAAATTTGAGTTACTCCCCATTTTTTATATAGTTATCCATTGATAATTAGGTAAATAAAAACCCATTATAAAATCATGAGTGTGAAAATCATAAATTTATCTTCACATTTTTTTGGGCCCATCGATATTTTAGATTTAAAAATAAATGTTACATATTTGTTAGGTTTATCCATTTGATAGCACCACTCAAGGGATACTTTCCATACTTCTTCATCATGGAAATTTTCTTCCACAAACATGCTACAAGCATTATTGATACTAGTTAATGTATGATACCAATTGAAAATGGATACCAAATAAAATTTCAGTACACCATGATGATTGTTTCTTCCATCTATTTATAAGTTATATATATTACATAGTTTTTTAAACGACAACTTCAATAACCATTATATAAGTACAAGTAGAATAATATGTGAGTAAGTTGAGTCTTATTTAGATTCGAAGTTGTAATAGATGGGATAAGAATTGTTACTCAACCTAAAATATTCTTTATTTATAACTCTAAAATGTTTGGAGCTCTTCATTCTTACTCTCTCTTTTGGTTTCTGAACCTAAATATATTTATATAGCATTTTAAGACCCTTTATTTTTGGTATAAAAATGTTTTATTATGTATCTTTAAGTTATGCGATGTCTCAGATGTATTTCAACATGTTTTAGATGGGTGTGTGGTTAGAGAATAGTTTTTTGGATTCCTGGGCTTTACCATTATATGGTGGAATCCAAGCTGGAAGCTATGGTATCATCCATGTTATTGTTATGGATATGGTGTCTGACCATGGTGTTCATGGGGATATAACCATGCGGTGAAAAAATCACCACATCATGGGATCCATATTTCTTTGGGTGTAGAATGTTCGGAGTCTTCTTATGGGAGATTAGAAGAACACCATGAGTGTGGTGATGATCGCAGGTGTGCTTGGGGCATTGTGAAATCCATTTCTATAGGAAGGATATAAAATGGATAGGGTGTATCCTCTATTCTATGGAGGGATTCATTAAATTTAAAAATCACGTGGAAGGATCCACTATATTGTGGTCCTCACTGTGGTGGGTCTATGTGGGGTTAAGTGTGGTCATGGGCATAGGTGTGGTGGGAACCACCACACTATCATAGGGGGAACCACCATGATTTTGTGATGATCAATTTTTCTACCATATCAAAAACTAATGCTGAATTTAGACGAGGATTTATGAAATTAGGTGGAAATCACATGTGATATTTCAAGGGGGTCATAAATGTTATATTTGACCTAGTTTCTTTAAAAAAAATCCATTATCCTCTCCACTCTAGGATGATCAAACAAGATAGTTCAAGATGTGATCTTGGGAAACTATTCTCCATCTGAATGGTTCGTTCATGGAATCTGTTGGTCTATCATATCAAAAGTAGGCCAATTCTCTATAACTCTTCATTCTCTAATAACTTGAATTCTGGTTGTTTAAATGAAAATAATTTTTTGGATTCTAGGTAAATTTTTTCCATAAACTTGGTTGATAAAAATTATTTTTTGGTGATTTATGTTTTAAAAGTGACCATTTTAAAATGAGATAGATAATGTTTTGGAATGGGTAAACATTTCATAGACATATTATGGTGTGATTTATGATATAATTTTGGGTATTTTTTTATTGTTTTAGATGTAGTTTCTAGTGATGAAGTTAGTGGCATAAGAATAGGAACCACCAGGTAGCGACATGGGTTAGTTAGAATAGGTTTCCACTCTTGAAATTGATATGTTCAAGGAGGTCCAAAATAGTGGGATCATGCATTAGGTTCATGAAATGGGTGTGTGAGTTAATATGGGGTTTTAATTGGAATTAATTTTTGAGTTTTGGTGTGGATTACATAGCGAAAATAATAGGTAAAAAAGTAAAAGTGTATTTTTTGTGTGATTTATTAATATTGTTTTATTTACCTAATTATTTATAGTTTGATTCTCTCTTTTTTTATATGAAATGTGATATAAATTATTCTTTTTTTAGCAGTGTGTGTGGGAATTATTTTAAATATTTCTTACTGAGCCGATATTCTCACCCCTACATACATACTTTGGTGCATATGTAGTCAATTTTATTTAGGAAGAAGGTAAGGGGAGGAACATTTTATGTGCTAGTATAAGGTATTGATAATGTGGGATAAGATGGTTTTGATATTTTGGTGGTAACAGTTGTGTGGAGCATGGGATAGTGCCATCTGGGAACATTTTCTTTCATTTTAGGCCTTCTAGTCCTATGGTATTTTTTTGGATTACACACTCTGATATTCATGTATATATATGTAATTTATTTAAGTTTTTCCTTGTTTCATTATTGCATTATGTTTATACATTCTATTATGAGTTTTATATAGGTGGTTTCTTATGTAAGGGTAAATCATCCCATAAGGATATTATATAACCCTCAAATTCATTGTGAGCCTTTGGTGTCTAGAGGATGCCTCCTAAGGTTAGTATGTTTTTAGTCCTACCTAATCTAATGGGTTGGAGATGAGATATAACAAATAGTATTATTTTGGCACGGTATTTTAGTTGGAATGGTATGCACGGAGACTGGATGTGTCATAACTTAAAATTAATATCATAAAAAGGAACAACTAACCTCTTTATATTGAACGTAAAGTTACTAGGGTGGTCTGGGTACAAATTATTAAGAACTTATTGGTGTGTTCTGACCTCCTAGTTTTGGGCTTAGTTTATGGGATTTTGGTATCATTTGGAATTCATTTTTATTGATTTTTGATAATCCACCTTTCAAGGGGTGAGGTGTAACCCTTACAAGGCCCATATGCATAAGTGGAATCCTTATGATTTTTTTATAGTTAACTAATTAAATTATAAGTGGAATCGTTATTATTTTTGAAGAAATGTTAAACATTTTTGAAATGGTATCTAAAAAATGATTATATTTTTACTACCTTGGTTGTCTAGTAATTGGTGACTTGTTTATATATTGAAAAGTTTTTGACAAGATAATGTGAACTATTTTATCTTCAAAATATTTTGATTTATAACATTGATGTAAGTTTTATAATATAAAATTATTGTGTATTTTGAATATAACTAGACAAAAATAATGCTATAATTTTTTGAATTTTTTTACTAATGTGAAGAAATTAAAATTAGAATCATTTTGCTATTTTTTTATGATGTGTATATAAATAGTATATCATGTTTATTATAATAATCTAAATAGCTTGTAAAATTGTTAAATGAAACATGAGATAACTGTAATTTTGAATATGTTTTGATACTCTTAAAATTGTGAGGTAATAGTTAAGAAATCATGCTAAAACCAATTAGATCTTAATAAAAATTGTTTTTCTTTTTTATTAATTTAGAATAATGGATGGGTAAAGATAATGTTTCAATAAAATATTTAAGTGGAAACATCATAAAATGAAATGTTCCTTTAAAATTATATAATAAAAACATACCTACATGTAAATAAATGGATACACTTCATATTTTTGAAAAATATAATGTAATCAACCTCTATTTTAAACATTTCTATTGATTTTATATTTAAATTATTGACTCTTGAATTGATATGGAACACATTGTGCATATTTTTGAACAATTTATTATTGTCATTTATATTATTTGTGTGTTTTGGATAATGTAAGTTTTTTGATACCACATATATTTTTTGGTTGAAAATGTGTTGTTTTTTTTGATAATGAAGTTTTCAAATTAAATAAATCCTTAATATTTTTTTATGATTTTTTCCTTGCATGCTGAATTTTAAAAAGGAATACCATTGGTAATATTTGTTTGATAAAATTCATGTTGTTAAGAACTGATCTTTAAATGGGTTTTATTAAAAAGGGGAAGGATTTTATAAATGGGTTTTTCGGTTTTCAAATTAAATAATGATTTAAAATTTTCCTTTAATTATGTTTTAGGAAATAAAAATGGTTATGAAAAACCTTTTAATTTTTTGGAAACTAATAAAAAATGAATAAATTTTTTTGGAATTTTATTAAATTGGTAATTAGTGGCTGGAAACCATATTATGTATTTCTAGAATTAGAAATAATAGATTATTGTGATTGGGGAAGATGTCATTAGAGATTTTCATGGTTGAAATGTTATATTGGTTTCGGTTTTTGATCTAGTTATTCTTCTTATTTTTATGTGGTGGTTATTTTTTATGTGCTTGTTGTGTTGGTTTCCTTTGTTATTTTTCTATGGTGGAAATGATAAATGGTATAATAAATAAGGATTTAATTTGGATAGGATGTCTCTTGGGATGAGTATTGAAGAACGTAGAAGGAGAAAAATTATCTTGGGAATTATATTGGTCAATAGTCTCAATTATCATCATAATGGGATAATTCATGGAGTTATTGTGTTATATATTCTATAATTATAGGTATGGAAGGGTTTCTAGTATTGAAAACCTATATTGATTTCTACAGTAAGTGCGTCAATTTCCTTTATCCTCTAATGGCCCGAAGGCCTTAATTTTATATTTATTTCTGATAATTCACCTTCCAAGGGGTGAGTTGGAACCCTTATAAGGCCCGTAGGTGTATGTTTTACATAGACCATTGTCCTAAGAGTAATTAATTTCCCATAGGCTTCAAATATTACATACAACCCAAACTAACTACATGGAACTATTCCTCCCCATCATCTTCATCGTGAAATCATCTCTCCATCTTTTCATGGCTATTCGACTAGGCATTCCCATGCATGAACAAGATTGTCCCGATAGAAAGTGACATACCATAAAATTCTTGAAATCCATTTACCTTCTACTATGGTGAAATATCCTTGATCATCCTCCTTCTAGAGTTTGTTCCTTGTAGATTCAATTTCCCATATTCAGATCGAGTTGGTTATGATTAAGAGGGGTATGGAACATGAATAGGAAATAGTATCTGAAATAGATTGAAACAATATATTCTTAGTAATTAATTGAACTATATGAACAGCAAGTCTAGTTATAGTAATTGGAAAAAATATTTACTTTTTTTAAATAACTCTACATGATTTGAATTTCTTAGTTATGTGTGGTTCTTTAGGAGTAGTTTCCCGACGGGAAACCACTTTAGAATTTTTTCAGGGTATAGGCGTGAACCTGTTCATGTACCCAGATTTAAAAATGTTTAATTTGTTATATTATAATTATTGAATGGTTTTATTTCCAAATACCTTGAGTAATCTTACCCAATATGGTGAGCGGGTTACTTATACTACCTTGTTTGTGTTTTCTCATGTTTGGTCTCCCTTAGGTTTAGTCTAACCAGGTCTGACTTCATGATATATGGAGATGGGTGACGCCTTACTTATAAATCTATAAAGATTGGATTAGTAATGTGTGGGATTATCGATGATTCATAGGTCAACTTCTTGTCATACACTTGGGTTTCACAGTCTAAGATGAGATTTGGTTTTCTATCACCCAACTGTCATTAATATTATAGGTGACCAAATCTAAGAATTTTTTTTGGTTGAATACTAATAGCCATAAAATTAGTTTAATATAATTTAGGAAAGCTTGAACTATCATCACTGAACTGGGCTATCATTTTGGTACTCTAGGGGTGTTCAAGTTAATAGAGGTCGAAATAATAACCCTTTAACATGTTTTTACTATTATATATATATATAGTTCAATGGGAAAAAAATTTCATAATATTTTTCACAAATGTTTCTAAAATACCTCAACAACATGATATCATGGAGGTAGAAGTTAACTCTTTGATTTTGTGCACTTCATTCTAATTATGGGGATTAATTTTGTAAATATATAGAAGTTAGAGAATTATTATTACATACTAAACATACATGGTGAACATATAATCATTATCTATTATAGATACCTTATAATACATGGGTGAGTTAACCATGAAAAATACACCAAATTCTATTCAAGGGTTAGTTAGAGTGATAATTAATATCAAAAGTTGTTCTTAGATCTAGTATAATGAACGTCAGTGATTAGTGGAATGATATTTTCAATGGAGAAGTTCTCATAGGTCTTTAGTTACCTACAATTATTTATATGTCCTAACTGTAAAGGTTTTATTATTATTTTTATCAATCTCTACTTTTCAAATTTAGGGTATCATTGTTTTTTATCAGAATTGGCTGTAGGAAAATCCTCTATTATTGTGGGAGTATCTATGAACAAGAAGTTATAATTTGGGTAAGCTATGGTACCTTACTCCCCAGTGTATTGGGACATTTTTGGATTCTCTAAGATTGTTTAATGGATTGAGCTACCACACTGATTCAAAAGTTAATGACATTCTTTTCACATGTCCCAATGGAAATAATGTGAGTGAAAATCAGTGGTGTGGGTGGTGGAATCATGTTACTCCTATTTCACTATGTAATTCATATTTGTACATAGAAATAGAATATATTGATATGATGATGAATACCTTTGAAATGTGGGTTATTGTATCATTTATGAGATTGAGAGGATTCCTGGGTATGGGAACTATTTTTTTAGGGAAATGGTCTGATCTTGTGTCTATACTACCAACCTCTATCATTACAAGGATAGAAAACCTAATAAAGGGGTGAATTTAACACCCATGATTTTTATTATTTACATATTTTAATATTTATTTTAATGTTATGTGGTGTGTCATATTTATTTCTAGATGTTTTTTAAGGGTGTGTGGTTGGAGAATTGAGTTTTAGCTCACAAGGCTTCACCACACCAAGGTGTAAGCCATGGTGGACATTTTGGTCTGAACCATATTTCTACTATTGGTGTGGTGTATGAACAAGGTGTTCATGGGTAGCTGACCATTCAATAAAGAAATTACCATGACTTTCCCCCATTTTTTTGGGTGTGGTACATTGCAATTATGCCAATGGAAAACAGTGAGACCACCATGTGTGTGGTGATAAAATGGGGATTGTTTTGGAGTGGAGATATCAAGTGTTAATGGAAAGATAGGAAATTTATAGCGTGGATCATCCATGCCATGGAGAGATCCTTGACTATTGAAAATGGTGAGGGGGGATTTTCTATACTAAGGTCATCATCGTGGTGGATCTTCATGGGTGACCTATTGTTGTGGGAACCACCATGCCATGGAGGAGGTAAAATTCCTTTTGGTCCTAACCGATCCAATTCATTACTTAGAAGTGCCTATTTTCATTCCCCATACTTCATACCTAGTATCTAAGTCTAAACCAAAAATTCATTGAATAAATTAATATCATGATGCATAACAACCCATGTTTATGACATGTTTAGCCACACAAATACTAGATCTGTCGCATTTTAAAATGGTCAGTTTTAAAGCCAGAATCACCAAAAAATATTTTTTATCAACTATGATTATGAAAAAATTTAGCATAAATGATAAAAAGTATTTTCATTAAAATTAACAAAATTCATGTTCTTAAAGAAATAGCAGTGAATCCGAACAATTATTTCTATTAAAATAGAAATAACTCAAGTTCTTAGATAAAGGGTAGTGATATATAATCCACCCACCTCTTATATGTTCATCCCGAAAATCCCAAGAAGGAATTGTTCAGATGAATAGGATTTACCCAGTATATATTATTAAGAAATAGTTAGGTACATGCTTAGTCTTCTTTTGTGTGGACACTATCTTCACAACCACCTTTTTTGATATAGGATTCATTAGTACTTTAACCATGTCTATTATATGATTTTTTGGCTAGGAATCCTAAAAAACATTTTAAAGATCTATGAATAACATATTTTCACCTTCCAAACATCTCATTAATAGGCTTTTCAGTATCCATTTCAATAACCCTAAAAAAATATTCACTAGGATTGTCAACAACTAATCAAATCCTGGTATCTCTCTCTTGGATAAACATTGTTTTTTGTTTTTATCGTTCTCCCATTTTCATTGAGATTTATGTCCATATTAAAATGGTCCATTTTGTGGACTTTCTTAACATAATAAAACCATCTCTTCAATGTTGGTTTTACATCATATTTCTATTTCTTATTGGGTGCACATTTCTCAACTTCCTTATTCTATTTGTTCCCCAAGCAAGACTTTTTTTATTTCATTATCACCTTCTTTTTTATTTGATGTGGCATCCCCTATTCATTAACATATGATGTTTTTCTTTTTTGGTATATACAAAAAATATTAATAGTTGTGTAAACCATTATTATAGTTGTTATATAAATTCTCTATAGTTTCAAATATGTTCTTCAAAGATGTTATTAAAAGACAAATTATACTTTCTTTATGAAAACTAATTTTTTATAGAGAGTTTACTTTCATCTTCAGATATGATTCTTCTTTGTTCAAAACTTATTTTACTGTCATATTTTGACATATTATACCAAAATTCTGTGTATTGTTTCCCAAAATACCAATAAAACAAGCATATACTAACTATTATTCTTCTCTTGTCTTTAGTTTTTGTTTATCTATATTTTAAAAATATTGAACCTTTCGTTTTTGGGTGTTAACATCAAAATTTTGGTCTCTATTCAGGGGATTATCTTTTTATACTCAGTTACCAATACCCTTGATACATTTTTGGGTCTCTCCAAATTTTTAAAATTCTATATCTGTATGGAATTTTAAATTTTTATGAACTTACCGATAAAAAATATTCAATTAATACTAATTTAATTGGACAATAGGAAAACCTTTTCTTTTTGTTGGCTGTAGATATATCTTGAGATAATTACAATATATTTTAACCACTATTTTGATCATTCTTTGATTCATGTTTTCTTTCAAAAATACTCTTGGAATAAATTGTTTTATTAGAATGTTGGGAGGATCTAATTAAAGTTAATTCAAGGGTTTTTATTTTGATTCTAATTCAAGACACTTTAAACGGATTTTTATCTTCTCAACCAAAAATATGTTCAATATATCTTCCCATTCATTATTAAACTTTTTGATTCCATCTTCATGTATTTTTCTTTCCTCCATTAGTAAATTAAAAATCTATTTCATTATTTTTTTCTTTGACATCCAGCTATGAGTCTTTCATATTCACTATAACTTCATGTAGCTTATTAACTGTATGAAGTGATTCAGTAACACAAAACTTAAACTCATCCATTTCATAAACTATTATTTAAAATTATTCATGAACATCAAAATTCTATCATTGAAAAGTGAAATTATTCCCCCCTGGGTTTCCCCATTATTAAGAGTGTGTTGCATCATCCATCTTATTTAGCCAATGTTTCTTCCATGGAATCGACTTCTTCTTCCAGCTGTGACTTTTCATCAAATTGTTCTTTGATAAAACAAAGTCTATGTGTAACTATTTTGAAGGTAACATCATTAAAATGATATTTAATATTAGAGTAATAAAATTAAACTATTTTCTTATCTTCATACTATCTGTATCTTGTAATGTAATTATCAAAAAGATATTTATCAAAAACATCAATATATGAGAACATACCACTTTGATTATATTTAACTAGTGGTTGATTCTTTTTCTTATTCAATTTTTTCAACTTATTAGCATCATTTTTCTTCTTATTTTTCAAGGTTATGGTTGAGACCTTCATTTTAATTTTATCATGGATAGAGTTTGAATTTTCTATTATAGGATCTTCCACTTCAAATCTAATCTTCATCAAATTTTGATAAAAAGAAATGGGAATGAAACATTTATATATAACTTGAGGAAACCTTGGTTTTGATACTAATTTAAATTCCAATAACGATTAACGCAGACACCTAGTGGTGAAGAATTAGGTGTTGTTTATTTTTACCAAATTAAAATTATTTGTTTTGTATTTTTCCCCCTTGGAATTTGTAATTTTATTATTTATTAGTATAAAAGTACATATTATAAATGTTTACCAAATACATACACCACATGAAATATAGGAAAAAAGTAAATAATAACATGTGTTTTTTTACATTGTTTAACCTCGATGTTGGAAACCTACTCCTATCTATGATTAATTATTAATTCCAATAACATATTTTCTTATCCACTATAAAACCTAGTGAATAAAATTATTCTTATTTATCCCCAAAATTCTTTACACATTGACACTAATTATCAAACTGAATATAATTTTCAACATCTCACTAAAGATCATAGCTTCTCATTGATGTCACTAAGATACACTGTGATTTTATAATATACCCAGAGTCACACTAGTTCCACAATATAACATCATTAATATACAAGTGTTCATTTAATTCAATTTGAAATTAAATATCTGATTAGTGTAAGATTTCATTGCGTCGACAAGATAAAATTTCATTCCTCACTAAAGATTCTTTGAATGCCTGATAATAAATAACTAATCCTCCAGCAACTTAGTTTTTAGAACAAGATAACTTCCCAAAAAATTCATAGAAATGTTTTGTTGACTTCTCTAAACTCCACTAAGATCCTAACGTCATTGAAAACATGGTAACTCCTCAATCTATAAAATTATCAACATAGACATAGGAATAATATAATTAGTTTAAGTCTCTCTATAAATTCTTCTTCTTGCTTATTATCACCACTTAGACTAGATGTCAACATCGAAATCTAGGTCAAAATCTATTTCATTACATTACTTAAATACCCAAATGATCTTCCCTTAATTGTTGTATCATATTATTCTTATTCCTTTGAGATTTCATTAATTCTCCTTCAATGAACACATGCTCTCAATTCGTAGTCTTGAATCACACTCTTCTGTCTCCTCCACTTTCTCTTTTATATATAGGTCCGCAACGCTTATTTTTATATAATTTGATATATATAATTTCAATAAAATTAAGTTCTCATGGTTTACATATACTTTTTTATCACTTTTGGTATGTTTAATTAACCCATGATATCTTAAATTCCATTATACTCAATTTTTTGTCTCTTAAAAAAAGATAAGAGTTCCCATCTAATTTTCTTTCTCATTTTCCTTTCTCACATACAAAAAACAACTATTATAGTTACTTATAGTAATATAAATTATTTTTCCATGTTATTATCAAAATATATCCACAAAATTAAATAGTTAATCATTCTTCCAAAGTGTATAAAAATTATACTTCTACACACTTTCAACTCATTTTTTTATTAAATCTGTATGGATTCAGCTTGAATCTTATAGGCTCCAAATAACACCTTAGCTCAAAATACTCTATCTCAATCCTAAATAGAATCAAAATATTCTTTTTGATATCAGGAACAAATAATCCTAGATATTTTATCAACATAATAATTCCATTTGGACCACACCTTTATTGTTTTCAAATATTCCATTTGGAAGTCATAGTTTAAATAAAGCAGTGATATCCTATATATTCTATATCATCCTTCTTCCTCAAACCAATATTGAATCATATATCAAAATTAATTCAAGCTATTATGATCTTAAAAGTATAACATAATCATCATCAATGTTTATTTTCGCTTAAGTATATTAATATCTTATAAACATAGATTTTTAGACTTGGAAAATCTCTCAAAATCCTTTTTTCTTTGATGTTCTTCAATGAAACCTGAAGATCAACTTCTAAAAAATTTATGGATTATATCACATTAAATTTGTGATGTTTTGATCCAAGAAAATCATTCCATGAATCATTCCAAATATTTCAATTTTTCAAAATTTAATATATAATCTCGATTTTTCATCTGCAGAATTCTTGAAATTCTTTAAAGGCATGAGGTGTTATTCCTAGTAGAAGTAGTACAAGATCTTCATAAGTAATATGTGATTCACTAAAGTATAATTTGACACAAGTTAATAAATTGAATTCAAATTATCATGCACTAATTATAAATTCATACACTCAATATCTCAAATTCATATGTTTAAACAAGTTACGATAATTCCCTGAAGTCTTATGCTCAATGTCTCAATGTCATATGTCAGCTCACTGAAGTCTTGAATACCTCATAATATTAATTTATACGCTCTTCCTAGAAGTATTACATTAAAAAATCAAATTTTATATTCTCATTCAAAAATCTAATTAGGGTGTTTTCAATGTTTTACTTCATAAAATACTTATGATCTGTAAGTAATACAAAGTAAGACTTAAGAAATTTTACATTAAATAATCAAAAATTACATATTTCTTCAAATAATATACAAAACTTATAAAGTTAATTTGGTCCATCTTCAAAAATCTCAAAACACATATGGAACTTATTATATATTCTCAAACCACTGTAGCACCATTTATAAAGTCTTGAAACACATTAAATACTCAAGTTAGATTATTTCTATAAAATTCAATACTTTTGAATTTTATGTTAACTTTGGAATCTTAAAAATACATCATATAATTGAGTTATTTACTAATATCAACATCCATGATGCTATAAACTCACTGTATGGTTGATACAACACCTTCTATCTTTAATCTCACTAGTTACCCTTCCTTTGAATATGTTAATGATAGATCTTAAAACTGATCCCAATAGCCAATTCTTCACCATTATAATCTATAATAGAAAGCAATTTTATCACTTGGTAGCAATTGTTATTTCAATATGGACTATATATATAAATATTTTAATGTTTGGGGATACTTTTTTATCACCAAACTCTCCAACTTCCATTTACAACACAAAATTGTTTCTCCTTTGCACGTTCTATGACAACTACTCCATTTTACATTGACTTTTATTTATATCTTTTGTGAAAAAAAATTAACAACAAATACAATAACAAATTCACAATTAATTTTGGTACTTAAAAATTAAATTCTATTATGTACTAAGTTTTTCATTTGACTATTATGATTCCTTAGTATCCATGAACAACCTTCTTAGGCATTCACATTAGAAACCTAAATATATATCCATCCTGGTATATACGTAAATGTGTAATCCTAGTTGAAATTAAGTGTAGGGAAGGATTTGTTTCTGGTGTTTTCCACATTATTTGGGAATGATTTGGGAATAAAAATCATATTAAGAAGATATTTTGATTTTTTATTGATTTAATCGATTTGTAATAATATTTTATTAGATTAAATAATGTTAAGGATCTATTGCATGATAAACTTTGGAAAAATAAAAAAGATCATATTTGGAAAATATGGAAGGATATTTATCACTCTAAATTTTGTTTTAGAAGTTTACACCACTTTTTAATGTTTAAATAATCCCCTCCTTATTTAAAGTAACATTTTATGAATAATTTTAAAAGAATAGAAGTGTAATGTTTTTTAAGGAAGTTGAGTTAAGTCATTTTAACTACTGAAATGATGAATGTGTGAACTAAAAATAAAGAGATGTTGGGAGATAGATGATTTCTAGAATATTGAAGAGGATACCTTTTGTTGAGTATAAAACTATTATAAAAAAAATTACATCAAATAGTTTAAAAAATCTTTATTCAAACTTATATTTTTAATAGTTGAAACCTACCAACCCTGAAACATTGAACAAACATAGAAATTACTCAAGATTAATATAACTACATGAGTAATTTAGTTGAGATTTATGAACTTATCAAGCCTATGGTGACCCTTTAAGGTGTCTGGTTGAGAAAAAAATTAATCAAATTCATATTTGAGTGATGATAGAAACAATTCTAGTGGGGTAGGTGTTTGTGTGCATGGGAGTGAAGAAGTTTAAATTGATTGAATTCACATAATTAAGAATTTTAAATTAAGGTTATTATGGAGGAATGATATGTTTGGATGCCTTAGTATTGAATTTTGAGGCTCTCCTTAGCTTGAATTTTAAATATTACATTGGTAATATTTTTAATTCTTAATTTTCTAATTTTCTGAGTCTTATGGGTGGTTGAATTGATAGAGAATATATTTTCATCATTTTTAATTCATATTTTAATGAATTAATATCCTCCATTTTTTCATTTTAAGGACAAATGAATCATTTTTAGTTTTTAGGAATATTTTTATATTTATTATGAGAATGAATCAATTCATGATTTTTAACCATTTTTATTAATTTCTTGAAGGACTTGAACAATCCAAACTTTTATTTGTATTTTTTTCAATTTTTTTAAAAAATAGTCATTTGGAACTTGAATGGATATAATTTTGGATTAGTTTTGGTTAATATGAATGATATTAATCAAAGTGGATAAATGGATAAGTCTGTTATATGAAATATATATTTTTATATTCTTATAGAATTTATAAGAAATTGGGTAGAAGGGAGTTGAATTTGGAAAATTCTAACATCTCACACCCCTTCCAAAAGAATCTTACATATGTGATGAATTATGAATCTAGATAAGTAAAAATGATAATTTTTAATTCCTTTTCATATGTATGAAAAAAATAAATATGTTTTGTATAGGATATTTATTTTTCTTATCTATTGAAAATATATCTGATGTCACCTTTCAAAATAAATTTTTAATAAAATAAAAATATCACATATCATTTATAGTAAAATAAACTTATAGTTGAAGTAAATTTTATAGTATTATGCCATACTGTGATTTTTTAAAAGTAAAATATCTTATATATCACTTAAGATATTCATTCTCTCATATTTCAACTTGTTTTTACATAGAGAAAGATACTTAGATTTGTTTAATTTATGAAATTTTATTAATTATAGCAAACCAAGTTCATTTCCTAAGGGATTGAATCATGAATTTTGTGAATTTGAATGATACCATAAAAATGGAATACCCCACACCATGAAGCATGAGCTATGCCATAGTGGATTCCCAAAACAAATCATTTTAAGAAACTTCCCAAAGGTTTCATTATGAAGAAATTGTTCATGTCATTAAGGGTTAATATATACAAACAAAAATAAAATTTTGTGAACCATGGCTGAAACCAGCACCCCTTTCATGATGATTTTATTAAATAATGGGATATATCTCCAATTACTTTATTGAATTAAAATAGGTAAGATAAATAGGTTTTGATTCATGGGATGTTTTCAAAGAAAAATAAAATTTCATTTCCACCTGGTAAAAAAGTGAAGAATATATTTTTACATATGTGAAGGTTCCCTAGGAGTGAATATAAGTCTTATTCATATTTAAATTATATTCCCTCCATTTAGAAGGATATATATACATGAAATGAGAATAAAAAAATCATTATCATCAATCATTACATAGTAAGAAGAAGAGATGATTACTGGATTTAAGTATAAAATAGTAGGAAGGAATGGAGTCTGTATCTATTTTTTCCATATCTAGAAAAAATCCCTTGTCCACTATGTGTAGTATAGACCCATGAACACCCTATTACGATTCACGAGATTCATTTCCTATTTCCTATTTGAATTCTTCTGAGAATTTATAGTCATGAATAAAAACTTGTTGTTCTATTATGGAATACTCTTTGTTATTATTTTTGTTTTGATTTATTTCTAATTATATTATGTAAACTAATTGACTTTAAGGTTTGAATTTATTATGTAAGCGATTATTTAGGGGTATAGTGGTTTCTATTAGGTTTAATTTCTTAAAGGTATTTGATTAGTTAAATTGCTTTTATTAGAGGAAAAAATATGATACTAAGGTCTTGGTATGATTTTAAAGAAATATTAGGTGTATATTTTGTGGTCATTAAGTGTGAATTGAATAATTAAAATAGGATAATTTTTTTACAATGAATTAGGGTGTGCACAAAGTTTTAAACTTGTTCACTACCACTATTATTAAATCTATTTGAAAAAATCTATTTAGTATAATCTACTTTTGTTTTTAAAATTCACTCTCTCATTTTATTTTAATTAATTTAATTTAGTTTACATTGAGTCTTTTAAAAAATCAAAAAATCCAAATTTTAATTCTTCTTCTAAAAAAAGAAAAAAAGTGACAGTTTTGAACATAATTGAAACCTCTCGAGAGACAGCCTTGGGAGGTTTTTATATTTTATTCATTGAGGATAACATATAGATAAGGATTTTATTGTAAGATATCACACATATCAACATGTTAAATACAATGGGATAGTTTATAAAATTACATCAAAACCACTAAATAATTCTCCCTTCCTTATATTTTCATGAATTAAGAGAGATAATAAGAGAAAACTGTTGTAATCATTGTTGAATTCCATAAATCACTAGATTATTCCATGCTAGCACATGAGATATTATGAAAATCATTTATAGATTCATGGATATTATGTGGATACATTTTGAGGAACACCTTATTGGATTATCCATTACAAAGACAATACAACAAGAGAAATGATGAAAATATTATCAAGAAAAATATTTAAAAATAGGAATTTCTATTTTTAAATTAATTATAAATTAATTTCTCAGGATTTTAGCTATGAGATTTTGTGGTTTTTTATCTAGTTCTTCATATTTATATATTAATTTTGATTAAAACCTGAAATTGGATGCACGAAAAATCCCTTTGTTGTGACTTGAAAGACTGAAGTGGTATTAGAGTGATTAGATTGTAATTTATAAATATTTATAATTTATTTGATCAATTTCTTTAATTGGAACTCTATTATTCATGCTCATATTTTATTCTAACAAGTGAGATGGTGGTTTATTTTTCATTATATTGTAAATAATGATTAAACAAACATGTAATTTTTAAAGAATCCATCTGGGGGTGTAGATCTTACTGGTTGTATGACATGATTACATGAAATGTTATGGAAAAGTAAACATTATCTGATGGGTTTTGTTTCATATAAGGAATACACAACGTAATTTATGATACATCATGTGGGTCACCATGTGAAGTCATTACACACCATGTATTGACTATCAACATGGTACGTGGGTTGAAAATAACTACACGAAATGTAGTAGTTGAGTACATTACATGTAACTCCACAAAAGGTGAACACTGTGTATTTCACACCACATGTTTCAATATGAAACATCATTACAGGCCATGTATTGACCACCATCCTAACAAACAACATCCCATGGACTATATAGTGCGTAGATAGTATCCATGCCTACAACATGTCAAGAATTCTTGACATGTCACGTGTGTCATTACATTCCATGTTTTGAATACCAATACATGATGTGTAATAGTCAATTACAAACTCTGTAATACATTCAAATTCTAGTGGGACACATTATATACATTAATGGTTTATTTTTTGTCATACAAACTTTGAAGCCTACATGGTTTGACCAAGAAGAACAATACATTGTGTGTGTAGTGGCACTCCCTTTGGAGTTATATTATTTGTAGTACATGATAAATGTACGGGAATCACGTGATATATTAAATTTCTAGAAATAGTATTTTATATTTTTTATTAGTTAACATTGTGTGGCCTTTGATGTAATTGATTATTTTAAATTAAATAAATTAAATTTTGAAAATTTATTTAAAAATAATGAATATATTTCTAAAAATTACTCAAGGACCTGTAATAATGTATAACATAAGATAAAGAGTTAATTTATTAATCCATGGAAATTTATCTAAAAAAGGAAAAAATGTAATGAATGTAAGAAATACTAAATGTGTTTTTTGTTTCATATTATGAAAGATCATGTGATTTGACCAATATTTCTATGTGTTGGATCTATTTATTTATTATATAGCTTATTATCTAATAAATATTATTAAATTTAATATGGTTATCTATGAATCATCCCTCCCTACTTTATTATGAATGAGCCTAGGTGTCCATTTTATATTTTATGTAACCCTAAACTCTAACTACCTATCTGTTTCATTTGAATATAAATATGTAAATGATAGAGTTCCTAGCTAGAGATTATGGTTTAGGAGCCAATACAAGATGAATCAAAACAAGGAGATTCATAAGAGAACATTGGATGCTGCAACTTGATCCAATCTTAGGATCACGAAGTTATTTATCCAGAGGTCAAGGGTAGTTTATCACTACTTGATAAACCTACCAATGGATAAATCTCATGATTATTTTAAAACTTTTATTTTATTTTATTAGTGCATGGTTATTTATTTATTCATGCGATACATGGTTTATTTGAATGATTAAATGTAATCCAATACTGTAAATAAATTAACAAGAAAAATATATTAAAATAGAGTTTATAAATTTATTATATTAGGTATAGTTAATTACTAATATAAGTTCTCATATAATGTAATTAACTAGTATATATTATTTAAAATAAAATATCTTATACAAGTAAAATTAATATGAATAAATTATTCTTATCAGACATGGTTAATTATATTTTAAGCTTCAAATAAAATTAATGTAAATTTGAAGAATAAAATAATGGATATTTATAAATATGTTAACAAAATTCCTCAAGACAAAATATTAATCCATTAATTACCTTCCATTTTCTAAGTTAGGATGAAACCATAGTTTGAAGTGTCAATCTAGTCACAATCGATGGAACTTCAATTATCAAGAAGTTTTAATAAAGATAAAGGGGGTGAATTATCCATATTCATTAATGAATATAGTCAAATTAATTTTATCTGGAGAAAAGTGTTAATGACATTCATGTATAGGATTTTAGTATTGGGGCTTCTACTCAATAGATTAAAGGAATACAGTTTAATGCAGTTGGTAAGAGTAAATCCTACTATAAATACCTTCAAGTAATTTACAAGTACATAGTATGAGTTATGAAATAGTAAATATATATCCTTGACACCAAAATATCCAATTGAATGGATATTTTGTATACAATAATGTGGGATAATTAGTTTTGCTAAAATAACAGGATACTTAATTAAATCATTAATTTTGTTATAATTGGTAATCATAATATATAACTAATATGATTTTAATTTTTTTGTTGATAATATAATTCCACACCACCAATTCACTATAATTTCAACCAAACTCGAAGAAAGTGAATTTCTTAACTGATGTAAACTTCTTAGAGTGGTACTGGTGCATGTGCATTGTAATACAACAAGAAAGGAAGTTATACATATCAGATTCCGATATTCTTGATGAGCTTTCCCAAGGAGGTGAGTGAGGAGAAGAATGATTTCTTCAAGAAACATGTGTCTGATTAATTAGATGTTTAATGCCTCATGTTATCATCTAGGTATAGTGATATTTATAAGCTTTACAAAGATATGGATTCTTACCCCATATTGACCCAAATCTGATTTTATCAGGAGAAAAAATGGGAAGAGAGGTATGATATCTCCAAATAACTCTTCACATGAAATATAGGAGAAATATTCCTTATAAAACCTCATATAGTTTAGATGATTAGATACATTTAGAATTTAGATATTTTTGGATTCAAATTTGATAAATTTATGTATAAAAATTCATCATTTAATCCTTTAATATTGTCAATCATTATTGTTAATTTCATCATGAACAATATAGATAATTTACTTCTGGATCTCTTGAATCCAATTTACTAAGTAGATAAGTACATGAAGTGGGACAAGTCTTTAGTTCTTATAATGAAAAAAGGAATGTAAGTGAAAAAAGGAATTATCCAAGTTCTAATCCTAATGAATATGTTTGTCTTCCTTTAATGAAATAAATATCAATATGTAGGTTAAATATAGGGTTGTTTTTTTCATGTGGTTAGAAGGGACACTGGAATAAGTATGGGCAAGCTTTAGGAATTTTCATTATCGAGTATAAAATTTCAATTTCTATTAATTGGGTATTAGATATAGCTTATGAGAAATATATTTATATACAAATATAGGAACCATGCATATTATTAAAGATTTATAAAGGTTATTGTAAAAGTGGGTTCCTTATACCCAACTTGATGAAAAGTTTTCAATTACCATTTCATTTATGTAGAGTTATTCATTATGTATTTTTACTATAGTAATTTTATTAATTATACATACACTACTTACATGGTAATATCAAAAGGCTATATCCATTCCAAGATATAATGAGAACATATAGATACAATGAAAATAATCTAAAAAATATGTCCTATGGTTTAGATACATTATACTAATGGGACATAGATGATGTCTGACTATTAGGTGTTAGAGGCTCATAAACATTGATACTTATTCACCCGAAGTTATCACATTGAGATCTCAAGTAGAATAAATCATAAGGGTTGACAAACTAATGAGAACACTCTATATATTCTGCGTTTCATTGGATATTACAATATATGAGCATTTTTATTGATCTTTTGACTTGATATAGTGTGTACCATTTAATCACATACTTTAATATATGATAAGAACCACTAAAATTAATGTTTATGGTGAGGTATATTGAATTAGTTGAATCATTGGTGGTATGACATTTATTGAATGATCGAGATAAGATTTATCACTTTTAATTATAATATAAAGATATCTTTGGCCACTTGAAGAGGATTGTAGTGCCTTGAATAAATTCATGGACACAATAGACAAATTAATTTCCAAAAAATAGAGTCATAAAATGATAAGTTAATCATAATAGAGGATGACATAAAATGTCAGTCCTACTTTATAAGATATCGTGTAATAAAGAGAGTATACAAAATAATATGCTAACTGGAGTTTGACATAGATATGACTTATCCTTGTATATATAGGGGCTATAATGTATTTTTAGATACCACTCTCATCCCATGAATATGACTCATTATTTTTTCTATAAGGTCCTAGAGGGTCGCACACAAAATGTATCCACAAGTTCCATTAATTTAGTTGAATTGATGTTTAGGATGAAGTGAGACCCGTGTGATGGGGTCGGTGAATTTCTTAGAGTGAACCATAAAAAATAATAAAAATAATAAATTCAATTATATATTATTCAAATTTATAATAATGATAACTAAATTTGCTTATCAAGGTATTAATAAGTGTTTAAGTATAATTGTGAATGTAAGAAAAATATTAATTTTTAAATGAATATTAATCTATCCCCTCTAAATTTATGGTATTTGGACCTTTTTTGAATATATTTTTTTATGTTATGAAATATTTAGGGTCTATATTATAGTTTTATGTGTTTTATAAAGGGTTTAAAGTGCCTTTTTATTGTAAAACATTTTATGCATTGTTAGGTAAATCCATGAATTCTCCCTAGGTAACTGTGCATGTAAAATTAGGGATTCTATGTACCTGAATGGTCTCATCTTAGTTTTTGAAAAACATAAGGCCCTTGGGAATTTTTTGGCAGTTGAAAATTTCATTTTTTGTGAACGGTTTCTCAAATTGTGCATCTAAAATGTTCACACACTTAAAAAATTCTTGAAATTATATTTTTAACCTAATTTTACTCCCAAAACACTAATTATTCTCCATTTTTTATATAGATCTTGAACCATGGTGTGCTATTTGAATATTTTGGTGGTTCTCACCATTTAAGATCTATCTATATTTTAATCATAGAGTGTTTAGACTAATAATATAAGTTAAGACTTATTTCTCTGCATTTCCTCTATTCTCATCTCATTTATCTATGGGAGAAACCCTATTCCAAGGCTGTCATACCCAAATATCTTTTTAGGGAGCAATTTCATGGGGGGGGGGGGTTATTACAAACCATTTTAATACTATTGTAAGATCCTATATCTATAATGGTGTGGTGTGGTTTCATCTTGGTAACCTTATTTTAGCTTGGTGTCTTCTCCACTCTTCTCTTTTGAAAATAATTTTTAAAAGTTAAAATACTGAGTTTATTTCATTTAAATGATTTTTTAAAAATTTATTTATATTTTGTATTTATATAAAATTATTTTTAAATAAATGTTTTGGGTGATTCCCAAAATGTATTTGATGAAATGAATAATTGAAAATTTGGTTTTAAAATGGTGGTTTTGGCATGGGATAACATTGATGATGGTTTAGAGTTAGTGTTCATATGCATTTTCAATCCTTTGAAAAAATGAATATTTTGGGGAAAATGATTTGGAGAATAAAAATGTGGAATAATAGTGACCTAACATCAGTGTGATTTTTCATGGGTTCTTGATGCATATGGACGGGGTATTGTTGGTTTAGACGTAGATATCGACATCAAAAGTGGGTCACATAGATTTCACTAATAAGTGATTACTTGGGTTAAGGGTTATGAGTTTTAAAAATGGAATATGGGATATTCATAAGATCCATTTCATGGGTGATATATTGGGTTGGTTCATGGCCCCCAGAGGAGATGAATTTATGTATTCCATGGGTGAGTGAGTTCATGAAATGAGTGTGTGAGTTGTGGTGTGGGTTGCTTTATAGAAATTATGGGTAAAAAAGAGTGGATTTTTATGAGTGAGTTTATTTATGTGCACTTTATTAAAACTGTTTATATGTATTACACTTCTCCTTTTTTTATAAACTACGAGCTAACTCATTTTTATTTAAGTGGTATGTATTGAAATTCATGGAGGTTTTCTTACTAGTTTTGTATAATCACCCCCTATATATGCATATTGGTTTATATGTATATGTTATTTATGTGATTTACATAGGGTAAATTTCATTTACATCACTATAAAGGTGTTTTGATGCTATGGTATTTGGTGATGGAGTGAGGGGCTCAAAGGTAGCAGCTAAGGGGAGTTTGGGGTGGTGCGTTGTTTAGAATCTTTTTTTCTTTTTTTGATTTTTTGTCTTCTTGACATACTTAATGATATTATTGGATTCCAAATCATTGATTAATTGTTATATTATGTTATTGAGATGTATTTTTTTCTCTTGCCTAATATTTAAATTATCATAGAGTTCTTATATTGTAGGAAATGTATTATGTAAGGGTAAATTTCCCCCCAATGAAGTTGTCAAACCCTAGGCATTTAATTCCAAACATTGGTATCTGGTGGATAAAACAAAGTCTAGTGGAATTTTTATCCTATCTATGGTGTGAGGTAGGGTTGGGATATTATAAATAGTATCAATTTGGTCTAATTTATTAGTGGGGTGGTATGTGTGAAGATAAGATGTGTCAAGACTTGAATGTGTAAGATATAAAAAAGGGTAAATTGTTTTATATGAAAATTAAAGTTACCAGTTGATCATGGTATGACAAGTGTTTTAAACAGTTCTTGATGTGTTTTCACCTCATCATAATATGTTTAAATTATGAGAGTTGGGTATCTTTAATTATTAAATTGACTTACCACTAGGATTGCATCAATCATATGATATTTTATCAATTATGATTTGTAAAATTTTAAAATTAAAACCTTATTTTCTTTATTTATTATTTGTGATTGTGGATGAAATTTCAAGTTTCAATGACAAGATTTCTAGAATAAACCAAGATGTTATTTTTCCTGATGCTTTGTGTTTACTCTTTACTACATTAATATATTCTTATGTTAACTTTTATTTACATTGGTATGATTATTTTTATAACTATTTTATGTTTTTGTCTACTTTATTGCTTAAGGTAATAAGAAACAAATGTTTAATTGAAACATTATCAAGTAATGATTCCTATTATAGGGAAATTATTAAATAATAATTTGAATCCCTATTATTTCAAAAAGTTAAAAAATTCATGAATACATGTTTATTTTTCTACTTTATAATGGATTGGTGACATGTAAGTAGCTTGAAATATCTTTAAACACGACATAACAAATTGTTTCAGACTCATATTTTATGATTTTTATGACATTCAATAAATTAACATTAATTTCATGATTTTAATGTCTAGTGTGTGTTGACTATAATTAGACAAAGTGTATTCTGTAATTTTGAGTTATTATTATTCGGATTAAATTAAAGAAATGTTAGAAGAATAAAATATCATTGTTATCCCATTATATGTACATATTTAGCTAAATACGTTTACCATAATGAATAATCTAACAATTATAAATTTTAATATGTTAAATTCAATAGCCTATTTTAATGTTTATTTTTTTGGTCTTTATTGACTGTTTATCCTCTAGTTGAGAGTGTGTGTTGAAATAGATGACATGTTAACTATAGTTTTTTTATTTTTTCATTTATTGAGCAAGTTTGATACTAAGAAAAACGTTTTAAAATAATTTTTTGTAAAAATCATGGTAACTTGAAATATGGATGTAAAGTATGTGCTACAGGAAGTTATCTTCGTAATATTTGACAATAAGTTAATATGATTAATATTTTTAGAAAATCATATAACTTGTATATATATTAAGTGGTTTTATTGATATTATTTTGATGTTATATTGGGTAACACTTTTATTAATATGAAATAATGTGTTAATATTTTTAATGTACTGTTGGAATATTTTCACTTCTTTTGTTTGATGAGGGCATGTTTTTTTTATAATTAGTTTCTATAATTAATGTTCCTAATTGAAAATTTTCATTTTATTAAAAATTGTTTTTATATTAAAGAGGCTTCGAAAAAAGGATTTTGTGAGATATTTTATGAAGGGTTTTATAGAGATTAGAAATGATTTAAAGAGTTTAATTTAAATGGTATTTGGGAAATTGAAGTTCAAAATGAAAAACCTATATTTTTTAACTCTAGATTATTGAGAATGATTTTCAGTGAATGATATAATGTTTTGAATTTATGGGTTAAAATCATATAATTAAATTCCCAACTTATAGTAGTGAGTTGTTTACATGAAAATCTATTTCTAACGTATTTTCATAATCGAAATTGTTGGGTTTTTTTGTGTTAGACATGACACATAGAAGAGGAAATAAGATTTTTATGTTGTAATGACGACTCATGTGATGTCTATAAAAACACATCTCTAGAAATGGGATATCAAGGGATGTAAGTGTTCACCATGTCTAATTAAAATTCACATGGTCCAATTCTTATGAGAAATTAAGATGTTAGAGATGGATATATTTGATATATTTTTGAGAATAGAGTGTTTAGTAGCATTCAATGTTCATATTTCTTGTTACACCTAATGAGTCACTTTCAAATATCTAGATATAGTTTTTCATCATTTCAAATGGGAATGAGACATGAATGTTGTACACGAATGGCCTATATTGAAAGAGGCTTGAAGAATATTTTATCATTTTGAAACCATAAAAATTAGAGATTACTAATATAATTGAAAGTGGACATCTTACTTAAATAATAGATAAATACCTTGATGTTTTACATAACAAATTATCTGAACTACCAACTAAAAGAGTGGTGAAGTTTCCAATTTAATTAATCCTAGGAACAAGTCAAGTTTCATTTCTATCATAAAAAATTATACAAATTGAACTACATGAAATGAAGGTTCAAGTAGAAAATTTTGAGTATCCCTAAGATATAACTATCCCATAATTACATGATTTATAAGAAAAATTGTATTACATACATTCCCATGACATTTTAGGTTTAGATTTATACAGAATTTGGACACATAATTTACCGATATACCCCATGAATTTCTCATCAAATGGAAATTTTTTCCACTATATTAGGAACTACTTAATCTATAATAAGTCTTTAACATATCCCATAAATTCTACACACATGCTATTTTTCTATATATATTATGTATAATAATTCTATCTATAACCCAAGGAATGAAAACATAATAAAGGTGATCACAAACACTATATAATGGAAATAGGATATGATAAGCTATCATAAACTTAAAATGTCATGAATTATATAGGAGGAAGTAAATGATAATAAAATACTTCTATATAAATGATCACATGTGTTTGAAATAAATCCATCAATAATATAACAATATAAATAATCACATGGATAATAATAATTGGTTTCATAGTGATATAATGCATAATGTCAGACTTTCCAGGGCCTTTTTCTAAGACAAAACAAAACATGAAGGCCTTGCACCAAGATATCTACTTGTTTCAAGACCACAACCAATACATCAAAATAAATGGACATACATACACACAATACCCAAACCAGTTTATCTTATGATACTAAAAAATGTATTAAGGTCCTATTTTGGGCCCACCCATCACTAATTAATCTAATTAATTCATCATATGAAGGAATTCATAAACTATACAATACTATAGACACCATGAAATGTGTTTTCATGCACTTTTCCGTAGAGTGAATATATGACTCTCAAATAGACAAAAAATTTCAAGTGTGAGTAAATATGTTTTCACCATTAAGGAAGAAGATACATGCATGATTTCTATGTTCCAAAATACCACTCCATACCGATGGATAAGTGGAATGATTCCCCCATCCAGTAGTTGGCAGTGGATTCCCAAGATCGATGATGAAAAGGCATCGACACGTTAAATTCAATTTCAGAGTTTCTTCTATGAATAAATGGTGTATTTACCATCTAAATAAGTTTATATCTCTTCAAGACCCTTGATTTGACTGGTCGTGGCGCCCAAATAGACTTAAGGATCAAAAGTTTTGGCACTTGGAAGATGGATAAATTTCATAAAGGGACCTACGAGAACGACCTATGCGGAAGACCAACGTAGAGGACCTATGTGGAAAATGAATTTTTAAAACCCTACGTGGAAGACCTACATGAAAGACCTATGTAGAGGACCTACGCAAACAACTTCTCTTCGACGAGGTCCCCTCCATGCCTATAAATAGGACCCTAGGGCTTCCCATTTCAAGGACTAAAAAATTTGAAAGAATCTCCGAAGCTCCCATTGTGTAGATATTTTGCCTAGATATCTCAAATTGTCTCAAGTAGCTCTCTTAAACATGAAAAAATATATAATTAAACAAAATAAGTGTGTTTTGAAAGACTTTTACAATTTTTACATAGGTTTAGTTCTCCTATGTGAAACACATTCTTCAGTCATCATTCATATCTGCGCAGAATACATGTGCGCTACATCTGAGTGTCATACCTGCACGATATACCTTCCTGGTACATCAACAGGGGTACCTACGTAGCATACATAAGAAAGGTACCTACACAGAAGATCTTGGTATAAATCATACATACCAACTCAAGTACCCTCTTTAAAATCCATTCATGGCAGGGTATCTCTTTCCTTGATTCCCATATCTGAAAGTGACTAAGTTGAAGCCTCCATAAAAACCTCCTAACTTATCAAACCTTTAGGAAAGGAATATTAGCGTGTCTCCTATTTGGATTTTTATTTTTCAAGTCAGAGGTTTCCCACATTTGTTTTATAAGGGAGTTAAGACACACAGAATGTCTATGGATTTGTATTTCCACAGTCACATAGAACTTTCTCCCAAAAACAGTGTTCGGAAGTTCCAGGTTTGGAGGATTAGGGTTTCGGTTATGTCCTCCCATTTTTGTCTCTAAAAACTAGATCCTTAGGTCACTGGTAGGGAAGGTATGGTTTACACTTGCATTTCCATTCCAGAATAGAAGATGGCTCTTTCCCCTATGAGGATAAATTTTAGGGAAACCATCCTAGAAAAATCCCATAGATTTTCTTGCAGGAGATAGCATCACCAATCCTCCTTTATTCTTCAGTGCCAAAGACCAGTGGGGTGATGGACATAGGGACCTTCGTTACCCTTTCCCTCTTCCTTTTCACTTTGTCACCATGGGCATCCATCCTGGTGTAATCCCCTAAGATTCATCCCTTATTCCTCTATTGGACCCTTGTCCAATGTGAAGAGAACAGAGCGAAGTCTTGTTGCCTTGCCCTCTACCTGGGTTACCTTTCCTTCATCCGCTGTTTCCACTATAGGCTCACCCTCTTCCACCAGCCGAGGAAAAAAAATTGAAAGTGAAAGTTTTATTGTTGAATCCTTCACATACTCTTGTTTCTCACACTGATCATGACTCACGTGGTCTTAGAGATTCTTAATGATTACAACATGTACACAAACACTCATGACTGAAGGAACTACGAGATTTCTGATTCTTGTTCAAACCAGGATACCTAGGAAGACCTTTCAGGGCATGAGCTCACTAGATATTCTCTTCAAGAATAAAAACATAATTTCTCTAATCTATCCATCCTCCATGTGAATAAGCCCCAAATTAAACCCTCAAGTCACCAAGGCATCCTTTTAAGGAAGTAAGTCAAAATTTATTTCTCTTAAAGGACTATACTCTCCTATGATGCTTATCGAACTACGTGAGCTTTGATTCCCATCAATATGGGATTCGTAGGAAGCCTCATTTAGGTTCAAACCCAATATCTTAAATCAACCCTATTCTCCTTGGTCCATATTCCCAATAGGTTTTGATCCTAACTAGAAACCCATATCCTTTCCATGTTCCTTGGGCAACTTCAGCATAAGTCCCACAATATCTTTTGAATAAGCACCTTCCACTTAGATGTCCATACCACATGACATTAAACTATAAAACTAGGTCCTTATCACATGACCTTAAAAGGTATGATGTGTCCCATTCAGTGGAACTGAACTATGAGGGTTCTGATTCCTTTCACTACGATACGTAGGTAGCCCATTTTATGGGCACGATTCCAAGATCAACCTAAACCTTCATATCCCTGGATGAAAAAAAATTCTAGAGTGCCCCAGTGAGTGGCTTAAAAACTAGTATCATTATAATGTTGATTAAAATAATCTTGAAATAGTATAATAGAGGATACCATTGATAGAGAACCTTGAATATATATGGATACCTCCATTGATGAAGAACCTTGAATACATACTGATGATTCTAAATTTTACACAAGTTAATAAGTGATTGAAAATTCTAATGGAAGCTTATGTAATACTTGTTTAATTAACAAGGATTCATGAAAATATAATAAATTATAAAGAGAGTCTCAAAGTAGACAATAATTCCCCCCAAAAGTGTGTGATGATTCTGACCTCCCCTCCTCTCGACCAATGCATGTTCTTAAGTATCGTGAAGATCAAACTTAATGAATGACTAAATTTGGAAATTATGTCCCCTATGGATAAAGAACTGTTGGAAGTTTCTGGTTACATAAATAAATCCAATGGAAACTGCTTGGATGTCGTGATTCTTAAAAACTAGAATACATGTTTCAAGGAACTATGAAACAAAAATGGTGCACTTGACATGAATCCTTAACAAAGTAAATAATGTTAACCACATGTTAGCCCCTATCAATTGATAAAGGAAGGAACTAAAAAGGAATCAATCACGCATGTATCCATAAAAAAGACTATTCTTTAATGGAGTTTGTAATTGTATCAGTTTTTCTCAGAATTTCCTTCACTCCAAAATGGATTTCTTCAAGACAACATCTGCAAACTTCCTGACTACTGCTTAAGATAGATCCCCATCAATGAGAAATACGTCATCACCAACCCAAAATCATCAACACAGGGTCTCTAATGTGCTGGTAAATAAATATCTCCATCACAGTATAATCCCAACTTTGGAGGCTGCGCGATAGGCCCTCCAGGTTAATAATAATCCTCAATCATCTGTACAACGATGACCAATGATCAAGAAGTAGATAGTTCCAACCATCATATTCAACTGTTTTGGGTATTTATCCGTAAGATGCAATAATACATCCCTCTCATACTATAGGGAGGTGGATATAGAGGCCACTGAAGGCCTCAATTCAACAATGCGAGGGTCCTTCCTGAGGAATCCCACCAGCAATCTCCGCCACAAAATCACAACATGATGGGGTGTTGCCTCTGGACATTCAACCTAGGTCTCTCAGACCCAGGCACACAAGAAAATATTTCTAGGACAACGTCCAGTAAACAGGGAGTAGGTTCTCCCCTCTACCTCCTCCAGATAATTCCATAAACTTAACTTGATGGAAAACAACGAGCGGGAACATACACATGTCCGTCCTAATTTTGCTACTCAACAGACTCGTCTGGAAGCAACCTACCAATCCCACCAGATAAATATTGTGGAGTTCTATGAACTAGTACATACACCTACTTATAAGTTATCATATAGTCAGAAGGCTCATCTGACTACATTTAAAGAAGCCCTCCAATCTAATGTGGCAGCAATTGGTAAACAGAAACATACACATGTTTACAATCACCAATTCTGTCAGTTGTCTTGTCAATCAGTATTAAAGGAAGAACTTCAACCATACTTGATGGGAAACCTCCAATAGACACATACACCTAACAATGTTCATCAAGTTTTCTAGTCTCATTTGCTAGCACCCAGAGAAGTCAGTCAGAAATCTCCAACGACAAATATGGGGCTGACTCAACTCTCTCCCCCCATGAATGAGTACAGTCAATACCCATTGATAGGAAAAAGAGGATAGGAGCGGGCACATACACCTACTCTAGATACATAATGGACTTATATTCCTATTCCAGTTGCTGATGTTACCAAACACATCTTATCTATGTTAAAAGGGAAAACAAAAATCCCTACCCATATTCTGGAAGCATGTCAAGATATTATAACAACCACTTTAGCAGTACCAGGAGAATAGACACATAAATCTATCCCCACAAATGGGATGACACATCGGAATTCCATCATAGTACATATACACACCTTTTTTCTAGTCCACTAGGGTCATGGGGCATACTCCCCCTTATTATGCAGACAAAAAGATCATGAATATACACCCTTTCTAATTAGATGTAATCGATCCATTTCAGTATCCAATCCAAGGCAGGCACAAACACCTGCCCATGATAACCTCTTTTCCTAGAAATTGGCCCCAACTAAGTATAAGAGAACATCCAAAGAGAAGTATTTCCAAACTTTGGTAGAAAATCAAGAGTCAAGCTACTATTTGGATCCTCTTAATGCTGGAGTTATTGAAGACTTTAGACATTTATCTATTGCAGAACAAGATCCTATCCTCTCATTAACAAATTATGAGAGTGGTAGTAGTAATTCCTATGTTTCTCATTAGACACTTCATCATGAAGGATTTATTCATGAAAATTCGGTCAATCCAGAGTGCCTACCTATGGATGAGAGCCACGACAACCCTTATTGTGGAAAGAAAACCATGGAGAAAGAAGATTTATCCCTTACTGTAATTCACCATGGCGATCCTCCCCATGAAGGAATTTTCTGTAAAAGGATTATCTACAGTTGTATTTATCATTTTCAAAAAAATTCTATAGTTGACAATGTAGTGACGAGAAAGCCCTCCTATCTCATGGCACATGCAAACACAAGGCCAGTCATGTCTGATGCCTTTTCCTTGATAGGTGAAACACTTTCTCAACCAGATGAAATCTTAAGGGAATAGTAATTCTCTAAACCTCCGTTGGGTCATTAGTATTCTAATAGAGATCATCCACTTTGGTCAGACCAAGCAGAGAAAACTCAAGTGAAAGATGATGAAGATGTGTTAAACATGAGGAAACAATTGGCTAAGGGAGAAGTACCAGTCTTGTTATGGCCTTTGAAAAATTCTTAGTATAACATTCTAGAATTGGTGACAGAAGATGGTATTCATGATATCCGCCTTAATTTATGGATGAATATTCATCATTTGAAAACCAAAGTATTACCATATGATGAATATCAAAATCATGTAAAGGTAATAGAAGGGTTGAAACCCCAAATTGAGTTGGTGTCTCTCTCAGTTTCCCAACATCCAAAGGTTGAAAAACAGCCAATAATCCTTCAGTGTGCATGCCCTAATGCTCTAAAAAAGCTACACCAGTTAATTTATGATTCACCATTTAGTGTTCATATTAGTGGATGGGGTGAAAATGGAGCATTGCATTTCACTACACTCCAAAATTAGCAAAGTACGCCCAAAGTTGTCTCATGCAATGTTATTGCCCATGGTCGGCCACAATCAATAGATTTTGTATGTAATCAAATGTATGCTCAAGAACAGGCCTCAACCAGCTCTCATTAGATCCATGCCTAAAGAAAAGAAGTTGTTGAGTTAATTTTACATCAAGCATCTGAGAATCTTGAGTGGGCATCCTGCTTAAAGGATGTCAGGTGTCAGAGAATTCAAATGTCTGAAATAGCAAAGTAATCTTCTAAAACAGGTGATTTGAGTGGTTGTCGGATAATGTACCCAGCTATTGTCCGAACCAAAATCCATAAAATCATAAGATCAGTTGCACGAATTTCGGCAAAAATAGTTCAAGAATCACTCTAAATTATAAGGCTGGGGGATTATTTAATTCAACCTTCAAATTCATTAAACAAATTTCAAAGATTTGAAGAAGAAGAACAAGAAAATCCCCAGCCTATAAGGATGAGGGATTTTTCACATATGCAACCCCCTCCTCAACAGAAGTCAGTTTTCTCCAGATAATGGAATACTCCACAAGGAAAACGTACAAGTGAACTATCCAAGGATTCTATTTGGTATATTTTACACCAAAAAATTCCTAGGAATTCATCATATAAGAGAACAGTGTCTCATGGAAGATATGGAGGGAAAATATCTTACAAAAATACTGACAGAATTCCATCATTGCATTATGCATCAGTGAATGCCATTAACACCACCGAATAAAATCCTCTAAAAATTAGTCTAGTTTAGTGAAATTAGAAGATTAAGTTCTTTTCCATAATATGGTACACACTGAGGAAAATGAAGAATGTGTGTGTACCTGAAAACAGAGTTTTACCCAGAATCTAGGTATGCCTTTAAATAACTAACTCCCACCCCTCCTAAAGGAATCTAACTAGGGGAAAGGGAAAAAGTCATATTGCACCTCACTTTTCCACTGGAGAAGGTCAATATCTTTCACTTGAAGAAAGATTTTAATAAAAAGAATAGGAAATGAAGGAGTTTAAAAGACTCAATACAGATTTTCTTCAAAGTAGCATTTCTGCTAGATGTGCTCCCTAGGAAGGTCCTCAACTTCCACATCCTTTAGGAGATACTTAGAAAATAGGATTTTCAGTAACTACATATGCAGATAATGAATTCCCTCCACCGGGTACACAATCAAGGCAGGATCATATACATCTTGATAGGCCTATTCTCATGGGTTATCAAAGGAAAATATCCTCACCACCATCAGTGGTTTTTCCAGTTGTTGCACCAGCTCAAGCTCCAGTTTCTATACATGCATAGGTTCCAGCTCATCCAAATGTTCCCCAAATTCTTATGAACAGAATTGAGGAATTAAAGACTTAATTAGAAGCTATAGAGGAACGATGTGCACCCGTTCAACCAGAAAAGAGAGCTTATCCAATATGGGTGGATGTAATTCCTCCCCCACCAAATTTTTTGAATACCAAATTCCCAGTCATCAATGGTTCGGGGGATCCGGAGCAACACATAACACATTTTGTTTCCCGTTGTGATCCCATGATGAGAACTCATAAAAAACAAGAAGCAGTAAAGCTTAGGTGTTTTGTGCAGTCATTATAGGGACCAACTTTTGTCTGGTATACAAGTTTACAATCTCGATCAATTACTAGATGGGAAGATCTCCATCAGAAATTCTTTCTTCAATTTAGCTCCACGCTACCAAAGATGAAATTTTCTGATCTTACCAATTGTAAACAAAGGGAGAATGAAAGATTTTTATATTTTATTGCACAATGGAATGGATTACCATATTCCATAAGTTTAGCACTCCCTTAAGAAGAGTTTCTTCCAATTTGTGTGGAAAATATACATGATGAGTTATGTAAACCATTGATCCCTATGAAATAGCCAGTAGGGTTTCAAGACCTTACTACAATCGCTCAACAGATAAAATACTCTATTATAGAAACTAAGTCTAAAAATCAAGTTATTCCATCAGCTCTGGGGAGGAGAATTGGAAAGGAAGAAGATGCTATAATTACACTCAAGCAAGCATATGTACCTACTTCTCCTTCAAGACCTTCATCATAATGATAGGCTCTACCTTTTGAGAATCAGTAGCAATGAATGCCTCGTCAAGATGATCAAAGAGATCAAAGGTGGAAATAGTTTGAGGAATTAAAAAAATAATGTTTATTATTTTGGAAATGAACAAGTTCCTGGTTACTTCATCTCAGCATTGGAAAACAATTTGGTTCAGTTTCCAAGACCGAAGAAAAGAAATAAATAAGGAGGTGAAGATCTTCTGAATTATTTTCCCTTTCACTAGATTTTAGGGAATCCCATAAAAGAATGTTTTTTTTCAAAGACCTCTTGTGAAAGATGGTAAATTCTAGACAAGTGAAACTAAAAAGTTTTTCAGATCATGTATCATGTGTTACTACTGCTGATCCAGAGGAATATAGTGAATGGAAGGAAGTCAAAAAAAATGCAGAAATATGATGATTGGATGATCAGGAAAATGATCAACCAGACTCATGATTTTTTACAAACACAGTTGAAACAATCGATTGTGTCTTATACCACACCTGCGACAACAAAACCACCTTCATCAAAAGGACATTCCTCAAAGAAACAAAGTGATTATAAGGATAAAGAGAAATAATAAGAAGATGAGATCACATTAAGGCCAAAGTTTTCCTTGACCTTGGAAGATTTCATACCAAATGTTTCAAAAGTACAGGCACCTTCCCACCAAACGGCACAACCAGAATTAACCCATCAAGAATAATCTTCATTAGATTAAGAGATAATATTTGGTTCTGCCACCATTATCCACTTAACAGATTTTTATAATGATAGTGATTATGATTATAATGATCCATAATTCCTTCTACCTAATTGTGGAACCAAAGGAAGATGCCATAGTTGTGGATATAGGGGAAGATGCGGGAATTCTAAAAACCACTATTTTAACTCTACCCCTGCTCGAACAATATATGCAGTAGAAACTCGTGGAATATCCCTTAAGCAGGATCACTAAGAACAAGGAATTTCATCCATGAAAGACAAGTTTGGTCCTGACACAATTGTTTTGGGGGACTAATTAGAAGTCACACCGTCTTATTCTCAGCAAGTGAATAGATCTAGTGAGTGTAATATACCAAATCCGGGAATATTTATATCTTCTGATTCGACACAGAATACATCTACATCAGAAGCATCAACTTCCAAAGAACATGCCAAACCGCATCTCCATGCTGGGAAAATTAGGAATTTGTACCAAGAGTATGATGTCATAAAACAATTGGCCCATTTACTAGCCAAGTTATCAATTATGGATTCTTTGAATCTGTCAAAAGATCTTCGGGAAGCACTCATTGAGGCTTTGTCAAGTACTCAAGAGTTTGAAACTGAAATTTCTACTGCTGAGGTTTACCATATAGATAATGATCCAGTAGAATTTCTTGTAATCATATCTTTTACTGATTAAGATAAATATGATTTTGAACATGGAAATATTAGACCCTTGTATTTTTCTGGAAAAGCCAATGATGTAGACATATGACGAGAATTTATTGATAGTGGATCCAGAGTCAACCTCATTATCATTCATACACTTCATCGATTTGGCCTGACTGAATCTGACTTATCTCCTTCCACATTAATGTTTCAAGATTATGATAATAATGAGTAAGAACCTATGGGTGAGATTACACTCATAACTCAGTTTGGAGATCTTGTATCTAATTCAGATTTCATGGTTGTTCGTTAGAACACAGCCTTCAATATTTTTCTTGGAAGGCCTTCGATACATCAGCATATATCTATACCTTCATCATATCACTAGTGTCTTAAGTATTATTTCAATGGTCAAATTAGGACATTTTATGGTGACAAGGCTCCTTTCGAAACAAGTGAATCTCAATACATGAGGCAGAGTTTTATCACACAAAAGGAATGAAGTCTATGGCAAATGAAATAACAATAGTTAATGATCTAAATGGACTGTAAAAGATTCCAGCAAGTCCATTCATACATATGAATAAAAATTATGTGCTACCCATCAATCAAATTGAAAAGGTAAAATAAAATCCAATCCCACGTCCAATAACTTCCATAATGTCAATTGTGGAAACTGATCTCAATAGCACGGAAGAGATTACTAATTCACCAAGTAGTGATGGAAGACTAAATGAAGATGTTTTCATTTCATCTATTGAAAAACAACAGGCCTCTACTTATTCAATTAGATTAGAAGAAATTTTAGCAATGCTAGATGAAGACAAAGATAGTGATTCTCCATCCATCATTTCCTCTTTAATACCATTAGAAGACCCTTGATCATCAATAGGGTCAGATATGGTGGCCTCTTGTTCAGGATGTTCAAATATTGAATCCCCTTCAAAATTTGGGAGTTTTCCCTCATCATCTATCATGAAAGTAGAAACAGAAGAGGTATCATGTAATGAAGAAGAAGAGGAAGATCTTGGGGATGCTCCACTAACCTTTGAGGAAGGTGTCTCTACCACTGTATATGACCTCAGAGAAATAAATCTGGGTACAAAAGAAGATCCATGCCCCACTCTAATTAGTGCGACCATGACATATGAAGAGAAAGAGGTTTATACATAATTTCTAAAGAAAAATCAAGATATATTTTCTTGTAATTATATAGAAATTCCATATCATAATCCTAATGTAGCCACCCATCATTTGGGTTTTCCAGATGAACATTGTGGATTCAAGCAATAAGAAAGAAGAACACACCCAACTCATGCCTATAAAATTTAAGATGAAGTTGATAAGCTTATAAAGGCTAAATTTTTCCAGAAATTTCAATACCCTAAATGGATAGCCAACATTTTCTCAGTGAAAAAGAAAAATAGGAAAAATTAGTGTTTTCATTTATTTCAGATATCTTAACCGGCATTGTTCTAAATATGATTTCCCAATTCTGATTACATATCTTTTAATTGATTCAACATGTGAATATAAAGCTCTTTCCTTCATGGATGTCTACTTTGGGTATAATCAAATATTTATGGCCCTAGATGTTGAAGAATCTATAGCCTTCAAAGCCCCTCAAGGTGTGTTTTCTATCGGGTAATGCCCTTTGGTTTAAATAATGCAGGCGCAACATACCAATGTACCATGCACCATATATTCAAACCCTTCTTCAAGAAGTTTGTTGAATGTTATGTGGATGATTTGGTGGTAAAATAAAAACAATGTTCCCATCACTTGGCTGATTTGGTGACCATATTCCACAAACATCGGCAACAAAGTTTGAAGATTAACCCCTTGAAATGTGCTTTCGGGGTAACTTTAGGAAAGTTCCTTGGCGTATTTGTTCACCATTGTTGTATCAAAGTTGATCTTGAGAGAGAAAAAATCAATCCTAGCTATGTCACCTCCTTGAAATTTGAAAAAATTAAGAGGACTCCAATGACACTTGGCCTATATTAGGTGTTTCATAGCCAATTTGGCATGCACATGTTTTCCCTTCACCACATTAATGAATAAGGGAGTCACCTATAAATGGAATGAAGACTACCAAGAAGCATTTGATACCCTAAAAAATATATCTTGAGTCTACTGGTATTAATGCCACCCGTTTAAGTAAAACCACTTATCATCTATGTGACTGATTTATAGTGATCATTAGGTTCCTTCCTTGCTCAAAAGAATGATGCTAGGAATGAAAACAACCTTTACCATCTCTGTTGAGCTATGCTTGATGCAGAAACTCGATATTCAAGTATTAGAAAGTGTTATCTAGCATTAATTTTTTCAGTTCAGAAATTGAGGCACTACCTGCAACATCATGAGTTCCAATTGGTATCTTGCAATAACCCGCTCATATTTATCTTTAATCATCCTATGCTTACAAGGCATTTGGTAGGGTGGGCAGTTATTTTGAAACAATTTTATATCCATTTTGTTCCTCAAAAGGCAATAAAAGGCCATGATCTGGATGACTTCCTTTTTAAGAATCCATCTATAGAAGATACATCATTAAATACTAAACATCCTGATGAAGAAGTCTTCTCTATTCAGGATAATTCCCAAACACAGGAAATGTATTTTGATGGTGCCTCCAGATGTATCACAAGGAAGAGAATGGAAAACCATAAAATCAACAAATTTGGGATAGGAATTGTCTTTATTTCCCCCAAAAAGGAAGTGTTACCTTATTACTTCCTATTTTCAGAAGGTGGTAACAACAATGAGGCAAAATATCAAGCTCTCATCGCAGGTTTTGAATTTTCCCTTCAGGTGAAAGTGAATCACTTAAAAGTGAAAGGTGATTTAGAATTGGTAATCAAGAAAATAAATGGACAATATGATATTAGAAAAGAATAATTAATTCCTTTGTGTGATTACATTAGAGGGTTAATGGTAGAACTTCCCTCAGAGATGAAATTGTCTTATATCTCACGATCACAAAATTCCCAAGTAGATGCATTGTATAATGCAACCACAAACTTGGAAGATCCAAATTAGGATGACATAGTCATTAGCAGAGCACATATTTTTGTGGTCTTACCTTTTTTTCAAACCATAATGGAGGAAATTAATGAAATTAGCCCTATTTATAATCCATATGGTCATACCATGGGATGGATAATACCCATCATGAAATATATTCAAATTGGAGTAATTCCACCGAATTGGGTTGAGAAAGAATAGATCTGATGACGAGTGGCCGATTTTACTCATTATGATAGTACATACCACTAAAAGATCCTCTACAAGCAAGTCTTTAATGGAATTCTCTTTAGATGTATTGATGGAGAAGAGACTACATCTCTCATGAAATAAGTACATTCAGAAGCTTGTGGTGCCCATCAGTCTGGCCACAGACTCTCTGATCAGATCTGAAGGCTTGGATACTTTTAGCCTTCAATAAAATATGATTTAACAGATTTCACTAAGAAATGTCATCCCAGAAAAGTGCATGCCAACTTTATTTATCAACCCCCATAGTGGCTACATACAACTAAATACTCCAGGCCATTTTCCACAGGGGTATGGATGTAATAGGGAATTATCCTCTTGCTACAGCTAAGAATTTCAAGTATATTCTTACTGCTAATGAATTATTTTCTAAATGGGCTGAGGAAATACCTCTCAAAGAATTCATATCCAAAAGCATTATTAGTTTTTTTCAAAACTAACATCATCACAAGATTTGGTGTCCCTTATACAATTTTGATAGACAATGGCACCGATTATTTTTCTGCTGAGGTAAAAAAGTAATATCAAGAACATAATATCAAATCCAAACATTCATCTCGCTATCATGTGGTGGCCAATGGACAGATAGAGGCCTTCCACAAGACCCTATGAAATATACTTCAGAAGATGGTGGATAAAGATAATAAATCATGCCCTTATAAACTTTTTAATTATTTATTGTATTATCGGACCACTACACGTACTACCACCCAAGAAACACTGTATTCATTGGTATATGGAACCGAAGTAGTTTTTCTGATTGAAATGAAATTACCTTCACTCAGAGTTGTAATCTGTGATAAGTTGTCTATAGATGAGAGGTCTCAGAAATGGTTCAATGAGATGAAATGAATAGATGAAAAACGTTTCCATACTTTACATAACTTGGAAGTATATCAGAGCAGAATAGCGCGAGATTTTAACAGGAAAGTTCAACTCCATTCATTTCTTAAAGTAGAATTGGTATTGGTCCTTAGGATCCCAATGATACTAGATAAGAAACCTCCAAAGCTTGAGCCAAAGTGGGAAGGACCTTATTCCATACATAAGTTCTATTCAAATGGATCTTATGCCTTAATCTCAATGGATGGAGAGGTTAGTAAAACTACAACCAATGCAAGATTCTTAAGGAAATAATTTGTGTATTTGTACATATTTTCCTCAATACAAGACTTAAAACTACACAATACAATGTCCTTATTGCAAGACTAAAAATTGCACAGTCCCCATGTCCTTACTACAAGACTTAAAACTGTACAGTACAATGTCCTTTCTGTAAGACTGAAAACTGCACAGTACAACGTCCTAATTGCAAGACATTAAACTACATAACAACCATAAGTGTCCATGCTTCATGATGTTAAAATACATAGCATCTTCATCCCTATCGCATGATGTTAAACAACATGACATAATTTGTCCTCATTACATGACATTAATTTGTATGACTAACGTTTTCTTTATTTGATGTTAGAAGCTTCCATAAGAAAACATCAATGACATCATTGCTACTCTGTAGTGGTACATGAGTCCCTATCTTCCTTATGCCAAAGTTAGATCTGTATAAGAGCCTTTTTTCAAGAACTACGTATTGCTTGATTCTCGTTTTCAATGAGATACATAGAGATTCCTAAATATCCAATTTTGGGCCCAACCGTAGTCCCAAAATATTCTTATTTTCTTTTCTCCTCCTGTATATGAATCAGATTTATACATAGTGTTTCCTTAAGATATATGGTTTGGTCCATATACCATTCTATATATTAAGATTAACCATTCTATCATAATGTGTTGAAGCCCCCATTATTCATGGGAAACTTCATTGGCATGGGGGATGATTGTTTCATGAACTATGTATGTCTTGATTATAATTTTCAATGAGATACGTTCAGATGCATTGGGCCCTGCTGCAATAAAAAAACCCCTTTATTCCTTATATAGGAATCAAAACTGTATAGGGAATGTTTTAAGAACTATTTATGACTTGATTCGTGCCCCCAATATGACATATAGTGACACTTGGGTTTTATCCCTTAGTCTATCTAAAACAAGTCTTTATTTTTACATCGGTACACCATGTCCTCACTGCATGACTTAAAACTACATAGTAGAATGTCCTCACAACATGACATAAAAATAATAGGTATAGAGTCCCCATTACAAGACTTTAAAATGCACATTAAAATATTAATTCAGAGGAAACAAAGAATGTATTCATTTTTACATACGATTCAGACCTATGCAAAGGAATTCAAACTCATGACTAATATTGATTCGAGTATTTCTCATGTGCATTGAGCATAACCCCTTCCATATTTTACACTCTTAATCTGGAATACTTATAGATCTTCATAATCATTCTTACGGTTTCTGGTGACATAGTTTTTAATACATGATATATCTTTTGATTTACTATGACGTACATTCCCTTAGGTGGCCTTGCATAAGTTGCCTACATAATGGATCTGTTCACCAAAAGATGCCACAATTTTTCAATGCAGCATATGCCCCATTTTTCCCTTCATAACACAGCCCCTATAACAGGTTTTTCAAATAATGGCAACTTCATTCTTGGTTATAGTATATTTTGCCCCTTTAAAATTGGATGAAAATATACAAGAATATGTATTTTAAAACAGTCATTCAAGTATACTTATCCCATTATCTTTCTCCCAATTTAAAAGTCTTCAATACCATAGTTTACACATTTCCTATACCATGTGTTCAATACAATATGAAATAATTGTGGAATCACTTGAACACATATCATATATACAGTTTTTTTTTGTCCTAGTTGTATGACCTAAAACTACAGACACCATAACTCCAACGTTTGGGTTAGATCTTTTTAGGATTCCTATTCCACTGATTCTTTGGAAATATTGGTTGGAAATAACCTCTCCATATTTAGGTACCTTTACCCCTAATCCAAACTCTGTGTGTCAAAAAATCATAATCTCCATAATCTTTCTTATTTTTTAGCAATAGAATGTTAAATTTCAAAGAGATATTTTGCTTGACTATGTGGTATGTGCCCTTAGGTGGCCTTGCATATGTTTCCTACATAGAATTTCTGTTAATCAAAAGATGCCTCTATTTTTCTATTCAGCATATACCCCATTTGGCCCTACATAACACATCCCCCATAATGGTTTTGTCAAATAATGGTAACTTCATTCATGAAAAATAATTCCAGTAATTATTTTTCCCTTTTTCCATATCATCTTTTGGATTCATAAATTTTCAAATTACAGTTTACAATTTTCTATTTAATACCTGGATATGGTAGTATATTTATAAACAAATTAACAAGAAATTAGGAGATTCTTGTACCTTTGGTCAGAGATAAAGACCTTAAATTAAATCTACACAATGTCCTCACTGCATGACTTAAAACTGCACAATACAAATGTCCTCACTACGTGACTTAAAAATACACAGTACAAATTTCCTCATAGCATGACTTAAAACTGCACAGTTTTATATAAAAAATTCCCCTTTATTATATATTTAAACCATTCCTCATACACCAAATTGGTGTAGAAATCATTTTTCTATTCATGACATATGTCATCATAAAGTAGCCCTTTCATTCTTAAAATTATTTTCCAGGGAAAAACCACCCACTGTGGTCGTGAGTCACCCAAATCATACATTCCCCTATCTATTAGAAGTAAATTATTAAAATTCAAAGAGCTCATTTTCTTGAATATTCAGTACACGCCCTTAGGTAGCCTTGCATAAGTTTCATACATAACAGGTTTGTCAATCAAAATATGACACTACTTAGCTATGAAGCATATGCCCTAGTTGGTCCTACATAATACTGTCCCCATAATAGGTTTTTCAAATAATGGTAGCATTGTTCTTGGAAGAGACTCTCCTTATGTTGATATAAGTTTTGAACTTGGTGACCATAAAAATCATGGCTCAAGATTCCCCTTGGAGATATTTAATGAATATTAAATCAATTCTTAGACACCAAGTCTTGTTTGGGATCTAATTTAAAATTTATGGTCAAATCTATTTGACCTTAAACATTATACCTTTATAGTAGAACATGCATGACTCTAAACTACCAACAACAATAGACATGGTACTCACCAGATTAGAAACATGCAAAGGTCTCCCAAAAAAATTCAAGTCTCAACTCACTAAACGTACATTTTGGTATTGTTTAGGTAATATTGAGAAATAAAAGTCAAAAGACACAATTTATGTAGGGTTCTCCATATGACCATAGCAACAATCAAACTATTCTTGCCAAGCCCTAGAGCTTAGAAATAAATTTGAACATCCTTCCAAACATGACATAGCTCCAAATCTAACCAAATGATGTTAGAATGTATCAAAGTGCCCTACTTTTACCTTAGAATAAGATTATTTTCATTCTGAATGAATCAAATTCTAAGGGGGGGGGGGATTTTGTAGACACCATGATATGTGATTTCATGAACTTTTTCATAGATTGAATATATTATTCTCAAATTGACAAAAAATTTCAAGTATGACTAAATATGATTCAACCGTGAAGGAAGAAGATGCAGGCTTGATTTCTATGTGCCAAAATACTACTCTATACCGATGGATAAGTGGAATGATTCTGCCATCCAGGAGTAGGTGGTGGATTCCCAAGATCAATGATGAAAATTTGTCGACAAATTAAATTCAATTTCTGAGTTTCTTATGAGAATACATGATGTATTTACCATATCAATAAGTGTAGATCTCTTCAAGACGTTTGATTTGACTGGTCATGGATCCCAAAAAGACATATGGATCAAATGTTATGGCACTTGGAAGATGGATAAATTTCACAAAGGGACCAACGCGAAGGACCTACGTGGAAGACCTATGAGGAGGACCTATGCAGAGGACCTACGCGGCAAATGAATTTTTACACCCTTACACAAAATACCTACATGAAGGACCTACGTGGAAAACTTCCCTTCGACTAGGTCCCCTTCATGCCTATAAATAGGACCCTTGCACTCCCCTTTTCAAGGACTGAAAAAGTTAAAAGACTCTTTCAGGCTTCCATTGCATTGGTCTTTCACCAAGATCCCTCAAATTGTCTTAGGTAGCTCTCTAAAATACGAGAGAAGAGATAATTAAATGGGATAAGTTTTTTTTGAAAGTATTTTAAAAAATTTAAATAGGTTTTATTATCCAGTGTGAAACACATTCTTCAGTCATTATTCATATTTTCACGACATACCTATACCCCACATCTGAGCGGCATACCTGTGTGATATACCCGTGTGGTACATCAATGCGGGGTACCTACGCGGCATACTTATGTAAGGTACCTTCAAAAAAGAGCTTGGCATAAAGCATACAGAAAAACTCAAGTACCCTCATTAAAATCCGTTCATGGCAGGGTATATCCTTCCTTGGTTCTCTTATCTGAAAGGGACTAAGTTGAATCCTCCACCAAAACCTCCTGAATTATCAAACCTTTGGGAAAGACACATCAGTGTGTCTCCTATTTGGGTTGGTATTTCCATAGTCAAAGGTTTACCAAATTTGTTTTATAAGAGAGTTTATATACATGGAATGTTTGTGGGTTTGTATATCCATAGTTACTTATACCTCTCTCCTAGAAACAGTATTAGGAAGTTCTCAGTTTGGAGGATTAGGGTTTGGGTGATATCCTCCCCTTTTCAGCCCTAAAACCCAGAGCCCTAGGTAAATGGTAGGGAAGGTACCATTAACACTTTATTTTCCATGCAAGCAAAGGAGAAGTCTCCTTCCCCTTCTAGGATCAATTTTAGGGCAACCATCCTGGCATAAGCCCCTAGATTTTATTACAGGAGGTAGCATCACCTCTCCTCCTTTCTTCTTCGGTGCCAAAGACCAGAGGTGATATGGAAATAGGGACCTTAGTTACCCTTTCAGTCTCACATTTATCTTTGTCCCCATGGGTAGAAATCCTAGTGTAATCCCCTAACCCTCATCCTTCTTCCTTCCATTGTAACCTTGTCCAATGTGAAGAAAACAGAGGGAAGGCTTGTCGCCTCGCCCACTTCCCGGGTCACCTTTCCTTCATCCACCGTCGAAACCGTAGGCTCTCCCTCTTCCCCTAGTGGAGGAGGAAAAATTTGAAAGTGAAAGTGTCATTGCTGAATCTTTTACATTATCTTGTTTCTCACACCGAGCATGACTCACATGGGATTATAGATTCACGATGATTACAACATGTACACAAACAATCATGACTGAAGGAACTATGAGAACTCTGATTCCTGTTAAAACTAGGATACGTAAGAAGCCCATTCAGGGTCCGAGATCACTAGATTTCCTCATCAAGAATCAAAACTTAATTTCTCTAATCTGGGAATCCTCCTTGAGAATAATCCCCAAATTAAACCCTTAAGTCACCAAGGCGTATTTTTCAGTAAGTAAGTCCAAATTCCTTTCTCTAAAAAAACTATAATCTCCTATGAGGCTTATTAGACTATGTGGGATTTGATTCCTATCTATATGGGATATGTAGGAAGCTTCCATAAGGTCCAAACCAAATATGTTAAGTCAACCCTGTTCTCCATGGGCTATATTCCCAATAGGGTATGATCCTTCTTGGAAATACGTATCTTTTCCAAGTTCCTTGGCCTGCTTCAGCATAAGTCCCACACTATGTTTTGACAAAGCACCTTCTGCTTAGATATCCATACCACATGACCTTGAACTATACGAATAGGTCCTTATCACATGATCAAAAATGGTGTGATGTGTCCCATTCAGTTTCACCGAACTACGACGGTTCTGATTCCTTTCACTAGGATACGTAGATAGCCTATTTTTTTTGGCACAATTCGAAGATCAAACTAAACCTTCATCCCCCTAGATGAAAATAAATTCCAGAGTGCCCCATACAGTGGATTAAAAACCAGTATTATCATAATGATGACTAAAATAATCGTGAAATAGTATTTTAGAGGATACCATTGATGGAGAACATTGAATATATACAAATATATCCACTGATGAAGAAACTTGAATACATACTGATGGTTCTAAATTTTACACATGTTAATAAGTGAATTCAAATTCCAAGGGAAACTTATGTAATACTTTGTTAATTAATTAGGATTCATGAAAATATCTTAAATTATAAAGGGTTTCCTAAAGTAGAAAATAATTCCCCCCAAAAGGGTGTAATGAGTCCGACCTCCCATCTTCTAGACCAATGCATGTTCCTAGGTATTGTAAAGTTCAAACATAACGAACACCTGCAATTAGAAATCTGGTCCCCTTTGGATAAAGAACTCTTAAAAGTTTACAGTTTAATAAATAAATCCAATGGAAATTTCCTCGAAGTAGTGACTCTTAAAAACTAGAACAAACATTTCATGGAACTATGAAAAAAATATATAACCCTCATTCCTTAGTAATAAACAAATATCCATATTGAAATAACAATTTTATAGATTTAAAATATTTCCCCAATAAATGAATAGAATAGGTTTCTATAAAATCATCCCTCAAACCGACATTGTATAGAGTAATGTGTATATATTTAAGTAAATAATTTCCCCAATCAATAAATGAAATAGCTTGCTATGTAAGAATCCCAAAAACTAACACTATATAAAGTTATTGGTATATAATTAAGTAATTAATTTCACTAAACAATAAATTTAATTAAATGATTATAATATATCCATAGAAAATTAGTGGATAATGTTATTAAGTAATATCACAAGTGAAATATAATAACATTGAAGTGTTTTACAAAGATGAAAAATACCATCATAAGAAAAACACTTCAAACTGTGTCACATTAGAAGGGATCAAGAATTATATTGTCTAATACCATGAGTTTAATATTAAAAAATATTAGAGTTTGAGAGGATTTTAATGTTAATACATTAAATATAACTCCAATGGAGGTAAAACACTTTTAATTTAAACTGTAAAATGGAAGTGAAATAGTAAAATTACTTTTTTAAAACATCTTTTCCAATAAAATAAAAGGTGAAGTTATGAGTCACATTTAAATTCCATTTTAAAAGATAAAACATGGATTTTTTTAAAAATAAAATTTAAAAATAATTACAATAATAAAAACATGAAAATAATATAAATGTTTTCCAAAGGAAATATGGAGTGAAAGATAAAATAAGAGAACAAATAAGGAAAATAAAATTTAATATATTAAAATAAATATGTTGAAATCATGAATTAATAAAAGTTAATAAAACTTACTTTTTAAAAGAGGAAAATGGGAATGTGAATATCATAATTGATAACACATAATTGTGTTTCCAAATATAGAGAAGACATTTGTGGAAATAAAAAACATGGATATGAAAGATCATGAGATTACTTGGGAAGGACGAGAAATATTATTAAAAACTATATAATTTTATGAGAAATAAATTCATCTGGGAAGGAGCATTAAATTGATTTTTTTTCAAAAAGAGGAAGATAAAATAAAATTTTAAAAAATATTGTAGTTTAATAAACTAAGAATAGATAAAATAAGTTAAAATATAAATATCATTACTTAAAGAAAGAAGTTTGAGGAGATTATTCACTTATGAAATAGTGGGGTCCTTTTAGTGGAATCCTCTTCCTCCTATCACACCACTAGTTTTATGTGGATAGTTTTTTTAGAAGGGTGAACTCGATCTCCAGACTTCGGTGGTGACTCCCCCTTCCCTTTCATCTTTACCACCTCCCACCCCCTCTCTCATTTTAGTTATTTGTTGTCTTATTATAGTGGTATCGAGGATGACACTATTAACACTAGTTGCTTTATTTATGTCCACTAATATTCCATTCAGTATTTTGGGTAACCTTTACCTTATTAATTTGGTTATAGTTTCCATACCACTTTCACGTTTTAGGGATCGAGCTTGTTATTTTCGTTTTTTATGTCTACATATCTCTGTGGAGCCCTTTATTCACTTCTTCTATACTCTTTATTCCCAATCCTTTGTTCTAATCCTGATATTAGAATGGTTTGAGGGATCTGAAGGTTGATTTGGAGGTACATATTGAGTGTGTGAGGTTGATCATGGATCCATGTCCTAGATTGGTTTTTTCTCTTTCTATGTTATGAATATGGGTCTGTGATGATGATGATGGATGAGGCTCATTATCTAGTTCATGTTCTGCTTAAACCAGACTCTTACTACCGTGGCTATTGCGCAAGATCTCAATTTGGACTTTTTTTAGTTGTTTTAATGGTGTTTTAGAATGTGATCGTTGAGTGTTCAATGGTTTTCAAGAAGGATATATTAAATTTGGTGTCTTTTGGTGAATAAGGATTGTGTTTTTCATCCCCATTGATGATGACGTTAAATTTATAAGGTTTTATTACAAATTTTTCATTACTGTTGTTGTGATGTTCATGATGAAGATGAATGAAAACACATTTTTACGGTGGCGATTCATTCAATTAATACTTCACATAGTGATTTATCCCTTGATGAAATATTATTTCTAGTTTTTCTGGTGGTTTCATTAGGTTTTTAGTCTTCCATTTCAGCATTGTTTTGGTTAACAGTGATGTTGTGAAGGTCTCATAGTTGGGCTTATTTTGGTGAATTATCTTCAATCTCTACAAAGGTATGTCATATGGTTCAACCGGTGAAGGTTAATTGGGTTTAATACAATGGGAAGATAGTCAATAGGTTATCACTGGAAAAGTGGAGGTGAAGAAGGTTCATGGGGTGTGGCTCGAGGTGACTTGCCACTTGTGATCTCATGGATTGAGGAAATTAGGTGGTTCTAGGATTGATGCTTGGACTTTAATTTAATTTATAGTAATTGATTATATAGTTTTACTTTCTATTTAAATTTTTTTATTTTATTTTTTAAATATGTGTGTTTGGAATATTTGGTTTAGATCCCATTGAATGTGAGATTACCACTAAACTATAAATTGGATTTAGAGGAAAGAATTATTTTTGAGTTATCAATATTCTTTATGACATCAGAGACATTTTAATAAAAACCACTTGAAATGGAAGGAATTAAATTAAACTTAAAATACAATTAATTAAAATTAATTCATGATATTATATATCCAATAGGTCTTATACATACAATTTAAATGAAATTAGGGTCACAAATTAAATATGAATCAATGAAAATAAATTGTGATGAAATACCCTTATATCAACATTATCTTTCAAATTAAAAACACATGAAAGAGATAAGATGATTTGAATTTTTAAATCATTTAGATTTCGGAAAATTTTATGATAAAATAAATCCATGTCCAATATATAACCTATAAAAAAGGAAACAAGTGGTGACCACACATTATATCTCAATGAAGAAAAATTGAAATACAAAAAACCTTACAATTTAATCCTACTTAGTAGAAAGTTATCTGACCTACAATATAACAAAAATAAATATATTATTCACTTATTTCAAAAAATTATCCATACCTATAACCTTTTATAAATTTAATTTATTATCATTTATTACAAATATATTAGTTAATTATATTTCATTTTCATTATCTGATGTTATTAGTTTAGATTGTTTTTTAATAATAAATTCATAATGGAGGCATTTATTCCTATTTATAGATTCAATGTAAATAATTTTGAAAAAATTATAGGTATTAGAATATATGTTTCATCATGATTTATAATGTTCTAATTTCATTTCATAAGTATTTTATTTATGATTCGTGATAACAAATTCTGTGATGATCTTGCTTCTGTAATTTTTAATGAACAAAATGGTGGTACATTAAAAATATGCTAACTATTAATATAAGATATCTAGAACTATAAAAAAATTAATCATTAATTTCAAATAACACTATTAGATAATTTTCCATCAGGGATATACATTTATATCATTGTTCATGTAGGTGGTTAAACTGACCTAAACAAGAACAAGTTATAATCTATCTGTGAGTATGGTTAAGAAAGTGATTATTTTGAAATAATACCAATATTATAGAAGAATAATTATATTATTTAGATACTTTTAAGGTGGTGAATCATATTTTTAGAGATATTTATTAATAATAAAAGAGTATATTAAAGAATATGTCACTTTTGTGGATGTGGTCATCTGTACGTACGCCCATGTGATATGTATATGAGGAAGATAAGGAATGGTTTAAAATTTAAATAGATTAATAATTTTATAAATATAATATTAATTCATTAATTACACTTTTATAACCATCTGTATAAATTGGTGATTAAAAATGTGGCATTTTGTTCATGGAGGTGGCAGTCCACACACACACATATTGACGTCTTCATTTTTCGAATAGTTTTAGAGGAAGGTATGAAATGGATATTACATTAGTAAAATAAAATTTCAGAATATTATTAGTACTAATGTTATCATACATTAATTTATATAATAGGTCTAAGGGGGGATATGAATTAGATAATTAAGAGAGCTTAGTTGAGAATATTACCTTTCCTTTTTAATGTTCTCCCTTGGGTAACACCTTTTGGATTATTTTCTTGGTATTTTTCCAAAAATAAGTATTATAGGATGTAGGGATAGAGTTGAGGAGATACTAGGTTAGATGTTAGGTCAAGATAATTTTTTTTAATGAGTGAATAAATGGGGAGGGTTGATCTCCTTTTATAGGCGAAGGTAATGATATTTTTGTAAATATAAATTCTTAATATAAAAGTGCGCATGTTTTACAAGGAAAGTAGAGACAAAGTAAAAAATAATTGTATGGGGTGAGTAAAAGATAATATTACCTCAACCATTAACTTTCACACATGTTTTAAACATGTTTTTAAGTCTTCTACTCTTATATTTTTCACTTGTGCCATTTATGTTTTTAACTGTGGTATCCAATTTTTACCTAACAAGTTCACTTTTAATGACTAAAAATAAAATGAACCTTATAAAATAAATTGTAACTAACGATACCAAATATGAAATGGATTTTATCAAATAAAATTTCAATTTAAAATAAAATTTAATTTTAAAATCAGTACATGTAACACGTAAACCTATTTTTTTAGACAAATTCAAATTTTAAGCATAAATGTAATGTTTAAGAAAATATTATAAATATTGTTGATTTTAATGAAATTAATTGATTTATTATTAACTAAATGAGATTTATAAGACTTTAAAATAATTAATAAACCTAATATCATTTAGTTAAAACGTAATTTAAAATAGAATGACTAAATATAGTTTTTATTAGAAATATATTCCTTAATTTTCAAATTGTTAAACATAAGTTTTATAAATTAAACATAGCATTTTAAAATGAATAATTTAACTCCTAAAATAATTTTTTATTTTTTATTTTTATATAATTTTTTAATTTATAATTACTTCTTTATATATTCATAAACACTATGGTTTTCATAAAAACTGCATTTTTCACTACTCACCAAGAAATCAACTATTTCATAAAAATCAAAAAAAAATTATATTAAGTTAATATTGTTATGATAAATAAAAAGATGAAGTAAATTTGGTAAAATTAAATTTTTAAATTTTTGATATATTTACTTTTAAATGGAAAATATAAAATATAATGAAAAACAGTTTTCATAGAAAAATGACTTTTTACCATTAAATTTTTTTATTCTTATTAATATAAATATTTCATAAAGTAGTTAACTCTATTTATACCTACCAACATAACACCTTCATTATGATGGTCATATGTATTACTTATAATTTTATTTTATTAAAATGCATCAAGGTTTTGTTTTATTTTAGTGTTGTGTGTGAAGAAAGTTATCGAACAAATTATATTTATTTAAAGGAAAAATATATTGTAAAGTATTAGGGTGTTACATTATCCCCCATAAATAAATTTCATCCTTGAAATTTTAATTTTCACTTACTAATGAAATAGTTAAGGGTGTCCATAAGATATTGACGACTCATAATTTCATTTCTAATGAGGTATAAACCTTATTAACTTGGTTAAGTCTAAGAAACTATTTTATTCCTTCATAATAGACATAATACAACTCTTAATATAGAGTTAAAAATAAGTGTAACTTGCACAAGTTAATCATCAATATCCACTTTAATAGTATATATTGTATAATATTCTATTTGTTCCTATATTCATTGAGGTTTTTGGTGTCAATTTTCATCTTAATTCATTAGATTAGTACACTAGTTTTCATAGTACCCAAAATTATTACATATAAAACATTTAATTTCTAGTGGATCCATTGGAAAAACCTTAATTTTCCGCATCATGTAAACTGAAATCTTGCATTTTTTGGAATCTTGTTCCTCAATGGCCTCTTTTACCATAGATAAAACATCTTCCAATACCTTTGATACATTCTTCTAGGATCTTCTTCTGACATTATTATAAAAAGGAAATTGAATTTTCTTTCCTTCATCATATTTACCACTTGATCTTTCTTGATCCTCCATACAAATCTTCTTTGGTGGGTTTGAAAACATAACTAAGTTCAAAATTTTAATCATAATTTATGATAGCGTATTAGACATAACCAAATAGTTTCACCCTCCAATTTTTTCCCATTGGGTTTTTCATTGGTATTATCTTCAAATGGTCCATGAAATCTATTATTAACTTGGTTCCTTCAAGATTAACCCATTACTAAATTGAAAAGGGGATAACTTGAGTGATTTATAATTAAAATCATAATAGAATTATCATAAATAATTTTGATGTTACTCTAATTGATGAATGTTTAACAGATCATATTTTAGAAATAAATGCATTTTTGTTGTGAAAATGTTCTTAAATCAAAGAAGTATATAATTTTGGTAAATCCATGATGGATATTTTATTCATTGATCATTTTTATAAAGTCACGTGTTTGGTAAATTAATAAAAAATGGATCCATGGTATTATATCCATATAGTTTTAAGATCATATATTTTGTTTTTTGGGATATTTTAATAAAGATTTATTTTCTGGAAGTGATTTCTATGTTTTTGGTGTTTGTTTTGTTAAATTTCCATGTTATGTTCCCTGAATTTGAATATTCCTCATTGGAATGTTTTTTAGTTATTCTTAATCATTTAACTAAATTTATTTTTGATGTTTTATTGGAGTTATAATTTTAATTGGATTATTCCATGCTTTATCTTTGAATATAATTTATGGAATAACATAATCTGTGAACTTTTGAATTTTATTTTAAAAAATATAAAAATTAAAATTTTATGATCTTCCAAGTATGATTTTTTACTTTTTCAAATGTTCATGAAGTTGACTCATATAAAGTTTTGATTCTCATAGATAAGCTTAAATATTCCATGATACTTTCTTGTATGATATTTTTTACAAGACATATATGATTTTCTCTTTTTCCTTTGTTGAACCCATATGAGGAGCTCTTGAAATTGAATCCATAGAAATCAAAGCCTAGGCCTTCTAAGGAATATTGATTCTAAGATCAGTTAGACGAAATACAAGGCCAAAACCAACAATGATTGAATAATTCACAAACAAGAATCGAAAATAATATTCGAGAATTGGTATAATCAACTTGAGAATAAGGAAATCCACTAGAGGAACATCATTTGAGGAAGAAACCAAGATTTGATGAGACTAGTTTTAAAAATTCATTTTAATGTAAGGGCTTCAAAAGATAAAATGATGGTTCCAAGAATGAGGATATTTATGAGGATTAAAGATGACAAAAAATAATAACCCGATATATATCTGAGTTTAGTTTAGAATAATGATTATGGATACCAACTCATATCTTAGTTAGACTACAATAAGTTGTTTTTTCCTTTATAAGCACTATATAAAGCGGAATGGGGTCTGATCTCCCCATTACATTGGTTTAGAGTTTAAATTATAACAGAAATAACCTATTAAACTTCATTCCTGAACATGTTTGAAGAATATTCATTATAGTTTTTAATCCATGTTATAGATCATTAGTTTTGGGATTGATAGATTTTGAAGTTGGTAGAGGTTGATGAAAATCGTTCAAGATTTATTAAAGGATTAAAAACAAATACCAATTTTTTAGTTGGATAGTTTAAATTGGGATTATATTGGATCTTATGGAGCTGTCATACACTATCACTAGTCAAAGACTATCTTTTCATGTATTTAAGATTGTTGAGGCTTTGAGCTAGTGAAACTCTATGTGTGGGAGACAACCGAGTATAGTTGGTTGATCGCATAATGATATATCATATATTACCAATATTATTTGTTTTTATTAAATTTTATGGGTCTTAAGATCTCATTATTAAATATTTTTCACTCATTTTTTATTTTAAATTCATGTATTGAAAACAGGCATAAAAAGATACAATTACACAATGTACCAATTTGATAGTAGTTCACTATTTTATCATAACATTATATAAACTCTTCCAAATGTGAAAATTAAATTTTTTAATATTATATGATCATAGAGATTCAATTCATCCAACAGGAACAATTTATGGATCTGAGAACAAGAAACCCAAAAGTGGCCTACAAATGAAGAGATTCCGAGCAAGGTAGATTAGAACTACTTCTATTGATTTAACCACAACTCGGGTTTTAGAACTCCAATTGTCTTAATTACACATTTTTTGGATAGAAAACTAAAAGGAAAAATATTCAACTAAATATAGATTAAATATACCTTTTTTGTCTATCATATATCCAAATAAATTGGGTGTAAAAACCTAAAAAGAATAGATCACCAATACCCATAGACTATTCACTTTTCATGAACCAAACTTGCCAAATTTGCCTTTAAATGCACTCCATGGATCATTTGAAAGTTTGGAACGTCTAGGGGTAAGTTTTAGTCAAACATGAGAGATTATTTATCCATTTTCATACCATTCCCCATTATGTACTTCTAAACCTCGTAGTGATCAATCTTGGGGGAATTCATTATTGTAACCCCAAGCTCCATATTTATAATCAATGGATGGTAATTAAAATTTTTGTTTTATTTTATATTGTTCTTAATTTGTACCATTTTATTTTTTTATTCTATTATGATAAAATACAAATCAAATGAACAAGAATCTATATGATTTCATAAAAACCCATTTCTTGCGATGATTTGAGTGTGTTTGTCTCTTTTCTCACTCATCTTTATTGAGTGTTTTTATAGATCATATTATTTGATGAAATTCAGAATTTATAACCCATTAATATGAATTATTTGTTATTGAGAACAATTATAATAGATACCCAAATCTATTCATCCCATCACATTGTTTATTTGACACCTTGATTGAGTTTTGTTCTTACATCGATATATCTTTATTGATTTAGAGCGATCACTGATAATAAATATCATTGATTGATAAAATATTAGTTTTCAAACTAGTAATAACTCACATAACATATGGGTTTATTTATTTATAAATTTAGTAATCAATTATTCTTCCCATTTCCCTTAAGATAGATGATGGTTGATCATCAAGGGACACTCATTAGGTTGATCATGATTTCTCTCACTACTTTCTCTCACTTAGTAACATAGTTTCAAATTTTTTCTTAAAATATCAAATTCCCAAAACTCTTAATACAATTATATAACTATTAAAAAAAATAAACTTAAATTATTTAACTAATTATATATCTAGAGATGTCCAAGATTTCCTTATATACTGCATAAATTCTAGTAAAAATATAAACATATAATTTGACTCGCTTGAAAACAAGATCATTGGTACCACTTGTGGGAGTTCTAGATGAAGGATGTATTTGATCGAGTAAGAGATGATCCAATATTACTAAAGGAAGAGGTTAAGATAAGGATGAATGACTGCATGTCTATAAGTGTAAGTTATAACATATAATTTTTTTACTAATGAAGTGTTTGTTTACATAGTGAATTAAAAAAATAAAAAAATATAACTGTTGAAAAAAAGAGGGAGAGTAAAATTCATTTGTTCAAGATATTTTAGGTGTATAGCCAGATGGGAGCGAGTGGAGACACAACAAGACAGGAAAATTCTTGTTCAAGAGTGGGATATTGAGGGAATATTCCTTGTATTCTCCCTCTCCAATTCCCTGATGGCCTTTATTTTTTATTGATTTTTGATAATCCAACTTTCAAGGGGTGAGGTCGAACCCTTACAATGATTGTAGGCATAAGTATCACATGGATCATAGGACATAGAAGAATTCATTTCCTGTAGGCTTCAAACATTAACTACATCCCAGAGTAACTATTTGGAACTGCCTCTCCCCTGCATCTTCATCGTGAAATCAATTATTCACCTTCACATGGTTGTTCAGATAGGCTTTCCTATGCATGCACAGGCTTGTCCGGATGGTTGATTCCATACACTCTCATAATGATTTTTTTTGGGAAAAACGTTGTGCTGGGAAATAATATTGAACTAATTTATTTCTTCTCTCTCTCTCTCTCTCTCCAATTATGAAATATTTTATTAATTGGTTTTCTGTGCTTCTTTCCTATTTAAATATTTTTTCTGAAAATTAGTTTTTTAATAAAAACATTGAAGTAGCACATTATGGTTAATCAATAGATTAACTTAGATGAAAAAATAAAAGTCATTATTTATGACTGTGTTGTATGTTTTATTTGAGGAACTACATAGTTAAACCATCACTTACTTCTTAAGAGAGAAAGTAGGTAGTTTCTTTTTAGTGGATGTCGATCTAGTTGAACATTTATATAAATGACGGGATATATTTTAATCAATCAATCAAATTAACCCTTCTCAATCATTGTTTAATCACTAATTATTTTTTATATACATCTTATTATGAAATCATCTCAACTTGTTTAATATTTCTCTTGATTATAACTGTTTTTTTTTTATTTTAATTTCTAATTTCTAATTATTTTTTTATTTTTTTCTTGGTTTTGAACTCACAATTCACCTTCCTAGAGGATTGATACCCTTATTTCCTCTCTCTAGGTAGTTTCTAGGTTTTAAATTTTATTAATATAATGGATAGTCTATCAAAATTTTGATTTCATTATAGGGGAATATTTCACATGTCCAAGTCAATTTTTTAAAATGGAAAACACACACACAGATATATATATATATATATATATATATATATTTAAATCAATCAAATCTCTTTAAAAAACAAAAATATGATGTTCATTTAAATTTATTTTTAAAATTTGTTTTGTGTATTCACGCAATATATTCTTATTAATATTGAGATCCAATAGTACAAAATATTGAAAAGAAATTAAGGGCTATAAAGAGTGAAAAGGTAAAAATGGAATATCTGATATAGAGAACATTTGCTAAAAATGGACAAAATATTCAAACTAAAATGATTCATAAAAACATTGAATGAGCTAGGATAAGGGAGTATCAACTTCATCAAGTGTTAAGAAATACAACTTCTCATATTTTAACAACTATAGCCCATAATTACGAGTTGAAATATTCATATCTCTCACTATTTCCCGAGTTTAATAGAATTCTTAGGGAGGACTCTATAGACGTCATTAGGTATTATTATAACATATTGCAATAAGAAAATTCAATTATTTAGTAAGGGTGATTTGAAAATGATTGTTTTACATTTATATTTAAAGGATAATGATATAAATTATATCTTATATCTAGAAGAAAATATTATTGAGACATTGGAAGTGTACTATTTTTTAAAATTAAATTCAACCCTAAAGTATAGGGAGGAGTTCTTAGAATTAAAATAAAAAATTTCTTCAAAGAGGGTGGATAAGTCTCTCATGAGGCATAGTATAGTTTTAGGGACCTACCTAGGTAGATTCCACATCACCAAATCCCTTTACATCTTGGAACAGATTCTTTTTATGAAGGTCTGTCACCATTGGGTCTATAATTGGTAGACTACTCTACTGGAAGAGTTATGTACGTAAAAATAATGAAGAGATTAGGAATTTTTGTATTACATTAGCTCTTAATTTACAACATAAAATTCAAGAAGAAGAAGAGTAAATATATAAGATAACAACACTATTTAGGGATGAAAATAAACTCCAACCTACATGATATTAAAGATAAACTCCAATATATAATGAACTAAAATGTAAAAAAGGTGTTAATAAAGTTGGATATCATAATCCAAACCAATCTATTAGAGAAAAATTCCCCCAGGTTAATATTTTTGAACTCCCTAAAAAATACTACACAAACATTTATATGGCTTTAAAACTACATGAAAATGTCAGTTTTCCCAAATACAACCCTAGGATATAAGACAAAAATAATCTATTTTCAAATAATTATAATTTTTTATGTATAAATCATCCATGTTTTCTTGGAAAGAACCAAGAATTATTAAACCTCGTTTTTTAGATTTGTCTAGGCAACAATTATAAAATCAACATAGGTCTAAGTCTTATAATTATTGAGAGAAATTGATGGGCATTTTCTAATATTTTATAAGAAAATTTGATTCATAAAAGGATCAAAATGATTTTGAAAAAGATAAGACTAATTATAATATACACAACATTGATCTATAATTGGTGTAGATAGCTAGAGATGTTACATCAAGATATAAGGGAAAGATTTCAATCACCACATAAATTAATTTTAGGTATAATTCCATGGTTTCTACAAATAAAATTAGTTTAAAAACACAATAAAATGAAATAAATGACCTTAGGAATTTTCAAACTAAAAATATATCTGAATCAATAACTCAAAAACTAGGTAACACTAAATCTGGAATTATGGAAACACTATTAAAACTAAAATAAATCATGTTTTTACACCTCAAAAATAAGAGTAAAAAAACTTCATATTAAATAATAATAAATGAAAATAAAAACATGAAGAATAAATTCAAGAATTTATCATTTTCTATGGAATATTCCCCATCCATCAATTTATCTCATAGGTTAAAACCCAAAAATAACAAACAAGAGTTTCTATAATTCCTTAGGATTTTAAATAATCTCTAACTGAACATCACTTTCCTTCAATCCTTTATTCAAATGGCCTAATATTTTAAGTCACTCAATAAAATTGTTAAAAAATAGAATTTGGAATAATTTATTTCATACAGACACCCTAAAGACTGAAGTTTAATCATTACAAAAATACAATGAAAATTTAATGATCTTAGGATTTTTGTCATACCATACACATTAGAGAATATAGGTAAGCTGAATTATATTTGAGACCTTGTTGTTAACATCAATATTCTTCTTTTCTCACTATTTAAACAGCTGAGAATAAGAGAATTATAAACGACCACTATTATGCTTCAGTCAAATTATCGATATTTCCCACATCCTATTGAAAAACTCAATAAAAAACTTATAAGAGTTTGAAAGCTATGTAACCTATTGATTTTCTATTTTTAGACAAAGCATGTGTTAAGAAAGTACCTACAATACATGGTTGAAATTTATTACCCATATTGGGGGATGTTATTTATGTGTCTAAGGGATAATTTATTTTTATGTTTAGGGAGAAAAAAAGAAGAGTTTAATGTCTTTAAATATGTGAAAGAACCTACATTTGAAGTGAAATGTTTATGGGTTTAAATGATGGAAGAAGATGAGTCATTAGATCATCATGAATAAATATATAAAGAATACATAAATGAAGAAACCCCTTTGTAAGTTGAATTTATTTCCTAAATATTATGAAATTTCTAAAAATGATAATATGGATGTTTTTATAGAGATATAAAGCACCTCTATCCCTGATAAGATAAACTTTTATGAAGATAAATTTTTATTCATAAGATTAAGTAAATTTTAGGAGAACTTGAGAATTATTTAACTCCTTAAAAAATAGGTATATTACTTTGATATGTGTTACAGTGTTAACTTATAACAATATGATGAATTTTCAATGAAACTTTTTAAAAATATATCAAAATTTGGAAAATAGTGGGTTGTCCACTTTGGACTATAGTGAGTAAAAAAATTCACATTTATAAATTTAAAATATATCTAGGTTTCAAAATCTCTATAATAATCACATTAAATAAATCATTCCATCTTGACCCAAGAGTATCCAAATAAGTTAATAGGCACCATAAATTAATCTTAAAGTCTTACCTTCTTAGTTGAAATATTCATTTTTGGGTGAGAAATATTTACTTCTTATAATAAATTCGACTGAACTATAAGAAACTCAATAGTAAAAGTTGTTGAATGTCTTGAAAAAGTTCAAAAATACCAATGGATGGATTATTTCTTATCTAAAATGGATTATACCTTATTTCTGTATGCAAGAAATACCAATGTAATCTGACTAAAAATCAAGATTTAAGGGAGAAAGGTGGCTTAATACCAATATGGAAGTGGTTTTTAGGGATGAAGTGATTAAGATAATTTATGATGGGATTATTTACCCCATTTCTAACAGCTGTTGGGCTAGACTTGACCAATTTGTTTCAAATAATAGAGGTTTCATTATTTTTATAAAAGAAAAAAAGAACAAATTCAGTTAGAAAATCAACTATATGGAGTGTCTATATTGACTATATGAAGATGAATCTTGCAACTAATAAAGATCATTTTCCAATGCAATTATTAGATCAAATACTTGATAGGTTTTTTAGGAATGAATTTTTCAGTTTTTTAGATGGTTATTCTTGGTACAACCAGATTCATGTAGCCCTAGAAAACTAGGAATATACCACTTTAATATACCCATTTGGAACATTTTTTATGGATAAATACCTTTTGGTTTATTTGGTGGGCTGAACAACTTTTAAAGTTTAATGATGACTATATTTTTTCTATATGATTTATAGAATAATAGACGTGTTTATGGATTGTTTCCCCATTGTTGGATGTACTTTTGATAACTTTTTAAAAAATATGGAACTTTTTTTAGAGAGGTGTATAGAAAATAATCTTGTCCTTAATTGAGAGAAATTTTAATTCATGGTTACCAAAGGCACTGTTCTAGGAAACAAGGACACTAGGTGGGTTATATAGGTTGATAATGTTAAGATAGGGGTTATTGAGAAGTATCCCCATCCTAATAATATCAATGTTGTTAGAATATTTTTAGTCTATGGAATATTTTACTAGATAATTATAAAATATTTTTCTAAAATCATTAGGCCTCTATGATCACTATTGTAAAAATATGAACCCTTCCTATTTGATTAAAAATTCTTAGAATCCTTCATTTTTTTAAATATAAACGCACTTATTCACCCATTTTCACTTACCCTAATCATAAGTTTCCATTAGAAATCATGTGTGATGATATTGATGTGGTCATTAGATCATTTTAAGGTAAGAGGAAAGAAATCAAGTTATATATGGTGTATTATGATAGTGGGTTTCTAGATAGTTCCCAAAGGAATTACAACTCTACTAAGAAATAGTTTTTTACTACAATGTTTCCTATATATATGTTTAGATGGTATTATATAGGGTCCAAATTCATAGTCTTAACTAACTATTCATCCTTGAAATATATTATTTCAAAAAAATATTCCAAACCTTGATTGATACAATGGGTACTTTTTCTAATGGATTTTTGTTTAGAGATTAAAGATAATCATGGTTCTAAAAATGTAGTGGTTGACCACTTTTATAGGCTTCTCAAAACATGATTTGATGGTCCTAGGGATATTAATTCTTCTTTTTCTGATGAAAAACTACTTTCTTTAACAATTAAATAATCTACTTCAATTGTATATTTTTTAAATTTCTTAGCTTTTGGAGTTTTTCTAAGGAATTTACACAAAACCAATGGAAGAAATTATTTTTTCAGATAAAATACCACTTTTGGGATAAAAATTCATTGTTTAGGAGGTGTGTTAGTGGTATTAATTATAAGTGTATGACTGAGTAAGAGATGTTTCCCATTCATTGAAAGTTTCGATTCGTCACCATGGGGTGACCATTATAGGGGAGAGAGAACTACTTAAAAAAATTGTATGGTTTTTACTAGCAAACACTCTTTAATAATCCTATATGTTTGGTATTTTTCTATAATAAGTTGAAAATGCTGGGAAATTTTTTGTAAGAAATAAGAGCTTCATGAGAAAGGATTTTTAGAAGTATTAAATTCTGATGTTTTGGGGTTATAATTAATGGGTAAATTTCTGTGTTTTTATGGGAATGAGTACATATTAGTGGCTATATATTATGTTTCCAAGTGGGTTCATGTTGCATAACTTCATAAAAATATAGTAAACTATATGGTCAAATATATAATAAATATTATCTTTTCAAGGTTTGGAGTGCCCATATATTTTATCACCTACAAAAAAACTTTCTTTAAAAACTTTTAGTTCAAATTTTTCATGGAAAAATAATTTTTCTTTGAGATAATTAGAGAAAACATTTTGAGAACAAAATTGATTAGATTAGAGGAGAATCCTACAAAAAGTCTTCAATATACAAGGAGATTAATAAATCTTTTCATGATCCCATCATCCAAAATAGAGATTTTAAAGTTGGTTAGACGGTTTTTCATTTTGATTGTAGACATAGATGTTTTTCAAGGAAACATAAATACAATTGCGTTGGACCTTTTACCATTCTTATAGTGTTTGTTAATGAATCTATTAAACTTATATGAAGTTATAAGTGTCCATTTAAATTAATAGGAAAAGTGTTAAGAATTATTTTTAAGGGAAGCTAAAGATATTGGATTCCATTTATCTACTAAGAGATTGATCTTTCATTAATGTCCAACCAAAGAATTAAAACATAGTTCTTCATGGAATTCAATACATGGTCATCCTTATGTGTTTTATTTTATTTTTTTAAATATTAAAATTCTATTATGATCTACCTATTTATCATTACTTTTCTGAATGGATTTAATTCTAGGATTTTCTCTCTCTTATTAGATAATTATGCTACTAGGAAAACATTTTTTAGAACCGAATTTCAACATACTTTAGGGATAATTTAAATTTATTAACATATTTCAAGATGAGATATAAGTTTAAGGAAATTGAAATACCATTCCTTTAACCTTTAAACTCCTTTTATTTCCCTTTTTAGCTTTAATGTTTCTAGTTTTAATTTTTAAATTTCAATTTACGGGTGAGGCATTTTATTACCCAAATAATTTTATTCACATAAAGAGGGAGGTTGAATTTGGATGCAACAACCAGTGGAAATATCTTTCATGCTGTGATTTTTTATTATTGAGAGAAAATTTTATTTTTTAACTTTATTATAACCCTTTAAAGATGGTTTAACTGTTGGAATTCTAAATCTATTTCAGCTAAATTTTCAATATTTTTATTTCTACCATGATATTCAATATTGAGGACAATATTGAATTTCAGGTGTGGGGAAGGAGCCTTAGATGTGATCAGATGCATTCAATATTGTAAAATTAAGAAAATCTAATTTGTTTTTAAAAATTTCGGTTTTCCAATTTATATTCTCATTTTAATTTGTTTACAAGAGCTTTGTATGAATTTATTTTAATTTTAGTGGCATGACATAGTAAGATAATTTTTTATTTTTAGTCACGTGACTATTTTAATTTGAAAAGTTCATGAAGCTAGATCATAATAATTTGTAAGGCACTTGAGAAAAATAAAATATCACAAGCCTGGATTATATGATATTTTGACCAAGCCACATATGAATTTTTCATTTCCATTCTTAAACTCACATGAGGATATCCCTAAACTGAAGACATGTAAATTTATACCTAGGTATGCCAAGATTGATTTCAATATTGACCAAAAGAAATCAAACATTGAAATTGACGGCATCCGAAGAATTAAGAAAAATGTGACCAAACCAATATTTGAGAACTATTATAGTTAACATGAGATGAACTCAAGTTGCATGAAGCACATCATTCAAGGAAGAAATATAGATTTGATGAGCCTAGTTTTCTTAAGTTCATTCAAATATGGGGCTTCAAAGGATCAACTGACACACTATAAACAAGTAAATAGATGACCTAACAAAAACATCTTGAGACGATTTCAAGTTTGGGTTAGAATAATGATAATGGATACCAACTAAAATGTCAAATCAACTACATAAATTTAATTTTTCCCTATGTAGGTTCTCAATAGTGAGGATGGGGGCCTGATCACCCCATTACTTTAGTTCATAGTTAGAAGGAATGAACACATCACCTATTTTACGTTATGTATAATTGAGTTTAACAAATAACCAAAATAGTTTTTGATCCTTCTTTTAGCTCCTTAGTTTTCATGATCGACTGATTTGGATGTTGGATAAGTGTGATAAAGACCATATAAAATTTCTCTAAAGAGTTTAGATGAGATCATTACTTTATTAAAATTGTTTGATGTCAACATAGATCAGAGCTTATGGTGTTGTTGTATTCTAGAAATGGTCGAAGACCAGATTTTCAAGTGTTGAATATATGTGATGATTGGAGATAGTGATTCCCTATTTTGTTGGAGATATCCTAATACAGTTAGTACCACTTATGGGAGTCACCGATTAGGACTATATTTTATAGAGAAATATATGACACAATATTCTTGAAGGAAGAGGTTAAGTCAAGCAGGACTAACCACATGTTCAAAAAATAAATGGAAAATTTGGAAGTTTCATTTTACTAAGGTGATAATTTTTGAGATAGTGAATTAAAAATATATAAAAAGGGAGTGTGGGAGAGAAGGATTCATTTTTTGAATATATTTTAGGAGTAGAACTAGATGAGAGTGATTTAAGACATAGAAAAGTAGGAAAAGGGTTGTTCAAGATAAGGAGATCGATAGAAGATTCCTCAAATTCTTCCTCTTGCGTTCAATTTCATATGCTTGATTTTAAATTTTTATATAGTTTTTTTCATAATTATTTTTAGTTAAACATTTTGATGGTTAAATATGATTGAACTAATTCATCCATTCCCTCTCTTCATTTATGAAATATTTTTCTAAATAGATTTTTGTTTTTATTTCTAATTGAAAGAATTTTAATTAAAAGAAGTTCTTTAATAAAAATTTTGATACATCACATAAAGGTTAATAAACAGATTGAATTTGGGGATAACATTGAACTCATTATTTATGCCTGAGATAAAAGCTATATTTATGGAACCATAGAGGTTTACCATTATTTTATTACTTTTTTGACATTCAATATGATGTTTCTTTTTTGTGGATATTGATCCAATTACACATTTACATTAATAAATTTTTATATTTTAATGAGTCAATAAAATTTCTCCCTACTCAAACATCATTCAATCACCGATTATTTATTGACATTATTCTTCTTGTGACATCAACTCAACTCATTTCAAATTTCTTCCAATCATCACTAATTTTTTAGTATTTTCAGGTTTGGATGTTGTTTCTTTTTTTATTTGAATTATTGATTGCACACTCACAAATCACATTCCCTGAGGTTTAATAACATTAATACAATTATTTGGGTAGTTTATAGGTTTTTTATTTGATAAATTCCAATGAGATTCTATCAAATATCATGGAAAACTCGCCCTCAAAATGTCTTACTCTTTTAAACCGTCACATTAGGTTTCAGGACAACCTAAACCATTCTCGATTCAAACTATGATTATTTATCTGGGGTTATCTCAAACTACTTAAAATAATTCCATAACATAATAAATCCTTTAAAATGGATTGTAAATATAATGTGATTAACCAAAGAATATCCTCCTAGAGTGTCTAACTAGGTGTGAAATCTTAGGTCCACTCATCATGCATCGAATGAAGACCTATTTAATACTCAATAAACTGTTTTCAAGGTTATTACACCTAGGTGATTTTTTAGTGCAACCATATCTACTTTCTAGTATCCAAACAAAGATATAATTTCTATGAGAATCACACAATCTCTACTTTACCAGAATTTTTTGGTTGTTTTACTATACAGTGAATTATTCTGAGAATTTTCCCTAATGATTTCTCATTCTAATTCCCAAAAAACATAAAAGATACAATATTATCTTAACTAACCAAAAGGGTTATCTAAACTGTTGAAATTTTGATCAAACCTAACTTCTCAACCCTTGAAAAAATTTACAAATATTAAATCATTATCATAAAATGACATCCTAATCTTCTAAAACTATTTAATCCTAAATCATATACCAACTTTAGTGACCTTAATTTAATTTTCCTTTAATTACATGATTTATTAAAAATATTACATTACATACATTAAAATTATATTTTAATTTTTTAATTTTATTTAATTCTAACACATCACTAAAAAATATAGAGTATGTATTTCTCATCAATTGTACATTTTTCCAACTACCTTAGGAACTATTTAATCCATAATAAGTCTTCAATATATCCCATAAAATTTCCACACATACTATTCTTCTAGACACATCACATGTAATATTTTCCTTCCTAAACTAGTGAAATTGAAACGTATAATGTGTGAGATCAAATGATTAGTAAGGGAAAATGTATATGAGAAAATATCATTGAATAAATAAGGAATAAATAATATGACAGGAAGTAAATGACAATAAAATATTACCATATAATGGTTCACATGATTTTTAAATAAATCCATAGATGATAGAACTATATAAATAATCACATTGATAATAACAGCTGATTTCATTATGAGAAAATACATAATGTTTAACTTGTCAATGCCTTGTTCCAAGATATTATATACTGTCATGTACATGCACTAGGACATCTACTTTCTATAAATAATACATCTAAGATATAATAAATTGGTAAACATACATCAAATAACCAAACTAAATTGTTTCATGAGGCTAACTAATGCATCGAGGGGATATTTTAGTCTAAACCCTTCACTAATTGAGCCCAATGAATACATCCTATAAAGGAACTAATAAGATATAAAATACATAACCATCATTCCTTAGTAATTTAAAAACACATGAATTGGAACAAAAAGTATAAATTTTTTCTATATTTCCCCATTCAATAAATGAAATATATTTCTAGGGATACATCTCTCAAACTAACACCATATAAAGTAATAGATATATGGTTAAATCCATAATTTTACTAATAAATAAATGGAATAAGTTTCCATGTATGCATCCCTCAAACTAACTCTCTATTTAATAATGGGTATGAAATTAAGTTAATAATTTCCCAAATAAATGAATGGAATACCATGATCATAATATATCCATATAAATAAAGTGGATGGTATTATTAATTCATATTCTAAGATTAGAATAATAAATTTAAAGTATATTGACATAGATGAATAAAACCTTCCTTGGAAACACATATCAAACGTTATCACATTATAAGGGACCAAATATTAGATTGCTTGGTACCATGATTTTAATCATCCAAAAGAGAATAGTATGAGAGGATTTTAAAAGAGATACATAAAATATAACTCTACAGGAGGTAAAATATTTTTAACAAAAAGTTGAAAATGGAACTGAAATGTTAAAAGTGATTTTATAAAACATTTATATCAATACCATAAAATGAGGAAGTTGGGAGCCAAATAAAAAGTCATTTTCAAAGTGGAAACATGTGAAATAATTTTAAAAAAAATTACTTTAAAAATAATCCCAATAATAGGGACATAAAAATCACATAAATTATTTCTAAAGGAAATGTGGAGTAGAAGATAAAACAAAGGAACCAGTAGGGAAAACCATTTTAATATATTAAAATAAATTTATTGAAATCCCACATCTTCAAAAGGGTAATAAAAATTATTTTTTAAAATGTTAAAAGGATAATTTGAGGTTTATAAGAGACATTACATAATTGGGTTTCCAAATATAAAAGATAACATTGATGGGAATGAACAACTTGGATATTGAGGAAAAAGAGATTACCTGGGAAGGATGATGATTATTCTTAATAATGTTATACTTTAATCAGAAATAGATTCATCAAGGAAAAATATTTTAATTAAAAACTATGTTTTTTCTAGATTTGAGTAAAAAATACAATATAATATAATTTTATGGGTTTAGAACCCAATCATTGAATAAACAAGTTCAATGAGAAAAATCATAACTCAAAGAAAGAAGTTTGAGTTTTCAATATCCTTTACGGCTTAAGAAACATTTTCATAAAAACTATTGAAAGAGATTGATTAAAATTGAAATTAAAATACCATTAAGATAAAATAAGTCCTCATATTATACAACTAATAGGTAGTATACACATAATAAAAATGAACCTAGGTGCGTAAACAAAACATGTCTGAAAGAAAGGAAATTAAGATGAAACACCCTTACATTATCGTTATCTTTCAAATTGAAAACCCACGAAATTTTGAAGATGATATGGATTATTAAATACATTATATTTAATGAAAAAAATCATGATAAAAAAAATAAATTTCCAATATAAACACAAAGGAATCATTTAGTTGTATTCATTATATATTAATGAAGAAAAATTGAGATGTAAAAACCCATACAAATAATCATGCTTAGTCGAGCATTCTCTAACCTCCTGTATAAAAAAATAACTATATTAATCATCTATTTTGAAATCTTATTCATACATATAAATTTTTTTAATCATAATTTATAATAATATTTTAAAAATATATTGTTCTATTATATTTTATATTCACCATAAAATTTTATTAGTTTTGATTGTTTGTTTAGTACTAGTTTCATAATGGTGGCGCCGATTCTTGTTTATAAATTGAAAATTAATAATTATGATATAATTATAGGTACTATAATAGATATTTTATAATTACATATTATATTATAATTTATTTTGATATGTTTTTTTAATTATGATTCATGATGGTGAAGTCAACAATGAGCTTGTTTTAGTATATTTCATCAAACAAAAGGGTGGTACATTAAAAATATGACAACTATTAATACAACCTTAACAGAAAAATTGAAAAATTATTTTAAAAATTATTTATAATAAAATAAGTATTTAATTTTATATATTTCTCCATTATATAAGTTCATATAATTGTCTATGTAAGTGGTTAAACTGACCTAAATAAGAACAAGCAATAGCCTATAGGTGAGAATGGTTAAAAAATTATTCTTTTTGCATAATATTATTGTTAAAGAAGCATAATGATATTATTCATATGATATTAAGGAGGTGAATGCCATTTTAATATATATTTTTTAATATTAAAATACTAGAAAAAAATTAAATATGTCACTTTCGTGGAGGTTGTAGTCAAAACGTTAACACGTGTAACATATTTATTTTACATAGAATAGGAGGAAGGTAGGGAAAAATTTATATTTTTTTGCATATTTATAATTTATTAATACTATATGTATCCATAAAATATAGTTTCGGTAAAATTTAGGTAAATCAATTATGAAAAATCAAACATGTCATTCATGGATGTGGTAGTTTCATATACGCATGGCGATGTATTTATTTTTAAAATGGTTTTAGAGGAAGTTAAAAAATAGATATTACATCAGTATCATAATATTTTTTAATAATATTAAAACTGATTTTTTCATACTCTCATGGATAGTATACCTTTGAGGTAGTAGAAGAAGAAGACAATTAAGAGTGCTTGATTGAGAATATCACTACTCCCTTTGGATGTTGTCTATTAGGAAAAACCTTAAGTATCCTTAACATGGTATTTTGTAAGGTAAAAGGATTATAAGAAATGGGGAGAGAGTATAGGAGAGACAAGGGTTTCATTTTGGTTGAGATAATTCTATATAATGTGTTGAAAAATGGGGTGTAGGTGAGCTGTCATGAACCAGCCCAGGTTGACCCTGAACTGGTCACCCGAGCCAGTCTGTGAAAAGTCTTGAGGGGTGTTCCCGATCCCCCGGGAGGACAACCAATTCCAGGCATCAAAGTATAAATGATGGAATTATTTAATTCCAAGAGATCAAACCAATACCAGATAAATAAATAGAACATACAGAGAATGGAGCCAAATGATAACTTATTCTTAAATAAAAAAATAACTGATCAAGATAAAAAGTACCACTAAAAGAACAAAACTAGAAACAAGACCCCGCTACAAAGATCTCTGTGTAACCCATTAGTCACCTCCAAACAGAAGCCCAAAACTGCTCCCACATGAGAATCCACTATGAAAATTCTGATAAATAGCTAAACCTACAACTGAAATGGTAAAGGATAGGTGTGAGCACAAAAATTCCTAGTAGGGATGCAAACAACTAAACCACTAAATCCAAGTGTTTCCTTACCCAAAGTTTTTGTTAGGTTCACTAGGGTAGATACATTGAGGGGGGGGGGGGGGGGTAAATCAGGGTATGGCTTATTAAAAAAACTCGCCCTTTTGATCTTGTTTTTTTGTTAGAAAAAACACTCATCTCTCTCCTTCTCGTTGCAGAGTATGAATGAATCTTAATTCCTGAAGAGGACGCAAAAATTTTACTTGGTTCACCCTCACTAGGCTATGCCCATGGAGATTAAACCAGTGATGTTTCGATGTACCAGATACACTATAAGTGCACTGCTGTTTAAAAGTTCGAAGCAGACTCATTGTCTTTCCAAGTTTATAACCATTCATAATTTGAGAACACACTGCTCACTCAACTGAAGTGAGATCACTGCTTCTTCAGATTATCCAATCACAGTTTATAGACCTGTAGGTCTCCTCATTATCACTAATGAATGCATCATCCAATGTATGTAGATTCTATGTTGATGTCCAACATTCACATGCAGAGGAATATCACTTTTCACTGGGTGTACCGGGCAACCCCAATTTTTACGCGTAGCCAACACTGGGCCTTGCGTGTAATTCCCTACTTTTGCGAAAAATCCACTTTCTGAGGAAAACCAATTTTACGCACAACTAATTATTTTACCTAAAACAACCTTCTTTATGTGAAACAACATTTTTATCCATAGCCTGATCTTTATGCGCAACCTTCTTTTTATGTGCAACATTTTCTTTATGCGCAAACACTTGACTTTACACGCAAACTTGAGGTTTATGCGCAACTCCCTTTGTGTATTCCTATTTCAGATGCCATAGCTTGAATAATATCTAAGTCTTAAGCTTTTTCGAATGAGGGGGGTCACTTCATATTTATAGGCAAAATCAACCACTGCACACAAAACCCTACTTCCGCATGTAATCCCCTTTGAGCGTGAAAAATACACCTTTGCGCAACACTGTATTTCACTCAATGCTCCAATTTTTTACGCACCTCATACCTTTTCCATTTTTCAAGCCTCTGATCTTGAACCTCCTCTTGCATGAAAAGCTAAATTACTCTATTTAATGTATCAATCTATTATTTCTTGTACCACTTTCTTTTTCTGCGCACCACTCTAATTTTGCATGCACCTCACGCCTTTTCCAATTTTCGAGATTCTTCTCTCGAACAACTTTTTGAAAAAAAACATCCCATCACTATTTAGTGCACCGCGCCAATATTTCATGAACTGTAACACCTCGACCCCAGTTATCCAGAGTTGGTTAATTATTACATAACATTGGCATGATCACAAAGATCAAGTCTCAAAAGCCTGATTAGTTTAGTAGCCTTGGAATCACTAGATACATTCATAAAGTTTTCATTAAATCATAAAATGAAAACTACAACAACATATTGTCTTCACAGTCATATCCCCTTATACTATCCATGCAGGTCATTCATAAAATACTTCTTCATGTCCTGGGAAAAATAAAAAATTGAAAGGGGTGAACTCAAATTCCCAATAAGTATTACAATATATCGGAAACTTTCATAAATAATCATAAACATTTAAGGCAGTGTATAACTAAAACAAAAGCCCTTTAAACTGGAAATTCATCATAATATGGAAGAAATAAAATGAAATAATTTTATTCACTTATTCACATGGATATTCTACTAGTTGAATAATCACATGCAATGTAAAATCCCAAGTAAGTAATGAATAATAGATATTTTTATCTATGCCTATTAATGAATTAGATAGTGTTTTAGAGGCTTAAAATGAAAATAAATCCAATCTTAAGCATGGAATACACTAATATTTTTAAAAGATTGTTTTACTGACTTTTAATGGAAAACCATTTTTGAATCTATATTTTGACAATTTTATAAACTATGTTTGTCATAATAAACTTATTCTCTATGATTGGGACATCAAAATTTACTTTGTGTGAATTTTTGGTATTTTTCTGACAATGTTCATTTTTTAATGAATAGTGAAAAATACTGCATTTTACATCAAAACTGCTTCTTAATCTAATTTATTTATATGATTATATTATCTTTTGAATTGGTCTTAATTTGTAATTAGAATATATTTTTACCATTTAATCCAATGGTGGTCATTGGAATCAATTTCACTTTGAAATTGGACTTAAACTGGTGTCAATCTTTTGATACTTATTGTTTCATAAAAACACGCTATTTGCTCTGACAGCGGGAATTAATTATTAAATTAATTAATGTGACTTGTATGTTTTGAATTTTGTAAAATATACTTCATTTTTTAATTCGGAATATCAAATATAGCTTAGGGTGAATTTTTGGTAATTTTCTGAAAAACTTCAATTTTTGATGAATAGTGAAACCACTAAGTGGTACTTATAAAAACTGATTTTTCTGTTTAAATGAAATTTTGCAATCATTGTGTTTTGAATTTCAAAAATCCAACATACATGGTTGTCATTAATAATTAAAATGTGGTTCAATGAGATTAAAATAATTTTTTGGTGAATAGTGACTTATTAAGTTTTTAATCGCGATTAGTGGTAATTAGTGTAGTTTAAGGTAAATATAATGCTTTAATAATATGAGATGAGCTTGACACATATCCTACCCTCATTGGTTGTGTCATGGCCGACCCAGAAAAGCCATGGGTCAACTTGGGGACCCCATGGACCCACTTTGTTTGGAAAATGACATAAATATCTTTTTATTTAATGTAAAAGTAAAAATGACACAAACATAATATGTTTTACGAAAACAATTTTTACATGGGGTTATAAAGATCATATTTTTGATTATAAATAGTCATTGGAAATCTAAAAATATTTCCCACATCATAGTATTTGTTTTATAATTTTTAGACATTATATAAATTAAATTATTTATGACATCATGATGATGCAGCGATGACCTCATTGTTTAACGATTTAAATAAAATGGAAAGATAATGTAAAATCTAAAACCTAAACATGTCCAAAACCTATTGGATGGTAATATTTATAAGCCTTATCATCTTATATTCGAAATATATCAATTTGGGACCTTAGAAATTCGAAACACTATTGAAAATAAAATAATAGTTTAATGATTTCCAAAAGTGCCCCTCCTCTCCTCTTATAAAAGGCCCCCACCTCTACCTCATTTCACACACTCCTAAAGCCTTTGGCTCAGCCAAACCCTACCCATTTACTCTCTCCACATCCCTCTCCTAATCCTAGAGGATTCCCTTTGGGCAGAATCCTTTCAAACGAAGCCTTTAGGCTCAAATCAAAAGGAGTTACACTTTTAAAGGTAATTCATTCTCTCATGTTCATTTGTTTTATTTTTCTTCTCCAACCCCCTAAACTCTTTTTATTTACTTCTTTTGTAACAAAACCAGTATCTTCAATACACTAGGATGTTTTTATAAGATTTATTCGAGATACACTGTCACACAACTACATCAAATGGTTAAAGAACATACGGTTTCCGTGGATGGCGAAATTCTGCCTCCCGAAACGATGATTGTTCAATACTCATTTAACACCTTCAAAGGTGGACATTATGATGTCACTATTTTTATATATGATATAAAATATGTTTATTCTTTCCTTAAGATTCTGTATTTTTCATTTATGGCATATCATTATTGTTTCCATTATGGGTAAACACGATATCTTCATTTTAGGAAGTGCAGACTACCGCCCCTGAAAGTGATTTGATTCGTTAATACCATATGTGGGATGTGTAAAGGATAAAGTTAATGATATTATATATTTTATTATACTGTAATTATAATATACTCTTATATCATTATGATTCCATTCCAGAAAATACGAAATAGAAATGGAAGTAGCGTTCATGCGTACGTACAGCTTACCGTCTCCATGAACGGTGCATTTCATTTCTTACCTCTAAATGTGATGTAATATTATAAATACATGTATATGATGAATATATATGATATATATGTTACCCAAATCATTAATATAATTCCGGATATAACAAACCTTTGACCAAATTAACAACATGTAAGTGTAAGAAGTCTATTTTTGACATAAGAACCAAATACCGACAAAATGAACATTATTAACTTAAATGATTACATGATGTTCATAACATGGTATAAAAGTAATAATGAACTTGAAAAAGGTTCTTAAGCAAATAGAGATTAACTCAAGTTTATTATTCAAGAGATTAAAGAACGGTCGGGTCAAGTCGGATACGAGGTATGGGACTTCGTCTCAATCTCCTTTCATTGAGGCATATTTTGTTTTATACACAACCTTCTTTTATACGGTGTATAAACCCCTTTGACTTTTATATTTATCCAAAAGGAATCTTTTTTTACGAAGCGTTTTACAAAATGACAAAAGGGAATGTTTTTGTCGTACGTATGCGGCGACAACGACTTCTCCACCGTCGTGACCGTTATTTGAGTTTCGGCTTCCTCTACAAGCCATACCTTCATTCTAAAAGAAAAATAAATACCATGGTTTACTTTTATTTTATTTTGGTATCGAAAATAGTTTTCATAATGTTTTTATATCTATGTGTTGTATTGATATCTTGTGAATGAAAGGTGGGAATGTTATGTTTCCTTTATGCATGTTTTATGTGATATGATTATATTGAGGTTCTTGGGCATTATTATGAAAACGGGTGGTTCCATGATAAACTAAGGGAGGGTGAGCCCGATATAGCTCTCCAATGCATTGGGTAATGTGAAGGAGTAAAACGTTAAGGTTTCTCCGAAGAGATTTAGGGAATATACTGTGATGGGTATTCCAAACGTAACCAAGAGGATTACTCCCTACATAATAATGTTATGAATTCCTCAAGTTACCTTTATGTCTTATGATTTCTATGATTTATTCGTGATTTGATGAGGTATGTTAAAGTGCTTATGTTTTATGGGTAAAGTAGATCTCATCCTTATGTATATATGTACCCATGTTTCCTTTCCATATTTTTATATCCCTTACTGAGCTTTTTATGCTCATCCCAAGTTTTTTTTTGAAATGTTTTTCACAGGTCAAGGGAAAGGTACATGATATGATGATAGTGTCAAGGAAGTGTCAAGAAAGAATCCATGTTTATTTTAAATATGTTTCCATTGATGGGAATGAAGAATACTATATTTATGTAACCACTTTGTTTATATGTGGAATGTAATGAAAGTTTTATAATCTAATTCTCTAAAACTCTAAACTCGAAAGATCCTCAATGTGTAATCTTGTAATAACTCAAGATTAAGTAAGGTTTAAGGCTGGGGCCTTATAGTTGGTATCAAAGGTTGGTTTAGATAACTTTAGGAGTTAGAATTCTATTAAATGATTATCCAAAAATATTTTTTTATGGTCAAATTGAAGTGATATAGCATTATAAGATTACCATGTTGCTTCATCTAAGACATGTTTGTTCAGAATGGGTTTCCGCAGAGGAAACAGGGAAGCAGTGCTAGGAAGGCATACAGAAGGAAATAACCTTCCGAATCAGCATCATGAGATGGTCGGAATTGAAACTGAATAGTTTGTTGCAGTAATGGCGCAGTTGACTCAAGCGATAAATGGTGGTGGTATTCATGCACGAGATCAGCCAGATCAACTGCAGAGGAACATGTCAGTGGTGGAACATTTCATGAGGCAACATCCCCCATCATTTAGATGATCGTCTGACCCTATGCTAGCTGAAGGGTGGATTAAATCACTGGAGAAGATTTTCGATGTCATGGGGTGTTCAGACAATCAAAAGGTTAGTCTTGCTATTTACCATTTAGAGGGTGAGGCAGATCAGTGGTGGTCGATGGTTAAAAATACCAGGGATGCTGATGAGATTGATACTCTCGACTAGGATGAATTCAAAGGTATGTTTCTTGAGAAGTATTTTCCTAAGGCTGTTTGACTTAGGATGGAAAAGCAATTCTTGGAATTGTGGCAAGAGGAAGACTCAGTGGATACCTATGAAGAAAGGTTCACTTGATTGGCAAGGTATGCACCAAATTTTATCCGAGACCTTGATAGTAAAATTAATCATTTTTACTCAGGATTAAAGCCAAAATATCGAAGGGCATTAGCTTCTCGTGAGTTTAAAAGTTATGAAAAGCTTGTTCGATGTGCTGAGAAGGTGGAAATTGAGTTTTCCGATGATCAAGTGTTCTATAACAACCAACAGAAGAAGAGACCGAGGTGGCAGGAGAAAGGTAAGAATTCTTCAAAAAAGTATGATGGTAAGAAAACTAAGTTTCCAGTTTGTGATAAATGTGGCAAAAGGAATGCTGGGGAATGTCTTCAGAATTTTGGAAAGTGCTACCGATGTGGTAAGATGGGACATAAGGCTCGTGATTGCACTGAAAAGGATCAAGGTGAAGGTAAGACCAAATTTGATTTACAGTTAGTGAAATGTTATAAGTGCAATGAGATGGGATAACTATTGATCCTGCAAAAACAAAAGTTGTGGGAGAATGGAGAAGACCCACAAATGTAACTGAGTTTCGTAGCTTCCTTGGTTTTGCAGGCTATTACCGAAGGTTTGTTAGAAATTTTTCACGGTTATCTAGTCCAATGACTAAGCTAACTCGGAAGGGTGTTAAGTTTATCTGGACAAAAGAATGTGATGATTGTTTTCAGGAATTCAAAAGAAGATTGGTGAATGCTCTAGTTTTGGAACTTCCTTCCAGGAATGGTGAGTTTGTTATATACAGTGATGCTTCGTTGAAAGGACTTGGTTGTGTCCTTATGCAGAATGATCAGGTAATTTCTTATGCTTCACGTGAGTTGAAAACTCATGAGGTAAATTACCCTACACATGATTTGGAATTAGCTGCTATTGTTTTTGCTTTAAAAATTTGGAGGCATCATTTCTATGGAGTAAAGTGTGAAATATATACTGATCACAAATGTTTAAAGTATATATTCACTCAGAAAGAGTTAAACATGAGACAAAGGAGATGGCTGGAATTAATCAAGGATTATGATTGTACAATTCATTACCATCCGGGAAAAGAAAATAAAGTGGATGATGCTTTGAGTCGAAAAAGTAATGCTTCATTAGCAATTTTGTGTTTGGAACGTGATCCTTTGGTTAAGGATTTGATGAACATTGGCATAGAAGTTGTTGGCGCAGGAAGTTCTTCTGTTTTTTTCAGGTATCAGTGAGATCGTCTCTATCAGCTAGAATCAAGCAAGCACAGAAGCAAGACAGTGAGTTGTAGAAAAAGGTAGAGCTGGTTCAGAAAGGTAAGTTGCCTGAATTCAAAATTGATAATGATTGCGTTTAGAGATTTGGTAAGAGATTGTGTGTGCCTTGTGATTCACAGTTGAAGAGAGAGTTGTTATGTGAAGCTTATAGTTCTCCGTTTTCAGTTCATCCTGGCAGTACTAAGATGTATAGAGATCTGCGGGAGTATTGCTAGTGGGATGGAATGAAAAGAGATATTGCTGATTTTACTGTGAAGTGTTTGACTTGTCAGCAGGTTAAAGCAGAGTGGCAGTTACCGAAAGGGATGCTTCAGACTTTACCAGTTCCAGAGTGGAAATGGGAGAATATATCCATGGACTTTGTTGTGGGATTACCGAAGAAATCTCAAGGTAATAATGCAATCTGGGTTATTGTTGATCGCTTGACCAAGTCTTCTCATTTCCTTGCTATACGAGATACTTTTTCCCTTGATCAACTTTCCCGTTTGTATCTTAAAGAGGTAGTCAGGTTACATGGAGTTCCTCTCTCCATTGTATCTGACCATGATCCCAGGTTCACATCTAACTTTTGGAAAGGCCTTCAGAAGTCATTGGGTACTGAATTAAATTTTAGTACAGCATTTCATCCTCAATCAGATGGGAAGTCAGAACGAACAATTCATACCTTGGAGGATATTCTATGAGCTTGTTCGATGGATTATCAGGGAAGTTGGGACCAACATCTTTCTTTGGTTGAATTTTCATATAATAACAGTTTTTATTCCAGTATACAGATGGCACCATTTTAGGCATTATATGGGAAGCGGTGTCGAACTACAGCTTTCTGGGATGAAGTGGGTGAATGGAAGTTGATGGGACCAGAATTGGTAGAAGAGATGGCAGAAAAAATTCAGCTAATTCAGAAGCACATGAGAACAGCTCAGAGCAGGCAGAAGAGTTATGCGGATAACCGGAGGAAGGATCAATCTTTCGAGGTAGGTGATCATGTTTTTCTCAAGGTTTCTCCTTGGAAAAGTGTGATGAGATTTGGTAAGAAAGGAAAGCTGAGTCCAAGGTTTATTGGACCATATGAAATTCTGGAGAGAGTTTGATCAGTTGCATACCGGGTGGCTTTACCTCCGAGTTTATCTTAGGTACACAATGTTTTTCACGTTTTGATGTTGAGAAAGTATATGCCAGATCCATCTCATGTTTTGAGTCCAGAGGTAGTTCAGCTGGAAGAGAACCTATCTTATGAGGAACAACTGGTCCAGATTCTTGACCACAGGGAGCAAGTGTTAATGAATAAAGTGATTAAGCAGGTAAAGGTTTTGTGGAAAAACCACATGATGGAAGAGGCAACATGGGAATCTGAAAATGCAATGAGGGATAAGTACCCCCATTTATTTGATAAGTAAATAAATTGCGGGGACGCAATTTTCTAAAGGGGGGAAGGATGTAACATACCAAGTAATTAATGAATAATAGATATTTTTATCTATGCCTATTAATGAATTAGATAGTGTTTTAGAGGCTTAAAATGAAAATAAATCCAATCTTAAGCATAGAATACACTAATATTTTTAAAAGATTATTTTACTGACTTTTGATGGCAAACCATTTTTGAATCTATATTTTGACAATTTTATAAACTATGTTTGTCAAAATAAACTTATTCTCTATGATTGGGACATCAAAATTTACTTTGTGTAATTTTTTGGTATTTTTTGACAATGTTCATTTTTAATGAATAGTGAAAAATACTGCATTTTACATCAAAACTGCTTCTTAATCTAATTTATTTATATGATTAGATTATCTTTTTAATTGGTATTAATGTTTAATTAGAATAAATTTTTACCATTTAATCCAATGGTGGTCATTGGAATCAATTTCACTTTGAAATTGGACTTAAACTGGTGTCAATCTTTTGATACTTATTGTTTCATAAAAACACGCTATTTGCTCTGACAGCGGGAATTAATTATTAAATTAATTAATGTGACTTGTATGTTTTGATTTTGTAAAATAGACTTCATTTTTTAATTCTGAATATAAAATATATCTTAGGGTGAATTTTTGGTAATTTTCTGAAAAACTTCAATTTTTGATGAATAGTGAAACCACTAAGTGGTAGTTATAAAAACTGATTTTTCCTTTTAAATGAAATTTTGCCATCATTGTGTTTTGAATTTCAAAAAACCAACATACATGGTTGTCATTAAGAAGTAAAATGTGATTCAATGAGATTAAAATAATTTTTTTGGTGAATAGTAACCTATTAAGTTTTTAATCGCGATTAGTGGTAATTAGTGTAGTTTAAGGTAAAAATAATGCTTTAATAATATGAGATGAGCTTGACACATGTCCTACCATAATTGGTTGTGTCATTGCCGACCAATAAAATCCATGGGTAAACTTGGGGACCTCATGGAGCCACTTTGGTTGGGAAATGACATAAATAACTTTTTATTTAATGTAAAAGTAAAAATGACACAAACATAATATGGTTTACGAAAACAATTTTTACATGGGGTTATAAAAATCAGATTTTTTATTATAAATAGTCATTGGAAAGAAAAACAGATTTCCTACATCATAGTATTTTTTTATAATTTTTAGACATTATATAATTTAAATTATTTATGACATCATGATGATGGAGCGATGACCTCATTATTTAACGATTTAAATAAAATGGAAAGATAATGTAAAATCTAAAACCTACACATGTCCAAAACCTATTAGATGGGAATATTTCAAGGACTTATCATCTTATCTTCGAAATATATCAACGTGGGACCTTATAAATTCGAAACACTTTTGAAAATAAAATAATAGTTTCATTATTTCCAAAAGTGCCCCTCCTCTCCTCTTATAAAAGGCCCCCACCTCTACCTCATTTCACACACTCCTCAAGCCTTTGGATCGGCCAACCCCTGACCATTTACTCTCTCCACATCCCTCTCCTCATCTTAGAGGATTACCATTGGGAATAATCCCTTCAAAGGAAGCCTTTAGGCTCAAATCAAAAGGAGTTACACCTTTAAAGGTAATTCATTCTCTCATGTTCATTTGTTTTATTTTGCTTCTCCAACCCCCTAAACTCTTTTTATTTACTTCTTTTTTAACCACACCAGTATCTTAAATATACTAGGATGTTGTTATAAGATTTATTCGAGCTACACTCTCACACAAATACATCAAATGGTTAAAGAACATACGGTTTCCGTGGATGGCGAAATTCTGCCTCCCGAAACGATGATTGTTCAATACTCATTTAACACCTTCAAAGGTAGCCATTATGATGTCACTATTTTTATATATGATATATAATATGTTTATTCTTTCCTTAAGATTCTGTATTTTTCATTTATGGCATACCATTATTGTTTCCATTATGGGTAAACACGATATCTTCATTTTAGGAAGTGCGGACTACCGCCCCCTGAAAGTGATTTGATTCGTTAATACCATATGTGGGATGTGTAAAGGATAAAGTTAATGATATTATATATGTTATTATACTGGAATTATAATATACTCTTATATCATTATGATTCCATTCCAAAAAATACGAAATAGAAATGGAAGTAGTGTTCATGCGTACGTACGGCTTACTGTCTCCATGAACGGTGCATTTCATTTCTTAACTCTAAATGTGATGTAATATTATAAATACATGTATATGATGAATATATATGATATATATGTTATCCAAATCATTAATATAATTCTGGATATAATGAACCTTTGACCAAATTAACAACATGTAAGTGTAAGAAGTCTATTTTTGACTTAAGAACCAAATACCGACAAAATGAACATTATTAACTTAAATGATTACATGATGTTAATAACATGGTATAAAAGGAATAATGAACTTGAAAAAGGTTCTTAGGCAAGTAGAGATTAACTCAAGTTTATTATTCAGGAGATTAAAGAACGGTCGGGTCAAGTCAGATACGAGGTATGGGACTTCGTCTCAATCTCCTTTCATTGAGGCATATTTTGTTTTATACACAACCTTCTTTTATACGGTGTATAAACCCCTTTGACTTTTACGTTTATCCAAAAGGAATCTTTTTTTACAAAGAGTTTTACAAAATGACAAAAGGGAATGTTTTTGTCGTACGTATGCGGAGACAACAACTTCTCCGCCATCGTGACCATTATTTGAGTTTCGGCTTCCTCTACAAGCCATACCTTCTTTTTAAAAGAAAAATAAATACCATGTTTTACTTTTCTTTTATTTTGGAATCGAAAATGGTTTTCATAATGTTTTTATATCAATGTGTTGTATTGATATCTTGTGAATTAAAGGTGGTAATGTTATGTTTCCTTTATGCATGTTTTATGTTATATGATTATGTTGAGGTTCTTGGGCATTATTATGAAAACGGGTGGTTCTGTGATAAACTAAGGGCGGGTGAGCCCGATATAGCTCTCCAATGCATTGGGTAACGCAAAGGAGTGAAACGTTAAGGTTTCTCTGAAGCGATTTAGGTAATATACTGTTATGGGTATTCCAAACGTAACCAAAAGGGTTACTCCCTACGTAATAATGTTATGAATGCCTCAAGTTACCTTTATGTCTTATGATTTCTATGATTTATTCATGATTTGATGAGGTATTTTAAAGTGATTATGTTTTATGAGTAAATTAGATCTCATCCTTATGTATATATGTACCCATGTTTCTTTTCTATATTTTTATATCCCTTACTGATCTTTTTATGCTCATCCCAAGTTTTTATTGAAATGTTTTTCACAGGTCAAAGGAAAGGTACATGATATGAATATAGTGTCAAGGAAGTGTCAAGAAAGAATCCATGTTTATTTTAAATATGTTTCCATTGATGGGAATGAAGAATACTATCTTTATGTAACCACTTTGTTTATATGTGGAATGTAATGCAAGTTTTATGATCTAATTCTCTAAAACTCTAAACCCGAAATATCCTCAATGTGTAATCTTGTAATAACTCAAGATTAAGTAAGGTTTAAGGCTGGTGACTTATATGCAATATCAATAACCACTTTCATAATGAAAGAATGCATAATACCAGACTATCATAACCATATAGTCAAGGCCTTGTTCCAAGACTACAAATAAGATTTTCTCAAGGCCTTGTGCCAAGATACTAGTTTGTCTCATGAGACCTACCGATGCATCAAGGAGCTATAGCGGACTCCACTCATCACTTATTAATTCCAATGCATTCCTCATATGAATAGGTTTAAACATAACATAAAAATTAGTATTAAAACTAGCATACGAAATGTCAATACTTTGTCCATAAACCATGAATAGTATTAAAATAACACATCCATAGTCAAACATATCACAAAACCTTCAAAACTATATGGAAGTATTGTATCATAATAAATAAATTTCAAATAAGCGTAAAATCCATAAAAGGATGTTGACATAGATGAAATCAAAACTATTTGAGAGAAATATCTCTTTTTTTGAAATAATTTAAAATCCAAATAATTATAAAATAAAAAATTTACTTTGAAAATATTCTTATAAGATTTTAAGGGAAGATTAGATGATTTTATAACCACAGAAAATATCCCACCCACCGTATAAGTTAAAAAAAGACATTCTTACCATAATTTTGTCGAAAAGGATGAAAATGACATTGTTTGGAAAGAGATTGAAAGATTACTTTATAAGAATTTTATAAAAAGTAAACAAGGGTATAAATGACTTTAACCCACAGTAAGAATGATTTGAAATACATTTTTAAGAACCATGGATGTGGATTATAAAGAGATCCTAGTTGATAATTACGTATAAACAACCTCGGATAATGAAGATATTGTGAAATAAACCCTTACCTCGTAATTTTCATTGGATGATGGTAGGTTAAACTCCGGTATAATGGTAAAATAATTGTTGTTAAATTATAAAAGAATCATATACATTAGTATGATATCATATATTTTCTTTTAACATTGGTTTGTTAATAATATCTTAGTATTATCATCGTTTCGGGTGTTAACGGATTCGTTTCCTTTATATTCTTTGTTATGTGAGCCATATTTGTTATGGATATGATGTATATTATTCATATTCAGAATTATATCAAGTCATTAAACATTATTTTTAATCATAAAATGAGAATTAGACTTGCATGGATATGATGGGGAATGAATCTAATCGCGTTCGTGGAGACGGTAGTCCGTCCGTACGCATGAGCGAAAATATCATTTTTTTTATATTAAAATAAAATATGATTGGATGGTATATCATATATACAGAATATTTATCATGTTATATTTACTATTTACATCAATTAAACATCATTATAATACCCATCCAAATAATAATGTTTTGAATAACAATTACACCACGACGTGGAGACGGTAAGCCGTACGTACGCACGTATGGTGACATGTCATTCAAGGGATGGATAGAATAATGAATATGGTTATACCATATTTATAATAACATCACTCTATATAGAAGATACTAGACTTATTTTTTTATAATTTAAATAACAAATAAAGAAGAAGTTGAATAAGAAAGGAACATGAAAGAGGGTGGAAAAAACATTACCTCTTCTTCAGGTTCTTCCTTTTGATTTGATCAAAATGGATCCTTAGGTTAGCTTTATGATAAAAATAATTCCTCTATGTTGAATTGAGGGAAATTTGGAGGATATTTGGGCAAAGTTTGGCCGAACCAAAAGGCTTCGAAGGTGTGAAGAATTGGTTAGAAGTGGTGTCCTTTTATAAGGGGGAGGAGGGGCTCTTCAGGAAAAACTTAAAAGTATTAATTTATAATAAATTCATATTTGGTTTATAATGGTTCCAAAAAGACTTATTTATAGGATAAGGTGGGTATGGGTCTAGATCCTTCCAACAAATATATTTTAGATAGGTTTGGGTCACTAAGTTAACCTTATCATTTATATTTAACTCTTAGTTAAATAGTTTGACATTTACCATGTCTCTTTCTATTTTTATATTATATAGTTAATAAACTTACTATATACCTCCAAGATACCCACAAGTGGTCCATTAATGATACAAATATCATTATATAAGTCCTTTGGCCGAACCTTAGATTTTTAGGAATATAATATCAATTAATAATATAATATTTGTTTTAAAAACTCTTTTATGTCAATTTTGACACTATTTGGTATTTGATTTTTGTGAAAATCATAATAGAATGATTAATTGGAAAAAACATAATTAAATAAATAATAACCTGTCATATTAACCTATAAAATTAGTTTAATTCATAAAAAGTCTCAAATTACATTTATTTGGGTATTTATATTATCAATTATTTTAATATCTCATTAATTATGTAATTACTGCATCACCATTCTGTCATAAATAAATGAAAGTTTTTTATGTATAAAAATTATAAATAAAATACAATTATGTAGGAAATCTTTTTAGATTTCTAATTAATATTTATAATTGAATTTATCTTATGTATATCTCTATATTAAAAATGTTTTAGTTATTAAACATTGATTTTAACTCTTCAAACTCTTCTTTGAATTAAATAATAATAAATGTCCTAATATAATCCAAGTGGAACTAAATGATAATATTTTATTCCTAATGTTGTTTTTGGTCGAGAAACACTTGTCCAATAGAATTAGGACATGTTTTAGGGTAATTTTAATATCATTTGTCCCTTAATTACCCTATTTACTTTTAATCGTGGTATACAAAATTAAAAAGTTACTATTTACCAAAACTTATTTTTATCTTATATAACCACATTTAACTCCTTGATATTAATGGTTTCTCTCATATTTTCTAAATTACACTCTTAGAAGTGGTAAAATTAAGTTTTATGTGAATTTCCAAATTCTCCTAGAGGGTGGGTAAAAGATGGTGAAAAGTTCAATAACATTTTTTATATATCTAAAATTATTCTAAAATAACTCCAATGAATTACATTGAACTTATCTAATTATTATGTATATATTTTTACCTTAATTAAATTTAAATAAAATAAATAATTATTTAAATAAAAATTTGGTTTTAAACTATAACTCGGTGTTTTTTTCACTATTCATCAAAAATTGAATATTTTCAAAAAAATACCAAAAATTCACCCTAAGATAATTTAGATATTCCTAATCCAAAAATGAAGTCCATTTTGAAAGATAAAATTTATAAAATTTTAAAAAGTGGGTATTAATATTCATACCGTCTAGTTTGATTGGTTGTGGTGTGTGTTAGAACTCGAAGTTGCGTACAACACACACTAATGTATTATTCAAAGAGAAGTGTACCGTAGAAGCTTGGGGTGTTACATTCTACACTCCTTCAAATAATTTCGCCCTCAAAATTTCTATAATATTACTTTATAAAAATACTTGAGTGATTCTTCATCATAAGTTCCTCGGATTCCCACGTTGCCTCTTCATTTTTATGGTTTCTCTATAGAACTTTTACCAGTTGAGTCGTCCGGTTTCTCAACACTTGTTATTTGGTATCAAGAATCTTGACAGGATCTTCACAATAAGACAGATCAGGTTTCAGTTCTAATTCCTCATAGGTGAGTACATGCGTTGGGTCATGAATGTATTTTCTCAGTAGTGATACGTGGAACACATCGTGAACTTTGGAGAGATTTAGAGGCATTTCCAAATGGTAAGATACAATCCCAATTCGTTCTAGAATTTTGAAAGGTCCGGTGTACCTAGGACTCAATTTACATTTCTTACTGAAACGTATGACCCCCTTCCATGGAGATAACTTTAAGAAAACATGATCTCCCACATGAAATTCCAAATCCTTCCTTTGGTTGTCAGCATAGATCTTCTGCCTACTTTGAGCTGCTTTGATGTGGTTTGGGATTACCTTTACCTTTTACATCATTTCCTCCACCTATTCTAGGCCTACGAGTTTTCCTTCCCCAAAATCATCCCAACAAGTTGGTGTGTGACATCTCTTTCCGTATAATTCTTCATATGGTGCCATCTGAATACTTGAATGGAAGTTATTTTTAACGGAAAATTCCACCAGAGGAAAATATTGACCCCACATACCCTGAAAGTCAAGTGATCAAGATCTCAACATGTCTTCTAAGGTTTGAATAGTCTGTTCTAATTGTCCATCTGTTTGAGGGTGGAAGGCAATGCTCAAATTAAGTTCAGTATCTAAGGCCTTCTGAAGACTCTTCCAGAATATTGAAGTAAAACGGGGATCATGATCAGAAACAATCGATAGGGGTACCCCATGAAGTCTCACAACTTCATTAATATATAGTCTTTCTAGACTTTCAAGTGGTAGATCTTCTCTTATTTAAAGAAAATGTGCTGACTTGGTAAGACGATCAACAATGACCCATATTGCATCGTTCCTTCTAGGAGTCTTTGGTAGTCCCAGGACAAATTCCATCGTGATATTATCTCATTTCCATTCAGGTATGGGAAGAGGTTGCATGACTCCACCAGGCTGTTTCCTTCTAGATTTCACTTGTTGAAAAACCATACATCTTGACACAAAAGCAGCAATCTCCCTCTTCATGTTGTCCCAGAAAAAATGTTCCTTTAAATCTCTATACATTTTGGTGCTCCCAGGGTGTATAGAGAAATTGGAACTATGAGAATCGTCCAACAATTCCCTTTTTAGATCATGTATATCGGGAACACAAAGTCTCCTCCCAAATTTCAAAATTCCATCTTCATACACAAATTAACTCAATCTCCCATCATTCACAACTTTAATCTTCTTTTGAAACTCTTCATCATCAGGCTTAGAACACTTTATTCTTTCTAGTAAAGATGGTTTGGAAACCATTTTACAAAGTATCAATGTTTCACCTTCCATGGTTATTCCCATATCCATATTTACTATATCCATGAAAATAGGATCCCTTTCAATTCTCATCTTATTCAAAACTCTATGATCCATTCTCATCAAATCATATGCCCCCTTATTTTTCTTCCCTGGGTGGTAGTGTATCGTGCAATCATAATCTTTGAGTAGTTCAACCCATCTTATTTGCCTCATGTTGAATTATTTCCATGAGAAAATATACTTCAAACTCTTGTGATCAGTATAAACCTCACATTTTTCACCATAGATATAGTGTCTCCAAATATTCAAAGAAAAGATTATAGCTGCTAACTCAAGATCATGAGTAGGGTAGTTTTTTCCATTAATTTTTATCTTTCATGATGCATAGGTAATAACCCTATCATTCTCCATAAAGACACAACCAAGTCATTTCTTTGATGCATCACTATAAATAACGAACCCATCATTCCCTGATGTCTGTGTCAATATAGGAGCATTGACTAATCTTTCCTTCCGTTCTTCAAAACATTTTTCACACTCTTTTTTCCAAACAAATTTAACCCATTTTCATGTGAGCATCATTAATGGGTTATCCAATTAGGCAAAATTCAGGAAGAAACGTCGATAATAACCTGCTAAACCAATAAAACTACACACCTCGGTTATACTCGTTGGTGCTGGCCATTATTGGATTGCCTTGGTCTTAAAAGGATCAATAGAGATTCCATCCTTAGAGACAATATGGCCAAGAAAAGAGATCTCTTGAAGCCAGAATTCACACTTGCTAAAATTCCCATATAATTCATGTCTTCTAAGAGTCTTGAGGATAATGCACAAGTGATTTTCATGATCTTCATAGCTTTTGGAGTATACCAAGATATCATCAATAAACACCACAAAAAATCATTGAGATATTCCTTGAAAACTCTATTAATTAGATCCATGAATACAGAGGGTGAATTAGTCAATCCAAAAGGAATTACTGTAAACTCGTAATGCCCATACCTGGTTAGAAATGTTGTCTTTAGGATGTATTCCTTCTTTCCACACAACTAATGGTATCCAGATCGATGGTCAATCTTAGAAAAGTATTGAGATCCATACAGTTAGTAAAATAAATCATCAATGCGAGGTAGGGGATACTTGTTCTTTATTGTTATAGCATTGATTTCCCTGTAGTCGATACATAACCTCATAGATCCATCTTTCTTCTTAACAAAAAGAACAGGGGATCTCCATGGAGAAACACTAGGGTGAATAAATCCCTTATTACTCAATTCCTCTAGTTGTTTCTTTAGTTCAACTAATTCCACAGTGGCCATTCTATAAGGGGTCTTCAATGTAGGCCTTGAACCAGGAATTAAATCAATGGAAAACTCAATTTCTCATTCTGGACAATGTCCAGGTAAATCTTCCAGAAACACATCAATATATTCTCTCACAATAGGTACATCCTCTCTTTGAACATTACTTTCCTCACCCACAATTATTTCATTCTATTCCTCCCTGATAATTGAATTTATTTGATATACTGGGGGTGAATCTAGATAAGAATCAGGTGGTGATGATTCTGCTCTAAAGATATGGTGTTCCTTATCGTTATCATCAAAAATCGTAACCTCCTTCTTAAAATAAATCTTCAAATCATGGTATGAAAGAAAATCCATAACAAGGATTATATCATATTCAGTCATCAGTATGATGATGAGATCAGAAGATAAAGAACATTTATATTCCGTAATGGGAATAGATCCACAGAACTTTGTAGTAATGGTAATTCCATTGGGATTTTTAACTGAAAACTCCCTTGTTAAATCAAATTGGAAATATCTAATTTTCTTAGCAAACTAGAAAGATATGAAACAAATAGATGATCCAGAATCAAATAATTCAGTTTCTAAACTTAAGGAAACCATTAAATTACCTGCCACCACATCTTTAGGAGCTTCTTCCTCAGTAGTAGTGATAGTATAATCTCGGCCTTGATCCCTTGTCCTTTTTTGAGGTAAGTTCCCCTGAAACTTAGTATATTCATTTGCATAATTTCCCATCTCCCTGCAATTGTAACACTTATCATCGGTAACTTCTTTCTTCCCTTTGCAATCATGAGCTTGATGGCCTTTTTCACCACACTTTTAATAGACACCCATTCCCTTCAAGCAAGTACCAGGGTGTTTCTTCCCACATTTACTACAGGATTGATATTCAACTTTTCCCTTATTCCCCTTATTTCCATTCCCAGATTGATCATCAGATCTGTTCTTCTCTTAGTTTCCTTTAAAGTCGTATGACTTAGAGAATTCCTTTTTTATCTTGATAGCACATGAGATAATGTCTTCGTACGACGAGAACGATTGTGACACTAATGATCGACAAAGAAATGGTTTTAACACATCAAATAAATGATCAATTTTACTCCTTGGGTTATGTATATAATCTACCGCATGCCTCTCTAACCTTGTAAAGTTCGTTTCATACTTTGGAACATTATCATCATCCTTTTTTCTCAGACTCAGAAACTGCCTTTCCATATCTGCTTGATGGTCACAAGGAAAGTATTTTTATAAGAAAATATATTTGATCTCTCTCCATTAAATATTTGATACATCATCATCTTATTTTGTGTTTTTTATTAATGACCACCAATGATCAGTATCTCCAGTGAGGTGATAAACTTCCATGATAAGTTTTTCCCTTTCACTACTCCCCAATGCCTGAAATATTTTCTCTAGGGAACTTATCTATTGCGCAGCTACTAATGGATTTGTACTCCAGTTGAATGTTGGTGGTTGTTTCCTCATGAAGAGGTCTAACATTGATCCTCCATACTGTGAATCAGGGTGATCCATAGGAGTAATGTTATTATTCATAACCTGAGTGAGTTGTCCCAGTATGGTGATTAGCTGATCAGCACTAGTTGCTTCACCAGGTCCACTATAATTATCTTGAGTAGGAGGGAAATCACTACATGGAGTGTGTGAATTGATATGGTTTACATTTCTTCCACTATGCACCATTTCTAAACAATGGCATAAACTAGTTCAGTTTATGAATCAAAATACATAATTCCATACTTGTAAAACACTTAACATAAATTGAACTATTTATGGATATAATCCATAATCATAAAAATGTTTTCTTTGAGGAAGTATATACTCATAAACCGTTCATAATGGTTTGTAAATAAAATGAGAATTAACCTAAGCATATCCCTCAGGAGTTTCGTAACCAAGAGTGTAGCAAGGCCCATTATCGTGCACCAGTTCCAGTTCGAGTCTACCTCAAAGCATTTTTTTCGGGTTTTACCCCTAGGTACATCTGTGATACAGCCTCCTCTACCTGCTCGTATCCAGATAGGGATGTATTTCTCATAAAACTGAAAAAATCTCTACAATACCAAAATTCTATGAAGTTCTTCTATACTAATCCTCAAAGTCCATTTTAGGACTATGTGCTCAAATCAGAGTTCATCTAAATCTAGCTTCCAAGGTTTGTACTAAACTTCCTCTGATACCAACTATAATGCCCCGACCCCAGTTACCCAGAGTCAGTTCATTATTAAATAACATTGGATTGATCACAAACATAAAGTCTCTAAAGACTGATTAGTTTAGTAGCCTTGGAATCACTAGATACATTCATTAAGTTTTCATTACATCATAAAATGAAAACTACAACAACATATTGTCTTCACAGTCATATCCCCTTATACTATCCCTGCAGTTCATTCATAAAATACTTCTTCACGTCCTGGGAAAAATAAAACATTGAAAGGGGTGAGCTCAAATGCCCAGTAAGGATAACAATATAGCAGAAACTTTCAAAAATAAGCATAAACATTTAAGGCAATGTATAACTAAAACAAAAGCCTTTTAAACTTGAACTTCAGCATAATATGGTAGAAATAAAATGAAATAATTCCAATTACTTATTCACATGGATATTCTACTAGTCAAATAATCACATGCAATATCAATAATCACTTTCATAATGATGGAAGGAATAATACCAGACTATCATAACCACATAGCAAAGGCCTTGTGCCAAGACTACAAATAAGATTTTGTCAAGGCCTTGTGCCAATACACTAGTTTGTCTCATGAGACCTACTGATGCATCGAGGAGCTATAGAGGTCTCCACCCATCACTTATTAAGTCCAATGCATTCCTCATATGAATTGGTTTAAACATAACATAAAAATTTGTATTAAAACTAGCATACGAAATGTAAATACTTTCTCCATAAACCATGAATGGTATAAAAATAACACATCCACAATTAAAAATATCACAAAACCTTTAATACTATATGGAATTTTTGTATCATAATAAATCAACTTCAAATAATCTTGAAATCCATCAAAGTATGTTGACATAGATGAAATCAAAACTATTTGAGAGAAATATCTCTTTTTTTGAAATTATTTAAAATCCACATAATTATAAAATAAAACATTTAATTTTAAAATATTCTTATAATCTTGTAGGGGAAGCTTTGATGATTTTATAATGGCATAAAATAGCCGCACCCGCCGTATAAGTTAAAAAAAGACATTCTTACCATAATTTTGTCAAAAATGTTAAAAATGACCTTATTTAGAATGCGACATAAATATTCCTTTATAAATATCTTATAAAAAATAAAAAAGGGTATAAATGACTTTAACCCGTAGTAAGAAATATTTGAAATACATTTTTAAAGAAACATGGATGTGGATGATAAAGAGGTCCCAGTAGATAATTATGTATAAACAACCTCAGATAATGAAGAGGTTGTGAAATGAACCCTTACCTTGTACTTTTCCTTGGTTGAGGGTAGGTTAACCTCTTATATAATGGTGAAATAATTGTTATTAAATTATACAAGAATCATATACATTAATATGATATCATATATGATCTTTTAACATTGGTTTGTCAATAATATCTTAGTATTATTATCGTTTTAGGTGTTAACGGATTCATTTTCATTTATATTATTTGTTATTCGATCCATATTTTTTATGGATGGGATGTATATTATTCATATCCGAAATTATATCAAGTCCTTAAGCATTATTTTTAATCATAAAATTATAATTATATTTGCATGGATACGATGGGGAATGAATCTTATTGCATTCGTGGAGACGGTAGTCTGTACGTACGCACGAGCAACAATATCATTCTTTTGATATTAAAATAAAATATAATTGGATGTTATATCATATATACAGAGTAATTATCATGTTATATTTATTATTTACATCAATTACACATCATTATCATATCCATCCAAATAACAATGTTTTTAATAACAATTACACCACGACGTGGAGACGGTAAGCCGTACGTACGCACGCATGGTGACACGTCATTCAAACGATGGAAAGAATACTGAATATGGTTGTACCATATTTATAATAACATAAATTTATATATAAGATACTGGAGTTATTATTTTAGAATTGAAATAACAAAGAAATAAGAAGTTGAAGAAGAAAGGAACTTGGATGAGGGTGGTGAAAACATTACCTCTTCTTCGGGTTCTTCCTTTTGATTTGATCAAAAGGGCTCATTAGGTTGGCTTTATGATCAAAATAAGGCATCTAGGTTTATGTGAGGGAAGTTGGGAGAATATTTGGGAAGAGGTTATCCGGAATAAAAGGCTTTGAAGGGGTGAAGAATTGGTTATAATTTGTTTCCTTTTATAAGGGGGAGGAGGGTCTCTTTTGAAAAAACTTAAAGTATTAATTTATAATAAATTAATATTCGGTTTATAATGGCTCCAAATAGACTTATTTATAGGATAAGGTTGGTATGGGTATAAATAATTTCAAAAAATATATTTTAGACAGGTTTGCGTCACTAATTTAACCTTATAATTTATATTTAACTCTTAGTTAAATTGTTTGACATTTACCATGTCTCTTTGTATTTTTATATATAAAGTTAATAAACATACTATATACCCCCAAGATACTCCCAAGTTATCCATTAATGATATAAATATCATTATATAAGTCATTTGGAATAACCTTATATTTTTATTAATAGAATATAAATTAATAATATAATATTTGTTTTAAAAACTCTTTTATGTCAATTTTGACACTATTTGGTATTTGATTTTTGTGAAAATAATAATAGCTTGATTACTTAGAAAAAACATAATTCAATAAATAATAACATGTCATATTAACCTATGAAATTAGTGTAATTCATAAAAAGTCTCAAATTACATTTATTTGGGTATTTATATTATCAATTATTTTAATATTTCATTTATTAGGTAATTGCTGCATCATCATTCTATCATAAATAAATTAAATTTTTTAATGTCTAAAAATTATAAATAAAATACCATTATTTAGGAAATCATTTTTTATTTCTAATTAATATTTATAATCGAATTTATCTTATGTATATCCCTATATTAAAAATGTTTTAGTTATTAAACTTTGATTTTAACTCTTTTAACTATTCTTTGAATTAATTAATAAGAAATGTCATAATCTAATCCAAGTGGACCTAAATGATAATATTTTATTACTAAGGTTTTTTTGGTGGAGATAAACTTGTCCAATAGAATTAGCACATATGTTAGGGTAATTTTAATATCATTTTTACCCTTAATTATCTTATTTAGTTTTAACCGTGGTAAACAAAAGTAAAAAGTTACTATTTACCAAAAATTATTTTTATCTTATTGAACCACATTTTACTCTTTGATATTAACCATGTCTCTCATATTTTCGAAATTCCACTCACAGAAGCGGTAAAATTAAGTTTTATTTGAATTTCCAAATTCTCCTAGGAGGTGGGTAAAAGACGGTGAAAAGTTCAATAAATTTTTTTATATATCTAAAATTATTCTACACTAACTCCAATGAATTACATTGAAATTATATAGGTATTATGTATCTATTTTTACCTTTATTAAATTTAAATAAAATAAATAATTATTTAAATAAAAAATTATTTTTAAACTATAACTCAGTGTTTTTTTCACTATTTATCAAAAATAGATTATTTTCAAAAAAATACCAAAAATTCACCCTAAGATAATTTCGATATTCCGAATCCAAAAATTAAGTCCATTTTGAAAGATAAAATTTATAAAATTTTAAATAGTGGGTATTACTATTCATAACAGCTAGTTTGATTTATTGTGGTGTGTGTTAGAACTTGAAGTTGCGTACAACGCACACTACTGTATTATTCAAAGAGAAGCATACCGTAGAAGCTTGGGGTGTTACATGCACCACTTTATTTTTCATGAACCACTGTAATTTTTTGTGCACCTCCCTTTTCCAAAAACACATCTCTCCATTTTCCAATTTTTAGGCCCAAAAACTTGGCAAACACGGGAAAACGACACCACCTTGTATCTGATATTTTTGTACCACCTCCAGATCATCCATTCCTTTTTCAAGGTTCTTCAATCAAACATAGATATCTAAAAAAATATCATAAACCCAAAAAAAATCACCATTTAAACCTCCTTTTTCAACAAATTATATATCATGGACTCCTTTGTGAACAATCACAACACGGAGGCCCACTTTGTCAAAAAACAAAATAACCAAAAAAATGTTACAATGATACCAAGAGGGATTTTTGACCAAATTTTTTACGATGACACAACTTTGGAAATACAATTATAAAAATAAGGTTTTCCCATTTAAACAAAACAACACCTCTTTCCTACAGTGAGAACCAACTCATGCCATATATTATTTCAAAAATAGTTTACAACTTTATAAACATAATCAAACAAGTGATATCAAGGCTGTGAAAAAGGGAGGCAGGTAAATAATAAAAGATGAAAATAAACTAGAGTAGCATAAAATAAATAATAAATAAAATCTGAAAATAAACCCATGTAATATAAAATACGTAAGAAATACAAGTTGTAACCATGAGTTATATTGAACATCCCTAGACAACTCCCGGATGCACTCGGTTTGGAACCACATACTAGAGTATGGTGAAGCCCCATAGTCTATAACCCATTGATCACCCCTACAAGAAAATCAGAAGAAAATAACACCTGATCTCTCTATCTACCTGGGGCACCAACCCGTCTAATCTGGGATGGTGAGTAACCATCACTCAATAATCTATAAGACGCCCAAGAACCCATGGTGGTTATGGTAATACTGTGTAAGTAGGAGGCCCTCACACGCATGACTCATCATACCACACTTGCATACCCCAAACACGAATTCCTCCACTACTACAAAAAATGGGCAAGGGAAGCACCACATTATATCAGTGCTAAGCAAAAACCACTGATAAAGAAACCCTATATCAGTACTAAAATTTTAGCACTGATACTGGGAATATTTATCAACACTTTTCTTATGCTGATAAAGGGATTATTTATCAGTACTAAAATTTTAGTGCTGATACAGGGTAAACTTTATCATTGCAAAAATAGTACTGATAAAGAGACCCTTTATCAGTGCTAGAAAAGCGCTGATAAAGAAGGCATGTATTAGCCCTAAATTTTTAGCACTGATAAAGGTAGCCTTTGTCAGCCCTTTTTTAGCGCTGATAAAACTGAAGACCCATATTTTATAAAATCGGTCACACAGGGTTCTCGGTATATCGTGACCTAAAGCTCTCGTGGTACTGTAACCCTGCGACTCCCCTCCACCACCCCCGATCTTCACGTTGCTGGACCTCCGCCGCCCCCAATCTTCACGTTTTCGGACATCCGTCTCCCCTGATCATCACGTTGTCGGACCTCTACTGCTATCCCTTCTCTTAATCCTCCCCCTCGAACCCCTTTAGTGGATCCTCCTCCATGAAAACCCTACTTCTCCTCCCCTTCGCTCTACCCTACTCCCTGTAAACCCTACTCCCTCCATTTCTCTTCGATTGGCGGCTCCTCTCGTGCACGCCCTCCAGTACACCTCCACCTCTTGAAGTTTACATGTGTGTGGTAAGTGATTCAATGATTTTACATTATTATTTTATTTTAATATTCTTCCATAGTTTCATGAATGTGTTTTATGGATTACTCTTTTGTTGTGAAATAAGTTTTGGAATGGTTTTGAGATCCACATGTGTAGAAATTGTTTTTCTAAAGGAATGTTTTTATGTTTCTTGTTATATTTGTTGAGGTGTTTCTTAAATATATTTTATTTCTTGTGTGAAAGGTTTGAAATGACTTTTCAAAGAGAATTAATGGTTTTAATGTGTTTAATGTGTATTTTATAAGAGAAATTCATTTTTTTTCATGTTGTATTTTTTTTTGAACCTGATATGTGTCTTTGAATTGTGAATGTGATTTGAAACATGTTATAAAATGGATTTTTTGTGAGTATAAATTTGAAAGGGGATTTTCACATGGAAATGGTTGGATTCCATATGTGTTCTTCTTTTTGTGTTTCCAAATGTGTTTCATAAATTTTGAAAGTGGTGTGAAATGTGTTTCTAAATGGTTTTAGTGTGCATGTGAAATGGAAAGTGTCTTTTTGTGTAAAATAGTGGTTTTGGTGTGAGATTTAGATCATTGGATCCATTTTAAAATGTGAAAAGGTGAAAGCAGTTATATCCTTATGTGGTTATGATTCTTGGAATGTGTATGTGAAAGTGGTGATATAGTTATATTTAAGCTAAATGGGGTCTTAGATTGGATATAATACAAGACATTTTTTACAGAGCAATTATATCTAGATTTGATGGTATCAGGTAAGTCCATGGAGTTTCTCAACCTCATCTAAGGTTATTAGACATTGACTCAATATACTAATAATTTTTCTAAACTTGCTCAGTTTTTACTTGAAGTGGTTTCAAACAATAATCTTAAGTCCCAGAGGTTTTATATGGGTCTTCGATCCGGTATCCAATATCAAGTATTTATGCTAAAGTTTACCTAAAATTTTGATCTTCTAGATAGGTATGTGATGAAAAAAATTAGCATGACTATTATTTCAGGGTTAACTAGAGTTACTTATATTCTCAATGGCAGTTTTAGTGGTTCCTATAAGTGGAATAGAAAGTATAATGAGCCTCATAGTGAAAATAGTGGTGGTGGAATTTTATAGAAAACTTCCTCTAGATCATCTGTAGTTTCTAGTAAAGGACAAATGACTTTTTCCAATGTGGAAATATTGATCACTCAAATCATTATTGCATGGAATCATTGAAGATTTATATCTCGTACAAATATTAAACCCACTTGAAGTGGGTTTTACATGTTTTTACTACCCTGTATAGTGGAATGGAATCATAAATATTGAGAGGTACCAAATCATAGTAATATTATTCAATAACAATGGGATCCTAGAAACATGTATTAGGAACGAAACAACTTCATGCAACAGATTAATCTCCAGTAGTAACTAATGTGGGTCATGTGATAGTGAGAGGCACCATTTCCATTTCTTTTTCCTTAGTGTATGTTTTATTAGATATTAGTTCCCATCATTATTTCATATAAAACCTCAATATAGAACTATTGAAACTTATAATAGAGCTCATGGATTATGTGATAGAGATTGTAACATCTCTCTGGAAAAAGAGGAAGTAAGGTCTCTGATTTCCCTATCATGCTTTCTCTTTTTCAGAGATTTAAATCATATGATATTTTTTGGTTCTTAAAATGATTCCCCTATATGTTATTCTCATAATGTACTAGCTAGTTTCTAATAAATATTGGATTTACTATTATCATTTGTGGGTGTCCTTCACTGCCCCCGATGGGGAATTCCATGTTTTCCATAGAGAATCAGACTTGAGGTCTAGTTGAGCTAGACCTCTTCTTCCAGAGTTGAGTGGGATGATATCCTTTTATGCTACTGAACTGGAGTAGGAAGCCTATTATAGTGAACTTTCCCTAGTATCTATTGAATTTCCAAAAGTGTTTCCTTTAGTCTTTTTTGGTCTACCACAAGAGAGGGAGGTGGAGTTTTCTATCAACTTGGTGATGGGTACAAAACCAATATCTATTCTATCTTACCATATAGAACTAGTTTTATTGAAAGAGCTAAATAATCTATGGGATGAATCGGTTTCCAAATTCTTTATTTAACCTAGTGTGTTTCCTTGGGAAGAACTGGTGCTTTTCACCAGGAAGGTCATTGAAACCCTTTGCTTGTTTGTTGATTACTAGAATCTCAACCGAGTTATGATCAATGAAAAGTATCTATTGGCCTATATTTATGATTTATTATATCTTCTAGGGGGGAGTGGTCCTCTAAGATCAGTATTTAGTTTGGTTAACACCAGCTCAGGATAAAGGAGTTTGATATTCCGAAGACCTCATTTAGGAGTTGGTATAGCCACTGTGAGTATTTTTTATGCAATTCGGCTGAACCAACACTCCATATATATTTATGGTGAAGATGAATAGGATTTTCCTCTAGTATCTCAACAATTTTGTTATGGTATTTATGGATGACATCATGGTTGATTCTTAAACTGTAGATGATCATATACCTAATTTGATAATAGTTTTGGGCATGTTGAGGAATCACCAATTTTATGCCAAGTTGTCAAAGTGCCTATTCTAGATTCATGAGGTGAATTTATTTGGTCATGTGGTCTTTGAACATGGTATCTCTGTTGATCTGAAAAGGTTAAAGCTATCATTCCGGGGGAGGAACCATAGAATGTCTTTGAGATTTAGTACTTCTTCGGTTTATTGGATTATTAACACCAGTTTGAGATTAATGTGTGACTATATACTTATTATATTTTCTTATTATTTATTACACACCACCACTTGAGTCATGTAACCTGATTGAAATCCATATGGGTACTTTGTTTCTGATGTGGATATGGTTTTTTATGTTTTCCTAACATGTGTATGTGTGGATATATGGGTATTTAGGAATGATGATATTAAATGTAGGGTAGAGACCTAGGAGTGGTAGATGTATCATTCTTGATTATTCTTGTGTTTGGACTTTGGTGATTTGAGGAAACTATAATGAATCTAAAGTAATTATATTTAATGAATTCTATATTTTAGCGATTATGATAATCCTTTCTTTACTTATAGAGTTGGCTACTAGTTTTCATCCATATGAATTTTAGGTTGGTGAGGTATAAAAGGATGGATTAGTTGACCATAAAAGGGTTGACCCGATAGAGGAGGATGAACCATAGACGATGATTTCGTATGAGTTTTACCATCTATGACACAAATGATTAACCCCTCGAACCCATTTTTGTTTGGAAACTGTGTTGATTTTGATGGGGGGGGGGTCTATTCTGGTTCTGTTGATTTCGAAATCTTTATTTGAAATGGTTAGGATCTATTAATCTCTATTTTTATAAGGAAGTGGTTCTCTCCTACTATATTAGGAAGTCTTGTTTTTTGTACTTGAACCATAAATAGAAATATTTGAGATTCAAATAGGATAGAGATGAATAAAGATTGGATGGATGCTAATGTTTTGACAATAGAGTATGAGAACAGAGTGCAAGAGTTCATCAAGTTTGAAAAGGATCACGCAAAGGATCCTTCTCAAATCCTTTTTCCATGTTTACATTGTTGTTATTCAAGACTAATTACTCCAGAGGAGTTGGAAGAACACTTGGCATATCACGGAATATATCGGAGTTATAAATGTTGGAATAAACACGGAAAAAAAGAGAATGTAGCTACTAGCTGGGATAAAACTGCATTTTATGGATCATCAGATATGAATACAAATATGGATAATGAAGAAGACCATATGGAGGATGTTATTACAGATGTCAATGATGATGAAGATAATAATGAGGAAATGACAAATAAAATTGAAGATGAACTCTATGATTGCCCAAAATTATTTGAGAAGTTAAAGAGTTCTGCAAAGACGCCATTGTATGCTGGTTGCACTAAATATATAGCATTGTCAGCTGTACTGAATTTGTATAATTTGAAAGAAGGAAATGGATGGAGTGATGTATGTTTTACAGAACTACTTTCTCTCTTGAATGAGATTCTCCTGAAATATAATGAGCTCCCAAGCTAGACATATGAATCTAATCGAATGCTATGCTCTATGGGTGTGATTTCTAAAAGATTACATGCATTCCCGAAATATTGTATATTGTTTCGCAAGGAGAACAAATAACTTACAGAATTCTAAAATTTTGGTGCTTCTCGATTCAATAAAGATGAATCCAATTCTACAAAAGTTGTATGGTACTTTCCAATCATTCCAAGGTTTAGGCGTCTATATGGAAGTGAAGAAACTACAAGACAATTGTCGTGGCATGCAGATAAAAGAAATAAAGATGGGAAATTACATCATCCAGCTGACTCTCCTAAATGGAAGAAAATTGATCATGAGTATTCGGAGTTTAGAAAAGAGATGAGAAACCTTTGTCTTGTGTTATCTATAGATAGAGAGAATCCTTTTGGGTTTCAAACTAGCACTCATAGTACATGGCCTGTTATGTTGGTAAATTATAACTTTCCACCCTGGTTATGCATGAAATAGAAATTCATCATGTTATCTATGCTTATATCATGACCAAAGAAACCAGGTAACAATATTGATGTTTATCTAGCTCCTTTGATGTAGGATTTGAAGTTATTGTGGGATTCATGTGTTATGTTGTATGAGGATTATAAAAGTGAATACTTCACATTGAGAGCGATGTTGTATGGGACAATAAATGATTTCCCTACTTATGGAAATTTGTCAGGCTATATCATTAAAGGAACTCTAGGGTGTCCTATGTTCGAAGAAGATACCAAATCAATTAGGTTGAAACATTCATTGAAATCTGTGTTTCTAGGACATTGTAGATTTTTACCTCGTCGACATAAATACCAATCTTGAACAACATCATTCAATAGATGTTCAAAACAACGTGCAACACTGTCTCCACTAACATGTGATCAACTGTTTGAGAAAGTAAAAGATGTGAACATTGGTTTTTGGTAAACCATTTTCATAAAACCATACGAAAATCTGTTAGAAAAATAGATCAGTTTTTTTTTTGAATTACCATACTAAAATTGTTTGTATGTTAGACATTTTCTTAATGTGATGCATGTGGAAAAAAATGTATGTGACAGTTTTATCAGAACGTTTCTAAATTCCCCTAGAAAAACAAAGGATGGAATTAAGGCAAGGTTGGACATGGTTGACATAGGAATATGAGAAGAGTTGTCTCCCGTGAAGGGTGAAAATCGAATGTTTCTTCCTCCAGATGGTTATACTCTTTCTAGGGAGGAGAGATATCAGTTTTTCAACTTCTTTAATGATGTAAAGGTTTTAGATGGGTATTCATCAAATATCAGGAACATTGCATCAATGAATGATTTGAAGTTAAAAGGTTTGAAATCACATGACTGCCATGTTTTGATGCAAGATCTAACTCTTATAGATTTAAGTTTCATTTTTTCAAAGAATTTTCATCATACGTTAACCAAACGTCGTTTATTTTTGAAAGATATATGTAGGAAAGTTTTCGACCCAGTGAAATTTCCAGATATAGAAAAATAAATGGTCATAATATTATGTGAATTGGAAATGTTCTTCCCGCCAACATTCTTTGATATGATGGTTCATTTGATGATTCACTTGGTGAGAGAGATTTGACTTTGTGGTCATGTGCACTATAGATGGATGTTTCCTTTTGAATGGTATATGACGATTTTGAAAGGGTATGTCAAAAATCAAATTCAGCCAGAGGGTTGTATAGTGAAGTGATATATTGTTGAGGAAACCATTGAATTTTGTACCGAATACCTATATGATGTGGAAAGAATTGATCTCATGAAATATCATCACACTGGATGCATTGAGGGTGAGGGAATTCCTGAAAGATATGTTGTGACAATTTGTATTACAAATTGAGAGCAGGGCCACCTTTATGTTTTTCATAATATTTGAGAGGTTTCTCCATATATTGAATCTCACAAAGAAATTCTTAGGTATTTGAATCTATCAAGGGCTGAGAAATGGTTATCAAATACACATATTCACTAGTTTATAGGATGGTTTCCGGACAATATTTTTAAGTAGTTGGACAAAAATATGAATTCAATTTCAGAATGACTTCGATGGCTAGTCGTTGGACCAAGTGTGTATGTATTATCTTACAGTGGTTATGTAATTAATGGTTATACATTCTATATAGATTAACATGATGAAGATAGTACCATGCAAAGTAGTGGAGTTACACTAGTGGCTGAAGTGATTCATGTTTCTTGTAGTAAGGACATAAATCCAATTTATGCAAATATTTCATACTTTGCCATTGTAAAACTAATATGGGAGTTGGATTATACGACATTCCAATTGATGATTTTTCAATGCAAATAGGTTGATAACTATACTGGTGTTAAAATAGATGAATTGGGATTTGTGAAAGCTGATTTTAGTAAAGAAGGGTACAAAGACGAACAATTTATAATGGAATCACAAGCGGTATAAGTTTTTTATATTCCAGATCCCCCAAACTGAAAGTGGTCGATTGTTCTATTATCGTCCAAAACTACTGAAGGGTCCGATGAAAATTCAGTTGAGGATGATCCTTTTAGTTGTACGTCTCAATCATTTCACAGTGGTACCAATGTAGATGATGTTATGTATGTTAGAGGAGACCACAATGAAGGGATTTGGATAATCGATAGAGGTTTCAAGTCCCTTCAGCCATTGAAAAAAAGAAAGAGAGTTCAATAAACATGTTATATTTTGTTTGTAATATAGATATTGTTATCTCATGTTATTATCTTATCGTTACGGAATTTATGTAATCTAAATTAACTATTCTACCACTTTTTTAAATAATGACTTCTGCACGTTCTGGTGCTCCTAACCTTGAGGCTGAACCAGTCTCTCAAGCTGCTGCTGCTGCGGCTGGTCACAGTATAGAGCAACAAAAAGTTTATGAACCTGTGGTTGCTCCTAGTATTGAGGTCCAACAACCATTATCACATGCCATTGCTACCATTTCAGATGAACATATAGATGATATTGATATCGATGAAATGGTCGAGAATGAAGGAATGATGTCGTAGAAAACACAGGTGTGTCGTAGTTTGACGATGTTAGCCAAAGTTCTTAAGGTGAAAAGAAAAGGCATCAGATTTGATGTCGGATGGAATACACGAGGCCAACATGTGAATCCCAACAAGGCTATGTTTAGTAGTTACATTGGAGTTTTCACTGGGCAATGCGTGTCGATTGACATAGATTCATGGCACCATGTTGTGTCCGGGATGAAGGTTGTGATCTGGGAAGAAATTTATGTAAGATTATGAATATATTTCTTTAATTTACAAGCAAATAGAATAATTAAACAATGTCTTACTCTTATCAATGTCTTGAAAAGTAAATTTATAGTAGATAATTCACACAAGGATTATGTACTAAGGATTGCAGGAATGATTCATCAAGGTTTTCACACTATTTTAACAAGATGTCACTTGAAACATTCCAAAGGTAAAATAAACCCGCACTCACCCATTGTATACGCTCACCTGATATCCCAAGAAGAATGGGATGCATTTATTTTCTACTGTGGGGATGAGAAGTTTCAGGTACATTGTGGGTGATAATACTTTGTTTGAGTATACATTTATTTATCACTTTGATTGTCAATATTTAATTTATGAAACAACAACTCTGTACTGAAAATATGGCATGTGCATCAAAACCAACATACCTCTATCGTAAACCAACTATGGGGTATGCTTCACTAGAAAATAAAATGGTACATATTTAAAATTTATAGTAATATTTTTAGGATCCAATAAACAACATAATAATTATCTTTCTATGTTTATATGTAGATTCATGAGTCTAAAACCAAACACACTTCCATCCCATGTCATGTGCTATGGAAGGAGGCACGTGTGAATAAGGAAGGTAACCTAATAGATGAGAACACACAAAATGTGTGGGAAATATGTGTAAGTATGAAACGACAATAAAAGGATTTGTTTTAAATTTCTATTACCTAAAAATAATTAGTTATTTTCCTATATCCGACAGTCACAGGAATCAGCTACTCTTGTAGCAGATGTAGACCTATTATCGACGGCTTTGAAGTAGCCAGAACAATACGGTTGTGTTAGAGGTGCGGGGTTTGGGGTGACACCCCGAGTATATTTTGAGAAGAAGAAAAAAATGGATAATAGAGATGAAAAATTGAAACAAATGAGTGAAAGACTAGCAACCCTTGAAGAACTATTTTAATGACAAGGAGAGTTTCTAGAAACTTTTATGGGGTGAAAGAAAGGAGAAGACACAACTAAGGAACAACCAGCATATAAAGATCCCGCCCTACCCCCACCAGCTTTTAGGCGAGCCATTCACCTTAAAGAGATATCTTAGCCATGGTAATAAATATTTTAATAATTGTTCCCATGAAATGTAAATCAGAAAAATAGTGATACTTTTCCTGTACTGATCTTCTACAGGGTGATAAGGATTGTGATTTATATCTATCAACACCCATCTATCACCTTGTAATGAGGGATACAGTGTTCAACATCCCAGATGACACGCTGCATAATAGACCACTTTTGAAAGATCATCTGAAAGTGACGATTACTGTAGCTCATGATCCAAATGCAGAGCTACCTATTCCACTAGATGATGATGATATTCATACGGTCGAAAATGCTATTTGGACATTCATTGCATGGCCGTCACAACTTATAAAAGTACATGTGGACAAAGAGGTATTTATTTCCTCTTTTTCAAGATAAACCTTTAACAAATAATGAAAAAAGGGTCTGAACCAAAGAGTGTTATTATAGATGGGGAAAGGGAAGGGGTGAAAAATATTTGCTCAAAACCATCTAAAGGATCGACCAACCGATCCCAAGGAGCTACTGAAAGCACAATAACACCACATGTTCTCTATCCACATTTACTAGATTTGAAGACTCATGTGGATACGAAGCTAAGAGGTGTTAGTAGTCATATGGTTGTTTTCAAAAAGAATATATACGGAGTGGAATGTCAAGATTTTGTTGCTTCTGAAAACATAAATGAGATCCGTGAAAACAGTTGGCTAGTAGTCATAGTTGTAAATATATATATGATGTATGTTTTCATGAATTGATTTTCTAAAAGCTAATCTAATGTTAAAATTATGACTAAATGCATTTTATATTTTTGATAGACGTATATATGAAAAACAGTTGAAGGAATTTTCCTATGAGCCAAAATTCAGACTCGTTAGTCCTCATACCACATCAACACATCTAAGGAAATTAAAGCCATAAAAAAAGAATGAAATAATTAACGGTTTGCTGAAACAATTTGAAAGAAATATTATAGATGACAGACTCTTCCTAATAAAAACCATGTAGGGGTAAAACTCTACGATTAAATCATATCAATTATATTTTCACTTATTTTAATAGTTATTACTTTTTGTGTTTTTAGGAAACATTGGATGCTAATTGCAGTGAACTTGGATACTCCAAAGATTTATTTTCTAGATTCAAAGAAAGGATATCAATCAAACCGACCACACATGATGGAGTTTGTGAATATGTAAGACTCTAAATACAATGTTTTAGGTCTAAACATAAAGTAAAATAATTTATATTATCTTTTACTGAGGATTCTGTTATGATAGGGTAGTGTATCATTATAGTCTAAAAAATGAATGAGGACATAGGCTAAGCATAAGGAGGCGAGAAAGTACTACGTCTGCACAAATATCAGGGTATATATAATAAAATTTCAATACCTAAACACATCTCAACACAAGTTAATTATTATCCTAATGATCAATTTTTTTTCGGTGTCCAAAACAAACAAATGACAATGATTGCGGTTATTATGTTTGTAAATTTATGAAAGAGATCGTTTTTCATCAACAAACTAGCATCTCTAAAGAGGTATTTTCAAAAACAATTACTAGTTCATTTAATTTATTTATTTATTATTTATTTTTATATTTTGAATTACTACTCTGACTACCAAAAATCCTCATACTAACAAGATGATATAGATTTGTTTAGAAACAAGTGGGCTGCATACCTGATGGAAGACTGTACACAAATAGCATGAAGATCTCACTTGCGGACGTGTACAATTGGCGGTCATTTTTGAGATGGGTTAATGGGATCAAAAGATGAAACAATGTTGTATGTAAATGTTCATAGGAAAATTTTAATTGTTATTAAATAAAACATCCTTTCTCAAAGTGTCTCTTTTTTGATTAAATTGATACAATTTTATGTGAAAACAACAACTGATCTATGAAAATCCGACCAAATGCATTTGTGTTTTTTTATCCTTTTTGAGAATGATCCATGGGTCCTTTTTGATGTGTAGGAGTCATCCCTGCCACAATCCGAGGCACGGTGTGGCTGGTATCACCTAAAGTGTCTCTCTTTTGTTTAAAATGGACACAATTTTAAGTGAAAACAACAACTAACCTACGGAAATCCAACCTAATGCATTCTGGTTATGTTGATACTTTAGGAGAATGATCCATGGGTCATTTTTGACATGTACGAGTCAACCCGGCCTTAATCTGAGGAACGTTGTGGCCGGTATCACTCAAAGGGTCTCTCTTTTGTTTAAAATAGGCACAATTTTAAGTGAAAACAATAACTGACATACGTAAATCTAACCAAACACATTCATAATTATGTTGATCTTATAGGAGAATGATACATGGGTCATTTTGGACATTTAAGAGTCAAACCAGCCTCAATTAGAGGCATGATGTGTCCGGTATCACTCAAAATGTCTCTCTTTTGTTTAAAATGGACACAATTTTAAGTGAAAACAACAACTAACCTACGTAAATATAACCAAATGAATTCATATTGTTTTGATAATTTAGGATAATGATCCATGGGTCATTTTTGATGTGTAAGAGTCAACCCAACCTCAATCTGAGGCACGGTGTGACCGATATCACTCAAAGGGTCTCTCTTTTGTTTAAAATGGACACAATTTTAAGTAAAAACAACTACTGACATATGGAAATCTGAACAAACACATTCAGATTGTGTTGATCCTATAGGATAACGATCCATGGGTTCTTTTTTATGTGTAAAAGTCAACCCGACCTCAATCTGAGGCACAATGTGGGTGGTATCACTCAAAGTTTCTGTCTTTTGTTTAAAATGGACACCATTTTAACTAAAAACAACAACTGACCTACGGATATCTGATCAAACGCATTAGTATTGTGTTGATCCTTTATTATAACAATCCATGGGTCATTTTTGATGTGTAAGAGGCAACCCCGACTCAATTTTAGGCACAGTTTTACCGGTATCACTCAAAGTGTCTCTCTTTTGTTTAAAAGGGACACAATTTTATGTGAAAACAACAAATGACTTATAAAAATATGTCCAAATGAATTTTGATTATGTTTATCCTTTAAAATAATGATTCATGGGTCCTTTGTGACATGTATGATTCAACCCTGCCTCAATCCGAGGCACATTGTGGCTGACATCACTCAATGGGTCTCTCTTTTGTTTTAAATGGACAAATTTTTAAGTGAAAACAACTGACGTACAGAAATCTGACCAAACGATTTAGTATTGTATTGATCAATTAAGATAAATATCCATAGGTAATTTTCAACATGTATGAGTCAACCCCATCTCAATCCAAGGTACATTGTTTTCGGTATCACTCAAAGTGTCTCTCTTTTGTTTAAAATGGACACAATTTTAAGTTAAAACAACAACTGACCTACAGAAATCTGACCAAACACATTCGGATTATATTGATCCTTTTATAGAACTATCCATGGGTCCTTTTTGATGTGTACGAGTAAAACTCACCTAAATTTGAGGCATGGTGTGCTCGGTATCATTCAAAGGGTCTCTCTTTTGTTCAAAAATGGACACAATTTTAAGTAAAAACAACATCTAACGTACATAAATCCAACCAAACACATTTCGATTGTGTTGATCCTATAGGGGAATGATCCATGGGTCCTTTTTAACATTTAGGAGTCAACTACGCATCAATCTGAGGCCCGGTGTGACCGGTATCACTTAATGTGTCTCTCTTTTGTTGAAAATGGACATAATTGTAAGTTAAAACAACAACTGACCTATGAAAATCCAACCAAACCCATTTTTATTTTCTTGATCCATTATGTGAATGATCCATGGGTCCTTTGTGATGTTTAAAAGTCACCTCTACCTCAATCTGAGGCACGATGTGTCTGGTATCACTTAAAGTGTCTCTCTTTTATTTAAAATGGACACAATTTTAAGTGAAAACAACAACTGACCTATGGAAATCTGACCAAACACATTCAGATTATATTTATCCTTTAGTACAATGATACATGGTTCCTTTGTTATGTGTAAGAGTCAACTCGACCTCAATCCAAGTCATGGTGTGGCCGATATCACTCAAAGGGTCTCTCTTTTGTTCAAAATGGACACGATTTTAAGTGAAAACAACAACTGACGTACAAAAATCTTACCAAATGCATTCAGATTGTTTTGATCCTATAGGAGAATGATCCATGGGTCATTTGAGAAGAGTACGAGTCAAACCCTCCACAATCTGAGGCTTGGTGTGGCATGTATCACTCAAAGTGTCTCTCTTTTGTTTAAAATGGACACAATTTTAAGTGAAAACAACAACTGACCTACGAAAATCTGACCAAACCCATTCATATTGTATTGATCTTCTATGAGAATGATCCATGGGTCCTTTGTGATTTGTAAAAGTCAACCCTTCCTCAATCTGAGGCACGGTGTGGCTGGTATCACTCAAAGAGTCTCTCTTTTGTTAAAAATAGACACAATTTTCAGTGAAAACAACAACTGACCTATCTATTCCAACTTACGATCCCGGAATCCCTAACCTATTTTTATTTATAAACATAAAAAGGATAAGTGTTATGTAATTTCCATAAAACAATTCAATGTTTCAAATATAAATTCACTATAAAGTGATAATAGTGCCTATGTGAGTGCACATTCTATCTAACATAGAAAAGTGACATGGTCTTACTATTCACATTTACAAGTGGTTCATTTACTTATTCCAATTAAGAAACAAGACAACCCATCTCAAGGGTGTTCAAATACATTATTTCAATTTAAAATCTTAGTTATAATAACAATTATTAAGTATGAATTCATTCCAATATACAATTTATTATGAATTATTGAATTAAATAATACCCAATTATATTTAGTTAACTCTATTAAAAAAATATTTTGTAAATGGAATAAAGGGTCAAGTGATGGTATTAAACCATTTAATAATTAATCTAATTAAAATTCCACTTCCAAAAATGGGTGAAAATCAACACACATAAATGTTGGTTTAATCACATAATAAAGGAATATGGGTCAAGATTATATAAGTAACACACCCTAAATGATGACCTAACTTGTGAAAAAACACCTATAATGATGAAATTAGGTGCACTAGAACTAAATAAATTAAATAATTTTCATTTAATTAATCAATATGTTTAATATGTGATTAATGGGAAGTTTAGTGCATGGTATAATGGTGAATTTTATAAATTACATAACTTTTATGGGAAAACATATAGACCATCTAATTCATTATTAGGATGTTTCAATTGTATATTATTAGACTTTTCTTCGAGTCAAAATGAGATAAATCAGAAGAATAAAAAAACACCCTAAAAATAGGGTATATGAGATCACATGGAAATAAAACCAAATATATAAATATAAAATAATAAAATAATCAAGAGGAATGATATACTAATTTATGGTGATCTAACACAATCGATGGATATTGATTCCAATACCGAATAAGGGAGATACTTCAAATTCTAGAGAGGAATCCAAAGGGTCTTGATCAATTGATGGGTGTGAGAAACGTAGAAGAAGGAAGGGTGATTTGTATTTAAGAGGAAGGGGGAAAATGGTAATCTAAATACCCTTTAGTGATATTCATGGTCTACCTATATAGTTTGGAAAATCTTGCACCAACCATGCAGTGCCACTGTCGAAGAACCCACTAAGTCAAATGGTTGGCCTGTACGATTTACTAACTGTGAGCCGACCCCCCGGAAATCCCCCCTAACACCCCCACCCCCTGGAAAGCACCCCGACACCCTGGACACCAGCCCACCCCCTGGACACCCCTAGACACCCCCCACCTGGACACCCCCCTCCTTGGACACCACCCCACGCCCCTTGGACAGGCCCCAACCTCATGGGCCGCCCCCACCCCTAGACACCCCCACCCCCTGAACATCCATATACCCTTAGACACCCTCATACCACCCTCCTGGACAACACCCCACCCCCCTTGGACAGCCTCACCAACCCTCCGGACCTCCCCCACCCCTCGGACACCCCCACCCCTGGAAATCCCCCCCCCCTCACCTGGACAACCCCCTCCTAGACACCACCCCACCACCTAGACACCCCCACCCCCTGGACACCCCCACCCTCCATGGATAGCCCCCCAACCTCCTGGATCGCCCCAACCCCCCCTAGACACCCCTTTCCCCTCGAACACCCCCATCCCCTCGGACACCCCATACCCCCCATTGGACAGCCACCCCAAACACCTAAACAGTCCCCCCAACCCCCTGAATTTTGAATTGAATTCTTTATGTATTTAATAAACTTATGAATTATGTGTTAATGGAGTATGGTTATACTTGTTGTAGAGGTATACATGGTGTAATTATCTTAGGATTTATGTGTTAATTTTTTTATGGGTATACTAATTGAGATGCTGAATTTTTTTCAGGTGTTGCTTGGGTGTGCTAATACAGACTTTTTCATTGTTGTAGACATGGAATTTCTCAGTGCATTTTTAGCTCTGAAAAAGGAAGCCTTTATCAGCGTTAAAAAAGCGTTGATAAAACCCACCTTTATCAGCGCTAAAAAACCACAGACAAAGGATCATTTTATCATTGCTAAAAGAGCGCTAATAAAAACACATTTATTAGCACTGATAAAGGGGTCCTTTATCAGTGCCTTTTTATCACTAATAAAGTTTTCCTTTATCAGCTCTTTATTAGTACTGATAAAGTACCCCTATATCAGCACTTTTTTAGCACTTATAAAGTATCCCTTTATCTGCAATTATTGAGTGCTGATAAAGGGGACCCCCCCCCCCTTTATCAACGCTGAGCTTTATAGGGCTTTTTTAGTTCAGATAAATCCCATTTTGAGCAATGATAAAGCTTGTTTTTTTAGTAGTGCTCCTACACATTCACCCATAAAGGGTTATACTAGACAGGAGCTCCCCATATACATATTTAGTTATTTAACATTAAAAAAAGTACCAACTGGGCTACTATAACATATAAACATTAAAACATTTCAGAAAATGTTTAATGTTTACAACCAGGCACACAAATTTATTCAAAATATCTTTCAAACACCATACTTACATTTATAAAGCTAAACATGCTCATATATTATGAACACACAATCAAACACTTCACACTTATCAAACATGATTTTACCCTTTTTTTACCCACACCAAAACATGTTTCAAAACGAATGGACAAACCTTAAAGAACACATTAAAAACCATGATTTCCAAAACTCTTAAAGAAAAAATTTACAAATCCACATTTAGAATACTCATTATAAACCACTCAAGGGGACCAACTTTATTTGAAAACTAAAATCCATTTAAAAAACTAAATGTCCACGAAAAGAAAAATTACCTTAAAACCATAACTATACACCTAATTTATTTATAGAACATAAAATAATCCAAAAAAACATTAAACCCTTTCCAACACATTTAACATGTTTTTTATGCTATAACAACATCAAAACATACACACTTGAAATCGCCTTTGGAAATCAAATTCACACCAAGAATAAAGTTTAAATCCTTGCCCAAAAAATCACCACTTACCCACATTATTTTAATGGAACGCCAAATAAGAACATTTAATCCATTAAAACCTTAAAAACGCATTTTAGCACCATAACTAAGTCATAACACAACAAAACCAAGTTTATAAATAAACAATGTCATTGCAACATAATAACGGTGATACATTTCATAAAGGACAAATTCCTTCTTATATAAAGATAAGCAATTCAAAAAATCTTTCTAGGTATCATAAAAGTAATAAATTTACACTAAAACTCATTTAAATTTTTTAATTAACAAATAAAATAAATTTTAAAATGCTATAATAATTTAAACAAGGGTGTCATAGAGTTATGAAACTTGTTTATAAATTTATTTAAAATTGAAAGCATCAAAGGAAAGGCATTAGGAAATAAAAACATGGAAACACCTACTGAAACCTCGTGTGATTGGAAGGAAACTTCAACCGGAGGAATATTGACACCATGCGGACAAATCACACACCCTAAATCCAATGTAAACCCAAGATACTCATTAGACCTAAAATTTTTGGTTCTACCAATAAGAAACTTTATATGGAAACCGTATAAATTAAGTGAGGAGATGAGAATATGGGGAGAGGATTTACATGAAGGAACCGCCAGAAGGATGACCAACCGCATGAAGAAGTTCCAGAGGGGAGGAGGGTTTTTGTAAAGGGGTGTAAAAGGAAGAGGGGTGTGTGAGGGTAGGGGAAGAAGGGGATTCTAGGAGATAGAAAAAAAATGAAATGAATTAATGGGTAGAGCAGGTGTGCGTGAGGGGATATGGGGAGAGAGGGCATGAGTGTGAGTGGGGTGAGGGAAAAGTGGGGGTTGATTGGGAGATAAAAATGGAAAATTAATTAATGGGAGGGGTAAGAGTGTTGCGTGATGGGTAGAGAAAATAGGGGGGGGGGGTGATTAGAGAGCGGTATAAAAAAAGGAAGGGATTAAATTGGAGAGAGGTGGGGGATGCGTGAGAAATAATTAGTGGTAGGGGTGAGTGGAGAGAGGTAGTGTGTGATTGGTAAAATAAAGAGGGGGGAGTGATTGAAGAGAGAGAATAAAAAAACAATGAATTGATGGTGGAAAAAGGTGTGGGTGGAGAGAGAGAATGCATAAGATAAAAAACAATGGGTAGGCGTGAGAGAAGGGGAATGGGGTGTGTGGGGGGTTAATGGGGAGAGTGGTGTGAGTGTGATGGATAAAAAATGGATGATTAAAACCCTAAAATAAAATAAAATTAATAACCATAACAAATACAAAAAATATGTTAATAAAAATAATTATAATAATAATAGTAATAATTATAACATTTTAAATAACAATAATAATAACAAAATTTTTAGGAAAATATTTATAATAATTTTAAAAAAATTATTTAATCATAACAATGCCATTAATTTTCTTAGTGATAATAATAAAAATAATAAAAATAATAATCAAAATAATCAAAATCATAATAATAATTTTACTTATTTTCATTTAAATAATAACACAATTAATAGCTACCAAATAATAATTATATTTTCAACCATTTTATTGATAACAAGATAATTAACAATTTTAATTAAAAAAATTTATCTACACAACAATCTTATTATTATTATTATATCTTAAAATTTTAATTAATTTCATTCTAATAATGTTTTATTATTATAAGTAATGGGAAACCATAGGGGCATCAGGGTCGACTGCACAGTTACTGCCAACACTGCGGTGCACATGCACCAATCCGAAACCCACCAGAAACATCAAATGTAAAAAAAATAAAACATGTACTCCATCCGCAACTGGAAAAGACTAACTGAAGCCAATAAATAATAAGATAAAATAGTTTAAATGGTTGGGGTGACAATTCTCCCCACCACAAAAATTTCTTCCACAAGAAAGTCACCTAGCTAAAAGAGAATCAAAACTCAGGTTAATGCCTGACCAAAACCGTTGGGGATAAAACACATGAATCTTGTGATGTCTATTCACTCTACAAGTTACACCCGAATGACTCAAAGAAAAACCATAGCACAAAAAATGGGGGAAGATGAGAGGGTTCTCCCCACTACAAGAATTACCCTAACGTAAGAATTTACAACTCAAATACACCACCTCGAGGGGGAAACATGATAACTCCCCACTAAACCTACCGACTTCTCTATATTAGTTGAATATGACCACTGATACTTAAACAAAAAACCACTACAAGGCCACCCAACATACCAGGGCACCGAAACAAGTAATTCCCTATAACAACACCACCACAACTATGAATTGTCCACATCGATCTAAAACTCCCCAACACCTAACATCTCCAAACGATCACTAATAAAACCAGAACCAACCCACACATGGACAACTACACTTTTAAGAAAAACAAATTATTCTAAAAGCCACATTCAGAAGAACGTGACTACTATGATCTTGAAATAATAAGTTCATCACACTATTACAACAAAATATGAACTTACAATTGCGGGAAAACATGGAAACCCTTAATATCACTGTTTCAAGATAAAAGATAAAGAACGAACAAAGGTCTCACATGCCTCTAACATGATGACTGTGAACAAGATTCACTTCGAGGACTGAGGATGGGGCTCTGATGGATGAATAATCTTATGCCTTAAATTATGACACTAGAATCTCTTGATCATAACTCCTTCTTCGAAAAATGTTTCCCACAAAACATCCCTTGGTGACTCGAACAACCACAATGATGACAGGATATTGGAGGGACGCGGATCAACAGCTTGGAATGACCTAACGACCCATACTAATGGCATTCCTGAAGGAATCCTAATGAACTAGGTTCCATGATCAATGAAGATAACCTCTTAGACAAGGTTCATCCTAAACACACTCCTCTCAAGATAGGGAACATTAAAAAAACAAACTACTCTCCAAACTCCAATGAAGATAAGACAACCGACCTCCACTAGTCCCAAACTGAACCCTTAAACAAACCTGAAACGGAATAAACCTTAACAACCTAGGGAGTTCGCAACCACCCAATGACACACTCTACTTCCCTCAAGTCATTATCCCACCTGAAAAAGACCTCCAACACCACAAAGGGTGATGAAACTGAAAAGAACCGAAACTTGGGCATGTTTCGTTAACAACATTAAGGACCTTTCTTGGCGGAATACTCCAAACTAAATAAGAAACACAAAACCATAATTTTTATCAAAGTAAAAACACAATTGAAATGAACACGTCAATCCAAGAAAACCGGCTCAGAATCCAATCAAATATAAACACAACCAAAAACTACTTTTCCAAAATAAACATTTCTATTTAAATTTCAGAACTGTCATATCCCATAGTCATTTTTCAAATATACCAAAACCACTTTTCACAAGCCAAAAAAATCCACTCCCCAAGTAAAAACCAATTTCCAAAACCTTTATATTTTGAAACACACCCAAGGAATCCTGTGGATTATCACATCTGTGTCCACCAATTTCTATCCACATCACCCATAAACAAGTTCCCCCACACACTTACCGTACACACCCACTCAAATGTGATCTTCCATAAAGAGTACCAAGGGCCACATACTTTCCTCATCAAAACCCATGAGTTTATTAAAATGCTTCCAAGTTTAAAACTCCCTTTAAGAATTTAATATCATTTTAGAGAAAAAATATTAATTTAAAAAAAATCCACTTCCTTTTCCAAATGCACACTCTCAACAACTGGAACCAAACAAAGTATAACTTAAAAAGAACCACTGTAATGAGGAACTAAAATTTACACTTAACCTGGTGACATGGAAGTGAGCCACACCCCATGTAATCGTCAACTACTAGGAGGAACTTAAACCATGCACTCAGACTCCACATGGGCCACTACTCCATGTGAGGTCACGATGTGACACCAGATTGCCTCTGTTGTCACCCCTGAATCCAAAACAAAGACAGAAGACTCAAATCCTGGACTATCCCTAGAAACTCAAGGTTCGGAAAGAGAAAGGGTTCATAATTCCCTTCCCCCACCTACCAATCAAGTCCCAAAAGTCCTAATCTCTATCTACTGAACACCCCAATTAACAAGATCCTTCCTTTGATACAATTTTTTTCATGAACCAGCCCAGGTCAACCCTGAACCAGTCACAAGAGCCAGTCTGTGAGAAGTCCCGAGGGGTATTCCTGATTCCACTGGGATGAAAACTAGTTTCGGGCATCAAATTATACATGAGGGAATGATTTAAACCCAAGAGATAAAACCAAGACCAGATAAATAAATAGAACAAACAGAGAACGAAGAAAAAGACAACTTAATCATAAATAAACAAAGAACTGATCCAGTTACAAAGTACCACTAAAGAATAAAAATGGAAACAATACCCTACTACAATGATCTCTGTGTGACCCATTGGTAACCTCCAACCAAAATCCCAAAACTACTCCCACATGAGAATCCATTACGAAATTCATGAACAACAGCTGAACATGCAACTGAAATGGTAAAGGAGGGGTGTGAGCACGAAAATACTCAGTGGGGATTCCAAAAGTAAACCACTAAATCAAAGTGTTTCCTTACCCAAAGTTTTCCAATGACACAAGTATGGAAATAAAATTATAAAAATATGGTTTATCCATTTAAACAAAATAACACCTCTTTCCCACTATAAGAGCCAACTCAAGCCATATATTATTTCAAAAATAGTTTACCAATTTATAAATAAAACCAAACAAGTAATATTAGGGATATTAAAAGGGAGGTAGGTAAATAATACAAGATGAAAATAAAATATTGTATAATAAAAGAAACAAGAAACACAAGATGAAAATAAACCCGTGTAATAGAAAATAAGCAAGAAATACAAGCTGTAACCATGGGAAATCCTGAATATCCCAAGATAACCACTAGACACACTGAATTCGGAACCAACTACCAGTGTATGGTGAAGCCCTAAAGTCTAAAACCCACTGATCTCTCTTGTGACAGAATCAATAGAAAATCCCACCTAGCCTCTCTATCTACCAGGGGCACCAACTCGTCTAATCGGGGCTGGTGAGTAATTGTCACTCGATAATCTATAAGATTCCCAAGAACCCATGGTGGTTATGGTAATACTATGTAAGTATGAGGCCCTCATATGCATGACTCATCTCACCACACTTGCCTACCCCAAAAAAGAACGCTTCATATAAATTCACCCATAAATAGTTACAATATACATGAGGTTCTGATAGAAATATTCAGTTATTTAACATTAAAAAAAGTGCCAAGTGGGCTGCTATAACATATAAACATTAAAACATTTCAGAAAACATTTAATGTTTCAAACCGAGAACACACATTTATTCAAAATATCTTGAAAACACCACTCTTACATTTATAAATCTAAACAACCTCTTATGTTATGAACACACATTCAAACACTTCACAATTATTAAACATGCTTTTACCCTTTTCCAACCCACACCAAAACATGATTCAAACTGAATGGATAAACCTTAAAGAACAAATATTAAACCGTGATTTCCAAAAATACATAACGCAACATTTTACAAAAACACATTTAAAATACTCTTTAGAAACCACTCAAGGAGACTAACATTATTTGAAAACTAAAATCCATTTAGAAAACTAAACATACAAGAAAACACCAATTACTTTAAAACCATACGTGGTCACCTACATTATTTATAGAACATAAAACAATCCAAAAAACATTAAAACCTTTCCAACACATTTTAAAACGTTTAGTACTCTATACCAACATCAAACCATACACTCCTGAAATCCTCTTTTGAAATCAAACAAACAACAATTTTTTTAAATCCTTACTCTTAAAATCACCACTTACCCACATTATTTTAAAGGAACACCAAAAATACACTTGGGATCGATTAAACCCTTACAAAAGTGTTTTAACAAAATTACTAAGTCATAACACAACCAAGTCAAGTTCATTAATAAACAATGTTGTTGTAACATAATAATGGTGATACATTTCATAAGAGACCGATTCCTTCTTAAATAAACATATGCAATTCAAACAAGAATTCTAGGTATCATAAAACTAAGAAATTTACATAAAACTCATTTAAAACCTATTTTAAACAAATCAAATAAATTTTAAATTTCTATAATAATTTAAACAAGGGTTTCAAGGAGATTTGAAACTAGTTTATAAATTTATTTGAAAAGTAAATCCTCAATGTAATGTCTTTAGGAAAGAATAACTTGGAAACACCTACCGAAACCTCATGCAATTGGAATGAAACTTCAACGGGAGGAAGATTGACACCATATAGACAAATCGCACACCATAAATCCAATATAAACTTGAGATACACATTAAAACTAACATTTTGGGTTCTAAAAACAAGAAACTCCATATGGAAACCCAATAAATTAAGTGAGGATAGGATAATAGGGTAAAAGGACTTATCGGAAGGAACCACTGGAAGGATGAGCATCTTCCGGAAGAAGTTCCAGAGGGGAGGAGGGTGTGTGTGAAGGAGGGTAAGAGGAAGAGGGGTGCATGATGGTAGGTGGAAGAAGAAGCATGTGGGAGATAGAAAAAAAATGAAATGAATTAATGGTGAGAGTAGGTGTGCAAGAGGGTGTTAGTGTGAGGGGGTAAGTGAAAAGTGGGGGTTGCGTGGGAAATAAAAAAAAGAAAATGAATTAATCCGAGGGGTAAGAGTGGTGCGTAATGGGTTGAGAAAATAGGGGGGTGTAATTGGAGTGAGGTATAAAAAAGGAAGGTATTAAATTGGAGAGAGATGTGGGATGTGTGAGGAATAATTAGTGGGAGGGGTGAGTAGGGAGATGTAGTGCGTGATTGGTAAAATAAAGAGGGGGGGAGTGATTGGGGAGTGGGAATAAAAATAATAATTAATGGTGGAAAGAGGTGTGAGTGGAGAGAGGGAGTGAATACGATTAAAAAATAATGGGTAGGCCTGAGAGAAGGGGAGTGGGGTGTGTATAGGGGTTAATCTGGAGAGTGGTGTGAGTGTGATGGATAAAAAAGAGATGATTAAAACCCTAAAAAATAAAATTAATAACCATAACAAATAAAAAAATATGTTAATAATAATAATAATTATAATAATAATTATAACAATTTAAATAAAACTAAAAATAACAAAATTTTAATGGCAATTTTTATAATAATTTCAAAAAAATATATAATCATAACAACTCCAATAATTTTCTTATTGATTATAATAATAATAACAATAAAAATAGTCATAATCATAATAATAATTTTATTTATTTTGTTTTAAATAATCACAAAATTAATAGCAACCAAATAATAATTATATTTATAACCATTTTAATGATTATAAGATCATTAAAAATTTTAATAAAAAAACTCATTTTTATTTTGACAAAAAAATTATTATTATTATAGCTTAAAATTTTAATTTATTTCATTCGGATAAAGTTTTATGATTTTATGTAATGGGTAACCGCAGGGGCATCCTGTCCGACTGCACGGTTACCGCCAACCGTGCGGTGCCCCTGCACCGATCCGAAACCCTCCAAAAACATCATATGTAAAAACAATTAAACATGCACTCAAACCGCACCTTGAAAAGACTAACTGAAGCCAAGAAATAATAATATAAAATAATTTCAAAGGTCGGGGTGTGACATGAGCTCCTTTTATAGGTGAAGGAAATTACATTTCTTTGTAAATATAACTTCTTAATATTAAGGGAGCACATGTTTCACATGTAAAGTAGAGAAAACTTGGAAAATAATGGATTAGGCGTTGAGGTAAGTTCTCTAATACTTCAACCATAAATTTTTACACATTTTTTAAACACATTTTTTAATCTTTTTCTCATAGATTTTTTAATTTTTTAATTTAATTTGTTTTACCACAATAACTAATTTGTACATAAGTAGTTTTCTTTTATTGAATAAAAAATTTGGCCTTATTAAATAATTTTTACATAATGATTCAAAATATGAAATCAATTTGATCGAATATAATTTCTATTTATAAAAAAATTATTTTAAAATTCATGCATGTAAAGTGTGAAAATCTGTTTTTAGAAAAAGTGTATTTTAAGCATAAATGTTAAGATCAAGAAACAAATATCTATGTTGTTGATTTTATTGAAATTAATTGGTTTCTGGTTAATAAAACAATTTTTATTAAAATTTTAAATAAACAATATATCCAATTTCACATAGAAGGAAAACAAAATTAAATGAGAAAGACTAAAAATAGTTTTTCCTCGAAAAATATTGCTTAATTTTGAAAAAGAGAAATATTGGTATTCTAAATTTAGCATTGAAATTTAAATTGAATAATTGTAATCCATAAAATGATTTTGATAATGAAAAATGGTTTATAGTTTTTTAGGTTATAATTTTATCATTGTATAGTCATTAACACTATTATTTTTTAAAAAACTGTATTTTTCACCATTCACTTAAAAATATATTATTTTAGAAAAATATGAAAAATTTATCCTAAGTTAATATATTAATGATAAATAAAAAAATGAAGTTAGTTTGGTCAAATAAAATTTTAAAATTTTAATTTATTTACTTTCAAATGTGAAATATAAGATATAATAAAATATGTTTTTTATAAAAAAAAATATATTTTTATATATTACCTGTTATTATTATTATTTATATATATGCTTAATAAGGTGGTTAAATATATTTTTATGTAACAAATTAAAAAAATTAATAAAAGTTATATTTATTACTTTTAATTTTATTTTAAAAAATGAATCAAGGTTTCTTTTTAGTTCGGTTTTCATGTGAAAAAAGCTATCAAACTTATTAGGCTTATTTAAAGGGAAATGTATAATAAAATCTTGGGGCATTACATTATCCCTATTAAATAAATTTCATCCTCATGATTTTTAACTATCATATACTAATGTGACAATTATGGGTATGTGTAAGTTATACAAGAATCCAGATTTTATTTCTAATGAGGTATCAACCTTAGTAACTTAGGTAAGTCTATAAAACTCATAAATTCTGTCAAAATAGACATAAGACACCCAAAAATATAGAGTGAAGAATAAATGTACCTAGCCCCAATTAATTATTAATATCTATTGTATAGTATATTCCCTATTTCTATGGTCTAGGAGGTTGTTGGTGTTGATTTTCATCTTATTCCCTTGGATTAGTGTACTAGTTTTTATAGTTCCCAAATTCCTCAAATCTAAAACCTTGAATTTCTAATTGATCTATATGAATGAAATTATTTTTTTTCTATTGTATTAATTGAACTCTTCATTTTTTTCCTAATTTTTTTTTGCTCGATGCCCTCCTTTATTATAAATAAAATATCTTCTAGTTCATTTGATACAATTTTATGGGTAGTTCTTCACAGATTTTTGAAATAAAATAAATTCAAATAATCTTTACGTTATTATATTCATAACTTTATCTTACATGAGAATCCATCCTTCTATTCTTTGGTATGTTGGAAACTCAACTAGGTTCACATTATTAATCATAATTCACGATAGTTGATTAGGAATAACCATAAGGTTTCTCACTCCTATTCTTTGTAAAAACCTAGACTCCATCAACTTGGATCGGGTGACAGTTTTATTATAATGATACAAAGATCATAAAATATAGGACCCCACAATTTAATTACCTAAGAAAACCACATATATAAATGAGTTTTACTTTACATTGAATTAAAAACACATCATCTAAAAACATGAAATAAAATTATTATTCTCCTCACAATACATTTTTTATATGTAGTACTCTACTTGGTTTCTTAGGGAAAAGGAAACACTACTAAAAACAGATCTTTAACAGTGCTGGTATTTATCAGTGCTAAAAAGAGTACTGAAAATGGGTACATTTTATTAGCGCTAAAAAACACTGAATAAAGAAACCCTTTATTCGCACTGATAAAGGGTATCCTTTATGAGCCCTGATAAAGGGTAGCCTTTATTAGCGCTGAAAAAGGGTATCCTTTATCACCACTTTTATATAGTGATCATAAAATATACCCTTTATCAGTGCTTTTTTAGCTCTGATAAAGGGTAGACTATATTAGTGTTTTTTAGTGATGATAATGGTATAAAATAAAATGGAATAATTAAACAAATAAAAATCAGAAAAATAATAACAATTTTATTAATTATATAATTATTGATAAAAATGAATAATTTGGATATAACTATATATAAGTTATAAAAATTAATAAATATTATACATTAAATATTTAGATATGTAAAATGAATAAAAATAAATAAAAAATAATAATTTAAAAAGTGTAAATTAAGAAAAATATTAAACATTTTATTAATTAAATAATTACTGATAAAAATGAATAAATTTAATATACATATATATAGATTTTAAAAATTAATAAATACTATATATTAAACACAGACATAAAAATTAATTAATTATAATAATTAAAAAAAATAAAAAATCAATAAATTGTAATAATTAAGTAATAAAATTAAAAATGAATAAGCTAAAAAATTATTTAAATATTTATCAATGAAACAATTATTAATAAAAATGAATAGGTATAATATATATATATGTATATTAATTATAAATATTAATAAATAATATATATTAAATATAAATATATAAAAAAGGAAGAAAATATAATAATTAAAAACATATTAATGTCTTATTCATTTTTAATGTTGTTTGTTTTTTAATTCAACATATATCAAATGTGTGTTACATTGATTTCACATACATATATATAATTAATGTTTTTTATATAACACAAATACACATAAATATTTATGCAATTAATGAATTCTTATATAGAAACACACACACTTAATATTTATGAAATTTATTCACATTTTGGTATATTTTTGAATTTCATTATAACATGATACATTTAATATATTTTGTTTTTAATGAGTTGATTTTACTTATTTAATTTTAATATTATTACATTTAAGTATTATTAATTCATTTTTATTATTTATTATTTATTATTTTATTTTTTAATTTAATATTTCTCTATTATTTATTTATATATATTTATTTACTATGTTTTGGTATTTTTAATATGTATTCATATTTACTATAATATATATATATATATTCAATTTTGTTAATAATTTCTATTTATTTAATAAAACCTATCCATTTTTTAGATATTTTTAAAGTGTAGTCATTTTTAATTAATCAATTTCACCCATTTTTAAAATACATACATTTAAGATTATATGTTCATTAATAAAATTAAAAATATATTATTAAATAAATATTTATAAACAAATATATTTATAAATGTGTGGTTACTATATTTATAAATTTATAAATTTATAGTTATTATAAATAAATAATTATATATATTTAAATAATTATAAAATTATAATTAATTTATCTAAATAATGAATATACTATATTTATATATTTAATATACATGTTTATATAAGTTGAGGTTGAATCATCGGTTTGTTTGGTAAAATGAGCTACATTACAAAGAAACGATGGCAAAATACAATGCATGGATATACTCAATGAGAGTCGAACTTAAGACCTCACCAAGACCCATAGGGGAAGCTACTTCTAAGCTACACTCTAGGGGATATATATATATATATATTAAAAGTATTATTAATATTTATAAATAAATAATTATATATTTAAATAATTATAAAATTATAATAAAGACATTTAAATTATAAATATATTTATATTTATATATATTAATTATATATATATAATTATATAAATATATATAATGATACAATTATATTTATAATTATAAATAAATAATTATAAATCAATAATTATGAATATATTTATAATTGTATATTTACTATATTTATAAAATTATATATTTTTAATTATAAATAAAAAATATATAACTATTTTATAAAAAAAATTAATGTAATTATAAATAAATATATATTTAAATAATTAAAAAATTATAATAACTGAATATATAATTATATAAATATTTTCCATTTTTTTATTTGTAATAATTATTATAAATCCTTAATTAATGCTAATGTTTTAGCACTGATAAAGATATATTTTATTAGCGCTTATCAAATTAGAACTTATAAAAGGGATCTTTATCAATTTTTTTTGAAACCACTAATAAAAGTGTCCCTGATCTATTTAAAAGAACCTTAACAATGACTCATTCAGTCGTGATTCTCAATATCTCACAAAACTCCCATACTGCTATTTCTACTCCTCTACGTTCTCTTAGTTTAATCCAGGCTAAAAATCCAAGGCATGAGACTTTCTCATTTCTCTCTCTCATTATTTGGTTTTTGGGGTTTTTGGATGTTTCCATTATATTATTTCTTGTTACCTTTTAGGTAGTGTGTGGTTTCATTATTTGAATCTTGTTTCCACAGTGTGACATGCACATAAAGATGAAAAAAATTATACAACAATAAGAAGAATCAGGGATATATGTATAACTATTGAGAAAATTATCTTCATAAAATTCCATAGTATGATAGGTGTAAATTTTTTCTTTACTAATATTGAATTATTAGTGTCACATTGGTTATATAGTATAATGACTAAATTAAGTTTGTTCCTATGAAATTAAATGATATAATTTTATGTTTGTTCCCATATATTTTCTTTCATTTGTTTACTTTCTGTTGTTCATACAAAATTTGAATATAAATATGAATATAATTTCACATGAAGAGTAAATTATTGAATAATGAGATGATGATATACAATATGCATGAATTATTAGAGGTGTTAAGTTAATCTTGTGAAAAATATAAGAAAGTTTAGTAATGCTTAGGACTATTATAATATAATTATGATTTCAGTAATTTTTATCATAAATGAATTTATAAATTTAAGCCAGTTAAATAGAAAAGTGTTTACTGGGATGACATCATGGTTTGTGGTCTGTTGTGATGTAAAGTGAATTATATTTTTGATTGAGGTCATTCAACCATTTCAACATGAGTAACAATGATGTGTTGATTGATATTGTTCTTTGATTATGATTATGGATTAAGAATTCCTAATCATTGTTAATTCTACAAAAGACCATGGATTTCACAAATAAGGCTATGTAAATAAGGATTCATTTTGGTAAGATAGATATACAGTACAATACACTCCATGAATAAATATACACATTTTCATGCATCTTTCATGAAAATTATTACTTTCTTGATCAAAGATATAATACTTAAATACTCCAGTATGACTAACCTTCACTACCTTTATTTAATCCATCCTAAGATTCTTGATTTCATTCCATATATTGATGATTAATTGAGACCCCTCTTTCAAACTATCACTACTCCCATCATTATGGTTCCAAAGTTCCTTGATGACATACTTTCTGCTCAGATTGTATTCATTAATCCCTATCAAAGCCTCGACCACGATTTTGAATACCACATCTCCTCACCCATTATTCAAATACTTCATCATTTCATCCTCATCATTTACTACTTCCAGAGAACAAAAAAAATGACACCCAAAAATTAATCAAAACATCATGATTGATTTTTTTGGTTTCTTGATATTCATGTTCTTATACGACTAACTTAGTTACATTTCAGAATGTTCCAAGAATTTTTTCACTACAATTATCATATTTGGATAAAAATAAAACTAAATACATTTTGATTAGATTTATTTAGTTCCAAATAAGCCAAATGCAGTTAAAAGGGTTTCTGAAAATGATAATAGAATCTAGAACTTGGGCTATGTTTTGGGAGAAAAAATAGGGATTTAGAAAAATGAATGGAGTAGGGAATAACAAATTTTATAGATTAAGGGAATTATAATTTATTTCAATTTGTATTTGAATGTTCATTCCTTATTTTTTTGAAATCCAGTATGTTAGAAGCCATAATTACCAATTAATTTAGGTTATTTTTGAATATGAGTTGGTTTAGAGTATATATGGGATAAACATATTTAAAAAATAATAATAAGTGCAAGGTTTTATGTGAGGGATAGGAATGGTATGTTAGAATGTGAGTTACTATAAACATGTTAGTGATTCCTCTAGGGATGGTCTTGGATGCTAAGGGTCTAAGGTCAAAGCTCATGGTACATATGAATAGGTTATTTCAAGAGGGAGATAAATAATTTTGTATCCTCATACAATTCAAATTTTATCCTCTTATTAGTGAGTTGATTTTAATGTTATAAAAAAACATGGTATAAACATATGGTATGATTAGTATAATTAAATTGTATGTAATGAAGTTGGAACATTTGATTATCACGGTGTCTTGGTTAGTACACAATGACTTGACTTACATGTGTACTTTTAGTGATACTACCTTGAATATATACTCAAATATATTTATTTTATATTTTAGGGTCCCTATTATAATTTACTTGTTTATTTTTATACTCACACCCAACACATGAACCCTAGTGGATATAGAGATCTTATATTCGAGGTAAATGTGAGGGAAAGGAATATTGACATAGATTAGAGTCGGTGTAGCTCAGTGAGAATGATATTATGTTCTTGTCCTATTTTCAAATACCTTTTTATAATTTCGAGATGAGATTTTAAATTTTAAATTAATATGAGGTAATTTTAAAAAAAAATTGAGGCAACTTTCATCCTTACTAGCTTCATCTCCTGAACAGTTATTATTTCATTTTTTTCTTAAGGCTCATCCCCCATATCTTCTATGTTTTATGAACTACTCTGATCATTAATTATTGAAAATGATCACCAGTACCATGTATGGGTTGAATTTTGGTTAGAGTAGTTTAATAAACACAGGTGGATGTCTATAAGTGATGAGGGATGAGTATTGTAACACCCCGAGATTTTATGAAAAATATTATTTTAATTTCATTAATGTCTTATGTTGTATTCTACACCAAGATTACCCTGCGCTATACGCAACACCGTATTAGCTTGCAGTATACGCAACACTATTCTTGGACCGTGTTACACATAATTTTGATAATAGTTATTCTACGCAACATTGAGAATATATATATATATATTAAAAGTATAAATTAAATATGGTTGGATTCTGTTATACGAAACAACGAAGGATTCTTTCACAACACGCAACCCTGACTTGGCTTGCATTACACTCAATCGTGACCTTCCTCGATAGCGTGTGTTGTACGCAATACCGGGTTTTAATAAACAATGTTATATTATTATAATATTGTCATGAACTAGCCGTTATGAATAGTATTAACTAAATTTTGAATTTTATAACATTATTATTCATCTTACACATTTCTAGAACATTGTATAAGAACAAAATAAATTTTTCGGGTAAAATAAGTATTTTTCAAAAAATGCAGTTTTACCTTCTTTTGATGGCGCACCCACTTTAAATATAGTTTTTGACATGTTTATATGTTCAATTTGACGAAATAATATTCTTCTTTTGAATCAGGATATAAAAATTTACATTAGATAACGTTTTGATATTTTTCCGATAACTTTCATATTTTAATGAATAGTAAAAACACGCTATATTTTAATTAAAAACAACTTTTTTCATCGTAATATCTTATGTGGTAAAATTATAATATTGAATGGTTTTAAAGTATAAATAGAATATATTTTTACCATTTAATATAATGTATGTCATTAGCATTGATTTTACCTTGAATTCGTAGGTTAAATCAATTCAATCTTTTGCAATGTTTTAAAGAAAAACCCGTTTTCTTTCGACAACGGGATTAATTTTAATTTAATTTCTGCATCTTTTGTGTATTGAATTTGGAAAAATGGATTCCATATTTGGAATCAGTGGGTCCCAATTATGTTAATAAGCTACTTTTTATTTTTGGGAATTATGAATAGTAACTACGGTAAATTTTATTTACCATAGTTAAAGGTAAATCGGGTAATTAAGGGTAAATATAATATTTTAAAATTACCCTAACAAATGTCAAAATCCTATTGGATGACTAAAAGTCGACCCATATCACCAAAGGGTCGGATTAGAATCATTTAATGGACATTTTTCCATGAAAATAACTTAATTATTATTAAAACCAAAGAAAGTGACAACATGTCACTCTCTTAAATCTTATAAGTATATTAATTTTAATTTAGTGATAAACTTCATGAAACTTCGAACATTAATAGTCTCCAGAAATAAAATGAAATTATCTACATCATATAAATTTATTTATAATTTTTAGGGATTAAATAATTATCATTAATTATGACACAATAGTGATGCAGAAATTGTTTATCTAGTGAAAAATCAAGAATATTGTTTTTATTAAACTAATAGTGACCATAAAATGCACAAATACCTAACCAAAACTTATTGTCCATGTAAATGTAAACCATAATATTCCAATGGTCGAATATTTGACCATTTGAAGCCTTATAAAAGCGATTATGACACTTATATTATTTTATTTTAAATGATGCCAAAGTTGTCACCTTCATAATTTAATAAATATAACAATTTAAATATTGTGATTTTAAGATAATAAATTCGAGTAAAAGTATTATTGTGAAAGGTAATAGATTTATTTTTATCATAGGATTTTATTTTTAATTTTATGAAACAAATAAGTATATTAAATAATTATACAAAAATTTTGTAGTATTTATTTTATTAAGAGATAAACCAAATAAATGGTTTCAAAAATAATAAAATAAATATTATATGAACTATTTAATGTGCTCCAATAATTTTTAAGATACATATAAAATTTTATGAATCTATTAAAACTTTTAGTTCGAACATATATTCTGTATTTATTTTATTTAAATTCAAATAAATGAATAGTGTCAAAATTGACACTATTGTTATTTTATAAAAAAAACATATTATAAAATTGATTAAAAATCACAAAATATTTAAAAATTATAAAATTAAATTTATATGATCTAAAATGTTATTAAGAATCCAATTATGGACAATTCACAACAAATAAGTAATTATTTATTATAATTTAAAAATTAGAATGTTATTACCACAAATAAAATTAAATTGATTAAATAAGGATAAATCATGTTGATAATTTTTAAAATAAATTCCTAACATGTCTAAATTCTATTGGTTGATGATATTACAACCTTATCTTATCTAATATTCGAATATGAGTCATTTTTGGAGGTTTTTATGTGGGGTTAGATTTATTATAAATTAATATTTTTAAGAATTCCAAAGGTGCCCCTCTCCTCCCTTATAAAAGGGCACCTCCTTTCCCTCCTCCTCACACCAATTTGAGCACTCAAGCTCAGCCAACCCCTGCAAAAATCTCTTATCCACTTCCCTATAATAATCCTAGAGGTTCTGGTCTTCTTCAAAGACCAATCTTAGTTCCCTAAGTGGAGGATTCAAAGAGGCGTTCCAAAGAAGAGGTAATATCCATTACCGATCTTTTCAATTTCTTTCTTCTTCAACTTCTTCTTATTTAGTTGTTTCATGATAAAGTAATAACATAAGTATTACTTATATACTGATATGTTATTATAAATATTAAACAACTCTAATTAACCTTCTATCCATCCTACGGAAAAAGGAAATCACCGCGCGTGCGTACGTACGGAATACCGTCTCCACGCCGTGGTGTAATCTATTTTCCGCCACCACCTTAATTGGATGGGTATAAAGGTGTAATGAGTAACTATATATTATTATTATAAAGTGATATTGATACTGAAATAGTATACATACACTTCAACACAATTCCACGACCATGGGAACGATATCATCGCTCGTGCGTACGTACGGACTACCGTCTCCACGACGCGATGAGATTCATTCTCAATGATTAGCCATTCATGATTGATTATAAAGTATATATAATAAGTACTAATGAAATATATGACCTAATAATGATACTTTAATTATTTATATTTATATGTTTTTCATCTACTTAATTCCATTCAATTCAATAAGGAAACGAAAACAGCGTTCATTCGTACGTACGGACTACCGTCTCCGTGAACAGTGTATTTCTTTCCATTTACTGATTTATTATATATGTATATCCTGAATATATATATATAAATCATGTTTTATGTTCTGGAATTAAGTAATCATGATCTAAGTAATCATATGAATAATTACAAGTCAAAACACGGACGACAAATGAAACAATTTTACCCAAAACGCTCTTTAACATGGAATTTACAAAAGAACGGGTAATATAAAGTCATAAGTGATCCATATATGATATAATAACAATGAATATGATTCTATAATAAGTAAATGACATTATTTAAATAATTATACAGGAGTTTCGGACACTTACGAAGCAAATCGGACCTAAGGTAAGGGAAATATCACAATCTAATTTTTATCCGAGATTGTTTATACGTTGGTATTTACTGGGGTGTATTTTATCATCCACATCTATGTTTCCTCAATATGTAATGTTATTTCCATCCACCTATAATTTTTTAAATCCAATTTTACCCTTTGGTGAGTTTTTAGTAAAAGATATGAAAGGAATCTTTTGTCGTTTTTCATACGAGGTACTTTTTGACTTTTCCGACAAAAGTACGAAGAATGTTTTATTTAACTTACACGGCATGAATGGATTTTTAAAACATTATTTCCAAGAATATTCCTTTAAAATTTTTCATGTTTATTTTCAATCAACTTCTTTTAGTTTAAAATTGTATGACATGTTAAGAAAGGAAAAGTGTTTTTGAAGTAGAAAGGATATTTTCCTCAAGAATAGAGTTCAAGTATTTTATCAAAATTATTTTCCATCTAATATAAGAAAAGGGTTCTGTTTTTATCCATATTATTACATGGATTTGATTATGTTGTGATGGAAATATTTTTATGAATTCCTTTATCTTATATGAATTGTTTTATGATGTCATGTTGTTTAAGAATCCCATTTTTATTACGTGGGTTACGCTATGATGTATGGGTTATGATTATGTGGCACACATAAGAAAGGATTCATTATAAGATGGGTGGGACCTATATCTCCCTCCAATGCATTGGGTAAAGATTTTATATCTCATGAGATAGACATGGCTGAAATGGTAGGTTATACCGGTTCAGTGAAACAGGACTGAAACGAGGGTTACTCGATTCAGAAAGGGACTTTGTCCACTAAGATAGTCTTGGCAATGAGTCTTGACTAACAAGAAATGATTCTCTATGATTATGTGTGTATGCCACAAAGTTTCATGTTTTAAGTTATGATTATTGGGATTTCATTTCACTACTATGATTTATCCCATGTTATGAAATTATGCTCTCTTTTGCAGGTTAAGATTTCCAAAAGTTATGTTCTTATGAATATGATGTGATTGATTTTTCTCTTGTATACCCTTACTGAGCATTTGAGCTCACCCTTTTTATGTTTTCTTTTCCCCAGGATATAAAGAAATGTTTTAGGTAAAAAAAAGGGAAGATCTTTACGGGATATATTGAAGATCTTTCACCACGATTAGAAGATTACGTTCCGAGTTTCCAAAGACACTAAACTATTACGATCCTTGTGTGTGTGTTTTTGTTATGTATTAAGTATTCCGCAAAAGTAATGTAATGTTCATGTAAGTTAAGCTTCGGGTCTCTACAGTTGGTATCAGAGGAAAGGTTTAGTCAACCTTTGGAAACTAGGATGCAAAAATGTTAGTGAGATCCCTAGAGATATTTCTAAGGTATGTCTAGGGATGCCCCTAAGGATAAGTATACGTATAGGATATAGTCCTAGAACTATGGTAACGATATTAGATTAAACCAAAGATGTTAGATATTTAAGTTACTCCCCCTTTATTATGATTTTTTCCTCTCACACTATTCTTTTTGGGTTTTAGAAAATGGCTGGAAACAAGGTGATTCACGATAATGGAGGATATAATGGACAATGGAATGATATTCTTCATGAGTAACCAAATGAAATGGGATTTGGAAGTCCAAACATCATTATTATGCAGAATCAGCAATCTCATAATATGATCAATAAAGTAAAATTTGGTAAGTTTCCTGACTCGGCTAATAAGAGAAAGATGGAGTTTCATGATGATCATAGAGGAAAGAAAGTTCAATTTCCCCTATGTAAATCATGTGGGAAGAGGCATCAAGGAAAATGTTTCAAAGGAACTAGAAGATGCTTTGGGTGTGGAAAAGAAGGACACAAAGCCAGTAAGTGCAAAGGAAAAGGTTCAGTTAACACCAGGGATGAGGATAATGGTATTGCTACGACATCAACAATGGTTAAATGTTTTAAATGTGGAATGTACGGGCTTTATGCAAACCAATGCCCTAAGGGAAAGTCTCATGAAGAGAATCAGTATGGTCGTATGGGTAGTATTTATGTTGATTATGATGATGAGACTACAAATGATATGTGAGATGAAAGAATTGTTGAAGCTCGGTCAATGGTTTAAGAATGTAGTGGAATGATTACATGTTTGTCAAGTGTAATGTTGTATAAGTAATCTCATGGTACTATGGGATAAAGGGACATCTAAGGATTGTTACATTGTTGTTTTTCCTTAAGTTTTGAAAGTATGTGATGAATGGTACCAGTATTTTTGGAAAGTAGATGATATGCGCATAATGAAGGGATAAGACGATAATGAGATGATTGATTGTATGCATGAGCTCATGATTGATATAAGGACTAAGTGATATCATGGTTTGAGTATATAGAATTTTGAGAATTTTGGTATGTGGAAAGTGTTAACTTTTAACTGCATTCATGTTTTCACTAAGGTTCAATGGGTATTCAAAAGAATACATGATTAAGGACATTGAATGTTTGGAATGTGACCAACAAAACATATCTTATGATATATGGGGATCGACGATGGTGTTAAATTTCTGGTAATCGTTTTCACTATGTTATGAGAGTGGGCTGCAGTATTATGGATAAGCCTAAAGATTGGAATGGATTATGTTGGACATAAGTTAGTATTGTTTAAGGATAGAAGTTTTTTTTCGATATTATTGATGGGATGTTATAGTATTATAGTTTTAGAAAAAGGACAACCTGCAGAACGGGCGACAGCCCATCGCGTTAGACAAGGCTGTGGGAATCGAACCCACAACCGAAGTGCGACTGGCCTTTATCGCCTACCACTGGCCTACAGGAAGTCCCTGTTTAGTAGAAACTAGTTTTATTTTATTAAGAAGTATGATATATGAAGTATAAGTCCATTTTAGGAACCATATATGATTAATCTCACTATAGAATGACTTATGTATATTTAATAACTTTTTGCTAACCTTTTGTTTGAGACAGATGGAATGACCCGTCATTCTCTCACAAGATCTGCCAACACTTCACGAATAACAAATTCAACTTCATTTATATAAGAGATGAAGTGGAAATTGTTCAAGGCACGAACAACAGTGAGATTGTACCAAAATAAAGTAAGTATTTATTCTAATTCAAATTCTTCAACTTTATGGAAATGATCTTGAAAACCTAAAATTTTGTCCTAGTGCCCTTATATCCGATGAATCAGATGGTACCCTAGATCGTCACAAATTTATGTCTTTGTGATTGCTGGCTTTTCCATAGCAATGTTCTCTACCACTCTCCATCAAAACATGATGGTTAGATTTCTCTTCCATATCCATATTTTCACCTATGTGGAAACCCAGTGATTAGTTTATTTGGTAACCGTTACGTTTCATACTTTTGTTTTTAAAGATAAGTTTTGGTATTCCTTTTTACGACGTGGGTTTCTATCAAAGAAACTTTCAAATAGTAAACCATTTATAACCCCGATGAATTTCGAGGGAGAAATTCATTTTAAGGGGGGTAGAATGTAACACCCCGAGATTTTATGAAAAATATTATTTTAATTTCATTAATGTCTTATGTTGTATACTACACCAAGATTACCCTGCGCTATACGCAACACCGTATTAGCTTGCAGTATACGCAACACTATTCTTGGACCGTGTTACACATAATTTTGATAATAGTTATTCTACGCAACATTGAGTATATATATATATATATATATTAAAATTATAAATGAAATATGGTTGGATTCTGTTATACGAAACAACGAAGGATTCTTTCACAACACGCAACCCTGACTTGGCTTGTATTACACGCAATCGCGACCTTCCTCGATAGCGTGTGTTGTACGCAATACCGAGTTTTAATAAACAATGTTATATTATTATAATATTGTCATGAACTAGCCATTATGAATAGTATTAACTAAATTTTGAATTTTATAACATTATTATTCATCTTACACATTTCTAGAACATGGTATAAGAACAAAATAAATTTTTCGGGTAAAATAAGTATGTTTCAAAAAATGCAGTTTTACCGCCTTTTGATGGCGCACCCACTTTAAATATAGTTTTTGACATGTTTATATGTTCAATTTGACAAAATAATATTCTTATTTTGAATCAGGATATAAAAATTTACATTAGATAAAGTTTTGATATTTTTCCGATAACTTTCATATTTTAATGAATAGAAAAAACACGCTATATTTTAATTAAAAACAACTTTTTTCATCGTAATATCTTATGTGGTTAAATTATAATATTGAATGGTTTTAAAGTATAAATAGAATATATTTTTACCATTTAATATAATTTATGTCATTATCATTGATTTTACCTTGAATTCGTAGTTTAAATCAATTCAATCTTTTGCAATGTTTTAAAGAAAAACCCGTTTTCTTTCGACAACGGGATTAATTTTAATTTAATTTCTGCATCTTTTGTGTATTGAATTTGGAAAAATGGATTCCATATTTGGAATCAGTGGGTCCAAATTATGTTAATAAGCTACTTTTTATTTTTGGGAATTATGAATAGTAACTACGGTAAATTTTATTTACCATAGTTAAAGGTAAATCGGGTAATTAAGGGTAAATATAATATTTTAAAATTACCCTAACAAATGTCAAAATCCTATTGGATGACTAAAAGTCGACCCATATCACCTAAGGGTCGGATTAGAATCATTTAATGGACATTTTTCCATGAAAATAACTTAATTATTATTAAAACAAAAGAAAGTGACAACATGTCACTCTCTTAAATCTTATAAGTATATTAATTTTAATTTAGTGATAAACTTCATGAAACTTCGAACATGAATAGTCTCCAGAAATCTAATGAAATTATCTACATCATATAAATTTATTTATAATTTTTAGGGATTAAATAATTATCATTAATTATGACACAATAGTGATGCAGAAATTGTTTATCTAGTGAAAAATCAAGAATATTGTTTTCATTAAACTAATACTGACCCTAAAATGCACAAATACCTAACCAAAACTTATTGGCCATGTAAATTTAAACCATAATCATCCAATGGTAGAATATTTGACCATTTGGAGCCTTATACAAGCTATTATGATAATTATATTATTTTATTTTAAATGACGCCAAAGTTGTCACCTTCATAATTTAATAAATATAACAATTTAAATATTGTGATTTTAAGATGATAAATTCGAGTAAAAGTATTATTGTGAAAGTTAATAGATTTATTTTCATCATAGGATTTTATTTTTAATTTTTATGCAACAAATAAGTATATTAAATAATTATACAAAAAAATTGTAGTATTTATTTTATTAAAAGATAAACCAAATAAATGGTTTCAAAAATAATAAAATAAATATTATATGAACTATTTAATGTTCTCCAATAATTTTTAAGATACATATGACATTTTATGAATCTATTAAATCTTTTAGTTTGAACATATCTTCTGTATTTATTTTATTTAAATTCAAATAAATGAATAGTGTCAAAATTGACACTATTGTTATTTTATGAAAAAAAAATATTATAAAATTGATTAAAAATCACAAAATATTTCAAAATTATAAAATTAAATTTATATGATCTAAAATGTTATTAAGAATCCAATTATGGACAATTCACAACAAATAAGTAATTATTTGTTATAATTTAAAAATTAGAATGTTATTACCACAAATAAAATTAAATTGATTAAATAAGGATAAATCATGTTGATAATGTTTAAAATAAATTCCTAACATGTCTAAATTCTATTGTTAGATGATATTACAACCTTATCTTATCTAATATTCGAATATGAGTCATTTTTGGAGGTTTTTATGTGGGGTTAGATTTATTATAAATTAATATTTTTAAGAATTCCAAAGGTGCCCCTCTCCTCCCTTATTAAAGGGCACCTCCTTTCCCTCCTCCTCACACCAATTTGAGCACTCAAGCTCGGCCATCCCCTGCCAAAATCTATTCTCCACTTCCCTATAATAATCATAGAGGTTTTGGTCTTCTTCAAAGACCAATCTTAGTTCCCTAAGTGGAGGATTCAAAGAGGCGTTCCAAAGAAGAGGTAATATCCATTATCGATCTTTTCAATTTCTTTCTTCTTCAACTTATTCTTATTTAGTTGTTTCATGATAAAGTAATAACATCAGTATTAATTACATACTGATATGTTATTATAAATATGAAACAACTCTAATTAACCTTCTATCCATCCTACAGAAAAAGGAAATCACTACGCGTGCGTACGTACGGAATACCGTCTCCACGCTGTGGTGTAATCTATTTTCCGCCACCACCTTAATTGGATGGGTATAAAGGTGTAATGAGTAACTATATATGATTATTATAAATTGATATTGATACTGAAATAGTATACATACACTTCAACACAATTCCACGACCATGGGAACGATATCATCGCTCGTGCGTACGTACGGACTACCGTCTCCACGACGCGATGAGATTCATTCTCAATGATTAGCCATTCATGAATGATTATAAAGTATATATAATAAGTACTAATGAAATATATGACCTAATAATGATACTGGAATTATTTATATTTATATGTTTGTCATCTACTTAATTCCATTCATTTCAATAAGGAAACGAAAACAGCGTTCATGCGTACGTACGGACTACCGTTTCCATGAACGGTGTATTTCTTTCCATTTACTGATTTATTATATATGTATATCCGGAATATATATAAATATATAAATCATGTTTTATGTTCTGGAATTAAGTAATCATGATCTAAGTAATCATATGAATAATTACAAGTCAAAACACGGACGACAAATGAAACAATTTTACCCAAAACGCTCTTTAACATGGAATTTACAAAAGAACGGGTAATATAAAGTCATAAGTGAACCATATATGATATCATAACGATGAATATGATTATGTAATAAGTAAATTACATTATTTAAATCATTATACAGGAGTTTCGGACACTTACGAAGCAAATCGGACCTAAGGTAAGGAAAATATCACAATCTCATTTTTATCCGAGATTGTTTATACGTTGGTATTTACTAGGGTGTATTTTATCATCCACATCTATGTTTCCTCAATATGTAATGTTATTTCCATCCACCTAAAATTGTTTAAATCCAATTTTACCCTTTGGTGAGTTTTTAGTAAAAGATATGAAAGGAATCTTTTGTCGTTTTTCATACGAGGTACTTTTTGACTTTTCCGACAAAAGTACGAAGAATGTTTTATTTAACATACACGGAATGAATGGATTTTTAAAAAATTATTTCCAAGAATATTCCTTTAAAAGTTTTCATGTTTATTTTCAATCAACTTCTTTTAGTTTAAAATTGTATGACATGTCAAGAAAGGAAAAGTGTTTTTGAAGTAGAAAGGATATTTTCCTCAAGAATAGAGTTCAAGTATTTTATCAAAATTATTTTCCATCTAAGATAATAAAAGGGTTTTGTTTTTATCCCTATTATTACATGGATTTGATTATGTTGTGATGGAAATATTTTTATTAATTCTTTTATCTTATATGAATTGTTTTATGATGTCATGTTGTTTAAGAATCCCATTTTTATTACGTGGGTTACGCTATGATGTATGGGTTATGATTATGTGGCACACATAAGAAAGGATTCATTATAATATGGGTGGGACCTATATCTCCCTCCAATACATTGGGTAAAGATTTTATATCTCATGAGATAGACATGGCTGAAATGGTAGGTTATACCGGTTCAGTGAAACAGGACTGAAACGAGGGTTACTCGATTCAGAAAGGGACTATGTCCACTAAGATAGTCTTGGCAATGAGTCTTGACTAACAAGAAATGATTCTCTATGATTATGTGTGTATGCCACAAAGTTTCATGTTTTAAGTTATGATTATTGGGATTTCATTTCACTACTATGATTTATCCCATTTATGAAATTATGCTCTCTTTTGCAGGTTAAGATTTCCAAAATTTATGTTCTTATGAATATGATGTGATTGATTTTTCTTTTGTATACCCTTACTGATCATTTGAGCTCACCCTTTTTATGTTTTATTTTCCCCAGGATATAAAGAAAGGTTTTAGGTAAAAAAAAGGAAGATCTTTATGGGAGATATTGAAGATCTTTCACCACGATTAGAAGATTACGTTTCGAGTTTCCAAAGACACTAAACTATTACGATACTTGTGTGTGTGTTTTTGTTATGTATTAAGTATTCCGCAAAAGTAATGTAATGTTCATGTACGTTAAGCTTCGGGTCTCTACAAGTATCAAGATTCAAAATTAAATAATAACTATTCAGGAGATAAAGTTGATGATAATGATAGTTTTCTATGACTTTCACCATTGTATGAATTCATAAGATAACACATACCATAGTGGGGTAATTTTTTCATAAATTTAATTACCCATTTCCTTAAAAATGGACACACACTAATTACTTGAAAAATATTTTGAAGATGGAATTAAAGAGTTCACCAAGTTATCGATAGAGCATGTATGTGACCATTATCAAATCTGTTTTCCATGTTTATATTATTTTTATTCATGCAAAACTAAATGCTTGACTAATCATGAATAAAATGTCTTCTTCACATGATGATGTTACCAATCCTGAGGAAGAACTGACTATTGATGATGAAAATTTATACTTATTAGGGGATCAACAGCATGCTGATGAAAAAAAACAATATCACAAAGTCACAGTGTTGAATAAAATTATCAAGTCCAGAAGTCGGGCTATAAAATTTGAGGTTGGTTGGAATCAACTTAGACAACCTATTGACCCCAACAAGTCAATGTTCAATAGTTATTTGGGGGTCACAATGGGGATTAATGTGTTGATTGATATTGGTTCATGGAACCATGCACAACCTGTAATGAATGAAATCCTTTGGAATGATTTAATGGTAATGTTATGATATACATACTCTATTTTACTGAAAAATTATATAATGAAACAATGATGTAACTTTCATTATTCCTTGAATAGTTCATTTATTCAAAAAAAAATGACACAAAAAATTTCCTAATGGATGGTGGAAAAGCCCATAGAATCTTTCAGACTCTTCTTATGAAGTTACATCTTAGTTATGTTTAAGATAATATAAAACCCCACCCACCAGTTAGTTGTGAACACATTATAAATAAGGAAACATGGATTGTATTCATCAATTTTTTCAATGAAAAATCATTTCATGTGAATTGCAGTCGATAATATATTATTTTACCTTATTTATTTTACCCAATTGATTCAAAACTGTTAATTTATGAAACAACAAATGAGTTTTAAAAATAAAGAACGTACTTGAAAACCAATGCAACCCTATCAAAAAGTAAATATGGGATACACTTAATTAAAGAGGAAATTAGTATATATTTTAAATCAAAAATAAAAGTTTAATTATGTGATATGAAACAACATATTTTCCTTTATTTATATATACATTGATGAATAAAAATATGAAGCCACTTCCACCATTTCATATGCTATGGAAGGAGGCTTGTGTAAATGGGGGTAAACTAGTTGCTGAAAACCCAGAAAATTATATGGGAAACATGTGTAAGTATGACCTAATTGTAATTCGTTATTATTTATAAATGTATTACATAAAAATACCTATTTATGTTCATATTTTTAATATGGTTTAGAAACAAGAATCTATAATTACCCAACCGAAAGAAAATATACATTCAATAGATTTGAAGCGACCATAACAATATTGTAATGTTAGAGGATTAGGTTTTAGTGTCTCTCCTCAAGATTATTTTGATAAGATAAAATCACATGGAGATACATATAATATGGTGAGATTATGGAATTCAAGAATAGAATCAATTTAAAGATATTATTTTTTATTCTGGTTTGGAAGACCAATGTATGAGAATAGATCAAAGTGAACTATTGGTGGAACAAAGATCCCCAAATGAACCAAATGACCCCAGTATATTTTAGGCAATTAATTCCCTAAAAGTACATACCTTACCTGAAGTAGTTAATTTTTTGATTACTCATTCTCAAAAATGTGAATCAAACAACTTCTATTAACTTTATATGACTAAAATTCAATATGATACAATTGTATGTGATTTGTATCTTCCAAAATCCAAGCATGATCGTGTTGTAATGGGTACAATTTATAATATCACAAGAGACAAGATACATAATAATGAAATTCCAAAATATCACATGAGAGGGGTTATTAAGGTATCCCATGATCAAACTACTAGGTTGCCTCTTCCACTTGATTATCTAGATATTATGATAGTCAATGATGCTCTTAGATCATTCATATCATGGCTGTCTAATCTTATAAAGATACACAAGGTATATATTTAACAATTATTTTCTTATGAAAAAACTATAACAATTGATGATAAAAGGACTAAAGTGAGGTATGATATTACATATGGAAAAAGTGGTAGGTAAATGGATGGTCGGATCAGGAAAATTTAGCGAATCAATCAGGAGATCAAAATGAAATTCTGAGAGTACCTTCTCCTCACCAATTCCAAAGAAACACTTATTATCATTATAACTTCATTGAAATACCACATTTAAAGATGAAAATAAGTCTTACATTCCATATTAAAAAGAAATATATAGAGCTTCCATGACATATGTAACTGGTCTCGAGACAATAAATGAGATTCTAAAGCATGCCTAGATGGGCACATAAGTTGTGAATAAATAGATAAGGTAAATTATCATAATAATTATATCGAAATAATGAGATAATATATTTATTAAAGTTAACAAATATTCATATTTTATATAGGAATTTATATTACTACTATATAAATGGAAAATTATGGGAAGCACGATTTTGATTCATTCATCCTAGTATCATTTCTACATCAAAACTTACGTTGGATAATAAAGAAATTAAGAAGAAAATAGATGAGCTACTCATAGTATTTGACAAAAAACATCAAACAATAGACTCTTTTTTATCTGTAAAATGCAAAAGTAAAATTCTTCTCTCTAATCACATAAAATTTATTATTATTTTTTGCATTACTTATTATTTTTAGGTAGCACGGTATACTAATCATAGTCAATATGGATACCCCAAAAATTTATTTTTTGGATCCAATACACTGATATCCAACCAATTAACCAAAAATGATGTGTATTGTGAATTTTTAATAAACTAAATTAAGTATTTTATAGTTAAAATTCCAGTTATATGTTTCAATATGTGTTAAAAAATATGTTATGATAGGGTGGTCGGTAAATATAGGATAAATCATGGCATAGAGTCAGTTTCTGAAGAGATAAAGCCTGTGGATTATTACAAACGGAAACAAATTAGGGTATATATATAGAAATGTTTAACTATCAAAACATTTCAAAAAAAAATCTTATTTTGGTCAATGTTTCGGTAGTTTCTAAAGCAAGATAATATCATTGATTCTGGATTTTATGTTTGCAAATTTATAAGAGAGATTAGAAAGCATGAAAAGTCCAACATCACCCAATAGTTAATTCTTGAAGGTAATTAAAATTTCATTAAATATATTTCATAATAATTTGTTTGTCTATATTTTCTTAACAATTTAAAGATTTTCGATAACCTTCATACCCAAGAGAAGAAATAATTTTTTTAGAGATGAGTAAGAAATGTACATGTTTTCAGAATGTATACCGATAATAATTCTATGTGATTACCTTCTATGTATATGATCTAGTATGAGTTATGGACTTAGAGATATATTTGGGGTGTGAAAAATTAGTGTCATAATTATTTTTGATCTGCTTCCCAATGATAAGTATAATGAAGGAAATCAATTTTTTTTAGAAGCATTGAGCTACAAAAAATAAAATTGTCTTGAAATGTTAGAGGAAGAAAAATAATATAATGCCCCAAACCAATGGTTCTGGATTCAGTGATAAAAACATGATGTGTATTTTTTTTATAAATTATAACTGAAAATACACAATTCTTTAAGGATAGAGAACCTTTTTCAGTCTAGGTTTTAAAGTACTAAAAAACACTTTACATTTATCAGAGTTAAAACAGAAATGAAACATATTCCCACAATGCTTCTATGCACTCTAACTCCAAAAATGATGAAATATGAATTTGAACTTCATAAATACCTATAAAAAACATTTAAAATAATGAGATGATAATTCATTTTCCCAGTAATGGGTTTTAAAATATTTAAAATATTATTCAGGAGATCTTTAATTGAAAATAATTTTCATAATTGTTTCCAAAATAATAGAAAAAAATACTTTTTTAAATACATTTTAAAAAATAAATTGAAATTACTAATGCTCTAAAATAATACCCTACCTTTTTAATTGCTTACATACAAAAATAATTTTTACTATAATATTATGATTTTTTTTAAAAAAATTAAACGATTTTTAAAACAAAAAACATTGGAAACTTGAAACATTGAAGGCTATCTTGGGCTTACCCACTTGCTAAGGGAGGATCTTACTCCCAAATTACCTACCATATTTACAATGTTCAAGTATAAGATTTTATTATAAACATTTTAAGGTTTATTTACATTTATATACATTACTCACTTGTTTTTATTTTTTGAAATTCACAGAATTATATTCATATACATGTGTGTGTGTGTATATATATATATATATATATATATATATATATTTTATCAGAGATCATTCACTAGATTCCGTAAAAAAATATATCTTACCATTTTTAAGCATTTAATAAAAAAATGATATGTTAATAAAAGGATTATTAATATCTATGAAATAATATTTCATTTATGAAATTCATAAAACCATTTATATATATATATATATTGAGTACACATAGATATATATTTATGCAGATAATAAAATGGATGCATATAATATAAATGCAAGACATGTCATTGAATAATATGATGGACATACCTCTTAATGTGAATTAAATTCATGTTTATGCATGTAATTGCACACACAAAATGATAGTTTAAAAATAACCTTTACATAAACAATTTCATTAAATATAAACAAATAGATTTTGATAATTTAAAAATCCATTTAGAAAATAATAGTGATTTGACAAAATTTTTAACATATAAATTCTTATAAAGATAGTGAATTATATTATTTATAAAGTAAATCATAACATATATAAAACTATAAGAATAAATACTTAATTAAAAATTATTTATTATAATTCTAATAATTTATAATTCTCATATAAATCCCCTTATGTAATAATTAAATAAAAAATAGTAAATTATAAATGAATAAAATTATATCAATACCTTAACAATTGAGAATTTAGAATCATAATGTGAAAATATCATTATCATAGAAGTGTATTTTTTAGGAAAACTCACTTAGTATAAGACTTAAAAAATAATACAATTTCATAAAATTTAAATTTCTATTCAAATATAATTGTCAAAATTGAATTACAAGAAATACAATTTTCTTTATAAAAATAAAATACCTCACTATAAAAATAAGGTTGTCAATATTTATTTTGAAAAAAAAATCCAGTAAATAATTATGTAGAAATAATCATTTGTTAAAAATCAATTTGAATAAATACATAATTGAAAATAGCAATTAAAATTATAATGAATTATTATTTTCAATGTAGAATACTTGAAATAAAATTATATTATCTTACCCAAAACCATAAATAGAAATAATAATTTTTAAGAAAATAAAAAAATCCCCTTAAGAAAATGAAATAGAATTTCAAATTAAGTATTTGAAAATAAAAAATCCCTTACTGAAAGCATTGTTACTGTTTATATAAACTGTCAGGTAGATTTTCTATCATAATTTAGTGCGAGGATTGGGTTGTAGTGAAAGTTGAGATATGTATATATTTATTTGATTAACAAGTATGAGAAGTGGAAAGAAAAGATGATCTAAAATGATATGTGATTGAAATAATCAAAAATAAATAACAATTTTTTTAATTGAAATAAATATTGGATGTGAAATAAAATCAGTGCATCTAAGAAATGTTGGAGAATGAGAACATGCAAACAAACAAGATTGAAAATTAAATTTGTTGTTTTATTTGAACTCTTATTCAAGAAGAATATAAACAATATGTGAACATGACTCTTAACCAATTGATATGAAAAATATTAAAATAAAACTTATTGAATATATCAACCAAAATTGTTGAAAATTTGGTTGGATAAATTAAACATACACCAAAATAAGATAGAAAACGATAGATAGGATGAGAAATGGAAGACAACTAATCAACAATCAAGCTGAGATTTCAATTTTAAGGAGATTTGAATATCAAAATAAAAAATAAATAACACCTACTTGTGATTTGGGACCAGACAAATAATTTCCCCCAAGATCTAGTTTGGAAATTCCATACAACTCAGATATGAAATATCAGAAGCTCTTCGTTGGTCATAACTCGCTCTGACATCAACACACACTCAGGTTTTATTAGATCCATATCACGACTCCTAATTTGGTCTCAACAAAACTAGTATCGCCAAGCTTGGACATCTCACTCGGATCAGTCTGATTCACCTTATATGGTTGAATTTGAGGAAAAAACACTTAATCAAGACATATCTATTGTCGTTCAGCTTCCCAATCATGCTTGACCCCTTGGCTTCAACAAATCAGGACTTTAATCTCAAACCCTACCTCCTGGGTTTCCTCTCAATTTATTCAATGCTCGACTCTTCCATTATTTTCATTTTTTTAATCATTATCATTTAGTCTTATTACAAATATAATTTACTTTAACATAATTAATATATATTTATTATAATTGAAAATAAATAAAAATGATTCTTTCATATGGTTTGTAAAATAAATTTATAATATAATAATAGGATTGTCATAATGTACTTGAAATTCAAATATTTATAATTAAAAATAATAATTATATATATATATTGTCTTATAATTCATACCATGAAATTATAAGTTAATTGTTAATGTTCAATTCATTTTTAAGAAAACATTATTTTAAAATAAAACCACATTTGTAAAAGTGGTATTTAAAATATTAATTTCATATTAAATATAATTTTTTGAAAATAATGATTTATTTAAAAGTATTGTAAAATTTTAATAAAAACATATTTGATGAATTATTGTTATAATTTTTTTATTGATTTTATTAATTTATGATTCAATACTCATTCAAAATTATTATCATTATTATTATTGAATTAGTGTTTAAATTAAAATACATAAAATAAATAATTCTTTTATAAAAACATAGGATTTTACACCCCCCCCCTCTTTAAAAAAATTGCACCCTCACAATTCATTCGTGAGACTTAAGAAAATTTTAAATTTCCATCATCCGAATTAATGAATTTATAAGGGGACTTAATTACCTAAAAGATAAATGAAATTCTATTGCGAATATTTTTTTTCCTAAAATTAAAACATTTAATGAAAAAAAAATTTAGGTTGTTCCTCTTACACCAATTATAATGCCCTAAACCCATGCTTTCATATTCGGTGCTAAAAACATGCAGTGTATTTTTTCATTATAAATTATAACTGAAAAATACACATTCCTTTAAAAAATAGAGGACCTTTTCAGGTCTAGGTTCTGGATGATTATAAAAACACCTTACATTTATCATAGCTGAAATTGGAATGAAACATATGCCTATAATGCTTTTACGACAGCTAACTCCAAAAACGATAACATCTGAATTTGAAATTATTCGATACCTATGAAAAAAATTTGAAATTAAGCGATGAGAATTCAATTTCCAGTAATGAGTTTTGAAATCATTGAAAAACATTTTAGGTAATATTTCCCTGAAAATAACTTTAATTTGTGTTTCTGAAATAATATCATAAAAATAATTTTTAAAATACCTTTTGAAAACTTAAAGGAAAATACTTAAAATTTAAAATACTATAATACTTTTGAAATTGCTTACATACAAAAAACACATTTAATATAATCTACTATATTTTAAGAAACATTTTCCAGCATTTGAAAACTAAACACTATGGTGACTTGAAACATTGAATGCTATCTTGATCCTACCCACTTGCTAAGGGATGGGTTCACTCACCTATTCTGTACTATATTTACAACGTTCAAGTGATGACTTTTATGAAAAATATTTTAATATTGATTTAAATTTATATACATTTCTCATTAGGAATTTTCATTGAAATTCATGGAATCATATTCAAATTCACATGTATATATATACACACACATATTTTCTAGGATATCATTCTCAATATTCTGAAAAACCTGAATCTTATCATTTTTATGTATTTCTTAAATACATGATATGTTAATAAAAGGATTATTAACATTAATACAGTAATATTTCATTTATAAAACTCATAAAACAATTTTTCTATATATATTGAATACACATACATATATATTTATGAATATAATAAAAATAATGCATATAACATATGTGCATGACATGTCATTCTATAAGATGATGACCATACCTCTTAATGTGAATGACATTAATGTTTTTTCAAGTAATTTCAGAAATAAAATGATTGTTTAACAATAAACATGACATAAACAATATCTTTAAAAATAAATAAATACATTTTGATAGCATCAAAATCCCTATATAATGGAAAATATAGCATTGAAAAAAATTAACAAATAAATTCATATAAAGCTAGTGAAATATCTAATTTCAAAATGAAATACTAACATTTATAAAACGTTAATAATAAATACTTAATTAAAAAATATTTATTATAATTCAAATAAATTATAATTCTCAAATTAATCCCCTTAAATATTAATAAAATAAACTATTTTAAAATTCTTTAAGAATAAAATTAGATCAATCCCATTACCAATTGAGAATTTTGTAGCATAATTTGAAAATAACATAATCGTAGAAGTTTTTTATAGGAAAACTCACTTGGAAGAAGACTTTTTAAAAAATAAAATTTATAAAAATTTAAAATTCTAATCAAATATTATTGTCAAAATGGAATTATAAGAAATAAAACTTTCATTACAGAAATAAAATCCATCACTATAAGAAAAGGTTGTCAATCGTCCTATAAAAATAGTAATTCAACTTAATAGTTATGTGAAAACAATCATTTGTTAAACATTAATTTGAAAAAAAGAATTAAAATAACTATTAAAATTATAATGAATTATAATTTTAAATATAGAATGCATTAAATAAAAATATATTCTCTTAATCAAAAGAAAAAATAAAAATTATAATTCCAAAATAAATAAACAAAATTCCCTTATGAGAATAAAATGTAATTTCAAATAAGTACTTGAAAAATAAATAATCCCTTACAAAAATTTAACTGTAGAATGAAACTCTTATTTTTAGATTCTCTTCATAATTATTTCTTCTCACAGTGGATGTTCAAATATTTCACATATACATGAATATTTTTCAGCATGGTTGCTTCTTATATAGACTCTTAAGTAGTATAATTTATGTCAACTTGACTATAAAAATTTAATGTGAGTATTGGGTTGTAGTGAATGTTGAGATTCATTTATATTTATTTGATTAATGGGTATGATAAGAGGACAAAAAAGATGATCTCAAATGATTTAGGATCAAAATAATCAAGTAGAAATACTAATTGTTTTAATTGAATGCAATAGAGGAAGGGAAATAATATCATTGCATTAAAGAACTATTGTATACTGACAACTTGTATACAAACAAGATCAAAAATCAAATTTTCTATTTTATTCAAATTTTTATTCGGGAAAAATAGTAAGAATATATGAATATGACTCATAACCAATTGATATAAGAAAGATCAAAATATAACAGATTGAATATATCAACCAAAATAATTGAAAAATCGGTCGTATACATTGAATATATTCCAAACTAAGAATAAGAACGATGGATATAATGAAAAAATAAAGAAAACTAATCAATAAGACCGATGAAAATCCAATTTCAATGTGATTCAGATATCAAAAAAAACAACTACATGTGATTCATGACTATGCAAATAGTTTTCCCCAAAATCCTGTTCAGAAACTTCATGAAACTCATATTTGAAATTCCAAAAGCTTGCTGATGGTCTGAACTCGCCCCAATATCATTATGAACTCATATTTTCTTAGATTAAGACTGTGACTCCTCTTTTTTCCTTGACCAAATTGGCACTACCATGCTCGACCTTCTCACTCGGCAATATTCGATTCATCTCTTATGGTTGACTCTAAAGTAAAATTCCATAATCGAGATAGATCATCTACCGTTTGGCCTCTTGATCACTATTGGCCCGTTAAATTCAAATATTTATAATTCAAATTAAACTTATCTATATATTATCTTATAATTCATACATTGAAATTAAAAAATATTTGTTAATGTTTAATAAAACATTATTTTAAAATAAAACCACTTTTGTAAATATAGTATTTAAAATATTTATTTAATATTAAATATCATTTTCTTGAAATTAATTATTTACTTAAATGTATTACAAAATTTAAATAAAATCATATTTGATGAATTATAATTATAATTTATTTATTGATTTCTTTAATTGATAATTCAATACTTATTCACAATTTGGTTTATTATTATTGAATTAATGTTTAAATAAAAATACATAGAATAATTAATTATTTCATAAAAACTCAGGATGTTATAAAGAGGTGGAGATGGATGTGGTGGTGGATGTGGTGGCATAGGTGGAGGAAGATTTAGAGTTGTAGAATAAGATGGATGAGGAGGTAGAGGTACAGACCAAGGTGAAGAATGAGGCATGGACCGAGGTGGAGGGGGAGATGAAAAGATGGTTTGAAAACAATAAAATTGTTGGGGAATGGAGTAGAATGAGGATTATACCAAGAATATGCTTGAGAAAAACTGTTGAAAAGTGAACATAACATTTTTCCCTTCTGATAAGATCCATTGTGCAAGTGTTTCTGGTGGCTTAATGAAAAAAATTTCTTCACCAATGGTTTTAGGGGTTTTATAATGGTATTAATGTGGAAGAACTTTTTTTAGAAACAAAAAAACAATATTTATTATTTCAAACTGATTATCACAAGCTACAATTTCTATTAGCACATTCTAGGTACTATCAAATATTACTAAAGTGTGAAAGAAACCCCCCACCAAGAAAAAACTAAAAAAATAGACATAGTTGCTTTCCCATAACTTCTCTAAACTAAAAAGAAAGGGTATTTTTAGTGTATCTAATAGTCACTTGAGAGTTGAACAAAACAAATCTAATCATCATACATGAATATTATCAAACATAAATATTTGAATAAATATGTTTGTAATAAACCATGAAAGAAAACAAGTTTATGAGATAAATATTTGAGGTCAAACATAACTAATTGAGAGATCATGGTCATCAAGGAGGGCTGGTGTTAAAGGAAACATGACATCAAATGAAAAGAAACCAGCTTATGAAGAAAATATATAAAATGAAAGACTTGCTTCAAATGGAATCATGAAGCACCAAAAATTCAAACAAACACCCCTTTGAATAAAATAATCTTGTAACTTGATCCAAAACCTCTAAAAAACACAAAATTTCATCGGTTGAATCAGGAATTTTTAGAAAATAAAAATACAATGGTTTCAATTTGGTGGGTTTTGGAATTATTTGGGATGTTAAATAATAAATTATATTCATGATATAATATCACAAATGATTTTTAAATCCATACAAGGAATATTCATTATACATGTGCACCTTCAATATGTAAAATGATCCATGTTTACAAACTTATTAATAAAAAACACATTACCATTCTCAATAAAAAATACATGAGAATGGGGATATTCTCATTTTCATGAAAAAATAATTATGATGTTATTTGAGATTTTATCATCACCTAGAAAAAAAATTTGGATTGTTTTTAAATTGACATTAATTTTATTAAAAAAGACAACTGACATATTCAAAACTTAAAAAATGATTTCAGATTATTTTGGAACATTACGAAAATGATCCATAAGTAATTTTTGACATTTTAAAATCAGGTACACATCAATTTGATACACTATGTTCTCGATATGACTCAAAGGGTCCATTATCAGTTTAAAATTGACATTTTAATATAAAAAAGTATAACTCAATGAAAATTGAGACAACACACTGAAATTATCTCGATAATTTATGAAAATGATTCATAATTCATTTGTGATGTGTAGGAATCAGTCTCACATAAAACCCACACATGAAGTGACCTGTATAAATTAAAGTGTGTGTTTCCAGTTTATAATGAAATTTTAGTAAAAAAAAACAAGTGGAATACTCAAAACCAAGGAAATAAATTCAGATTATTTGTATACACTAGGAAAATAATTCGTAAGTCATTATAAACCTATAGGAATCAGACACACCTAAATCCGATCTACAATGTGACCGATATGACTCCAAGTGCATTTTCTAGTCAAAATAGACTTTAATTTTTGTAAAAAAGATAACTGACATACTCAAAACTAGGAAAATAATTTCATATTATTTTGGTAATTTATAAAAATGATCTATAATTCATTTTTAATGTGTGAGAATCGCATTTACCTTAATCTGATACATGATGTGCCAGGTATGACTCAAAATCTATGTTATCAGTTAAAAATCAACATTTTATTTTAGAATGTGTCACTCATTAAAGAATAAAAAAATTATCATATTTTATTGATAATTTATGAAAAGGATTCATATGTCATTCATGGAATTTAAGATTTTGTCTCATTTAAAACTGATATAGGATGTAATCAGAATGAGTCAAAGTGTGTGTTTCCAATTTTAAATGACATTTCTGTAAAAAAAAGACAAGTAGAATATTCGAAACTAGTAAAATAGATTAAAATTGTCTATATAATATAGGAAAATTACCCACATGTCATTTGAGAATTTTAGGAATCAGCCACACCTCAATCAGACGCACAGTGTGACCCGTATGACTCAAAATGCATCCTTTTATTTAAAATTGTCATCAAATTTAGTAAAATGGACAACTGACCTTCTCAAAAAAAATAAAAAACCTTTGTATTGTTTTTCTACATAAGGAGAATGATATATAAGTAATTTTGTATGTTTAGTAATTGGTCAAACCTCAATTTTATACACACAGTGCCCATTAGGACTCAATATATCCGTTATCAATTTAAAATCTACATTTTAGTTCAAAAAGAATCAGTCAATGAAAACCAAGAAAAAATACACATATTTTCTTGATAATTTAATACAATTATTCATAAGAAAATTTTCACTTGTATGAAATAGTATCACATCAAACTGATACATGATGTGATCGATATGAGTGAAAGTGTATGTTTATAGTTTAAAATTTCATTTTAGTAAACAAAAGTGGCGATGCAATCAAAACTGATTAAATGCGTTCATATTGTTATGTTATTTTAAGACAATAATACATAACTCATTTGAGATGTTATCAGTTTGAAATATAAATTTTAGTTCCAAAGTTTCACTTACAAAAAACAAATAAAACATGCTTATATTTTCTTGATAATTTAGAAAAAATATTATTAAGTAATTTTTGATGTATAGGAATTGGTCTCATATCAAACTGATACACAATGTGATTAGTATGATTCAAAGTTGGTGTTTCGAGTTTAAAATGACATTTTAGTAAAAAAAAACCCAATTGACATACTCACAGATTATCAAACACATTAATATTGTTTTTACTCTTTTGGAAAATGGTCCATAAGTTATTTGAGATGTGTAGGAATCAGTTTCACCTCAATCCAATGCATAGTGTGACCAGTATGAATCCAAGTGCATTTTTTATTTAAAATTGACATAATTTTTTTTAAAATGATAGTTAACCTACTAAAAACTGATCAAATTAATTCATATTATTTTGATACTTTAGTGAAATGATCAATAAGTCATTTATTACTTGTAGGAATTAGTTGCACCTGAAACCAATACACCATGTAACAGATATATCTAAATGTGTCTGTTATTAGTTTAAAATTGCTATATTAGTTCAAACAGCATCACTCAATGAAAATTGATCAAAAATTTTATGATTTTATTAATAATTTAAGACAATGATTCAAAAGTCATTTGTTACATATAGGAATTGGTTTCATGATAAATTGATACATGATGTGATCAGTATGATTCAAAATACATGTTTCTAGTTTAAACTGACATTTGAGTAAAAAAGACAATTGATGTACTAAAAACATAGAAAACACATTCATATTTTTTTAATTATTTGGTAAAATGATCCATATGTCATTTTATACATGTATGAATCATATGCACCTCAATATGATGAACGGTGTTACCGGTATGACTCTAAGTACATCTTTTTATTTAAAATTGACATCAATTTAATAAAAAAAACAAATGACATACTCAAAACACTAAAAATATATTCAAATGGTTTTGAAACTTTAGGATAACAATCCATAAGTCATTTTCTATTTGTAGTAATCAGCCTCACCTCAATCCGAAACATGATGTGCCTGATATGACTCAATGTGGCCTTTGTTAGTTTAAAATCGACATTTTAGGTCCAAAAGTACCGCTCACTGAAAACAAAGAAAAAATTAATATATTTTAAAGATAATTTAGTATAGATATACATAATTAATTTGAGAAATTTATGAATTGGTCTCACATCAAACTGATACATGGTTTGATTGATATGAGTCAATGTGCAAGTTTCTAGTTTAAAATGGCATTTTAGTAAAAAAGACAAATAACATACTCAAAACTGAGAAAATAAATTCCTATTGTTTTGATATGTTAGGAAAATTATCCATAATTTAATTGATACATTTAAAAATTATCCTCACCATAATATAATCCATTTTGTAACTGGTATGACTGCAAGTACATATTTTTATTTAAAATTGGTATAAATTTTAGTAAAAAAGACAACTGACCTACTCAAAATTGATAAAAAAAACATTCATATTGTTTTTATAAATTAGGAAAATTATCCATAATTCATTTTTATTTTGTGGGAATCAATTTCACCTCAATTTGATACACAATGGTCCCAGTATGACTAAATGTATCTGTTATCAGTTTAAAATCGACCTTTTAGTTCCAAAAGTGTCATTTACTAAAAACCAAATAAACACTCTTGTATTTTCTAGATAATTTTGGAAAAAGATTCATAAGTACTTTTTAAGTTGTAGGAATAAATCTCACATCTAACTGATAAACAATGTGATTAATATGATTCATAGTGCATGTTTCCAGTTTAAAATACCATTTTAGTAAAAAAGACAAGTGTCATATTCAAAATTGAGAAAAAAACATTTGGACTGTTTTGATATTTTAGTAAAAATTACCCATAAGTAATTTGAGACATATAAGAATCAATCTCACCATAATCCAATGCATGTTGTGACCAGTATGACTCCAAGTGTGTTATTTATTTAAAATTGACATCAATTTTAGTAAAAAGGATAACTAACCTTCTCAAAAGTGAGAAAATAAATTAATATTTTTTTATACCTTAGTAAAATTATCCATAAGTCATTTTTGACATGTAGGAATCATACTCACCTAAATCCTATACACAATGTTCTTGCTATGACTCTATGTATCCGTTATCAGTTTAAATTTGACATTTTTGTTTCAAAAGTGCAACTCACTGAAAACTAAGAAAACACGCTTCTATTTTCTTTATAATTTAGGAAAAAATTCATAAGTAATTTTTCAAATGTAGTAATTGGTATCACATCAATCTAATAAATTAATTGATAAGTATAAGTCAAAGTGTATGTTTCCACTTTAAAATGACATTTTAGTAAAGAAGATAAGTGGCGTACTCAAAACCGAGAAAACACATTCATATTATTTAGATACTTTAGGAAAATGATCCATAAGTCATTTTAGATGTGTAGGAATCATCCGAAAATAAATATAACACACTGTATGAATGGTATGACTCCAAGTGCTATTTTTATTTAACATTGACGACAATTTTAGTAAAAGGACAATTGACCTACACAAAACTAGGAAAAAACTTTTACACTGTTTGGATAATTTTAGAAAATGATCCATAAGTCACTTGTGATGTGTACGAATTAGTCGAACCTCAACAGTATACATGATGGAACCTATATGAATCAACATGTCTGTTATCAGTTTAGAATTGATATTATAATACAAGAAGTGTTACTCACTAAAAACCGAGAAAACACGCTCATTTTAAATTTCATTTAATTTAAATTCTATATGGGTACTTAATACTATTTATATTTTGTGGTGTTTCTTATAAATCAATGTGATGTTAAATCACATTGCATTAGTGCTACAATTTTCTCTTAGAACACACTATAGTATGCCTCTTTATCAGTTCTTTTAAAAGCACTGATAAATGAGTCCTTTATTAGCAATTTTAAAATAACTAATAAATGGGTCCTTTATTTTCACTTTTAAAAACACTAATAAATTGGCCCTTTATCAAAAAATTTAAATGTTTTGATAAATTGGTCTTTAATCAATGCTTTTACAAATTCCGAAAAAGGTAACCTTTATTAACATTCCTATAAGCCCTGCGAAGGGTCCCCTTTATTAGTGCTAAATATGAGCGTTGATAAATGTTGTCCTTCATCAGTGATTTTTTATCACTGATAATGGACTAGGGATTTAAATCTTGGTCCGTTATTCAACGCTTCACTAGTGCTGATAAAGTCCATTTTTAGCATTGTTAAAGGCATATTTTATAGTAGTGAAAATATTAAAAACGAGTGAGGTCAGACGATCAGTAAGGGAATATAGTACAAAAAAGTTGTCATAAAGTGAATAAATAAACTAACATGTTCCAAAAATAATGAGACTGAGATCATAAATAAACTCCTATCCAAGTTAACAATGAATATATTACAGGATATCAATAACTAATAATGTACTCTTAAAACATTATGGGATGAATAAAAAATTGAGTTATGGAATAATAACAAAATTGAGAGAATAAAACAATCTACGGACAATAGGACAACTGATAAATGCCTGGATAATAATAGCTGAACATAAAGTGAAAAAAGTGAATAATTTCAGAAATATTAATTACACCATCAAGGTATTGTGACAAAGCATATTACATAATGGTTAAGGATGCTCCCATTACCCTATCTTAGTTTTTGCATGAGACATACTAGTGAAATAAGGGGATATATAATTCTAGGCCCCATTTGTCACATAAATGTACAATAAATTCCATCACATATCAAAATATTGCATGACATAATGTTCATGGAATGAACAACATAAATACTTAGTAATTTTTATAAAATGAGCCATATCGTGTAAGAATTTTTATATAGGAGAATGAATTATATAGAAATAATTTATTTCCCGAAATATAAGAACTCGTAAATATATATGAATTTTCAAATGTAGGATACCATTGAAATGAAAGATAAATTTGTTAAAATGGCTCCTAAATTTCATATGAATTATCCAAAGAAAATATCTTCAGTTTGTCAAACTAGGTGCACAATAAGGGCCCACACACCGTGCACTAGAAAGATGGTCAAGATATTGTTAAGAAACTATTTTTGGGGTTTTAATCCCTAGATGAATCTGATCCCCAACCACATCCACCTTTATTATTTAGACATGGATTTCGTTTCTAAGAAAACCACACACACATTACTTCATCAAAATTTTTGGATGGGTTTAAGGTTATGGGGCAGTTTGAGCATTATAACAGCTTATAAAAAGGCTATAATGAGAAGGAATAAATAAAATATTATTTGAAACATCTATAATTGAGGATAATACCATGTAATAATAAGTATGACAATATAAAAAATATGAAATTTAAAAAACAACATAATAATGGTAATGAATTTGAAAAGGGATGAGGAAGATTTGAGACCCTTACCTTGGAAAGATGATTCTTAAATCTAGAGAGGGAATTATTAAAACCATATAACCACCTTAGTGATACTATTTAAAGAGTAATTTATAGATAAATATTTCTCAAAGGCTTTGGTGGGAATGCAATGAGGGAAGGGGGTATTTGTACTTGAGGAGGGTGGTTTTAAGGGATAAAATATATGTTATTTTATTATATAAGCCAGATACATCTGGGATTAATTACATAAAAACATTTATGGACTTTTAATGAGTGTTATAAAGTGAGAGGATATCCTAGGAATAAAAAAACCGAAACATACCTCCCAAACAACCCAATTAATTCACACAAAACAAAAATAACTTTAATTTCAAAATTTAGTTTTTTGTTTCAAAAAATTGAAGTATAAAATTATATTTCAAAATAAATATTTATAAATTTATTTTTATACTTATTTAATGTGATCTTTATTTAATAAAGTGTTTTTTAAATTTTTATTCAGGATGACATAATAATGATGTCATATAATCACAGTGCTTTGTTAAGTGCCAATTTTTACTTTTTCACTAAAAAACAGACTTTGTCAAAAAAAATATCATAAAACCATCCTAAGAAAATTTTTATATTCTAAGTCATAAAATTAAAATTTTTTTACCAAAAATATTTCTCTAAATACAATATTTTATCTTTTAAATAACTATCCTTTGTATTATAATTGATATTTTCATAGAAAAGTAAATATTCCCACTGTTATAAAAATCACTTAGGACATCCTTGAAATATATTATCATTTAAAAAGTGTTTTTAAGAATATTTCCAAAAAATAAATTTTATCAAAAACTTATAAATTTATCATAAAACGCATTTTTAATAGAATATATTTATATTCACCTAAAATAATACAATTTTGATTACATAATTAAATAATCAATTTATTGTTCCTAGTTGTAGTTACCCCATATATGTAATGTTATTATGAAATGTAAAAGTATTTCTATAAGATCATAATAAAAAAATTCATTATAAAATAAGAGTTTTTTTAATAACATAAATGAATTTTCAAGGTGTTACATTCTTCACCCAATAAATAAATTTAATCTTTGAAATTTAGTTTCATGCCTTATGGTATAAACAAAAAGGGTACGTCTACATCATTACTTCTTCAGGTTCCCATGTTTCTTCTTATATCTTGTTATTTCTCTATAATAGTTTCACAAGGTGGGTTATCTTATTCCCCATTAATTTCCCCCTAGGTCAAGAATCTATAGTGTTTCCTCATTATATTTAAAATCATGATTGAGCTATATCTCATATATAGTGAGTAGATGAGTTGGGTCTGGCATGTATTTCCTTAGCATTGAGGCATGAAATAATCTATGAAATTTAGTGAGGTTGGGTGGAAAGGCTAAATGATAATCTACCACTCCAATTATCTCATGTGTCACAAATGGCCTGATGTGCCTTAGACTCAACTTCACCTTCTTCCCAAAACTTATAACCCCATTCCATGATAATACTTTAAAGAAGGCTTGATCATATACTTGGAATACCAATACCTTCCTTTATTTATCATCATAGATTTTATTTTTTCTATAATCTATTTTGATATGATTCTGAATTTATATCACCTTCTTAGTTGTCTCCCCAATATGTTCTGGACCAACCATCTTCCTCTCTCTAATGTCATCCTAGTAGTTTAGAGTACAACATCTTTTCCCATATAAGTCCTGATATGGTGCCATCTGTATGCTCAAATAGAAGCTATTATGATATTAAAATTCAACCAAAGGTAATTATTAGTCACAAATTCCTTGTAATTCAAGTGAAAATGACCTTAAAATATTTCCAAAGGCATTTATAGTCCTTTAATATTTCCCATTAGTATGAGGATGATATGATGTGCTAAAATATACATCATTATTCAATGACTTTTTAAGACACTTCCAACATTTAGATGTCAAGTAAGGATCATGATTAGAAACAATTAATAAAGGCGGACCATGAATTCTAAAAACATAATTAATATAAATACAATAAAGATGTTTTAGGGTAGATCCTCCCTTATTGCTAGAAAATGTGTAGATTTAGTAAGGTGATAAAAAATGACCCATACATCTTAATTTATATTTTATGTTTTAGGTATCCTAATGACAAAGTCTATTGTGATATTATGAGACTTCTACATTAGTATAGGGACAGGTTTCATGGATCACTTTTGATGTTTCCTCTTAGCCTTAACCAATTGGCATACCAAATATCTACACACATAGTCAGCAATTTTCCACACCATGTTATCTCACAAGATGCACACTTTTAGATACTTATAAATTATGGTACTACCTGGCTGTATATAGAATTTCAAGATATGATAATCATCTAGTAAATGCATTTTTATCTTAGGTACATATGGTACACATAATCTGCTTCTAAATTTTAACATACCATCTTCACATGTGAACTCCTCCAATTTCCCATCCTCTATACCTTTGATTTTCTTATGAATACTATTTTCATTGTGCTCATACTTATTAATCATATCTATTAATGATTTTCAAGAAATTACATAGAATAGTAATAATGTTTCACCTTCCTCAATAATTTCCATATACAACTTTACAAACTCTAGAAAATAGGATCCTTTTTTATCCTCATCATGGATTGGACCCCATGATCCTTTCTACTTAAAGCATCTTCCAGAGTTTTTTTCTTATCATGGTGGTAGTGTGTTGTAAAATAGTAGTCTTTAGTAATTCTCACCATCTCCATTGACTCATTTTGATCTATTTTTATGTGAATATATACTTCAAACTTTTTTGATCAGTATATATGTGAATTTTTTCTATCGAGATTGTGTCACCATATATTCAAATCAAATATCACAGCAGTAAGCTCAAGATCATTAGTTGTATAGTTCATCTAATGGGGTTTTAATTGTCATGATTCATAAGAAACAACTCTGTCATTATGCATGAGTACACACCCTATCCCGTTCTATGATGCATCACTATATATAAAAAATCAATCTTTTCCTCATAGTAAAGTCAACATGGGTGAATTGATAAAACTTTTCTTTTGTTCCAAAAATATTTCCTCAAATTCTTTATACAATGTGAATTTAACCCCTATACATTCTAATATGGTTAATAGATTTTCTAATCAAGAAAAAAGTTCAATAAAACACTGATAGTAACCAGATAATCCAGGGAAACTATATATATTAGTTATAATAGTTGGTGTGGGTGATTCAATAATTCCTTTTGTCTTATTAATGTCAATCGATATTCTATATTTGGATACAATATGTCCAATAAAGTAGACTTGTTTAATCTATAATTCTCACTTACGAAATTTCCCATATATTTCTTTCTTCTTTAGGGTCTCAAAGATGTTTTATAAATGATCTTCATCCTCATAATAATAATTTGAGTATTTCATGATTCCATCAATTAGTGCCACAAAACATTTATCAATATAATCCTATTATTCTATTCATTAGATGTATAAACACAGATGGTGCATTAGTTAATCCAAAATGAATTACCTTGAACCCATAATGTCCATAACTTATATAAAAATTCATCTTTGGTATGTCATCCTTCTTTTATTTCAATTGATGATAACCATAATGAAGATCAATCTTTGACAAGTATCATCCCCATTGAAGTTGATCAATTAGATCATCAAAGTGAGTTAATAGATACTTTTTATTAATAACGATAGGATTGATTCCCCAATAGTCAATGCATAATCTCATGGAACCGCCCTAATTTTTCACCAACAGGACAAGTGACCCCAAGGAGAAAAATTATGGAATTTAAACCTCTATTCCCTTAATTATTGTAGTTGGTTATTAAACTCTACTAAATCTACATGATCCATACTATAGAGAGAATTAGATATTGGGTTCTCATCAGGGATAACTTCAATAGTGTATTTAAATTCATGGCCAGGATTGTATCCTAGAAAATACTCTCTGAATACATCAATAGATTCACTAAAAATAGATATTTCCTATATTACAAAGACAATGTTTTCATTCATGGAATCATAGCCAATAATTTCATTAAGATTTAAGATAGGATGTGGTTCTATATAAGACTTGTGAAATGGATCCTCTCTCTTAAATTCATTGGATTCTATACCATCTTCAGAGGTTCTGATCTTCTTTTATTAACATTAAATTGTTTAATTATACTTTTAATGCCAATATATACCAAGATTTATGTCAAAGTATACCATGGGGATTATAATTAAATCTACACATAGTGTTTTTTATGCATAAAACTGGGAATTTGTTGAAATATATTTGTTGCTATAAGATTTACTCTTGTTTTTCTAATTGATTACTCGCTTATTATGTTGCTAGAAAAATATCTAATGTTTTTAAATAAACATGGAAGATTTAAAAGTGTGAAATGATCTAGACTTAAATATATCATTAGCTAATATTGATGTTATGACCAATGTAACCACCACTAAATAATTCATAAAATCAACTTCTGTAGCAGTAATCACATAAGCCAGACCTTTCTCCATGGTATTGTTTTGTGGTAGATTCCCATTAATCTTGGGGAGTTGATTTGAATAATGTCCTGTATCTTTGAATTTAAATCAATGAATGTTTGGGGATTCTCTCTTACCCTTGCATTCATGACTTTTGTGGACTTTATCTCTACAATTGTATCAAACTCTCATCCCCCATCAAATTGGTGTCAAGATGATTCTTCCCATAGTTATTTCATTTTGGAAATTATATCCTTCCATTCTTGTATTATTTCTGAAATTCTACCAGTATGATGATCAACCATCATATTTTTATCCATCTCCCCTTTTAAAATAGGATACTTATATAATTTATTTTTTATCTTGATATCACAAGTGAGAATATCTTTATATGATAAAAATGTTTGAGAGAATAGTTCTTATCAAAGGTTTTGTTTTAACACATAGAAGAATCGGTAAATCTTTATATCTACGTTGTGCACAAAATCAGCAGTATACCATGATAACCTTATAAATATAGCTTCATACTCAGCCATAAAGTTTTCATCATTTTTCTTATGTTTATAAATTTTCATTCCATGTATGCATGTTTCTTGTGAGTTTAGTACATTTCAAAGAACATTTCTTTTAAAAGAATTCATGTATATTTTGTATATTTCTTCTTCCTTATTGGTGTTTTGAATCAATTACCAGCACTGGTCAGCAACTCCCATAAAATGATATAACTCCAGGGAAACCTTCTCACTCTCATCATATCCCAAAGAAAAGATTAATTTATCTAAAGTATTTATCCATTGTTTACACAATAATGTATTTTTGGTCTTAATAAATGATGGTGGTTGTTACTGTATGAATAATTCCAACATTGACCCACCACATTATTGAGAAATATGATATTCTATGTGAGGAAGGTTATTAGTCATAACATGGGATAAATGAATTAATATATTCATAATCTACATCGATCCAATTCCAATATCATTGAATTGATTTGGTGTTAGATCCCTAAATCTATTTCAAGTATTGATTTGATTAATCCATCAATTTGGATCTATTTGTAGAAAATGATATATACTCAGTTAGTGAATAAACAACACTAGTACTTCCATTTCTAGAAATATTTCAATAATATCTTAAGGGACTCTCCAAGGGTTCATTTTTTAACTATGTTTTTCTAAATCAAGTTCCGAAGGTTTCTATTAAATTGTATTTTGATACCAATTGTAGAAACCCTCACTCTAGTACCCTTGATATGGTGGTTGTTTTATTATAATAGTACATAGATCACAACACATAAGACCCAACCGTTTAATTGAATTAGAAAACTGGATACATAAATGATATTTACATTACATTGAAACTAAAAATATATCATTTACAAATATGAAAAAAATATTATTATCCTTGTAATCCATTATTCAAATGTAGTACTCCTCTTGGTTTCCTGTGGAAAATGAAAATTATAAATAGGGGTCATATCAAAATATTAGTAATGTAATAGAATACAATGAATGTTTTTCTGTCATGAATAAATAAACTCACATGTTCCGTAACTAATGACAATTAGATAACATATACACCCATGGAAAACTTAACAATGAATAGATTCTAGGATATAAATAATCGATCATGTGTTTCTAAAACATTATCGCATGAATAAAAAAACTAATTTATCCCATAATAATGAAATTGGCATAATAAATAAATCCATAGACAAAATGAAAATTAATAAATTCCTCGATAATAATAGATGAACATTTATTGATGGAAATGATTAATGTCAAACATCTAAATATACCTCTAAGTCCTTATGATGTGAAATATTGTATAAAGGGCAAGGAATCTCCCATTATCCTATCTTTGTTGTCTCATGCGACCTACCAGTGCATTGAGGGACTATTTAATTCTAGTCCCCACCCATCATATAAAATTACAATGTATCCCATTAGATATGATAATATTACATGAAAAAAATTTCAAGGAATTGATTAATTAAATACTTTTAATGACTTCTAAAAAGAGCCGCATGTTATAATATTTTATATATATAAGAAGAAATTATATAAAAATAATGTATTTTCCAAAATATGAGAATTAGAAAATATATTTAAATTTGAAAAGGAAGGATACCAAGGTAATGATAGATAAATCCTTTATAGTGGATCATAAAGTTCACATTAATTATCCCTATCAAATCAATCAGGTGTTTCAAACTAGATGAGCAATAAATTCCCTCTAACTATACTCCAAAATGATGACTAAGATATACTCGAAAAACTATTTTTAGGGTTTTAATCCCTAGATTCATATAAGAAAAAACAATGTCTAATTTTAGTATCCAAGATGTGATATTTTTTCTAGAAAACTCAGAGAAACATTACTTCACCAAAATTTTAGGACAATTTTAAGGTTACATGATATTTATAGAATTATAATGGACTAGATGAAGGCTATAATGAGAGGGAATAAATAAAGTCCCACTTTTAATATATTTAATAAAGGATAATACCATATAATATCAAGAATTACAATATAAAAAATGAAATTTAAAAAGATAATATAATAAAGGTAACAAACTTGAAAAGGAAATATGATGGTTGGGGACCCTTACCTTTGAAGGATGATTCCTAAGGCTAGAGAGAAACTTCTTAGAAAACTATAACTACCTTATAGTGACTCATAAGAGGTGAATTTAGAGTGAAATCATGTTTTCATGAACTATCCTGGATAACCTAGTACCCTGAAACCTAAGGTGACAATGAAATTGACCTAAGGGTATTCTTGGTACCCACAGGTAGGAAACTAACACTTGGCATCATACAAAATAAATCTGGGAATAGTTTTTCCACACAACAATAGAAGAAACCGAAACAATCAGTATGATAAAAAGAATCCTCCATAGGGATAATGGTACCAAAAGTGAAACAAGTATAAAAAACTCAAAGAGTGCATAAAATTTTTCCAGAAATATGAGATAAATATCCCATGTCCTAAAAGACCAAACACTCTAAGATTATAAGATCAACAATAATTTCCACCACGAAGTGAGACATTCCCATTAATCAATCCTTGAAGTAGGAAATCTACAAATACCCAAAGGAAAAGGTAGGGTGTGATCTAAAATCCAAGCAGGGTCTCATAAAGTGTTCCAAATTAAGATTCCATAATAGATAAACCAAATCATTCTTTTTTAAACCAAACTGGTTTGATATTGCATTTTCATATCTAAAACAAAACATGATTCTCATTTAAAATTACGTAAAACCTGTAAAACATGGATTAAATAAACACATTAAATAAATAATTAAGCATGAAGAAACATTGTTTAACAAATAATTGAATATATATAGTTTGAAAAATCACAAAAAAACATGGACATCTTCCTAGAGGTTTGATAGTTTCTAGTTACGAGATCATCATACCCTTATATTTTTTATCACATAGATGTGTACACATTCCCCTTGAAAAAATATCCCACAAAGGACCCATCAATATCCCACTGAGGATAATATTTTTCAAACTAGATTTATGTTAGAGTTCTAAAGGGTCAATACATTTCTAGGGAATTACCATACTATAATTTTGTTTACAAATAACTTATTAACTAACTAGGGTCACATTAGATCAATTAATCAATCAATAATAGAAAAATAATTTCAAAATAGTTACAAATTCATTTTTCACCATTTCTAGTTTCAATATGCCATTTTTATTCCAAAACCAAACATAAGATTTCATTTCATCAATTCATTCCTATTAAAATAAAACCAAAAATATATTTTCATTATTTTAAATTAATCCAATTTTTTTAAAAAAAATTAATCAATTCAAATCATTTCACAAATTCCATCAATTTTGACTTACTCCCAAAATTCCAATTCCATTTAAATTGTTGGGTTTTCCCCTAAAATCCATTCCATGAAAATTCAATTTATAATTCACATCAATTAGGGTTTTCATAATTCAATTTTAAAGTAATTTAAAACAATAAGTAAATAAAGATTTAATCAATTGGACATCTTAAACAAAACCACCTACCTTTTTCATCGAAACACAACACTCATAATGTAACCCTCAAATAAGAAGAAGGGAACAAAAGATCTAGGATCTCAACCTAGAAACAACATTCACTAATATGGATTTTAGATCATGAATCCCAATACGATCTATCAAACTCTAGGGAGGGAAAGAGAAAGAGGCAATGAGAAAGGGAGAATGCTTACCCAGAGAGTTGAAGCATAACTACAAAAATGATCAATCGCTAAATGAAATGATCTAAAAGGGTTGGAGGGAACCAAAATCTCATAAGGATGGATTTAGGTTTAGATCATGAAAACATGTAGGAAATGGTATATAATTTTCAGAAGATTCTCCTTTTTAAAGATTATACTCCGGAATTTACATGATGTGTAACTCAAAATCATTATGTGTAATTAAAAAGTCCCACATACACCAAAAAACACATCTCTTTTTATTAAGAAATCATTTTATTTTATACATGATGTGTATCATGTCACTATGTGTACCAGTTTCACGGAATATAATAGGAAAATATTACACATCACGTAACCACATTAGACAGCATGTAAATCCATAGAAGACTATAGAACTCATAGGTTTTATGCTGAAAATCCCAAAAAATCTCGGAATTCATCATTACAGGTGTTCTCCTAATTCCTTCTCAGCCCTACCCAAATGAAAAAATTGAAAACCATGAAAAATCATAAAACTTACCTCACAAAAAGGTAACTCGATATTACAACCTTCCCATTATAATTATTTTTCTCCTATCACGAATCTTCCATATCGAAAAGGTGAGTCCATTTATCTCTCATCAGTGCCTCTCACTCCCATGTCTCATGAAAATTAGAACCGTGTTAGAATAGCACACATACCAAAGGTATTGTCCTCCCACAATGTTCCTTGGTCTCAAAATCAAAAATCCTGGTAGGATGCTCAGTTATAGATAAATCAGTCTCAATATCAAGATCACTCAAGCTCAGAACATTAGTTGGATCATAAAGAATTTTTCACAGCTTCAATACATAGAATACATAATCTTTCAACTTCAAGTGTGGCCGAAGTGATAAATGGTAATTAAATCTTCCCACCTACTCAGCAACCTCAAAAGGTCCCAAAAACAAGGATAAATCTTCACTTACCTCCAAAACTGTCGATGAACCAAACGAGGTGAAAATTTTATGAAAATCCAATCACAAACAAAAACATACAAGGGTATACAGTGATGATCAACATAAGATTTATACTAGATTTTTACCATTAACATCCTCTAAAAAATCAAGTGAATCATTGTTGTTGTCTCTTGAACCAAGCATGGTCCAACCAAGTAACTTTCACTGATCTTTGACCATAAAAACTAAGATTTACAAGTCCAACCATAAAAGGCATCAAAAGGATCCATTTAGATTTATTACTATTACCTATTGTTAGAAGAAAAATCAACAAGCCCCAAATAGCCATCCTAAGCTCCACCAATGTCTAGGATGTAAGAACGAAGAAGATCCTCAAGAATCTGTGTATCCCTATAACTTTGGACATCCATCTATGGATTCTATGCCATACTTAAACAAACCTAATATCCTTGTGTCTCTTAAAGTCCTATAAAAAATTTGGAAGTAAAATTAGGATCTATATCTGAGACTAGAGCAGATAGAAGTTCGTGTAAATGAATAATCTCTCTCATATATAGATTTTCCAACTCCCTAAATTTGGTTGTATCTTGAATGGGTAAAAAGTTAGCCTATTTAGTTATCCCGTCAATCACAACCAATATTTCATTCTTTTTTATTTGTGTACATGGAAACCCAACCACTAAGTCTATAGAGATCTCATACCACATTCAAGTTCACACTGGAAGTTGATGAAGCAAACCCAAAGGTTTCTAATGCTCGGCCTTGATCTATTAGCATGTATAATGAGAGAAAAAAAATCATTATTTCACCCAATAATACTTGGAAACCAGAATAATTGTCACATATCCTAGAACATTTTCATGGTTCAAGGGTGCACTGCCCATTGGGAATTATGGAAATCCCCCATCACAGTTTTTCATACTAGAAAAGGTAAGATGTACCAGTTATAAAAACATAGAATATCCTTCATGTAGAATGATCACTAATCAATAAGATCCTCAACATAAATAGTGTCTCTAATGATACAGAACTCATCACCAAGATGATGTTCCTAAAGAATCATCTTGAAAAGAGAAGATGTCAACTGAACAGTAGCTAGGAAAAACTTAACCCCTGACTCCTGAACTCCAACATTAAATAGTAAAAAGAGAGCAATCAAGCACCATATTCTGATGATTCATTCACTACCTGGGTTAGAAGTTTCATACTCAAGGAATTTGTGATGACATTCTCTTTCTCCGAGTTATAGGCAGTATCAAATTCAAAATATTGAAGGTATTCAACCCAAATCCTCTGGAAGAGATTCAACTATTTTTTATAGAAGATATAACTCATTGTTTTTGTTAGAAAACATGTTAAACCATTCTTTGAAAAATTAACTCCACCAAATCTAATGTGAATGAATCATAACTACAAGTTCAAGGTCATGGTTCAGGTAATTCTTCTCATCTAGCCTAAGTTGCCATGATCCACAATAATCTACATGATCACCCTGCATAAAAACATGGACTAAACCTGAACCTGATGCATCAAAGAAGACTATATATACCTAGTCAGACTATATAAGATTCAACAGCAGTGCATAAGTCAAAATATGTTTTATCTAAATATAAGAACTCCAACATTTCTAATTCCAAGAAAACATTACTCCCTTCTGAGTGAGAATAGTCATCAATAAATCCAACTTTAAGAAATCCTTTACAAACCGACGGTAATACCCATCCAAACCCAAGAAGTTATAAATATGGAAAAAATTGCATGGTTGCTCCCATTTCATAATATCTTTGACTTTATCAGGATCAATTGATATACCATGTTCCAACACTATGTGTTCCAAAAACATCACTTCCTGAATCCATAAATTTCATTCTCATATCTTGACATATGGTCAGTGATTTTTCAACAATTATAGAACTACCCTGAGATAACGCATATGATCCTCCTCATATTTATAGTAAACAATGATTTCATCTATAAATATTACCTCAAATGTATTAAGATATTCATGGAAAATACTTTTTATCAAATCCATAAAGTCTATAGGAGCATTCACTTGACCAAATGGAATGAAAAGATACTCAAAATGGCCATACTTGCTCCAAAATGAAGTTTTCTAAATATAAAATTCTTTTATTCTCAACTGGTGATAACCAAATCAATGATAAAAGGTAAAAAACCACTTTTCATCTTTAAAATTCTCAAATAGATCATCAATATATGGTAGTATATATGTTGTATGTCATGACCTAACCTCGGGGTCTGTGTCGTGACTACCCCAAGCCCGCCTTCCATAGGCCAGGGGCTGGCGACTAGCCCCAAGTCACAATTCCCGATAAAAAGGTAAGGCATTGCCTTTATAAAGTAAACAAACACATAGAGTAAGAAAGCAGAAGTAAACACTAAGTAAAACTGGGTACAATAGTAAGTGAGGAAAAGTAAGTGGGCCAGAATACAAACCCAAACTGAAAGTAAAGTACAACTAGAAAGGAAGTACAACAACTGAAAAGTAAAGCTACAACGTCGATCCGTCCACTGGAAGTCCCACCTAAAGGGTGGGTATAGATAGCCTCCTCCGCTCCACGGGTCCAGCTGTCCGCTCTATGTACGTCCCACCCAGTGGTCCACCTCCAGGTACCGACTTGCTCTACAAGACTCCACTACAATCAGTGATGCCTGTCGTCTGCATCCAACACAACGCAGTGCGGGCATAGCCCGTGTACGGGTGAGTATAAGCTACTCAGTAGGGACCCTAAGACCCCTGAAGGTCTCCCATAATCCACAAAGGATACCCACAAATGAAAGGTAAGATCACGAAGTATCATCATACATTTCTTAGGTATATTCCCATACATATACCTAAGTCATCAATTCTAGTTCAGCTCCAACATCCGATCCCAAGTACAACTCATCCCACACAGGAAAACACACCCCAATCCACACAGGAAAGCATAACGTAATCCACACAGAATATCAAGTAAATGTTATCGAAGATAAGGATTGAAAGGCAAGACTCAGCTCACACAGGTATACTTCTTCGTAAGATGATATAGATGATCAGATGTAGCCACTAATTCATTTAAGCCATATGAACCACACATGATCGATAGGTACTAAACCCCGCAATGACCCACACAGGATCTGACCCACACAGGATCGGTATGCACTGGCCCACACAGGACCGTTGAGCGCTGACCCACACAGGATACGACCCACACATGATCAGTAGCACCGATCCACATAGGATCGCTGAGTGCTGTAGTCGTCGCTGTCTAATCCATGGAGGATTTATGTATAGTCGTCATCATCATCGTAGTCGCAACCAGCTCTAAGGTTCCCGCACACAGCAAGCACGTTCGGGGAGGGTCCGATCCAATAGTCGAGGGGCTGATACATCAACTGACACGAAGTCCAGATTCTATGTATCCAAAAGTTCCATATCGTCAACAGGAACTCAACGTGACAGACGACACATCATTCAGACACCTGGTCTGAGAGTTATTGGCTTTTTCGTTCCAGGTGCCCGATTGGTTTTTAATTCAAAACCAACCCGGATGTACTCAAATTGTGTCCAAACCTCAAGCGGAGTAAGACAAAAGGACCGTCTCACTAAGAGGAATCCAACAAAGTCGACAGCACGTCAATCGGACATCCAGAGCATAAGTTATAAGTGTTTCTGCTACGAGGGCCCGGTTGGTTTCGTGTTCGAACCAACACGGTCGAAACCAAAGTTCTCCGAAACCTTGAGTGTAATATTTCGAAACTACCGTCTCGATCCAAGGATCACATCTCAACTGACAGTGCATCGATCAGAGGTCCGTAGACCAAGTTATGGGTAAAAGAACGAAAGAGGTCAGAAAATAGGGGGTTCGGGCCCGGTCCGACCCGGCCTGATACCCCCTGTGTCGGCCCGAACCGGGTCGACCCGACCCGGGTCCAGCTCTGGCCTGGCTAGCATGGCCAGGCGGCTTGGCCAAAAATGCTGAGTAGAAGGGGGGGGGGGGGGGCGTTGCCCCCCTGTTGGTGTAACCACATCCCCCATGTGGGGGGGGCCGCTCCTTCCGCCAGCTGGGGGTTACGACCCCCGGCTTCTTGGAAGCCGGCCGGCGCGGTCTGTCCGGCCGGTTGCTGTTGCCGCAGGACCTTCGAGGTCCCGCCCTCTTGCTCCAGCATCGGCGGCTGGAAGCCAGCTGCGGCCTTGGTCCGACCGGCATGGCGTGATGGTGTCGCGCCCCTCCGCCGCGGCCCCGCTCCGGCCGCGGCATCTTCAAGATTTTTTGGCACGACATGACGGCGTCGCGGCTTTGTTTGACTTCAACGGCGTGGGGCGACGGCGCCGTGCTTCTCCTCCAATTCTTTATTATTTCCACGCAGTGCAACGGCACCGCACTACCTTGCTCGTGCTGCAACAATTCAAGCATCAAGGGGGGAGGAGAGTCGGTCGTATTCGTTCGGTCCGACCTCCTCCCTTATTGTGATAACAGGCGGTCCAATTTGAAAACGAAGAACTGCGACGGAAGTATTCACGAACAAATACAATTAATCCCCTACCTAGATGAAATCGTTGAACGAAGTTTCATCGTGGAATTGAACGTCGGGGAAGAAGGCATCGCGGAAGGAGAGGGTCGTTGGTGTCCCGGTACACGGTGTCGCGTCATCGATCTCCGAGGAAGACGTCTCTCACTGTCGTCCGTCGTCGGAGGTCAGCGTTCTTCATCAACGACGGTGTGTACTTTGCGTTCTTCAAGGAAGAAGAACGTTCTTTGGAACTTAGATCTTTCCTCTCCAAATCATCTCGCACAATGTACTAACCTCTCACGAAATAAGACTTAGTCTTATTTAATTAACACATAAGCCAAAATTCATTTGAAATTCAAAATGAATCCAAGAATTAAATATATTTAAACCTACTCAATTAATTAATTAAGAGTTGACTTCAATTAAAGGGGGTGTGGGTGGGTTACATAATTAATAGGGGTTGAGGAAGTTGAAAGGGTGGGTCTCGTGTGGGCCCCACCCCACTAATATCCTACCTAGTGGAGTAGTCAGGATGTGGGTCCCACTTCAACCACTTAGCTTAGGTTAACACTTCTTAGAATAAAAATAAAATCTGTTGCACAATATTTTATTTTATTCTTTAGTTAACCCAATTAATTAAAATTCCACCCAAGCAAACGCAACTCCGGAAAAGGTGTTCTTAAGCAATTATCGGCACTGCGATTCCATCGGTGCCCTTAGATTTTGATTTCGAGCACCAGTTCAAAAGTTAGGAAGACCCGCATGTTCGTTCACTGAACATACCCGAGCTAAACTTCAGAAAATTATTCCACGCACACTGGGCCTCAGAATCAGGTGCCGTCAGAAACTGTGTTCTTGTAAAATCCCAAAGAAAATTATGAAAAAAAAATTGCCTTGAATTTTCCAGGTCATAACATTATTCCCACCTCAGGAATTTATGTCCCCATAAATATACATCATAAACTAGGGAAACAAGTGTGGGTACTGTGCACGAATCTGAGCCTCTCGCTCCCAAGTGCTCTCCTAGAGGTTCCCATGCTGCCATCTGATACGCACTAGTGGAATCGACCATCCAAGTAGGACCCACTCCTATCAATCCTCAATCTCCACTAGGACCTCCGCAAAAATATCCCCATCATCAATGTCCATCTCCCCATGGTCAATGATATGCGTCGGGTCGTGCACGTATCTCCCCAGCTAAGATATGTGAAAGACGTCGTGCACCCAGTGCAACTGAGGTGGTAGAGCTAGGCGATAAGCCACCTCTCCAATCCTTCTGAGGACCTGGAATGGTCCGATGAAGTGCGGAGACAACTTATCGCCACGGCCAAATCTTCGTAATCCACGTCGAGGTGAGACTCGTAAAAAGACGTGGTTGCCATCCTTGAACTCTAGTGGTCTCCGCCTCCTGTAAAAATAAGACTTTGGCTCTGAGCAGTCATCATCTGCTCCTGGATGACCTGGACCATCTCTGTCATGGCCGGGACCATCTCTGGTCTCACAAGTGTTGACTCCCCAGGGTCTGTTCAGCACAGAGGTGATTTGCAAGGTTGGAAGTACAACTCCTCATATGGTGTCAGCCCGATGGTGGAGTGTTAGCTGTTGTTGTACGCGAACTCCCCCAAGGGTAGGTGATCCTCCCAGATACGACCAAAGTCGAGGACACGTGAACGGAGCATGTCCTCGAGAGTGTGAATGGTCATCTCCCGCTGACCATCCGTCTGAGGGTGAAAGGTGGTTCTCAGACGTAGCTGCATCCCAAATGCCTCCTACAACCCCTTCCCAAGCCGGGAAGTAAAGCGAGCATCTCGATCGGAGATGATAGATGATGGAACAACATGAAGTCGTACAATCTACAGAACATAGAGGCGTCCCAAGATCTCCACTGAGCCCTGCTCTCTGATGGGTAAAAAGTGAGAAAACTTGGTGAGTCAGTCGACAATCACCCAAATGGAGTGGTGACCTCTGTAAGTGCATGGACGTCCAGTCACGAAGTCCATAGATATCTCATCCCACTTCCACTCCGGGACCTCCAAGGGTTGTACCAAGCCTGTTGGTACCTGGTGCTCTGCCTTCACCTGCTAATAGGTGAGGCATCGAGAAACGAACTCTGCCACAACCTTCTTCATACCCAGCCACCAGTGCTATCGTCTGAGGTCCTGATATATCTTCACCACTCTTAGATGTACCGCTAAAGGGGAAGTGTGAAAGACCCTAAACACCTCCTCCTGTAAAGTAGCTGGTACCATGGTACGTCCTCTAAAAAGGATGACATGATATCCTCCCATAGAGAAACAATCAGGTTCCTATCCTGAGGATATCTGTGCACGCCACGCCTCACAGTCAGCGTCCCCACGCTGTGCCTCTCTGACCCACTGCAGTAGTGGAGGAGTGACTGTGAGTGATTGAAGAAAGGATACTCCATCTCTATCCATGAAGGATATTTGAAAAGCGGCTAGCTGCTCCATCCCCTCCCTGAGTAACTGAATGATTGTCCTCCTGCTAAGAGCATCGACTACTATGTTACCCTTTCTAGGAGTATAGACTATCTCAAAGTCATAGTATTGGAGGAACATGAGTCATCATCGCCATGTCAGATTAAGGTCCTTCTGCGAGAAGATGTACCTGAGACTCTAGTGGTCGGAGTAGACTGTAAAGTGCTCTCCCATCAGATAGTGTCGCCACATCTTCAGAGCGAAGACCGCTGCTGCTAACTCCAGATCATGGGTAGCATAGTTTTGCTCATGCTGCCTCAACTGACGTGATCCATAGGTGATCACTGCCCGCTCCTGCATCAGGACACATTCGATTCCATTCCCTGATTCATCGCAGTAGACTACGTACCCTACTCCCTCGTCAGGTAGCCTCAAGATAGGTGTGCTGGTCAATCTCTGTCTAAGCTCCTGGAAGCTCTGCTGACATCTTTCCGACCACACAAAGGGTTTCCCCTTCTTCATCAAAGCTGAAAGTGGTTCCACAACTCTGGAGAAGTCTGGCACGAATCTCCAGAAGTACCCAACTAGACCTAAGAAACTCCACACCTCTATCACGCTTTTGGGTGGCTCCCAAGCTAGCACCACCTCTATCTTCACAGGATCCACCACAACTCCCGACTCAGAGATGATGTGTCCCAAGAAGTGGACCTCACGTATCCAGAACTGACACTTTGAGATCTTACCATAAAGCTGGTTCTCTCGGAGTGTGTCCAGTACAACCTGCAAGTGGTAGGCATGCTCCTCCTCAGTCGTCGAGTAAATCAATATGTCGTCGATGAAGACCACGACAAATCGATCGAGGTAAGGCTTAAATATCCTATTCATGAGGCCCATGAACACTGCTAGAGCGTTGGTTATGCCGAAAGGCATAACCAAGAACTCATAGTGGCCATACCGACACCGGAAGGTCGTCTTCTGCACGTCCTCATCCCGAACTCTGAGCAGATGATAGCCTGACCTAAGGTCCATCTTCGAGAACCACCGTGATCCTTTGAGCTTATCAATCATGTAGTCAATCATCGGTAGTGGATACTTGTTCCTCAAGGTCACCTGGTTCAGGCGACGGTAATCGGAAAAAAGCCGCAAGCTCCCGTCCGCCTTCTTGGCGAACAATATCAAGGAAGCCCAGGGTGAAACCCTGGGTCAGATGAATCCCTTGCCTTGCAAGTCCTCTAGTTGTACCCGTAACTCTCGAAGCTCAGTGAGGGCCATCTGATATGTTAGGGTGTATATCGGGGCTATCCCGGGGTATAGGTAATTATAAAAGTCTACCTCTCTGTGAGGAGGTAGTCCCGGAATGTCGTCAGGGAAAACGTCTACATACTGATCCACCACTACAGGTAAGCTCGGACTCCACACGTCAACTGATCCTGGGACGAGGCTAGCCAACTAAGGAGTGATGGGATGTCCTCTCCTCTACGTGAGTCCATCCTACGTTGAAAATGCACCCTTCTCACCAGTGAAGGTGAACCTGCTCTCGTCGGTGCGTACACACCACACCTTGCGCCTAATACAGTCAATCTGAGCATGGACTATAGATAACCAATCCATGCCCAAGATGACGTCATAAGGCCTCGACACTGCTACAAGAAGATCCCAGCCGAAGATCACTCCTCCTAGAGTAATCTCACACTACCAGAACCAGTGCGTAGTCGTCGAGACTGCTCCCGTAGGAGTCTCTAGCCATAAGGATCGAGCCAACAGATCTGTTAGAATCTCCAAGCTTCGAACAAGGATAGAGGTAATGAAATAATGACTCACTCCTGTGTCTATAAGAACTACAGCAAGGGTGGAGTAGACACAGATAGTACCTTGAATCATCTCGAGTGTGTCGTGGTCGTAGGCCTCCACTGCTTGAAGTTGTGTCTGTCTCTGCCCGCCAGCTCCCTGTGGTCGGGGTGGAACTTCTGGTGGTGGTGGTGGTAAAGCCTCAAAGCGTCGCCCACCACCTGCTACTCAGCCAGCTCCTCTGCCTCATCTGCATGCTCTCTGCGGACTGCCATAGTCGACCCTCTACCTCTGCCTGGGTGGTCCCTAAACCGTCTGTTGCTCCTCTGCATAGTGGGTCGGGCAGTCAGGAGACATGTGGCCCTGCCCGCCTCATGCGTAGCACTGTATGCCTCTCGAAAGGCTGGCTATGTGCCCTGTTCCCCACACCTCTGAGCCGGTGTCCTGAGGTCCTCTACCTGATGGTCCGGTCCGCCTACACCCATGTGTCATCCGTCGACTACAAGCTGCAGAAGACTCTGTTATGTGCCGCCCTGCGGTCGGTCTCGCTGCTGGCGTAGGCTCGTCAAGAAAGCTCTCGATGAGAAGAGCTCGCTCTAGTACCCCTGACTGTGTCAGAATGCCGTGGGAGATCAGCGATGCCCTGATCTCATGCCTCAATCCCTGATCGAAGGTCCGGGCCCGAAAGAATATGTCTCGTACCATGTTCGTCGAATAGCGCGAGAGATCGGTAAATCTCGCCGAGTACTGGGTGACCGTCATGCTGCCCTGCCACAGCTGTAGAAGCTCCTGGATGCACACCACACGAAGGGTGGCTGGGACGAACTCCAAGTGGAAGAGGCTCTCAAAGTCCGTCCAGAGGAGTGATGCCTCATCGTGCACCTCGAGCATCAAGCTCCACAATCTGCCTGCTTCTGTGTGCAGGAGGCTCGCTGAGAGGATCACCATGAACTCAGCTAGTGTCCCCACTAACCTGAAAACTCGCACAACCGCCTCCAGCCAATCCTCGACTGCCTAAGGGTCCATCTCAACGTGGAACCTGGGTGGTCTCTGATGCTGAAACTCGTGCAGTGCACCAAGGCGACCTGCACTCTCAGCGGCTGGAGCTGGTAGCATTGGTGGATCGGCTGGTAGTGGTACCACCGGTGACTCCGCAGTAATAGGGCCCTGTACCAAGGCCTCTTCGCTCGGTGGGCTGTCGTCACATACAAAACTTGGAACCATAGCTGGCTGCCATCATGGGGCCATCCTGAAAAGAGACAGGTGCTCCACGGTTGAAATAGTATACCTGGTGAGCTGACACAAAGTAATCACAAAGAAAACTTGAAACACACATGAAATCAATGTTTTTCTGCATTAAGTCAGAAATTAGAAGTCAGGGTCCTGGTGTATGGATACGTCAGTCACCGCACCAACACTGGACTCCCAGGACTGATAACCACACTCAATACTCTTAACACTATTGCTTCACATAGAAAAAGATCATAGTCCTGACTTCTGCGGTAGAACCGAACTTCTCTGATACCAATTTGTCACGACCTTCCCTCGAGGCCCGTGCTGTGACTACCCCAAGCCTGCCTTCCATAGGTCAGGGGCTGGCAACTAGCACCAAGGTGTAATCCCCGATAAAAAGGAAAGGCATTGCCTTTATAAAGTAAACAAACACATAGAGTAAGCAAGCAGAAGTAAACACTAAGTAAAACAGGGTACAATAGTATGTGAGGAAAAGTAAGTGGGCAAGAATACAAACCCCAACTGAATGTAAAGTAAAACTGGAAAGGAAGCACAACAACTGAAAAGTAAAGCCACAACATCGAGTCGTCCACTAGAAGTCCCACCTGAAGGGTGGGTATAGATTGCCTCCTCAGCTCCACGGGTCCAGCTGTCCGCTTCGTATACATCCCTCCCAGTGGTCCACCTCCAGGTAACGACTTGATCCACAAGACTTCACTAGGATCAGCGATGTCCATCGTCTGCATCCAACACAATGTAGTGCGGGCATAGCCCGTGCAGGGGTGAGTATAAGCTACTAAGTAGGGACCCCGAGACCCCCGAAGGTCTCCCAGAATCCACAAAGAATATCCACAAAGGAAAGATAATATCACAAAGTAACATCCGACATTACTTAGGTATATTCCAAAACAAATATCTAAGTCATCAATTCTAGTTCGGCTCCAACATCCGAGCCCAAGTACAACCCAGTCCACACAGGAAAACACAACCCAATCCACACAGGAAAGCATAACGTAATCCACACAAGATATCAATTCAATATTATTAAAGATAAGGATTGAAAGTCAAGACTCATCTCACATAGGTATACTTCTTCATAAGACGATAGAGATGATCAGATGTAGCCACTGATTCATCTAAGCCGTTAGACCCACACATGATCGATAGGTACTAACCCCCGCAATGACCCACACAGAATCTGACCCACACAGGATCGGTATGTGTTGGCCCACACAGGACGGCTGAGCACTGGCCCACACAGGATCTGACCCACACAGGATCGGTAGCACTGATCCACACAGGATCTCTGAGTACTGTAGTTGTCGCCGTCGAATCCACGGAGGATTTCTGTACAGTCGTCATCATCATCACAGTCGCAGCCAGCTCTAAGGTTCTCGCACACAACAAGCTCGTTCGGGGAGTGTCCGCTCCATGAGCCGATGGGCTGATACAACAACTGACACGAAGTCTGGATTCGATGTATCCAAAAGTTCTGTATCGTCAACATGAACTCAACGTGACAGACGACGCGTAATTCGGACGCCCGGTCTGAGAGTTATTGGCCTTTTCATTCCAGGGGCCCGGTTGGTTTTTAAGGCAAAACCAACCCGCCTGTACTCCAACTGCGTCCAAACCTCGAGCGGAGTAATCCAAAAGGTCCGTCTCACTAAGAGGAATCCAACAAAGTTGACGACACGTCAATCGAACATCCAGAGCTTAAGTAATAAGCGTTTCCGCTCCGAGGGCCCTGTTGGTTTCGTGTTCGAACCAACCCAGCTGAAACCAAAGTTCTCTAAAACCTTGAGTATAATATTCCGAAACGACCGTCTCGATCCAAGGATCGCATCGCAACTGATGGTGCATCGATCGGAGGTCCGTAGACCAAGTTGTGGGCAAAAGACCAAAAGCAGTCCGAAAAAAGGGGGTTCGGGCCCGGTCCGACCCGGCCCGATACCCCCTGGGTCGGCCTGAACCAGGTCGACCTGACCCGGGTCTGACTCCGGCCTGTCCAGCGTGGCCAGGAGGCTCGGCCAAAATGGCCGAGCGGAATGGGGGGGGGGGGGGGGCTGTAGGTGTAACGGCGGACCCCATGTGGGGGGCCGCTCCATCGACCAGTTGGGGGTTACAACCCACGGCTTCTTCGAAGCCGGCCGACTCGGTCCATCCGGCCAGTTGTTGCTGACATTGGACCTTCGGGGTCCTGCCCTCCTACTCCGGCGCCGGCGGCCAGATGCTGGTCGCGGCCTTGGTCTGACCGGCATGACGTGATGGTGCTGCGCCCCTCCGCCACGGCCCCACTCCGGCCGCGACCTCTTCGAGATACTCTGGCGCGGCACGACGGCGCCGCGGCTTTCTTCGACTTCAACGGCGTGGTGCGATGGCGCCGCGCTTCTCCGCCCATTCTTTATTGTTTCTGCGCAGTGCAATGACATCGTGCTGCCTTGATCGTGCCGCAACAATTCAAGCATCAAGGGGGGAGGAGAGTCAGTTGTGTTCATGCTGTCCGACCTCCTCCCGTTATTGCGATAACAGGCGGTCCAATTTGAAAAGGAAGAACGACGATGGAAGTATTCACGAACAAAAACAATTAATCCACTACCTCGATGAAATCGTTGAACGATGGTTCATTGCGGAATTGAACGTCGGGGAAGAAGGCTTCGCCGAAGGAGAGGGTCGTTGGCGTCACGGTGCACGGCGTCGTGTCGTAGATCTCCAAGGAAGACATCTCTCACCATCGTCCGTCGTCGGAGGTCAGCGTTCTTCATCGGCGACGGTGCGTTCTTTGCGTTCTTCAAGGAGGAAGAACGTTCTTCGTAACTTAGAGCTTTCCTCTCCAAATCCTCTCACACAATGAACTAACCTCTCACGAAATAAGACTTAGTCTTATTTAATTAACACACAAGCCAAAATTCATTTGAAATTCAAAATGAATCCAAGAATTAAATATATTGAAACCTACTCAATTAGTTAATTAATAGTTGACTTCAAATAAAGGGGGTGTGGGCGGGTTACATAATTAATTGGGTTTGAGGAAGTTGAAAGGGTGGGGCTCATGTGGTCCCCACCCCACTAATATCCTACCTAGTGGAGTAGTTAGGATGTGGGTCCCACTTCAACCACTTAGCTTAGGTTAACACTTCTTAGAATAAAAAAATTTGTTGCACAGTATTTTATTTTATTCTTTAGTTAACCCAATTAATTAAAACTCCACCCAAGCAAACGCAACTCCGGAAAAGGTGTTCTTAAGCAATTATCGGTGTTGTGATTCCATCGGTGCCCTTAGATTTTGATTCCGAGCACCGGTTCGAATGTTAGGAAAACCAACTTGTTCGTTCACTGAACGTACCTGAGCTAAACTTCGGAAAATGATTCCAGGCACAATGGGCCTCATAATTAGGTGCCGTCAGAAACTGTGTTCTTGTAAAATCCCAAAGAAAATTAAGAAAAAAAATTTCCCTTGAATTTTACGGTTCTTTACATTACTCCCATTTCAGGGCTTTACGTCCCCGTAAAGATACATCATAAACTAGAGAAACAAATGTGGGTATTGTGCACAGATCTGAGCCTCTCGCTCCCAAGTGCTCTCTTGGAGGTTTCCGTGATGCCATCTGATACACACTAGAGGAATCGACCATCCACATAGGACCCGGTCCTATCGATCCTCGATCTCCACTGGGACCTCAGCAAATTTCTCCCCATTATCAATATCTATCTCCCCATGGTCAATGATATGCATTGGGTCGTGCACGTATCTCCTCAGCTGAGATACGTGAAAGACGTCGTGCACCCGGTGCAACTGAGGTGGTAGAGCTAGGCGATAGGGCCACCTCGCCAATCCGTTCTGAGGACTATGAATGGTCTGATGAAGTTCAGAGACAACTTGCTGCCTCGGCCAAATCTCTGTAATCCACGTCGAGGTGAGACTCGTAAAAAGACGTGGTTTCCATACTCGAACTGTAGTGGTCTCTACCTCCTGTCAACATAAGACTTCTGCCAGCTCTGAGCAGTCCTCATCTGCTCCTGGATGACCAGGACCTTCTCTGTCGTGGCTTGGACCATCTCTGGTCCCACAAGTGCTAACTCCCCAGGTTCTGTCCAGCACAGAGATGATTTGCAAGTTCGTACATACAACTCCCCATATGGTGCCATCCCGATGGTGGAGTGGTAGTTGTTTTTGTACGCGAACTCCACCAAGGGTAGGTGATCCTCCCAACTGCGACCAAAGTCGAGGACACATGCACAGAGCATGTCCTCAAGAGTCTGAATGGTCCTCTCCCTCTGACCATCCGTATGAGGGTGAAATGTGGTGCTCAGACGTAGCTGTGTCCTGAACGCCTCCTGCAACCCCTTCCCAAGCCAGCAAGTAAAGCGAGCATCTCGATTGGAGATGATAGATGATGGAACACCATGAAGTCGTACAATCTCTTGAATGTAGAGGCATCCCAAGCTCTCCACTGATCCCTGCTCTCTGATGGGTAAGAAGTGGGCAGACTTGGTGAGTCGGTCGACAATCACCCAAATGGAGTCGTGACCTCTAGAAGTGCGTGGAAGTCCAGTCATGAAGTCCATAGATATCTCGTCCCACTTCCACTCCGGGACCTCCAAGGGGTGTACCAAGACTACTGGTACATGGTGCTCTGCCTTCACTTGCTGAGAGGTGAGGCATCGAGAAATGAACTCTACCACAACCTTCTTCATACCCGGCCACGAGTGCTGTCGTTTGAGGTCCTGGTATATCTTCTCCACTCTTGGATGTACTGCTAAAGGGGAAGTATGAATGTCCCTCAGTACCTCCTCCTGTAAAGCATCTGATACCATGGTATTCCCTCTAAAAAGGATGACTTGCTCTCCTCCCACAAAGAATCCATCAGGTGCATGTCCTGAAGATATCTGTGCACGCCACATCTCATAGTTAGCGTCCCCACACTGTGCCTCTCTGACCCGCTATAGTAGTGGAGGAGTGAATGTGAGTGACTGAAGAAAGGCTACTCCATCTTTATCCATGAAGGATATTTGAAAAGCGGATAGCTGCTCCATCACCTCCCTGAGTAACTGAATGCTTGTCCTCCTGCTAAGAGAATCGGCTAGTACGTTCCCCTTTCCAGGAGTATAGACTATCTCAATGTCATAGTCTTGGAAGAACTTGAGCCATCGCCGCTGTCTCAGATTCAGGTCCTTCTGTGAGATTATGTACCTAAGACTCTGGTGGTCAAATTAGACTGTAAAGTGTTCGCCCATTAGATAGTGTCGCCACATATTCAGAGCGAAGACCACTGCTGCTAACTCCAATTCATGGGTAGCGTAGTTCTGCTCATGTTGCCTCAACTGACGTGATCCATAGGTGATCACTGCTCGCTCCTACATCATTACACATCCGAGTCCGATCCCTGATGCATCGCAGTAGACTATGTACCCTACTCCCTCGTCAGGTAGCCTCAAGATAGGTGTGCTGGTCAATCTCTGTCTCAGCTCCTGGAAGCTCTACTGACATCTGTTCGACCAAACGAAGGGTTTCCCCTTCTTCTTCAAAGAAAGAAGTGGTGTCGCAACTCTGGAGAAGTCTATCACGAATCTCCGGTAGTACCCACCTAGACCTAATAAACTCCGCACCTCTATCACGCTCCTTGGTGGATCCTAAACTAGCACTGCCTCGATCTTCGCAGGATCCACCGCAAATCCCGACTCAGAGATGACGTGTCCCAATAAGTGGACCTCACATATCCAGAACTAACACTTTGAGATCTTACCATAAAGATGGTGCTCTCGTAGTGTGTCTAATACAACCCGCAAGTGGTAGGCGTGCTTCTCATCAATCGTCGAGTATATCAATATGTCGTCGATGAAGACCACGACAAATCGATCGAGGTAAGGATGAATGATACTGTTCATGAGGCCCGTGAACACTGCTAGATCATTGGTTACTCCGAAAGGCAAAACCAAGAACTCATAGTGGCCATACCGACACCTGAAGGCCTTCTTCTTCTCGTCCTCATCTCGAACTCTGAGCTGATGATAGCCTGACCTGAGGTCCATCTTCGAGAACCACCGTGCTCCCTTGAGCTGATCAAAGATGAGTCAATCCTCGGTAGCGGATACTTGTTCCTCACGGTCACCCGGTTCAGGCGACGGTAATCGACACAAAGTCGCAAGCTCTCGTCCGCCTTCTTGGCGAACAATATCAAGGAAGCCCCAGGTGAAACCCGGGGTCAGATGAATCCCTTGACCTGCAAGTCCTTCAGCTGTACCCGTAGCTCTAGAAGCTTAGTGAGGGCCATCCGATATGCTCGGGTGGATATCGGGGTTGTCTCGGGGTATAGGTCTTTATAAAAGTCTACCTCTCTCTGAGGAGGTAGTCCTGGAACGTCGTCAGGGAAAACGTCCGCATACTGATCCACCACTGCAAGTAAGCTCGGACTCCGCATTTCAACTGCTCCTAGGATGAGGCTAGCCAACTGAGGAGTGATGGGTTGTCCTCTCCTCTGCCTGAGTCCATCCTGCGCGGCAAAGGCTCCCTTCTCCCCAGTGAAGGTGAACCTGCTCTCGTCGGTGCGTACACACCACACCGTGTGCCTAATACAGTCAATCTGAGCATGGACTGTAGATAACCAATCCATGACCAAGATGGCGTCGTAAGGCCTCGACGGCACTACAAGAAGATCCCAACCGAAGCTCTCTCCTCCAAGAGTAATCTCACACTACCAGCACCAATGCGTAATCATTGAGATTGCTCCCGTAGGAGTCTCTAGCCATAAGGATCGAGCCAACGACTCTGTCGGAATCTCCGAGCTCTGAACAAGGGTAGATGCAATGAAATAATGACTCGCTCTGGTGTCTATAAGAACTACAACATGGGTGGAGTAGACACAAATAGTAACTCGAATCATCTCGGGCGCGCCGTAGTCGTAGGCCTCCGCTGCCTGAAGTTGTGCCTGTCTCTGCCCGCCAGCTCTCTATGGTCGGGGTGGACCTTCTGGTGGTGGTGGTGGTAGATCATCAAAGCGTCACCCACGACCTACTGCTTGGCAATCTCCTCTGCCTCGTCTGCCTGCTCTCTGTGGACTGCCATAGTCGACCCTCTGCCTCTACCTGGGTGGTCCCTCAACCGTCTGCTGCTCCTCTGTATGGTGGGTCGGGCAGTCACGAGCCATGTGGACCTGCCCGACGCATGCGTAGCACTGTATGCCTCTCGAAATGATGGCTCTACGCCCTGTGCCCCACTCCTCTGAGCCGGTGTCCTAAGGTCGTCTTCCTGATGGTCCGGTTCGCCTAGACCCATGTGTCATCTGTCGACTGCCAGCTGTAGAAAACTCTGATACGTGTCGCCCTGTGGTCGGTCTCGCTGCTGGCGTAGGCTCGACAAGAAATCTCTCGATGAGAAGGGCTCGCTCCAGTACCCCTGACTGTGTCAGAATGCCAAGGGAGATCAATGATGCCCTAATGTCATGCCTCAATCCCTGCTCGAAGGTCCGGGCCAGGAAGAATGGGTCTCGTACCATGTTCATCGAATAGCGCGAGAGAACGGTAAATATCACCGAGTACTGGGCGACTGTCATGCTGCTCTGCCGCAACTATAGAAGCTCCTGGATGCGCACCGCACGGAGGGTGGCTAGGAAGAACTCCGAGCGGAAGAGGCTCTCAAAGTCCATCTAGAGGATTGATTACTCATCGTGCACCTGGAGCATCAAGATCCACCATCTGCCTACTGCCGCGTGCAGGAGGCTCGCTGCGAGGATCACCATGAGGTCAGCGGGTGTCCCTACTAACCTGAAAACTCCCACAACTGCCTCCAGCCAATCCTAGGCTGCTTCAGGGTATGTCTCCTCATGGAACCTGGGTGGTCTCTAATGCTAAAACTCTTGTAGTGCACCAAGGCGACGTGCACTCTCAGTGGCTGGAGATGGTAGCATCGGTGGATCGGCTAGTAGTGGTATCGCCGGTGCCTCCGCAGTAATAGGGCCCTGCACCGTGGCCTTGTCGCTCGGTGGGCTGTCGTCACGTACAAAACTCGGAACCCTAGCTGGCTGCCATCGTGGGGCCATCCTGAAAAGAGACAGGTGCTCCACGGTTGAAATAGTATACCTGGTGAGCTGACACAAAGTAATCACAAAGAAAACTTGAAACACACATAAAATCAATGTTTTCGTGCATTAAGTCAGAAATCAGATGCCCGGGTCCTGGTGTACGGATACTTCAGTCGCCGCACCAACACTGGACTCCCAGGACTGATAACCACACTCAATACTCTTAACACTATTGCTTCACATAGAAAAAGATCAGAGTCCTGAGTTCTGCGGTAGAACCGAACTCCTCAGATACCAAATTGTCACGACCTGCCCTCGGGGCCCATTCCATGACTACCCCAAGCCCGCCTTCCATAGGTCAGGGGCTGGTGACTAGCACCAAGGTGTAATTCCCGATAAATATGGAAGACATTGCCTTTATAAAGTAAATAAACACACAGAGTAAGCAAGAAGAAGTAATCACTAAGTAAAATTGGGTACAATAGTAAGTGCGGAAAAGTAAGTGGGCAAAAATACAAACCCAAACTGAATGTAAAGTACAACTGGAAAGGAAGTACAGCAACTGAAAAGTAAAGCCACAACATCGAGCCATCCACTGGAATTCCCACCTGAAGGGTGGGTATAGATAGCCTCCTCTGCTCCATGGGTCCAGCTATCCACTTCATGTATGTCCCGCCCAGTGGTCCACCTCTAGGTACCGACTTTCCCCACAAGCCTCCACCACGATCAGCGCTGTCCGTCGTCTGCATCCACCACAACGTAGTGCGGGCATGGCCAGTGCAGTGGTGAGTATAAGCTACTCCGTAGGGACCTCGAGACCCCCGATGTTCACCCAGAATCCACAAAGGATATCCACAAAGGAAAGATAATATCACAAAGTAACATCCGACATTACTTGGGTATATTCCCATACATATACCTAAGTCATCAATTCTAGTTCGGCTCCAACATTCGAGCCCAAGTACAACACAGTCCACACAGGAAAACACAACCCAATCCACACAGGAAAGCATAACGTAATCCACACAAGATATCAATTCAATATTATCGAAGATAAGGATTGAAAGTCAAGACTCATCTCACACAGGTACACTTCTTCGTAAGACGATAGAGATGATCAGATGTAGCCACTGATTCATCTAAGCCGTCGGACCCACACAGGATCGATAGGTACTAACCCCCGTAATGACCCACACAGGATCTGACCCACATAGGATCGGTATGTGCTGGCCCACACAGGACCACTGAGTGTTGAACCATAAAGGATTTGACCCACACAGGATCGGTAGCAATGATCCACACAGGATCGCTGAGTTCTGTAGTCGTTGTCGTCAAATCCACGGAGGATTTCTGTACAGTCGTCATCGTCGTCGCAGTTGCAGCCAGCTCTAAGGTTCCCACACACAGCAAGCTCGTTCGGGGAGGGTCCGCTCCACGAGCCGAGGGGTTGATACATCAACTGACATGAAGTCCGGAGTCGATGTATCCAAAATATCTGTATCGTCAATAGGAACTCAACGTGACAGACGATGCGTCATTCAGACGCCTGGTCTGAGAGTTATTGGCCTTTTCGTTCCAGGGGTCCGGTTGGTTTTTAAGTCAAAACCAACCCGGTCATACTCCAACTACGTCCAAACCTCAAGAGGATTAAGCCAAAAGGTCCGTCTCACTAAGATGAATCCAACAAAGTCGACATCACGTCAATCGGACGTCCGGAGCTTAAGTTATAAGCGTTTCCGCTCCGAGGGCCCGATTGGTTTCGTGTTCGAACCAACCCGGATGAACGCAATGTTCTCCGAAACCTTTAGTTTCATATTTATAAATGACTGCCTTGATCCATGGATCGCATCTCAACTGACGGTGCATCAATCAGAGGTCCGTAGCCCATGTTATGGGCAAAAGACCGAAAGTGGTCCGAAAATAGGGGGTTCGGGCCCGGTCCGACCTGGCCCGATACCCCCTAGGTCGGCCCGAACCAGGTCGACCCGACTCAGGTCCGGGTCTGGCCCATTAGGGCGCAGCTCGGCCGAAATGGCCGAGCTGAATGGGGGGAGGCTGCCCCCTGTTGGTGTAACTGCGGCCCCCATGTGGGGGGCCGCTCCTTCGACCAGTCGGGGGTTACGACCCCCGGATTCTTGGAAGCCGACCGACCGGTTGCTGCTGCAGCGGGACCTTCGGCGTCCCGCCCTCCTGCTCCGGCACCGGCGGCCAGAAGCAGGCCGTCGCTTCCTGCTCCGCCGTGGCCGAAGTCCATGGCCTTGGTCCGACCGGCGCGGTGCGACGGCGCCGCGCCCCTCCGCCGTGGCCCCGATCTGGCCGCGGCCTCTTCGAGGTTCTCTGGCGTGGCCTGATGGCATCACGGCTTTGTTCGACTTCAACGGCGGGGTGCAACGACACCGTGCTTCTCTGCCCAATTTTTTTATTTCCGGGCGATGCAACAGCACCGCGCTGCCTTGCTCGTGCCACAAAAATTCAAGCATCAAGGTGGGAGGATAGTCGGTCGTGTTTGTGTAGTCCGACCTCCTCCCGTTATTGCGATAATAGGTGGTCCAATTTGAAAACGAAGAACGGTGACAGAAGTATTCACGAACAAAGAAATTAACACCCTACCTCGATGAAATCGTTGAACGAAGGTTCGTTGCGGAATTGAACGTCACGGAAGAAGGTATCGCGGAAGGAGAGGGTCGTTGGCGTTGCGGTACATGGTGTCGCGTCATCGATCTTTGAGGAAGGCGTCTCTCACCATCGTCCGTCATTAGAGGTCGGTGTTCTTCGTCGGTGACAGCGCGTTCTTCACGTTCTTCAAGGAGGAAGAACGTTCTTCGGAACTTAGAGCTTTCCTCTCCATATCATCTCGCACAACGAACTAACCTCTCACAAAATAAGACTTAGTCTTATTTAATTAACACACAATCCAAAATTCATTTTAAATTCAAAACGAATCCAAGAATTAAATATATTGAAACCTACTCAATTAATTAATTAAGAGTTGACTTCAATTAAAGGGGGTGCGGGTGGGTTACATAATTAATAGGGGTTGAGGAAGTTGAAAGGGTGGGTCTCATGTGGGCCCCACCACACTAATATCCTACCTAGTGGAGTAATTAGGATGTGGGTCCCACTTCAACCACTTAGCTTAGGTTAACACTTCTTAGAATAAAAATAAAATCTGTTGTACAATATTTTATTTTATTCTTCAGTTAACCCAATTAATTAAAACTCCACCCAAGAAAACGCAACTCCGGAAAAGGTCTTCTTAAGCAATTATTGGCACTTCGATTCCATCGGTTCCTTCAGAATTCGATTCCACGCACCGATTCAAAAGTTAGGAAAACCCGCTCGTTCGTTCACTGAACGTACCTGAGCTAAACTTCGGAAAATGATTCCGGTCACACTGGGCCGCGGAATCAGGTGCCGTCAGAAACTGCGTTCTTCTAAAATCACAAAGAAAATTAAGAAAAAAAATTTCTCTTGAATTTTACGGGTCTTTGCATATTATTTTCCATTACTCGATTGAATTTTTGGTAGTCAACATAAAGGTGAAGTGACCCATCATCTTTCTTAAAAAACAGAACAAGTGATGCCCAATGTGACACACTCGGGTGCGTGAAGCCTTTATCTAAAATACCATCTAGCTGAGTCTTTAAATATTTCATTTCAGTTGGTTCCATGTAATAAAAAATAATTGATTCTAGCTGAGTATATGGAACCAAATCAATTAAAAACTCTACCTCCCATACAATTGAAAAACTCGAGAAGTCTGGAGGAAAAGTGTCAGAAAACTCTATGAAAATTGGAATAAGTTAAAAACTCAAATATTATCGCTACAAATAAAATAAAACACTAATATTACATTACCCAACCTTGTATAAAAAGGCCTATCTCTACTCGACCTTGGGTCCCATTCTCCTTGAATGATACGACACACACCATCGAGAAAGTAAAGGAGACTCGTCAAAAATAACACTCAATTTAGGATTTATTTAAAATTATCCAATCCATCCAAAATATGATGTCAAGTGGTTTCATGTCAAGAACCATAAAATACAATGTAATATCTATATTAGATAAAGGGAAAATACTAGTAGGGAAATAAAGACCATGTTCTCCCTTCATTCAAAGGGGTATAGTAATATCCATCACATAAGACAAAAGCTCTAAAGTAAAATTTACATTATACAGAATATGGGTTGATATAAAAGATTTAGATTCGCCAATATTAAATAAATTAATGACTAATGATGAAGTTATAGTGATATTAACTCTCATAGTCGCATGACACATATCTACCTCCTCTAGAGACTCTTCCACTGCGTGAAGAAGCATTGTTCTAGATACCTATGGATAAAACCCCTTGGATCTATAAGAATATAATTTCACCATAGTAATTTTTGGTGCTGATGATACCATACCACTATGTTTCATATAATAATAATTAAATAACTTCTGAAAGTAACCTAATAATCTTCAAGAACTACATATCTTGGGTGCCTCAATGAAAACTTATTTTGAGTGCCCAATATTTCTATATTGGTAGAAAATCAAAAGGCGTATCTTAAGAACATTAGGAGGTCTAGAAGAAAACTGCTATAAAAAACACCACAAGACTTATCATGATTTATATTCCCTTTTTAGGAACTCATATAACTACCACTGGGAGAAAAAGGAAGTCCTGCCAACCCTGTCATTCTAGCCAGGTCATACTCAACCATCAACGCCATATCCAACACATCAACATAAGAATAGATATTCAGTAAGAAAAGATGAGAAAGAATCTCAGATCAAAGTCCCATATTGATATTTTTTGTCTTTATATTATCATTTGATAAAATCTCATATGAAAACTACCCAACTTCAGAAAACCAATTTTTATATTTAGTCACGGTCCTTTTAGTCTGCTCAATTTTGAAAAAAAATCCATAGCCTTAGCCAACACCATAGACTCTAGATTGAACTGGCCAGTGAAAAGAACATTAAAGTATTTACAGTCTAATACATCGTACTTCTTTTCCATCACCATCTTGCCCCAGATTCTCATGGTAGGTCCCACAAGCTTAAAGGTAGCACACTTCACCATAATAACTTTAGGTGTTTCCAAAAAACAAAAAAGAAGCTCAATATTTATCAACCATCCATTAGTAGCTTGAGTATCATTAGAGACCAAGAAATATAGTGTCTTTTGGTGAATAAACTCCTATAAATGAGTGTAAGATTCATCTCTCTGAGGTTCCACAACAAGATCTTAGACGAGAATGGGTACAAGTTCTTATCCCAGTGCTTAGATGGAATGCACAACAACCTCAACCATATTATTATCCAAGGGAGGATTTAATATCTTTGGTTTATTAAAAAATTCTTCTTGGATCCTATTCACATGTATTATTAGTGTAATTATTCTAAAAAATCATATAAAAAAATTGATTATGTCAAGACATTACGAAGATCAACACTCAAACAAGAGAAATAGGGTAATTAATCCTAATAGATAGATAAAAAAATATTTGGATTTAAATCTATCAAAATAAAAAGAAAGGAAAAGACTAGAAATAATGATCAATAAGTATTTCTCAAACCACCCCTACTGACCTAAGTCTCATTATAATGAGATCTTTCCAATCACTCACTCACAACTACTTTATAAGTCTTGAAATGATTACAAACTACATACTGACATCAAGGAAAGATTCGTAACCACTGCCTCTAATACAACTTTTTCATGAACCAGAACAGATACCCTAGTACCCTGACACCTGATCTAGCACTGAAATATCCCTAAGGGAGTTCCTGACCCCCATTATTTTTCTATTAGCACCTGACACCATAAAAAATTAAATTGGGAGATGTTTTTCCAGACAATAGCGGAAGAAATAGAAACAAGTCAGTATGCTCAGAAGATATCTCTATATGGAGAACATTACCAGCATTCAAAATGGTGTAAAAATACCAAATAATACATCACAAAGTTCCGGAAAGATAAGATAAATATCCCAATTACCAATGTAAAAAACACTTCAATACTAGAATATCAACAACAATGACCACCTCCAATTAGCACTTTCCACTTGCTCGATCCTAGGAAGACAAAATATACAAATTCATAAAGGTAAGCAGAGGGTGGGATCTAAAATTCGAGTAGAGTATCACTAATTATTCAATATTATGATTCTATAATAGAAAAACCAAATCATTAATTCACTTTCTAAATAAAATAGGCATGGTAGTACATTTTTATATTTAAAATAAAATATGATTCTTATTTCAAATGATGAAAATATTTCAATCATGGATTAAATAAACACAGTATAAAATAGTTTATTTAAATAATTTGGCATGATAAATAGTAGTTTCACAAAAATAGAAAATACATAATCAAAACAATCATGAAGAGCAACATAGTCATCTTACAAGAGGTATTATAGTTTCTATTTATGAGATCCTCACACACATATAATTGTGATCATGATGATGTGCACTCACATCTCTCAGGATCATGTCCAATAAGACCCATCAATATCCCACTGGAGATTTGATTCGCCGAACTATGTTTTTGTTAGAGTTGTAAAGTTTCAATCCATTTATTGGGCATTAGCATCCTTGTATGTTTGTCACAAATAACTCACTAACTTCCCAAGAATCCATATTCTCATTAAATCAATCAATAATGTTTAAATCATTTCAAAAAAGTTATATATACATTTTTTCCATTTCTAGTTTCAATATTCAATTTTCATTTCAAAACCAAACATAGGTTTTAATTTCAAAAATTCATGTTTTTAAAACAAAATCAACCATATGTTTTAATAATTTTAAAATAATCCATTTTTCAAAAAAAGAATCAATTAAAATATTTTCCCTATTTCCATGAATTTCCACTAATGCTTCAAATTCCAATTCCATTGTAAGTGGGTTTTTTTATAAAATCCATACCATGTAAATTCAATTTCCAATTATCATCAATTGGGGTTTTCATAATTATATTTAAAATCAATTTCAAACAATAAGATATTAAACATTTAATAAATTGGATATCTTAAATTGAACCACCTACCATTTTAATAGAAATACAAGACCTACAATAGAACCCTGCAATAAGAATGTTGGTGAATAATATATAGGAATTCAGCCTATAAACAAGATTCAATTACATGGAGTTTATATCCATCAATCCCAAGATGAAGTATCAAACTCCAAGGATATAAAGATAATGATATAGAGAGATAGGGGAACTGTTTACTCAGAGAGACACACCGCAACCACAACAATGATCAATCACTGAAGAAAATGATTCAGAGAGGTTGGAGGGATCCAAAATTTCGTGGGGATGGATCCAGGATAGGAATAAGGAAACCTAGAGAAAAGGGAATAAAATTTTTATCCGAGCCTCCTATTTAAAATAGACACTTAGGAATTTACATGACATGTAACCAAAATTTACCTTGTGTAATTATTGAGTTACACATACACTGAAAAACCAATCACTTTTTTTTAATAAAAGATTATTTGTAATTTATAAATGACACGTAAAATATACATGATGTGTATCCTTTAATTTTGTGTACTAGTTTCACAAAATATGGTGGGTGATGATTACACGTCATGTAACCACATTACATGGCATGTAAATACCTAGGAGACTGTTGAACCAATAGGTTTTATACTGAAAATCGCAACAAATCTCTAACTTCACCATTATTGGTTTCCTCACAATCCCTTCTCATCCCTACCCAGAAAATGAAAAAGGAAAACTGTGAAATTTTTTAAAACACGCATGAAATAAATGTAATGGGATGCTACACATTCTTAAAGGCTTTGAGGTGGAAAGTGAGGAGGGAAAGGGCATATTTGTACTTGAAGAGGGGTTGTTTTAAGTGTTAAAATATAGGTTATTTTCTTATATAAGAAAACAACTTGTGGGTTTAATCAATTAAAAAATATTTTATAGATTATTAATTAGTGGGAGAAAGTGGGAGGACATCCAAGGCATACCCAAACTGAAGCATACCACCTAAAAACCTAATTAATGTACACAAAACAAAAATAACTTTTATTTAAAAAATATAATTTTTGGTTCAAGAATGTAATGCATAAATTTAGATTTTAAAATTAATATTTTTAAAAAATATTATTTTATTTATAAGGAATATTTTTTTTCATAAATATTTAGTCATAAAGACATAATAATCATATAATAAAATCATAGTGCTTTGTAAGGAGGCCAATTTGACGTTTTCACCAATAAATCAAATTTGTCAGAAAATTCTCTAAAAAAACACCATAAGATAATATTGGTGTGTTGAGTATAAAAATGAAGTTTATTTTATCAAAATAATTCTCAATATTTGAGAATTTTATCTTTTAACTAGATATAATTTTTATTTTTATTTACCATTTTCATATAATTCTAAACATTTCGACCACTATAAAAATTACTTAGGAATTTATTGAAATATATTATCTTTTAAAAAATGTTTTTTAATATTATTTCATTATTATCTAAAACTTATACATTTATCATAAATATTTTTTTTATAGAATATATTTATAGTCTCCTAAAAAAATACAATTTTTGTTATATAATTAAATAATCTATTTACTATTCCTACTCATAGTTTTCTAAGATGTGTAAAATTGTTATGAAATGTAAAATTATTTCTATGTGATCATAATAAAATATTCATTTGAAAATAAGAGTTATATAAATTACATAAAGGAATTTTTGGGGCATTACATTCTTATCCCTTTAGATTACTCATTGTGAAAGTCTATGCATTCTCTATGAAATCCATTATTAAATTGGTTCATTTGGGATTCAACCATTACAAAAAAATAAAAAAGGGCCTAATGTGAGTGATGAAAAATTGAAATAATAAGATAATTTTCATAAATAATATCATGTAAAACTAAACTTCAAAATGATTTACTCTTTGAAACCATCACATTAGGTTTTAGTTCAACCTAAACCACCATTGTTTCAAATATTTACTTCTATAGGTTGGGTTCTCTCATACTTTTATGACCTAATTCATTAACATAATAATTTTTTTTGAATTATACTATAAAAAAATGTGATTAATGAAATCATATCCCTTGGGAGATTCTGGCTTAGTGTGCAGTATTAGGCCCACTCATCATGCATTGAGTGAAGATAAAGTTGATACTCAACCAATTTTTTTTACAGGTGGTTACCCTAGGTGCATCTATTCTATAACCGCATCCACTTGATAGTATTTGTATAAGTATGAAATTAAAATAAAAATCATAAAATCTTTAATTTAGTGTAATTTTTTATTTTTTTATACATAGACTTATTCATAGGATTTTCACTAAAGTTCTCTCATCCTAATTTCCAAAAAACATAAAATATCCAATATTACCTCGACTAACCTAAAGGTTTTTCTATAGCTTTGAAATTATGATAAACCATAACTTCTCAACCATGTATTAAACATATAACTCTTAAATCAGCCTTTACCAATAACATAATATTCTCTAAAGTTATCTAAAACCTACTCTAATACCAATTATAGTGCCCAAGATATAACTGTACCATATATACATGATTTATAGAAAATATTGCATTATAAACATTCCCATGACCTTTTAGGTTTAGAGTTTTAGATAATTAAGAAACATCATTAACTTTTATAACCCATGTCTTTCTCATCAAATGGATATTTTTTCTACTCTATTAGGAATTAATTATTTCATAATAATTCTTCAACATCTCTCAGAAATTCTCTAGGCATGCTATTCTTTTATACGAATCCTTTGTAATACATTTCTTCATAACTTTGGGAAATGGAAACATAAGAATGTTGAGATAAAATACTAAATAAAGGAGATAATACACCAAAATATATGATAGAATAATAAAGACTTAATAATATGGTAGAAAGTAAATGATAATAAAATAATTCCATACAACTGATCACACGAGTTTGAAATAAATACACATATGATTTAATAATATAAATAATCAAATGGATACTAATAAATATTTTCATAGTGATATAATTAATAATGATAAACATTTCAAGGCATTTTTTAAGACATTACATACTATCAAGGCCTTGTTCCAAGAAATATTCTTGTTGTCAAGACTGCAAGAAAGACATAATAAATGGGAAGATATATACAAAATACCCAAACTAGTTTTCATCATGAGACCTAACAATGATTCAAGGGGATATTTCAGGACTCACCTGTCACTAATTAAGTATAAATTATTTATCATATGAAGGAATTATTAATTTATTCAATACTTAATCATAATTCCTCAGTAGTCAATAAAAATCCATATTGAACTAAAATTTTTATAAATTTTCAAAATTTTCCTAATCAATAAATGGAATATATTTTTAGGTAATAATAACACAAACTAACACTATATAAAGTAATGGGTATATATTTATATAAATAATTTCTCCAATCAATAAATAGATATAATTCAATATAAGCTTCCCTCAAACCTACGCTGTATAGAGTAATGGGTATATAGTGAAGTCAATAATTTTACCAATCAAATACTGGAATTAAAATATCATAATACAACTAAATAAAAAAGGGAAATTATATTATTAAGGAATAACCCATGTGTAACATAATAACATTTAAGTATGTTGACATAGACAAAAAAACATCCAAATAAAAACACCTCAAATGGTATAACATTAGAAGGGATAAAGAATTATATTGTTTAATAACATGAGTTTAATCCCATAAAATAAAATTGTATGAGGGTACTTAAAAGTTAATATATGAATCATAACATAAAATAATTTAAAAACCATTTAATATAAAGATACAAATGTAAGTGAAAATGTGAAAATGATTTTATCAAACATTTTTATCAATATTGTAAAAATAGAATGTTTTGAGTCCCGTTCAAAAGACATTTTTGAAGAGGCAACATGAAAAAATTATTGTTGAAAAAATATTTAAAAATAATACAAATAATAGTTCATAGAAAATTACATAATTTTTTTCCAATGTAAATGTTGAATGGATGATGAAAGAAAATATTAATTAGGGAATATATTTTAAATATATTAAAATATAATTATTTAAATCTCACATCATAAAAGAAAAATAAAACAAAATTTGAAAATTAATAAGAGGGTAATGTGAATATCAAATTATGTAGAAAATAATTGGGATTATAAATATAAAATTGAACATTGGTGGGAATAGAAAACATGGATATGGACGATAAAGAGAATACTTGTGAAATATGAGAATTATTCTTAACAATGATATAATTTTATGAGAAAGAAATTCATCACATAAAGATATTTTAATTAAAAATAAATTTACTAATAGATTGGAATATAATATAGAATATATTATAATATTATATTGTAAAAACCTAAGCATGTAAGCAATAAATTCAAGGAGAAATTCCATAACTTAAAGAAATAAGTTTGTGTTATCATTATCCCTTTACGGCTTAATAAATTTTTTATCAAAAAACCCTTGAAATAAAAGGCATAAAATTGAACATAAAATATCATGAATAGAAAATAATTCATGATATAATATATATCCAATAAGTAGTATTAACACCATTTAAATGAAATTAGGTTCATAAGGAAAATATGTCTCAAACAAATGAAATCAAGACAAAACACCCATACATCATCATTATCATTCATATTGAAAACCATTGAAAGTTATAACATGAGTTTAATTTGTTAATAAAATATATTTTATAAACAATTTTGTTAATATAAATTAATGGCCAACATATAAAACATAAAAAAGAAATAAGTGGTGAGTATACATCACATATCAATGAAGAAAAATTGAGATGAAAAAACCCTTACCTTTAATCCCACTTAATCAAACATGATCTAACATTCTGTATAACAAAAATAACAATATTAATCACCTATTTTAAAACCTTATTCTTATCTATAAAATTTTATAAACTTTATTTATAATAATTTATTATAAATATATTAGTTAGTTATTTTTTATTTTCATCATCAGATGGTATTAGTTTTTATTATTTTTTCAGTACTAGTTTTGTAATGATAGTGATGAATCTTGTTTATAGATTATAATTTCACCATTAAGAGATAATTATTTATTATGGAATATAATTTTTATAATGTTTTATAATTTTATATTTTCATTTTAGAAGCATTTTATTTTTGCTTCATGAAGATAAGTTGGTTAAAATCATGTTTTGGTAATTTTTAATAAATAAAAGTGTAGTGCACTAATAATATGTTAAATGTTAATATAAAATTTATAAAAAAATTAAAACCATAAAGAATTATTTCATAATTAATTTATAATAACTCTAATATTTAGGTTTCCATATTCATACATTATATTAATTTATAGAATTGTTTATATAGGTGTCTAAACCAACCCAAACAAGAATAGATAATAATATTCAAATGAGTATAGTTAATATAGTAATTAATTTGAAATAATAACATTATTATACAATAATAATGATATTATTTACATGTTTTTTAGTATTTTAATTATATTTTAGGATATAATTATTATAAATAAAATACTATATCGAAAATGAAATACGTCACTTTTATGGAGGCGTTAGTCGGCACATGTGCACAGGTAACACTTTCATTTTATATTAAATAAGAGGAATACATGGAATGATTTATTATATTAAAATAATATTAATATTATAAATGTCATATTAATATATTAGTTAAAATTATAGAACAAACTGGGAAAATAAGTGGTGAAAATCAAGCACATCATTCATGGAGGTAGTAGTCCGCATGTACTCATAGAAATTTCTTCATTTCCTGAATGGTTTTGGGGGAAGGTTGAAAATGGATATTAAATTATTATAATTACATTTATTAATTTTATTAATATTTAATTTAGTATTATTTCATGGGTAAAATATGTTTGAGGGGGTAGAAGAAGATGATAATTAAGAGAGCTTGGTTGAGAATATTATCAATCCCTTTGGATGTTCTCCCTTGGGTAACACCTTAAGAATCCATAGCTTGGTATTTTGGAAATAGGAAGGATTATATGATGTGGGGAGAGGGTGGATGAGTGAATTTATTAGAGTTTTTTTCAATATAATTCTTCATAATGAGGGAAGAAATGGGGTGGGGTGAGGTCATTTTATAGGTGAAGGTGATAGCCTATCGAGCGTCGTTAATTCCCACATGGATACTGGATTTAGAAATTTATAAAAACTAAACAAAAAATACACTAAACTACAGGTAGGTATAGGAATTACAAGTCTAAGGTTTAAACCATAGAAAATTTTTTGGTGAAAAATTAATTAAATAACAATGAACTAATCTAATTGTGATTGGTAGAAATTAAATCTAAATTATTAAGCTTGTGATTGGTGAAGAAAGTGGGATAAGCAAATATTAAAAATGTGTTGAAGAAAATGAATCCAGGTTCATGGTACTAGAAGGTGTGAAATAACCAAATAAAAACCATGGAGTCATTAGAATCATGTCTAGTGAGTCCAATGGTCATTATAAACACTCTCCACTTAAAGTTCTCATTTTCTCATGGTTAGGTACTTTGAATTACCAAGAATAGATAACCTAAAACCATATATAAAAATATGGCAAGTAAAAAACCAATGTTCATGGTGTAAGTCTAAAATATAGATCTCAAATAAAATTAAATGATTCAATCAACTCCGAAAATGTCCATTCATAAAGAATGAAAGAAATTAAACCCTTTTCCTAACCCCTCTCACAATGGTCATGTAAGATGAATCAACAAAGGGATAGAATTGAAGAACCAATGTGAAACCCCAACATGAATTTTAATAAAAAAATAACTCATAAATTCATTCCCCATTCATCATTTCATGTGACGACACAAAGAAACCACCTCCTCATTCGATCCATGAGAGGGTGTAGAAAATAAGAAACAAAAAACAACAGAGAAGGAGCACTATCAGGGCTTCACGATAGTATGCCTAGGTCCAATAGGAATCCCCTTGTTGAGACACCCCGAAATATCCTTCTAATGGTGAAACTAAGGGAGTGGTTTTATAAAAAATCTCATCAAACCCTCATAAACGCATCTTTAATTTTTTGTTCTCCTAAACATTTATGGCTTGCAAATTTTACCTGATGTGTAATATTCTAATTTTCACTGTGGAAGAAGGAATCGATAATTTCAGTATATCTCTTCAAAATAAACCCTAAAAACTCATGTCATCTAATGTTTTTATAACGTGTGTAAATTGTTCTTCTCAGTTTCCACAACTTTGTTGGTTCCTCAAAAATATGGTGTCTCGCCAGGAGCGAATCTCGTGGTGTGAAGTGTCTTTTTTCTTTTTAATTTCCCTCCTTTATTCCAATTCAAAATATATATTGTATCTTTCCATAAAAAAGTTCAAATTATTCAAAAATTTGAAATATTCATCAATTAAATATTGAAATTAATTTATTAAAATATTGTAAATTACATGCATGAAATACACATATCATAAGAGGATGAATTCTTTTTAAATATAAATTCTTAATAAAAAGGGAGTGATTGTTTAACATGGAAATTGGGATAAATGTTTAAAATAATAGAGTGTTGGATGATTTAAGGTCAATAATACCTCAGTTATTCATTTTAAAACATTTTCAAACAATTATTTTAGTATTTTACGCCTTGATTTTTCACTTTTACCAAGTTTTTTAACATTATAACTAATAATTACAAAAGTATTTTATGTTTAAAGAATAAAATTAAAATTAGTCTTATTAAATAATTTGTAAGTAATTATTAAAAATTTAAATGTAATTTTATAAAATAAAATTTCTATGTATAAAAAAAATTAATTTTAACATTAACACATGTAACCCGTAAGTAACCATTTTTAGAAAAATTGTATTTTTAAGCATAAATGTTATGTTTTGGATAAAATTAACAATGTTTTTTAATGTAATGAAATTAATTATTTTATTATTAAAAAAATAGAGAGTTATGTGACATTAAAATAAATATAAAACATAAATTCATCTAGATAAAACTTAACTTAAAATAGAAATACTAAAAATAGTTTTTATTAGAAACATATTTTTTAATTTTGAAAATGTTAAAAATAATTTTTCTAAAGTGGACATATCATTTTAAAATTAATCATTTTACTCCAAAAATAAATTTTTGATCCTAAAAAATGTTTTATACAATTTTATGTTGTACTTACTTCTTGATATAGGCATAAATATTACCATTTTTATAAAAACTATTTTTTAACTGTTTACATAAAATAATTTATTTTCGAAAAATCACAAAAAGGTATCCGAAGTTATTATTGTTATGATAAATCCAAAAATTAATTTAATTTGGTCAAATTAAATTTCTAAATTTAATGTATTTACTTATAAATGTAAATTCTAAGATATAATGAACAAAATGGTTTTTATAAAAAAATTATTTTTTTAAATAATAACTATTTTTATTCTTATTTCTATTTTTACTTCATAAATAGGTTACTTTATTTATACACACTATATTAAATAATATATTATAATGGTTATATTTATTACTTATAATTTTATTTTAATAAAATGTATCACTGTTTGGTTTTTGTTTATGTTTTGTATGATAGAACCTATCAAACACACTAGGTTTTTTAAAAGGAAAGATATATATAACATTGTTGGGGTGTTACAATTTAATAACAAATTTTACCATTATTTTCAATAACCTAATTTATTATAACTCTATAGTTATGTTTTCTTGTTCTGTAGTAGTTTTAATATGGTTGGCTTCCTAGAAAGTCTATTGGTGTGTGTTTGTAAATGAAGAGAATTCATAATAAAAGAACATGTTTTATCTTGAAATCTAGATAACGCTAACTCTAGTTCAATAAGGAATTTATTAAAAATATATAATCTATAATTCACTATAGTCACTTTGAATACATGGTCATTTACATTTTCCTTAGTGATGTACCAATTATCTTCATAAAACTGATGCATCATGTCATTCATGAATACCCAGATGATCCTTATTTTCTAAGATTAACATGTTATTACTAGTGATTTGTTTATTATTTCTCACATCTAGTCTCACAAATTAATACTTTGAAATGTAATAATACTTTATGATCAATTTTCTATATATTCCTTTAATCACAAGTATTATGATTAAGTTTTTCTAAAAGTGAAAGATTAAATACAATCAATGTGTAATCACTGACATATTCTTGGGTTGTATAAGTTATTATGAATCCTTAATATAATTTTTAGTGGTTATCATTCATAAATTAGTTTAATAGGTTGATTAAGATCAATAAAAACCCATTATGTCTTTACCAATAGGTTAAACCTTAATGATGGAGAGACCATTGGTGGATAAATAGAGTTCAGAAATTTTATATGGTGTTTTCAATATTGAATTAAGATTCATCCTTTGTGCCAAGAATGTTTGTGTAGACCAATCATCAATCAAATTGGAATATCCATTTAATTATTTTAAAAATATTCAAGGTAATGAATGACCAATTTTTGTAGTTTTCTATAAAATTAAAAGTGGTAGATCATGGGTCTTATAATGCCTTTGGATTTTAAAATATATTTACCTTTAAAACTATTTATAATAAATTTATTCCTACGCAACATCAAACTAAAAAAAGATAGATTTTAGATAAAATACTAAAATACAAGATAAACTTTGATACAATATAATAATGTAATGTAAAACAAAAAAATGATAATATTTAATTAAAACATTTTATTATAAAAATATATACATATATCTATGTGTTATGTATTATTATTACCAATTTTTTAAATAATGAAGTTATATATTTATAAAATTAAAATAAATAATTTTAAGACTAATATATTAAAAAATTATCTAATTCTTTCTAAAAAGTAATCAATCATAAAAAATTAGGAATAAAAACATTTATTTATAGAAATACATTTTCACAAAGAATTAGAATTTTTTATAAATTGTGTATTTTAGAATAAATTGATCACTATTTAATAATATATAATTTATTAATAATATACATATATAAACAAATAAATTATATTTTATCTAAATATTTTCCCATATTATGGAATTTGAATAAATTATTTTTATGAAAAATATATTTTTTTCTAATTTATTTTACACATTATGTACACTTGTATTATTTTTTTAACTCAAGAAATTGACTCTAAAATAATCATTTTTATATTTCTAACCATTATATCCCAATTTGGTAATGATTTAATTTTCCTTTCTAATATAAATAATATGTTACCAAAGTAAATATTAGTTACCATGATAAAGTAGTTATTTTTTAAAGAATTGTTTTGAAAAAAATATGTAATTTTTATCTAAATAAATAAAACTAATATATTTTAAATTACAAATCTATTATTATGTTTATTGATATGAAAAGTATTTCTACTTGTTTAATTTATAATTTATTGAAAATAATAATAATAACACTTAATGTATAAACATTCATTTTTCAATGAAAATAATGTTTTATATATATCATATGTTTTAATTTAAATGTTAATTTTATCAAATTTAGAAATTGAATTAGATTAAATAGAGTCAAAATTAAGAATCATCTTGTTTTAATTTGGTATTATTGGTCATCTTGTATTTTTATTAAAAAAATAATTACCATAATTAATTTTTAATCAAGGTTAATTTGGGTAAATATTAGTAACAGAAATTGGCTCGAATACTACTAAATTATATTGAAAAAAACACACTCTAGAATATGTTTTTGGTTTTAAATTCATAATAACATTTATAAAAAATAATTTATCAACTAATTCACCTAAATCTCATGTCATTCCATCTTTACCCCTCACCCACAATTGAATTCCATGGAAAAACTGCCCTTTCACCTATAAAAATAGCTCACTTCCACCCTCTTCATGAGAATCTTAACCTTAAAATAATTTTTGAAACCCAAACCATTTTAACTCTCCTAGAATCCAATTACACATTTTTATGTCCTTGGTTATAAGAAAGTTCCCCAATCCTCTAATTCCATGAACTGTGTCAAGAGAAGACTCAAATCCTCAACATCGTTATTATCCACCCCTAGGATTTTAATCATTATATTTATCTTCCATAATACTAAAAAACTAATCTAATAATATTAATAAATTAAAATAAGTACCTTTTATGTACTTAAATTTTATTATATTTATGGTACCATCATTATATATTCCCCTCTCACCCATTTTATAAATGAAAATTTTGTTTGTGTATACGTGAAAATTATCGATTCTATATACGAGATGTTTCATTTTTCATCATTACATTGCATGAATGGTTAATAGAATGTATATAATGAATAAATTTACATAATTATTGCCACAACATGACACATGATGGGGATCAATCTACAACTACTCCAATCCCAACTCCATAGGCTAGGGGTGGCGACAAGTGCCGGAGGTATAACTAATTTGAGGGGGGCATTTACCAAAGTACCTATACGCACTCACATAACCAACTAAATGAAAAAGTGCAGAGGGAAAGAAAAAATATGCAACATATCTATAAAATAAACCAAGAATACATAAACCTCTAAATAGTAAAAAAGTATGGTAGTGTAAGCAGAAAAGTAAAGGGGAAAAATATATGCCCAACCAGAAATCTGTCCCAAAATCACAGAAAACTGGAAATGTAAATAGATGGGAGAGTATATCTCCTGAATCCCAATCTACAACCACCATACATGGTCTAAAAACCCATTATCCCAAAGCTCCTCTATAGTCAAAATCAACTTATCCGTCGTTTTTATAAGACACTATATGTGTGGGAAAATCCCATGCATGGGTGAGTATAAACATACCTAGTAGGTGCCATGACCTATCCCTCAAGGCCCACATTGGGACTACCCCAAGCCCTCCTTCCATAGGCCAAGGGTTGGAGACTAGCACCGAAAAGGCGTATCCCTAAAATGGGAAGGCATTGCCTTGAAACCTGTACAAACACATAGTCCAAGAACACAACAAGATTCAACCATGAAGAAAAACTGTAGTAATAAAGTGTGTACTGAAAGTAAAGGGGCTAGAATACATGTCCAACTGAATGATACAACTATAACAGAAAACAGCAAACAGCTCCTGGGATCATCTACCAAGTATCTTACCTAAAGGGTAGGTACAACTCATCTGCACAACTCTCCACATAAAACATCATTTTCGTTGGGTTTTAGATCCCCGAGTCTCAGTCAAGGAAACTCGTCGTCTATACAAGACAAAACAAGGAGCTGGTGAAGCCTGTTCAGGGGTGAGTATAACAATACCCAATAGTGACCTTGAGACCCCTGCAGGTCTCTCAGAATTCTACAAGGAAAACCAAAAATTATGTTCTCAATCACAAAGCACAAGTAAAGACTCATCTAAACCCATGTATAGAACGCAGAGTTTAGTAATAAATATGATTAGTCTTAAGAAATATCATATTATTCCATTAGTGAGTTTCCTCAACTTAACCAAGAATAATGTGTTCCATTGTTGATCCACACAAGGTCGTATATCACTGATCCATGATGGGCTGCATAGAGGCTGGTCCTCGTTGTGTCATGAAATACTCATTCACATAGGGTCACTAGAATAATGATCCACATAGGGTCACTATTATGACGATCCACACAGGGTAGCTAGATAATGACCCATATAGGGCTTCTTAGAGGCTGGTTCTGGTTGGGTCACACACTACTGATCCATACGGCATATTAGAGACCCTTTGTGGATCAGCCTCTTAGGGACCCTGTGTGGATCATCTTCTAGCGACCTTTTTTGGATCTACATAATAGTGACCCTAAGTAGATCAGCATTCTCAAGACCCAGTTTGGATTAGGAGTGTATGACCCGACGAGGACCAGCCTCTGATCAACCCATTGTGGATTAGTGATATACGACCCCGTGTGGATCAACAATGGAATAACTCCTTCATGGTTATGTTGTAGGAAATCCCTAACAGAATAATATGATATAGATTAAGGCTAATCATATTTATTCCTTAACTCTAAGTTGTATACCCAGCTTGAGCTAAGTCTTTTCTTGTGCTTTGTGACTGAGAACATGATTTATGGGTTTCCTTGTGGAATTCTGAGAGACCTTAAAGGGTCTCGAGGTCCCTACTGGGTATTGTTATTCTCACCCCTGCACGGGATTTTCCCACACCTTGTTGTGTTTTGTGCAGATGAAGGGTAGCCTTGACTGAGTCTCTGGGATCTAGGACCTGACGGTGGTGACGGTTGACGTAGAGATCTATGGAGATGATTTGTACCTACCATTTAGGTAGGATCCTTGTTGGAAGATCCCAGGAGTTGTTTATTGTTTTCTGTTATAGTTGTATCTTTTAGTTGGGCTTGTATTCTAGCCACTTTACTTTCAGTACACACTTTACTACTATAGTTTTACTTGGTAGTTGCATCTTTTTGTGTTCTTGGACTATGTGTTTGTATAGGTTTAAAGGAAATACCTTCCTGTTTTAGGGATACACCTTTCCAGTGCTTGTCACCAACCCCTGGCCTATAGAAGGTGGGATTGGGGTTGTCATGGTGCGGGCCCTAGGGGACGGGTCATGACAAAGTGGTATTAGAGGAGTCATTTCTACCGAAAACTATGACTCTGATCTTTCCAATGGAGAAATAGTGTTAAGTGTATTGAGTGTAGTTTTCCATTCAGGGAGTCCAGTGTTAGTGCAGATGCCAACATATCCATACAACAGGATCCAAAATCCAGATTTCCGACTCAGTGTATGAAAACACTAATTGTATTTGTTTTGGTAATGTTTCAATTTATCACCATTGAGTCATATCACCATGTATAACCATTTGACCGTGGAACAACTATTTCTTTTCAGGATGCCACCACCTAGAAATCTAGCTAGGATTATAGAGAGAGCTCGTGATGACAGACCACTGAGAGATGAGGCTTCATTCCAGGGCCCTCTTACTGTGTTTTCACCTTTCGTTGGGGTACCAGCACCACCACCACTCAGAGGGAAGCATTTTCCACCAGCCCACTAGCGGATGGTGCATGACAAATAAGAGCGTTGAATGAGTTCCAGCAACATAGGCCTATAAGGTTTCGAGGCGAGACAGATCCCCAGGTAGCTAAGGACTTGCTGGAGGATATGGATACAGTTTTCCACCTAGTTGGGACACCAGCAGAGAAGATGGTGATCCTAGATACTAGCCTTTTTCAGTGTATAATTGGTAGATAGTGGAGTCTGACACTCCAAACGCATGAGAAGTTGACACTCTCTAGGTTGGACTTAGATACCCTCTTCAGGGTGGAGTTTTTACTAGAAAATTTACACTCAGTGCTTATTCAGGAGATCACGCACTTACAACAGGGCAAATTGATGGTATCCCAATACTCATTAAGATTCACCGACCTCATTCTTTACTCCACCGACATGGTACGAGACTCATTATGCAGTGCCTAAACATTTGAGGTGGGTATTCGGTGGGATATCCGAGTGTTGATGATGTCACTAAATATATCGACATAGGCTATAGTGATCTAAAAATCATTGTTGGTGGATAGATTCTTAGTTGATTAGGCACCGACGGTGAGAGCCACCACCGGGCGACAGGTAGCGGAGTCATCTGCAGCAGGCAGTAGGCAGATGACGCATAGGCCCATGTGTTCCAGAAATTCCAAAGGATAGCCCCAAAATATATGGTTTGTAGAGGCCCAAATCATTACATACATAGAAAATACATTACTTTTTTGGAATACTTAATACATGAAAAAAACAGACACCCAAGAAACGTATTAGTTTAGTGTCTTTGTAAACTCGAAACATAATCTTCTAATCATGGTGAAAGATCATAAAAATCTCCCATAAAGATCTTCCCCTTTTATTTTCATACCTAAAACCATTCCTTATATCCTGGGGAAAAGAAACCATAGAAATGGTGAGCTTGAATGCTCAGTAAGGGTAAACATGGAGAACATAAAACAATCTATAAAAATTTGAACATAAAAACATGAACCTAAAATCTACACATAAAAATCTTGTGAAATGACATAAAATATTGTAGTACACAAGTCATAGATCATAAAGTAACATTAATCATGATAAAATAGCATGGGGATAAAACATGTAAGTGTATAAAACCATTAAGCACATGTTATGATTTCCATAGTAGCCAGTGCATTTCTATCAAGACCATCATAGTGTAAAAAGTCCATTACTGAACTATATTCACTTGTTGTTCCATCCATATCTATCTCATGGGATATAAATCTTTACCTAATGCATTGTAGGGAGATATAGGTCCCACCCATCAAATAATGAAATCATTATTTCGCGTGCCACAAAAGAAACAAAAATCATTCATCATAACCCAATGAATAAAATAGGTTTCATAAACATCATCCAATCTTAAAATAATCCACATAGAATAAATGGATATCATTTGATCATAATAAAAATGAAACCATGTAAATAATAGATACATTATACTTAAAACATAAACATATTAAATACTGTCATCTTAGATGGAAAATAGTTTTGATAAAACACTTGAAATGAATTCTTGAGAAAAATATTCTTTCTTATTCAAAATCATTTTCTTTTCAAAAAATTCCATGAAATCTACAATGAAAAGGATTTTGTTGAAAATAATCATGAAATTTTGTAGACTAAGATTTATGGAAATAAGGAATTATGAAATCGTAAAAATCCTTTCATGCCGTATAAGTTAAAAAAACATTCTTCTCGTACTTTTGCTGGAAAAGTCAAAAAGTAACTCGTATGGTAAACAAAAGAAAGATTCCTTCCATAACATGTGGTAAAAGTAAAAAAAAGGTAGAAATGACTTTAAACATACATGTAAGAATAATAAAAATTTATGAAAACATTTTTAGAAGACATGTACATGGATGATAAATATAACCTCAGTAAATATTTACAAATAAACAATATCTAATAAGAACGAGATTGGAATAATTATCCCTTAAATTATGTACAATTTCTTCCATATGTGTCTGAGCCTCCAGTATAGTGGGTTTAAACATATTATTAACTTGTATCAGAACCATATTAATATTTATTATATCATATATGATTCACTTACGTGTTTATATTACCCGTTCATTTTTCAATTTCATGTTAAAGTAGTGTTTTGAGTAAAATTGTTTCATTCATCATACTAGTTTTGACTTGTAATTATTCATATGATTACTTAGATCATGATTAATTACATACATAATGTAAAACATGATTTATATATAATATATATTCAGAATATATATATATATAATAGATTGATAAATGGAATGAAATACACCGTTCATGGAGACGGTAGGCCATACGTATGCATGAAAGTTGTTTTCGTTTTCTTATTAAATTGAATGGAAGTTAGTAAATAACATATAAATAAATCTAGTATACTTATTACATCATATATTTCATGATTATTTATTATATATACATTATAATCATTCTCTAATGGTTAACATGGAGAATGAATCTCATTGCATTGTGGAGACGGTAATCCGTACGTACACACGAGTGATGATATCTTTCCCATAATTATTGAATGGAATTATAGTGGATGATAGAATATTTCAGAATCCTTATGATGTTATAATAATAATATATAGTCATTATTTCAACCATTATACCAATCCAAGTATGGTGGTGGTGGAAAAATAGATTACACCATGGTGTGGAGACGGTAAGCCGTACGTACGCACGCACGGTGATTTCATTTTTCGTATGATGGAAATAAGGTGAAATAAGGTGTTTTCATATTTATAATAACATATCAGTATATTAGTGATACTTATTTTATTACATTATAATTAAACAAAAAAATAAGAGGATGTTGAAGAAGAAAGAAACTTGAATGAATCGGTAGAAGAGATTACCTCTTCCTCGATGTGCCTCTTTTAAACTTCCTCTTAGGGCACTAGAGTTGGTCTTTCTAGAAGCAAAAAATCTCTATAATATGACTATAGATCATGAGAAGAGGAATTTTCAGGGATTTTCCGAGCTAGAATGCTTAAAATAGATTGAAGAGAAAAGGGAGGAGGTTCCCTTTTATAAGAGAGGAGAGGAGCTCTTTTGGAAACCTCCAAAATAATAATTTATAATAAACTCAAAATGGACATAAAAACTTCCAAAGTGACTCAATTTCAAATATGAGATAAGATAGGGTTGTAATATCATCATCCAATCAAATTTAGACATGTTTTGATATTATTTTAAACCTTATCATTTTGAATTATCCTTATTTAATCAATTTAATTTTATTTGGGGTAATAATATTATAAATTTTAAATTGTTATAAATACTTACTTATGTGTGGTGAATTTTCCATAATTGGATACATTATGAAACTTTAGACCATATATATTTCAATTTATAATTTTTAAATATTTTTGTTATTCTTAAACAATTTAATAATATGTTATTTTTATAAAATATCAATAGTGTCAACTTTGACACTATTCATTTATTTGAAATTAAATAAAATCCAAACATAGGATATATTCAAAAAAAATATTTAATAGATTCCTAACATGTCATATTTATTTATAAAATTAGTGTAGAACATTAATTTGTTCATATAATATTTATTTTAATATTTTTAAAACCATTTATTTGATATTTCTCTTAATAAAATAATTACTACAACATTTTTGTATAATAATTTAATATAATTATTTGGGGCATAAAATTTAAAAATAAAATTCTAAGATAAGTATAATCCTAATATATTTCATAATAATACTTTTATTCAAATTTATCTTCTAAAACAACCAACTTTTATAATGTTATCTTTATTAAAGTATGAATGTGGAAAATTTGACATTATTTAAAATAAAATAATATAAATGTCATAATCTATTTTATAAGGCTCCCAATGGTTCAAAAGTTGAACCCTGGATACATAGGGTATATATATAATCGACCAATAATTTTTGTTCGAGTTTCTGGTCATTTGGATCAGTATTATTATTTAAATAAATACTATATTATTGATTTTTCACTAAATAAATAATTTCAGCATCATTAATGTATAATCCATTAAGGTAATTATATATTTCTTAAAAATCAAAAATAAATTACCATGATGAATAAAAACATTTTATCATTCAATTGAGTATTTATAATAGAATTTATATTCTGTATAACCTTATATTAAAAATACTTTAATTATTAATGTTTGAGTGAGACATATTTCACTTTCTTTAAATAAAATAAATTAAAGGGCTTAATGACATCCAAGTGGGTTCCAAAAGATACCATTTAGACCCAAGTATATTTTATGACTAAATATAATCATCCAATTATATCAATACAAGTGTTAGGGTAATTTTATAATATTATTTTTACCCTTAATTACATGATTTACCTTTAGCTTTAGTAAATAAAATTTACCGTAGTTACTATCCATAATGCCTAAAAATAAAAAGTATCTTATTAACATAATTTGTACCTATTGATTCCAAATATTGAATATATTTTTCCAAATTCAATACATATAAGTTGAAATATTTAATTTAAAATTAATTCTGTTGTTGAGAAAACAGGTTTTAAATGTTTAAACATTGCAAAAGATAGAAATGTTTTTATCTATGAATTCAATTTAAAACTAATGATAATGAAATAAATTATATTAAATGGTAAAAATATATTCTATTTATACTTTAAAACAATTCAATATTATAATTTAACCATATAAATTATCTTGATGAAAAAATTTGTTTTTAATTAAAATTTAGCTTATTTTTACTATTCATCAAAAAATGAAAGTTAACATAAAAATATTAAAAAAATTACAAAGTTAATTTTTATATAATTATTGAAATTAATAAGTTTATTTTTATAAATTTAACTTATAAATTTTTCAAAAACAAGATTTAAAGTGGTTGCGCTATTAGAAGGTGGTAAAACTACATTTTTTGAAAAATACTTATTTTACCCGAAAAATTTATTATGTTCTCATACCATGTTCTAGAATATGTGTAAGATGAACAATATTGTTATAAAATTCAAAATTTCGTTAATAATATTCATAATGGCTAGTTCATAATAATTTTATAACAATATATCGTTGTTTAGTGAAACTCGATATTGCGTACGACACATACTATTGAGGTAGGTCACTCTTGCATGAAACACAAGCCAAAAATAGTGTTTGTGTATACTACAAGAGAATACGGTGTTGCGTATAGTGCATGCTAAAATTTATGTATCATACAACACAAGACATCAAAGAAATTAAAAAAGAATATTTCTCATAAAATCTTGGGGTGTTACAGGGTTGTAGGTGCGGAGCTCAGGAGGCAGAGGGGGTCAGCTGGGAAGTAGTTGTGCTACACATACGGAAAGTAGAGCCACATGGATCAGGACTACCCGACTAACCATACTTACGGTCAGAATATGGTCGAGGGACCGCCGAGGTAGAGGCATAGATTCAAGCGAGGAGCTTCGTAGGGTGGAAAATGCGGTAGAGGAGAAAGTCATGTAGTAGGTGGTGGACAGTGTTTTGAGGCTTTACCATCACCAATCCTAGGTTCTCCACCTTGATCCTAGGGAGTAGTTAAATAGGGGAGAGCACAGTTATAGGAAGCAGAGGCCTACGACCATGTAACTCTAGAGATGATTAGAGGTATGATCTGTGTCTATTCCACCCTAGCTGCATTACTTATAGACCCAGGTGCTAGTCACTCTTTTATTGCCACGACACTCATTTGGAGATTAGAGATTCTAAAAAATATGTTGGCTCGATCCTTACTATTAAAGACTTCTAAGGGAGAAGATTCGATGATTACACACGGGTGAAGACAGTGTGGGGTCACTCAAGGTGGTGAGAGTTTCGGGTGGGATCTCCTAGTAGCAGTGTCAAGGCCTTACAACCTCATCTTAGGTATGGACTGGCTATCCACAGTATATGCTTAGATCAACTGTTTTAGGCACAAAGTGAAGTCTTTCAGCAAGGATGGGATCAGGTTTTCCCTCACCGGTGAGAAGGAAACCTTAGAAGCACAAGATTATCTTTCTTGGAGGAGGGTGTATCAGATCACTCATTAGTTGGCTAGCCTTACCCTCAGATCAGTTTATGTGGGGATTCCTAGTTATCATATAGTGGTAGAACAGTATGATGATGTCTTTCCTGATGATGTTATGAGACTAACTCCTCACAAATAGGTAGACTTATACATCATCTTGTTCCCTGGAACAACACCGATATCTACGCCAACATATCAGATGGTTCCTATAGATCTTTGTGAGTCGTAGGTGCAGCTGGAGGACTTGTAGAGGAAGGGGTTCATATGGCCTAGTGTTTATTAATGGGAATCCCGGATTTTGTTCTCTATGAAGTTATATGGGTGTCTGAGGCTTTGGGTTTACTATCGGTTCCTGAACTAGGTGACTGTGAAGAACAATTATCCACTCCTAAGGATGAATGATCTCTTTGACCAAATGAAGGGATATAGTTAGTTTTTGTAGATAGAACATAGATCAGGCTATCATCATCTCAGGGTACGAGACGAGGACGTACTGAAGAAAACCTTCAAATGTCGGTATGGCTATTACGAGTTCTTGGTGATGCCTTTCGGCGTGAATAATGCTATGGCAGTGTTCATGGGGCTCATGAACAAGATCTTTCAGCCATACCTTGATCGCTTCATGGTGGTCTTCATTGATGACATCTTGATTTACTTAGAGTCAGAGGAGGATCATGCCACACACCTATAGATAGTTTTAGATACTCTCTGAGAGCATCAGATTTATGGAAAGCTCTCAATGTTCCAGATCTGGATATGGGAATTAAACTTCATGGGGCATGTTGTCTCGGAGGCTGGAGTTGCTATGGATCTAGAGAAGATAGAGGCAATGCTTTCTTGGGATCTACCAAGGAGTGTGACCGAGGATCATAGTTTCCAAAGATTAGTTGGGTACTACTGGAGATTTGTACCCTACTTTCCAAGATTTTTGACACCCTTGTTATCATTGAAAAATAAGGGAAAACCCTTCATGTGTACGGGGAGATTCCAATGGAGTTTTCTAGAGCTGAGGTAGAGACTGAAAAGTGCCCCCATATTGAGACAACTAGAAGAGGGCATTGGGTATGTAGTCTACTACGACACATTAGGGACCAGACTAGGTTGTGTCCTGATGCATGATAGAGTGTCGATCGCCTATGACTCATGGCAGTTGAGACAGTATGAGTAGAACTATTCAACCCATGACATGGAATTAGAAGCAGTGGTCCTTGCACTGAAGATGTGGTGGAACTACTTAATTGGTGAATGGTTTACTGTTTACTCTGATCACACGTGTATTAGGTATATATTCTCACAGAAGGACCGGAACTTGAGACTGTGATGATGGCTGGAGTTCCTCCAGGACAATGAATTTGAGAGAGTCTATACTCTAGGGAAGAGGAACATAGTAGCAGACACACTCAGTAGGGGGATGGTCTACAGTTGCTGAGTGAGGTGACATAACAGCTAGATGTGTTTCAAATATCCTTTGGGGGATTGAGAGGGAGTAGCTTACCTCCAATATATGAATTTCACTACCCCACTCCTTCAGCGAGTTCAGGAGGCACAACATGTAGATGGGTACTGTGTGGCCCGATGTGCTCAGATATCCTCAAGACAAGCTCCTGAAGTATTTTATGAAGGTGGGGAGCATATCGTTCTCATCAGAGGATTAACTATGAAAAATGTGATTCAACGAGAGGAGGTATTGATAGAGTTCTATAAATCCACTTTAGTGGTTCATCCTAGAGTGTCTAAGAGGTAATAGGACCTCCAGTGTCAGTACTGGTGGCCAGGTATGAGGAAAGAGTTGGAATAGTTTGTATCCTGATCCCTCACTTGTTAGCAAGTGAAGGTCGAGCATCAGGTGCTAGTAGGCCTAGCTCAGCCACATGAGGTACCGGAGTGGAAGTGGGATCGTATATCCATGGACATTGTGACAGGGCTACCACATACGTCCAGGGGCCACGATTCCATCTGGGTGATCATTGACCAACTCCCCAAGTCGGCCCACTTCCTACCCATCCGAGAGTAGGTATTAGTCGAGGGATTGGGATGCCTCTATGTGCAAGAGATTACGCGACTACATGGGGTTCCACCGATGATTTTCTCATATCATGATGCACGTTTTACATCCCGTTTTGGGAAGGGATTGTCGGAGGCGTTCGGGACTTGGCTATGTTTGAGCACCTCCATTCACCCACAGACAGATGGTCAGATGGAGCAGACCGTACAGACACTAGAGGACATGCTTTGTGCTTGTGTCCTTGATTTTTTCCATAGTTGTGAGGACCACCTACCCCTAGTGGAGTTTTCATATAAAAATAGTTATCACTCCACTATCAGCATGGCTCCATTTTAGGCCTTGTAAGGGAGACTATGCAGATCACCTCTTTGCTGGAAAAACCTAGGGGAGTCAACAATTATGGGTCCAGAATTAGTATATGATACCACAGAAAAGGTGAAGTTCATCCTGGAGTGGATGAAGACTGCACATTGCTGGAATAAGTCTTATGCCGACAAGAGGCCGAGACCCTTAGAGTTTGATGATGGGGACCATGTCTTCTTATGTGTCTCACCCCGATGAGGATTAAATAGGTTTCTCCAGGGCGACCAACTTGCTGCGAGTTTCATCAGACACTTCTAGATCCTTAGAAGAGTAGGCGAGGTGGCATATCGCCTAGCTCTTCCCCCACAGATGCATCAGGTGTATAATGTTTTCCATGTGTTGTAGTTGAAGAGATATGTGCATGACCCATTGTACGTTACTGACTAGGGCAAGTTGGACATCAATGATGGGGTGAAATTTGCGGAGTTCCTAGTAGATACAGAGGATCGACAGGAGCAGGTCCTTCATGGGTAGTCAATTCATATGGTGTGTGTTTTTTGGAAGTATGGAAATATCCAAGAGAGCATATGGAAGTGGGAGACTCAGATACATGGTTAGTACCCCCATTTGTTCCCTTAGTTTTGTTGTATATTTCGGGGATGGAAATCCCTAAGGTGGGGAGAATTTAAAGACCTGAAAATTCCATGATTTTTTTAAATTAATTGGGATTATTACATGTCTGTGAATATTGATGGTGCATGATTCCGAGGCCCGGTGTACTCGGAACGTATTTTTGAACTCTTTTTAGGCATGTTCAGTAAACGTGCGGGCATCATTTTATTAACTTTTGAACTGATGCTCAAAATTGAAATCCTAGAACCCATTGAATCCATAGTGTCGGGATTAGCTTATGGGAGTCTTAAATTCGACCATAGTAGGTGAGGAGAAAAATATTGTTTTGGGAATTTTAAAAGAAAAATAAAATAACATTAAAAGGTTATTTTATTTCTCTCTAGTGGTTGAGTCATGGTGGTAGGACCATTTAGATGTAAAACCATTAAATGGTTTGACTCTTGGTTTCTATAACCACGACATTGAAACATTAAATTTGGTTCATAAATGAACTATATTAATGTGGCGAAACTCTGTTGGTTCTTACATCTATTTAATTGAAGCATGGGCATGGGCATTTGGTATGGATGTGAGGAACCTCTGACGAAGTGACGCGATGACCTCCACTGACGAGGAATTATAATATTAGACGTCGTTATAGGGATCGAACCGGGATCGACGAACGTCGGTGGATTCTACGGACGAGGACTCTACACCCTCCACCACCACGATTTCCCCAACAAATCTTGAGGTAGGGGGTTTGTTATTAAAGTTATATTTGATGAAATAAAATTGCTCCCCCTTGATATAAAGTTAACGAAGAGGGATTGGCCAAATGAACAAGGCCGAGAACCTATGCCACTTAATTTCATGATGTGTTATTCATGGGAATAATTTAAACTTTATGGAAAGTGGAAATTGGGATGCACCCAATGACAATGGAATTTAGGGAGGGCCATAGGCGCGTCTAGGAGGAAGAACGGACCACCGGAGCTCACCCGGTGGCCCGTGGAAGATCCTTCGGGGTGACACCGGTGACTAACGTCGACAGAAAAGGAAACAGATGGTACTCGCTGGTCGTGAATGAGGGTGGTGTCCTTCGGCACTGTAGTGAATGGACAAGTAGTCAGCTCTCAGCCGGCCACAGATGTAGGAGGCAGCGCCCAATCATGCGCCGTGGTGGTGCATGTAGAGACTTCGAAGCCCCGGGAAGGGAGGGGAGCCGTTCACTACAGGTCCTGCAGACAACAATTCAGTGCCACCTGGGGCCACCAATCAAAGATCTGAACAACTCTTTTAGTCTTTTGGGAGGCGGACCGCGCGACCCCCATGCTAGTCGTGCCAGCTAGCGGGCCGGGCCGGGCCGGTTTGGGTCCTAGCGGGCCAATCCCACAGCGGCCCAGTAGAATGAGTCTTCCATGTCCCAGAACAACCTTTTCGGGTAAACCCAGGTCAATTTGGGCCGGGTCAGACAGAACTCATACCCCTATCGGGCCCAGTTTCGCTTAAATGGTCTTATCTTGCGAACCAGACATCTGTTTGATGAACCATCAGCAGAAATGAGATCCTTGGAGTGATAAATTCCATTAGAGATACTCCATAGGAGTTTTAGATAATGTTGTATTATATCCAGATTGGATCCTACCTGAATCCAACCGGGCCCTCGTCACTAAAAGGCCAATAACTCACAGACCGAGTGTCCAGTTTACGCACTGTCTGCTGTGTTGGAACCCTTACGAAATGGCAGTACTTTTGATTACTCATTTGGGGATCTTCATAGTATTTGAGGCATGACTGCTATCCAGAGGGGAAGATACTTCCATACTCCATTCCACCAGGTGTGAGGAATCCTGTAGCTGGTTGTCATGTGAGTAGTGACCCTATGTAGATTTGGGGTTGGCAAATAGAACCAGAAAGGAATATCCCTAAAATGAAATGTCATTTCCATTTAAATTGTACAAACACACAGTCCAAGAAACACAACAAGATTCAACCACGAAGTAAAACTATTGTAGTAAACTATGTATCTGAGCCTCCCAATCTTATGTGCTCTCATGATAATTCCCATGCTTCCAAAAAACTTGCACCAGAGGAATCGATCGCTGACGAAGGACCTGCTCCTGTCGATCCTCTATCTCTAATGGAACTTTGCAAAAATCACCCCAGCATTAATGTCCAACTGTCCCTAATTGATAACGTGTGATGGGTCATGCACGTATCTCCTTAACTACAATAGGTGGAAAACATTATGCACTCGGTGCATCTGTGGGGGAAGACCTAGATAGTATGCCACCTCACCTACTTTGTTGAGTATCTGGAATGGTCTGATGAATCTCAGATAAATTTTTTAACCCTGGCCAAACCTCCATAATCCTCAGTGGGGTGAGACCCATAATAAGACATGGTCCCCCTTCTCAAACACCAAGGGTATCCACCTCCTATTGGCATAAGACTTCTATCAGCTCTATGCAGGCTTCATCTACTCCTCGATGATCTAAACCTTCTCTATAGTGTCTTGTACTTATTATGGACCCAAAAGTACTAACTCACCTGGGTCTATCCAGCAAATAGGTGATCTGCAAGGTTTCATGTACAAGGTTTCAAATGCATACATGCCGATAGTGGAGTGATAAATATTGTTGTATGAAAACTCCCCCAAGGGAAGTTGGTTCTCCAAACTACAACCAAAATCAAGGACACAAGCATTAAGCATGTTCTCAAGTGTCTTTATCATCTGCTCCATCTGACCATCTGTCTGAGGTTGAAAGGTGGTGCTCAAGCATAGATGAGTCCCTAATTCCAACTAATATCCCATCCAAAAATGGTATATAAAATGTGCGTCATGATCTGAGACGATTGTCGATGGCACCCTATGAAGTCGCACAATCTCCTATACGTAGAGGCATCCCAAGACATCTACAGATCTCTGCTCTTGAATGGGTAGGAAGTGGGCCAACATGGTGAGTTGTTCAACGATCACCATTATGGAATCATTTCCCCTGGACGTATGTGGTAGCCATGTCATGAAGTCCATGGAGATACCATCCCACTTCCACTCTGGTACATGATTCTCAGCCTTCAGTTGCTGAAAAGTATGGCATTGGGATACAAAATCCGCCACTGCTTTCTTCATCCCGGGCCACTAGTACTGATGTTGGAGGTCATGGTAGATCTTTTCCACACCAGGATATACTGCTAAAGGGGATGTATGGAACTCCCTCAAAACCTCCTCTCATAGAATCACTAGTACCATGATGTGTCCTCTGAAGAGAAACATGTTCTCCCCACCTCTAGAAAATCCTTCAGGAGCATGTCCTCAGGATATCTGAGAACGTCGGGCCTCATAATCCCCATCCACAAGTTGTGCCTCCTGAACTCACTAAAGGAGTAGGGGAGTGACAGTCATTTACTGGAGGTAATATGCTCCACCTCTATCCACAAATGATATCAGCAACGTGACTAGATGTTTTGTCGCCTCACTCAGCAACTTTAGACCAGACCTCCTGCTCAGTGTGTCTGCTACTACATTCCCCTTCTCAGAAGTGTAGACTATCTCAAAGTCATAGTGTTGGAGGAACTCCATCAATCATCATTGTCTCAGGTTCAAGTCCATCTGTGAGAAGATATACCTAAGAATCTTGTGATCAGAGTAAACAGTAAACCATTCACCCATAAAGTAGTGCCACCACATATTCAATGAAAACAACACTGGTGCTAATTCCAGGTTATGGGTAATGTAGTTATACTCATTATGTCTCAACTTCCATGAGCCATAGGTGATCACCGCTCGCTCCTACATCAGGACACAACCTAGTCTGGTACGTGATGTGTCGTAGTAGAATACATACCCAACACCCTCTTTTATGTGGATCAATCTCTAATACCAATTTTTCACGACCCATCCCCCAGGGCCCACATTGTGACTTCCCCAATCCCACCTTTCATAGGCTAGGGATTGTCAACTAGAACCAGAAAGGTGTATCCAAAAAATGGGAAGCAATTTCCTTTAAACATATACACACACATAGTCCATGAACACATCTAGATTCCACCATGAAATAAAACTATAATAGTAAAGTGTGTACTAAATGTAATGGTCCAAAATGAAATCCCAATTGAAAGATAAAACTATAAAAGAAAATAGTAAACATCTCCTGGGATCGTCCACCAAGGATCATACCTGAAGTGTAGGTACAACTCATCTCCATTTCTCTCCACGTCAATCATCACCACCATCAAGTCATAGATCCCCAAGTCTTCTTAAAGGCTTTTGATCATCTGCACAAGACACAACAAGATGTAGGAAAAGACCATGTAGGGGTGAGTATAACAATACCTAGTAGGATTCCTAAGACCCCTAAAGGTCTCTAATAATTCCAAAATGAAAACCAAAAGGCATGATCTCAATCAAAAATCATATGAAAAAATACTCCATTCAAAATAGGTACACAACTCAGCGTTCAGGAATAAATATGATTAGTCTTACACTATATTATAATATTGTGTTAGGGTCTTTCCAAAACCTAACCACAAAGGAGTTGTTCCATTGTCAATCCACATAGGGTTGTATATCGCTAATCCATGATGGGATGCTCGGAGGTTGTTCCTCGTCGGGTCACGCACTACTGATCCACACAGGGTCACTAGAATGCTAATCCACATAGGTTATCTATTATACTGATCCACATAGAGTCTCTAGATGTTGATCCACACAGGGTTTCTAAGATGATGACTGACACCGGGTCGCTAAGATGCTAATACACATAGGGTCTCTAAGAAGATGATCCACACAGGGTATCTATGAATTCTAAGCTACACAAGGTATCTATGATGTTTATCCACACAAGATCTCTAGATGCTGATCCAAACAGGGTCTCTACTCAGATGACATACAACCACATGATTCCTTGCACCAAATGCGCTTGAGTTCCACAGTATCTAATCCTATGGATATTGGTCATGCATAAACTTCTACGAAGTTCCAGAAAGGAGTAACCCAAATGACCTACATGTTGTAAGGGTTCCAATGCAATAGACAACTCGTCAACCAGACGCCTGGTCTATTAGTTATTGGAATTTTAGTGCAGAGGGCCTAGTTGAATTCGGGTACGATCCATCCTAGACATACTCCAAATTTCTCCAGAACATAGGTAGAGTATCTCAAATGGACTACCTCACTCCAAGGATCCCATCACCACAGACGTTTCATCAAATGGACATCGGATTCGCAAGATACAACTCTTTAAATGAAATGGGGCCCGAAAGGGGTCCGGGTCTTATCTGACCTGGTCTTGGTCGACCAGACCATATTTGGGTCGATCTGACCTGGTTTAGGTTAACCCAACCTGGTCTGGGTCCGACTCGACCTGGCCTAAACTAGCCTGGGCCGATCTGGTTAAACTGGGTTGCGGCGGGCGCGGCCCGACCCACCCTGGTGGGGTTGGGAAGCGGGCCATCCCAGACCACCTCGGCTGGGCTGGACCATGGCGGCTCGGTCCGCAAGCTGGCGTGACCCACGCGGGGGTTGCACGGTCCATCTTCTAAATGGCTCAAAGAGTCGTTCGACTATTTTATTGGCGGCGCGAGGTGGCACCACTGGGTTGTTCACGGGACCCACAGGGAGCAGGTCCTCTCCCTTGGTCGTGGCTTCGAAGCCATAACCTGCTCCACCGTAGCACGCCTCCTCATTCCTACATGGCCGGTAGAGAGTCAGATGCTTGTTTGTCTGCTACGGCTCCGAATGGAGCCACCCTCATCCATGGTCGGTGAGCGTCTGCCACTTCCTTCCCTGCCGGCACCGGTCACTGGTGCTGGGCTGGCGGATCTTCCGCGAGCCACTAGGAGAGCTCCAGTGGTCCGTTCTTCCTTCCAAATGTGCCTACATACCTCCCATAATTCCTTCATCATTGTGTGCCTCCGGGTTTCTATCAAGTTGAAAGTCATCCCACGAAGAACACCTTAAGAAACAAAGTGGTGGAGGTTCTGGTACTTGTTTATTTGGCTTGTACCCTCTGTGTTATAATCATATCAAGCAGGAGCAATTATAATTCATCAAAGATAGCATTAATAATAAACCCCCAACATCAAGATTCATTGTGGATGTCACAATGTTGTACGGTGAAGATTCCTCGTTCATGGAATCTATTGGAATTCGTCGTTCCCGGTTCAATACCTCCAATGATGTCCAATATTTTAGTTCCTCATCAGCAGAAGTCACTACGTCACTACATCTGAGGTTCCTCACAGCGGTACCAAAATCCCACACCCGAGCTTCAATTAAATATATGGAACAATAAACCGAGTTTCACAACATTAATGCGGTTTATTTATGAACCACATTTAATGTTTCAACGTTGTGGTTACAAAGACTAAGAGTCAAGCCATTTAATAGATTGAAAACTCAATGGTCTCGAAACCACTGCTCAACCACTCTAAAGAAAAAAATAACAATTTCATGTTATTTTATTATTCTTTTAAAAGTCAGAAAACCCATCGTTTTCTCCTGACCTACTGCGGTCGATGTAAATCCCCCTTAAGAGAATCTCGGTGTTGTGGATTCAATGTTATCCTCAGATTTCAATTCAGAGCACCAGTTCAAATGTTAGAAAATGCCACCCACAAGTTTATTGAACATACCTAAAAAGTGTTCCGAAATCCATTCTCGGTACACCGGGCCTCAGAATCACGCACCATCAAATTTCGAAGACTGATAATAATCCTAATTAATTTATAAAGAATTAAATGGAATTTATAGGTCTTTAAATTCTCCCCACATTATATATTTTTATCCCCAAAATCTATAAAAAATCTAACAGAAAAAATGGGGGTACTGAGCACGTATATGAGCCTCCCACTCCCATGTGATCTCCTAGAGATTCCCCTGCTGCCAAAAAACTCACACTAGAGGAATTGACCACCCAGGAAAGACCCAATTATTTCAACCCTCTATCTCCACTGGTAACTCCTCAAACATCACCCATCGTTGATGTCTATCTCACCCCAGCTGATAACGTGCAATGGGTCATGCAATTACTTCCTCAACTACAACACATGGAAAACATTATGCACCCGGTTCATCTGTGGGGGAAGATCTAGATAGTACGCCACCTCACCTACTTTACTGAGGATTTGTAAGGGTCTGATGAACCTCAAAGAAAGTTTTTCTCCCCTACCAAACCTCTATAATCCTCATCGGGGTGATATCTATAGGAAGACATAGTCTCCCTACCCAAACTCCAAGGGTCTCCACATCCTATCAGCATAAGACTTTTGTCAGATATGTGTAGTATTCATCTACTCCTGGATGATCTCCACATTCTCTGTGGTAGCTGGTACCAATTTTGGACCCATAATTACTGACTCCCCTGGGTCTGTCTAAAAAATAGGTGATCTACATGGTCGCATGTACAAGGCCTCAAATGGAGCCATGTCGATAGTGGAGTGAAAAATATTATTGTATGAAAACTCCACTAGGGGCAGGTGGTCCTCCCAACTATAGCATAAATTGATGACACAAGCAAGAAGCGTGCCCTTGTGTGTCTGTATGGTAATCTTTGTCTGAACATGTATCTGAGGGTTAAAGGTAGTGCCAAAGTGTAGATGAGTCCTGAATTCCACCTTCAATCCCTTCCACAAGTGGGATGTAAAATGTGCATCGCGATTTGAGATGATCATCGATGGAACCCTATGAAGCCACACAATCTTTTACACGTAGAGGCATCCCAATCCCTATACTGATCCCAACACTTGGATGGGTAGAAAGTGGGCCAACTTGGTCAGTCGATCAATGATCACCCATATTGAATCATGGCCCCTGGACGTACATGGTAGCCCTATCATGAAGTCCATGGAGATACCATCCCACTTCCACCCTGACACCTCAGGTGGCTAAGCTATGCCTACTAGTACCAGATGCTTGACTTTCACTTGCTGACAAGGAAACAAGACATAAACTATGCCACTTCTTTCTTAATAGCTTTCCAAATGTACCCGCACACTATGGTTCCCACTGATAGGAGGGGAAACGCTAGGTGGAGTCACCGTTTCAAACCAAATGGACATTCGTCCGTTCGGGAGGGAGAGTCGACCCCCTGTGTGGCCTGATGGGGCACACCCTTCCATGGTAGGATGAGTAGGTCCACAGTCTAGTGGGATGAGCATGTAGCCTAGCTAGTTTAGTCTAGGCCGGGTTGGACCCAGATCGGGTCCGGTCGGCCCATGTCTGGGCGGGTCGAACCGGACCCGGACCCTTTTCAGCCCAGATATGCTTAAAAGGCCACATCTCACAAACTAGACATCTGTTTGATGAACCATTTATGGCAATGGAATCCTTATAATGAGACTATCCTTTTGAGATGCTCCGCTTGAGTTTTGGAGAAAGTTGGAGTAAGACCGGGTTGGATCGAACCTGAATTCAACCGGGGCCTCAGTACTAAAACACTTATAACTCACAAACCAGATATCTGATTGACGCACCGTCTATCACGTTCGAACACTTACGACATGTAGGTCCTTTAGGTTACTCCTTTTAAGAACTTCTTGCTATTTGAGGAAATACTGATATCTTGAGTGGCAGATTCTATGGAACTCAACTGCATCGAGTGCGGGAATCATGTGGCTGGCTATTAATTAGAGTGAGACCATGTATGGATCAACATCATAGAGACCCTATGTGCATCAACACAATAGGGACCTTGTGTGGATAAAAATCATTGAAACATTGTATGGGCAACATCATATTGACCATGTGTGGATCAGAATCATGGAGACCCTATGTGGATTAGCATCATAGCGACTATGTGTGGATCAGCATCATAGCGACCCTGTGTGGATCAGCATCATAGTGACCCTTTGTGGATCAGAATAATAGGGAACCTATGTGGATAAACATCATAGTGACCTTGTGTGGATCAGCATTCTAGTGACCCTGTGTGAATCAGTAGTGTGTGACCCAATGAGGACCAACCTTAGAGTGGCCCATCATGGATCAATGACATACGACCCTCTGTGGATCAACAATGGAACAAATCCTTTGTGGTTCAGTTATGGAAACTTCCTAATAGAATAAAATGATATATCTTAAGACTAATCATATTTATTCATAATCTTTGAGTTGTATACCTAGTTTGATCAGAGTATTTTGATTTGTGATTTGAGATTGAGATCATGCTTTGTATATTTTCCATTGTGGAATTCTGGGAGACCATCAGGGGTCTTGGGGACCCTACTGGGTATTTCTATACACACCCATGTATGGTATTCTCCCATACCTTGTTGTGTTTTGTGCAGATGATGGATAGCTAGACTGAGAATTGAGGAGTCATGGCTTGACGATGCTCAGAGGTGATTGAAAGATAGTTTATGGAGGTGACTGGTAGATGTGGAGAGTTATGATGATGAGATGTACCTACCCATTAGGTAGGAACCGTGGAAGACAACCTCATGAGTTTTTTCCCCTTCTTTTTACTTCTATTTTAGTTGGGCATGTATTCTGGATCCTTTACTTTGAGTGCGTACTTTTACACTAAGTGGGGTGTTTTAGTTGTGGTTGTACCATTCTTCTTCCATTTTGTTTTTCTTTTGTGTAGCATGACCTATCTATGTGTGTACAGGTTTTGAGGAAATGACTTCCCATTTTAGGGATATGCCTTTCTGGTGCTAATCTCCAACCCCTGGCCTATGGAAGGGGAGCTTGGGGTAGTCACGACATAAGCCCTGTGGGATGGGTCATGACTAAGTGGTATCAATGGTGGTCAGTTCTACCAGAAGTACTAAGAGACTATGTTTTAAATGGATAAATAGTGTTTAAGTGTCTTGTGTTTGGGTTTTAGTTCAGGGAGTCAAGTGTCGGTGTAGTGGCTGATGTATCGATTTACCAGGACCCTAAATTCTGATTTCCTACTAGGTACATAAAAACACCAGTTGTGTGTGTTTTAAAAATGTTGATTTATTTTTTGATCTCTTTGAGTTAGCTCACCATGTATAACTTATTAACCGTGGTTCATCTTGATTCTCTTTAAAGATGCATCAACATAGACATCCATCCATGATTATAATGTGTGACCACGAGGATGGTCCACAATGTGATGAGGCTTTAGTACAAGGACTGTTCCCTAAGATGGTACCATCGGGAAGTGTCCCAGTGATACCACTTCCCGTTGGTCAGTAGTTACTACCAGCGCTACTGGTAGAGGACACATATAGGCTCGGTTCCTTACATGAGTTTCAGTGAAAGATACCCCTCAGGTTCTAAGGTGAGCCCAACTCACATGCGGATAAGGACTCACTTGCGGTGGTGACTGAGTTCCCATCTAGCCAAGGAACCATTAGATCATATGGTGGTCCTAGCAGTGAGCATTATATGTGTCTCATCATGGCGATGATAGAGTTTAGATTACCCCTCTCTTAATACAAGGTGACCTTTTCTGTGGAAAAATCTTTAGAACCTTCCTCAGAGAAGTGGGTCTCTTTACATGAAAAGATAAGGGGTTTGTGTTCCCAAGAGCTTCTATTGTTTCAAAAGGATGACATGACGTTAATTGAGTATTCATCGAGGTGTACCGACCATTATAGGTAATAGATGAATATGATACGACCAGTACTTCAAGGATCAGACATCTAAGCGAGATGAGTTTAGGGACATACGAGCTAGTACTATTTCTATATGAATTTCTAATTATGTTAGGGTGACAGAGAGATCCTTTGTGGTTGAAAATTATTTGGCTAAGTAGATGCAGCCAGTGAATGTCAATAGTGGGAAAGTAGGAAACCGATGTCAGTCTTAGAGACATAGACATGTAAAAATTTTCGATAAGAGGGAGTGATAGGGAATAATGAATCTATAGAGAAACATACGTGGAAGGGGATCTATGAGGGCAATAGGAAGTGTTGTAAATTTTGACATGTTATAACCACCACCCTAATGTGGTCCCCATTATGATTAGGGGGATATAGGATAGGGGAAGGGAGTAGCTGCATGCAGTCAAGGAGTGTGACCAAAGGGCTCCTTGTATGATTCAAGGTATAGTCTGTGTCTACTACCAGCTGCCATAATTAATAGACATAGGTACTAATCATTCCTTCTTTCCATGAATCTTATTCAGGACCTAGATTTTTCGGTTCAACCATTGACTTGATGGAGATACCTATGAGAGGAGACTCCATAATCACACTTATGATGACAGTGTGATCTGACCCTTTAGGCGAGTGTTTCTATTGGAACCTCTTGGTGGCAACGTCGAGGCCTTATGATGTTAGTTTTAGTATGGACTAGTCATCCACAGTTTAGGATCATATTGAGTGTTTTAGGAAAAAAGGTTGTGATATATCTACAGTGTTGGAATGGGGTTTTCCTTGATTGGTGAAAAAGGAAACCCAGGAAGCACCAGTTAAACTCATGCATGGGAGGGTGCATCCGATCACTCTTGAGTCGACCAACAGTGCCCTTGTGGAAGCATGTGTTTTGAGTTTTTTGTTCCCAATAGTAGTGGCCGAGTGTAGGAACATTCTTTCAAAATATCTTTCCAGGATTACCTCCCCATAGAGAAAGTGTCTTCTGTATAGACTTGTACCCAAGGATGACACCAATATCTACAACGACATATCGGATGGTCCCCATGGAGCTCCAGGAGATGAGAGTATAGTTGGGAGAATCATTTACTGTCTACTCCTATCAAAAGAGTCTCAGGTATAGAATCTCACAAAAGGAGCTAACCCTGAGACAACAGCGATGGATGGAGTTCCTCCAGGATTATGACTTTGAGATATTCTATACTCTCAGGAAGGGAAATGTGGTGGAAGATGCACTCAGCATGATGTCTGGACTACAGTTGCTGAGTGAGGTTACAGAGTATCTTGTTGCGTTATAGATATCCTTTGTGGATAGTGATAGATAAGATTACCTCTAGAATATGCTAGTGAATCCCCCACTCCTTCAGTGAGTCAGGGAGGCATAGCATGGGGATGTTGACTGCGAGGCTTGATGTACTCAGATATCCTTAGGACGAGCTCCTGAAGAATTTTTTGATAGTGGGGAGTAAGTCATCCTTTTCAGAGGATGCACCATGGTACCAGTGACGCTATAAAAGGAGGTGTTGAGAGAGTTCCAAACACCCCCTTGGGCAGTACATCCTAGTGTGGAGAAGATGTACTTGTACCTACGTCATCAGTACTAGTGGCCAGGGATGAAGAAAATAGTGGTAGAGTTCATTTTAGGATGTCTCTTTTGCCAGAAAGTGAGAGGCGAACACCGGGTTCCAGCAGGCTTGACTCATCCACTTGAGTTACAAATAGTGGTTGTGGGATGTCATTTCCATGGACTTCATAACAGGTATACCACATACATTTAGGAGCCACAATTCCATCTGGGTGATTGTTAACTGACTCATCATGTCAGCCCACTTCCTACCCATCTGAGAGAAGAGATCAGTAGATGGCTTCAGACGCCTCTATGAAAAAGAGATATTATTGCTTCATGAGGTGCCATTGAGGATCGACTCAAATCATGAAGCTCTTTTTAAATCCTATTTGTGGAAGGGATTACATTAGGAATTCAGGAATCAACTACGCTTTAGCACCGCCTTTCATCCTTAGACATATGGTTAGACAGAGCGGACAATATAGACGCTTGAGGAAATGTTTCTTGCTTACATCCTTGATTTTTTACATAGTTGGGAGGACCACCTACCCCTGGTGGAGTTTGTGTACAACAATAGTTATCACTCCACCATCAGCATGAAAACGTTTGAGGCCTTGTATGGGTGACCATGCAGATCACCTCTATGCTAGACAAACCCAAGGGAGTCAGCACTTATGGGTCCAGAGTTTGTATGGGCTACCCCTCAGAAGGTGCAGATCATCCAAGAGCGGATGAAAACTGCACAGAGCTAGAATAAGTCTTATGCCGACAGGAGACGGAGGCCCTTTGTGTTCAAGGAGGGAGACCATGTATGACAACCCTGCTTTTATTACAAACATAAACATGATTTATTACATAAACTATTCACTTGATACGTCATGGATGATCGAGAGGTCTAGTGTCTTTGGGGCTTAGGATCATTACATAAAAACTTAAACACATGAAATACAACATCTTTATTGAAAACTTCCTTTACATGACCACTACATTTCCTCATACTTAGCATTGCATGGGATAACCTGAGGACATGCATAAGAAAAGGGGTGAGCTATAAATCCCAGTAAGGGAATAAACATGGAATACATGAGGAGTACAATACATGTTAGAAAATAGGTATATCAATAGAGAAAAATAGAAACATGCACATAAAGGCATGATAAATCATGATAATCATAACATGGAAATGTGGAAACAACACTTAACATGGAATTAGCATGAGCCAAGGCTCATTGCACATGGAGCATGAGTAAATCCTCATTGCACATGAAGCACGAGTAAACCCTCATTGCACTTGAATTAGCATGATTCAATACTCATTGCAGATGATGTATCATGATAATATACTTTACCCAATGCAATGGAGCGCTATAAGGGCACACCCTTCTTAAACATTTCATTTCATACATAAGTGTGCCACATGGATCATAAAACATGGATTCATAAAACATAATCATTTATTCCACGATAAAGGAATGTGGAATTCATACACGAAACTTTATAATAAATAAGTAAATGTACATAAAGGTGAATACCCTTGATGGAGAAATGGGCATGGTAATCACTACACAATGGCATTGGCTTAGAAAATCGGTGCGATTTCGGCAGCGTAACAATGTGACATAAGAATTAATTAAAACGGTCGATGAGATAGAAAGGGTTTCCTCATCATATTTACATGGAATTTACAGTAATAAGGTAATATAGATACATTTCCCAACAATTATAATGGAATTAATATTCATGATACAAAATTATTGCTTGAATGTAAATGAGGAGAGAGAAGTTCCTTTCCAAATTTTGGCATAGTAACGGGAGTACATGGGAGGCATATAATGAGAGATAAAGGGGTCTCCCATCATTCAAACATAAAAAGGGATGTATGAGGGAGTTTCGAGACCATACCCCAACATTCATAATTGAAATTAAATGGAAAAAACAACTTAAATAAAATTATAGAAAAATGAGAAAGGAAGAAACAACCCTTACTTGCAAGTGTGCTTCCAAAGGCTTGAGAGAGGCTTGATAGAGGCTTGAGATAGGCTTCTTGGGGGCTTAGGGCACCTTTGTAGGATTATAGTGAGAGTAGGGTAGAGTTTGGACAAACTCAAATGGATTTTATTGAGGGGGATGTGGGAGCTTGGGTGGGTTTATATAGGAAAGGTGAGGGAATTCTTTATTATTTAGGTTTGAGGCCCCTTATATTAAATTAATCAAACCATACCATGGGTTTTTCCCATGTTTTTTGGGAAAGGGAAGAGTAAATAAATATTTTATAAGTCCAAGTCTGAAATTATTAAAATAATAGGGTTACTTATGTGGAGGTGAGTCACACTCCCATGGAAAACAATTTAAAAAGACAAGGTGTTTAATAAGTCTTGAAGGGTCCGTTAATGCTTTGAAAAGTAAGTCAAACAAACCCAAAATCACATAATTAAAATGGTAAAACATATATTGGCCTAACATAAAGCTTATAGTATTTTATTAAATCACTATTGTGTTATTATGATGTCATAATACACATTATATATTTAAACGGTATTTAATTTTTACCCAGAAATTTGACTGTCTCAGAAAATTATGAAAAATTCACCATTGGATAATTTCAATGTCCTAATTCCAGAAATATCATTTATTTTATCTTAATAATTTTCTAAATATGTTAATTTTCACTTTTAAAATAATAACCATCATTTATCGAAAATTCATGGGTTTTGACAGAAATGGCTTTCAAACTATAATAAAAATTATAATTGCATTCATAAAATTATATAATCATTTATATATAATAAAATTAATTTAATAATAATAATAATAATATTTTATTAAAATATTATTTAATTCAAAAATTTCTTAATTTAATAAAATAGATTTCTTAATTAAATAATAACTTAAAACACTATTTGTACTTTAAAAACTATTTAAAATGTATCAATAATAACAAGAAGGTATATTAATTATTATACATAAAGAAAATAATATACATGAACATATTACTAGCAATTTGTTACATAACCCCTTAAAACAGCCACATAAGACCAAAGGGTAAGGTTTATGATGGTGACAGACTCTTGGGGTGGCTCAGATAACATCACTCGAGTGGTAATCTCTATCAACTTCCTCTTTTCTCGTAGATGGTCCCGTTCGAGCTTGACATGATGAAGCTCAGCTTGGGCTTGGTCAAGAGCGAAGCCTAAGGATGCCACCTCTTTTCTGAGCTCCAACAAATGGGCTTCGTTTGGAGCAATTATACTGGATGAGGCCATCACTTCTTTTGTCTGAATAAATTGGATTTGTTAAAGCCCTATATTTATACTAATCATGTGATCACTGTTCAATGACTATAAAAGTAACAGTCACAATTCTTAACATAAAACCAAAGAAGATGAAATTTTATATAATTTTTTTACATAAAGAGGCATTTAACTAGATCAAGAGGGATTTCCATTAATGAAAATTTGGGTCGTTGCAATATTCCCCCCATAAGAAATTTTACCCTCAAGATTTCCTTTTTCCCACACTAAAATAGGTGTGGGTAAATCAGCTTCATCATTTCCTCTGATTCCCTAGTTGCTTCTTCCAACTTGTTGTTTTGCCACAACACCTTGACAAGGGGCATTGTCTTATTTCATAGAACTTTTTCTCTACGATCTAAGATCTTCACTGGTTTCTCCTCATAAAAGACCATCCTCTAATTGTACCACCTCAAAAGAGAGTACATGTGAAGGGTCTGGTATGTACTTCCTTAAGAGGGACACGTGAAAGACATAATGTACTTTGTCCATGGTAGGTGCAAGTACTAGTCGATAGGCCACAGCCCCGACACAATCAAGAATCTTGAAGGTGCCGATATACCTTGGACTTAACTTCCCTTTCTTTCCAAACCTCATGACCTTATTCCACGGAGATATGGGTAGAAAAACCATGTCTCTAACTTTAAACTCAAGGTCTCATCGACGATTATCTGCATAACTCTTCTATCGACTCTGGGCTGCCTTAATATGCTGCTGAATAGCTTTCACCTTCACCACCATTTCCTCGACCATTTCCGGTCCAAGCAGCTTACGTTCATCGACGTCATCCCAACACACTGGTGTTCTACACCTTTTCCCATACAGGGATTCATATGGTGCCATTTGGATGCTCAAGTGTAAATTTTTATTATAAGAGAACTCAACTAGAGGAAGATGTTGATACCATCCTCCTTTAAAGTACATTGAGCACGCTCTCAACATGTCCTTAAGTGTTTGGATAGTCTGCCCAGATTGGCCATTGGTTTGAGGATGATAGGCTGTACTGAAGTTCAGTTCAGTATTCAGAGCAGGTTGAAGACTCTTCCAAAACTTAGAGGTGAATCTTGGATCTTGGTCAGACACAATAGATAGTGGCACTCCATGAAGCCTTATCACTTCCCTAATATATATTTGTTCCAGTTGATCCAATGAGAAATCATCCCGAATAGCAATGAAGTGTGCAGTCTTTGTAAGACGATCCACAACAACCAAGATTTCATTGTTGCCTTTGGATGTCCTTGGAAGTCCGGGGACCAAGTCCATGGTGATGTTCTCCCATTTCCATTCTGGTATGGGCAATGGTTGCATCATCCCCTTTGACTTCGGCCTCTCTGCCTTCACTTTTCGGCACACCAGGCACATTGATGTATATTCAGCAATCTCCCTTTTCGTATTATCCCACCAAATGTTTTCTCAGAGATCTTGATACATCTTTGTCCTCCTTGGGTGAATAGGGAAATTTGAACTATGTGCATCACCCAAAAGATCTTTCTTCAGCTCCGGACTTTATAGAACACATATTCTTTTCCCAAATCGTACAATTCCTTCTTCATTAACATTAAACTCAAAGGTTTTCCCTTTTTTGATAGCTTCCACTTTTTCCTGAATTCCCACATCATCCTGTTGAGCATCCTTTAACCTTTCCAAAAAAGATGGTTGAGAAATAATTTGTGAAAGGATTGATGATGTTCCCTTATTTATGATTCCCATGTCTATCTTCATCAAGTATAAGAAGATTGGATCCCTCCCAATTCTCATCATTGATAGAATCACTGGGTCCTTTCTACTTAGGGCATCTTCCACCTTGTTCGCTTTCCCAGGGTGGTAATGTATTGAACAGTCATAATCCTTGATGAGCTCTATACATCTTCTCTGGTGCATATTATGCTCTTTCTATGTGAATATATATTTAAGACTCTTGTGTTCAGTATATCTCACATTTATCCCCTTAGAGATAATGCCTCCAGATTTTCAAGGAAAAGATCACCACTGCCAACTCCATATCATGTGTTGGATAGTTTCGCTCATGGATTTTCAACTACCTTGAGGCATAGGATATCACTTTATCATTCTACATCAGCACACAGCCTAAGCCCTTTTTCGAAGCATCACTGAATACCACAAAAAGTTCCCCACTTGTGGGTAAAGTGAGAACATGTTCAGTGATAAGCCTCCTTTTCAACTCCTTGAAGTTTTCTTTGCATTCATCACTCCAAGAAAAATTTACTCCCTTTCGAGTTAGCTTGGTAAGAGGGTTGGACAATCATGAGAAATTTCTCACAAATCGTCGATAATATCCAGCTAACCCCAAGAAGCTACTGATATCCGTTGCCGATGTTGGCCTCGTCCATCCCTCAATTGCATATATTTTGGATGGATCCACAGATATCCCATTTCTTGTGATGATATGGCCCAAGAATGAGACTTCCTTCAACCAGAACTCACACATTCTGTACTTTTCATACAGCTTCTCCTTGCGCAAAGTCTCCAGTACAGTTCTTAAATGCTCTTCATGATCCTCCTTGGTTTTATAGTATATTATAATATCATCTATAAAGACTTCCAAAAATTTGTCTAGGTAATCTATAAAGACTATATTCATCAAGTCCATGAAGATTGATGGAGCATTGATGAGTCCGAAATGCATTACTAGGAATTCATAGTGCCCATATCTTGTACGAAAAGCAGTCTTGGGGACATCTTCCTTCTTCAACATTACTTGATAATATCACGACCACAAATCTACCTTGGAGAAGCATTGTTCTCCACATAGCTAATAAAATAAGTCATTGATCCGTGGTAGATGATATTTGTTCTTTATCGTGATTTTGTTAAGTTCACGATAATCGATGCAAAGCTGTGTTGACCCATCCTTCTTCTTGATGAAGAGGACTGGTGCACCCCATGGTGAAGCACTTGGGCGTATAAACCCTTTATCTAGATTCTTCTGTAGTTGTTTCTTCAGCTCTTCAAGCTCTATGACAGCCATTATATATGTATTCTTGTATATTTTTAGCGGCCCTGGTATAAGTTCAATTGAGAATTCAACATCTCTTCTAGGAGTAAGACTGGGCAGTTCCTCGGGAAACACTTCAGCGAATTCCCTCACAATAAGTATTTCTTAAAGGGTAGTTTCTTCCTTGGACTCAATCATCTGAGCCAGATACGTGTGCTCATAGGGCAGTAATATCCATTCTTGAGATGAAGGAGCTAAAAGAGATTCATCTTCTTCCATACACTTGTAAAGAATCGGGGGTTGATTATCCATATGGAGTGTGATTTCCCTCTCCTGAATATTTATGTTGGCTCTATATAAGGAATTCCAATCCATTCCAAGAATTGCATCAAATTCCAACAGAGGGAGTATGACAAGGTTCATTGGGAAATTCAATCCACAGATTATAATAGTGTAGGACTTATATTCATGGGATGCAATGATTTCCCCATTTTCTGTACTCACCGACATCTTCACTTTCATGATTTGTGGTGGTGTTGGGATTGTTCTACTAAACTTTTAAGATATAAAAGAATTCATAGAACCTGAATAAAAAAGTAAGTTCGCTATTCTTGAATGAATAACTAGAGTACCTGTCACCACATCGTTTTCGGGGTTCGCTTCGGTAGAAGTGATGACAAGAGCTCTTCCTTCCTTCCTGGGAGGTTGTTGGTTTCCTCAAAAAACCCTTGGTTTAGGGCACTAATTTGAAATATTCCCCGGTTCTTTGCAGTTGTAGCAATGAACAATGCGTTAAGGTTCGAACGGAGTGTTCCTCTCCTCTGTCGCAGCTGCGGGTCTTTCTTGCTGACAGTTTACAACTAGGTTCCCTTCTCTTCCACACCTAAAGAATTTCCTCATCCCCTTGAGGCAATTTCCAGGGTGCTTCTTTCAGCACTTTTGGAAAGTGGGGTGCTGGATCTTCTTAGCACCATTGGATTTATCCATCGGACTGCTAGCATTGAATTCCACCTTATGCTTCTTGTCCCCATGATACCCCTGTGATTCCCCAATCTCCATTTCGACCTTGAGGGCACATCGGACAATTTCCTCATAGCTTTCGAAGTCACAGATCGATAATGCTTTTCGCAGGCTAGGCTTCAGCCCACCAAAGACGTGTTCAACCTTGCATTCAGGGGTAACCACAAAGCCGGAAGCATATCATGCAAGCCTTGTGAAGTTTTCCTCATATGCACCAACATATTATTCTTCTTTTTGCTTGAGGTAAAGTAAGTCCCTTTCCATCTTAAACCGGAGGGTGCACAGAAAATATTTATCGAAAAACATCTTCTGGAAATTCTTCCATTACAACGCCTCGATCTCCTCCTCAGGCTTCTTATTTTTTATCAACGTCCACCATTGATCAGCTTCACCCTCCATACAATAAGCCTCCAAGAGAACCTTCTCTTGTTCAGAACATTGAAGGATTGAAAAGATATTTTCAATGGAGTTGATCCATTGTTCAGCGATCATGGGATCAGATGACCCACTAAAATTAGGAGACCTTTGTCTCATGAAGCTCTCGATAGCGACTTGTTCTTTATTAGGGGGGTTGAATATTCCCTTTGACCCGTGTTTCTATTCAATTCTTGAGTTATCTCAAAGAGAAGTGCGACAATGTTCGCGATTCCCGCTCTTATTGGATTGGGAATCTCATTAGTATAGTCATCACACTGATATTCAAATCGGTTGTTAGCCTGAGTCCTCCTATTACCAACCATTGGCTGGAATAAAAGGAAATTTAGGGGGTAACACATAAAGGGTAATCCAAAGACAAAATTTGATTACTTATAAATAAACTTTTATTTCCTTAACTCATGAGTCTATAGGCTTCAATCTATACTTTTCATGCCCAACTTTCTAACATATATTCTTAGGGGAATTTTTTCTAATTCCCTTAATAAGGGTTCATACTAAGCTTGTGAATTTATCAAAACATATCCCTCGGGAGTGTCGTAACCAAGAGTGCAGCAAGGCCCGTTGTCGTGCACTAGTTACCGTTCGAGTCTAACTCAAAGCGGTTTTTTCAGGTTTTATCCCTAAGATACATCTATTCCAGAGTCGCCTCTACCTGCTCATATCCAGATAGGGATGTATTTTCTTGATAAACCACTTACTCCGTACTTACCAAAACTTAGGGATGTTTTTATTATACTTAGTCTTGTCTCTAAGGCTTTACTAGGGTTTTATAATCCTAATCCCAAAAATAACTAAACCTATCCTCTGATACCAACTATGACAACCCTGATTTTATTACAAACATAAACATGATTTATTACATAAACTATTCACTTGATTCATCATGGATGATAGAGAGATCTAGTGTATTTGGGGAGTAGGATCATTAATTAACAACTTAAAACATGAAATACAACATCTTTATTGAAAAATTCCTTTACATGACCACTATATTCTCTCATACTTAGCATTGTATGAGATAACCTGAGGACATGCATAAGAAAATGGGTGAGCTATAAATCCCAGTATGGGAATAAACATGGAATACATGAGGAGTAAAATACATTTTAGACAATAGGAATATCAATAGAGCACAAGAGAAACATTCACATAAAGGAATGTTAAAGCATGATAATCATAACATGGAAATGTTGCAACAACACTTAACATGGAATCAGCATTAGCCAAGGCTCATTGCACATAGAGCATGAGTAAATCCTCATTGCACATGAAGCACAAGTAAACCCTAATTGAACTAGAATTATCATGAGTAAATACTCATTGCACATGATGTATCATGATACTATACTTTACCCAATGCATTGGAGCGCTATAAGGGCGCCCCCTTCTTAAACATTTCATTTCATGCATAAGTGTGCCACATGGATCACAAAACATGGATTCATAAAACATGATAATTTATTCCATGATAAATGAATGTGGAATTCATACATGAAACTTTATAATCAATATGTAAATGTGCATAAAGGTGAATACCCTTTATGGAGAAATGGGCATGGTATTCACTACACAGTGGCATTGTCTTAGAAAATCGGTGCGATTTCAGCAGCGTAATGGCATGACATAAGAATTCATAAAAATGGTTGATGAGATAGAAATGGGTTCCTCATCATATTTACATGTAATAGACAGTAAGGAGTCCATATAGATACATGTCCCAACAATTTTAATTGAATTTAGATTCATTATTCAAAAGTATTGCTTGAATGTAAATGAGGAGAGGTGTTCCTTTCGGAATTTTGGAATAGTAACAGGTGTACATGGGAAACATCTAATGAGAGAGAAAGGGGTATCCCATCATTCTAAAATAAAGAGGGAAGTATGAGGGAGGTGAAAAACCATACCCCAAAATTCATAATTGAAATTAAATGGGAAAAACAACATAAAAAAAATTGGACAAAAATGAGAAAGGAAGAAAAAACCCTTACTTGGAAGTGTGCTTCCAAAGGCATGAGAGAGGCATGAGAGAGGCTTGAGAGATGCTTCTTGGGGGCTTGGGGCACCTTGGAAGGATTCTAGAGAGAGTAGGGCAGAGTCTGGATGAACATAAAAGGCTTTGAGTGAGGAGGAAGTGGGAGCTTGGGTGGGTTTATATAGGAAAGGTGAGGGAATTCCTTATTATTTAGGTTTGGGACCCCTTATATTAAACTAATCCAAACCACAAACCATCCCATGGGTTTTTCCCATGTTTTTTAGAAAAGGGAAGAGTAAAACAATATTTTATAATTACAAGGTCCAAACTTCTTAAAATAATAGGGTTGCTTATGTGGAGGTGAGTCACACTCCCATGGAAAACAATTTAAAAAGGAAAGGTGTTTAATAAGTCTTGAAGGGTCCATTAATGCTTTGAAAAGTAAGTCAAAAAAACCAAAAATCACATTATTTTAATGGTAAAACATATATTGGCCGAACATAAAGCTTATAGTATTTTATTACATCACTATTGGGTCATTATGATGTCATAAACCACATTATATATTTAAACGATATTAAATTTTTACCCAAAAATTTGACTGTCTCAGAAAATTATAAAAAAATCACCATTGGATAATTTTGACGTCCTGATTCTAGAAATATCACTTATTTTATCTAAATAATTTTCTAAATATGTCAATTTTCACTTTTAAAATAAAAAACAACATTTATCGAAAATTAACGGGTTTTGACAGAAATGGATTTCAAACCTTAATAAAAATTATAATTGCATGCATAAAATTATATGATCATTTATATATAATAATATTAATTTAATAATAATAATAATATTTTATTAAAATCTTATTTAATTCAAAAATACCTTAATTTAATAAAATATATTTCTTAATTAAATAATAACTAAAAACACTATTTTTAGTTAAAAAACTATTTACAGTGTATCTATAATGACAAAAAGGTATATTCATTATTATATACAAAAAAAATTATATACATGAACATATTTCTAGAGATTTGTTACATAACCCGTTAAAAAAGCCGCATAAGACCTAAGGGTAAGGAGTGTGATGGTGATAGACTCTTGGGGTGGCTCAGATAACATCGCTCGACAGGTAATATCTATCAACTTCCACTTTTCCCATAGACGGCCTCGTTCGATCTTGACATGATGAAGCTAAGATTGGGCTTGGTCAAGAGAAAATCCTAAGGATGTCACCACTTTTCTGAGCTCCGAAAAATGGGCTTCATATGGAGCAATTCTACTGGATGAGGCCATTGCTTCTTTTTTCTGAGTAAATTGGATTTGTTAAAGCCCTATATTTATACTAATCATGTGATCATTGTTCAACGGCTATAAAAGTAATGGTCACAATTCTTAACATAAAACCAAAGAAGTTGACATTTTATATTAACATTTTACATAAAGAGACATTTAACTAAATCAAGAGGGATTTCCATTAATGAAACTTTGGGTCGTTACACCATGTCTTCCTAAAGGTCTCACCCCAAAGAGGGTTGTAGAGATTTGGCCATGGAGGAAAGCTATCTCTAAGGTTCATCAAACCTTTTTAGAACCTCATCAGAGTAAGCGAGGTGGCATACCACCTAGATCTTCCCCCACAAATGCACCAGGTGCATAATGGTTTCCATGTGTCATTGCTAAGGAGGTACGTTAATGATACATTACAAGTTATAAACTTGGGAATACTGGACATTGATGATAAGGAGAAGTTAGCAGAGTTCTTGATAGAGATAGAGGACCGATAGGAGCAGGTCCTTTATGGGAAGTCAATTCTTATGGTGCGGTTTCGGTGGAACCAGAGTTCAAAATAGGTATACAACTTTGAGTTCAGGAATAAATATGAGTAGTCTTACGATATATCATATTATTCCATTTCGAAGTTTCCAAAACTTAGCCATGAAAGAGGTGTTCCATTGTCGATCCACACAGGTTTGTAAATCACTGATCCACAAAGGGATTCTCAAAGGCTCGTCTTCATCGGGTCGTGCACTACTGGTCCACACAGGGCCACTACAATGTTGATCCACACAGGGTCGCTATTATGCTGATCCACATAGGGTTGCTAAATGCTTATCCACATAGGGTCGCTAAGATACTAATCCACACAGGGTCTCTAAGATGTTGATCCACACAGGGTCACAAATATTCTGATCCACATTGGGTCGCTATGAATACTGATCCACATAAGGTCTCTATGATTATGATCCACACAGGATCACTAGATGCTGATCAACATAGGGTCGCTACTCAGATAATGGCCAACCACAAGATTCCTCACACTCATTGTGCTTGATTTCTGAAGTATCTTATCCTCTAGATATCAGTCATGCCTCAACTGTAATGAATTTCCATAAAGGTGTAACCCAAAGGACTGCCATGTCGTAAGGGTTCCAATGCAACTAACGGCCTATCAACCAGACACCCGTTCTGTGAGTTATTGGCATTTTAGTACCGAGGGCCCGGTTGGATTCAGGTACGATCCAACCCGTCCATACTCCAACATTCTCAAAAACTCAGGTGAAGTATCTAAAAAGGACCATCTCACTCCAAGGATCCTAGCGTTGTAGATGGTTCCTCAAACAGATGTATGGTTCAAAAGATATGGCTCTTTAAGCAAAACTGGGCCCGAAAGGGGTCTAAGTCGGGTCGACCTGACCCGACATGGGACAGGCTGCAGCGGGCTCAGCCCGCTGGGCTGCGGATCGGCCCGTCACCCGCCCTGGATGGGTTGGGCCGCATCGGTTCGGCCCGCTGGCTAGTGCAACCCATGTGGGGGTCACGTGGTCCGCCTCCCAAATGGCTCAAAGACTTATTCATCTCTGTGATTGGTGGTGCCAGGTGGTGCCTCCTGGTTATATGTGGGACCCAAAGGGAGTGGGTCCCCTCCCATCACCACGACTTCAAAGCCGCGACCTCCACCACCATGGCGTGCGACGGTGCACCGCCTCCCGCCTCCATGGCCAGTCGAGAGCTGGCAGCTTGTTCATCCACCATCACACTGAATGGCACTGCCCTCATCTACTATCGGTGTGAAATGGTTGCTGCCTTTTCCGTCGGCTCTAGTTGCTGGTGCCGCACTGGCCGGTCTTCCGCAGGCCACCGGGTGAGCTTCGGGGGTCCGTTCTTTCTTCCAGATGCACGCACAACCATACTGGAATGCCTCCATCATTGCGTGCCTCCTGGTTTCTACTTTCTATCATGTTGAAATTCGTCCCAAAAATAAAACATCAAGAAACGAAGTGGAGGAGGGTCCAAGCCTTCTTCATTTGGCCCGAGCCCTCTGTTTTAACATCATATCAAGTGGTAGAAATTTTAATTCATCAAATATAACATTAATAACAAACCCCATACCATGAAATTATTTGGGGACATCACGGTGGTGGAGGGTGAAGATTCCTTATCCATAGAAGCCGCTGGTGTTCGTCAATCTTAATTCAATCCCTTGAACGATGTACAAGCTTTTCTTTCCTCGTCAATTGAAGTCGCTGAGTCACTTTGTCAAAGGTTCCTCACAACCTTACCAAAAACCAACACTCTAGATTCAATTAAATAGATTGAAGAATCAACAGAGTTTCACAACAATTATGTGGTTAATTTATAAACCGCATTTATTGTTTCCACATCGTGGTTACAAAAACCAAGAGTCAATCCATTTAATGGCTTGGCAACTCAATGATCCCGCCACCACTGGTCAACCACTAGAGATAAATAAAATAACATTTTCATGTTATCTTATTCATTCGACATTTCATTTTTTTTAATGACAAAGAAAAACTACAACAAAGAAGAATATGACAAAGATGAATACAAAGAAAAACTAGCTAGGGGGCCTAAAGAAATTGAGAGGAATTGACCCCCCTAATCAAATTAACCCCCTCCGAATACAATTTCAAAGAACTAGAAAAACCAATGACATGATTACCTTGATCTGCCACCACTAATGAAGAAAGATAATCCGCCACTTTGTTTCCCTCTCGCCACACATGAGATATTCAAATGTTGGTGTTCTTGAGGATAGCTTTGAAATTCCTTATAGAGTAGGATATCGACCAAGTAGCTGGAATTTTACCATGTATTTCATCAAGAGAAATTAAAGAATCAGTTTCAACCTAGATGAGTATATTATTTTTTTGACCGTACAAAAAATACCCATCTACATGGCTTTGGATTCTTCTTGAATTGAATTTACCCTCCCAAAATACGTTGAATAGGAAAGTGGGACACTTCCCCCTGCATCATGAACCACCCCTCCTCCTTGAATATTACCTAGCAAGAAAGAACAATCAAAATTCAACTTCAAACATGTGTTTGGAGCCATCCACTGGACCCAATTCCCTCTTATTGCATTAACTGGCTAATGAATCATAGAAAAATTCCCCTGAAAGGATCTCAATAAAGGAGATTAAATCCATTTATTAAGACCATTAACCAGATCAATCAGTAGTGATCTCTTCCTCATAACAATGGACAATTCTATGGCATTAATACCTTCAAACCTAGCCTTGTTTCTTTCCCACCAGATGCACCAACAACATGCACTTAAGATTACAGCTCTGGCCATTTTTTCCTGTCCCTCAACTTTAATACCATGGAACCATATTTCTATAAAATACATTTCAGGAAGATCAATGGAAAATACCAGTAAACCCTTCAAATAATCTTCATACTGCTCTGGCCCAATCACTCTCAAAGAAAAGTGGATTAGTGTCTTCCTCCTTGAATAACTTGCAATAATGACATTTAGAAGCAAGGTTAATTCCTATCTTCATCACATTCTCATCAATAGTAATAGACTTGTTTCTTATTTTACATACTAGAAAGTTTAATTTAGTAGGAATAAAACTACACCATACCTTTTTATTCCAAGTATCAAGCTGCCCTTGAGGAGTCGAAATCTAGTTGAAGTCCTTTAAATAAAAATACATTGTATTGGAAGCAGTAAACACACACTTATCCATATCAGAATTTAAAATAATATCATCAAAATTCTATCTTTTGCCCTCATATAGAATTGCGTCAACAAAAATGAGATGTTCACTGGCCTCCTTGAAGAAAATCAATGGTACAGGACATCCCTAATAGCCCAAAATTGAACGTGCCCAATTATTTTATTATTCTTTTAAAATTCCAAAAAACTATATTTTTCTTCTGACTTACTGCGGTCAAAGTGAAGTCCCCCTTTATCAAATTCCGGCATCGTGAATTCATCTGTGTCCTCATATTTCAATTCTATGCACTGGTTCAAAAGTTAGAAAATTTCGCCCACACGTTTACTGAACGCACCTAAAAAAATCAAAAATCTGTTCCGGGCACACCGAACCTTGAAATCACTCGCTGTCAATTTTCATAGACTCGAAATAATCTCCATTAATTTTAAAGAAAATTTACATGTAATTTCGTAGGTGTTAAATTCTTCCCACTTTCAGTATTTTCATCCTCAAAAGCTACGACAAAACTAAGGGATGAAATAGGGGTACTGATCACATATCTGATCCTTTCTCTCCAATGTGCTCTCCTATAGATTCCCAGGCTGCCAAAAAAACTCACACCATAGGAATCGACCACCCATGAAGGACCCACTAATGTCGGTCATCTATATATACTGGGAAATATGCAAATACTTCCCATCATCAATTTCTAACTCGCCCAAGTTGATAAAGTGTGATGGGTCATGAACGTATCTTCTCAACTGCGACATATGGAAACCATTATGCACCCAGTGCATCAGTGGGGGAAGAGCTAGGTGGTACGCCACCTCAGCTACTATGATGAGGATCTATAAGGTTTTTATGAACCTCAAATAAAGTTTTCTTCCCCATCCAAACCTCCATAATCTTCGTCGGGGTGAGACCTGTAGGAAGACATGGTCCCCCTACTCAAACTCCAAGGGCCTCCGACCCCTGTCGGCATAAGACTTATTTTGGATCTGTGTAGTCTTCATCTTCTCTTGGATGATCTGTACCTTCTCTGTGATATCTTATACCAATTTTGGACCCATAAGTGTTTACTCCCCTAGGTCTTTCCAACAAAAAGGTGATTTGCATGGTTGCTCATACCATGCCTCAAAAGGAGCCATGCCAATAGTGGAGTGATAACTATTATTTTATTCAAACTCAACTAGGGGTAGGTGGTCCTCCCAACAGTGGACAAAATTGAGGAAACAAGCATGAATCATGTCCTCGAGTGTCTGTATAGTCCTATCTATCTGAGCATCTATCTGAGGGTGAAAGGCGGTGCTCATGCATAGCAGAGTCACGAATGCCTCCTTCAATCCCTTCCACCAAACAAGATATAATACATGCGTCGTGATCTGAGATGATCATCTGTGGAACCCCATAAAGTCACACAATATCCTACACATAGATGCATCCCATGCCCTCTTTTAATCCCTTCTCTTAGATGGGTAGGATGTGGGATGACTTGGTGAGTCGGTCAACGATCACCCAGATGGAATCATGGCCCTGGGATGTATGTGGTAGCCCTATCATGATGTCCCTGGAGATACCATACCACTTCCACTATGGTACCTCAAGTGGCTGAGCTAAGCCTACTAGTACCTGATGCTCAGGCTTCACATGCTGACAAGTAGGGAATCGAGATACAAAATTTTCCACTGCATTCTTCATCCCTGGCCACTAGTATTAACACTGGAGGTCCTGGTACATCTTCTTCACTCCATGATTTACCTCTAAATAGGATGTATGGAACTCCATCAATACCTCCTCTCATAGTATCATTGGTACCATTATGAATTTTCTGAAGAGAATGATTTTCTCCCCACCTTCATAAAATACTTCAAGAGCTTGTCCTGGGGATATCTGAGCACGTTGGCCCTCACAGTCCCTGTCCTCAAGTTGTTCCTTCTAAACTCACTGAAGGAGTGGGGAAGTTAAGTCAAAGAATAGAGGTAAGATGCTCTATCTCTATCACAAAAGGATACCTGCAACGTGGCTAACTGTTCTGTCACCTCACTTAGGCACTTTAGACCAGAACTCCTACTGATTGTGTCTACTACTACGTTCCACATCCTAGTAGTGTAGACTATCTCAAAGTCATAGTCTTGGTAGAACTACAACCATCGTCATTGTATCAAATTTAGGTTCTTCTGTGAGAAGATATACCTGAGAATCTTGTGACCATAGTTTACTGTAAACTGTTCACCCATCATGTAGTGTTGCCACCTCTTCAGCACAAAGACCACTACTAGTAATTCTAGGTCATGGGTACCAAAGTTATTCTCGTGCTATCTCAAATTCCATGAGACGTAGGCGTTCACCGCTCCCTATTAAATTAGGACACAACCTAGTCTAGTACCTAATGTGTCACAGTATAATACACACCCAATGTCCTCTTCTGGTAGCCTCAAGATAGGGTCACCCATCAGCCTCTGCCTCAGCTTCTGAAAACTCTCATGGAATCTCTCCATCTACATGAAGGGGTGTACCTTCTTTTTCAAAGCTGACAAGGGTGTCACAACTCTGGAAAAGTTGGGTATGAATTTCTGGTAGTACCCATCCAATCCTAGGAAACTTTGCTCCTTGGTCACACTCTTGGGTGGCTCCCAAGAAAGCACTACCTCAATCGTCACCTAAACTAAAACAAATCCAGCCTCCAAGATAGCGTGCTCCAAGAAGTGGACTTCCCATATTAAGAACTGAAACTTTGATATCTTTCCATAATGATAGTGATCTCAAAGTGTATCCATAACTATCTTTAGGTGTGTGGCATACTCCTCCTCCGACACTGAGTATATCAAGATTTTTTCAATGAAGACCACCACAAACCGATCAAGGTATGGCTGTAATATGCTATTCATGAGCCCCATGAACACTACCGGAGAATTGGTCACACCGAAAGGCATCACTAAGAACCCATAATGGCCATACCGACATTTGATGGTTGTATTTGGTATGTCCTCATCTCGTACCATGAGATGATGATAGCCTGATCTAAGGTCTATCTTTGATAACCAATGAGATCGATTTAGCTGGTGGAAGAGATTATCAATCCACAGACGTGGATACTTGTTCTTCATGGTCACCTGGTTCAGGCATCGAAAGTCCACACAAAGCCTCAGACTCCCATCTGCCTTTTGGGAGAAAAAAATAGGGGATGCCCAGGGAGAAACACTAGGCCTTATGAACCCCTTCCACTATAAGTCCTCCAGTTTTACCCACAACTCGCGAAGCACTGTGAGAGACATATGATATGTTGACATAGATATCAGTGTCATCTCAGGTTACATGTCGATGTAGAATTATACCTATCTACGAGGAGGTTTTCCTGGAACATCATTAGGAAAGACATTAGCATACTGGTCCACCACTACATGACAATTTGGACTCCTCACATCAACTGCTCCAAGGGTAAGGATTTACAACTGATGAGTGATCAGCTGCACCCTCCTCCGAGAAATCCCATCCTTTTCTGAAAATTTTTCCTTCTCACCAGTGAAAGAAAAACTAATACCACCCTTGAGGACACACCACATTTTGTTCCTAAAACATTTGATCTGATCATGGACTGTGGATAGCTAGTCCATACCCAAGATGATGTCGCCTCGATGCTGCTACTAGGAGATCCCAACCAAAGCTCTCATCTCCTATAGTGGGCTCACACTGTCTGCACCAGTGTGTAATCATTGAATCTACTCATGTAAGAGTATCTAATCATAAGGATCGATCCAACGACTCCGTTGGAATCTCCATTATCTGAAATATTGTTGTGGCAATAAAAGAGTGACTGAAACCTATATCTATAAGTACTGCTACTAGGGTGGTATAGACACAAATCACACATCTAATCATCTCCAGAGCACTGTGGTTATAGGCCTCTAGTTCCTATAACTATACGCACCTATGTCCACTTTCTTCCTATGTTCGGGGTGGACCACCAAGAGGTGGTGGTGATCGAGCCTCAAAACATCTTCCACCACCTGCTGCATGACCTTATCTTATTCCATGTTCGCCACCCTGAAGACCTCTTCGCTCAAATATATGCCTCTGCCTCTATGGTACCTTGATTTTCTTCTGATATTCAGTATGTCAGGTTGGGCAGTCCTGAGCCATGTGGCCCTGCCCACCGTACGTGAATCTTAGTCACCTTCCCATATGACCCCTCTGCCTAGAGAGCTCTGCACCTCCGACGATGTGTCCTAGGGTCGTCTTATAGAAGGTCTGGACCACTTGGGCCTCTGAGTTATCTGCTTACAGCCTGCTATAGATGACTCAGATACCTGTCTCTCTGTGGAGGCTCTCATTGTTAGTGCCGGCTCAGCTAAGAATCTCTCCACCAACAATGCTCGCTCGAGCACTCCAGCCTACATCAGGATATTCAGTGATATCATCGACGCTCTGATATCCCACCAGAGACCCTACTCAATGATCCAGGCCATAAATAATGGGTTCTAAACCATGTTGGTGGAGTAGCATGAAAGGTCAGTGAATCTCATTGAGTACTGGGCTACCTTCAGGCTGCCCTATTGTAAGTTCATGAGCTTCTAAATACGCATTGAGCGTAAAGTCTCTGGTACAAACTCTGCCCTGAAGAGGGTCTCAAAGTCCAACCAGGAGAGTGTCACCTATTCATGCATATGGAGTGTCAAACTCCACCATCTTTCTATTTTTTCCTGGAAAAGGCTACCATGTAGGATCAACATCTGCTCTGTTGGTGTCCCAAATAGGCAAAAAAATCTAGCCACAGGCTCCAGCCAGTCCTCAGCTACCTAGGGATCAGTCTCACCTCGAAACCTTGGAGGCCTATACCACTAAAAATCATGAAACACACTCCGTCAGCATCCATCTTCTGCTAGTGGGGTTGGTGGAAACTGCTGCCCTCCAAGCGGCGCTGCTGCTAGTACACCACCCGAAGGTGCCAACATTGTAAGAGGGCCCTACATCAAAACCTCGTTTCTCAGTGGGCCATCATCGTGAGCTCTCTCTAGAATCATTTCTTGATATCTACATGGTGGAATCCTGAAAATAAAAGGTGAACCATGGTTAATAATTTATACCTAGTGAACTAACTCAAAATAGATCAAGTAAAACATTTCCAAAATATACGCAATCAGTGTCTTCATTTAATGAGTCAGAAATCAGAATTCAACATCCCTGTGTATGGATATGTTAGCCGCCACACTAATACTGGACTCCCTGAATCGAAAACCACACTAAATACACTTAACACTATTGCTCCATTGTAAATATCAGAGTCTTAGTTATTCGGTAGAACTAACTCCTCTGATACCACTATGTAATGACCTATCCCCAGGGGCCCACACCGTGACTACCGCAAGCCTGTCATCCATAGGCCAGTGTTTGGAGAGTAGAAAAATAAAGGAATATACCTAAAATAGGATGGAATTTCCTTTAAACCTATACAAAAACACAATCCATGAACACAACAAGATGCCACCACGAAGTGAAACGGTAATAGTAAAGTGTGTACTGAAAGAAAAGGGTCCAAAATACAAGACCAACTGAAAGATACAACTATAAAAGAATATAGTAAATAGCTCATGGGATCATCCACCAAGGATCCTACCTAAAGGGAATGTACAAATCATATCTATAGCTCTCCACATCAACCATCATTACCATCAGTTCCTAGCTCCATGAGTCTCAATCAAGGCTGCTCGTCGTTTGCACAAGACACAACAAGGTGTGGGCGAAGCTCATGCAGGGGTGAGTATACAAAAACCTAATAGGGACCCCAAGAACCCCGAAGGTATCTTTGAATTCCACATGTAAAACCAAAAATCATGTTCTCAATCACAAAGGAAAAGCAAAGACCTAGATAAAACTAATTATATAACACAGAGTTCAGGAATAAATATGATTAGTCTTAAGCTATATCATATTATTCCATTAGGGAGTTTCCAAAAATTAACCATGAAAGAGTTGTTTCATTGTCGATCCACATATGGTTGTATATTTTTGGTCCATGACGGGCTTCTTAAAGGTTTTTCCTTAGTGGGTCATGCACTGCTGATCCACACAGGTTCACTAGAATGTTGATCTACACATGGTCTCTGTTATACTAATCCAAAGAGGGTTGCTAGATGTTGATCCACACATGGTCACTATGATAATGATCCACATAGGTTCACTAAGATGATGATCCATAGAGGGTCTCCATGAATGTTGATCCACATAGGGTCACTATGATGCTGATCCACACAGGCTCTCTAGATGCTGATCTTCACAGGTTCGCTACTCAGATGACAACCAGCCACGAGATTTCTCACACAAGGTGAGCTTTAGTTCCATAGTATCTGCTCCTTTGGATATCGGTCATGTGTCAATTGATACTAAGATCCACCAAGGAGTAACCCAAAGGTCCACCATATCGTAAGGGTTCCAACGTAACAGAAAACGTGTCAACCGGACACCTGGTCTGTGAGTTATTGGAATTTTAGTACTTAGGGCTCGGTTGGATTCGAGAATGATCCAACCTAGTCGTACTCCAAATTTATACAAAACTCAGGTGGAGTATCTCAAAAAGACCATCTCACTCCAAGTATCCTAGCTTCATAGATGGTTTTTCTAATGAACGTCTCATTTGCAAGATACGACTCTTTAAAAAAAACTGGGCCCAAAGGGGTCTGGGTCTAGTCTGACTTAGCCCGACCTAGCCTGGGATGACCCGACCTGGTCCGAGTCCAACCCAGACTGCCCCAAACCATTGTGGTCTGGCCTGGTTGGGCTAGGCCATGGCGAGCTTGTCCTGCCCAGGCATAGCTGTTCTGCAGACCGTCCCAGCCCACCAGCTGGCGCGACCCATGCTGGGGTCATGTGATCTGCATCCCAAATGGCTCAAAGATCCATTCTTCTCTATGACTGGCGGTTCTAGGTGGCACCACCTAGTTGTTTGCGGGACCCTCAGGGATCATGTCCCCCTCCCTTCATCGCAGTTTCGAAGTCGCAGCCTGAACCACCGCAGTGCGCCACGACTTGCCGCCTCCCGCCTACACGGATGACCAAGAGCAATTCACTTGTCTATCGGCTGTGGAGAAACCCTCATTCGTACTCGGCGTGTGCCTACCACTACCTTCACCGCTGGGAGTGGTTTCCAGTTTCTCTGTGCTGGGTCCACTCCAACAGATTTTCCAGGGTCCACCGAGTGAGCTCTAGTGGTCCGTTTTTCTTTTTGGACACGCCTACGGCCCTCCCAAAATGTCGATGTCATTTCATGCCTCCTGGTTTCTGCTTTCCACCAAGTTGAATGTCACCCCATGAATAATGCATCATGAAACGAAGCGGCAGAGTGTCTGGTCCTTTTTTGTTTGCCCCATTCCCTCTGCATTAACATCATATCAAGTGGGAGGAATTTTAATTCATCAAAGATAAATTTAATAATAAACCCCCTACCTTGAGATTCGTTGGTGTTGTCGCGATGGTGGAGGGTGAAGAGTCCTCATCCATGGAATCTGCCGACATTCGTCGATCCCGATTCGATCCCTCCAACAATGTCCAAGATTTTCATTCCTCTTCGATGGAAGTCACTATGTCACTTTGTCAAAGGTTCCTTGCAACCGTACCCAAAAGTCCATGTCCATGTTTCAATTAAATAGATGAAAGAATCAACTGATTTTCACAACATTAATGTAGCTCATTTTTGAACCACATTTAATGTTTCAACATCATGGTTATAAAAACCAAGAGACAGTCCATTGAATGGCTTGACAACTCAATTTCCCTACCACTTCCACTCAACCATTGGAGAGAAATAAAATAACATTTTCATGTTATATTATTATTCTTTTAAAATTATGAAAAACAATATTTTTATCCCAACCTACTACGGTCGAAGTGAAGCCTCCCTTAAGCGAATCCTGGTGCGGCAGATTCAATGGTGTTCTCAAATTTCAATTCCGAGCATCGGTTCAAAATTTGAAAACTCCACCCACATGTTTACTGAACGTACCTCAAAAAAGTTTAAAAATCTGTTCCAGGCACACCAGGCCTTGGAATCATGCACCATCAATTTTTGCAGACTCGTAATAATTCCAATTATTTTTTAAAAAAAATTACATGGAATTTCTGGGTCTTTATAGTAGGACACCTTGAAAGCTAAAGGGGGGCATTAAGAGAAATTATAGAAGATAAATATAGTATAAGAACAATGTACAAAGGAAGATTACACCCAGAAAAGAACGAATGTAATCTCGTCCAAACACAAGTGGATAAACATGGTGAGTCAATAAACTACCCGTTGAGCTTTCGCCCCCTATAGTAGGAGAGTAGGCTCATCCAAACATGAGAAGCTAGACACAGAAATAAAATATAATACCCCATAAATCATTGACTCTCTCGGATGGAGAGAATCCAAATATAAGTCGAGGATATAGAAGAAAGTGTAAATATATATATGCTCAGTCAAACAACCCCAATTGCGAGAGTAAGGGGATCTCCATCTCATAGGTCAACCCAAGAAGGAGAGTAGGAAATAGTTCAGAAGTATATAAATGATTCCCTAAATCCCAAACATCTTCCTTGAACACATAAGTTTAAGGATATCATTCACCACCCCTTAATACTATCTGCTTTGGGAGGCACTGGCTCTCCCATATAGTATTTAGTTGCATCAAAAAAACACATCTTGTTGGGGAAAATATCCCTATTACTCATGATCTTAATGATACGTCAAACCACATCTTGTCATTGTACCACATAGTCAAGGGGAAAAAAACTCTAGGCAGAGGACCCATAACCTAGTATGATAGGATGGTTACACTCTATTAGTTGAGGACCCATGCCCAGACCAAATGTAGGGGTCCACTATGAGTCATCGAGGACCCATTCCCTGGTACTGTAGGGGGGTTCCACTCGAGAGGTTAAGGAATCATGCCCAGCCTGGATGGAGGGTTCTACTCTGATAGTTGTTGAGGACCCCTGCCCAGCCCAGTTTGAGGGTTCTACTCATGATTCTATAGAGGACACATTCCCAACTCGAATGGAGGGTTTGACTCTAGAAGTGATCATGGACCCATGGCCAACCCATATGAAGGGTTCCACTCGAGAGTAAGTATCTCATGATTCTTCATGACTGTTGTCATCATCAGGGTCAACATAGAAGGTTTTATGCCTGAAACATTTATGATTGTATCTCTAAATCCACAACTGAGGGTACCATTTCATTCCACAATGGAAAAAACCAAGGATATGCTACTCACGAGCCAAAATCCATGTTCAAAAAAGGAGACAGGAAGCTTCAATGTTTCCTCAAAGGAACCAAGGAATGTAAGGGGGCCCACACAACATATTCCCCCACTTCATAGCCTAGTCATGTCCCTAATCGGTACATGGATTTATATCTATGAAGTAGTACACACCGTGTAGGCACACCCCATAGCATGTCTTGGTTAATCAGGATCAGGGCCATGTGCTGCCCATCGTGTCCGTGTAATGGAGTACATAGGCGTGTATTTAACCCTGTGTACCCCAACCTGTATTCTCATCCATGTGACCCATGAAACTGGTTGTCCAACTGGGATATGTTACAAGAAGTGTGAAAAGGGTATACACGCCATGTCTTCCTTAATTTTTTTGAAACCCTAGTTCTTCCGATGAGGGGGATACACACCACGTGTTCTTCACTAAACACAATGTGTAGTCAGTTTTTTCTAGTTTTTTATATCTTCTTTCTGCATTCCAATATAATTTATATTCCTTCAATTTATCCCTTATCTTTTTCTAAAATTGGTGGATATATCAGACAAACTTGGATCACCACCTCTGTTCATCAAAAAACTATTCTGGTCTCCGTTGAGGGTTTCACCGCTCATTCCACACGCTACCGTAAATTCTAGGTTCAATTACATGAACATAAACCACTAAATCAAGCATCCTCATCCCACAATATTTCCAAATCTATGTTTTTTTCACTGTTCCATTCCCATTCCATCAATCCACTATGAATTTGGGGGTTCCATCGAGTTCGGTACCTCCTGAAAAAGTTGATCCGAGACCGTGGGGATCCAACCAACAAGGGACATGAAGAATCAAGGGAGAAAATCATCATAAAACCTATATTAATCCTCATTGACCAATAATTATTGGACAAAAACCAAGAACCTGGATTTCAAACAAAAAACTAACTAAATTTGATACTTCTGTAATTTGGTTCATGCAGAAGCTGGAAAAAGGGAGCAGAGCGAAGAAAAATTGACAATCTACTCAATCATTTAATCAAGGTTGTAAAAAAATTAAATAGTCCTAAATTATTTTTATAATGATTTCTGATGAATGACACATTTTATAATGATTTTGGATGATCCTTCTCCATTTGTTACATCATGATCCACGTGATTCTAGAGTTTCTTCATCACTTTTTCAAATATACTGACAGAAGAAGAAATGATAGTTTCACCGATGATTTGATAATTATGATAAAACCCTATAAAATCATCTCTAGTGATATATTTACAACTTATTAGAGAGTAAAATAATAAATAAATAAATAATTTAATGATTAATTATTTCATTTAAACATATAACCAATGAGTGGTGTCCGAACGTCCCGTGACGACTCATTTTAGGTCGCACCAATGGAAAAACTGTGCTTCAGACCCAACCGTGGTCTCAAATTTATGATATGATCAAACATTTAATATTTACCTCATTTTATTTTAGATATCATGTATTTTCAATATAAAATACATTTAATATTTTAATAAAATTTATTTTGGGCACACCATGCCTCAAAATCGCATGCCGTCTTAGCGCCTATATCTGGAAATATATATAGAAATAGTTTAAATTCTTACAAGAAAAAACCATAGTATCTAAAATTATGAGTTTAGAATTAAAAATAATTATTTACCTTTTCTTATTCTTATCTCTTGAAAAATGAAAACATCACTTGTGTGTATGTGTGAGCTTCTGCCTCTAGGGATGATGTGTTTCCTTTTTCATCACCGCATTCAATGGATTGTTAAAAAAATTTATTTTATTAATATATATGGTATTAAGTATTTATATATTTCATGAATATTATTATATAATGATAATAAAAAAATCAATGATCATTATAAATTAATCTATTGATATCGATAAATTACCCAAAAAAATATCATCACTGATTTCATCTTTAAAAATCATGAATTAAATACTCATGAAATGGAAGAAAATATTAAAAAAAATTAGTTATCATATATTCAGGAAACATATATAATATTGTAATGATTTACTTGGTATAAAATTATGGGGGCCAACATCAAAATTATAATAAAAGTGCCAAGCAATCAAAATCACTAACATCCGATGTTCAAAATAAATAGTGACAAACTAATAAATGTATAATAAATAATTATAATTAAATATTTCAAAGGTTACTATACATGAATACGGTTGTTAAATATTTTATTATTATGTTTAGGTTTATTATACATGAGGTTAAAGAACTTCTATGGAATTCGAGAGTTAAGGAAATGGTCTCTTTACAGAAAAACCTTTTTTTGAGACATGTTTCATATTATAAACCCATTTTATTTTATTTTTTATATATAATACTCATGGATGATATTATATAAGTATTTTATTTATATTAATGTTATTTAAATTTCCATTTCTAGTTCCCTCATTAAAAATATTTCAATTAGATAGTTACCAATTTAGTACGGGTTTTCCCATCACAACTTCATTTCCTTAAGAAATATGCCATTTTCTACACGTTTTCTTTTGTTTATTGTATATAAATTCATATTTATTCATTTAATCATAATTTTTTTTTGAAATTAAATGTATTTAAAAATCAATCAAAAGTTATCTTTGTCAACATATTTGAATTTATGTGCAACTAAATTCATAAGGGTTTTTATTAACTCAATTTCAATTTCTTTAGTTATGATCATTCATCTTAATCAGTATACATATAAGTTTGGTAAAACCTACAAAATATTCGAATAATATTTAAATTTATAACATTTTTAGAGGATTTAAATTTCTTTCATTTTAACTCCTTTTTGGAGGGGTTTTACCTCAATTCTTCTTCATTGACAGACTTATTTCCTAATAAAAATTAAATGTTGTTAAGAAAAACCCTCATCATATTTGATGGATATTTCTATACTATTTTTAAATTATTTAGTTAAAAAAATTATTTACTTTTTATTTTGAAACCAAAATATATATTATCTAAAATTATCTTCTTATTTCTCTTTACCTATTTTAAAATGTATGTTTTGTTATCATTTTTATTATGTGAATTTTCAATAATGGTATTTTAAAAATAAATAAAAAAGGATTTTCCTATAAAGTTTGTATCTTTATATTCTACTAAGAATATCATTTTTAAAAACATTTACACAATTTTCAAGGATCTACTATTTCAATATACTTTAAATTTTTGTTTAGAAAATTATTTCTTGTTAGCTTCTTGAAAATATTTTTTAAAAGTGATTCATAATTTCGTATATTTATGAAAATGATAAAAAAATATTTTCTTATATATATTTTCCATGGTTTAGATCCTCTATATCTAAAAAAATATCTATCTATAATGTAGATATGTTTCATGAATTACCATCTAATTATCATTATGAGACGATCCATTAGGGTGATTGAATTTATGGTATGAACCTATCTAACTCTTGATGTTAGTTTATTAGATACCATTTGGAAATGTTGCAAAACCATTTTCTTTCCATGTGTTATTTATGATTGGATAAATGATTGATTTCATGTTTCATACATATATATCTATAATTATTATGTGATAGGTGGTGTCTTATATCTTCCACAAATGTATTGGTTTAGGTTTTATGTCTCATTAGATAATTATATGATGCATGGGGATTTTTCATTATTCACAACATGCCTCTTGGGTATCTTTCTATGTTCAAAAAATGAGATATGGTCATTTTTCATTATTCATAACATGATCCATGGTATTTTTTTGTTCACACCATAATGAATGGGAATTATTTATTTTTCCCATAATGTTATGGTTCTATGTGCTTATTATAAGGCCACAACCTTAATCATTACATAATCTTGAGTAAAATCAATAATTTGAATTTATTTCATATTTAGGATCATTTTAGGTTTAGAGTTTTAGAGAATTAGACCACAACTATTACATAACAAATCAAAAATTACAAATTAGACACTTTTAATCACTATCTTATTTTTTCATAAAACAAAAAATGTTAAAAAAGAAATAAGGTTTTGTATCATGTTTAAACAACATAACCTTTCCTCAATTCAATCCTTGACTCTATTCTCATTTAAATCCAATTGAAAACATTAAAAAAATGTTGGATGAGAACAAAAAGTTCAACAAGGGATAAAAAAAGAAGTAAAACTTTTATCCTTGCAAAAACATGTAAACCATGAATAATTTATCATAATGGAATACTTTTTCTTTTGAGAAGTAGTAATTAAACTTCACTGAATACAAGATCATTGCATATATTTCTTGTAATCAAAGGATTAAGAAAACCCATATAATTAATTCAATATAACATATAAAGGTTACTTGGTACATGATCATACTTAAATGAAATAACCATATGGTCGAATTCCATACATATCATTCTTATAAATGAAATAGCCATACAACTGAATTCCATACCCAATGCATTGGTGGTTATAACATAACCACCCATCCTTGTATTATCATGGAAGTACCCATATTTTTTTAATCATGTAACCACTTGTCTTTGGTTTTTCACATAACCACCAGTCAAATTTCCATGAACCATTATATAATCATAACCGATAAAATAATTCAATTATCAACATTTCACTCATAAAATTTCATTTGCAATCAAAAGAAGACATTTAAAGATATTAAAATAGACAATACACATTCAAAACTATTTTTAATAGCAAAACACCAAAAAAGGGTATAAGGGATTTCTTTTCCTTTAAAAAAACATTAAGGCATATAGAGGAATCCAATTATCAAATAACAGTTATGGCGCCGCACTCCCCTGGAGAACGACATAATTATGCTTCCGCCTTAAGCGGTTCCCTCAACCGGACGTCGGCGCCTCTGCATCGGCCCGACTTCTCTTCTTCATCATCATTTTTATTTTCAATCTTCCCTCTCCCCACTTTTCTCCTACATCCATCCTTGAGCTGCGAACATTGACGTGCTCTATTCGTTGCGCGGTCTCCGGGTCTGATGTTGGTCGTCGCACGTCTTCCATATCTGAGGACTTACGAGTGATGTTTCCAGCTTGCTGCAGTGAAGGTGAACATCTCTATCTTAGGATCTGATTCTTTCTGATCTGCTCATCACCGCATGGGGATGCCTTTCATGATTTCAGTGGCGGTGGTGCTTCCTTTCCGAAGTCCCCCTGTGCGAAGACGAAGGTCTCCGAATAGCTCGGGTTCTTTAGAGCGACATACTCTTCTGTTTCAATGGAGGTATGCAGACTGTGGTGGTTTGGTTTCATGCCTGCTTTGTTGAATTTGATTCTATCTGCTCGGGATGTTCTTTTATTCTTGTCTACTGGTTGTCACCCGCGATATCCGCAGTGTGGTTTTGATGGATGTTCTGCCTCAATGGTTTAGAGTGGGCTTCTATGGTCGATGTTTTGGTTCCCCTGCAGTCAACTTTGTCTCTCCCTCAGGCTTTGATCGGACATTCAGATCATGGCCACCACGAAATTAGATGTTTTCTCTACTTTTGTAGAGACATGTGGTGGTCGGGTTGCCCCCCTGATGCCTCATCCAGTTTCCCATTTGAGGATTTACGATTAAAGGGAGTTGCAGATTGGATTGGAGGGCCAATTTTCAATGAGCTCGGCTACACTACTTAGATTTTTTGAGCTTTTCCCCCATATTTTTACTTCTTATGATCTAAGAATGGTGGAGTTCGGTTTGGGAGGTTTCAGGTGGAGGATGAGGGATGTGGATTGCTTGATGCAGTGTGTTGGGACTTCGGCTGTGTTTGGTTCTGTGTTTTCCAAATTGGTTTTTGGTGGCTTTTCGAGCATTGGATTCTTCCTCGTTGCATTTGGAAGGCGTTGCTGCATCTTGTAGTTTGACGTCGGGTGGGCGACCTCGAAAGAGGGATGGGTGAGTTTTCACTCATCATCGACCATTTTTTCTCTTGGATGGATGGACACTTTGTTGGATCTTCTGCACTGTGTTTTTGTCTGGATTTGTCTTGCATCAGGTTGATAGTGTTGTGTTTTATCGCATGCACTATCGGGTGGGCGGCTCGAAAGAGAGATAGGTGTGCTGGCACCTATCATCCGGTCTTCCATCTGTATCTCGGTGTCGAATGGGAGAGTGCTCTACCGTGTTGTGTTACCAACACGACACAACTTCTTGGCAGGGGGGGAGACATCTCCTTCGATGGATCTCACCTTGCATGGTCTAATAGAGGGGGTGATGAGGTTCTTTTCGATGCTTTTTTTTTCTGTCTGCTTCCTTTTTTGTCTTTATTGATTTATGTTAACCGTCGGGTTTCGCTTTATAGGAATCTATGCCCTTGTCATGTAATGGGTTGCCTCTTCTCCCTGTCCATTTAAGAGGTTGTTTCTTTCTGGTTCAATAAAGATGGATTTCCCTTCAACCTTTAAAAAAACAGTTATGGAGGTAGATAATTTGTTGTCGCTGCATGTGTTAAAAAACATTACTTTTTTCAATTTTTTAAAAAAATTAAAACACTTAATATAAAAAGGATTTTTTTTTAAAACCTTGGAATGAAATTAAATTTCAAAGGGGTTAATAATACACCATATAAAAGAAGGTGGTGTTTAACATCAAAATATGCCTTAATGAAAGGAGATTCAGACGAAGTCCCTTACCTTGAGTTTGATTCGTCACATATGTTCCTTATTACTCTGGAATAATAATCTTAGGATAATTTATTTTTATTGATAACCATTTAATTTTTATTATTTCTTTTTTACTTCATTAATTACCATGTTATAATAACTAGTTAATTTTTTGAGTTTATGTTCGATATTTTGTCAATAATTGGTACTTGAGTTAAAAAATAACATGGTATAATGTCAATAGACCATGTGGTCGTAAGTACATAATATTTAGAATGATATTCAAGAAATAATAATATCTTTTATACATAAATTATAATTTTAAATCAAAACATTTATTTGGGTTATGAAAAAATGAATAATGTTAAATTCCTGGAGAAGGTAGGTCGTACGTACACATGAGTAACATTCCCACTTTTCATTGATAATAATGGAAATAAGGTAATTATTATTTTATCTTTAAAGAATTATCATAATATAATGAACATTATAATAATCATTTAAATATACTTATATATATCATACAAGTGATATGAAAAAAAAACAATTCACATCGCTTCATGGAGGAGATAGTTCACACGTATGCATAAATGGCATTATCCTTTTTATGTTCATGTAAAGTAAGAAACTTTTTCATATATTATTCTCTTAAAACTATAAATATTTCATGAAAATAATATAAATACAGAATATTTATTTTTATGACTAGTGTTTAGAGATGGTAACAAAAAACGAACTACATCAGTTTGCAAGATGGTAGTCCGCTTTACAAACAAATGTAATGCTCATTTCTAATTTGATGAAATTAGAGATTGATTTTAGTAATTATATTAACATAATAAAATCTCATTATATTTAGGATAATTTATTTGTTATTTCCTTATAGATTAAGGATATTTAAAGTAAGTGGAAGAAGAAATAAAATAGAAATACTTAAATAAAAACACTACCTTTCCTTCAGATGATCACACTTCGTAACACCTTAACAACACTAAGGAAGTTTTTTTTTGACTAATATAATGCATAATTAATTTGGGGATGGATTTATGGAATGTTTTTGGGTAGATATTGGAAAAAAATATTTTTGAAGTGCGATTAATAGTAAGGAATAAGTGTCTTTTTATAGGAGAGGGGAGGGGCGCCCTTGGAATTTTCAAAATTATTAAATTAATATAAATTCAATATCAATTCCAAATGGTACCAAAATGATTCATTTATAATATATGATAATTTTAGGTCAGATAATATTCATACAATTAAAATTAGACAAGTTTTAAATATTTTTTAATCCTTATATTTTGGTTTTAACCACTTTTTACTCTTACAATTTTATTAAGTAATTTACTCTTTGAGAGTTAAAATATTTACCAAATTTTTCCAGAAGGCCAATGAATTTACCATTAATGATATTTTTATAAATATATCAACTTTTTGGCTAATTATTATATTTTATAAGTTTTATATAATTTAATTAAAAAATTTATATTTTAAGTTAGGAATTATGTCAATTTTGACACTATTCGTCACATGACCTTTTAAAAAAAATCCTAACAACGTGGTTCCTTTGAAAAAAAAATTACATTAACTTAATCATAACATGTCATAGTAATCCTTAAAATTCATGGATTATATAAAATAAATAAAATTTTATTTATTATAATACTATTAATATCATTTATTTTATTCCTTCTTTAATAAATCTATTATTGCATCATTTTTTATCACAATTAAATTTAATTATTTAATTGCTAAAAATTATAAAGGAATTGAAATGATTTAGGTTATCATTTTACCTTTATAAAGAATACTTATAGATGAAGATATCCAATTTATAACTCCATATTAAAATACTTCACCTTTTAGAAGCAAAACTTTAACAAAAATGACTTTTCATTGTACATAAAATTATAAATGCATTAAAGTCATGTAAGTGGCTTCAAGTGGTACTAAAATCAACCCAAGGATTTTTTTGGTCTTAATAAAAACAGAAAATTAAATTACGATAAGTGTTAGGATAAATTTATATTATTATAATATTATGTTTACCTTTGCATACCCGATTTACCTTTACCCATGTTAATTTTTTTATTAAAGTTACTATTCAAAATGTCTAAAAAAAGGGAAATATTCACATAATTTGAACCTTATGATTAGAAATATTGAATCCATTTTTCCAAATTGAAAACCCAGAATTGGCTTAAATTAATTAAAAATTAATCCCATTGATGGAATAAGAAAATAGGTTTTTAAATTAAAACATTCAAAAGATCACATAGTTATTCTATTTAATTTTAATTTGAAAAAGATTCAAATGAAAAAAATTGTATTAATTGATAAAAAATTAATCTATTTATACCTTAAAACCACGTAAAATTATAATCTGACCTGATAAATAAATTGGATGAAAAAGTTGTTTGAATAAAAAATGCAATATTTCTCACTATTCATTAAAATATGAATTTAATTAGAAAAATTCCAAAAACAACCAAAGTAAATTTTGATGTACCAATTTTAAAAGAGAAATTTATTTTTTTCAAATAGAATATATAAAAGTGGAAAAAAATATATTTAAATGGGGTTCTCCTTCAAAAGAATGTAAAAATGCATTTTTTGAAAAACACTTCTTTTATCCGAAAAATTGAATTTTTTCTAATATCATGTCTAGATAACATATAAGATGATATGTTATTATTACATTGAATATATTAAATATATATTTCATTAATAAAATACATAAATAGAGGTTTTATTATCTTATTAACCCACTTATTTTCATTTAAATAGTTTTCTTTTTCAGAAAAACACATCATTTATATTCAATTGGTTTATATTTTCATTTATAATTAATTTTATATCCAATGAATCCGTATATAAACATGTGTAAACCCCATTTTTATAATTTAGTCAAAAATTATCATTCTATAATTACCTAGGATGTAACATCCTCCCCCCCCCCCTTTTGAAATTGCATCCTCAGAATTTTAAATTTGGGCTCGGTAACTAAGGTTTCACTTTTCAAAATTAAATCCTTGAAATCACACATTGGAAAAAGAGTCAATAAAACTTCCATTTTAAAATAAAGATATTTATGTATTGAATCCATCCAAGATATCACATACTAGGATTTCATGTATGAAAACATGGATGTGGAAGTAAAACTGACCGTCATGTTTTGATGGAGAGTGAAAGAAAACATTTTTAGTAAAATGTTAACAATTACAAAGCTATAAAATTTTTAGGGGTTAAATGGTCTTCGACTTTAGAGTGGGAAAATAAAAGAGAAAATGTTTTTTGAATATCCTATATACAAAGATGAAGAATTATTCTTACTTCCTTAACTATGAAAATAAGTAATCATGCTTACCTAATAAGTACAATTTCATCCTTTAATCAATTTCTACCGAAAAAACATCCTTTTATGAACAAAATGAATATTAAATTTGAATCAACTTCTATAGAATCACATAATTAATAACGATTAACTATTTTTTTTCTATCTCGAAGCATTAACCAAAACAAAAAATCTAAGATAAAATAATATAATTCCCCAAATTTCATATACTTTAAAAGAAGAAAGACTGCTTTTAATCTCTGAAATTAAACTGTAAAACCAAAAGTTCAGTATAGACCATTCAAAAAATAATTTTCCTTAAAATCCCACCAAATAATCCAAAATAATTTTGAAACCCAAAATTCATAAGGATTTGATCCCATATTATTCTAAGATAAATTTTAACATTTATCTCCCAATTACATCAACCACTCTTTATGTCTCATACCAAAAGGTAATTAACCTAATCACATATCCTCCATGATAAGATAGTCATTTCAGTAAATAATCTATTTCCACACAACTTTATAATAAAATTAAAGATTATTACAAAATAAAATTCATTACTCCTCAAAAAAATCCTATAGTATTCTTTTTAACCTTAATCTTGTAATGTTCCCAAAATAGTGAATGTATTCCAAAATAACATTTATTACTTAATTCACAATTCATTTTCTAATATCAAGTATTTCCATTTGATAAAACATTAGTTCCCAAAACCAACTTATTCTTATTCAATAAACTCATTTAAATAAAAAAATACTAACCGAGGAACTCTTATAGGCCAATGTTAGGTGACAAATCCATGCCACACATTAGTTGTGGGTTCTATTTACACTATCTTGTCTGATATGACAATTTTTCACCCTTCCTGTGGGTTGTCCTTTTTGTAAAATTACATAATTTCATAACATTCCAAAAATGAGATAAGATCCTCACAAATAAACGTAACATGTTTTATCCTCAAATTTTATCTCATAACTTTCATTTTGAAACCAAAAATGTAATAACCCATAATTTTCTCAAAGGCGAATGTCTCCAAAAATGTCATCATTCCCAATAATATTTCATAACATAAAGCCTAAAAATGGGTTGTAAGACATTAAACTTATAATCAACCTTAAAATTATAAACCCATGATGATATATATAACTCTTAATAAATCATACTAGTCTTCAATGTTGTATAAATCATCTTATGATACCAACTATAAGACCACAACCATAAACATTACATAATATTGGGTTATGTCAATAATTTGACTTTATTTTGTATTCCAGATCTTTTTAGGTTTAGAGTTTTAGAGAATTAGGGAATAACTATTATATAACTACACAAAAATTATGAATTAGACACTTTTACTCACTATATATTTTTTCATAAAACAAAAAACATTTAAAAATAAAAATGGTATCGTTTCATGTTTAAACAACATCAATTTTCCTTGATACCATACTTAACTATATTCTCCTTTAAATCCCCTGAAAAAAATTCAAAAACTTGGGAATTAGAACAAATATTTTAGTAAGGTATACAAAAATAAAGAAAAAATCTTAGCCTTGTGAAAATATATAAACCAAGAATACTTTATCGTAAAGTAATATTTTCACCTTTGAGAAGTAGTAATTACACATCATTGAATATAATCTCACTACTTACCATTCTTAATATAATTATTACCATAAAAGCAATATTAATCACAAATAACATATAAAGGTAACTTGGGTCATAATCACACTTAAATGTAATAACCATACGATCGACTTCCACACATATCACTCTTACAAATGGAATAACCATACGACTGAATTCCATACCCAATCCATTGCAGGTTATAATGTAACCACCCATATTTGGTTTATAACAGAACCACACATATTTTATTTATCACATAACCACCCATATTTGGTTTATCACATAACCACCCTTCAAATTTCTATGTACCATTATATAATCATTACACATAAAAGATTTCAATTATCAATATTTGAGTCATAAAATTTAATTTGAAATCACAAGAAATCATTTCAAGATATTAAATTTGTCAATCCTCATTAAAAATAAGTTTCAATACCAAAAAACCCAAAAAGAGATTACGGCAGTTATCTTCCTTTTGAAAACACTAAGGCTTGTAGAGGAGGCCAAATATCAAATAATGATTACAGCGATTGAGAAGTCATTTTTGTCACATACGTTAAAAAACATTCATTTTGTCATTTTTTAAAGAAAGTAAAATGATTCATATAAAAATATTCATTTTTAAAACCTTTTAAAGAATTAAAAGTTATAGGGTTTTATTATACACCTTATAAAAGAAGGGGGTGTATAACATCAAAATATGCCCCACCGAAAGGAGATTGAGAAGAAGTCCCTTACCTTGAGTTCGAATCATCACGTATGTTCCTTGTTCCTCTTGAATATTAAAATTAGGTTAATTTATTCTTGATTTATAACCTTTTAATGTTTATTATTACTTTTATATAATTAATTACCATGTCATAATAATTATTTAATTATTTGAGTTCATATCAGATGTTTTGTCGATATTTGGTACTTGAGTCGAAAATAAACATGGTATGATGTCACTAGTCCATGTGGTCATAAGTACATAATATCCAGAATAATATTAATGAAATTATTATAATTTTTATACATAAATTATACTTTTAAGTCAAACCATGATTTATGGTTATAAAAAATTAACAACGTTATATTCATGGAGATGGTAAGTCATACGTACACATGAGTAACATTTTTCATGTTTCATTGATTGTTATGGAAAGAAGGTAAGTATTATTATATCTTTAAATAAAGATAATAAAACAATTAATATCTTACTAATCATTTAAATATACTCATATATATATATATATATATCATACAAGTGATGTAATGAATAAAAATGAGTCACATCGCTTTGTAGATGTGATAGTTCACACGTACACACAAACGACTTTATCATTTTTATGCACATGGAAAGTAAGAACATAATTGATGTATTATTATCTAATAATGATTAATATGTCATGAATATAAAATATAAATATTAAAACCATCTTTATAACCACTCATGAGATATGGTTATGGAAAATGAATTATATCAATTCGTGGAGGTGATAGCTCACACGTACGCACTAACGACTAATTTCTTTCCCATTTAATGGAATTTGGAGATGGATTTAGGTGATGATTTTAACATAATAACATAACAGTATGTTGAGGATACTAGAGTTATTATATCATCATGGATAAGGAAGATTTTAAGGGAATGGATTAAGAAATAAAATAGAAATACTTAAATAAAAACATTACCTTTCCTTGGGATGATCACAATTCTTAACACCTTAACACCTCTAAAGATGATATTATGCCTAAAATAAGGATTGAATAATGTGGGGAGGGATTATAGAAATGGTTTTGGGAAGGTATTGACCAAACCAAAAAGTTTTGGAAGTGTAAGGAATAAATTGCAATGACTGTTTCTATAGGAGAGGGGAGGGGCACCCTTGGAATTATTTAAATTATTAAATTAATATAAATTCTATTTCGATTCCAAAAGGGTCAAAACATATTTATTTAAAATATACGATGAGAATTTATATAAATATAATCATCCAATGAAAATTATAAAAGTTTTAGAATTTTTTTAATTCATATCTTTTTGTTTTAACCCCTATTAACTCTTACCATTTTATCAAGTAATTTACACTTAGAGGGTTAGAATTAATACAAAATCATGCCAAGAATCTAATAAATGAGTAATTAATGAAATTTTTAGAGTTATATAATAATTTTGGTAAAATTTTATATTTTTAGAAATTTTATATCATTTAATTAAATATTCTATATTTTAAATTATGAATCATGTCAATTTTGACACTATTGAGTACATGGATTTTTTAAAGTATAATAAAAATTTTATTCCTTGAAAAAAAAACTATATTAAATCAATACTAACATGCCATAGGTTTCCAAAAAATTCGTTGATCACATAAAATATTTAAAATTATATTTATTTTAATATTATTAATACCATTTATTTGATTCATTATTTAATAAATCTCTTACAACATCATCTTTGTGTCATAATTAAATTTAATTATTTATTTCCTAAAAATTATAAATAAATTAACATTATATAGGTAATCCTTTTAGATTTATATGTACTATTCATATTTGATTATATCACTTACATAACCTCATATTAAAAATGTTTTATAAAGAAAAGTCAAATTTATGACATATTTTCCTTAACATTAGATTAAATTTTTTGACATATTTTCCTTAACATTAGATTAAATGTTATAATTGTCATAATCCCTCCCAAGTGGATTCCAAAGGTAAAAACATCAGCCCAAGGATGTTAATATTTGATAAAAACTCATCTAATAATATTAGGACACGTCATAGGATGATTGTGTGATATTATAAAATTAAGATTACTTTTCAATGACCCTATTTATGTTTAACCGTGGTAAATAAAATAAAAAAGTAACAATTCAAAAAAAAATTATCATATAAAATCAAAATTTTCCCACTTATTAAAACAATGTATTTCTATTTTGGAAAATTTATTTCACAGAAGTGGTAAAATCAATTTAAATTTAATCCTGTTGACGGATTGAGAAAACATGTTCTTTATGTAAAATCATCAAAAGTTCACACAATGTTTCTATTTAATTTTAATATAAAATTTCATCCACCTAACTAAATTGAATTAACTGATTAAAAATTCATCTAATTATACCTTAAAACATGCAAAAGGATAATCTAAAAATATAAATAAATTAAATTAAAAGAATGTTTTGAATTAAAATGCAGTATTTTTCACTATTCATTAAAATATAAATTTTATCAAAAAAATTAACCAAAGTAAATTTTGATGTCCCGATTTCAAATAATAAGTTTTTTGTCAAATATATTAAATAAAAGTGACCAAAACCAAATATAAAAAGGGTTCTCCATCAATAGGCAGTGAAAATATCTTTAAAAAAATTAAAGTATTTTATACTTAAAATTTGATTTATTCCCATTTTAAGACTCTAAAATTTATTGGGATATAATAAAAATATTTAATAAACATGTATAAAAATATTTTAGTTAGTTTTACTCATTCTCGTCCATAAAATGGATAAGTGATTACTACCATTTAAAATAATAATATTAACAATATATTATCTTTCAGTATAACTCATTCTTGTGTGCAATGTTTAATTTCAGAGAAACACATTCTTGCATGTCGAGTATGCTATCAGACATAACATCCATGTTAAGGTAAAATTATAACAACTCATACTTTACATACATGGTTATTACTTCCAAATTTAAGCATAACTATTACAACATATAACAAAACCATGATAGGACCGTATAGGTATAGTGTCTTTAGAAAATGGGAAACATAAACAACTGGTCCATAAATCATCTATATTGTCTCCCATTTATTTCATCGTATCTAGAGTCCCTTTTTGGAATATCCTAATTAATAACCTTAATCCTGACCTGGGGAAAAGAAAACATACAAAAGGGTGATCTCAAATGCTCAGTAAGGGTAAACAAAAGAAATATCAATCATATCATATTCATAAGAACATAAAATTTTGAAAATCTTAACCTACAAAAGAGAGCATAATATCGTAATATGGGATAAATCATAGTAGTGAAATGTAATCCCAATAATAATAACTTAAAACATTAAACTTTGTGTAATACACACATAATCATTGAAAATCATTTATTTTTAGTCAAGACTCATTGCCAAGACTATCATAGCGTACAAAGTCCATTACTGAACCGAGTTCACTCCTCGTTCCAGTCCTGTATCACTGAACCATATTAACTTGCCATTCTAGCCATGTCTATCTCATGAGATATAAATCTTTACCCAATGCATTGGAGGGAGATATAGGTCCCACCCATCGGATAATGAAACCATTCTTATGTGTGCCACAAAATCATAAATCATACATCATAGCACAACCCATGTAACAAAAATGGGATTCATAAACAACATGCCATCATAACATAATCTGTAAAAGGACTTCATAAAAATAATTCCATCATAACATAATCAAATCAATGTAATAATAGGGATATAAATAGAACCCTGTATTATCTTAGACGGAAAATAATTTTGATAAAACACTTGAACTCCATTCTTGAGGAAAATATCCTTTCCACTTCATAAACATTTTTCTTTTCTAAACATCTCATACTATTTTAAACTAAAAGAAGTTGATTAAAATAAACATGAAAATTTTTAAAGGAAGATTCATGGAAATAATGTTCTATGAAATTATAAAAATCCATTAATTCCGTATAATTTAAAATAACATTCTTCTAGTACTTTGGCCGAAAAAGTCAAAAAGTATCTCGTACTGAAAATAACAAAAGATTCCTTTCAAATCTTTTACTAAAATTCACCAATAGGTAAAATTTTATTTTAACAATTGTACGAGGATATAAATAATATTACATATTAAGGAAAAATGGATGTGGATGATAAATATGCCCCAATAATTACTGAAGTATACACAATTTTGGATAAAAATTGAGATTGTGAGATTTTCCCTTACATTAGGTCTGATATGCTTTGTACATGTCCTAACCTCCTGTATAATGATTTAAATAATGTCATTGCTTTTTACAGAATCATAATAATTGTTATTATATCATATATGGTCATATTCATAACTTATTATTAGTAATATTTCATTGCTACTGGTTATTCGGGTGTTTATTGCTTTATGTTCTTATGCATGTTTTGTCAAATAAATTTTTATTATTCTTTTTAGGATATAGATACCACATTTACATAATTTTATTAGTGTAATATATATCATATTTACTCATTCACTTCATTTATATAATCATTATTCAATGAAGATCATGTATAATGAGTCCAATCACATCGTGGAGACGGTAGGTCGTACGTACGCACGCGCGATGATGTCGTTCCCATGATTGTGGAATTGTATAAAAGTGTATGTATACTATTTAAGAATCAATATAACCTTAAAATAATCATATATAGTTATTATTTACACCATTATACCCATCCAAGTAAGTTGGTGGTGGAAAACAGATTACACCATGGTGTGGAGACGGTATTTCGTACGTATGCACGCACAGTGATTTCATTTTATGTAGGATGGATAGAAGGTGAAGTATGGTTGTTTAAAATTTATAATAACATATCAGTATATGAGTTATAATGATGTTATTACTTCATAATTAAACAACTAAATAAGAGTAAGTATAAGAAGAAATAAATTTGAAAGAATCGGTAACGGATATTACCTCTTCTTCGACACGCCTCTTTAAAACCTCCTTTTAGGGCACTAAAATTGGTCTTTAAAGAAGACTAGGACCTCTAGTATGTTTCTAGTGAAGTTGATAAGGGAAATGGGCAGGGTTTGACCGAGCTTGAATGCTCAAAGTGGTGTGAGGAGGAGAGGGAGAAGGTGCCCTTTTATAAGGTAGGAGGGGGCACCTTTAGAATTATAAGAAATATTAATTTATAATAAATTCCAACCCCACTTAAAAATATCCAAAAATGACTCAAATCCAGAACTTAGATGATATAGGGTTATAATCTCATCAACAAATAATATTTAGACAATTTGGGAATTTATTTTATACATTATCAACATGATTTATCCTTATATAATCTATTTAATTTTATTTGTGGTAATAATATTCTAAATTTTAAATCATTATAAATAATTACTTATATGTTGTAAATTTTCAATAATTTTATACTTTATTACATTTTAGACCATATAAATTTTATTTTATAATTTTTAAATAATTTTGTGATTTTTAAGAAATTTTATAATATGGAATTTTTATAAAATAACAATAGTCTCAATTTTGACACTATTCATTTATTTGAATTTAAATAAAATATACACAGAATATATGTTAGAAAAAAAGATTTAATAGATTCAAAACATGTCATATTTATCTATAAAATTAGTGAAGCACATTAAATAGTTCATATAATATTTATTTTAATACTTTTAATATCATTTATTTGATAATTCAATCAATAAAATAATTTCAACATCACTATTATGTCATAATTAATGATAATTATTTAATACCTAAAATTTATAAATAAATTTAAATTATGTAGCTAATTTTATTATCTTTTTTTAGACTATTCATTTTCGAAGTTTCATGAAGTTTATCACTAATGTAAAATTATTCTACCTATAAGATTTAAGAGAGTGACATGTTGTCACTTTATTTGGTTTTAAAAATAATTAAATTATATTAATGGTCAAAAGTACATAAAATTAATTTAATCTGAACCTTAGGTGATAAGGGTCGATTTTTAGTCATCCAATAGAATTTTGGCAGGTGTTAGGGTAATTTTATAATCTTATTTTTACCCTTAATTACCTGATTTACCTTTAACTGCAGTAAATAAAAATTATCGAAGTTACTATTCATAATAACAAAAAAATAAAAATTAACCTATTAACAGAATTTGGACCCACTGTATCCAAATATGGAATCCAGTTTTCAAAATTCAAAACACAGAAGTTACAGTAATTAATTTAAAATTAATCCCGTTGTTAAGCAAATGGGTTTTAAATGTTAAAACATTGCCAAAGATTGAGATGTTTTTACCTATGAATTCAATGTAAAATTAATGATAATGACATAAATTATATGAAAGGGTAAAAATATGTTCTATTTATACATTAAAACAATTCAATATTATAATTAAACCATATAAATTATTATGATGAAAAACGTTTTTTTTAATTAAAATATAGCGTGTTTTTACTATTCATTAAAATATGAAAGTTTTCATAATAACATGAAAAATTTATCCAAAGTTAATTTTTATATCCTTTTTCCAAATAAGAATCTTATTTTTTCAAATTGAACTTATAATATTGTCAAAAACTAGATTTAAAGTGGGTGTGCCATCAAAAGGCGGCAAAACTGCATTTTTTTAAAAAATACTTATTTTACCTGAAAAATTTATTTTGTTCTCATACCTTGTTCTAGAAAATATGTAAGATCAATAATAATGTTATAAAATTCCAAATTCAGTTAATACTATTCATAACGGCTAGTTTATAATATTATAATAATATATCTTTGTTTCGTGAAACTCAGTATTGCGTACTACACACGCTATTGAGGAAGGTCACGATTGCATGTAACACAACACAATATAGTGTTTTGTGTAGTGAAAGATTCATTTTATGTTGCATATAACATAAGACATAAAAAAATTATTTCTCATAAAATCTCGAGTGTTACATTCTACCCCCCTTAAAATGAATTTTTCCCTCAAAATTCGTCACTTTGTAACAAACAGATGAGGATACCTCTCCCTAATCATATCATCAAGTTCTCATGTTACTTCTTCTAATTGGTGGTTCCTCCATAAAACTTTCACCAAGCGAGTGGTCTTGTTCTGTATAACTTTTTCGCTACTATCCAAAATCTCTATTGGTTGTTCTTCATAAGAAAGATCTTTCTTCAGCGGTACAACTTCTGAGCTTAGTACATGTGAATGGTCAGGTATGTACTTTCTCAGGAGAGATACATAGAACACATCGTGAAGTTGAGAGATATTAGGTGGAAGTGCCAATCGGTAAGCTACCTTCCCAACATGATCCAGTATTTCTAAAGGACCTATTTACCTAGGGCTCAACTTTCCCTTCTTTCCAAATATCATTACTCTCTTCCAAGGAGATATTCGTAAAAACACTTTATCACCCACTTCAAACTCTAGGTCTTTTCTTCAGTTGTTGGCATAAATTTTTTGTCAACTCTGATCTTCTCTTATGTGTTGTTGAATAGATATAACCTTTTCTACCATCTCATCAACAAGATCCGGTCCTAATAGCTTTCTTTCCCTAACTTCACCCCAGCACATTAGAGTTCAACATTTCTTTCCATATAGAGCTTCATAAGGAGCCATATGAATACTAGAGTGAAAGCTATTATTATAAGAAAATCCCACCAAAGGTATGTGTGGATCCCAACCACATTTTATATCCATAGAGAAATCTCTCAACATGTCTTCTAGAGTTTGAATTGTACTCTCAGACTGACCGTCTGTCTGAGGATGATAAACAGTGCTGAAACTCAACTCCATATCTAGAGTATGCTAAAGACTTCGCCAAAACATTGAGGAAAACCTCGGATCCTGATCAGATATAATGGAAAGTGGTACTCCATGCAATCTTACCACTTCCTTTACATATATCCTTGCAGGATGATCCAGAGAGAAATCTTTTCTAATAGCAATGAAGTGTTCCGACTTCGTAAGACGATCAACTATGAACCAAATATCATTATTTCCTTTGGAAGTTTTAGGAAGTCTGGTGACAAAGTCCATATTGATGTTTTCCCACTACTATTTGGGTATGGGTAATGGTTGTAACTTCCCCTTATACTTCTGGCTCTCAGCTTTATCCTGCTGACAAACCAAGCATCGAGATACATATTCAACAACATCTCTTTTCATTCCATCCCACTAGAAATACTCTTCCAAGTCCCTATACATCTTCGTGATTCCAGGATTAATAGAGAATGAAGAACTATGAGCCTCATCCAGTAGCTCCTTATTTAATTCTCGGATGGGAGGAACACAAACCCAATTATTGAACCTTATTATCCCATCACAATCAAGGTTGAATTTAGGAACATTTCTCACCTTCTTTTGTAACTCTACATCTTCTTTTTGTGCCTATTTAATCTTCACATATATAGATGGTTGAAAATTCATTTGAGAAAGATAATATTTTTCCCCTACCATTATAATCCCAAGATCCATCCTTTGTAAATCCATAAATATTAGATCTCTTGTGATCATCATCATGGATAATCTAGCATGGTCTTGTCGACTTAATGTGTCTGCCACCTTGTTTGCTTTCCCAGGGTGGTAATGAATTGGGTAGTTGTAATCCTTAATCAGATCCAACAATCTTCTTTGGTGCATATTCAACTCCTTTTGTGTGAAAATATACTTTAAACTCTTATGATCATTATAAATATCACACTTTTCACCATAAAGACAATGCCTCCATATTTTTAATTCAATGATTACCACGGCTAACTCCAAATCATGTGTTGGGTAATTTTGCTCATGGATTTTCAACTGTCATGAGGCATAACCTATCACCATATTGTTTTTCATGAGAACACACCCCAGTCCCTTCTTGGATGCATCACTATAGATCACAATCCTTTCTCCACTACAAGGAAGTGTGAGCACAGGTGCACTAGATAACCTTCTTTTCAACTCCTTGAAATTCTCTTCACACTCCTCCGTCCACATGAATGTAACTACTTTTTGAGTCAACCTGGTGAGTGGATTATATAATGGTGAAAAATATTTCACAAAACTTCGATAATATCCAGCCAGACCAAGGAAACTTTGGATCTCAGTTACTGCTGTTGGTCTCGACCATCTTTCGATAACCCCTATTTTTGCTGGATCCACAGATATCCCCTCTTTTGAGATTATGTGACCCAAAAGTGAAACTTTTTGAAGCCAAAATTCACACTTGGTAAATTTGGCATAAAGCTTCTCCTTTCTTAGGGTCTTTAATACAATTCTCAAGTGGTCTTCATGTTCTTCCTTGATCTTTGAATAAACAAGAATATCGTCTATAAAGACTACCACAAACTGATCAAGATAGTCTCTAAAGACTCTATTCATCATATCTATAAAGATACCGGGGGAATTAGTAAGACCAAATGGAATCACTATAAATTCATAGTGTCCATACCTTGTACGAAAAGCAGTTTTGGTATATCCTCTTTTTTGACCCTTAATTGATGATACCCTGAACGAAGATCAATCTTGGAAAATTATTGATCTCCATATAGTTGTTTAAATAATTCATCAATGTACGAGAGAGGATATTTGTTCTTGATAGTGATCTTGTTAAGTTCTCGATAATCAATACATAGTCTCATTGATCATATTTCTTCTTAACAAATAGAACAGGTGCTCCCCAAGGTGACACACTAGGGAATATGAATCATTTATCAATATTCTCTTTGATTTACTTCTTCAATTCCTGCAACTCAATTGGGGCCATTCTATATGGTGTATTTGAAACAGGTATACACCCGGTATGAGTTCTATTGAAAACTCAACTTCACGATTTGGTGGAAGACCTGGAAATTCCTCCAGAAAGACATCATCAAACTCCCATATAATGGGCATATTCTTAATCGTGAGTTTCTCTCCAACCATTTGAGATAAATAACCTTCATTTATTGGAATCAAGACCCATAAGATGGAAGAAATTTCTATTGGAAGGTTATATTCATCCTTTCATCGATAGATGATAGTATATTGATTGGGAATATTAAATGTGATTTCCCTTCTTTGGCCATTGATATGAGCTTTGTATAAAGAAAGCCAATCCATGTCCAGAATCACATAAAATTCCACCATAGGAAGGATCACAAGATTTGCAGGAAGTAATTTCCCACAAACTTCAATCGGAGAAGAATTGTAAACTTTTGATGTGATCGTTGTGACATTAGGGGTTGTCACAGCTAACTCAACATCTAATTGTTGAGGTAATATAGAGATACCCTTAGAAAATTATTTAGAAATAAAAGAGTGGGTGGATCTAGAATCAAATAAAACATTTTCTACTTTAAAGTGGATGGTAAGTGTACCTTTCACCACTTCATTATCATACTCCATATCGGCGATAGAAATTGCATGTGAATTTCATTTGTCTTTGGTCTTAAGAGTTTGTTGATGTTGATCATCATCAACAACCCTTGGATTAGGTCATTGATTGGCATACTGACCCATTTCCTTGTACATGAAACATTGAAGTGTAGAAGGTGCATTTTGTGTATCCCTTTCTTTGTTTGCATTATTAGACATCTTCTTCCCATTATTTCGACATTCAACTGCCCGATGACCTTCTTTTCCACACTTAAAACATTTACTTGTCCCTTAATGACAATTTACTCCATGTTTCTTTCCACACATTGAGCATAAGGAAAAATCATCTTCTTTTCAGTGTGGTCTTTAGATTTTCCCATGAATTCCATTTTCCTCTTCTTATCAAACCCATATGACTGATGGCTTACTTCAATATCCATCTCAACCTTGAGAGCACATCGAACAATTTCATCGTAGCTATTGAAGTCCCTTATGGCTAACGCCCTTTGAAGACTTAGTTTTAAGACACTAATGAATCGATCGACCTTACTCTCAGGTTGGATAATAATTCCGGAATCATACCTTGCAAGTCTTGTAAAATTTTCCTTGTAGGTACCAACGGATTCATCATCCTTTTGCTTTAGTTCAAGAAACTCCTTCTCCATCTTTGTTCGAAGAATATGAGGTAATTACTTATTGAAAAATAAGTTCTTGAACTTGTCTCATTCCATGGACTCAATTTCATCCCTTTTCCTCATATTCTTAATAAGATTCCACCATTGATTAGCTTCACCTTCCAAACGATATACTGCTAAGATGACTTTATCATGTTCATAACATTGCAGGACTGATAATATCTTTTCAGTGGTACTAATGCATTGTTCATCCACTGATGGATTAGAAGTCCCACTGAATGAAAGTGGATGCTGCCTCAAGAAGGATTCAACAGAATGTTGCTCCTTCCTTTTCTCATTTGGAAGTCCTGCATGATTCATAGCTTGAGAAAGTTGTGTGAGCATAGCTAAATTTTTTTTCATTCCAACGCCCATAACGTTGGGTTTCTCAAGAGGACAATCATTGAATTTCCCATCACATTCCGCATTAACACGGTTTCTTCGAGTTCCATCCATTGACTAAAAACAATAAGCATAGTGTGAGAAACACTAATCATAACTGGAAAACCACATAATTATGAATAAAATTTCACACTTTAGGTCTTATCATAGGTTGTTCATGTCCATTTCTAAAACACTAATATTTTGTTCTATGCTTAGACCTATCCTTGGGGCTCTTACTGAGGCTTTCACATACTAGATTCCAAAGGTTGACTATACCTTTCCTCTCATAACAACTAAAACGACTCATACATTACATACATGGTTATTACTTCAAAATTGAAGCATAATTATTACAAAATATAACAAAACCATGATATGACCATATAGGTATAGTGTCTTTAGATACTAGGAAACATAAATAACGGGTTCATAAATCAACTACACTGTCTCCTGTTTATTTCATCATATCTAAAGTCCCTTTTTGGAATATCCTACTGAATACCCTTCTTCCTGGCCTGGGGAAAAGAAAACATACAAAAGGGTGAGCTCCAATGCTCAGTAAGGGTAACCAAAAGAAATATCAATCATATCATATTCATAAGAACATAACATTTTGAAAATATTAACCTATAAAAGAGATCATATAATTATAACATGGGATAAATCATAGTAGTGAAATGTAATCCCAACAATCATAACTTAAAACATGAAACTTTGTGGCATACACACATAATCATAGAAAATCATTTCATTTTAGTCATGACTCATTTCCAAGACTATCATAGCGTACAAAGTCCATTACTTAACTGAGTTCACTCCTCATTCCAGTCCTGTATCACTGAACCAGATTAACTTTCCATTCCATCCATGTCTATCTCATGAGATATAAATCTTTACCCAATGCATTGGAGGGAGATATAAGTCCCACCCATCTCATAATGAAACCATTCTTATGTGTGCCACAAAATCATAAATCATACATCATAGCATAACCCATGTAATAAAAATGGGATTCAAAAACATCATGCCATCATAACATAATCCATAAAAGGATTTCATAAAAATAATTCCATCATAACATAATAAAATCAATGTAATAATAGGGATAGAAATAGAACCCTATATTATCTTATATGGAAAATAATTTTGATAAAACACTTGAAATCCATTATTGAGGAAAATATCCTTTCCACTTCAAAAACATTTTTCCTTTCTAAATATGTCATCCTATTTAAAAATAAATGAAGTTGATTAAAAATAAACTTCAAAACTTGTAAAGGAAGCTTCATGAAAATAATGTTCTATGAAATCATAAAAATCCATGCATGCCTTATAAGTTAAAAAACATTCTTCTCATACTTTGGCCAAAAAAGTCAAAAAGTGTCTCGTACTGAAAACGACAAAAGATTCATTTCATATCTTTTACTAAAATTCACCAATCGGTAAAATTGGATTTAAAAAATTGTATGAGGATAGAAATAATATTACATATTGAGGAAACATGGATGTGGATGATAAATATTCCCCAGTAATTACCAAAGTATACACAATCTCGGATAAAAATTGAGATTGTGAGATTTTCTCTTACCTTAGGTCCGATATGATTTGTACATGTTTGAACCTCATGTATAATGATTTGAATAATGTTATTGAATTATTCCAGAATCATAATCATTGTTATGATATCATATATGGCCATATTCTTAGCTTCTCATTAGTAATATTTCATTACTACTTGTTATTCGGGTGTTTATTGCTTTATGTTCTTATGCATGTTTTGTCGAATAAATTCTTATTCTTCTTTTTAGGTTATAGATAACTCATTTACAGAATGGTATTATTTCAATATATATCATATTTACTCATTCAATTCATTTATATAATCATTATTCAATGAATATCATGTAGAACGAGTCGCATCACATCGTGGAGACGGTAGGCCGTACGTATGCACGAGCGATTATATCATTCCCATAATCGTGTAATTGTATTGAAGTGTATTTATACTATTTAAGAATCAATATCACCTTAAAATAATCATATATAGTTATTCTTTACACCATTATACCCATCCAAGTATGGTGGTAGTGGAAAACAGATTACACCATGGCGTGGAGATGGTATTCTGTACGTACGCACACGCAGTGATTTCGTTTTCCGTAGGATGGATAGAAGGTGAAATATGTTTGTTTCATATTTATAATAACATATCAGTATATTAGTTATACTTATGTTATTACTTCATAATGAAACAACTAAATAAGGGGAAGTAGAAGAAGAAATAAATTTGAAAGAATCGGTAACATATATTACCTCTTCTTCGACATGCCTCTTTGAATCCTCCTTTTAGGGCACTAAAATTTGTATTTTAAGAAGACTAGAACCTCTAGTATGTTTCTAGGGAAGTTAATAAGGGAAATTGGTAGGTTTTGGATGATCTTGAAGGCTCAAAGTGGTGTGATTAGGAGAGGGAGGAGGTTCCCTTTTATAAGGGAAGAGAGGGGCACCTTAGGAATTATAAGAAATATTAATTTATAATAAATTCCAGCCCCACATAAAAATCACCAAAAATGAATAAAATCAAAATCCTAGATGAGATAGGTTTTTAATCTCATCAACCAATAAAATTTATACAAGTTTGGAATTTATTTTAAACATTATCAACATGATTTATCCTTATATATTCTATTTAATTTTATTTGTGGTAATAATATTCTAAATTTTAAATCAATATAAATAAATACTTATATGTTGTGAATTGTATATAATTTTATAATTTATTACATTTTAGGCCATATAAATTTTAATTTATAATTTATAAATATTTTTGTGTTTTGTAAACAATTTTATAATATGGAATGTTTATAAAATAACAATAGTGTAAATTTTGACACTATTCATTTATTTGAATTTAAATAAAATATACACAGAATATATCTTCGAACTAAAAGCTTTCATATATTCCTAACATGTCATATTTATCTATAAAATTAGTGGATCACATTAAATAGTTCATATAAATTTTATTTTAATACTTTTAAAATCATTTATTTGACAATTCAATCAATAAAATAATTTCAACATCCCTATTGTGTCATAATTAATGATAATTATTTAATCTCTAAAAATTATAAATAATTTCACATGATTTAGATAATTTTATTATATTTCTGGAGACTATTCATGTTCAAAGTTTCATGAAGTTTATCACTAAATTAAATTATTTGTACTTATAAGATTTAAGAGAGTGACATGTTGTCACTTTCTTTGGTTTCAATAATAATTAAATTATTTTAATAGTAAAAAGTCCATAAAAGGAATTTATTCAGACCCTTAGATAATAAGGGTCGACTTTTAGTCAACTAATAGAATTTTTTCAAGTTTTAAGGCAATTTCTTAATCTTATTTTTGCCCTTAATTACCCGAATAACCTTTAACTGCTGTAAATAAAAATTACTGTAGTTACTATTCATAATATCAAAAAAATAAAAGTAACTTCTTAACATAATTTGGACCCAATGAATACAAATATGGAATACATTTTCCAAAATTCAAAACACATAAGTTTCAGTAATTAATTTAAAATTAATCCCGTTGTTAAGCAAATGGGTTTTAAAAGATAAAACATTGCCAAAGATTGAGATGTTTTTACCTATGAATTCAATGTAAAATTAATTCTAATGACCTGAATTATATTAAATGGTAAAAATATATTCTATTTATTCTTTAAAATCATTAAATATTATAATTAAACCATATAAATTATTATAATGAAAAAATTTGTTTGTAATTAAAATATAGTGTGTTTTTACTATTAATTAAAATATGAAAGTTATCGGAATAACATGAAAAATTTATACAACGTTAATTTTTATATCCTGATTCCAAAGAAGAATTTTATTTTGTTAAATTGAACTTATAATCTTGTAAAAAACTAGATTTAAAGTGGGAGCGCCATCAAAAGGCGGCAAAACTGCATTTTTTGAAAAATACTTATTTTGCCCGAAATATTTATTTTGTTCTCATAACATGTTCTAGAAAAAATCTAAGATGAATAATAATGTAATAAAATTTAAAATTCATTTAATACTTTTTATAATAGATCATTATAATATTATAATAATATATCGTTGTTTAGTGAAACTCGGTATTGCGTACTACACACGCTTTCGAGGAAGGTCTTGATTGTGTGTAACGCAAGCCAAGCTAGTGTTGTGTGTAGAGAAAGATTAATTTGATGTTGCGTATAACATAAGACATAAAAAAATATTTCTCATAAAATCTCGGGGGCTACAATAATCCTTATCTAATTCATAAATATTAATAAATATGAAAAATCTTTTTCTATAATTACCTAGAATCTTACAATTAGCTTCTTGTGACTTCAAAAGCTATGAGAAACTTGTATGATGTGATGAGAATGTAGAAATGAAGTTTTAGGATGATCATGTGTTCCATGAGAGAAAGTAAAAGAAGTGATCCAGTTGGAAGGAAATGTGAATTCATTCATTAAACAAGTTTGGAGGTAAGAAAGCTAAATTTCCATCTTGTGAGAAGTGTGGTAAAAACATCCTGAAGAATGTATCTCTATGTATGGGAAGTTATTTTAATGTGGTAATACTAGTCATATTACTCATTATTGAAAATGATATGACCATTCAAGAAATGAAAATTTGACAGTAAGATGTTTTAGTTGCTACGAGTTAGGGCATTATGCTAATGTGTGTCCAAAGTTGACTACCTAGGGTGGAAACGAGCATGATCAAAACCAGAAGGGCATTGAAAATTCATTTTCTACTACTACAGTTGATGTGGGACCATAAAATGAATTGGTGATAGGTATGTTATGGGTGTTTTTCAAAATATTCCAATACTCTATTTGACTCTGGATCTTCACATTCATTCATTTCTGAGATATTTTCATGTAAATTGATAATATCACCTCATGAATGTGATATAGGGATTTTGGTAAAAAATAAGTGTGGAATTATTAAAGGAACAAAAATTTATATAAATTTTCCTATTATCAATGGGGGTATGGTCTTTCCTACAAATCTTGTTGAACATCCCATAGTGGAATTTGATATCATTTTGGGAATGTATTGGATTTTAGTTTATTATGATAAAATAGATTACAAATCTAAGAAATTTTTATTAAATGATTTCATACCTTTGATAAAATACCAAGAAGTTTGTAGATTGATTAAATATGGTAGTGAATTAAATCTATATTTATTGTTGTATAGAATGAAATAGTTTTGATTAGTGAAATTCCAGTAGTGAATAAATTTACAGATGTTTTTCCTAATAAACTTCCTGGTATTGTTCATGATTAGAAAGTTGAATTTACTATTTATTTAGTTCCTGATTGTAAGACTATTTCTAAACACCCTTATTTAATGTATCAAGTAGAATTGTTGGAATTGAAAAAATATTTTCAAGAATTTCTTGATAAAGGTTTCTTTCGACTTATAACTTCACCATGTGGTGATCTTGTTTAATTTGTGAAAAAGAAAGATGATTTAATGATACTTTGTATTGATTAAAAATCCCTAAATAACATCACTATTATGAAAAAGTATCCTTTTCCTCATATCGATGATTTTTTTGATCATATATAGGGATTTTAGTATTTTTCAAAGATTTATTTGAGGTCCGAGTACCATCAGCTGAAGATGAAAGAGGATGATATTTTAAATAAAACATTCCAAAAAACATTTGGGAATTATGAGTTTATATTTATGCCCTTTGGGTTATCTAATGTACCTACTGTATTTATGAATCTCATGAATGGGGAATTTTATTAGTTTTTAGATCAGTTTGTGGTTGTGTTTATAAATGATATTTTGGTATAATATAAAAGCCAGAAAGAATATGATAGTTACTTGAGGATTGTTTTGAAAACCATAAAAGAAAAGAAACTATATGGAATGTTTAGTTATAGTGATTTTTGGTGGAAAATAATTTCATTACTTGTTCATATTTTTTCAAAATATGGTATAACTGTTGACCCTTCTAAAATTAAAGTTGTTGAAGATTTACCAAGACCTACCAATATCAAAGAGATTCATAGTTTTCATGGATTAGAAGGTTATTATGGAAGGTTTTTTTAAAAGGTTTCTTAGTTATCTAGCCCACTAACTAAGTTAACTTGATAGAGATTTAAGTTCATCTGGATAAAATAATGTGATGATTGTTTTCAAGAACTGAGAAGAAGGTTGCTAAATGCTTCAGTTTTGGCCCTGCTTTCCAAGAATAGTGAATTTGTTATTTAGAGTGATGATTCAGTGGAAGGACTTGGTTGTGTCCTAATGAAAAATAATCTGGTAATTTCTTATGTTTTATTTTAGTTGAAACCTCATGAGTTAAATTACCCAACACATGATTTTGAATTATCTAATGTTGTTTTTTGTGTTAAAAATTCAGAGGCATCATTTATATGATTTAAAGTGTGAAATATATACTAATAACAATAAATTTAAGTATATATTCACTCAGAATTAATTGAACATGATATAGAGGAGATGGTTGGAATTAATCAAGGATATTATTGAAATATTTTTTACCATCCAGGAAATGAAAATAAAGTGGTTGATACTTTGAGTTGGAAAAGAAATGCTACATTAACCATGTTATGTTTGGAACGTGATACTTTGGTTAATGAGTTGATGAATTTTGGATTTGAAGTTATGGGTGTAAGAAATTCCTTTATTTTATTTTAGGTGTTAGTGAAATCATGTCTATCAAACCGAATTAAGAAATCACTGAATAAATACAATGAGTTTTATAGTAAGGTAGAATTAGTTCATAAGGGTATGTTCTATGAATTTAGCATTGATAAAAAAAATTTGGTTTGTGAAGAGATTATGTGTGCCTTGTGATTCACATTTGAAGAAATATTTGTTATGTAAAGCTTACAGTTCCCTGTTTTCAGTTCATTCAGGAAACACTAATATGTACAGAGACATTCAGGTGTTTTTTTGGTGGGATAGAATAAAAAGATATATTGTTGACTTTACCCTGAGATGTTTGATATGTCAATAGTTTAAAGCAGAGCGGCTGTTAATGAAAGGGATGCTTCATCCTTTTCTAGTTCCATTTTGGAAATGGGAAAATATATCCATGGATTTCATAGTGGGATTTCCAAATACTTCTTGAGGTAACAATGCAATTTGGGTTATTACCGATCAACAAACTAAGTCATCTTATTTTATTCCTATTCAAGAAACTCTATATCAAGATCAACTTTATTGGTTGTATATTAAATAGATAGTTAGGTTACATGGGGTTCACCTCTCAAATTTATCTAATAATGATACTAGGTTCAATTATATCTTTTGTAAAGGGATTCAGAAGTCATTAGGCACTAAACTAAATTTCAATACAACTTTTCATCCTCAATTAGATAAGAAGCCATAATAAAAAATTCACACCTTGGAGGATATGTTATGTGTTTTTTCAATATATTACCAGGGATGTAGGGATAAACACCTTTCTTTGGTTGAGTTTTCTTATAATAATAGTTTTCATTCTAGTGTACAATTGGTACAATTTGAGGCATTATATAGAAAGTGGTGTCGAACTCCAGATTTTTTGGATGAATTAGGTGAAAGGTTGTTGATGGGACCAAAATTAGTACAAGAAAAGGTAGAGAAAGTTCAGTTGATTTAGAGACGCATGAGGACAAAACAGAGCAGACAAAAAAATTATGCGGATAACCAGAGGACGTATCATTCTTTCGAGATAGGTGGTCATGTTTTTCTCAATGTTTCCCCATGGAAAAGTGTGATGCGATAGGTAAGAAATAGAAGATGAGTCTATGGTTTATTGGACCCTTTGAAATCCATGATAATGTTTGATTTTTTTTCTATCGGTTGGCTTTCCCTCTATATCTATCCCAGGTACACAATGTTTTTCATGTTTCAATGTTAAGAAATATATGCCCGATCCATCTCATATTTTGAGTCCAGAATTTTTTCAGTTGGAAGATAATGTTTCTTATATGGAACAAACAACCTAGATTCTTGACCACAGAGAGCAAGTGTTTCTGAATAAGGTGATTCTTCATGTTAAGGTTTTTTGGAAAAACCATATTGTTGAATAGAGAACATGAGAATCTGAAAATCCTATGAGGGATAAATACCACCACTTATTTGAAAAGTGAATAAAAATTTTTAGGACACAATTTCGAAAAGGGGGATGGATGTAACATCCCAGGTAATTATAGAATAATAATTCTTCATATTTTTTAATATTTATGAATTGGATAGTGATTTTACCTTAAAAGGGATTCTATGTCCAATAGAGTACTCAACACACACCAATGGGTTTATCTAAAATCCTACATTACAAACAAGACTGAGTTATATAGAAAAATAATAAATTATTAATATTTTTATTTGAAATGGTAGTTATCACCAAGATATTGTATTGGTGGGAATGAATAAAACTAAATAAATTATGTTTACATATGGTTATTAAATATTTTTACTTCCTTCCAATAAATTTTTGAGGCTTAAAATATAAAAAAAATCTAATTTTAAGGGTAAAATACTCCAATATTATTAGAGGTAATTTTAACCCATTTCGATGGAGACCCTTTTTAATTCTTTATTTTTTCACTTTTATATGATCTATTTGGAAAAAAAGTTATTCTTTGGAAGCAGTACATCTAAATTTACTTCAATTTAATTTTTGATATTTTTCTAATAAGATTCTTATTTTATTGAATAGTGAAAATTACTGCATTTAAATTCAAAACAAATTTTTCTTCTAAGTTATTTATTATGTTAGATTATAATTTTACATGGTTTAAAGGTATAATTAGATGAATTTATTATCACTTAATCCAATGAAGTTCATTGGATTCAATTTAAAATTAAAAAAAATTATGTGAACTTTTGACTGTTTTTCTTAAATAACCCGTTTTCTCGATCTGTCAATGTGATTAACTTTAAATTAATTTTACCAATTATTTGAATTTAATTTCAAGAAATTTATATACATGTTTGTAATAACTATGAAAAATTTTATTTAATAGGATCTTGTTTTTTTATCGAATGGTAACTTTAGTATTTTATTAACCACAGTTAAAGGTAAATAAGGTAATTAATGGTAAAATTAATATTATAATATTATACAATTACCATAACACCAATCCTAAAATTATTGTATGAGTTATTATTGACCATGACCATACATGGGATGAATTTTTGAACTTTTTTTGGGAAAAAATCCCTTAAGGTAACATTGCATCATTTTTAGGTTGATTGTGTTTGTCAACAAAGCAGGTTTCCATGATAAGTTGTGGAGTTCAGTGAGATTGTTGACACGGTATGTTGAAAAAATACAATATGATGGGATGAATTCCTTGGAATAGGTATATAAAATTTCATACACATGGTGACACCATTTCCTGGTGTTTTCCAAATTTTTGGGGTCCAAAATTTAGAGTTGGACAAGCATAGCAAAAGGTGAATTTTCATAAAGATATTATCATTATATGATAAATTATTGAATTTTGTGAAGATAGGATTCATGATTTTTATTTCACAAATGATCAAAGAATTATAATGGTGATCTCCATTATTACGAAATTTTTTCATGAAAGTTTATTTCCTTGAAGGCCATTTAAAAATACAGCAAAGGCCTGAATTTCACGATGACAAGTTTTTTTCAAAGGGTGGTTCGCGAAGGTGAAATTTTTTTGACACTAATCTCTATGATTATAAAAAATCATCATGAAAGAGTTTTTCCTCATAGTCCATATAAAAATATGGTTAAGGTATGAATTTCATGAAGATTAGGTTTTCGCGAAGTGTATTTCGTGAAGGCGTGAATGTTTTTAAAAACGATCTACACGATTACAACAAATCTTTGCAAAAGTGGTTTTTCTTGAAGGCCGTGTAAAAATATATAAAAGGAAAGAATTTCACAAAGACTAGGGTTTTGTGATGGGTTGTTCATAAAGGCATGAAGTTTTGTGACTGACAGGTCCATAATTATTAATTATATCAGAAAAGTGTATTTCCTTGATGTACTTATGAAAATATGGACAAGGAATTAGTTTCACTAGGAAATGGAGTTTACAAAGGGTGTTTCGCGAAGATACGAAGGATTATGATGGTGGTCTCCATGGTTATGTCCCGATTTCAAATAATAATTTTTTTTGTCAAATAGAACATATAAAAGTGACAAAAACATGATTTAAAAGGTTTTCTCTATCAAAAGAAAATAAAACTACTTTTTTTGGAGAAATACTTATTTTATCTAAAAAGTTGAATATTTTCATATATAATGTCTAGGAAACATATAATACAAAGATTAAATGATAAATTTAATATATTACATATATATTTCATTAATAAAATCCACCAAGAGTGATTTTATTATTTTATGAGCTCACTTATTTTCATTTAAGTAGTTTTTTTTTCAGAAAAACACATCGTTTATATTCTATTGGTATTTATTTTAATTTATAATTAATTTTATAACCAATGAGTCATTATGTAAACATGTGTAAATACAATTTTCATAATTTAGTTTATATCATTAATTCCCACCATTCTAACGACAATTCGATAACTACAACTTAAAATAATAATAAGAATATATTTTTCGGTATAGCTCTATCTTGTGTGCAACATAAGATTTAAGAGAAACCTATTGTTGTGTATCAAGTATGCTATCATACATAGAATCCATTTTAATGTAAAATTACTATATAATTAATAAATATTAATAAATATGAAAAAGTATCATTCTATTACTACCTGGGAAGTTACATTTATTATTATACCACATTTTTATGTAATATGTATATGTTATGCTCCATGACATGTAATTATTTTCTCATGATTTTTAAATCTTATTCAATCGTATATGTTTGATCATTTGAGATTAAATGTCATTATATTACATGGAAATATCTTATTGGTTTATGTTCTTCTAATCATATATTTCTCCCATGCTCTTCCAAGGAGGGGTTGTAGGGGTTTGTTCTGGACACGGCTCATCAAACTAAAAATGGAAATACAAGGGGTGCGAGCTCGGAGACCCAGACTACGATTCATATATGTAATAGTTTTTATGTGATTGAAGTGGATGATCCACAATTTTTATCCATAATTGATAATAAAAAAAATTTCAGTAGGACTGAGGAGCGACTAATGGTTATCAAGATGTGCATATTTGTGGAAAATGGGGGGATATCTCGGATAATGACAAGGAAAATGATAGTGGCATGGGTATAACTTCCTATAGTGACATTGTTCAGTGTGGGAAGAAGAAGGTGTCTGTAAATGAGGAAGTGATGACGGTCCCAGTAAGAAGAAGGTTGAGGAAAGAATATTCTTATCTATCGTAGCTGATGTCTACCAATTCCTCTGTCAAGGAATGAAAAGTTGTATCTAGTGTGAAAAAGGGCATGAAATCTTCTATGGAGTTTCTATATTTGGAGAAATTGAATCTTCTAAGGAAGTATGCCAATATACTGAAGAACTATGAAAGCTCAAGGTGGGAATGAGCTACTTCAGAGGAAACAATCTATCATGGATGTGGTGATGGGTATGATTCTTATGATCATTAGTTGTCTTCTCTTGTTGTTGAATTTTCTTGCTGTACTTTTTCCTTTATTTTAATAAATGGTCAGAGGTATTCCTCTAACTGAGATTTTCTGGTATATTTCTCCAATACTAATATTTTATTATTCTTATAATATAACCCTTTATTACATGTTTATAGGTTTTCCATTACTATATGTTTGAGCACACACTTTTCTTATTTTTAAATTCCAAAGGTTATGAGGATGACTATAAAATAATTTGATCGCATACCAACAATTTTGAACCTTTGGTATAGGCTTGAAAAACGTTGGTAAAGGCTATACCAATGGTTTTCAAAATCTTTGGGATTTAGGAATCCAAGATATCCCTACAAGAATGGTTCTAAGTAAACTATTGGAATACGGTCAATGATTTCCCAACTACCTATATTTTAAAAACCATTGGTAAAGTATCCTATACCTATGGATTTAAAACTATTTCCATAGTCTCCCCCTACACCATGAAACACTAAAATATTCATCCACCAACTCTAGGAGATATATATAAAAAACTTAAAACTAAATTATATATTTAACCAGTATCAATACTTTTTAAAAACATCACATACACTTTATTTTAAATTCAGTAAAATTTTAAATTTAAAAATGTATCACAAAACATATACAATATGTTTTAGTCATGAAACACCATCAACACAATTGTCTCAAAAATATCACATAATAAATGGAGGGGATTAATAACTACCTAAACATTAGAACCAACATAATTATCATTACTCGCATCATGGATATCCCCAATAGCATCATTTTTTCCATTATTATAATCTCCAACATCATCCTCATCATCAATAAGAGAAATTTTATCATACTAAACAATTCTAGGAGAAAACTTTCTCTCACTAGGTGAATCATATATAGAAAACATTATTGACATTCGTTTATCAAAAACCACTATAGTCTCTAATTGAAGTGACGGAAATAAAGTTATCATAGCTTTTAGGAACTACTCAGTGAGAATTGTACCTATTTCACACTCCTTTATGGACATTTTTTTTCCTTAAATGATTCTACATGAGAATCACGCAACTCGATTCTACTGGAGCTATTAGAGGTTCTTGATGTGGTAAAATAATATGTGAGGATGATTCTCTTCTAGAGATGAAATCATATTTTCTCCTAGTTATCATCACCAAAGATTTGTCTCAAATGATCAGTTGGCCCAAATATGTCATCTTTTTTATCATAAAGGGCCTCCAAAGAACATTATTTAGAATAATATTAAGATATTTAATTATGAATTAGGTATCAAATTTTAAATAGAAAATAATAACACTTAAAATATTATCTTATGTGAATACATTTACATGAATCCCTTATTTATTCTTCCTATCCAAGAAAAATTTTTTTTCTTGAGTCTCATGACATTTAAGGTTCAATACCACCCACAAAAATGAAATTGAATGTAATAAAAAATTATTCAATATTATTGAATCATTAAAAGAACTACAATCAATATAAATAAAAATTGAAAAAATTTGGATTATTTTCTTCAGTTTGAGTGCTTGAAAATAATCTTTTAAATTTGATCTGGTAAGGTTTAGTTGAATTTTATTCATTTTGGTTTCATTTTACTTGGTTTCATTTAGTGTAGTTCCATTTAAAACATTATTTTTCATATTGGATATTTTTAGTTCAATTTGGTCTGATTGAATTCATGTCATTCTGGTTTGGTTCATATTGGCTCATCCCATGTCACATCAGATTTAGATTGTTTTATTTACTGAATACATATTTTGTGTTTTCATGTTTGGATTTATTAAAGCGTGTTTATATTAGATTGGTTTAGAACTGTTAGATTTTAATTAATTCATTACATGTTTGTAAAAATCCTTTTTTTATTTGACTGGATTATTTCCATTTTATTGTGGTTAATTTTTAATATATTAGGATATCTTTAGTGTTTGGTACGACTCTAATCAGTTCACAGTAGTTATTCTTTTCCATTTTTTAGGCATGTGTCTCATTGAGTTTGGTTTAAATCTATTCAATTTTGTCCAATATATTTCATTCAATGTTCTTTTCTTTCATCTCAATTAATTTTAATTTTATTTTTTAGTTTATTTATGATTGGTTTATGTAGGTTTACGTAAGTTAAATTTTATTAGATTAAGTTTGGTTTGGAATTCAGTGAAGTACTATTTTTTTATTTAATCCCTATCAAATAGTATTTAGTGTGATATGTTTTATTTGGTTTTGTTTAGTTGTGTTGGTACTTAATAAAAATTAGTTGGTCATAAAACATTATTGGTTTCTCTCATGCTCCTACCTAGTAGTATAGCCCGAAATTTGCATGTTCTTCATAGAATACATTTTTTATTTCCTTTAGGATAAATTTTATAAATGAAAAATCAATAAATATCATAATAATTTAATTTTCATTAAAAAAACCATTATAGTTGAGTAATACCTTAAACTGATCACCCTTCTAATAAGTGACCATTTCTTGTTATTGTGTAACTAGATAGTTCTTATGATTAAAATACCCTCCAACTCTATGTCAAGTCTAGTATAACTGATGATTATATGATCTCTATAGATAGCCAAGATCCATAAACTACGTCGCCTTCACAGTTTGACTATAGGGAAAGTTAATCTAAACCTAAAACAAATATATTAATTCATGTAAATAAAATTATAATACATAAGTGAATTTAAAAAAAATCATACCCATATTTCAACTAATGAATTATATTTTATTTTATTGTTGATATATATCCATAGTATTGGTTTTACTAAAATGATGTCACTATACTTGTATAACATCTCCAAAAAATTTCTACAATGTTTGGATTTTTTTCTGATCATTTGGTTATCTTCATTGTAATCTACCATGATTTCTATTTAAAAATTCTAGAATTATTTCATACTGCTACACCCACATCTCTTATTAGAGTTCCATTAAAAAAACATAAAAGGGAAAAATATAATTAATACATATTACAACTAAAATGAAATTATTGTAAACAAATACCTGATCCAGGCTGATCATTAGGCTCCGATGAATTTGTTGGTTGTGATAGATATGTATCCTATGAAAGATATGTATCATATAATTCATTTTCTAGATCATATAATACTTATTGATTATAATTATATGGATAATTATCATTAATGGACAAAAGTGGGAAATATAGGCAATAAAGAAGTGGTATGAAAATGATAAAAGCAATTGGGAACCAATATAGGATATGTAAATGGTATATGAGATGTAGAGTTTGACTGAAATGATGTTGAATGGATAGGTGGGAAAAACCATACAGACTCAAGTGTTATAGGAGGTGGATAATGTGTGGTATATAGGAAATCTTCTAGTGGGTGTACATGTGAACAGGAGTGACTAGTTCTCCAAGTAGAACAAACCCATTCACACACTCTATGATCTGATGCTAAAAATGAAATATTTACATTTCTGTCTTTAATACCGATAATAATGAACCAATGTTATCTATAAAAAAATAATAGATGAAAATTTTATATAACTTACATACATAAAGATCTTTTAGGTTTAATGATTTAGATAATTAGGAAAAATTATTAATTAGCACTACCCATTTCTTCATGTGAGAATTTTACCACTATACATAGATTTTTTTTATTCTATATAAATTCATCAAAATATAAAATAAAATTATCCATACATGAATACATTATATATATAATTCAATTAAAATTAATCTTAATAACCTAGGGAAATAGAAAATACGATAAGACTGAACTCAAACAATTAGTAAGGGAAAACATAAGAATTAATAATTGAATGTCATTCATAAGCATATGATTATAATAATAGCATTATAACATAATAAAATTACATGATAAAAAAATAAGAGAATTATGTTGGATCTTAATCTACAGATTATACACAAGAGGGGGGTGAATTGTGTCTTTTGCAATTTTTCGATAACTCTTTTCATGAACGAGTTCTGTCCTTTATGCATTATCAGATTTGATTGTGCAGCGGAATAAGTAAAATCAAGAACAGAAATATGTATAGTGGTTCGGGGAACAGAAGGCCCCTAGTACACTCCACCAACGCTCAACTCCACGAGCTTGATGGTTTTCACTATCTGGTCCTCATTTCAACATACCGGTTCACAACTGAGTACAGGCAGTTGACACCTTTACAATCCAAAGAAAAAAAAGCCTTTTGGTTCAAACACGAACCTACACAGCTTAGAACGAGAAGATGGTTACTCAAAAATAAAAGGAATATTAGAAAGAAATTTTCCAGTTGATCTTCACAATTGTAACAGAATGCAATTGACAGCAGATGTATTGAAGTCTCTAGAAATATTGATCTTCAAGAGGAAGTTGTTCTGAGTTGATCCAGTTGCAGAAGATATAGAGATATAGTTTACAACTTTAGCAGTAGTAGATCCATATTATATATTCGATGTAGAACAGGTGAATCTTCTATCGAGTTCGTTCTTCTTGAAAGAACAGAGCTTTGACGCTCCTTTTTCAATCAGCAGATCAATCGTGAATTTCTGCAGTCTATGTTTTCCCCTTTTTTAATAATAGATCGATCACACATATATTCCTATATCTATTGTTTTATAAAGAACATATATAATAAAGGTGAGCATATCTCCTGCACATTTAGATCCATAAAAGTTGTCTTCTGATTCACGATATTCAAAAATTTGAATTTACAGAGAGGTTTTAACTTCCCTTAAGACTTGGCTTAAAAAGATCCTTTTAATTCGATCTTAAATCCATTAATAAAATGGATTTGAATTATTCAATGTCGTACTTTAAAAAAGACTTTAAATCTGGCTTGAAATCCGCCCAGAAATCAGCTTACTGATCGCTGCACATAAATATCGTCTGTCAAAATTTCTGATGCCAAACCTAAGGTTGATGACGTGGCCTCAAAACATAGGGTTAATAACATAGTCTTCAAACATAAGGTTAACAAAAAACATAGGGTTGATCATCCATACTTTTTCTTCAACACTCAAACATTCGGTAAAAGATCCATACTTTTACTTGATCCATACTTTTCAAGAACGTATGGTTGTTTACAAAAGTAAGGTTGATGAACCATACTTTTGAGAAACAAATGTAACGTTTAGAATTTACATACGGTTCTCCTTCCATACATTTCTGATAAACAAAACATAAGGTTCCTTCCTAACTTAAGGTTCTTCTTCCATACTTTGCTAAAAATGTATGGTTGTTTAACCATACTTTTCTCTTATCTCAAAAATTATACATGCTTTTCATCATTACGCTACGTTTATCCACATAGGTTATGAAAAGTGATTCCAGAACGCGCTAAAGTAGATTCCACACTATATTTATCTACGTAAGATGTGAACAGTGATTCTAGAATGCGCTAAAGCATATTCTGAATAAGTAATAAATTCTCTTTATTTCAAGAGTAAAATAAATTAATAAATTTCTGCACAATACTAAATCAAATCATTAGAAAATAACTAAGGGTATTTGTGAGCATCAAAATTATTATAAAGAGACAGATTATTATTTTCAATAACCTCCCACTTTAACTAACATTAACATGTATTGTTGAAATCAATACTTTTCTCAATAATCTCCCCCTTTTTTATGATCAAAAAACCCATAAAATAATTAAAATTATTTAAACAAAATTAACTTTCAAAATTCGTTATAAATTTTTAAATAAAAACTTCTCCACCAAAAAGAAAATTATAAATTCAAATTTCTCATTTAATTCTCCCCCTAAATAAAATGTTGAGGATTTGATGTTGTGTTTATCCAAATTCTCCCCCTTTTGTGATATCAAAAAGAATGAAAAATCATGGATTTTAACACTTTTAATATTATACTGAACTGTTAGTAAATGCTATTATGAACTGTTTGTCAATAATTAAACCAGGAGTACTGACATATTAAAAATAAAGTCAGTAAAACAAATAAAGAAAGAAACAAATAAACAATGAAGGAAATTTTCATTCAAAAAACAGCAGTATATACATGACAATGATATACACATGAATCATGGTTTGGGTAAGATAGGCAACAAGGTCTATCTCCTCTGGATTGCAGACTTGATTTCTATAAATTGTTGCTAAAGTCTCTTCATCATCCCATATCCAAGATTTATAATCAGCTCCCTATTCTATTGATCCATATGAATATCCTCAATTAAATTGACTCTGAAAAACTCATGCATCCTTTCCTGTTTTTCAACAAATACTGACAGCTTCTTTGATAACTGATCTTACAGAATTCTGATTGATGGATCACTAGATGTCAGTTTATCCACTATGAAATTCTGATTTTCTAGAAACACTGACAAAGGAGCACTATTACATTAAAGATCTTATATCCTGTCATTCATGTTTCTCAACGCAGCTGTGATAGCCTGAAACCTTCTGATTAAATCAGGTGAAGTACCTGATCCACTAACAACATTATTTGAAACTGATACAAATTGGTTCTCCATAAACAACTTCAGATCTGATAAATCTGAATTCATAACCATTTCAGATTTCAATTGTATAATATTAGACAGCATATCCTCTTTAAATATTTCAAATTCTTGCCTTGATACTGTACACTCCTTCAGTTTTTGAAACTTCAAATGTTCTAATTCTAAGGCATTTCTCAGAGAAACATTCTCAGATTCCAACTGAGATACATTTCTGTACAGTTCTTTAACCTCTTCTTTCCTTTAATTAGATGCACCCTATGCTTGATTCACATTCTCAGGTTTATGAAGCAGTACCAAAGGCAATGATTCAGCATCAGATTTTTCTTTTTCTTTGTTCTAAGAAGGTTGGTCCACAGATTTTTCCTTAGAGTTTTCAAACTCCTACACAGAAAAATCCTCTTGAAGTACCCCTGTTTGAGCTTCAGAATCATGCTCATAACATTCATCTGTATCTTTTCATTCACTGGAATTTCAAGAATAAAATTTTCAGAAGTTTCCTGAGGTCTGGCCACTTCTTCACCATGCACTACCTTCATCTCTTGTTCCTGTTGAAGTGAAACTTCAACATCCGCTACAATATTTTCTTGATTCTCCCTTTGAGCTTCTTCTGGAACTCCTGATCCCTCTACTGGTGCTCTTCTTTCAGTAACATCTTCCATGGGATTATCAACAATATCTTTCCTTACAAAATAATAAGAAAATAAAGATTATGTGGTTGTTTCCAAAGCAGGGGAAGTGACTTCTTCATTTACTGGTCTCTTTCTTTTTGATTGAAGTCCCTCTTAACTTTTGTCTTCCTCAACATCTTCCACTAAAAATTGAATCCTTCTTGCTACATTGCTGACTTTGGATTCATCTTGTCCATCTTTGAACTTAGCAGGTTGAGCCTGAGCACTCTTTGAGTCTTCCTCAGCTCCTACTGGCAAAAGTTTTCCTTTAATTGTGCTCCAGAAATATCCAACTTTCCTCAATGTTCCAGCATTAAACGTATTACTGTGACGACAGTTAACTCGAGCATACACTAATCTCACCATGTCTTTCTTAAACAATAGTTTAGAAATAAATCAACCAAAATGGTAGAAACTCATCCGGGCCTCTCTTTGACAGCAGTATCTAAGATACCTTATCAAGTATCTTGGAAAGTTTAACTGAATATCCCTTAACAAAAGAAACATTATATACATATTTTGGTACAAAATATTTTCCATTTCGGCCATCCGTGGAGCTATTCCAGTCTGAATAAATTTGACTAAAATCTTCTTATCAGGCTCCAAATCCTTAACAAACATTTTCTTTATTGTCTTAGTACCGAAAATAAAAGACATGATGTCTTTGGATTTATGCACAGAATCTCCAATATTTTTCAAAATCAAAATGAAAAACTCCCTCATGAGGGCAGTTGAGAATCTGACTAATCTCTACTGATGAGATTGAGAAATCCCTATCCTCTATCTTATCCATCATACTATCCTCAGTATCTCCCAAAATAAACTGTACAGATTTGAAGAATTATCAATGTTCTACTTCATACAGAAATTCCGTATTTTCACTGTTAAACATATATTCAAGATTCTTAAACGATAGAGCTTTCTCCAACAACAGATTTGTCTGAAATAACTAGTCTATATCAATTACCTTTCCCTATAAGATTTTTCTTCCCTCAGTGCGTTGTCTCTTGGCATTTCTTGGCTTGGATTCACTGGCTCTTTTAGTCCTTACCATTTCTGTGAGAGTCTCTGAAGGTTTTAAGGTCAGGGTTTAGGAGAGAAAGTGTGATTTTTGGATTTCGAAAGGGTTTCGATAGAAGTGAAAGGGTTTAGAAGTTGAAAAGGCTCTGACAGCCTTGATTCCCATGTAATCATTAAGCATTACATATATTTAAAACAAATAAAGTTTTCATATAGAGAAATAAAGAAAATCTTAAACAGTATTCAATAAACAAAATAAAATTTACATAAATAAATAAATGTAAATAAAAATAAATTTTATTTAAAATTAAATAAACCTAGCCCCCCCCCCCTTAATAAAATCAAACCTTACAGTGGGAAGCGGTTTAGTAAAAATATATGCTAATTGAATTTCAGTATTTACAAATTCTAAAAATATATCTTTTTTAATAACATGATCTCTTAAAAAGTGATGCCTTATATCAATGTTCTTAGTTCTATAATGACTAATAGGATTTTTTCAAATATTAATTTCACTGGTATTATCACATAAAATAGGTGTATTATTAAAATTCGATCCAAATTCCATAAGAGTGTTTTTCATACACAACACTTGGGCATAGCAATTTCCAGAAGAAACATATTCTTCCTCAGCTGTTGATAGGGAAACTGAATGTTGTTTCTTACTAGAGCATGATACTAAAGACTTTCCTAAAAAGTGACATGTACCAGATGTACTTTTTCTATCTAATCTAAAACTTCCAAAGTCAGCATCTGAATATGAAATCAAATTGAAATCAGAAGTTTTAGGATAATTAAGAGATTGAAAAACAGTTCCTTTTAAATATCTAAAAATTCTTTTAACAGCAGTTAAATGGGATTCTTTAAGATTTGATTGAAATATAGCACAAAGACATACTGAATACATTATATTTGGTCTGCTAGCAGTAAGATATAACAAGCTACCAATCATACCTCTATATAACTTTTTGTCAACTGATTTCCCAGTTTCATCCAAATCAAGATTTATATTAGTACACATAGGAGTTGTAAACGACTTGCTGTTTTCAAGATCAAATTTCTTAAGTAAATCAGTAATGTATTTGATTTGATTTAAAAGATTTCTAAAATATTTTTGAAATATTTGAAGACCCAAAAAAAATTTAATTCTCCCATCACACTCATTTAAAATTCTTCTTGTATTAATTTTGAAAATTCATGACAAAGAGTTCAATTAGTTGATCCAAAGATTGCATCATCAACATAAATTTGAACCATTAAAACATTTTTTTCACAGTTTTCTTAAAGAGTGTTGGGTATGCCATTCCAATAGTAAAATCATTTTTCAAAAGAAAAAAACTTAATCTTTTATACCAAGCTCTAGGTGCTTATTTAAGGCCATAAAGAGATTTAGTATGTTTAAAAACAGAATCTGGTTTTTGAGAGTTTTCAAAACTAGGAGGTTTCTCAACTTAAACTTCCTCCATTAAATAACCATTTAAAAAGGCATATTTAACATTCATCTGAAATAATTTAAAATGCATATAAGATGCATAGGATAAAAGGATTATAATGGATTCTAACCTAGCTATAGGTGAAAAAGTATTATCATAGTCTATTCCTTCTTCTTAATTATATCCTTTAGCTACTAATCATGCTTTTTTATAGTTATTGTGCCTTGGTCATCCTGTTTATTTCTAAAGACCCATTTGGTTCCTATTACAGGATAAATTCTTAGGTCTTTCCACTAATTCCCAAACATCATTTCTTTTAAAATGATTTAATTCATCTTGCATTGCTATTATCCAACTTTCATCATCTAAAGCTTCTTCTATAGTCTTGGGTTCTTGTTGAGATAGGAAGGCAGATAATTCCACTAGGTTTCCTAAGATTCTTCTAGTTTGAACACCAGTTTCTAGGTTACCTATTAATGTTTCAAAAGGATGGTTCTTTAGGGTTTTAGAATGTCTAGGTAATTTATTTAAAGGTTCTTCAGTATCATGTTCCTCTGAACTAGACTGAATTTCTTTTATATCATTTTCAAAATCATTATTTAAATTCTCATGTCTCGTGTTATCATTAGAGTCAAGTTCATCCATTTGTTCTGTCCTTTTCTCAAAGGGATCAGATTCATCAAATTTCACATTAACTGATTCTTCAACAATCTTTGACTTCTTATTATAAACTCTATAAGATTTGGAGGTAGAAAAATATCATAAGAAAATACCTTCATCATATTTTGGATTGAACTTACCAAGATTATTCTTGGTGTTTAAGATGTACACCTTGCATCCAAAAACTCTAAAGTAATTTACTTTAGGTTTTCTGTTAATCCATAGTTCATAGGGTGTCTTTTTCAAAATAGGTCTAATTAAAACTCTATTAATTATACAATAGGCTGTATTCACAGCTTCTTCCCAGAAATATATAGGTAGGCTATATTCATTTAACATAGTTCTAGCCATTTCTTGAATAGTTATATTTCTTCTTTCTACAATCCCATTTTGTTGAGGTGTTCTTGGTGCAGAGAAGGTGTGTTTAATACCCATATTTGAGTAAAAGGAATTAAATTTTAGATTCTCAAATTCTCCACCGTGATCACTTCTCAATGAGATTATGTTGAACCCTTTTTCATTTTGAACAGATTTGCAAAAACTTTCAAATAAAGTAAAGGCTTCATTTTTAAATTTCAAGAAGAAAATCCATGTAAATCTTGAATAGTCATCAACTAAAACATATACATATAATTTACCAGCTAAGAATGCTACTCTTGAACGTCCAAAAAATCCATATGAATAAGTTCTAGAGAATTAGATGTAGCGACCTTATTAACAGATTTGAAGGATGATTTGTGTTGCTTTCCAAGTTGACACGCATCACAAAATCTATCACTTTCAAATTTGAGACTAGGTAAATCAGAAACTAAATGTTTATTAGATAACTTATGTAAAACATATACATTGCAATGACCAAGTCTTCTATGCCAGATCCAGGATTCACTTACTTTAGCAGTCAAGCGGTTTACTTTTTGTTTACACAGGGAATTTAAATTCAAAGTATAGACATTTTCAGTTCTTGGTGCTTTAAATTTAAACATTTTATCTTTATAAATAGTACTAAAATTGTTAGTAAAATAAACAGTATATCCATCGTCACAAAGTTGAGAGATACTTATCAGATTGTGTTTTAGTCCTTGTACATAAAGTACTTTTCTAATTGAGACTGTTTTTGGATCTCCAACAGTTCCAATGCCAATGATTTTTCCTTTGGAATTGTCACCAAATGTGACAAGTCCTCCTTCGTTTTGAGAGAGTGAAGAAAAATTCAATGAGTTTCCACTGATATGTCTTGAGAGCCACTGTCCATGTACCATATATCTCTTCTTCTCTGGTGACCTACTACCTGCAAAGACATTCAAAAAAATTGCTTTGGTACCCATATTTTGTTGTTTCTCCTGGGGTGCTAGCTAGCAATGATCAGGGTATCCAAATTTGCTTTGTTCATTTAAAATTAGCTGAATCGTACAAGTATTTTGAAACATAGGCTTTATTAATATCACAAATTTTAGGTTGTCTTAAGAAATAGTTTTTCGATATATGTCCTTTTTTCCCCACAAAAAATACAATTAACCTTTTTAGAGCTATGAAAAAAATAATTTTTATATAGATTTGGTTTTTCTCCTTTACTACCAATTCCAAATATCTTCTTTTCAATGACATTTTTTCGATGAATTTCATTTAATGAATTCTCTCCTTTTGTAAAAACCAATGCAGCCTATTTGTAAGATTTTACTTCATCCTGCAGTGTTTTTATTCATGATTCAAAATTAATATAGTTATTGTTAATCGAATTGTATTTATCAGTTAATTCCTTATGTTGTTTCATCATTTTATCTCTTTCATCTGAAATGGATTTATGTATATTTTTTAGTTACTTATGTTTCGTACATTGTGAGTCATATCTTTCTTCAAGAAAATTACAATAGGCTACAAGTTTTTCATTTGTGTAGCTTGATTCAGAATTTGATTCAGAGGAGTAATATGAGTGTACCTCATCAATTTCTGCCATAAAGCACATGTTTGCTTTTAGATTGACTTCTTCTTTCTATGATCTCGATTCAGAAGAGCTACTAGAGTCTTCAGATACACTCCAGGTGGCTTTCAAAGCTTTCTTGTCTTTCTGCTCAAAGTCATTTCTTTTGAAGAATTTCTTCTTCTTTGCATCCTTCAATTATGGGCAATCTGGTCTGATATGTCCCATCTTTTTGAATTCATAACATCTTACTTTCTTATTATCTCCCTTAAAGGATTTTTTGAAGCCTTTTTTCTTGTTGTAGAATTTTTTAAATTTTTTGGCTAAATGAGCCAGTTCTTTATCTGAGTTGGATGAGTCAAAGCTTTCTGATTTAGATTTGACTTCTTTGTTCTTCATCTTTATATTATTTTATTGTGAAGTTACCTTCAAGGCAGTATCTTCTCTTTTGATAAACACTTTATGTTCATTAGCCTCATATTGCATTTCAGCTTCATACATCATCTGTGAACCAATCAGCTCTCTCATAGTTAGATCATTGACAGGTGTTGATTGTCTGATTGCAGTAGAAATACCATTCCATCGAGTAGGAAGTACTCTCAGTACTTTTAATGCTTGATCAGCTTGCTTGAAAGGTTCTCCTATAGCTATTATGTTATTGACAATTTCTGTCAACCACTTATTCATTTGGGTAATGCTCTCACCTTCAACCATTATGAAAGTATCAAATTTTAATTTGGAAGTTTCATATCTCATTTGTCTCACATTTTCTGTTCCTTCATATGCCACGGCTATTGTTTTCCACATCTCATATGCTGTCAGGCACTGATATACTCTGTTAAATTCATCTGGTCCTAGACCATAGATAATTGCATTCATAGCCTTCGAGTTCATATCGTACTCTGCCTCTATAGCAGCACTCCATGTCTCAGGATTTTTAGGGATTTCATAAGGAGTCATAATCTTTGAATAGACTCTATATCCGAGGTTTTTCATATATATTATCATGCGTGATTTCCAGCAACCATAGTTGTCTCCATTAAAATATGGTTCTATGACCATCGACATCCCTTCTCTTGTATCAGTCATGATGCTCTGTTGTATAATCCTTAAAGTCTTCTAGCTTGCTAAGGCTCTATCAGAAGCACCTCCTCTGATACCAATTGTTGGATCTGAATCTACAGATTATACAGAAGAGGGGGGTGAATTGTGTCTTTTGCAATTTTTTCATAACTCTTTTCTTGAATGAGTTCTATCCTTTATAGTTTATCAGATTTGATCATCCAGTAGAATAAGTAAAATCAAGAACACAAAGATATATAGTTGTTCGGGGAGCATAAGGCCCCTAGTCCACTCCACCAATGCTCAACTCCATGAGCTTGATGATTTTCACTATCTAGTCCTATTTTCCACAGACCGGTTCACAACTAATTACAGTCAGTTGACACCTTTACAATCTAAGAAAAAACAAAGCTTTCTGGTTCAAACACGAACCTACACAGCTTATAACGAGAAGCTAGATACTCATGAATAAAAAGAATCTCATAAAGAAATTTTCCAGTTGATCTTCACAATTTCAACAGAATGCAATTGACAGCAGATGGATCAAAGTCTCTAGAAATATTTATCTTCAAGATGAAGCAGTTCTGAGTCGATCCAATTGCAGTAGATATAGAGATATAGTTCACAACTTCAGCAGTAGTAGATCCATAGTATATATTCGATATAGAACAGGTGAATCTTATATCGAGTTCCTTCTTCTTGAAATAACATAGCTTTGACGATCCTTTTTGAATCAGCAGATCAATCATGAATTTCCACAGTCTCTGTTTTCCAATTTTTTAATAATAGATCGATCACACATATATTCCTATATCTGGTGTTTCAGAGATAACATATATAATAAAGCTTAGTATATCTCCTGCACATTTAGTTCCATAAAAGTTTCCTTCTGATTCGCGATATTCAAAAATTTGAATTTACAGAGAGGTCGTAACTTCCCTTAAAACTCGACATAAAAAATCTCATTTTAATTCGATCTTAAATCCATTAATAAAATGGCTTTGGATCAGTCAAAGTTGTACTTTAAAAACGACTTTAAATTTGGCTTGAAATCCATCCAGAGATCAGCTTACTGATCGCCGCACACAAATATCGTCTTTCAAAATTTCCAACGCCAAACGTAAGGTTGATGACGTGGCCTCAAAACGTAGGATTAATAACATAGTCTTCGAATGTAAGGTTAACAACAAACCTAGGGTTGATCATCCATACTTTTTCTTCAACACTCAAACGTTCAGTAAAAGATCCATACTTTTACATGATCCATACTTTTCAAGAACTTATGGTTGTCTACAAAAGTAAGGTTGATGAACTATACTTTTGAGAATCAAATGTAACGTTTAGAATTTATGTACGGTTCTCCTTCCATACTTTGTTGATAACCAAAACCTAAGATTCCTTCCTAACATAAGGTTCTTCTTCCATACTTTGCTGAAAACGTATGGTTTTTTAACCATACTTTTCTCTTATCTCAAAAAGTATACACGCTTTTCATCCATACGCTACGTTTATCCACGTAGGGTATGAACAGTGATTCCAGAACCCGCTAAAGCAGATTCCGCACTATATTTATCTACGTAAGATGTGAACAGTGATTCCAGAATGTGCTAAAGCATATTCTGAATAAGTAATAAATTCTCATTATTTCAATAGTAAAATAAATTAATAAATTTCTGCACAATAAAAAATAAAATCATTAGAAAATAACTAAGGGTATTTGTGAGCATCAAAATTATCATAAAGAGATAGAGTATTATTTTCAACAATCTCTACCTTTAAATAACACTAACATGTATTGTTGAAAACAATACTTTTCTCAAAAAATTCATACCCATAAAACATGGGTCATAAATCTTGAGACATGACATTAAATATTTAACAAAGTGAAGAGTCATATGAATCAATAATCACGATCAATGTGATGTTAATCATGATCGAAGGAACCATTAAAACTCATAGTAAGCATAGAGAAAACAAGTTGGTATCTTGAAAAGATATCTTTATATTCTATGTTCACTTGTTCTAGAAATAAATAGAGTCCTTTTAAATCCATAGGAGAAAACTATTTGAAAAAATCCATCCTTTCCTCTAAAGGCAAGGAACATAACCCAACGTATTGGATAGCTATATCAGTATCGCCTATCAAATAAGCTGTATTTGGCTCAACCTTCATATAACCTATATTATGCTTACGCATCTTGTCTTATATATCATGATCACCCATCATCAAGACATATATTGGGATCACCATTCATTATTAATAATGTCTATGTACCATTTATGAATATATTTTTTGAATCTCTCACTTTTCTACATAACACCCCAAAAAACATCAATTGTTCTTATAACTTGTTTTCCCATAGAAAAGAAATGATTCTCATTATAATCTATTTAAAACAATCATCGTAAGATATTTAGGGAAATAAGTTGTATGGTATAATAATATTATAATTACAATGAAGTAGTGGAATCATTAATTAATATTAACATAAATAAAAATACATTTAAAATAACACTAAAACATTTATTTGAAAATATAGGAAAATACCCAATTCTACTGATATTATTTTATAAAAAATTATAGAAAATTAGAAAAACAAATAATTGAAAATACCCATGTATAATTACAAAATAATTTTCAAATAAAATTATGGTCATGATAGTTGTAAAATCCATTCATGACGTAAACATTAAAATTAAACATTATTTCCAAAAATTTTTAAAGATAATATAAAGTTACCCATGCATAAAATGATAAGAATTTTTATTTTAGAAAATTTTAAAAGAAGTTAAAAATCATGAAATATATATTTTTGAAAACATTTAAATTTATAAAAGAATATTGTGGAAATAAGATAATAAACATTGAGAATGAGTTTGTTTAATGTTTTTCAAAAGATATTTTAAAAACATAAATGGAAACACTTTATGACCTTTTAATACCAAATCCCATTTGAAATAACAAAAATAATAAGAATAATAAAATATCACATGTATAAAATTTCTCAGGATATTATATGCTATGATTTAGTGTGTACATTATATAAATGAATATAGGTGCATCAATCAAAACAGGTCTTAAAGAAGGATGTTAGTGATGAGAGACCCTTACCTCATGGTTAATACTTGAATAGAAAATCCCTTGAATGATGGACCATAAAAAGATTATGTAAAAACCATAATATCCATGAAATAATATGTTAAAACTCTTTCATATGGAACTAATTACACATTATAAAAAAATCATGGTGTATAACATGAATTGCATCTAAAAGAATTGAAATTGAGACCATGAAAACCCTTGTAACTTTTAAAACATTTGAATCAATATATCACAAAAGATTGATCTTAAAAGTAACTTAAAAAATTATTATAAAAGATTCATTCATGATATAGTGTCATAATAGGTGGTATATGCACATTGTTAAAGGAAATATGTGTATTTTACAAGACACGTCTAAAGGAAATAATATTGAGACGAATGAACCTGACAAAGATCATCTAATTTAAGTTAGAATTTATCAATGAAGTGTTTGTGTGTGAAAATTATAAAATTGAATAATTTTAAATAAAAAATATTACAATAATGGTCCACTTCAGACATAATTTTAACACCCCAAGCTTCTACGGTGCGCTTCTCTTTGAATAATACAGTAGTGTGTGTTGTACGCAACTTCGAGTTCTAACACACCACAACCAATCAAACTAGCCGTTAAGAATATTAATACCAACTTTTTGAAATACTATAAATTTTATTTATTAAAATGGACTTCATTTTTGGATTCATAATATCGAAATTATCTTAGGGGGAATTTTTGATATTTTTCTGAAAACATTTAATTTTTGATGAATAGTAAAAAACACTGAGTTATAGTTTAAAACCAAATTTTTATTTAAATAATTATTTATTTTATTTAAATTTAATTAAGCACAAAATATACACATAATACCTATATATTTTCAATTTAATTCATTGGAGTTAGTTTAGAATAATTTTAGATATATAAAAATTTTATTGAATTTTTCACCGTCTTTTACCCACCTCCTAGGAGAATTTGCAAATTCACATAAAACATAATTTTACCACTTCTATGAGTGGAATTTTGAAAATTCAAGAATCATGGTTAATATCAAGGAGTAAAATCTGATTCAATAGGATAAAAATAATTTTTGGTGAAGAGTAACTTTTTACTTTTATTTACCACGATTAAAAGTAAATAGGGTAATTAAGGGTAAAAATGATATTAATATTACCTTAACACATGTCCTAATTCTATTTTACAAGTTTATATAGACCAAAAACAACCTTAGGAATAAAATATTTTCATTTAGTTCCACTTGGATTAGATTAGGACATTTATTATTATTTAATTTAAAGAAGAGTTAAAAGAGTTAAAATCAATGTTTAATTACTAAAAAAATTTTAATATAGGGTTATAAATAAGATAAATTCAATTGTAAATATTCATTAGAAATATAAAATTATTTCATAAATAATGGTATTTTATTTATAATTTTTAGAGATTAAATTATTTAATTTATTTATGACACAATGGTGATGCAGTAAATACCTAATTAATGAAATCTTAAAATAATTGATATTATAAATTTCTAAATAAATGTAATTTGAGACTTTTTAGGAATTAAAATAATTTTATAGGTTAATATGACATGTTAGTAATGATTTAATTATGTTTTTTCTAAGTAATCATTCTGTTATGATTTTCACAAAAATCAAATACCAAATAGTGTCAAAATTGACATAAAAGAGTTTTTTAAACAAATATTATATTATTAATTCCTAAAAATATAAGGTTCTGCCAAGAGACTTATATAATGATGGGTGTATCATTAATGAACCACTTGGGGTTATCTTGGTTGTATATGGTACGTTTATTAACCATATAATATAAAAATACAAAGAGACATGGTAAATGTCAGGCTATTTAACTAAGAGTTAAATATAAATGATAAGGTTAATTTAGTGACCCAAAACTGTCTAAAATATATTTTTTGAAATTATTTAGACCCATACCCACATTATCCTCAAAATAAGTCTCTTTGGAGCCATTATAAACCGAATATAAATTTATTATAAATTAATACTTTAAGTTTTTCCTAAAGAGCCCCTCCTCACCCTTATAAAAGGACACCACTTATAACCAATTCTTCACACCTTCAAATCCTTTTGGTTCGGACACCCTCTTTACAAATACCCTAACAAATATCCTCCCCTAACCCTAGAGGCCTTCCTTTAGTCAAAAAGCCAATTTATGGAGCCCTTTTGATCAAATCAGAAGGAAGAACCCGAAGAAGAGGTAATGTTTTCACCACCCTCTTTCAAGTTCCTTTCTTCTTCAACTTCTTATTTCTTTGTTATTTCAATTATAAAATAATAACTCCAGTATATTTTATATTATTTGATGTTATTATAAATATGGAAAAACAATATTCAGTATTCTATCCATCCTTTGAATGACATGTCATCATACGTGCGTATGTACGGACTACCGTCTCCACGTCGTGGTGTAATTGTTATTCAATACATTATTATTTGGATGGGTATAACAATGATGTGTAATTCATGTAAATAATAAATATAACATGATAATGATTCGGTATATATGATATAACACCCAATTATATATTATTTTAATGATAAAATAATGATATTGTCACTCGTACGTACGTACGGACTACCGTCTCCACGAACGTGATGAGAGTCATTCCCCATAGTATCCATTCAAGTCTAATTCTAATTTGATGATTAAAAATAATTTTTAACGACTTGATATCATTATGGATATGAATAAGAAAAAACCAATCCATAACAAACATGGCTTATGTAAAAAAACATATAAAATAAAATGAGTAAGTTAACACTTGAAACGACGATAATACTAAGATATTATTAACAAAGCAATGTTAAAAGATCATATATGATATCATATTAATGTATATGATTATTATATAATTTAATAACAATTATTTCACTGTTATACAGGTACTTAACCTAAACTCATCCAAGTAAAAGTACAAGGTAAGGGTTTGTTTCACAATCTCTTCATTATCCGAGGTTGTTTATACGTAATTATCTACTATGGCCTCTTTATCATCCACATCCATTTTTCTTAAAAATGTATTTCAAAACATTCTTACTATTTTACAGAATATGGGTTAAAGTAATTTATACCCTTGTCTGACTTTTTATAAGAAGTTTATAAAGGAATCATTACATCATTTTCCAAACAAGGACCTTTTTAACCTTTTCAAAAATTAAGGTAAGAATGTATTTTTTTAACTTATACGGCGAGTGCTGCTAATTTAAACCATTGTAAAATCATAGAATATTCCCTTACAAGCTTATAAGAATATTTTCAAAGTAAATGTTTTATTTTACAATTATGTGACTTTTAAATGATTTCAAAAAAAGATATATTTCTCTTAAATAATTTTGATTTCATCTATGTCAACATCCTTTGATGGATTTTAAGATTATTTGAAGTTGATTTATTATGATACAAAAATTCCATATTGTATTGAAGGTTTTGTGATATGTTTGACTGTGGATGTGTTTTTTTTGGTTGGGGCCGAAGCCTCATTTTATTATTAAAGCAAAGCAAAGACCTCTATAACTGGGTAGAGGGAGACCCATTACATAGCCCGAATGCCCAGTGGGTATTTAGCCCATTACATGACCTGTAGGCCCATTTTTTTAGCCCAAAGCCCATTATGTGAATAGTACTACTACAGTACCCGCGTTCCTATAGTACTGCACAGTACCCGCCGCTGCTAGAGTTCTCTGTCGCCGCTACAGTGACCTTCCGCCACTACAGTACCCATTCTGTGGATGTGTTATTATTATACCATTCATGATTTATGGAGAAAGTATTTACATTTTGTATGCTAGTTTTAATAAGAATGTGTATGTTATGTTTAAACCTGTTCATATAAGGAATGCATTGGACTTAGTAAGTGATGGGTGGAGCCCAATATAGCTCATCGATGTATCAGTAGGTCTCATGAGACAAACTAGTGTCTTGGCATGAGGCCTTGAAAAAATCTTATTTGTAGTCTTGGTACGAGGCCTTGGCTACATGGTTATGATAATCTAGCATTATGCATTCCATTATTATGAAAGTGGTTATTGATATTGAATGTGATTATTATATTAGTAGAATATCAATGAGAATAATTAAATTGCATTATTTCATTTTATTTCTACAATATTATGCTGAAGTTCAAGTTTAAAAGGAATTTGTTTTAGTTATACATTTCCTTAAATGTTTATGCTTATTTATGAAAGTTTCTGCTATATTGTTAACCTTATTGGGCATCTGAGCTCACCCCTTTCTATGTTTTATTTTTTCCAGGATGTGAAGAAGTATTTTATGAATGACCTGCAGGGATATTATGAGGGGATATGAGTGTGGACTATGGAGACTATGTTGTTGTATTTTTCATTTTATGATGTAATGTAAACTTTATGAATGTATCTAGTGTTTCCAAGGATACTAAACTAATCAATCTTTTGAGACTTCATCTTTTTTTATCATTCCAATGTTATGTAATAATGCACCGAATCTGGGTAACTGGGGTCGGGGTATTATAGTTGGTATCAGAGGAAGTTTAGTACAAACCTTAGAAGCTAGATTTAGATAAACTATGATTATAGACCATGTCCCTAAGATAGACTATGGGGATTAGTATAGAAGAACTTCCTAGAATTTTGGTATTGTAGAGATTTAGTGAGTATTCCGAGCCATAAATCCCTGTCTAGATACGAGTAGGTAGAGGCTGCTCTGGCACATATGTATCTAGGGGTAAAACCCAAAAACACCACTTTGATCTAGACTCGAATGGGAACTCATGCACAACAACGGGCCTTACTGCACTTTTGGTTACGACACTCCCGGGGGATATGCTTAGGATAATTCTCATTTTCTTTAGAAACCATTATAAAGGGTTTATTAGTATATACTTCCTCAAAAAACATTTTCTTTATGATTATGGATTATATCCATAAATAGTTCAATTTATGTTAAGTGTTTTACAAGTACTGAAATATGTATTTTGATTCATAAACTGATCTAGTGTATGATGTTGTTTAGAAATGGTGGCCAGTAGAAGAAATGGAAACTGTATCAATGCATGCACTCCATATAGGGATTGTCCTCCTGCTCAAGATAATTATAGTGGAGCTGGTGATGTAACTACTGCTAATCAACTAATCACCATATAGGGACAACTCACTCAGGTTATGAATAATAACCTTACCCGTATGGAGCTTCCTGATCCCCAGTGTGGAAGATCAATGTTAGATCTATTTATGAGGAAACAACAAACCACATTCAATGTGAGTACAAATCCCTTAGTAACTCAGCAATGGATAAATTCCTTAGAGAAAATATTCCATGCCTTAGGGAGTAGTAAAAGAGAAAAAGTTATCATGGTAGTTTACCGCCTCACTGGAGATGCTGACCAATGGTGGTCATTGATTCAAAACACTAAGGAAGATGATGAAGTATCAAATATGGAATGGGGGGAGTTCAAAGAGCTATTTTTAGAAAAATATTTTCCTCATGACCATCGAGCAGATATAGAAAGGCAATTTCTGAGTCTGAGGCAAAAGGAGGATGAGAATGTCGCAATGTATGAAGCTAACATTACAAGGTTAGCGAGGCATGCAGTAGATTATATATGTAACCCAATAAGTATGATTGATCATTTCATTGATGTGTTTAAACCATTTCATCTTTGAGCATTAGTGTCACAATCCTTCTCATCATACGAAGATATTGTCTCGTGTGCTATCAATACAGAAAAAGAATTCCCTAAGTCTTACGACTTTAAAGAAAAGCAAGAGAAGAAGAGATCTGTTGATCAATATGGGAATGGAAATAAGGGGATGAAGGGAAAAGTTGAATATCAATCCTTTAGTAAATGTGGGAAGAAACACCACGGTACTTTCTTGAAGGGAATGGGTTTCGTTACAAGTGTGGTGAAAAAGGCCACCAAGCTCGTGATTGCAAAGGAAATAAAGAAGCTACCGATATTTAATGCTACAACTATAGGGATATGGGACATTATGAAAATTAATGTCCTAAGCTCTAGGGAAGCTTACCTCAGAAAAGGCCAAGGGATCAAGGCCAATCTTATGCAATCACTACTACTGAGGTAGAATCTCTGAAAGACATGGTGGCAGATAACTTATTGGTTTACTCAAGTTTAGCAAATGCATTATTTGATTTTGGATCATCACATGGTTTTATATCTTCCCATTTTTCTAAGAAAATTAGATATTTCCAATTTGATTTAACAAAGGATTTGTCAATTAGAACTCTTAAGGGAAGTATCATTACTACAAAGTTCTATGGATCCATTCCCATTAGGGCATATAAATGTTCTTTATCTGCTGATCTCATCATCATACCCATAACTGAATTTGATATAATCCTCGATATGGATTGGATTTTAGACCATTATGCAAAAATTTATTGTAAGAAGGAGGTTACGATTTTTGATGATGATGATAAAGAACAACTTATCTTTAGAGAATAATCTTCACCATCTGATTCTTATCTAGATCCACCCCCATTAGCTAAAATAAATTCAATTATCCGGGAGGAAGAGAATGAAATTACTATGTGTAAGGAAAAGAATTTTCAAATAGAGAATGTACCTATTGTGAGAGAATATTTTGATGTGTTTCCAGAAGATTTACCTGGTAATCCTCTAGAATGAGAAATTGAGTTTTCCATTGATTTAATTCATGGTTCAAGGCCCATATTGAAGACCCCTTATAGAATGGCCACTATGGAATTAGTTGAACTAAAGAAACAACTAGAAGAATTGAGTAATAAGGGATTTATTTGCCCTAGTGTTTCTCCATGGGGAGCCCCTGTCCTTTTTGTTAATAAGAAAGATGGATCTATGAGGTTATGTATCGACTATAGGGAACTCAATGCTATAACAATAAAGAACAAGTATCTCCTACCTCGCATTGATGATTTATTTGACAAACTACATGGAGCTCAATACATTTCAAAGATTGACCTTCGATCTGGATACCATTAGTTGTGTGTGAAGAAAGAAGACATTATGAAGGCAACATTTCGAACTAGGTATGGACATTACAAGTTTACAGTACTTTCTTTTGGATTGACTAATGCACACTCTGTATTCATGGATCTAATGAACAGAGTTTTCAAGAAATATCTTGATGATTTTTAGTGGTATTTATTGATGATATATTGGTATACTCCAAAATATACTAAGATCATGAAAATCACTTGCGCATTATCCTGAATACTCTTAGAAGACATGAATTATATGGGAAGTTTAGCAAGTGTGAATTCTGGCTTCAGAAGATTTATTTTCTTGGCCATATTTTCTCCAAATATGGAATCTATATTGATCCTTTTAGGACCAAGGCAATCCAAGAATGGCCATCACCAATGAGTATAACTGAGGTACGCAGTTTTATTGGTTTAACAGGTTATTATCGGTGTTTCATCTAGAATTTTTTCCGATTGGCTAACCCATTAACGAAGCTCACAAGTAAAGGGGTTAAATTTGTTTGGAAAAAATATTATGAATAATGTTTTGAATAATTGAAGAGAATATTAGTCAATGCTTCTATATTAAATCTACCATCGGGGAATGATGGGTTTGTTATTTATAGTGATGCATCAAAGAAAGGAGTTGGTTGTTTTCTTATGCAGAATGATAGAGTTATTTCCTATTCATCATGGAAACTGAAAATTCACAAGAAAAACTATCCTACTCATGATCATGAGTTAGCTGTTGTAATATTTTATTTGAAGATATGGAGACATTATCTCTATGGTAAAAAATGTGAGATTTATACTGATCGCAAGAGTTTGAAGTATATTTTCTCACAAAAAGAACTCAACATGAGGCAAAGAATATGGCTTGAACTACTCAAGGATTATGATTTCAAGATACACTACCACCCGGGGAAGGAAAATAAGGTGGCAGATGCTTTGAGCAGAAAGGATCATGGAGTTTTGAATAAGATGAGAGTTGAAAAGGATCCTATATACATGGATCTAGTGAAGATAGATATGGTAATCACCATGGAAGGTTAAACATAAATACTTTTTCAAATGGTTTCCAAACCATCTTTACTAGAAAGGATAAAGAGTTCTCAGACCGATGATTAAGAGTTTAAAAAGAAGATTAAAGCTGTAAATTATGGGAGATTGAGTGACTTTGTGTATGATGATGGAATTTTGAAGTTTGGGAAGAGACATTGTGTTCCCAATATTCCTGATCTAAAAAGAGAATTTTTAGATGATGCTCATAGTTCCAATTTCCCTATACACCCTGGGAGTAGCAAAATGTATAGATATTTGAAATAACATTTTGGTGGTACAACATGAAGAGGGAGATTTCTGATTTTGTGTCAAGATGTATGGTTTGTAAACAAGAGAAAGATGGAAGGCAACAGCCTGGAGGAGTCATGAAACCTCTTCCCATACATAACTGGAAATGGGATAATATCACGATGGACTTTGTCATGGGACTACCAAAGACTCCTAGAAAGAACGATTCAATATGGGTCATTTTTGATCGTCTTACCAAGTCAGCACATTTTCTTGCTATAAGGGAAGATTTACCACTTGAAAGTCTTGAAAGACTATATATTAATGAAGTTGTGAGACTTCATGGAGTACCCCTATCGATTGTTTCTGATCGGGATCCCCATTTTACTTCAAGATTCTGGAAGAGTATTCAGAAGGCCTTGGATACTGAACTTCATTTGAGCACTGACTACCACCCTCAAATAGATGGACAATCAGAGCAAACTATTCAAACCTTAGAAGACATGTTGAGATCTTTCTCACTTGACTTTCAGTGTATGTGGGATCAATATTTACCTCTGTTAGAATTTTCCTATAACAATAGCTTCCATTCGATTATTCATATGGCACCATATGAAGCGTTATACAGAAAGAGACGTCGCACACCAACCTGTTGGGATGATGTTGGTGAAAGAAAACTTCTAGGCTCAGAACTGGTGGAGGAAACGATGGAGAAGGTGAAGGTAATCCAAAACCACATCAAAGTAGGTCAAAGTAAGTAGATGAGCAATGCTAACAACCAAAGGAAGGATTTTGAATTTCATGTAGCAGATCATGTTTTCTTGAAGGTATATCCATGGAATGGAGTTATACATTTCGGAAAGAAAGGTAAATTGAGTCCTAGGTACATCGGACCATTTGAAATTCTAGAACGAATTGGGGTTGTAGCTTACCATTCAGCAATGCCGCCAAGTCTCTCCAAAGTTCACGATGTGTTCCACGTATCACTGTTGAGAAAATACATGAATGAACCAATGCATGTACTCACCTATGAGGAATTAGAACTGGAACCCGATCTGTCTTATTGTGAAGAGCTCGTCAGGATTATTGATACAAGAGAACAAGTGTTGAGAAACCGGATGACTCGTCTGGTAAAACTTCTATGGAGAAACCATAAGATGGAAGAGGCAATGTGGAAACCTGATGAACTTATGATGAAGAACCACCCAGGTATTTTGATGCGGTAGTATTCTATAAATTTCAAGGACAAAATTATTTGAAGTAGGGTAGAATGTAACACCCCAAGCTTCTACGGTACGCTTCTCTTTGAATAATACAGTAGCGTGTGTTGTACTCAACTTCGAGTTGTAACACACCACAACCAATCAAACTAGCCGTTATGAATAGTAATACCCACTTTTTGAAAATTTATAAACTTTATCTTTCAAAATGGACTTCATTTTTGGATTCGGAATATCAAAATTAGCTTAGGGTGATGTTTTTGGTATTTTTCTGAAAACATTCAATTTTTGACGAATAGTGAAAAACAAAGAGTTATATTTTAAAACCGAAATTTTATTTAAATAATTATTTATTTTATTTAAATTTAATTAATCTTGAAATAGATACATAATACCTATATAAGTTCAATGTAATTCAATGGAGTTAGTTTAGAATAATTTTAGATATATAAAAAATTTATTGAACCTTTCACCGTCTTTTACCCACCTCCTAGGAGAATTTTCAGATTCACATAAAACATAATTTTACCGCTTCTGTGAGTGGAATTTCAAAAATAAGAGAGACACGTTTAATATAAAGGAGTGAAATGTGGTTCAATAAGAAAAAATAATTTTTGGTGAATAGTAACTTTTTACTTTTATTTACCACATTTAAAACTAAATAGGGTAATTAAGGGTACAAATGATATTAATATTACCCTAACACATGTAATAATTCTATAGGACAAGTTTATATCAACAAAAAACAACCTTAGGAATAAAATATTATCATTTAGGTCCACTTGTATTAGATTATGACATTTATTATTATTTAATTCAAAGAAGAGTTAAAAGAGTTAAAATCAAAGTTTAAATACTAAAACATTTTTAATATAAAGTTATAAATAAGATTAATTATATTGTAAATATTAATTAGAAAGATAAAAAGTTTTCCTAAATAATGGTATTTTATTTATAATTTTTAAACATTAAATAATTTAATTTATTTATGATACAATGGTGATACAGTCATTACCTAATTAATGAAATAATAAAATAATTGATATTATAAATATTTAAATAAATGTAATTTGATACTTTTTATGAATTAAACTAATTTTATAGGTTAATATGACATGTTATTATTGATTTAATTATGTTCTTTAGAAGAAATCATGATTTTATGATTTTCAAAAAAATAAAATACCAAATAGTGTCAAAATTGACATAAAAGAGTTTTTAAAACAAATATTATATTATTAATTCCTAAAAATATAAGGTTCATCCAAGAGACTTATATAATGATATATGTATCATTAATTAACCAATTGGGGTTCTCTTGTATGTATATGGGAAGTTTATTAACCATATAATATAAAAATACAAAGAGACATGGTAAATGTCAAACTATTTAACTAAGAGTTAAATATAAATGATAAGGTTAATTTAGTAACCCAAACCTGTCTAAAATCTATTAGTTGAAAGGATTTCGACCCATACCGACCTTATCCTAGAAATAAGTCTCTTTGTAGCCATTATAAACCGAATATGAATTTATTATAAATTAATACTTTATGTTTTTCCTAAAGAGCCCCTCCTCCCCCTTATAAAAGGACACCACTTCTAACCAATTCTTCACACCTTCAAAGCCTTTTGGATTGGAGAAAATCTTCCCAAATACCATCTCAACTATACTCACTTAATCTTAGAGGCATTCCTTTAGTCATAAATCCAACCTAAGGATCCCTATTTATAAAATAAAAAGGAATAACTCGAAGAAGAGCTAATGTTTTCACCACCCTCTTTCAAGTTCCTTTCTTCTTCAACTTCTTCTTTCATTGTTATTTCCATTATAAAATAATAATTCCAGTATATTTTATATACTATTATGTTATTATAAATATGTAACAACCATATTCAGTATTCAATCCATCCTTTTAATGACATGTCACCATACGTGTGTACGTACGGACTATCGTCTCCAAGCCGTGGTGTAATTGTTATTCAATACATTATTATTTGGATGGGTATAATAATGATGTGTAATTCATGTGAATAATAATTATAACATGATAATTATTCTTAATATATGATATAATATCCAATTATATATTATTTTAATGACAAAAGAATGATATTGTTACTCATGCGTACGTACGGACTACCGTCTCCACAAACGCGATGAAATCATTCCCCATTGTATCAATTCAAGACTAATTATCATTTTATGATTAAAAATAATGTTTAATTACTTTATATAATTATTTATATGAATAAGATACAACCAATCCATAAAAAACATGGCTTATTTAACAAAACATATAAAATAAGACAAGTAAGTTAACACCCAAAACAACGATAATACTAAGATATTATTAACAAAGAAATGTTAAAAGATCATATATGATATCATATAAATGTATATGATTCTTGTCTAATTTAATAACAATTATGTCACCATTATATAGGAGGTTAACCTACCCTAAACCAAGGAAAAGTACAAGGTAAGGGTTTATTTCACAATCTCTTCACTATCCAAGATTCTTTATACGTAATTATCTACTGGGACCTCTTTATCATCCACATCCATGTTTCTTAAAAATGTATTTAAAAACATTCTTAATATTTTACAGAATATGGGTTAAAGTCATTTATACCCTTGTTTGACTTTTTATAAGAAGTTTATAAAGGAATCTTTACATCATTTTCCAAACAAGGAACTTTTAAACCTTTTCGACAAATTAAGTTAAGAATGTATTTTTTTAACTTATATGGAGGGTGCGGCTATTTTCCACCATTATAAAATCATCTAATCTTACCATACAAGCTTATAAGAATATTTTCAAATTAAATGTTTTATTTTACAATTATGTGACTTTTAAATGATTTAAAAAAAGGGATATTTCTCTCAAATAGTTTTGATTTCATCTATGTCAACATCCATTGGTGGATTTTAAACTTATTTGAAGTTGATTTATTATGATAAAAAACTTCCATATTCTATAGAATGTTTTATGATATGTTTGACTGTGGATGTGTTATTTTTATACCATTCATGGTTTATGGAGAAAGTATTTACATTTCGTAAGCTAGTTTTAATACGAATGTTTATGTTATGTTTTAACCTGATCATATGTGGAATTCATTGGACTTAGTAAGTGACGGGTGGATCCCTCTATATCTCCTCGATGCATCGGTAGGTCTAATGAGAGAAACTAGTGTCTTGGCATGAGGCCTTGACAAAATCTTATTTGTAGTCTTGGCATGAGGCCTTGGCAACGTGGTTATGACAGTCTGTCATTATGCATTCCATCATTATAAAAGTGGTTATTGATATTGCATGTGATTATTCGATTTGTAGAATATCCATGAGAATAAGTAAATGAAATTATTTCATTTTATTTCTACCTTATTATGTCGAAGTTCAAGTTTAAAAGGCCTTTGTTTTAGTTATACATTGCCTTAAATGTTTATGATTATTTATGAAAGTTTCCGCTATATTGTTATCCTTACCGGAAATCTGAGCTCACCCCTTTCTACATTTTATTTTTCACAGGATGTGAAGAAGTATTTTATGAATGACCAACAGGGATAGTATGTGGGGATATGAGTTTTGACTATGGAGACTATGTTGTTGTAGTTTTCATTTTATGATGTAATGTAAACTTTATGAACGTATCTAGTGTTTCCAAGGATACTAAATTAATCTGTCTTTCGAGACTTGATCTTTTGTGATCATGCAAATGTTATATAATAATGCACTGACTCTGGGTAACAGGGTTTGGGGAGTTACATAATCTTGGAATAACATAGTCAATTAAGTAGAAGTATGAGCCAATGAATGGGAATTGAGTTAATAAACCCCTAACCAGTTGGTAACATTCAAGTCAAATCCCCTAGGATAAAACATTTTTTATTAAAACATAAAATACAATGAATTATTAAGGATTTATGATATAAAATTTAAAATGAAAAAATAGGCACCATATAAAAAATTAGGTTCGTAACATTAAAACATTCTTTAATTAATGGATATTAAGACAAAATCCCAAACGTATAGTAAAAACTTGTTATATATGTCCTTTAACACTAGTATAATAAACTAATATAAATTATTTCATTTACTAATAAACTTTTAAATTATTAATACATTATCCTTAAACTATTTATTTTATTTATTTTAATAACATATTTAATTAATTAAATTGTTAATTCTGTGTCAGGTGTTTTGAGGATTTTTAGTTCATAACATCGAATTTACCTTGGCATGTTGATCATGGTGAAATGGATATTTATAACATCATTTAAAAAATAACAATACTAACATTGGAATGATTTTTATATATTAATTATATTTTTAGAACCAACTATGTAATATTGATTTGAAAATTGAATTATGTTGTAATCATGGAGATCGTAGGTCATGAGAACACATGAGTAACATTTCCATTTTTCAATGAACATGAGGTAAATATGAAATGTATTATTTTACCTTTATTTAAATATTATAATATAATAACTATAATATTATCTATTTAGAAACACTTATATATTCCATCCATGTGATGGGGTGGTGTAAAATGAATTACATTGCTTTGTGGAGGTGGTAATCCATACATACACACGAAGGACGTTATTATTTTTCAACCAATGGAAAGGTAAGAAAATAGATTATATATTATATTTGAAGAATGATAATTATTTAATTAATATGATATAAATATATATATACTATAAATCTATAATTATAACCATATTTTATAGGTGGTGATGGAAAAGGAATTACATCAGTTTGTGGGGTGATAATCCGCCAAACACACAAATGATAGTTTCATTTCCCATTTGATGCCATAGAATATAAATAAAGGTTATGAAATAATATTAATAAAATAAAAGTTTATTTTATATAATTTTTTTATTATATAAAAATTCTTAGAAGATTTTTAAGGATGTAGAATAAGCAATGTAACCAAAACATCCGATTAAGAGCTATGCCTATTCTTCAGACAACCTTCATTTCTATGCATATTAATCCCTCTATGGTTGTTATTATGACAAAAAATACCTCTATATTTTTAGGATATATTTTAAGAAGGTATTTGGTGGGTATTTTCTGAATTATAGTGCTCAAAAGTTGTAAGGGAAAGATGATATGTACTGCCTTGTTATAAGTGGGGGTAGGGGGACACATAAAATACTTCCAGTATTTAATTATTAAAAACTAATTTTCATGTTCAAGTGGATAAAAATTGATAAAAATATAGTATATGATTATTATAAGTTTAAATAATCTTTTCATGTTAAAATTATAAAAATAATGTGATGTTTTTATCTTTATCTATTTGTTTTAACCTTCGTTAATCCTTTTTACGTTTACCACAATATTAAAGTTTTTTACAATTAAGTGGTAAACAAAGTTACTATAAAATGAAAAGTGACCCATATATGAGACATGGTTGATATTTTCCTCCATATATAATTCAATTTACCAAATATATAAAATTTAATTAATTTTAAATTATTTAGTAAAATATTGTTTATTATAAAATATCACTAATGCCATTTTTGGAACTATTCATTTAGTTAAAATTTAAAGTTAAAAATATAATAAATAAATTCAAAAAAAACCTTTAAAACGTCCATAATATTTTATATTTATCTATAAAATTCATGGTATGTTGTAACTCATCAAAAAAATGTTTCTTTTAGAGTTTTTAAAATCAATTACTTGATTTTTCTACTCTTTGAACAAAAACCGTGTCGATGTTGCGTAAGAATTTAAGGTTACTATATCAATTGTAAAAATTAAAAAAAATAATTATTATTAAAAAATACTTTTATATTCATTAAATATGTATATTTAATCACATATATTTCATGAAAACTTATTTAAGAAGTTAACCTGTCTTTTCTATCATTGCGTAAGTATTTGGATAAGTCACTTATTATATAACCAAAAAACTCATGTATATCCCTAAACATCATTAAAAAATAATTCATAGTTATTAGAAAAGTTGATAAATGACTTCTTTCTTCTCAAATATTATCTTTAGAACACCAAGTTTGACTTTTTTAGTGTTGCACATTCATAACAACAACACTGAAAATGGTTTTTAAATTTATCAAGAAAAAATTCTAATTTATATCTTTCAAATTTTTTAGTTAATTATTTTTCATATATTATCATTAATTATTCATTCCACAAGTTTATTAAATTTTTATATCATAGTTATTTCTTGGTGATATCATAAATGATACCGCATTTCATAAAAACTGCATTTTTTTCTATTCATAAAAAGACATTCTTTTAGAAATATATAAAAATTAAATCATAAGATAAATATGAATTAATAAATAAAAAAATGAAGTAAATTTAAATAAAATAAATTTTAATCTGCGGAAAAAATTTCTTTTAATATAAATGAATAACAAAATTAAAAATAGTTTTTAGGAAAATGTCTTTTAATGCCAAAATTTGAATTTATAAAAAATAAAATATAAAGATGATTCAAATATAATTAATTATATTATATTTAATTAAATAATAAATAAATTAATTTCATATCAAATTCAATACATAATGGGAATTTTTTATGAAAAGTAGTGATAAAAATATAGAAATACATATTTTTCAGTATTAACTAAAAAAAATATTTTCAAAAAAGATCCAAAATTTCACAGTAAGATAATTTTGAAATTAAAATTTCACAAATTATATCCTTCTTATCAAATATTTTTTTTTAAAATATAATGAAATTAATTATAGTTTTTTCTCACAAAAATTAATAAAAATCATTTTAGTAGAAATGAATTTACTTAAAATTTAGTGCATATTCCATAAGAATTTATCAACACATTTTTTTTGATTAAGAAATTTATTTATATTTTTCATAATTTGGTTACTTCTATTCATACCTTAAAATTCAACTTATAGGTTATAATTAAAATATTTTAATAATAATATTTCATATTTCATTTAGGATTGATGTTATGTGTTGTGTGTGATATCATATTTGGAGGGGGTCTCTCTGCTTTCGTCAATAGATCTATGGTTCTCTTATGGTTTTCTCTGAGATTGCTTCTTCTCCAGAGGCATATTCCATATAGCTTTAGTGGGTCCATGGTGCAACATTAGTGGTTTCTATGGCCCTAAAATGATGGTCAGTTGTCGGGGGGGTGACCCCCAATGGAACTAGCTATTTGTGGTTCAGTGACTTTAGTGGAAGTTGTAGGAAAAAGGATGCACAATAGGGGTGATCATGGGTGTTGACAATAATGAACTTCCTGGCTCAGGCAACAGAGTCGCCCATGGTGGCTGACAATCGTCAGATCTCATTTGATCAGGGGTTCTCAGGCCAGTTTCCGTGAGATTTGATCCATGGTTTTGTAGAGATGGCTTCAGTGTTTATGGGTAGGTAGTGGCGACATCGTGAGGCAATGATTTTCATCATTATGATGTAGTGGGAGGTGCATTCACCAACAGTGATGGCTGGTCATGGTGACCTTTGGCAATGATGTGACAATATTTATATGGGGAAGATTCCTCTCTACTAGGATTTTGGATTGTGTTGTTCCTTTTATGATTGGGTCTTTGAACCTTTTGGAATTTTTGGGCATTTTTGCCTTGTGTTTTTAATGGTTTTTGTTCCAATGGGATCTTAGGGAATTATAGTTTAAGGTTATGTTCCTATGGGACTCTAGGCTTTTAGTGGGTTTACCCTTCCCTCTTCAAAAGGGGTTTGTATTTTTTACCTTTTTTAATAAAGGGGCATGCCTATAATTTTTCCCATAAGATATCACATATAATGTTGTTTCAAAATATCAGGGTGCTACACTACATGCCTCTAGTTGGAACCACTTGATTAGCCATGCATATGGACTATATCATTAGTCTCACTAGAGATATATCCTGATACACAATTATTTTCGTAAAATAAATTTTATAAACAATAATAAAATGACATATAATATATTATAGTAGAAAAATATTAAAATTATTATACTCACAAAGGGAACCTTGGGTGGAAGTCCTAGAGGTTGCATTCTTAGATCATTTTTAAACAATATGTTCTGATATAGTTCTTCAATATCTATAATACTCTTCATAGGAATTCAATACATTTTTAGTCTTTTAATACTATAAAAAATAAACATGGTATAAAAGGTGCTAGAAAATAATTAAGGCATACTAATTATAAAGAAAAATAATGGAAATGAGGTAACATTTTGTAACTATAGCATACAAATTAGAAGTCAAACATGGCATAAAATATATCATAATTTGGATTAAATCATATCAATGAGATTTAAAATTTTATAGAATATTTTAGTTGTCAAATAATGTAATCATTAAGATATAAAATTTAATATAGTAAAATCAGATTTATGATACCACATACCTTAAAATATGTTTAATAATATTTTTTAAAAATATTTTAAACATTTTTTTAAAAAAACATCATTAAAAAATGTTTTTAAAAAAAAATTTGAACCAATATTTTCATAAACATTTTATACATTTTTTTGATGTAGTTTAAATGAGTTTTTTATAAATATTTTAAACCAATTTTAAAAACATATTTTTGAAAACTTTTTAAAAACTATTTTAAGTAAATTTTTTAATAACATGATTGAAGACTATTTTTAAAAAATGTTTTAAAAAATAATTTTTTTACATGTATTAAGAAATGTTTTAAAAGAATTTTAAAAAACTATTTTAATGTTTTTTTAAAACTTTTTTCAAAAACTTTTTTTGAAAATTATTTTAAACTTATTTTAAGAACTTGTTTAAAACCAGTTTTTAAAAACTTTTTTAAACCTATATTTTTGGAAACATGTTTTAATTTTTTTAAAATTAGTTTAATTCAATTTTTGAAACATTTTTTAAAAAAATTTTTAAATATTGTTATTAACATTTGTTATATATACCCTTTTGAAAACAATTTTTTTTAAACATGTTTAAAATAGTTTTTAAAAATAGTTCTTATGATGTTTTTAAGGTCCCATTTTAAATTTGTTATATTATATTAGTTCAATGTTGTTATTTATGTGATTTATTTTTTAAGATAATTAAATCTAATTAAAAAACAATAATAAATATAGCCAGACCAAAGATACACTTATAAACTAAATCTAGAATAAAAAAATTACAGAACTACCAACTGAAAATACCTAAGTATAGATAAAGCAAATGAACTGAGAACACATTTGGTTTCTTCTTTATATTACCCACCACTACTTCAGGATCATAATTAAATTTAAAAATTGAATGGATATTTCATTCATTATATGCAATATTTTTGAGCAATACCCATGGGGGTAGTGATATTGTCCATTTTTCCACACCATTAACAAAAATGTGTCTTAGGATTACTTCATTAATGACCTAAAATTCCAGTCTCAAAAGATATTTCACATAAAATAATTGTTTTTCCATTAATAATAAAATAAATTACTCATTGATAGTAAAGAATTAAGGCATGTAAATAAATCTAAATCCATGGTCATCAATAATTGTTCCATATTGCATAATTGAATCAAACCACATTCATTTATTCAAAGAAATTTGAATATTAGAGTAATAATCCAATACCAATATTTTTTTTAAAAAACTATAATAATACACATTTTCATATCAAGGCCTACTATCTAATGTAATATATAACAGTTCATTATTTCTGTCAACATGAAACCATCATTTTTGTGCTCTCATTTACACTACTCAATCAATTACAACATATTTTTACCCATCTGTTACCAATGATTTTCATTCATGAACCAAGTAATTTCGACCAAAATCCATTGACCCTAATATTTTACAGTAAGAGTCAAAAATTAAACTCAATACCTAATATATTAAGTAATATTAAAATTAAATAAATATATTTTTTTAACTTTACTAATGTAATGGTTTTACATTCAATTTCAACCAAGGGGAAAATAGTTTTCAATGAAATGTCACCTTACTTATGAAATATAACGAATAATGAATTATACTTTTAATTTTTTTGTCTTACCTACATAAAATGTTAATAATTTTTTAATGTATTTGTAACTATGTAGTACAAGATAAAATATAATTTTTAAAATTACTTACTTGATGTAGTCATCAAACTTATCACAGTTAAACAAGACTGCATGATAATCTATATTTCTCTATTAAAGGATCAATGTAGTCAATCTATAAGGCCAGGGACTTCCCTATATTCGGATAAGAGTTGTAAAATTAGGCTCAATTTTCCCATACTTTTCATATTCATTTCTCTTTATCCGGTTTTATACCATAGTGACATCATCCAAAAAATTTAACAAAACTCCATACATTCTTGACCCACATAACCTTTTAAAATGGAAAATTTAGGATTACTATTATTCTATAGATTATACATAATTGTGTATATACTTATTTTGGTTGGACACATACACAAAAAAATGGGTACCCCAAGAATCATTTTTGTTTGAGGATGGTCAGTTAGATGCAACATGCATGTGAAAAAATATGGAGGGATAACTTCTCAAACACAAAAAAAAATAACGGTTCCTATTCCTACATATGTATCAAAAAATAACATTTAAAACAATGGTTTCCATAAAATTGGCGCAATAAAATTCCTATCATCCTTACATTTTAGTACATTAAAAGATAGATTACTATTGGAATCAATTCATGAAGAAGGATGTGATATTCATGAGATATAGAGATTTTAGTTTCATCTATATTTTAATGAATTATTTAGATATATTTTCTGAATATCCATCAAGAACCTAGATATTCTCTAACACTCCAAAAATTGATTTATCTCTAAATGTGTCATCACATAAGAAGCAGAAGGGACATTACATTTATCTTCACTGATACACACAGGATGTAATTCCGGTCTAATAACCCAATCCAACAATTCACATTGATATTTCATTTTATCATTGGTCTCCCCCATGAAATTTAGAAGAATTTAAAGAAAAATTTCACATATATATTTTTCTCAATTTTTTTTACATCTGAATAATGATGTAACAAATTGTTTGACCAATATAGTAAATTAAAAAGGATACTTTGATTTTTTTCAACTATAATTTTATTTAGTGGGAGTATTCTTCATCTTTCTATATTTTAAATTACTTTTTCCAAATAGAAAAAAGAAATCCTATAATTCATTAAGAACATCTATTCTTGATATACACTATGGAGGAATCTTGGTCTCATCAGTATTGTTAGAAATTTGATGATTATTATTGTATGGATGATCCATTAACAATAATCATAGATATCACATGAAAATGGAAATATAATGATATTTATGTCTTTTGATCACATATTATTCATAAAAATAGTAAGGATAGTTATACTTTAGTTCTCTAATTAGACATTACTTCATAATAGGTAAATCATTTGTTGTCCACATAAGCACAAAACACATTTGAAATATATTTTTCAAACAAGCATTGTATGCTTCAAAATACAAATCTCAAAGCCACTTCAAATCTATTATTAATGGTTTAATGTACACATATATATCAATTACAGGATAAAAAGATCAAAATATGATTATATATAAGAAATTGAATGGTATTTTCATACACATACATGGATAAATATTATAAATGTGATCAAAATATAGACACATTCTTTGAGAAGTAAGGATATGATCAAATGGAATAAAATCATCACATTATAGACCCAATATGACATTACACACATTAACTACAAAATTAGGGTACTATGCATCAAAATTCTACAATAATAATCTATCAATTGGATGAAATAACCATAATTTTACTGAAATCTCTATTATCATGCCAGTACATATTTTTTGATATTTCATTAGAAATTAGAAGGTTTTTCAGCTTAGGAATCAATGTAAAGTGCCACATTACTTTATCAAGAACACAAGATGGTATTTTATCTACATTTGGGCTCTATGAAGACATAACACTTTCTTTAAAATCATTTAGGCATGTGGTTTCCTCTAATAATATGCAACAATCTTTCATGAAGACATGGATTTTTTTTATTTTAAAATAATACCTTCTTAATTAACATCCATGCTATATAATTATTTTAGGGAGTATCTATATCATCAAGAATTAATTCAAAAAAGTAAGAATATGATCAATTAAAGCATTAAAAATTCCTTAAATGGATTTACCATTATATAGTCGCATTAAAAATTCCATCTTTTTCATTTTACTACAACCCAAATACATTGGTTCCATGGAATTATCCATTATTTTTTAGTCCCCAAACATTATAAATTTCAATATTTATCTCTTGTGTACTAGTATAATTTTTTTATTGCATTGGAATACTATATTTCATGTAATGATGTATAAGAGGAAATAGATAAAATATTGAATTTTCTATATCAACCCATTCAATTTGATCTGGAATAGTGTTAGATTTACTTTTCTCCCCATTATGATACCAGAAATAATAGTTTGTTTTAAAACCAAAATTTTTAATATGGTAGTTGATTATTCCATACTTAAATAGGGTCTTGCAGAAAAATTATAATAGATATAGTTTAAAATAAATCTATTTGAATTATTATTAAATGAAATATCTAAAAAATCATACTCCTTTTGATACTCAGTTGGGATATGATCAATATCATACATGAAACTTCTATCTATTATGTTACAAAGAGAAGTTTTTATTCATATCCATATATTAATCAATAATCCCAAACTTTATGCAAAATGTAATCATTTGAATACAAATTCAAATCATCTTAGCACTTTCATATTTATATATAAAGTGTTTTAATCCTTTTTCTTTAATTTACTTTAGTTAAATACATGTATTTAAGAAGAAACTACTTTTAATAAAAATTCCTTGTTTTTTATATGAAATAAATCCAATTAAATACAAGTCTTTATCATAGAAAAAACTAACTCAAGAATGGAAACAATGTCCCCCCAACATGAGAAATATTTTCCTTGATACATATGTTTTTATCAATGAAATATTCATAATACCATTAAGACATAATTTAGTATCACATATCTAAAGAAAATTTCCAATTAAAAAATATAAATACCAATTTTAATATGAAATTAATCAAATAATACTAGTTTATATCCATCTAAAAATAACAGATATGAAATATTATATAATTGATTCATACTAGTAATGAATGAATAAAGTATACAAAATGTAATAGGAAACATCTATTACATAATCCAATTAAATACATATGTATTGATGGGGATTTTTTTATAAAATAACATGTTTATTTTTGAATATGAAATAAATCTAATTAAATACATATTCCTTTATCATGGAAAACAATTACTCAAGAATAAAAACAATGTATCACAAAACATGAATGTTCTTTTATTTATAACATATTCTTTTATTAGGGAATAATTCATAATTGCATCAAGACATGATTTAATATATAATGTCTCTAAATCCATTCCAGTAAGATAATCAAAATACCAAATTTAATTGAATTTCATCAAACCGTACCGACATGTTTCCAAAATAATAATAATAGTTGACATATTCTATAATCAATATATATTAATAATGACCTAATTAATGAATAAGGCACATAACATGAAAAAACTAGCACATATGATTAGATTTAAATTAATTATGCATAAATTTTGATCATTCAATTATGAAAATAAAATAATTAAACTAATTATTTTATAACCCCCTAATACATTAACAAAATAAATAATTACTATAACAATTAATAATATAATCAGGTAATATATATTAAAAACAATTATATTTGATTTTTGTAAATTATTTAATAAATAAACTATAAAAAAATATCAAATAAAATCAAATTTATTATGTAATACTATAAGAAATATAAGTTAAATAAACCTTTTTTCAATTAATATGGAAGAATAATGACCTCTGAATATCTAATATAGTGTTTGATATATAGAAACCAATGAAAATGATGCTAGGAAGAAGAGTTGATGGATTTATAACCCATCAATTTGTTGATGAAGAAGAACAAATTATAAAAATCAATGAATATGGGGAGATATCTAGGGGAGAAGAGGGGGGATTCCACTTAGGGTATAGATAATTAGAGATCATGGATCTGAAAGGGAGTAGGAGTGGTTTCACCTCTTATATTTCATTTGTATACCAATAATTTATTATAAACTATTGGTATAGGCTTCTATATACTAATATTTTTACAAAGTATTGGTATAGACTACTAGATATGCCTCTATACTAATGGTTCTAAAATACCATTAGTATATAGGCATGGGGTTAACCTTAAATTACAGTTGGGTGAGTATAACCTAATATATGTCTATAACGGTATCTAGTATGGTTTTATTATAGAGAAATATTCATAATAATATTTTTATAAATAAAATTTCTAAAGGATCTAAACCTTTGTGATTTGGGGTTTTGTGGTTATTTTTTATATTCAATGCTTAAATTAGGAAAATATTGTGAGATATATATAAGTCTAGTTTATTTCAACTCACTAGGTATAAAATATAGATATTAAAGTGTGTTCTTTAGCACAATATTCAAGAAAACTGGTATGGGGTGCCTTAGTTCGTATCAGAGAAAGGATTAGTTTTTAGGGATGTTTTAGTTATATTTTTTATTATTATGAGATAAATTTTGTGAAAACCTCAGGTATATGTATATATATGGGTTGATACATTGGATATTTGGTAATGTATAGAGTGTGTGGCTTCATAAATATAATATCCCTATTGGGATATAAGCAAGTAGATGTAGGCTCTAATAAGGTTTCACCTAGGCATAATTACCTAAAAGGATTTTTATTTATTAAATCGATCTTCACCTAGTGTATGAAAAATAAGATAGACTACACACTTATTTTGACACTCCCATGATATATTCTTCGGTTGGTTTACATTATATTTACAAAACATTATAACATTTTTAAATGGGATTTGAGGATATAATATGTAGTGAGTTATCTTAGAGAACTAAAAAGGAATATAACCATGGAGAACCTAGGTTAAACTAAATAAGTTATATGTTGATTAAACTATATCATTATTAAACCAAATATTTCATTGGTTGATGTGAAGGTGTCATTGGAGATGAAATATTATGATTGAGTATTCATATTCATATGACCATTTAATATATTTTTTTAAATATTATCATAACAATTTTTTAGTATTTTTTTGGAAACAAGATCATTAAATTGAAGTTATGAAGATTATGTTTTTTAAAAACTCTTATGAATTATTACCAGATAAGGTGATAGATTTGGAAGAAATGGTTTAGAATCCCAATATATACCAATTTTATGGGAAAATATGAGTTTATAGTCTTATCCATGATAGTATGGTGGATATTTCATTAGAAAATTTATCTTGAGTCTTGTACATATTATAGACACCCATGTTTTTTCATTAGCAAGTGATAATTAAAATTAATACTATGTAATTTATTAAGGGGGTAATGTAACACCATTAAAATTTAATATATATATATATATATTATATCTTAATATTTGTGGAAAAAAAATTTACACACAACACCAAACTAAAATGAACCAAAATTTATTTTAGATAAATTATTACAATACTATATAAACATTGATATATTATGAAAATGAATTACGAAAAAAATAAAAAGGCAATATTTTACTAAAACTTTTTATTATAAAAAATGTACATATATTTATGTATAATGGATAATTATTATAACTATTTTTAAAAAATAATTATTTTATGTATTTATAATAGGTCATTCCAGACTCCAGAAACCCAGAGCGATTAATTATATTACATTACTGGTAAAAAATAGAAGATTCCCAAAAGGATCCAACATTTTAGTAGTATTGAAAGACCAAATAAATACATAAATTATATTTAAAAACCTAAGATACAAGATGAACATATTGTAATAACATGATTATCCCTTCTATAATATCTATGAAAATTAATCATAGTCCTCCTCTAGGTTTCCTATGGAAATGATAACAAATATGGGCGATCAAAGATTTTCATTAAAGAGTAACATACAACAGAATATTTCATAACATGAACATGGTATATGTGATATGGAAGGAATAAATGAAAAACATGAATCCATAATCAATTGAAACTGAAGGAATTCTATATCCATGATAATAAATGAAAACATAGATAACTGTAATTGTTAATGTCATACTGATCGAATTCATAATGCGAGATATCAAAATCCTACTATAAAATATTTATTATAAGTCACTATAATATTATGGGAAGATGAATACACTAAAACCAAACTTTTTTTGTATCATTAGACTTATCTATTCATTGAGGGGATATATAATTTTAAGCCTCACCCATAACCTAATTATGTACAATTAATTTAACCTAAAATTCATCATGACCTTTTGTACCATTGCCTAAGGAGCCTCATATTAAATAAAACATACATATCCATATAATTTGAAATATAAAAATAAAATACGTACCCATTTAATAGAATAATGTGGATGTGAAGGAGAACACCCTTGATTAACTTAGAATTTGTGGGGTGCAGTCAGTGTAATAATAAGATCCCCTATCAATGAAATATTATGGTGAGGTTACTTACAATGTGTTAGATTATCCATGGAAGAATATAATTGGATACAATATATTTTATTCCAATGAGATGAAGGAAATTACAAGAAAAATCCTTTATCATGGTTCATAAATATCATGTTTATATTTCAAATCATATCCCATATGAGTGTCTAGCTAGGTGTGTAATCCTAGGCTTATTCATCAGGCATTAGCGTGATGATTGAGTCAATTATCAACCACCCCATTTTAGTGTGATTACTACTGGGTTCCTTTTCTTCATATCCAAATCCAATTTCTTTTATTTAGACATCGATTTATTTTCTAGAGAACTATGTATACATTTATTTTACCAAAACATAGGATGGTCTTTTCAACATGAAGATGACTGATCTTTAATTTTTTTTGTAAATATTGAATCAATATAATATGATATATGTATAATAATATAGATTTTAAATACCTTATATTCCATTATTAATATGGTAAAATCCTTCCATGGAAATGTATGCACCACACAAAAGGGAATAAGTGGTGAATATAACCCAATTCCCAAAGAAGGAAAATTGAGGTGGAAAAAACCCACTTAACACTTGGGTAGAAATTAAATAAAAAATATTGAAAAATATGGATTAAAATTAATCATAAAATACCCTAAATAATGTAATTTAATTATATATAATCTCACATAGTTAATATATAATCTAATAAAGAAAATTAGGTACATAATATAAAATTGTCTCAAAAAGAGGAATTTGAGAAGGAAAACCCTTACCACTTATCCTGACTTCCTAGAATGTAATTTAACCTCATATATCACAAACATACATATATTAATCACTTAATTAAAAATATTATACATAGTAATTTTCATTTATACTATCCATAAATAGTCATTCTCTATATAAATTATACCTATTTTCACATCAAGATTTTATAGTTTTGTTTGTTTGTACTAGTTTTACAATACTGGTGTTCATATTCCTTATTATTCCAAAGTTCATCATTACTAGATTGTTAAATTTATAGTTTGGGAAGTTTCATAATTATTTTTGATGGTTCAAATTCCTTCCACGAGTGTTTTAGTCTTCATCCAGAAAGTTGAAATCGATAACAAGCATGTTTCAGTGACTCTTGATGATCGAATGGTGCTTTATTAATTTTTAAATTAAATATTTATATAAAATATATAGAAAAAAATCACAATTAAAAATTTTATATAATATTATTCTAGTATTTATGTTCCCATATTAATTCATGATATACATTCATTGTATTGTACAATTAGGTGGTCAAACTGACCCAAACATGAACATACCTTGATTTAATGAATGATTATGTGGTGGATTTGTTGTAATATCATCATAAAAGAGTAATAATGTTCTAATTTAGTTTTAATTAGTGTGATATATCAAAATTTTATATACTTATATTGATAATTAATAGGTATGAAAACATTAAACAATTTGAACAAAAGTTTACGCTTATTATAAATGATTAAATTAACAATGACTATTTATCGATCATATACATAACATGTTCTAAAATTTATCATAACAAAAAATTAATGATATCATAAAAATATTATTTATCCTTTAATCCCATCCTTATGTCCATCCTTTTAATATAGTGATTGAAAATGAAACATGGTGGGTCGTGGAGGCGGTAGTCCACACAACGCACGAAGCCAGATTCGTTTTTATTAATGGACATGAAAAATGAATATATAATGTTAAAACCATTAATATAATAAAATTTAAGTTTATAAATAATTATAATAACATTATATTGGTTTTCCTAGAATAAATTTTAAATAATATAATTAAGGAAAAAATGTAAGTAGTTGATTACACTCACACTGAGGACTTGAATATTACATAAAAGTATCGTAGGTAATGAAGGAATTAAGATAACTAATGATGATGAAAATATTTTAAAATTGGGAGAGTTTTTTATGTGAAGAAAAATTATATATTTTTAATAAGAAATTCTACGGAGAGGAGAGTTTTGAAGTGGTGGGATTGTTACCTTTTTTAAGTGAATGGAAAGGTAGTTTTGGGAGCAACTGTGGCATTTTCAGTAATATAAGGTTGATATTCAAGGGTAAATGGACACAAAATTGAAGAAAGAGGTGGGCATAGTGAGAGTGGTTTGAAAATCACATCAAACAAATTTTTTTAGACATAATTTAGTGATTTATAGTTTTTTAACGTTTAAACTTTACCCTAATTTACATTTACAATAGTAATTAATTTCAAATCATAGAAATTAATGTTAATGAAAAAGATAAATATCAATATTTTTAAATAATTGTATAGTTCAAATTTAAATTTTAAAAATAAATTAATCAAATAAAATTTTAATGCTGTGAAAAGTTAATTTTGAAAAAAACACACTTAATCATGTAGAATCTGCATTTAGAAAAATAACATTTTTAAGATTTAAATTTTCATATTAAATAAAATTTTCATGTATACTTATTTTAATGTAATAAATTGAATTGTTATAGAAAAAATAAAGGGTATGAGGTTTTCAAGGAAACTAAAAACAGAATCCCCCTTCCAAATACTTGATTTAAAGAAAAGAATGAAAAATATTATTTTTATTAAAGTAACTATTTAATAAGTTCTAAAAATATTTGAAATATGATTTATAAGTTAAAATAATATTTTAAAATTAATATTATTTATCAATAAATTTATTTTTTATTAATTAAAAGGTTTTTAGACTTCTATGTAATTATTATATAATGATAATGTCCTATAAATGACAAGTATCATTAAAACCTTATTCTTCAATTAAAAATAGTCATTTTTAAAAAAAATCAAAAAATTCATACTAATATAATTTTTTTTGATGAATTAAACAAATTAATTTAGATTAGTTAACTACTAATTCTAAAATTAATCTTTTAAATAAATTTTGGAATAAATACTCTTAATAGGGCACATTGTGTGATAACTCTCGATGTGATGTTTACCTACTATTATAGGGTATCGATTATTACATATAAGATTGAATTTATTTAATACCAATATATTTATAATTTTTAAATATTTCTTATTAAAAACAAAATCAATCATAAATAATTAGGAATAATATCATTTATGGATAATAATAATTTTTGACAAATATTTATTATATATATATATTGTATATAGGTAAATCAATTTATTATTATTTAATAATGAAAAATATATTATTAATATATATTAAAAAATTAAATAATGTTCATCTATACGTTTTCACTTAACATGGAATAAGAATAAATTATTTTTATGATAAAGAATAAATTTTTTTAAAAAAAAAAATTTATATGTTATGCATTCTTATATTAAAAATATTTTTTTTCAACTCATGCAATTGTGACTTTTATTAATTTTTTAATCAATATATAATAATTTATAAATAATCACATTTTAATTTCTAACATCAAAAATATGTTTCCAAAGTAAATATCAACTACCATAGTAAAATATTTTTTTTGTCAAATTACTATTCTCATAAAAGGTGTGTATTTTTTATCTAAATAAATTAAACAGATATTTTTTAAATTTTGAATATATTATGATTTTTAAACATATAAAAAATTATTCAAACTCATTTAATTATTAATTTATAGTAAATAATAATATAAACACTTAATGTATAAAAACTCATTTTAATTTTTTTACTATATAGCACATGTTTTAATTCAAAAGTTAATTTTATCACATGTAGAAAAATAATTAAATTAAATTGTGTCAAAATTCATAATCATAAAATTGAAATTTGGTATTACGAGTCATATTATATTTTTTCGTAAAAAAACATCATGGCTAATTTCTAATCAATGTTAATAAGGGTTAAAATGGGAAACATAAAGTGACTCGAAATTTACTAAATTAGATTGACATGGGCACCCTATAGAATAAAAATTACAGGTTTTATATTCATACCTACATTTTTCAACAATATTTCCTCACCTAATGAATCTAACTCATATTCCATTCCATCTGTACCCCTCACCTACAATTCAATTCCATGGAAATGCACCACTTTTTCACTTACAAAAGGATCTCACATACACTATATTCAAACCACACTTAACATTAATATCATCCTTGAAAACCCACCAATTTTAACAATAATATAATTATATTACACATTTTGAAGAAGTATTTTAAGAGAATACTCATATCCTCATTGTGAGTATTATCCACCCTTGGTATTTTCTTCCTTTTCATTCTCATCCATCCTCAACTCAAAATAAATTAACCATATTAATGCAATTATATAAGTATAATTGGTATAATGAAATGTTATTATATTAATTGTACAAAAATTATCTATTATCATTTCATATAACACCCCAATATTTTATGGTATGTCACTTTCTAAATAAATTTAATCTTTTTAAATTGCTTGTGTTGCATGCAATACCAAGCGTAAACAAGCAACAATATACTATTTAAATAATAACATGACTATAATTACCTATATTATAAATTTAAATGTATGAATAGGAATAACCATATTATAAAATATATTTATTTATTAATTCTTATGAAATAAACACATAATTTTTATTAAAGAAATTTTATTCTTCAAATATAATTTTTAACCAAAAAGGGGGTTATATTGAATTATATGGGAAAATAAGTATAATTAATTTTTCATTATATTATAAAATTTGTTGGAAAATTTTAAATTCATTTTTAAAATCATAATAACAAAATTAGTCTATGGATGTTTTTTGATAATTTTATAAAAATTCCAATTTTTTTGATGAATAGTGAGAAAAATACAGTCTCTATAAAATACTGTATATTTTCATGATATTTTCAAGACATAACTACAATATAAAAATTAATTAAACTTATTTATGATAATCTAATAAAATTATAATACAAAACTAATAAAGAACATTTAAATTACAAATTGTCTCATGATAAATATAAAAATCATTTTTAGTGTCAACGCATTTCTTACACAACATTGAAAAAGTAAAATTTGGTGCCTTATATATATATATATATTAATATAGAGGAAATAAGTATTTTAATGACTTTTTTATTAAATATCATTCATTAATTATGATTCCAAATGATAGTTTTGAATTTTTGACTTATATAACATGAATCTTATCCAAATGCTTGTGCAATGCTTGCGTAGGGTTAAAAATGTCAAATTAACAAATTAAATTAGATGTATTGGCATTGATATGAGTAAATATACATAGCGAATTAATATAATGGATTATTTAGAGACAATTTTATATATTTATTATGATATTAATTTATTTTAAATTTATATATATCAAATAATAACCTTTAATTCTTATGCCACACCGATGAAATGCTTGGGAAAGCAGAATAAAAATCAATAAAATGATTTTAATTAAAATTATAAGAAACATTAAATGACTAATTTTTTTGAATAAATTTTATTGTATGATTAATTTTCTACTGTAATAATCATTCATTGGAATATTGTACCTTTTAGACCCACTTATTTTACATTAGGTCTCTTATAGTATTTTTTTTAAAATAAAGTCAAACTATTTACACTCTAGGTTTTAATAAGTATAATTTTTTAATATGTGATAATCTAGAAGATATGTTTGTCCATTAATATTATTTAGAAATCTAAAATTTTATCTTCATTATGATAATTTAATTTTAATTTTTAGGGAAGAAATAATTACCTTAAAGGCTTTCACAATAATGATGCAATAATTATTTAGTTAATTGTCAAATCAATAGAATGATTTTAATTTAAAGTAAAATAACCATTAAATTTAAAGAAAAAATTAATAAATTAAATTATTATGTTTTTTCCATAATAATTTGATATTCATATTTATGACCAATTTCTCATTAGTAATTGTTTATGAACCTTATATTATTTTATTTAATTAAACATCAAACATGTCATACACTTTTTTCGATAAGTATAATATTTATAATATGGTGTTACCGAGAAGATTTGTTAGACTATAAATATTATTTTTAAATATTAAATATTTATATACATCATTGTAACTCATTTTTAATTTTTAGTAAAGAAATCATTACATTAAATAATTACACACTAATGATGAATTAATAAATTCAATTAATGGAAAATTAAAATAAATTAAATTAAAAATATTAAAAATAATATAATTTGAATTAATTAAGGTACTCGATGAATTTTATATATGAATAATACCTATTATGGATGTATTAAATGTATTGGTTCAAATATATCTTATTATCTTTATATTCTTAATGTCAATGTATTGAATAGTTCCAAAATTAACAATAATGATATTTCATGGATATAATATTTTATTAAATTATGTAAAAATAATAAAATTATTAAAAAATTACAATGAGAATAATATATGGTCTAAAATATCATCCAATATTCATTTATAGACCATTTAAAAGTCTTTTTTATCTTGAATGGCCTTATTATATTTTAAAATTTTGAGAAATTCCAAAATAGCCTCTTACCTAAATTATAAAAGGGAACATACTCCATCACTTATTCACAAAACTTTGATCCTTATATCTTCAACCTAAACCTACCCATTTCTATTCTGAAAATCTCTATATGAGTTTTGGAGGTTCTAGTACCCTCAAAATTTCATCCCTAGTGTCCCTAAGAGGATATTTGAGAGAGGACTTTTTAAGAGAATGTAATTGTAATTACCCACTCTTTTTAGTTTATTTCTTATTATACTTCCTCTTCATGTGTTATTTCTAGCCTAAAATAATAAATATAGGATAATATTTATTATGATATGTTATTATTAATTTTATACATTCATATTACACCTTTTTTCCATCCTATGAAAAAATAAAGCACCACATGTGTGTACGTACGGCCTACCGTCTCCACGATGTGGTGTAAGTTGCTTTTCATCACCAATTTACTAGGTTGATTATAATGATAAAAATAATGGATTTATATGGTTATTATGAAATTATTTAAATTATATTAAATTAATATTTCATCCATTTCCTTACCATTTCACCCATTAATGGAATGATATCGTCACTCGTGCGTACATATGACCTACCGTCTCCATGATGCGATTAAACTCATTTTCCATGTTAAACATTAAATAATGGTTATAAAATTATATTTAATGATTAAATGTTATATTAATGACATTAATATCATTCTATATATGATGAATTTGTATCCTATTAAAAATAAATGGGATATTCATTAAAAAATATACAAGAAAAAAAGAAGGCAATTTGCACATAAAATAATGAAAATGCTGAAATATTTTTATCAAATGGGGAATAAAATGATATAATAGGATCATATATGATATCATAGATATAAATATGGTTTGGGGATAAATTTATAACATTATTTAAACCTTTATTTAATACGATAGATCACGTTTTATTGATGGAAAAATAAGGTAAGTATTTCTCTTCTCACTTTAACTTATGTGAGATATATGCCTTATTCACCACTTATTTATTTTGTCTGATGTACTTACCCTTTGATATTTCATACCAATATTATATTTATATTAATGGAATTAAAAGTTTTATTTTATTACTATTAATTCTATAGGGCATAGGATTTGACTAATTATAAAGCGGTAAGGGATTTCTTATATCAATTTCTATTCATTGGGTTAAAATTTTACTTAATTGATTATTCCATGATAAGATTATATATGAAATGCATTTGGATTATCTTATGTTGTATTTACACTTGTTTCATGTGTATTTTCTATGGATACACATAATTAATTCATTTAATTAATGTAAACTTCAATGATATGATCTTTTAAGGGATTTCATCTCAATTTCATACCATTTAGTCATATTTTAATATTATTCACCTAATTTATTTTCTATGGTGCATATACCTCCCCTTTTATTTATTTATTTAAGATATTCATTCATTGAAAAAGTATTTTCCATTAAATAACCTTGTTTCTGGTATGATTGACATTATTATTGCCTATACCATATACCATTTTTTACATATGGTGTTATCTTTGAATGTTATTTGATTAATTTGAGAAATCATTATCTTTTACTCAATAAAGATACCTAATGATAAGATATTTTGTTATGAATTGAAACAATTATTCGATATATGATAAATTATTTGGATGTGTAGTGATGGGTGGGGTCTGATATTATATTTCCTCTTGATGCATCAATAGGTACCATGATCCAAATCTGTTAAGTTAACATTAAAAAGGTTTTAACTATAGATTAAACCATCTTGTGAAAGATATTGATGGTAGTGGTATCATACACCATATACATGATGTATAATAATTAGTCATTGAATGGTTTAAGAATTTATTTTTTATTATTCATGAGATTTTCAATATAATAAATTATTATGTATTTTATTCACTAATTATTGATTAAATTACTTGTGTTTTCAGTTACATACCATTACATATTGATTATGTTTATTGATTCATTATAGATTCTGATGTATTTAACCCTTAAAGAATATTTGATTTCACCCCTTTCTTATGTTTTATTTTCCCTTGGACACATAGAATTATTTTTTGATTGATATTCAAAGAAATACTTATAGGAATAATGGAATTATAAAATGAAATTATATGTTTTGTTTTATATTTTAAAATATAATGTAAGATTCAACTATGTGTCTGTTTTACCAATACTACTAAACTATTCAGACCTTTGAGATGTGATTCCTTGTACCTATTTACAATGTAATAAAGTAACCATCGACATTGGGCTATTGGGGTCAGGATTAACATATTTTGTATCAAATAAAGCTTAGTAGAATCCTTGGGAACTAGATTTAGGGAAACATAGATTAGGGAACATAACCTTATGACTAAATTTTGAGGGTAAGTCTAAGTATAAGATGATATCCTATAGATTTGGTAATGACAATGGGTAGACTTGGTTAAACCTAAGGATTCATAGATTGAGAAAGTTCCATGATATAGATATCCTATAAATGTTTCTTTAAGACAACGTGATTTACCACTATGATTAGTGACGCTCACAATTTTAATTTTTTATTCAATCGATGGAACTAAAAGGAATAATATTAAAATTAAAGGTGATGGAACTATTATGTATTAGGATTCAAGAATTACATTATTGAAGTATTTTACCAATGGTATTTTATTTATAAAATTCTTAAAAAATTTAAGGAATTAATTAATTTCGGAATCATATATGTCTTCAATATATTAAGACAATTAGAACCCATAATTGCTTTAGGGGTTTAATATTAATTATAATTTTATATTATTATAAACTATTTTAACGATTTATTTTAAGTGAGGTAATCATGATTAAGGATATTTTGGCAGTTATTCTGGGGAATACAACCCATTAGTTTAGTATGTGTTTTAGTGAGATATTTATTTAAGTAATAATCATTTTACATTTTGTGGACATATGTTTAAAGGTAAGTATAACCCTTAGTGTTTATATGATCTTTGATATTAAGGTAAATCAGGGTTACTATATTATTAGAATGAAAAATTAAGAGTTTGAGATAACATTTGAGGTTAAAACATTATCCTTAAGGATAATTTTATTTTTGAATTTTTTCATAATATTAATGGAAATTATAAAATAATTTAGTTTTAGAAAAAGGACAACCCACAGACCTGGTGATGATTTGTCATGTTCGGAAAGTTTGTTGGGCTTAAACCCACAATAAAAGGTAAATAACGGTGCATCTCCTACCACTGGACTATGTGAGTTACTAAACACTCTGAAATTTTATTTTTTGTTAAATGATTTTATTTATGTAGAATAATTTGGTTTGGGAAACATATGTTTTATCGTATATATAACCATAGAGATTGAGAAATGATTTGGTGATTAAGAGATTAATGTTATTTTGGTTGAAATTAACTATTTTTATAACCCAAAAGTTAAGATAAATAGAATAATATGGGGTTTTTTAGGAATAAAAGGAGAATTATATTTTTCTTGTGGATTTATGATGATTCATGTGATTTATAAAAATGATTAGCATATCTTGGAAATTATGTGAATTGGATAATTACATTTTTCAAGATACCTTAAGAGTGATTGAAATTATTTTGAGATAAATATAAAATTATTTTTGGAAGACTATGTGATCAAATACTTCTGATTTTTGAGGTTCAATAATATTCTCAAAAAAATTTGAGGAATTTTAAGCATAGTTATTTGTAGAATGAACAATATTGAATTTTTTGTATTACAATTTAATTTCTGAAATTAAATTAGATTCCCAAAGATGAATTTTTAATTATTTGGAGAATTATCTTACCTTTTACTGAACACCTTTTTTTATTAATTCATAAAGTCTGGAGGAATGAATTGTTTTCTTTTTTAGATTTTTTATCCATAGAAAATTATTTTGGTGATTTAGGAATAAAAAAATCATACCCATTATTTAGAAAATAACATGACTTTGTTGTGGAAATTGATTAAAAGATGAAATTATTCTTTTCATGTTAGTATATTTCCTTATATTATTACTATAACCATTAAAATAATTCCCCAAATATAGGAAAAAAATTTCAAACAAAAATTTCTTTCATTTAGTTTTCTTACTCAGAAACCAATGGCCTTTTAAACCATTAAAAAATTATAGTTTTATGATGGTTAATGTTTTAATTACCAAGGTCTATATCACTCTCCATTAGATCCTTATAGATCTATTTCTCTTCTATATCCATATTTTCACTTCTTTCAAATGTTCTCCAATTCGAAATCCGAATTTTTTATATCCTTTACATTTCCCTTTTTCCTCTTATTAATAGGATGTTTTATTAATCATATTTTTTATGTGGATTTACCACCAAGAAATTTTCAAGTATCAATATTTGATTTTTGAAGTACAATTTAAATTTTCAAGGATGAAATTTATTTATGTATATTATAATGAAAGACCCTAAGAATTTTAGGTATGTTTCTTTCTAGATAAAAATAATCTTTTCAAATATCTTTCTTTGAACACAACACCGAGCTTAAATGAGCCGAGATATACTATTAAAATAATATCATGACCATTACAACCTAGTCTCTAAATTAGTGGGTATGAATATGAATAACCATATTATGAAAAATATTTATGTATTAATTATTATGATATAAACACTTTATTTTTAGAGAAGTCTTTTAATTCCTCTAGTATAAGTTTTAACCATAAAAGGAGTTTTTATTGCATTATATGGGAAAATAAGTATAATAAATTTTTTAAACTTCTAGAAATTTTATTTGAAAAAGTAAAATTAATTTATTTAATAAACATACAAAAATTAGTCTATCGAGAAATTTTGAAAAATATATAAATATGTAATTTTTTTAACAGTATTTAAAATATAATTTTTATAAAATACGATATATTTTTTCATATCATCAAGATATATTTATGATATAAAAAATAATTAAAATTATGAATGATAATATAGTAAAAATATAATATAAAATTAATTCAGAAAATATAAATTATAAATTATCTCATGTTTAATATAAAAATCATTTTTAGTACTAACGTAGTGCCTGCACTGTATTGAAAAAGCCAAATTCGGTTCCTCCTGAATATTAATTTAGAGGTTACAAGTCTTCTAATGAAGTTATTATTAAATGTCATTCTTAAATTATGATTTTAATAATAGTTTCTAATTTTCGACTAATATTACATGAAACTTATACAAATTCTTATGCAATGCTTCTACAAGGCTGGAAAAGTCAAATTAAGAAATTTAATAAGTTATCCTGACATGGATATGAGTAGATATACATAATTAATGAATATAAAGGATTATCATGAGCCTAATTAATTAATTCTTATGCTATTGCATTATTTTGATTTTTTATAGATCAAATAATTCCTTTAATGTTAATGAAACACTAACATAGTGCATGTGCAATCATAAGAAAAATCAATAAAATGATTTTAATTAAAATTATAAAAAAAAATAACCCAAAAAATTTAATAAATTTAATTAGATGAGTAATGTTTGAATATAATAATTTTTTATGTTGAATTTAGGATCTTTTGGATCCACTTAGTCTAAATTAGACCGCTTATAGTTTTTTTATTTAAAAGAAAGTCAAAGTGTTCACATGATGAAATTTAATAAAGTTAAAAAATTTAATATTATCTCATATATAATATATGTTTAAAAATAAATAGTATTTTTAGATATAAAATATTTATCTTCATGATGGTAATTTATTTTTAATTTTTAGGGAAGAAATAATTACCTTAATGGTTTGTAGAACAATGATGTAATAATTATTTAATGAATTGAAAAATCAATAAAATGATTTTAATTAAAATGATAAGAACCATTAACATAAAAAAATATTGATAAATTTTTTTATGAGTAAATTTTTTCATAATCATTCAATATTCAGATTTATGACCATTTTTCCATTATAAAGTGGTTATGACCCTTATAATATTTTATTTAATTAAAAGTCAAACATATCATATTCTTCTTTTCAATAAGTATAATTTTTATAATATGGTGTTACCCAAAAAAAAATTGGGAAATAAATATTATTTGTAAATATAAAATATTTTTCTACATCATAGTAATTTATTTTAAATTTTTAATGAAGACATAATTACTTTAAATAATTACACAATAATGATGAAGTAATTATTCAACTATTGGAAAATTCAAATAAATTAAATTAAAAATATTAAAAAAATATAATTTTAATTAATTAAGGTGTTTTAGTACCTTTATATATGGATATGACATAATAGGGATATATTAAAAGTTTCATTTTTGATAATATCATGTTATCTTGATATTATTAATCTCAAAGTAATGAATAGTGTTAAAATTGAAAATAATGATATTTCATGAATATAATATATTATTTAAATATATAAAAATCACAAAATATTTAATAATTAAAATTAGAATAATATTTTTTCGAAAATTTAATCCTTAATTTATTTATATACCATTTTTAATTCTTTTTTCTGTTGAACAACCTTATTATTTTTTTATATTTTAAGAACTTCGAAAGTACCTCTGGCCTCAATTATAAAAGGGAACCTCCTAAATCACTTCTTAAACAATTTTATACTTTTATCTCAATAAAAAAATTCCCAATTATGTACCAAAATTAGTTATCCGTGTTATAGAGGTGATGATATCCTAAAAATATTATCCCTAGTGTCCCTAAGAGGAGATCTAAAGGAGGATTTTTTAAGAGAAGGTAATCATCTTTACCCACTCTTTCAAGTTTATTTCTTCTTACACTTACTCTTCAAGTTTTTTAGACATAAAATAATAACTCAAGTATCATATATATTTTGAGTTTTTATTTTGAAATTTTTACAACCATATTACACCATTTTTCCACTCTACGAAAAATGAAAACATCACATGTGCAAATACACGGCTTACCTTCTCCACATCCTGGTGTAATTTGTCTTTCATCACCACTTTTCAAGTATAGTTATGATGATTTAAATAATGGGTATATATTGTAATTATGATTTGATATTTAATCTATGAAATTTATATATCATACATTTCCTAACAATTTCAACCATTAATGTAATGATATCATCACTCGTGTGTATGTATGACCTACTGTCTCCACGATGCGATGAGATCCATTTTCCATGTTTAACATTAAATAAAGGTTATAAAAATATATTTTATGATTATATATTATATTCACAAAATTAATATAATTATGTAGATGATTAATTTATATCATTTGAAATACAAAACAGAACATTAATGATAAAATATACATGCGAAAACAATGTAATTAACACATGAAAAAATGAAAATGATGAACTATTAATAAAAAATGTGTAATAAAATGATATAATAGGATAATATATGATATCAGAAATATGAATATTATTATATTATAAATTTATTACATGATTTAAACCATTATTCAAAAGAATAAATCATGCTCAACTACAAGAATGTGCAAGGTAAGGGTTTTTCATCTCACTCATATTTCTATGAGATATAAACATTATTCACCACTAATTTATTTTGTGAGGTGTAATACCCATTTGATATATAATATCATGATTATATTTATATTCATTTTATTGAATGATTCATTTTATTATTATTAATTTTACAATGTACACAATTTTAATGATTATAAAGTGCTAATGGATTTATTAACTCAATTTCCTTTCATTGGGTTAAAATTTTACTTCATTGATTATGTCATGATAAGAATATTTATTTAATAAATTTACATTATATTATATTTTATTTCCTCTTATTTTATATGTATTTATAGTCAATATATATAATAAATTCATCTTATTAAAAATCACTTCAATGATATTATCTTTTTAAGGGATTTCATCTCAATTTTATATCTTTAAGGCATATTTTAATAATAAAGACCCAAATTATTTTATGTGGTGTATACAATTCACCTTTTATTTATTTATGAACTTCATTAATTGAAAATTTTGTTTCTCTTAAATATCCATGTTTCTTGTATGATAAATGTAATTATTGTTGAAACTGTATACCTTTTATTAAATATGATGTTTACTTTCAAAGTTATTTGATTAACTGTGGAAATGATGTTAAATATATATCTTTTACTCAATATAGATACTTGATGATAAGACAGTTTATTATCAACTAAATTTATTATTAAATATACAAGGAATTATTTAGACCTATAGTGATGGGTGTGACTAATATTATATAGACCCTCGATGCATTAGAAGGTCTCATGAGACAAATCAGTTAAGCTAGTGTTAAATGGGGTTTTACCTATAGATTAAACCGTACTGTGAAAGGTATTGATGGTAGTGGTTTTATGTTTCAGATACATGAAGTCTAATAATTAATAATTTCATGCATTCTAAATTCAATTATTATTATCCATGACATTTTCACTATGAAAAAAATCTATGGATGCATTTTATTCTTAGTTTATTGGTTAAATGGAATCTATTTTAGTTATATATGTTTCCATATTGATTATTTTTATTGATTCCTTATAGATAATGTTGTATTTAACCATTACTGATCATTTTATCTCACAAGTTTCTTATGTTTTATTTTCTTCTAGATACAATGAAGTATTTTTTGATTGAAGTGTATGGAAATACTAAGTGAAATAATTGAATTATCAAATGAAATTTTGTATTATATTTCATGTTTTAAAATGAAATATAAGATTAAATTTTGTATCTAGTTTACCAAGACTACTAAAATATTCAGTCTTTTAGGATTTTATTCCTTTTATATTATTCCAATTTAATAAATTAATCACTAAAACTGGGATATTGGGGTCTAAGTATTTATATTTCATCAATTCAAAAAATTAAAATATCACTCATGATTATGTATGAACCACCACCTCCATGGAAAATGTGATTTATTTTTCATCACACACTTACATGTATGTTTATAGTAATGTATTTAAAGAATAAATATGATATATATGAAAAAATTATTATTCTTTAATGATAACTCATTACTTTGTTTTATTTTTTTCCATTGAAAAATAAAAATATTGTTCGTGCAAATGTGAAGTTTACCGCCTCCAAGGATGACATGTTTTATTCATCACCAAATTATCTCGATTGATATAATAACATATTTTATTAATATATATGATATTAATGAGTAATATGTGTCACTAATATAATTATTTAATGATGAAAAAATAAATAAATTATCACTATAATGTTATCTATTGTTATCATTAAATTATGCAAAACAAATCATCAATAATTTCATTTCCACAAATCATAACTAAGAATCTAATGAAATGAAATTAAAAGTTTATATATAATTAATGAACATATATTATGGTAAATTATATAATAAAATAATTATTAAATTATTATCAATGTACTGGGATCAATATCGAATTTAGAAATCATGTTTATAGCAATCAAAATCACAAACATCTGATATTGAAAATAAAAAATAACAAAGTAATAAATGTATACTAAATGATTGTAATTATATATAATATATGGTATTATATATTAATAATGTTACGAAATATATTATTAATATTGTTACTTATATTATAAATGTGGTTAAATCTCTTTCATGGTGGTCGAGAGTTAAGGTAAGGGTTTCTCTTCTAAAAAGACACCTTTTTAGTAATATTTTGAATTATACACATATTTTATTATATAAAGTGCATATAATGCCTCATTTATATATTATAGGATTATTAGATTTACATTTATAGTATTTATGTTTTCATTTCATGTTCTTTCATGTAAAATAATTTTATTAAAAGTTTACCAATATTGTAATGGTTTTCCTATCTCTATTTCCTTTAATTGAGACATATGCCATTTTCCCCAAATGTTTTATTTTTTATGGTGTATAAATTTCCATATTTTTTACTTTTATCATAAATTTTATTAAATTAAAGTTATTTTAAAATCCATTACAAGTTTCATTTTCATTATATTTTTATTCAATTGTTACTAATATTGTAATGGTTTTTGTTAAATCTAATTTTTCTCATTAAGTTATAATAATTCTTCTTTAGATTTATTATAAGTTGTTTAAAACATAGAATATTATTATTTGTAACTTCATATAACATTTCTATAAATTTTAATTTCATTCCCATTAACTCATTTGAAATGGTTGTACCCTCAATTCATCTTTTTGGAGTGATATCTTTTTTTATAAAAATTAAATATTATTATGAATAATACTTATCCTCTTTGAGGGTTTTTATAATCCATGTCCATATTGTTTTTTCCAAAAATTATTTAATTTATTATATTAAAACATATATATTTATTATCTCATGTGATGTTATTATTACTCATTACCACTTTTCAAAATAAAATTTTATTATCATTTTTCTGATGTAGGTTTTAATAAAGGAATTTTCAAAATATTAAAAAATATTTCCATTTTAATTTAATTTTTTTATATTACAATCCACATCCCCAATATAAATAATTAATTTTTATAAGGATAAATTATTTAGATTTCCTTTAAAGTGGTTTTTTATGTTACCTTCTTGAAAATGATTTTTGACAGTGATTTATAATTTCATCTCTTTATAATAATGTTATGAAATGTTTTCTATGCACTATTTTTCATAATCTAAATTCCATTTTACTATTTATCTCTAAAAAATATATCTCACATCGAGTTATGTTTCTTGAATCACTAAAAAATCCCCCTTGAAAGGCACTCCATTTGGGTGGTTGAATTTTTTCATCATCTGATTTAACTCTTGAATTCATTTGTTGTGATACCAATAGGAAATGTTGATTTTTTTGTCCATTAGTTCTTTATTAAAATCTAAATGATTTATTTAACATGGAACAAATATATTTGGATTATTGGTACGAAATTTTCATTATTCAAAACATGATCCATTGGATTTGTTTCAAAACATAACACATGGGAATCATTGACATTTATGATAATGTTATGATTTATTAAGATTGTGTTTTTTCCATGTCTCTATGTTATATTCCTATGTTATGATTGATGACATGTGATTATTGTATCATGATTATTCAATATTATGACATGATATATATTTGATCATTTGAGATTTAATTTCATTATCTTACATGGATAACTCTTATTAGTTCATGTCTCCAATACTAATTTTTTATCAAGCTTATGATCTAACCCTTGATAACTTTTTGATAATATTTTCCATTAATGAGTGTTTGAAATAACCCCTTTATTGTGTTTTCCATTCCCTAGGTTACAAAGATGAGTATAAACTATGATATTTCTAGAAGAGGATATAGTAGGGTGCAATTATGGAGAAATGTTCATAATAATTTTGTTTATAATTCATCTACAAACACACTAAACCTTTATATTATGGGGTTTTTTGATGAATTTTTAGATATAATGTTAAAATTATGAAACTTTTGTGAAATATATGAAACTTTACTTTAGTTCATATCACTTGGTATCAAATATAGTGATTATTGTATGTGTTTTTAACACTAGATATGGGAGTGAATTTCTAGGGTTACTTATTATATATCAGAGCAAGGTTTAGTTATTTTTGGGGATTAGTTTAATTAATTTTGTTGATTAGAATGAGTGAACTTTAGGGAAATCCATGGGTACAAGTATAGGTATAAGATAAATTCCAGAAACATGGGTAAAGTATAGTGTGTGCAGCTTCAAAGAAATGATTTCCCTATCCGAATATAAATAAGTTGATGTAGAATCTAGTATGGTTGCAACTATGGGAAATAATCATAAAATGATTGGTTTGGTAGTAACTATATATTCATTTGGTGTATAAAAAATTTGTATATCTACACACCTATTTTAACACTCCTGAGGGATATTATTTGGCTGATTCATATTCTCTTTATGAACCATTATAAAGGATTTAAATGGAATTTGAGGATGTATTATATAACTAGTTAAGTTAGAGAACATAATAGGAATATAAACACAAATAAACAATGTTAAACTTATGAAGTTATAGGTTGACTCGATTATATCATAGTTAAACCAAATGTATCATAGGTATATGTGAAGCGATCATTAGAGAAGACATCATAGGATAGAGTTTCCATATTCATATTATCATTTACTTAGATTATTTGGAAATTATCATAGACATTTTGGTTTTAGTATTTTTTTGGAAATATGATAATGAAAATAATGTTTTGAAATGTATGTTTCTAGAAAATACTAATACTTATAACAATCTAAGGTAGCCTATTTGGAACAAATGATTGATAATATTAATATGTAACAATTTTAAGGGAAAATATGAGTTTCTCATCTTATCTATGATAGTGGGGTTGATATTTCATTATAAAGTATGTCTTGATTCATTCAAATATTATGGATACCTAGAGTTTTTTCATTAGCGAGTGATAATTAAAATTATGAGAATGTAATTTATTTAAGGGGGAATATTGTAATGCCCTACGAATTTAATATATATTTTTCTTTAATACTATTTTGAACAAAATTATTCACACATAAAACTTGACTAATAAAATACATAAAATATTTTAAATAAAATATTACAATACAAGATAAAAATTGATACATTATGAGAATGCAATATGAAATAAAAAATTAATATTTAAATAAAACAATTATTATAAATTTATATATATACTTATGTGTTATTTATTTTTATTATTACTATTATTTAATGAATGATTTGATGTAATTATAAAATTAAAATAGTTTTTTAATAAAAATTTATTAACAAAACTGAACTAATTCTTATTAAAAATTAATCAATCTTAAGGAATTATGAATGAAATCATTTAATTCTAAAAACACTTTTTTCAAAAGGAATTATTATTTTTCAATATATAATGTATTTTTAAATCAACTCATTACATTTAAATAATTTTTATTATATTAATAATATATTTTAACAACTAAATTAATTTTCATATAAATATTTCACTTAGAATGGAATATGAATAAATTTTTTTATGCAAAAAATATAATTTGATTCATTCTAAAATCTATTTTCATATGTTGCACGTTTTTATATAAAAATTACTTATTTTCCAACTATAGAAATTTTTTCTAATAAAATGGTTTTTATAATTTTAATAATAATACAAAAATTTGTTAACATGATCATTTTAATTTCGAATTTAAAAAATGTCACTAAATTAAATACAAGTTACAATAGAAAAATAATTGTTTTTTAATGAATTATCTTCATAAACATTGTGTATTTTTTTTCTAAGTAAATTAAATAAAAATATTTTAAATGATGAATTGAAGATGATTTTAAAACATCTAAAAAATCATAATATCACACATTTAGTTATTAATTTATATGAAATAAAAATAAAAACTCTTAATGTATAAAAAGTCATTTTTTCTACAAAAATTGTTTTTCATATATATAATATGTTATAATATAAAATTTAATTTTATCACATGTAGAAATTGAATTATATTAAATGGTTTCGAAATTAATATCAAAAAATTTAAATATGGTAATATTATCATCTAATATTTTTAGTAAAAAATAATTACCCTGGTTAATTTTTAATCAAGGTTAAAAAGGGTAAAAATGAGTAACATAAAGTGTCTCAAAAATTAATTAATTAACCTAAAATAAACACCTTATATAATACCATTTATATTTTTAAAATTTATACCTACATTTCTCACAAACCTTTCCTCACCTAATTCACCAAACCCTCACATAATTTCATCCTTACCCCTCACCTAAGATTTAATTCCAAGGAAATGTCCCTCTTTTCCACTTATAAAAAGATCGCACATACACCCTATTCAAGACACACTTAGACATAAAATTTTACTTTAAAACCTAATAATTGTATATTTACTAGAATAATATTACATATTTCTATTCCCTTAGTTAATATAAAGTTACCCATATTCTCTGTTTATAATAAGTCTTTTAAGAGAAGACTCAAATCCTCAACATGAGCCTTTTCTTCTTTATCTTTATCATATATCCTCCTACAAACCTATTATAACAATATTGATATAATTATATATATATATATATATATATCATTATCATGCTTAAATTATATTATATTTATGATGTAACTGTTATCTATTCATTTCCTATCCATTCAAAAAATGAAAACATCGCCCATGAGTATGTGGAGACTACCGCCTCCATGGACAAAGTGCGTGATTTTACATCACCTCATTAAATAGATGTTTATAAGAATTTATTTAACTAATAAATAATATATATATTCTATAATTATGATTCCTTGAAGTTAAATAATTATTAATGTTTTTTCTTTATATCTGTTGAAAAATGAAAACATTATTTATGCGTATGTGCAAACTACCACCTACATGGACGAAATGTTTTTTTCATCACCAAATTATATATATTTTTATAAAATTTTATTTTATAAATATATATGATATTAGGGAGTAATATATTTAATGAATATGATTACGAAATGATAACACAAAAATGAATCCTCATTATAAAGTAATCTCTTGATATTGGTAAATTAATCTAACAAGAATGTCGCCGATTTCATATTCTTGTATCTCGAATAAAAATCTAATGGAATTAAGTTATAAGTTTATATATATTTATTTAAAATATATTTTATTTCCTTAAATAAGATATTAATAATTAACTTGATATCAAACTATGGGGATCCATATTGGCATTTGAAAGCATGTGTGATGTAATCAAAATCACAAATATTTGATAATGAAACTAGCCAATAACTAAGAAATAAAAATTTAATAAATAATTATTACTTAATATTATAAAGGGTAGTATATATTAATAAAGTTAAAAAAAATTATTATGTTTTTTTAATAAACTCTAGGTCAAAACACATTCACGTCATTTTAGAGTTAAGGTTATGGTTTATCATCTCAAAATTTCATTCTTTGATACATGCTTCGTATTATAGACATATATTATTTTATATGGTGTAAACAATGCCTCGCTTATTTATTATATCATTATTATATATATTAATTGTATTTAATGTTCAATTTCATGTTCTCTCATTCAAAATAATTCGATTAAAAAGTTACCACAGCCGTAAGTGTTTTCCCGTCTGAATTTCATTTCTTTAAGACATATTTCATCCTCACCACATATTTTTTTGTGTGGATTATATAATTCCATATGAACTAATTTTATCAATTTTTTAAAATTAAATGTATTTAAAAATCCATCACAACTTACCCATTTCAAAAGATATTTATTCCAATGTTACTAATGCCATATGTTTTTTTGTTAACTCAATTTCCGTTCATTGAGTTAGGATCACTCTTATTGAGATTCATTATTACTAGTTGGGTAAAAAATACCATATGATTAAATTATTTTTTATTTATTCTCATATTTGTTTTTTATTTAAAATTACTTATCATTAAATCATTTTAAACGATTTTCACTCAATTCTACTTCGTTGATGAATTTCATTCTTTGTAAAAATCAAATGTCATTATGAATAATCCTCATCCCATTTGATGTATATTTCTACTCAATGTCTATGTTGTTTTATTTCACATATTATTTCAATTATTATTTTGAAATATAAATATTTATTATCTCCTATGATCTTCTTATTTATCTTTATATCCTTTTGAAAGAAAATTATATTATTCTTTTTACAATGTGGGTTTTAAAAAAGGATTTTTAAAATATTAGAAATAAATTCCATTTCTAGTTTTTATTTTAATCATCCACTTCACATTTCCTGTATAAAAACATTATATGATTTCAAGGATCCATTTTTTTATTTCTTTTAAAGTGTTGTTTTAAATTTTTTCCCATGATACCTTCTTGAAAACGATTTTTTAAAGTATATCCTATTTCCATCAGTTTATGAAAATGTTATGAATTTTTTTCTACAACATCATTTTCATGGTATCATATTCATTCTTCTATTTATCTCCAAAAGATCAATATTTTATAAAGTTATGTTTTTGGAATCAACCAATAATTTCTCTTTAAATATTCTCCAATTAGGTGATTTAATTTCTATATAATCTCATATAACTCTTGAAGTAATTTTATGTGATGCCATTTAGAAATTTTGAAAACCCCATTTTATTTCCTTGGGTTCATTATGATATGATGAATAACTGATTCCATGTGGCACACATATGTTTGGATGATTATTGTAAGATGAATTGTGTCCTATATTCCCCTCTAATTCATTGGTTAAGGTTTTTTATCTTATAAGTTAATGATATAATACATTAGAATTTTTATTTTTTCACAACCTAATACATGGGAATTTTTCTTTGTTCACAATAAAATTCATGGCCTTTTTTATATGTTTACAATATGAGCTAACAGAATTTTTTTTCACAACATAAACATCGGAATCAATAATACTTCTAATAATGTTATTATTTTTTATGATTATGTTTATACCATATTTATTTTATACATTCCTATGTTATTCCCCATGAAACGTGATTATTGTCTCATTATTTTATAATATTATTCCACAGTATAATTTTGATCATTTTAGATTACATGTAATCCTATCACCTGGATAACTCTTATTGGTTCATGTTCATTTACTCATAAATTTCTCCTATGATCATTGATAAAAAACTATTTTGTTGAATATTTTATTGATAATAAATGATATAATTTCCTCACATTGTGATAAATATATTTATTTATGAAATATTTGGGATTAGATCATTCATTTTAAAATTTGATGAAAGTCGAGTTTTACCCTTTTAAAATGTACTATAGTATTTTGAAGATAAATATTTTAATATTTATTATTTGAACTTAATATTTTGTAACAGTGTTTTTAGCCTAATTTTCAAAAACTTTTATTCATGACACTAGAGCTAAAGAGTGCATTTGGATGGAATAAATGGGACATTAAGTCAATGTTGGGCTGGACTCGGCAGAATGGACATGGGTTCTGTATTTGGGCCATATCGTCTATATCCAAACTTGGATTGATCCCAAATTTTGAGGAAATATTGGGGACATAATTTGACAAAAATAATCCTTCTTGAAGACCGGACAATTAACTAGTTTTGGAGGTCAACTAGGCGGTGAAACTTGGAAGAAAATATTTGGCCGAGTTTTTTATTTCACACTTAAAAAGTTATATAACCCAAGAGCTCACAAACTCTATTTAAAGGAGTTTTTAACTCTTTGATAAGGTTGGTTGAGGATTTTTGAAGTTTTTTCCGAAAGGGTGTCTCTTTAGAGCCTCTTACAACTCTTGGAAGAAGTAAGGCTTTGTGCAAACCTCTCTTCCAAAAAGGCTCTCCTCTCCCACCTCCTCTTTGTATTTATTTTCTTTCATTTTTGTATCTTGAATTTTTCTTCAAATAATCTTCTGTGTTATTCCATTTTATTCTTATATTAATATTATTAATTGGTTTGGAATCAATAGTAGAGACGAGATTGGGTTATACCCTTTCAATCCTTTACTCATGCAAAACGTCTACACGATGACCACATCGCCCATGGAAGAGTAGTTTTCAGTGATCGATCTATCTTCTAACCTATTCATTTAATTTTTTTGAATAATTGAGATAATTAAATTCACTTAATATGATCCATGAATTTTTTTTTAAATTGTAAGAAACTAAGCAAGAAATTGAACAATTAACACAAAAACACACGAGGTTGAGATTTTGTGTAAATTGTGAGAGCGCGATCTTAATTGGTCATACAAGACCACATGGGATAAATTTGTAGAGTTAAAATATAATCTCTAAACACAATTAATTCTCATTTACATAATTTATATGTTATCTAATTAACCTCTGACCATAAGCTAACCTTAGAACAACAATCAAAGCAGGGTGCTGCGATTGCGTGTTCCGAAGCTAGCCTAGGGTTTAAGTAATTCCATCTTCGTGGTTAAGTTAACTCTTGTAGGGTTTGAGGGTTAACAAATTAGGGGATCATAATTAAGTGGATATTGATTTAAATTATAATTATTAATAAGTAAATGAAGATTTAGAGTTAGATCAATTATGCCTTTTAAAATATTTTCTAAGAAAACATCTTCTTGTTGTGTCTTTTTAATCAAACTTCATTTCAAAATTAAAAACAAAAAAAATGAAATATTCTTCTAGTAAACTTCTTCTAGATTTATAAACTATAAAAAACCCCATCCTTTTATGTAGTTTTTCAATTATATTCTCTTTTATTTTTACAATACCTCTTATAAGTTGTTTTAATTCACTTCCTCCTTTGAGAGACGACCTTGGTCAGCCACTCTACTGCATCTAAGTACCCCAAAATCACACTAATCATTTGAGGGCATACACGACATCCCTCTATTAAATTGGCACTATTTCCAGGGAGGCAAGTAATTATTTCAACCAATTATTGGTATTTATTTTATTTTACATTTTATTCTCTTCCTCTCTACTTTCTTCATTCTTTACCCAATATGATTTTTTTTTGCTTCATTTATTTTCTTCTACTTATTTTGGGACCGTCAACTCAAACTTATAATTTTTATTTTACTATGGTCCATATTCATTCTTTTCTTCTTTCATTGATTTATGACATGATCTAATCCCAAATATATCTTATATATTGACCTTGAGATTGAACGTAGCCTTAGGGCTCGAATCAGACATTCTCATTCTATGGGAAGTTTCAACATTCAACCAGTTGGAGAATTACACCAATATCAAAACATTGAAATTGGAAGCAATTCAAATTCAACCATAAAATAAGAAATAATGGCTGAACATAATGGAAATGAACTTAATAGAACCATTCAAGAATTGGCTGCACCTGATATTAATTATCAACCAAATTGTATTGCATACCCAACTCTAGAATCAGACTTTGAACTAAAATCTGGGTTAATTCACTTACTTCCAAAGTTTCATGGCCTCTATGGTGAGTATCCCAATAAACATTTTAAATAATTTAATGTGGTTTTCTCAAACCTATAACCTAGAAATGTCTATGAAGATCAAATCAAACTAACAGCATTCCCATTCTCACTTGATGGAGCTGTTAAAGATGGGATGTATTATTTATAACCCGAAGATGTAACTTGTTGGAACGATTTGAAATGTCTTTTCTTGAAGAGATTTTTTCCAGCATCGAGGACCACATCCATTCGAATGGATATATCAGGGATCAAGCATGCACAAGGGGAGTCAATGTATGAGTACTGGGAGCAATTCAAGAAGTTTTGTCCAAGCTGCACACATCACCAAATCGGTGAGAAACTCCTCATTCAGTACTTCTATAAAGGACTCACACCTATAGAGAGGAGCATGGTGGATAACGCAGTAGGAGGGGCATTAGTGGACAAGAAACCAGAATCCGCACGTGCATTGATCAACAAGATGGCCCAAAACTACCAATAATTTGGTGATAGAGGTATAACACATATCGGGGGAGTACATCAGGTTAGTCCTTCTTCTCTTGAAAGTCATTTGATTGATACCAAGTTGGAAGAATTAACCACTATGGTTAGATAGATTGCTTTGGCTCAAAAGACATCCCAACCCACTCCTTCATGGCATGGTGGTATTTGCAGTGAGACAAGCCACCCAACTGACTGTTGCCCATAACTCCAAGAAACAGAAGATTGTGCAGAAGTGTTCCTTGGGAGACCATATCAACAACAACAAAGACAACCATATACTCAAAAGAAGTTTTATCCAACATATAACCAAGGGTGGAAGGATTAATCGAACATGAGGTATGGCTCTGGACAACAACAAATTCCACCCTTTCAACAAAACTTATAGCATCCTCCACCTTACCAGCAGGGTTTCCAACAACCCCAAAAGAGATTTCAAGCCCAAGCATCAGTAATCCAACAACAAGGGAATCCCCCACCAAAGGTAGATTCTAACACTGATGATCTTTTGAATCAAAGTTTTCTTAATCAACAGAATGAGCTAAAGAGTCAAGGTTCGGAGCTGAGGGAGTTGAGGACTCAAATGACCCAGATTGCCACTGCCATCCATGAACATGTAAGTAAGAATTCCATAAATCTACCTTCCCAACCCACTCCAAATCCAAATGGGAATGTCAGTTCCATCACATTGAGAAGTGGGAAGCAAATTAATGATACATCTATACATACCATTCCACCGGGATTCACCTCAATTCCAGAGAATCTTCATTCCATACCAACTGATGAGAAATCCAAGGAGAAAGATAAAGGTAAGAAAAAGATTTATGATGTTCCTCCTAAACCTCTCCCATTTCCAAACAGGGTTGTTCAAACCAAGAATATGGCTAAAGAAGCAATGAAAAAGGAGGTTTTGGACACATTCAAGCGTGTGGAGATCAACATTCATCTACTTGAATCCATTAATCAAATTCCAAGGTATGTGAAATTATTAAAAGAAATTTGTACCAATCGAAGAGGGAACAAGGGAAATGAAAGGATCAACCTTGGAAGGAATGTCTCAGCACTCATTACACCAGCACTAGTAATGCCAAAAAAGTCCAAGGATCCCGGGACATTCACCATCCCATGTACCATAAGGGAGTTGCACTTTTCTTATGCACATTGTTATTTGGTAGCTTATATAAATTTGATGCCTCACTATGTATTCTCTTCTTTGTAGGTTGGTGAGATGAAACCGACGAGAGTAGTGGTGCAGTTAGTGAATATATCTATGACATATCCAGTGGGAGTTCTTGAGGATGTACTTGTTCGGGTAAGATACATGATCTTTCCAGTAGATTTCTATGTGCTTAACATGGAGGATTATTAGGTAAGTTCTCATGCCCCCATTATCTTATGTAGGCCTTTCCTCCAAACTACAAAAACTATCATAAATGTCAATGAGGGTACACTTTCCATGGAATTTGGGGTTGAAGTTGTGATATTTAATGTTATGGATTCCATGAATTACCCCTCATAGGATCATTTTACTTTTGTTATCTCTCATTTTGAACCACCAAGTAAAAAATCCATGGATTTTGATTTTCCTATGCTTAGGGAGATTTGAGTATTGGTTCTAGTTTGATGTCTAAGAGTACTTCCACACCTGTTTTTGAGGAACAAGACTCTCTAAGATTTGATTTTGAAATGGAATAATATTTTGATTTTGATCATGTGAACTCTAATTATGACATGGCTGTTGAGTATTCTGATGGATTTGATGACTTATTCTCTGATTTCAATGATGTATATTCTGATATTGATGCTCTTTGTGCACATATTTCAGTTCCTTCTATGACCAAATCCATAAACCACCCCCCTACAATGGAACTCAAGCCATTGCCACCAAATCTCAAATACTCATACTTGTTAAGTGGTGAGAAATTACTTGTTGTCATTGCTAAGAATCTCCCTTTTGAACATGAAGAAAAACTTTTGAATCTTTTGAGGGAGAACATTAGGGAAATCGGGTGGACCTTGGCTGAAATATCAGGTATTAGCCCCTCCATTTTCATGTATAGGATTCTTTTGGAGGATGGGGCTAAACCGGTGAGGCAACCACAAAGGAGACTCAATCCAACCCTTCTGGAGGTTGGAAAAAAAGAGGTTGGAAAATTTCTCGAGGTAGGTATAATCTATCCCATTTCAGATTCTCAGTGGGTAAGTCCTATTCAGGTTGTGCCTAAGAAAACTGGTGTTACTGTTGTTAAAAACTAGAAAGATGAGTTAGTTCCAATGAGGGTGCAAAACAGTTAATGCGTGTGTATTGATAATAGGAAACTAAATCAATCTACTCGCAAGGACCATTTCCCCCTCCCATTTATTGATCATATGTTTGAGAGACTTGCTGGAAAAACACATTATTGTTTCATGGATAAATTTTCTAGATATTTTCAGGTTTCTATTTCTCTGAAGAATCATGAGAAGACAACATTCACTTGTCCTTTCGGTATGTTTTCCTATCGAATGATTCCATTTGGACTTTGCAACACCCCAGGTACCTTCCAGAGATGCATGGTGAGCATTTTTTCTAATTTTATTGAGACTTTAATGGAGGTATTTTTGGATGATTTTACAGTTTATGGGTCTTCATTTGATGAATGTCTAAGTAGTTTGGGAAAGGTGTTGAATCGTTGTATTGAGAAGAATCTGGCCCTGAAATTTGAATAGTGTCATTTCATAGTAGAGCATGGAATTGTATTAGGTTATATAGTCTCACAACATGGAATTGAAGTTGATAAATCTAAGGTAGACATTATTTTATCCCTGTCATATCCTACATGTGTGCGTGATGTTTGATCATTCCTTGGACATGCTGGATTTTATCGATGCTTCATCAAAGATTTTAGTAAGATCGCTCTACCCTTATCTCGATTGCTTCAAAAAGATATTGACTTCAATTTTGATGATTCATGCAGGGCATCATTTGATGAGCTAAATGAGTGTCTGACCACTCCACCGATTATAAAACCCCCATGGTGGGACCTTCCATTTGAGCTTGTGTGTGATGCATCCAACTTCATGGTTGGAGCTGTCTTATCTCAGAGGGTGGAGGGATGTTCACATGTGATCACCTATGCATCGAGGACACTGGATTCATCCCAATAAAACAACACACCCATGGAAAATGAGTTTCTTGTTGTCATATTTTCTTTAGATAAATTCCGTTCATATTTATTGGGCTCTAAAGTAGTTGTTTTTTCTGAACATGCAGCTCTGAGGTACCTCTTGAAGAATCTAGATGCAAAGCCCGGGATGATCCAATGGATTCTCCTTCTTCAAGAATTTTATATTGAGATAAAGGGAAAAAAGGGGTTAGAAAACATGGTGGCGGACACATGAGTAGGCTTACTCACACACTAGAGTATGACACCTTGGACTAGGTACCACTTCGGGACACTGTCCCCAATGAGCATCTTTATTCCATCTCAGGTACGCATCCTTGGTATGCAGATTTAGTTAACTACCTTGTTGCCTCTGAAACCCCTACAAATTTAAAGAAATGGAAAGTCCAAAAAATTAAAAAGTGAGTCTCGATATTATGTTTGGGATGATCCATACCTATGGCGTATGTGTGGTGATCAAGTTATTAGGAGGTGTGTCCCTGATCATGAGTTGGAGTCTGTTTTACATTTTTGTCATACACTTGCTTATGGTGGACACTTTGGACCTCAACGGACAACTAGGAAAGTTTTAGACTCTAGATTATACTGGCCTAGCTTGTTCCATGATGCCCATGTGTTTGGAAAGTGATTCTCTCGTTTCCAACAAACTATGAACATTTTTAGGAGACATGAGATGCCCCAACAACCCATACTATTATGTGAGATATTTGATGTATGGGGCATTTATTTTATGGGTCCATTTCCTAGTTCATTTGGATTTTTATATATTTTGGTTTCTGTTGATTATGTGAGTAAATGGGAGGAGGCCAAGGCCACCAGGACTGACGATTCTCATGTTGTAGTGGATTTTGTCAAGGCTCAAATTTTCTACAGGTTTTGAGTACCAAAGGCCATCATCAGTGACCAAGGGACACACTTTTTAAATAGTAATTTTTATTCCCTCCTTCGAAAATATGGGGTGACACACAAAACATCAACACCATACCACCCCATACAAATGGCCAGGCTGAGGTTTCAAATCGTGAGTTGAAACAAATCGTGGAGAAAACCATGCAGCCAAATAGGAAGGATTGGAACAAGCTCTTGGATGATGCGTTGTGGTCTTATATGACAGCATACAAGATACCCATTAGTATGTCCCCATTTCGGATTGTTTTTTGGAAAGCATTTCATCTCCCCGTGGAAGTTGAGCATCAGGATTATTGGGCTATAAAGAAATGCAACATGGATTTGGCCCAAGCTGGAATCCAAAGAAAGATGCAAATTCAAGAGATTGAGGAGATTTGATTGTCTTCATATGAGAACTCAAGGCTCTATAAGGAAAAATCAAAAGCAAATCATGATAGAATGATCCAACGAAAAGAGTTTCATGTTGGAGAGAAAGTCCTTCTCTACAGTTCATGACTGAAGCTGATGCCTGCTATATTGTGTTCCAGATAGTTAGGTCCTTATATTGTGTCTAATGTTTTTCCTTATGGTGCAGTGGAGATCACACAGGAGGACACAGGAAGGATCTTTATAGTCAATGGGAAACATTTGAAGAGATACATTGAGGGACTTCCTACTGATGCAGTGGATTTTATCACACTACATGACCCCATCATCAATTGAGCACATCATGCTATTCCTAACCCTTTAACTTTTTTATTCTTTTTTCTATTTAAAATTATAAATTTCATGTGCATATATCATCTCATGGGTTCACATTGAGGACAATTCAATATTTTAAGTTTGGGAGAGGGAACCTTTTAGTTTAGTAATTTCAATTATTTTCGTATTAAAAAAACAAAACAAAAAAAAATTGTGTTATTCAAATTTTTGGTGTTTATTTTTCAATTTTCTGTGTGTTTTTGAAACTTTTGAGCTGAAATGATTCTCATCACCATTTTTAAATCCATATCAATAAGCTAAACAATTTATCCCTTGAAACTAAGATTAAATGAATGCTGAAATGACTTTGTTTCAAGTTCAAATATTTAGTAATTTCATGAAAGTACACTGAATTTTGAATCCCATGCCACATCTCACTATCTTTATATTTGAAATGACTTTCCTTTGAGGCTTCTGAACCATTATTTTCATATTATTTACATTCACCTCACTTCTTGATAGAACCAAAGCATGCTTTATTTAACTATAATTTGATCTATTATTGTCAAAACTTGAGGGTTTTAGGTACTTATGTTTAAATGATTGAGGTGTTTGTTTGGTATTAAAGCCCCTATTTTAAAGAATTATTTTTTATAATGGTCTACCTTGAACATTTAGTCCTTTTACATCTTAGAATACATGCATAACCTATTAAGTTAGCCACATTACAAGCCAATTTTCCCTATCCAACCAACTCTTGAAGTGAAATTGCATAATCTAGTAGAGCTTTGGTGTGGGGGAAGCCGTCTTGTGTTGTGCTACCACATTTTGTGATACTTCGAATGAAAAATAAAATTATGAAGATATGTGTTTTCTGCTGAAGAAAAAAATTATATTGAAAGTTGTGCCTTTCTGGAGCTTTCATGATAAAATATGTTGTGCCTTTTTTGAGCTTCTAATAAAGGGGGGAAAGATGTGCTTATCTAGAGCTTTTAAGAAAATAATGTTCGAGAATATTGACATTTTTACCGTGGAAATGTTGAATTGTGTGCAAATTCCTTTATTTTTAATGATGATGGAGCTGAATTGATACTATGGTGATTGAGTAGAAGACCATATTTAAGTGAAAATTAGATTAATGCAATTTTTCTTCAAAAAGAGTCAAGCCCTCCTCATTCTGCCTCAGAATTTTTCACATCTAAATCCTACCAACCAAATTCCACATAACAAACCTGAAAATTACTCATGATAAACATATGTCCTTGACTCACATCAGATAGTGATTTAGGAATTTATCAAGCCTATGGGTACCCTTGTATGATTTTGGATGAGAAATACATTGCAAAAAAAATTTGACATTTGTTTGATAAGAGAAAATTCAAGTGAGGTAAGTGTTTTGTAAATGGGCAGATAAATAAAGTGGAAGTATATTGAATGATATAAACTAAGAACTTGAAATAATGATTTTTTTATGAGGCATGATATCTTTTGTTTCTTGGTGTGTAATTGTTTGATCTCAAGGATAAGTGTTTTAAAATTGGTTTTGATTTGATAATGATGTTTACTTGATATGATATTTTTCCCAAGAGTGAAAAAGGTTAAGTGTGGGGGAGTTGATAAAAAACTCTTTTATAGAATATTTTATTGATAATAAATGATATAATTTACTCACATTGTGCTAAATATATTCATTTATTAAATATTTGGGATTAGATCATTCATTTGAAAATATGATGAAATTTCATTTTTACCTTTTTGAAATATACTGTAGTATTTTTGAAGATAAATATTTTAATATTTATTATTTGAACTTAATATTTTTTAACAATGTTCCTAACTTAATTTTCTACAACTTGTATTTAGGATACTAGAGCTAAATAGTGCATTTCGATGGAGTAAATGGGCCATTAAGTCAATGGTGGGATGGAATCGGCAGAATGGACATGGGCTCTGTATTTGGGCCATATCTTCTTCATTCGGGCTTGGATTGATCCCACATTTTGAGAACAATTATTTGGCACAAATCAACCTTCAAGAAGTCCGGACAATTCACTCGTTTTGGAGGTCAACTAGGCGGTGTAATGTGGAATAAAATATTTAGCTGAGTTTTTCATTTCACACTTAAAAAGTTATGTAACCCTAGCCCTCACAAACTCTTTTTAAAGGGGTTTTTCACTCTTTGAGAAGGTTGTTCGGGGATTTGGGAATGTGTGGCCGAAAGGGTGTCTCTTGGGAGCCCCTCACAACTCTTATAATAAGTAAGGCTTTGTGAAAACCTCTCTTCCAAAAAGTCTCTCCTCTCCCACCTCCTCTTTGTATTTCTTTTCTTTTATGTTTGTATCATGACTTTTTCTTCAAATAGTCTTCTATGTTATTACCTTTTCTTATTCTATTAATATTCTTAATTGGGTTGGGATCAAGAGTGGTGATGATATTAAGTTATACCCTTTCAATCCTTTTCTCATGCAAAACGTCTCCACGATGACCACACCGCTCATGGAAGAGTAGTTTTTATTGATCGATCTATCTTCTACCCTCTTCATTTAATTATTTTGAATCATTGAGATACTGTAAATCACTTAATATGATCCATGAATTGAGTTTTTAAATTATATGAAACTAATCAAACTATTGAACAATTAACATAAAAACAAACGAGGTTGAGATTTAGTGTAAATTGTGAGAGTGCGATCATAATCGGTAATACAAGACAACACGAGATAAATTTGTAGAGTTAAAATATAATTTCTAAACACAATTAATCCTCATTTAAAGAATTTATATGTTCTCTAATTAACCTAAGACCATAATCTAACCTTATAACAACAATCAAAGCAGGGTGCTGCGATTGCGTGTTCTGAAGCTAGCCTATGGTTTAAGTAATTCCATCTTCGTGGTAAAGTAAACTCTTGTAGGGTTCGAGGGTTAACAAATTAGGGGATCATAATTATGTGGATATTGATTTAAATGATAATGATTAATAAGTAAATTAAGAGGTAGAGTTATATCAATTATGCCTTTTAAAATATTTTTTAAAAAAACATCTTCTTGTTTTGTCTTTTTAATCAAACTTCATTTCAAAATTAAAAACAAAAAAAAATCAATCTTCTTCCAGAAAACTTCTTCAAGATTTATAAAATATAAAAAACCCCCATCCTTTTAAGTAGTGTTTCAATTTTTTTCTCTTTTATTTTTAGAATACCTCGGAAAAGTTGTTTTAATTCACTTCCTCCTTTGAGAGACGACATTGGTCAGCCACTCTGCTGCGTCTAAGTACCCCAAAATCACACTAATCATTTGAGGGCGCCCACGACAGCGCTCTTTCACTCATGTTTTATAATTCTTAAGATAAACCCCCTAAAAATATTGATATGTTCTTCCCTTAATTAGTGTTTGATATAACCCTCTTTTTTCCCATTCACTAGGTTGTAAATATGAGTTTAATCTATGATATTTCTATAAAAGTATATAGTTTGGTGTGATTTTGGAGAAATATTCAAAATAAATTTTTATGTAGATAATATCTAAATGAACTAAACCTTTATTTTATGGGGTTATGTGATTATTTATGATATTTAATGTTTAAATTATAAGAATATTGTGAAATATATACATTTTTAGTTTGGGTCATCTCGCATTGCATCAATGATATGGATTAAAGTATGTATTTTTATAACCAGATCTAAGAGTGGAGTTATAGAGAATATAAGGGAAAAGTTCCTTACCATACAACATGTAATTAAAGAAAACTAATGACCAGTGGGAATGTTTTAACTATTACATATACTTACTATGAAGTGGGAATAAATTTCCATTAATTTTTCAACAAAATACCTATGACTGTTCAGATTTTTTCTATCATTTGGGTGATTTTTGTGATATAACTTCTTTGTGTATGAGTTATATTTTATTTCAATGATTAACATTGGTTATTAATGGTTGTAACATCCCATATCTAACCACCATGTCTAATTTATAATGCCACATCACCTCATATGTGCCTCCCTATATGATATAGGCTTCAAACCAGTAACGAGGGTGTAAGTTCAATGGTGGGGAGATTATACACTTTATATATAGTCATTATCAAGAATAATAAATAAATAATAATAATAATAAATAATCAGAGTAAAAATAAGAAACTGAATAAATGGCATATATAAATAGATATCCCAACGTGTTAAGCCTATCTAGAGTATAATTAGAAGATATTAAATAAAAATTAAAGAAACAAACAGATGTGTTCCTCCAGAGCATGTCCTGGTCTGCTCCATATCCATGCTCCACTACTCAACCATCCACAATAGGGACCTTACCCTTTATCATATATTTGGTCATTAAATATACAACCGCATCAAAATGCATGAGTAGTGTGTGTGCACATCACGCAGTAGGACACCACCAATGTATCCTTATATTAAGTGAACAACATATATAACATTTTATATCATGTTTTAAGTAAATAATCAACATAAACAAAAAATATTCCAAGTATTCATACTCTGACCAAGATGCCCCAAACCCTGACCCCACCTACTTCAGATCATTACCATAAATGATATCAAAGAAGTCCCATAACTCCATCAAGGTAACATATATCACCCCATCTAGTAAGGGTTTATGATAGGAGAGATGAAGGATGCATGGTGTGTGCTTACATAGATAGGTTGTAGCATGCATGGTTGGCACATAACAAGATAAGGGGTTCCTATGTACTGAGAAATGGTGTGGTGTGGGCCATGTGGGCGAGCTGTGTGATCTGTGCCAAGGTGTAGACCCTAACATCATAGATCAAATCATTAATTCAATATAATGGTTTATATGGGAGAAAAAAACATACTCCATATCAGATGTGGGATTTCACGATACATGTAATATTCTTCCATTTTAAAAGGATACAAATATAATGTACACTACTAGATTAAATGGATCTCAACCATCCAATTATTGTTTAATCATATTTAACCTCATCCATATCTGAAGATTTTATTATCACTAAAATTCATGAATTACTCTACTTTTATAATTTAATCAATCTCAAATGTTCAAAATTGATATGATTATTCACTGGACCATAATTCACGCATCTATGATGTCATGCATGTGTTTCCAATAAGTCATAGCTTCTTCTAAGAATGGTATAATGAAGATATAAGATTGTGCATATGGTATGCAAGGATGATTTTGAAATGTAAAGAATATCATGTGATCATAATCACATTTACATGAGGTGTTTTCTCATAATAAGAGACACCATGATTTTTAGGTTAAGAGAAGAGAAAGAAAACTAAGGATAACCCATTTTTAATAATTAAATTTTGAGATCTTTAGACATTAAAAATACTAATATAAAATAATTTACTTGTGAGATTTGAGTCGATGAATGGTAATAATGGAAAATGGAAATCCTTTCCTATAAAATAATAGATTCTAAGATGAAAATTTCTTCCAACTCCCTCGATTTCAATGAGCGATATAATTTTATAAAAAATAGAGTATCTTTGGACGTTCATTTACATGAGGTCAAAAGAACCAGGAGCCTCTTGGATATTCTAAGAAAGGTAAGTTCAACACATTTCTTGTGTGATGAAGAAGAGTTCAATGATATTGTTCCGAGTTTCAGCCTTCACGACTGCATGATAGTCTAAGTTCCACTAGATAGTGTAACATATTCATTATGTTTTGTGAAGGACCATAAGAATTTAATTCATAAAATATTACCGGAAGGTGTTTGAGATTCAATAAATAATATGATTATTTAATATTTTATGATTCATTATAGATCTTTCATGATGGAAAATTGAACTTACATAGCTTACATGATATATTGAGTATCACTGTAGTTTCATAAAGATATTACATGAAAAAAGTCTGTGCATATTACTATGGCGTGCAAAAATATTAAATGAGGATGTGGGATTTAAGTGGATATGATATTTCATGATTTTATTCTCATGATGAAGTGATCATAAAAAATAGTATGTCTATATATATGTGTGTATGAAGAAAAAAAATGATAAAGTGAAAAATTCTTTCATACATTCTTGCATATATGAATAATCATGAATGTGTTAATGAAAAAACATTTTGGATCCCTAAAATTGACTTAAAGATAACACATAAAATATAAATATAAATTAATTAATTTCCTATAGTTCTTTATGAAATTCCCTATACATTACATGAATTAAGTACTTGTGATCTAGTAGGGTTAATAATTCAAGAAGAGAAAAATTAGAGTATGTAAAATATCATTATTTTATTAAATAATATTTAAGGTTATGTTTTATTCAGTTTCATAAATATTTTTGGAATAAATAAGAATAAATGTGAACTAATATAATAACCATTATTGATATTTTTTATCAAGGAATTCTAAGATTTTAGTCCATATTTATATTTATATCTTTGAGACTGAAGAAGAGAAATAGTTTTCACAGCTATAAATTGGTTATTATTTAGAGAAGATTAACTGTCAATATGTTGATATGACCGATCATTGTTATGATAATCATGAATGAAGTATGTGATTCTAGAAAAGAAGAGGAAATATTCATCTAGATACTGAAAAAATATTATATTATCCTTTGGTATTAAATTAACTAGTACAATGTATATCTATTTTCATAGGAAGAATAAGAATAAGATAGAGAATATTTTAATTTAATTCTATAAATTAGAGGAATATTTTCTTTCTTACTACTGTGAAAGTAAAAAGGAGAAGAAGAAGTGAGTCAAAGAAAAAATAACCACTATGACATCCAATAGAAGTATCATTTGATGGAAGAATTTATTGGTGTTATAATGAACCTTATAAATAAGGTGAAGACTATCATTATAGGTAGTATAAAGAACTAGTGAGAGATACAAGTTGGAGGATGTTTTTTCCCGTCCAAGGAGGAGGATAGTTACTCTACCCCTTCTAAAGTGTATGGACTCACACATGGATATGGATTATCTTCTATAAAACCCACTATAACTGGTGTTTAATTTTAGTGGATAATTCATGTACTATTCAAAACCATGCATGGAAAGGAATAGATACTCTTATTGAGTTGTGAACCTTATAAAAATATATTGTGACATATTTTACCTTCTTTCATAAACATGCATATGATAAGGAAAATAGAATATTAGAATAAAAATCATAACATGTCAAATAGATGAAGGGATAAAATTTTATAAATGGTGAAATTTTTCCAACACGGATTCAAATACCTCTTAGTGTTGATTATATCCCTATGTAGTACTCTCTTGCTAACTGATTTATCAAGTATACATACTTTATTTTAACTGAGAAGAATAATTTTGTATTTGATTTGGGAAAAATTATTCCTATGAAGTGGTATAGTTTCATGGTGTAATTATTTATTTCATATTTGATAGTAACCATAAATATACTTAAAGATTCTTAGTTCAATGAAACATGATTTGGGAACCTCGTTAACTAGGAGGATGACACAACATCCTTAAATGTATGAGAAATCATGGAAAAAAATCCAAATAATGGAGGGAATTTTTACATCTTGTGTAATGAAATTCGATGGTTCATGGAACAAAATTTTTATTTTAGTGGATATTTAATGTCAATACCCCCTTCATAAAAATTTACCCCTCCTAGGTTGGAAATATAGAAAGAGGTATAATGATTCTTGAAGCCTACCTTCAATAGGACAAAGGTTGGAAACTATCACTGAGGTATGAAGTCACACAGATGGGAGAAATTAACCTCTATATATGTATAATTACTTAGAGATAAGATGATAATAAAAATCAACCAACAACATGAATAAATTAAAGAAGAAATTGAAATGCATGTAATGTCATAAATAATCTAAAATGAGAACTAAAAGTCAAAAAATAAATCCTCAGTAGTGACCACAAAGCTCCAACCACTATTGAAAAAATTCATCAAACTAGTACCACCCATCTCAATCCCGAAAATACTTATGTGTTAAAAATTTAAAATAAGTATACTAAAGTCCAAGGAATAAAAGAATGAGACTGAATCATCACCTAAGAAGGTAATACTACTTCACCATCCTCAAAATGTATCACCCAGAATTTAAAAAATATAAATAAACCATTATATATTAAAATCGTGTGTGTATATATATATAATGATGAAACCTTGTTTCCGCTTGTTTATTGGTCTGTCACTATGAGGTCATAATGACTACATCATATCCACATATATATAATAATTTATCATAAAAATTGTGAAATAGTTTCACTTCCATTACTATCACTACTATAAAATTTAGTTTAAAAGAAATTTAGTATGATATATTTTTTAACACGCAACATCGATATTTAAGTGAATTGTGATATACTATAGAAATATTATTATATAATTTGACTGTTATAATATGTTCATTGAAATGGAAGTTATTAATAGGAGTAAATTAATTATAAAATATATGTATAATGGTCCGAATTAATACAAATTTATTGATAAATTATTATGAAATAAGAACTCAATTTTTAGATAAGTAATTTTAGGCTTCAAAAATTTATTTTCTTCAAAAATGTTTTTTTGAATTTTATCCATGGAAATCATAATTAAATTATTATACTTATAAGAATTATACTTTATAACATGTTAAATTTTTTTGTAATAATCATATCAAAATTAACTCAGGGTGATATTTTAGGATTTTTTTGAAATGACTGGTTTTTCAGTAAATAATGAAAAACACAGTTTTTTTCAAATACTATCATTTATTTTCAATATATAAGGTAATTTAAAAGATCCATTATATTTTATAATTTGTATTAATGTGGCACATGATCCATTTTATTTATAATATTCTAATTAGTTTTATTTTAATAAGTAATATTCATGATTTTCATGTAAGTTAATATTTATGCTTAAAACACATTTTTTCTAAAAACTATTTTTCATATCATGTTAACAATTTATATTAAAATTGATTTCTGCTACTTATATATCTTAAATATTTAAATATTGTTATCATATATGGAAACATAAGAGTAAATTTTGTTACTATATCACTTTTTATTTTTTTCATTTTGAATATGAACCATAGTAAATATTTGTCACCTCGGTAACAGTAAAATAGGTAAAAAGAAGTTAAAACTATGAGATAAGGTCAAAAAATCAACCAAAAACGTGAATTTTTTTAAATTCATAAGAATAATTCTTCCATACCCATCCTAAAATAGAATATATGAAATTTTCCTTCAATTTTCATTTAGTAATGATATTTATATTATTTTAAGTAATGAAAATTAAAAAATGTTAGTCTATTTCTTTTTAACTATCTTAAATGTTCACATATGAATAAGAATATTTTATAAATGAATATAAAATATTAATATGAAAATTATAATTATATTTTAATGATTTTTTTTTTAATTTTTAGTGGTGGCAAGATTACCCTAAATTATTATAGAACGTCGACACAATTCTTGTACAAGAGGTAAAAAATAAAAATGAATTATTTTAATAACATCAATAGTAATTTTTTTTGGGATGAATTGTGGTTTTAAAAGAATTTTATGGGTAATTATAATTTATAATTTACTGTGAAATATTTTTAATTCTAAATAAATTTCATTATTCCAAAATTTAAAGTCAAATTAAATGAATAGTCCCAAAAATGACATTAATGATATTTTATGTTAATAATATTTTATTAAATTATTTTGAAATCCTAAAAATATTTATATATGGAAGGTAGGATTATATGTGGTCAAAAGGTTCATAAATTGACCATTTAATTCATATTGTTACCATATAAGTAAATTTATTACCCTTAATGATTGAAATATGTGGTACGATAGTTAAAGATATAAAGGGTTTATGAGGGGATAAACCTAAGATGTAAGGGTTTGAATTACACAAAAACGTGTATAAATCTATTTTAAGAGTTTATTTAAATTATATATCATATTAAAATTAAAATTAATCAAATTTGGAACCACTTTTCCATGAATACGACTTTATAATATTTTAATGTTTTAAAAAAATTATGAAAGTTCCTCTTCCCACCCTTATAAAAGGAAACCCCTCCTTTCACTTCTTTACGCCATATTGAGACATGTAGATTAAAATTAATATAAAACAATTCCCTTATAAAGATTAATATCCATTATTTATAGGTTTTAGTCTTCTTAAAACACCATTCCAAGCATCCATAATAAGCGATCTACGTGCCTATTGTAGAAGATGTAATCATCCTACCTGACCTCTTTCAATATGTTTCTTCTTATACATCATATAAATTGGTTGTATTATTTCCAAAATAATATATAAAGTATCCTAAATACACTAAAATTTTATAATTATTATATAACCACCATTATTAACCTTCTTTTTTCTCAAATGTAATGTGAAAGTATCGCTTCTGCACACGTGTGGACTTCCACCTTCATGTAGCGATATATTTTATTTTTCATCTCCATATTTATTGGATGGTTATTATGATGGTTTTAATGTTTATATATGATATTTATGACATAATTATTAATATTTAATTATTATATAATATCCACTATCTCATTTTTCCATCTATTGGAACATAATAACGTCACCAGCACATACGTATGGACAAAAACCTTCATGAAGCAATATGATTCATTTTTAATTTCCAATTTACTTGGATGGTAATAAGGGTTGATTTAATTTATATATATGTTATTTATGATAATATTATGTTTATTTAATGATAAAATAATATTTATCTTCCTTTCTTTCTTCTCGTTAAAAAATTAAAACAACGTTCATGCATACTTATTACCTACCAACTCCATGAATGATGAAAATCAATTTTCAATATATACCTTTTATGGATGATAATAAATATGTATATAATGAATATATATAAAATTCATATAATGAATAATTTTTTTGGAGATGATGGAACCATGATAAAAGTTTAAGAACTTGAACTTCCAAAGTAAAACTTCTACGAAAAATGAAATAGTTAACACCCTGAAACGACCGTTTTAATAAGGATTTTTTGTTAAATTGATGTTGACATATTATAAGTATATAATATATGATATTATAAGTATGTAAATTATTCTTTCGTATTATTAAAATAAATTTAAATTTATTATATAGTAATTTATAACACTTTCCAAGAAAATCAACTTGAGGTAAGGTTTTAACATATCAAATTGTCTTCTTTGGAACATATGTTATGTTATTAACATATCTTATCTAAATAGGTATATATAAAGAAAATTTTGAATGTTATATAATTATTATAATTATTATCGGGATATTTAAATATTCCATTGAATTTAATTTTTTATATGGAATATGATTCAAATGTTACTAAAGTGGTAAGGGATTTATGTTTCAATCTCAATTTAATAAGGATAGTTTATGTTTTAGTTTACATTTAAGAAAATAATAAGATAATTATCTAATAAAATATATTAATTTTATTATAATATGGATATTCCTGTAATTTTCATGTAATAATACCATTTAATCTATTTTTTACTTTAAATTATAGGGGAAATGTTTAAAATAAAAATAATATTTATTTTCTATTTTGTTAAGAAATTTGTTTTTAAGTCTATTTCTTAATTAAAATGTTTTCAATATTGTTTTTTATATTGCCCTCCAAAATTTTAAATTCATTTTTATCTATTTTATAATATCAATAAAAGATATTCAAATGAATCTACTTTTCTTTTTTGGATTGAGGCATGTTTGACTTTTTTTTTAAAAGTTTGAAATACATATTTATTTTAACATACATGACATGAATGGAATTTCATTCCATAATATTCTCTCAATTATTTGAATATTACTTTACAATTTTACATGTTTTTTTTTAGAATAATTTTTTTCTTAATAAGATTGATATTTTTATGATTTTAAATAAGTGGATTCAAAGTGAAAATGTAATTATTCTAAATAAATATTCTATTAATCATATAATGTAATTTTTCATGTATGATAACATCCTTGGATGATACTTATGATTTAATGGTCATTTGATGTAATGATATCATTGTTATTATCTATTTGGATGGCTTGTGATTATGATGATGTGATGATTATGAAATTCTTTTATTTTTCACAAGTTATTCTATAATGATATTTTGAAATGTTTTTGAAAACTGTCCCCTTTCCACAAGATATGATATACGATGAATGTTTTATGATCTTAATAGACACATATGAATGGATTATGATTGTGTGGTGCATGGTATTCGAATTATATATCCCTTTAATGCATTTGGGTAATGATGGAAATATGATGAGATATTTAGAAATGAAATAGTGAGTGAACCCACAGTAGTGTAAAAAACGTTTTTATGTTAGTTATTTTTCATTTTTTAAATCAGTTTTTGGCCGACGTTAATACGGACGACGTTATAAATATTTTTTTACGTCGGTTATTTAAAAACCGATATAAAAAACATAACATCACAGTGTTTATCACGTCGGTTATTAATTAACCGATGTGCAAAAACCAGGGGGGGTTTATCACGTCGGTTACTATATAACTGAAGTGATAAACCAATACTGGGGGTGTTTATCACGTCAGTTATTACATAACCGATGTGATAAATCGGGGGGGTTTATCACATCGGTTATTATATAACCGATGTGATAAAACAGTGCAGGGGATGTTTCAGTTATTTAATAATCGATGTGATAAACCCCTGGGAAATGGTTTATCACGTCAGTTATATAATAACCAATGTGATAAACCAGTCTAGGGGTGGGGGTGTTTATCACATCGGTTATTAAATAACCGACATGATAAACCATTCCACTTGTTTTTATCACCTAAGTTATTCAAATAACCGATGTGATAATCCCTTCCCCATTCCTTTATCACTTCGGTTATAAAATAACAAACATGTAAGACCATTTTTTTAAAATGGAATGTAGTCCTTTGCTCTCCCCAGAAACAACCAGAAACAAAATAAAGAATTCGTACCACAAAAATAGAAGTAGACCAAAACAAGAACCAAAGAAAAATTAAGCATTTACATTGATAACATTTAAAACTTACCCCACTGGACAGCCCCCCACCCCCTGAACAGCCCCCCCTCACCACACTGGATATCCCCCACCACACCCCTGGACTGCCCCCTGACCCCTTGGACACCCAAAAACCCCGGTACAACCCCCCCACCCTCATGTATACCCCCCACACCCTGGACATCACTCCCACACCCCTGGATAGCCCTCCCACCCCTCACCCCATTGGACTTCCCCCACCACACCCCTGGACTGACCCCCGACCCCCTGGACAGCCCCAAACACCCCTAAATAACACCCCACCCTCATGTATACCCCACACCCCCTGGACAGCACTCCAAAACCCCTAGACAGCCCTCCCGCACCCCTGAAACAGACCAAAAAGTTACCAAAAACAAACCAGAACCCCCTCACCCCACTGGAAAACCCCCACCACACCGCTGGACACCCACCACACCCCTGGACATCACCACCACCCTTGGACATCCCCCGCCCTCTTGTATACCCCCACCCCTTAGAAAACACTCCCACACCCCTGGACAGCCCTCCCACACCCTTGAAACAGACCAAAAAAATACCAAAAACAAACCAGAACCCCCTCAACCCACTGGACAGCCCCCACCACACCCCTGGACAACCCACCACACCCCTGGAAACCCCCCCCCCCACACCCATGGACTTCCGCCCACCCTTAGACTGCCCCCAAAAACCCTGGACAACCCCCAACCCCTGGACACCCCCCCACCCCAAGACTTCCCCACCACCCCTTGGACAGCCCCCAACACCCATAGACACCCCCCCCCCACACCCCTGGACAGCCCCTACCCCCTGGACAGCCCCCAATAACCCTGTACAACCCCCAACCTCCTGGACTGCCCCACCACCCCCTGGACAGCCCCCCTCACCCCACTGGACATCCCCCACCACACCCCTGGACACCCCCACACACCTGGACTGCCCCCGACCCCCTGGACATCCCCCACACCCCTGAACATCCCCACCACCCCCTGGACAGCCCCCCACACCCCTGTACATCCCCAACCCTCCTTTATACCCCCACCTCTGGGACAGCACTCCCACACCCCTGGACAGCCCTCCAACACCCCTGAAACAGACCAAAAAGATACAAAAAACAGACCAGAACCCCCTCACCCCACTGGACTGCCCCCACCACACCCCTGGACACCCCCACCCCTGGAAAACACCCCCACCCACCTGGACACCCCCACCCCTAGACTTCTCCCCCACCCCCTAGATAGCCCCACACACCCCTGGAAGACCCCCACCCTCCTAGACAACCCCACACCCCTGGACATCCCCCACCCCCGGGACTTCCACCCACCCTCCTGACCCCCCCCCCCCACACCTCTAGACAGCCCCCCATCCCAATGACTACCACCACCCTCCTGGACACCCACTGGACACCTCACCACCCTCCTGGACACCCCGTCAGGGGGCACACCGCTGGAAGGTACTCATCACTCCCACATGCAAAGCTTGCGCCCTCAAAATGTTTCGCTTGTGGGAGTGATAAATACCTTCCAGCAGTATTCATCCCCCCGAGGGATGGCGGCACCTCCTCTCCCACCCCTGGACTGCCCCCCCCCCCCCCCATCCCCATGGACACCCTCAACCCCCCCCCCCCTCGCACCCCCCCCCCCCACTGGACAGCCCTCCCACTCCCATGGAAACCCCCCACACCCCACAGGACACCCCCACACCCCTGGATAACCTCCCACTACCCTGGACAACCCTTCTACCCTTTTAAAAATGCTCTCACCCCCTTGGACTCCCCCCCGCCCACTCTCATGGACACCCAGGACCCTCACCCCATCGAACACCCCCCACACCCTTGGAACCCCTCCCCCCATACCAGAATCCATACCAGAAAAACCATCATAAGTAGACCAAAATAATAAGTAGAGAAAATTTAAACATTCACATATATAACATTAAAAACATACACTGTCAAATTCAAAAAAAACTAAACCCAACCTAAACAACTACCAAATACACAATTCCAATGACAATATTCAAAATTACATTTTACACTATAAACAACTAAAATTCAATCAAACCTGTAAAATAATTTGACCACTTCACTTGTAAGTGTTTGATGACTTGATCGATATAGGGTTGGGGTTTGTAAAATATATACAAATAAAAAGGATAGTAGTTAACGTGTATAATGAATAAATCAAATTGAAATATTATGCCAATGTTTAAAAGGAAATCTTACCTGGTCAAAGTTCACAATTGTCCTAGTTGTTATTATTTTATACATAAAAATTAACATATAATATGCACATTCAATGACGCCTTGTTGTTCAAGACAATTCTATTTGAATGAGTGTAAATTAAATATATTATTTTTATGTAATAAATTAAAAATTAAAAATTATAAATGGATATTTACCTTCGTATTTACATATTTGATCTTTGCACTCCTTTTCTTTGTGTATTTTCGAAAGTAGACCCAACCCCTGTTAGAAAATAATACGAATGGGGTAAATTTAAAATTCATTTTAATATATAAAACTATTGAGAAATTGAAACTTACTTTTCCAATATATTCTTAAAACTTTCCCTCACATCATCATGGACAGAGCATATCCAATAAAGTGTTTTCTCTCTTGAAAAAAAACCCTAACAACCAATGATCCCTGGTAAAATAAAATTTAATGTTAGTGGTTTTGTATGTTAAAAGATAATGAACTCTTTGAGAGAGATGTGTTTCATGCCTCTCATAAAAAGGCATCATCCAACATTGTGTAACTATATTCTATTCAAGTCTTTCAGCAATATAAATCATTCTTTGTTCCTTATCCAATGCACATGCTTTAGGGGAAATCAATTTGCGGGTACATGAATCTATATACATATATTAGCTCATTCCTCTCACAAATTTTATAAAGATACATAATACAAAACAGACATAAGTATACATTTTTAATACATATAATGCAGGGAAAAGGTGTTAAGACTTACATGGTAAAACTTTTCACCACATTTATGCCCAACTTATCTCTAGTAACAAGCTCCATGATATTAGTTTTCATAATCCCCACAGTTATTGCACGTCCGCAGACATGATCTTCCATTGGAAACTCATAATGACCCTCCAACAAATTTGAATATCTTGACAATCTATCAAGACTACTAGAATTTGTATATGATGTCATAACCATTTGTCTTTTTTGTTGTCTATACATTATTTCTTTACCTTTGAAGTATTCCTGTAAAAATAAAAAGAAAAATATATTAGTTTCAAAATGAAAAAATAACTTTAATAAAAAAATAAAATAAAAGATATAACATTCATACCTCTATGGTAAAGAGTCGAAGAAGTCTGGATGGCCAAATTAAAAAATGGCTGATACTATGTCCAACTATCTCCACCTCATCTGTAGGTAATGGTACTCGAGCTGATCTTTCTATAATATCCAATATAGTGACCCTCTGATTCTCTATCTCTAATTGTTGATGATGAACTATATCTCCTATACAATATACCAACCCATATTCAAATATATTATGTTGAGGATCATCAACATATAAATCACAATAATTAGGAATCTACGGTGGATGAGTAGGATAAAAAATGGGGTCCGCAGGAAGATGTGGGGGAGTGGGAGATACTGGAGGAGGTAGAGGATATATAATGGGGTTTGCAGGGGGAGATGGAGGAGTGGGAGCTGTAGTGTGAAATTGTCTTTGCATTTCTACAAACATAGACAATACTGACGCTCTAATCTTTTCCTCCATCGTTGCATTAATATTTTGGACTTTAGCCTCCAAGTATTCTATTTTTTTATAAACACCCTCAACGATAGAAGTTGAAGAACGTGGAAACACTTTTCTTACCAATACACTTGCCGGATATCCTCTTACACGACCAGGATGTTCGTGCTTTCCCAATGCTACAGATAAAATATCTTTCCTCCTAGTAGCTGTAAATACCACCTGTGAGATCTTCTCCTCAAGATAGTCCTATATTAATTAATTTAACATTTCTATAATGATTGAAATTATATGAAGAAAATAGTTAACTTAAATAAATAAAATAGATATCTTACAATCCTCTCAGCTATGATTCTCGATTCTTCTGAAAGATATTTCCCTTTTTCCCATCTGAGCTCTGTTCCATTTTTTATGTCTAGATGGAGGGGATGGAGGGGCCACCTCTCCAGAGCTTGAAGACTCATCTCTTAGTTTTTGAAATTTTTCCACCATCATTTGTTCTTCCAAAAATGCATACCCTCCCCGAGATAAACTATGAGGGTATACATTTTTATATTGGATCTCTTGATGATATTTCCTTATTTTCTGTAAATTACGAATAATAAATCATTAACAAAACATTAATAAGATCATTTATATAAGAAATATTATAAATGTTTATTTTTCCCTTACCAAAAATGACTCTTTTATTCTAATTTCAACAAACTATCTCCATGTGTCTTCAACTATAAAATGATATATACAACATAGATTGTCATGAATCCTATGACCAAAAATGAAATCAGATGAGAGGGTTGATTTGAAATCTCTCCATTTCCTGGCATCCATCGATAAGAATTTCTTCCTGACTCCTCCAGTGTCAGAAATATCAAATTTCATCTGATAAAGAAGAGGTTAAACATATTATATATACTAGAAACATTTAAATAATAGTCAAAAAATATCAAAAGATATTACCAAAATCATCTCCCACAACTGAGTGATTATCGCTTTATCCACACTTCTCCAGTCATCATACAAAATGCTTACTTTTCTCTTAGCCTAAGTTGATACAAAACTCTTTAAATCATTTGCATTTGGACCTATATGAATATCATCATCATCAAACTCAATGAGTATCCTATGATCCTGCGTATGGGAAAGTGCTAATTTTGGTAAACCTATGCACCCACGTTTACCAACTCTTGAACTCTTTGTCGTAATAGAAGCACATGAGGAAGATTGGGGGACATCAAGAGAAGCATGTGAATGTTCCTCCCTAGAGGTATGACCAATATGATCATCTCCCGAATCATGTGGTTGATCAACTGAATGATCTGTCATTATCCTTCAAATCAAAGAAACAAAAATTAGTTCACAAATATAAAAATTCAAATATTTTAATACTACTGTAATCATAAAATAGAAAATTGTACTAAGTTATGTAATAGTAAACATCATTAATATTGTAAGCATGTTAAACAATGGTAAAGAGGGTTAATATGGTCAAGATGGTAAATATGGTAAACATGGTAAACCTAGTAAACCTGGTAAACATGGTAAATTATTTTTCATTGAACAAAAATAATAGATATATAATTCATGTAATGGTAAACATGATAAAGTAAACTAAACAAACCTAAAACAAACAAAAACATATACTTATTTTGTTTTCATAAATGTATTAATAAAGAAAAAACTTACAATATCTAACATTTTAGGAAAAAAAATAAATTTAAACAAGAAATATACATATGTTACCCGTAATTTTAGGAATGTACAAATGGATTGTTTTCCCAAATTCATTCATCATGATCGTTCCTTATGGCACAAACCATGTCTTCAACATGCTCATCATTATGTTTTGTTAATATTTCCTTTTAAGTAGGGATCTCACATATATCAGCATATTCATCAAGTTCATCCTCACCAACATATTGTTTTCCCTTGTAAAACAACAACCTACTACATATTTGATTGATCTAATACATAGAATTTTTTTTTCATGTGTTTCCATTATAAAAGAATCAGTTGTGTCTTACAATCTATTCAGATTAAAAAGTGTCATTCCAAAATCATCGTGTCTGACACCGTTGTTACCGATAAACCATTTATAGTTAAAAACAAGAACTTTAATTTTAAAGTAATCAACCTCCCATATGTCTATAATCACTCTATATTATGCACTTGATGCAGAAATTCGGTTTTTGTCCTTAGCACTCGAAAAATGAATTGATTCTGCAAACACCAATACACCACTCTTCTGAACTGCACTTCTATTGTCCTGAGATTTCATAAGAAATGTATAGCCATTAATATCATAACCGGACCATGTTATCACATTTAAACATAGACCACCCACTATCCATTTTAATGTCTCTGATACATCTGATCTACCAAGCAAGGTCTTTTTAAACCATGACAAAAAAAATTCTTGTGCTCATTCAAAATCCACATTTATTTCTTCTTTGGATGACATTGTTTCAACTCATTAATATGCATTGTGATATACGATTGAGCATTAGCTATGTTATTCAAGATTTATGATTCTAAATTCATCATTTTTTCAACTGAAAATGATTTAAATTTCAATCCATGAATCCCCTTTCCCGCATTATTAACTCGTTAATAGCGAGATAGAGGAAAACCTATGTGCTGCGTCGTAGCCATGTATCTTGTACAAAACTATGCTACCTCATCAGAAATATACTTTTAAATAATTGAGGCTTCAGGTCGATATGGATTCTTAACATAACCCTTCAATATTTTCAAATACCTTTCAAAAGGATATATCCAACAAAGATATACAGGTCCACAAAGCTTTATTTCTCGAACCGGATGAATCATTAAATGCACATTTATATCAAAAAAGTTGAAGGAAAAATGCATTTCCAATTGACAAAGTATAAAAATTTCTTCTTTTCCAAAATATTAAAAGCATTCACATCAATCACATTATTACAAATTGAATTGAAAAAATAACACAACTTCATTATAGTCTTTCTGAAATGGATGGGAAATATTCCACACAATGCAACTGGTTGAATTTGTTGCATCACTACGTGACAATCATTTGATTTCATACCTATCAACTTCAATTCCTTCAATGAGACAAAATTTTTTACATTTGAAGAATAACCTTGAGGCACTTTGATATCATGAAGACACTTCCTAAAGATAATTTTATCCCTCTTCGATAATGTATGACAATTCGGGGGAATAAATTTTTGTCTTCCTTTATGAGTGGGAGCTAACTCCAAACATATTCCCATTGATAGTAAGTCTAATCTTGCATTCAATCCATATTTTTTCTTTCTTTTAATATCTAAGAATGTTCCAATCAAACAATAACAAATATTCTTATCCACATGCATGACATCAATATTATGTTTAACTTCATGATATCTCAAATATGGTAGCTCAAAAAATATTGGCCTTTTCTTCCAAATATGTCTATCTTTACCAGATTTCTGTGTCTTTCCCAATGTCACATCAAGGTTTTTCACCCTATCAAAATAAAATTCAGGGGGTAAAGGTTTTGGAGCAATATAAAATTCTTGTGAGACATTGAATTCCTTTTTTAGTCTTCTATAAGGGTGATCCATAGGCAAAAAAACATTCGATGACCCATGTACACTGTTTTCCTCCCATGATGCAATTGACAATATGACGTCTGTTGTTCGAAAATTGGACATGCTTTATGCCCTTTAGCACTATATCGAGACAAATTTCCATATGATGGGAAGTCATTTATAGTGAACAAAAGCACTACATTCAGTTGAAAATATTCCATTTTATAAGAATCATACACCCTAATACCATCATCCCATAAAAGTTTCAAATCATCAATCAATGGTGACAAGTAAACATCAATATCATTGTCGGGTTTCTTCGGACCAGAGATCATTATACTCAACATGACATATTTGCGCTTCATATAAACTTCAGGAGAGAGGTTATAAATTACCAATAAAACAGGCCATGAACTATGTGTGCTACTGAGGGTTCGGTATGGATTCATTCCATCTGTGTACAACCCTATTATGATATTTCTAATTTCATTTCCAATTGTAGAATACTACTCAACAATTTTATTCCATTGTGTACAATAAGTTGGATAACGTATTTTTACATCACATAACCTCTCATCAGCATGCCATATTTACCTTTTTTCATCATGTGAATTATCAAATAAACGATTGAAATGATGAATTATAGGAAGATACCAAAATACATTTGAATGGATCTTTGTAATCTCTACATCAGCCTGTGATTTTTCTTTCACCTTATACCAGGATGTCCCACATTTAGGACACTCTAATAGAAAATTCATATTCCTTCCTATATATAATACAGTCATTCGGACATGCATGTATTTTCTTGTATCCCAATCCCATCAAGAATAATATTTTCTTGGCCTTGTAATGTGAATCGGGAAGATTGTTATCTTTTGGAAGAATGCCCTTCATCAATTGTAGAAGCTCTGTAAAACTTCTCTCACTCCATCCATGTTTCTCCTTCAGGTTAATCAATCTTAACACCGCCGAAAAAAATCGTAACATATGTAAAACCATGATATAATGGTTTTTTAGCATCACCATATAGACGCGCAACTATCAGTTCTATCTCAGTACGTTCTGTTGCAACATCGTGAATCATTTCTTCAATTCCATCGGAGTTACCATCTTGTGAATCATCATCATCAGTGACATTCCGTCCAGTTTTACCATGCCAAATCCTAGGGTTGTAGCTCGGATTAAAACCATGAAAAATCAGATGATCTTTTATCTCTCTACTTTTCAACTTCTTCATATTCAAAAATTTCAGGCATGGACAGAAAAAATGTCACTACTTGGAACATTTCGTTTAGCAAATTCCAAAAAATTCATCAACACATTCCTCAAATTCATTGCTCATTCGATGTGCTGTAATACAATTTTGACTCATTATTACCTATAAAAAATATCAAAATTATACATATTTTTATGATAAGAAAAATATATATATTATGAAAAAATGATAATTTGAATGAAAAGTTTTTGAAATATAAAACAAATCTATGAGTATTTAAAAAAATATGCTTGAATATGATTTAAAAAAGAAAATATAGTTAGATATAACAGTTTTAAATTCAATTGAATCAAAGAAAACCATGGGGCCTCCAATGGTTGATAGAAAATTGTAGAAAATGGAGTAAACCTGAGAATCAAATCAAATTTAAAATAAAAACTCATATGGAGAAAATCACAATGTAAAGCCAATCATCATGGACCAATGGGGTCAAGATAACTATACATATTTGAAAACCAAGACATGGTCTCCCCCATAACCCAAATTTTCTCATAATAAATGACTGGTAAAATATATATATATATATAACCAAATATAATCCTATTGCAACACTAATATCCATGGAACAATACAATCATCATGTCATAATCTCACAAACCATGATACAGTAGTCAATCCCAACTGACAGTTATCCCCCACTCCTTTGGACACACCCTGGAAACCAACACCCCCTTGGATAGCCCCCACCCCCTGGACACCCCCTGGTGACCACCACCCCCTTTGGCAACCCCCCACCCCCTGGACACCACCCCCACCCCCTTGATGCCACCACACCCTTGGATAACCACCCCCACCCCTCCTGGACACCCCCACCCCTCCTGGACACCACCACCCACCTCCTACCCCCTTGGACAACCCCTGGACACCACCCAACCCCCTGGACAGCCCCCAACCCCTTGTAAATCCCCCCCCCACCCCTGGACATCCCACCACCCCTCTAGACAGCACCCCCACCCCTCTAGACACCACCCCACCCCTCCTGAACACCACCCCACCCCTACCCCCTTGGACACCCCCTGGACACCCCCCAACCATCTGGACAACCCCCAACCCTCTGGGCAGTCCCCCACTCCCTGGATAGCCCCCACCCCTCTAGAAAGCACCCCCACCCCTCCTAGACACCACCCCCACCCCCGACCCCCTTGGACACCCCCAACCCTCTGGACATCCCCGACCCCCCCGGACAACCCCACAAACCCTCTGGACAGGCCCCCACCCCCTTGGATAACCCCCCACCCACCCACCCCCTTGGACATCCCCCCACCTCCTTCGACACCCCCACCCCCTTGGACCCCCCCCCCCCCACACACACACACCCCTAGACTACCCCCCCCCCCACCACCCCACCTCCATGGACACCCTGGACAACCCCAACCCTCTGGATAGCCCCCCAAACCCTTTGAACACCACCCCCACCCCCTTGTACACCCCCTGTACACCCCCCCCCCCCCCCACCTTAGACATCCCCCCCACCACCTTGACAGCCCCCACCCCTCTAGACAACACCCCCACCCCTCCTGGACACCACCCCCACCCCAACCCCATTGGACACCCCCCTAGACACCCCAACCCTCTGGACATCCCCCACCCCTCGGACAACCCCCAAACCCTCTGGACAGGTCCCCACCCCTTGGACACCCCCCCCCCATCCCCATGGACAGCCCCCACCCCCTTGGACCCCCCCCCCCCCCCCCACCACCACCTCTATGGACACCCTATACAGCCCCCAACCCTCTGAACAACCCCCAAACCCCTGGACAGCCACCAACACTCTTGAAATCCCCCCAGAACCATGGGATTTTAACCTCAAGCTACAATTTTTGGCATATCTGGGGATTTTAACCTCAAGATACTAGTTTTGGTATCATACCATTATTCAAACTGAGAACCATGAACTGTATCTCCTACTAGTCTAAAATTCTCTATTGTGCAATGAATCGGGTTTTAATAGCATTTTGAGACTTATAATAGTCCCCAAAAATAAGCGACATAAATAGATTATGGAACAACAAAAAGTGATACCCAAAATAGAAACAACCAAGGATCCAAAACAAACATTCCACCATGAAAAACCAAATATACTTATAAAATAAATCACACTGGTACACAACATGGGTGTATCAGAATGGTTTACATATAAATTTCATTAATATAGGTGAATGAGATAATTAGTTGCTAATGACAAGAAAAATTACCATCAATGTCAGGCATCCATGAAACAAAAACAAACGAAATAGAAGTAGGCGAGGCTTATGTGAATATTGAGAGTTGATATAATAGATATGGTGATAAAAAATAATATGATGATGGAAAAACAAGGTAAGAGGGGTCTAAATTAAAGAATCTTACCTAGTTTAATCAAAAAAAATTGTAAAACGTAAATATAGACTATCCAGGAAAAAAACGAATGAAATAAAGTCATGGGAGGCTTACTTGAGTATTGAGAGTGGATATGATAGATCTGAGGAGAGTAAAGATGATAAACGATGATGGAAAAATGATTTTAACGAAAAGAGATCAAAGAGTCGATTAGGGTTTTCTGCACGAGAGAGACGAGTCATCGTTCTATCGATCGAAAAATCATAAATGACAATCCACGGGGCATAGTAATTTTTTAAAAGTTTTACAATGTTGTTTATTTAATAACCGACATTATAAACTATTTTTATTACATTTATAATGTCAGTTATTATAATTATTGATGTTATAAATGTACCATATACCGCATTTTTTACGTCGGTTATTTAATAACCGACGCAAAAAAAAGACATGTGTTGGTTTTTTACATCGGTTATTCTATAATTGACGTAAAACACACATTAGAAACCACAATTTTTAAGTTGGTTATTTTATAACCAATGTATAAACTACTAGGTGTTGGTTTTTTATGTCGGTTATAATATAACCGATGTTAAAAATTCAGCAAGTTGGGTTTTTACGTCGGTTATTTGATAACTGATGTCAAAAAGGCCTCAGATGCCGCCTTTTTTACGTTGGTTATTTTATAACCGACGTAAAAAATTTGTAGATACCTCGTTTTTACGTCGGTTATCAAATAAATGACGTAAAAAATTCCATGCTTTGGATTTTTATGTCTGTTAATTTATAACCGACATAAAAAACGAACGCCCGAGATTTTTGACGTCGGTTATTAAAATAACCGAAGTAAAAAATTTACTCTCCGTATTTTTTACATCGGTTATAAAATAACTGACATAAAAAACCATGTATCACATATTTTCACATCGATTATACATAACCGACGTAAAAAACATTTTCTGCACTAGTTCCAATTTCGTAAGGTACTTTGTTTAGTCTTGGGAGAGAACCTCGACAAAGGATATAATAAATTAGGGAGGGAACCCAATCGCCTATGATAGTCTTGGTAGTGATCCTTGAATAAGGAAATGATTTTCTATGATTATGTGTATTCCAAAAAAAATATTTCTTGTGCTTATGATATTTTCTCAAGACATCTGATTAGTTATTATTGATTTGTGTCTCATAAAGTACAATGTTTTGATCCATGAATCGTGTTTATAGTTTATAATTTTATAGGTACGATTTTAGAATGTTAAGATGATGTTCTGAAAACCTTATGCTCATGTTATTCATATGAGATCACTGATATATCAATTTTTTCCTTTACTAAGAATTTTATCTCACCCTTTATTATTTTTCCTTTTCCCCGAGATATGAATAGAGGATTAAATTATGATATATCTAAGAAGGGTGATAGTTGTGAAGAAATAAGTTTCAGGTGATTTAAATACTTTTGTACAAGTTTTTTATGTATCCAAGTATCTTAATATAAAAAACCTTTATGGTTACGACATAGATTATTATTTTTTGTTATGAACATTCACATTACAATATGTGATACCTATGTAAGAAAATAATGAATCTCTATAGTTGGTATTAGAGTAGGATTTAGTTATTCATTGAAGACTTGGATTAGAGAAGTTTTTTGAAAAGCCCAGAGATGGGTCTATGTATTGGATAACGTTATAATGTTTTGGTAAGATTGATATTATGTTGTTTTCCTAGAAAAATAACCTTTTATGGATACTATAATTGGATTTGGACTTACACAGATGTATCTAGGGGAAATAATAAAGAAATTATTTTGTTGCATATATTTCTTACATCATTATGGTCCATGAGGAATTGTCCCTTTCCATGTACATAGTTTTACACTCCTAGGGGATCTTCCTGGGTTAATTCACATTTTCTTTATAAAATAATTTGAATGATTTGAATAGATAATGATCATTGATAAGATTGGTTATATATGTGGTGTTATATATTGGAATGAAGATTTTATATTTTAGAGTCATTTTTCATGATTATATTATTACACAATTTTTGAACACATTATTATTTTTATTTGGTTTTATTAAAATGATTTAACCAAGAAGAATCATGTTAATTCTGAATATGGTGGACAATATAATGGTAATTATCGTGATAAATTAAATGGTATGGGATCCGAAAGGTGAAAGTTTTTTATTATACCTAATCAATTATCACTATATATAATTAACAACATACACTTTAGATAATTTTATAATGTGTCAAATTATTGGAAGATTCACTTTTATGGAAGTTCATGTGGTAATAATTATATTGGAAAAAAATTCAATTTTATTAATTTCAAGAATTTGGTAAGAAGTACCAAGGAGAATGTTTCAAATGAAATGGAATATTTTTTCTATATAGAAATAAATTGAGAAGTAATTTGATGTCACATATATATGGAACTATGGTATTATAAAAGTTAATGCCATAATATAAGGGATAACTCTTAGATCAAGGAAGGGATTATGTTATTCCAATCATTGAAGTAGAATGATTGAAGTGGTTATGTATCAGTATTTAATAATTATGTTTTAAAATTGTTTTATAAATGATACTCTATTCATAAGTTTCATGAAACATATAAGGATTTTTTTACATAAGTGTTGCATTAATAATTTTCAATCATATGTTATGTTGTACTGATAACCTAGAAAATTATTTTAGTGCTATGGTAATATTTTTTTGAAAACAAATGATTGTGGGATAAATAACCCTTAATATGATCCTAATGTTGAAATAATAATGGTTAGTTAGGATCAATGTAAAGGTTGATATTGAAAAAAAAATGCATTCTAAAAGATGTTTTCATCTGTCATTGTAATGGGTTCCTCCTTTTCCCATCACTTAAAAGGAGTTATTTGTATTTCATTTCTAGAGGATTTCCCCTCTTCGATAAAAAAATGAAGTTAAAATTCATCAAAGAACAACAAAAAAGATTACATTATGATTATGAAATGGAAAATATCAACAAAGTTTATTTTCTCATGTACTCTATCATGATAGTAAAATAATACCTCATATTTAGAAAAATTATCCAAAAATAGAAATTTTATTATATAACCTTCATTTTAGATGAATTTCTGGTCGTTTAACCTATAACTAATTTATGGTTTTGTTGTCATTAACTTTCTCATAACCATGTTCCCTAGCACTCTCTATTATTACATGGACCTTAGTTTTCACCACCAAATATATATTTTTAATTCATACTAGTTTTATCCATATCTGGGAACCTGATTATTTGTTATTTTATGCAATATGTTTCCCAAATTATTTTATCAAAGGATGTTTTATTATCCCTTTCTATGATATGAGTTTTGAACAAATTTATTTTTAAATAGAGAAATGATGATGATGGATATAAAATTAATATGACTCAAAATATTTAATAGGAGATAATAAAACACCCCAAAAAATCAGTTTAAAATGATAATAATATCAATATATTTCTTTATATGAAACATCGTACATTAAGCGAATTGTGAAATACAATAGAAATTTTATAATTAAAATGTGAAATTTATAATATTACCATTGAATTAGTGGGTATGAATATGAGTAACCAAATTATAAAATATATTTATAATGGTACTACCTAATAATAATTCATTGAGTAATTCATAATAAATAAGCACTCAATTTCTAGTGAATTTATTTTATGCTTTAAAAATGTATTTTCTTTAAAAAACTGATTTTTTTCATTTTTGTTCAAATTATAATTAATTTAATCCAATTTTATAAATTTAATTTTACAAATGATAACCATTTCCTAAATCATAATATCAAAATAAACTTAGGGTGTTGTTTTTATATTATTCTCAAATGATTTAATTTTTTAACAAATAGTGAAAAAATACATATTTATCAAATTCTATAGTATCTTTTCATTAAACCAAGTAATTTAAAAGTAATATTATATTTTTTAATAGGTATTAATGTTATGTACTATCCATTTTATTTAAAATTATCTAATAAATTTCACTTTAATATAAAATATTACTTATTTAGATATATGTTAATTTTTATTCTTAAACCCAAATTTATCTAAAACATGTTTTTTAGCACTTTTTTTATATTGATATTAAAATTTGTTTATTCTATTTATATATATTGAATTATGAAAAATGGATACTATATTTTTAATATTAATTTTAAAATTTTAAAAGTAGTTCCATTTTATTTTTGTTCATTATAAATAGTAATTGTGGTAAATAGTTGTCACATCGGTAAGGGAAAATGATTAAAATAGTGCTAAAACTATAATATAAGGTCTCAAAATCAACCAAAAACATTAATTTATTTCATTGGATAGTATTAATTCAAATATATAATTCATAACATCCAATATATGGTATTTCTATACCATTTTACATTGATAATGTCTTTTATATTATATAATGAAATTTCCAAAATGGAACTCTCCTTATTTTTCTATCTTTATATGTTTATATGGGGAATAAGAAAATTTTATTAATGAATCTAAAAGTTTATTTTGAACATATTAAATTATTTTTTCATGGTATTTTATTTTTAATTTTTAGTAATCATATAATTACATTAAATGTTTACAAAATGCTCACACAACGCTTCTGCAAGCTGTAAAAATCAATGTGAATGATTATAAAAACATAAAAAGTAGTATTTTTTGAATGAAAAATGATGTTTCACTAATTTTATGGGTAATTATAATTAATATTTTATGGTTAAAGGGTTTATATTTGAAATAAATTTCTCTCTTTCTAAATTTAAAATAAAATAAAATTCATAGTCCCAAAAATGATATTAAAGATATTTTATATTAACAATATTTTATTAAATGATTTAAAAATAATACAAATCTTGAAATAGGATAAGGTGGATGATATATGGTCCAGGATTTCATTCCTTTTCCATTTGTACAAATTTTAACATGTAAGTTCATTTAAAATCCTTAATGACTGAAAAACATGTTACTGTAGTTAAAGATAAAATGGGTTATAATAATGTAAATTAAATGGATAAGGGTTAAAATGAACCAAAAACACGTTTAAATAATATTTTAAAAATTAAAAGAGTTCCCCTTCTCTCCCTTATAAAAGGACACTCTTCCTTTATCTTATTTACACCAATTTGAGCCATATATATCAACCAAAATTTACAAAAATTAACTCATAAACATCTATATTCATCAAATATAAGTTATGATATTCTTGAAATACCATTACAATGGTCCTTAATAAGGGATATATAGTAGGTTTACCATAGAGAGGTAATCATCCTACCTAACCTCTTTCAATTTATTTATTCTTATACCTTAAATAATTCTATTGTATTCGTCATAAAATAATAACTTAATCATCATAAATATACTAAAATATTATTACGATTATGTAACCATCATTATCCACAATCATTTCCATCAACTTGGAAGTGAAAGTATTTCCAGTGCATATGCGTGAACTGCCACCTCCACATAGCTATACAATTCCTTTTCTATCACCATATGTCATTGTTAGTTATTAAGATGGGATTAATGATTATATATAATATTTATGAAATAATTATTCTTTTATAGTTATAATATCATATATACATTATTACCTTCCCTTCCATTGGAAAATGATATCTTTGCTCGTGCGTATGTGTGGACTACCACCATTGTGAAGTGATGTGATTTATTTTTTGTTTCCACTTTACATTGATGGTAATAAGGATATATTTAATATATTTATTTATATATATATAAATTATTTATGATATAATTATGGTTTAATAATTATAAAATAATATTTATCTTTCTATCCTTCATTTTTTAGAAAATTAAAGCAGTGACTATGCATATATACAACCTGCCATATCTGGGAACAATTTAAATCATTTTTATATTTATATATTTTCTAAATGACTATAAATAAGAAATATAATGAATAAATTTGATATTTATATAATCAATTAAATTCAAATGACTTCACAATGATACCCTCAATGAACTCCTCTCCCTTGACAGCGACGAGGGTTTACTGCTACTATGAAATGTAAAACTCATGGATTACTTCAATCTAGAGTGGGAGAGACCATTCCCACTGAAATATTGAGAAAATGAGAAAGATAAAGCTGATTTACTACCTCCCTCTAAAGAAATTTTCTTCATAGAATCCCTACCTGGGAACCCTACATCTGCTGGAAGTGTTATTCAACCTCCGATAATCAAGAGATTGGTAGAAGGTGCTATCACAATTATCGCAGTCAAAGATGCAATTAAACAACACCTTGACTACTGCAAATACTCAGTTCTGGGTCAAATCACATATGAAAGAGGAGCGAAACCGTGGAGCAACTCGAATCTCAAAGATCAAATATCTCATTGCTAGAACTTCTTGGTCTGGCGACTAATACCAATCAGTAGGGGTTACTTTCAAATTATCTTACAAAAAAATAAAGATTACATTTCTAATTGGAAAATAGGTTCGCTAAATCTGAAACCCGGATTTTTAAGATTATCTGAATGGGATCTAAACTTTAACCCATTTACTCAAATGAAATCTCTAGCACAGGTCAAGGATAGAATTCATGGCCTACTATGGACCTACTGGCATCTGAAAATTCTTAATTATCTTGCCTCGGGCATAGGTAATCCCCTTAGAATTGACCAATGTACCATAATCAGGGATCTGGATTTATTCGCTCGTGTCTTGATTGAAATTGGCTTAGAACTCCCTCCCCCGGATCGTGTTTCTCTTGATGAAAATGGTCACATATTTCATATCCCCTTCAAGTTTGAAAACATACCTAGATTTTTTTAAACACTATCGATTAATTGGGCATGATTTAGATAAATTCATGGCTATTTAAAAATATGCCAATATTATTCCTATAGCCTAGAGCAGCCCCAAAAATTAACCTAGTGAACACTAAAGTGTATGTCAAATAATCCTCTACAGAATCAGCCCAAACTATCACAAGGGATTCACACACTGGAACCAGCCAAAAATGGGCTGATATAGTAGATGAGGAGAACTTTCATAATGGAATAGAGCCTCTCTAAGATGATGACTCTACCAAAATATACAATACCATAGAAGAAATGGAAACCTTGCAAACAAGAGTGGATGAGGATATGTTTTCTCTCCTTATTGATCTCCAATCTGAGGAAGCCACCATATATTTTATATTCACTGAGTTATCAAATAATGTGAGTGATATGAATTGCACTCCCATAGTAAATATTAAACACATTGTTCCCTACCTTGCCCTTAATGCCCCAATTCAGGATCAAAAATAGCCCCAGTCTGCTGTTGTTGTCCAACCGAATTCCAACCCAGTTGAGAGAGTGGATAACCCAAGTCTAATAGTAACTACCAAAACTTTAACCCAGTCTACTTCCTCTAACAGTAATTTCAATCCAGATTTGAGAAGATCTGAATGAAAAAAAGGGAGGTAGTTCTCCCACTCGTAATAAATGTAAAATTTTTTATTTTGGAACTGCCAGGGTCTTGACAACCCTAGCACCCTTGGCTCCCTCCGGATCATGGTTAATGGACATAAACCAATCATTTTTTGCATCTCAGAACCTAAAACTAATTGTTTTAACAACTAAAATCCCCTTGACAATAATATCTACACTCTTCTCTGTCTTGTTCAAGACAACAACTCTATAGATAGAATCTGTGTGTCTGCCCACAAAATTATTGACCAGCCTTTGGATGTTAATACTGATGAGAAAATCATCACCTAAAGTTTATTTTATTTGAGGAAAGTTTTTTTATGTTCCTTTTTTTATGCCTCTAATTACTACATCACTCGAATAGATCTCTGAGATCATATTCAGATCTTATCCACTTCAATCAAGGAACCTTGGATCCTCATGGGCGATTTAAACTCCATTCTAAATGGAGATGAAAACTTGGTCATGTCCATAGTTCCATCTCTATGAGAGATTTCAATTCATGTGTTGAATCTTTTAATCTGTTTGAATTTAATCTGACTGAAGCCAAATATACTTGTTATCATAGACACCTTAATGGGATGATGGCTAGTAAAGTTGACTATGCCTTTGGAAATGAAAAACCTCTTACTTTTTGGAATCATATTCCCTATGTCACCTTAGCCAAACATAATTCTGACCACCACCCAATCCTGACTACTTTGATTAATAAAACGGATTCCCTCCCTATCCCCTTTAGATTTAATAATGATTGGTCCTCTATTAATGAATGTTCTTGTATTGTCAGTGACTCTTGGACTTCTAATAACCAATACAATAACCCTCTTGATTTCATTATAAAGCTAAAAACCCTCAAAATCAACTTAAAACTCTGGATCAAGAAGATGTTTTACTTTATAGATTAGTAGATTGACACTTTGGAAAACTCCTTGCATTCTTTGCATCAGACTAATACTCACAATGATTTCACTAGAGACTCTTCAAAAGAGAATATCATAGCCTCTAATCTGGTTAACCTGATTAAACATATGGATAATATAAAGAAAAATCTATTTAAGGTGCAATGGATTAATGATAGTGGCATTAATACTAAGTTTTTCAATACTCTGCAGAGGGTTAGAAAAACTAACAGACCACTATCTCTCCTCCGGGAAGGCATCAATATTCTTGATACTTGGCCTACACTTACTAATCTCATCGTGTATTATTACACGAACCTTTTTAATGATGTTAAAGAAACTGAGAAAATCAAATAGGGAATTATTCCCAGATTAGTCATCAATGATGATAATTTTAATTTGATAGCTACTACCCTTGATTGTGAAATCCATAATGCAATATTTGGCCTTAATAAGGATATCTCTCTAGGTCCAGATGTTTTCATGAATCACTTATTTCAAGCTCATTGGAATGTGATCCAAAGAAATGTTTGTAAATTGGTTAATCATTTTTTCAGATAAAGTTCTATTAGTCATTGTTTCAATTCTCAATTTTTAACTCTCATACCTAAGGTTGACAATGCCAATGAACTTTTACAATTTATACCTATTTCTCTTGTCAATACCATCTATGATATCATCACCAAGATTCTGGCTAACCGGCTAGCTGATATTTCCCAGAATATTATCTCTTGGATTCAGTTCGGTTATATCAAAGGTAGGAAAATTCAAGATTGCCTCCTCACCGCTTTTGAGTGTGTCAATCTTTTCTAGGAAACTACTAGGAGAGGTAATATTTCCCTCGAACATGGCATTAGAAAATCCTTTGACACTATGGACTGGAACTTCATATGTCAAATTCTTCTTGAGTTTAGATTCCATACCATGTTCAAACATTGGGTTAAAGATCTTCATAGCTCAGCTCATATCTCAATTCTTTTTAATGGGTCCCCTGAAGGCTACTTCAAATGTTCCATGGGTGTCAGACATAGTGATACCCTCTCATCCATCATCTTTTCCATTTCCAAAGACTATCTTAGTAAGTTGCTCACCCAAATGGTCTCTACGTGTGAGCTTCTCACTATCAAAGCCTCTAGAGGTGTCTCGACCCACTCTCATCTTCTCTTTGATGATGACATTATCATTTTCACTCAAGGTCACAAAAAGAATATCCATAACCTTAAGAATTTTCTTCATTACTACGAGTCATTCTCTGGTTAAGAAATCAATTTGAATAAATCCTTCATTTTATTTGGTAAAAATATTTCTAACCCTAGAAAACATGACCTTATAAATTTCTTAGGTATCCAAGCTGGTAGATTTCCTTTCAACTATCTAGGTGTACCTCTCTTCCTTGTAAGACCAAGATCCTCCTACATTGTTGATGAAGTCAGCAACGTTAGAAACACTCTCTCTTCCAGTAAAGGTAGAACCCTTTCAATGGCGGGCTGTATATACCTTGTTAAACATGTGTTCACTACTAATGTTGTCTACTCTTTCATGGTCTACTCTTAACACACAGCTGTAATTAAAAACCTGAACACTATGATGAGAAACTTTTTGTGGAGTGGAAGCACAATTGAAAAAAATATTTTCACTGTCTCCTAGAAAACCTCATGTTTACCCCTCTCAAAAGGAGGCCTAGGAATTAAAAACCTAAAAATTTTCAATCAGTCACTCCTTTCCCAATTCATCTGGAATCTGATTAATCAACAGGATAATTCCCTAATATTCCTAAGAGATCGGTTTTTTAAAAATCTTGTTGATGGCAAGATGACCTATCTGCAATCTTCCATCTGGTCTGGTCTTAAAAAAATCTTCCAAGATATAAACAATAATACCAGATGGTCTATTAATTCTTTCTCTTCTCTTAACTTTTGGAATAAAAATTGGTGTGGAAGTCTCCGGATTGGTCAAATTGGCGCAAATAATTCCAATTTGGACCTAAACTCCTCTATCAAGCAGCAATTGGAAACACAAAATCTTCTCCTTGATAACATTGCTCAAATAGTTAAAAACTATGATTTTCTAGAAGATAAAAATATTTTTATTTGGGAACCTTCAATGAATGGTCATCTAAATTCCAAAGATTACTATAACCATCTCACCCATGGTGAAAGAACATGCATAGATAATTTTACAAAAACATGGTTGATGCCTTCCTTCTTCACTCTTCTTTGGAGGCTTTATTTTGGTAAACTCCCCCTTGAAGAGAACCTCTAGTGGGTGGGTATATCTCTTTTTTATAGATTCTCCCTTTTCCTACAGCTTCGTGAAGATGTTAATCACCTATTTATCTCTTGTAACACCTCTTCTACACTGTGGAATTATATTTTCAATTTCTTTGAGTTGCATCAAATTCAAAATAGGAACATTACCCAATGGGTGGAAGACATCATTGACATTAGTTTCTCCAATTAGGTAAAAATTATTTTCCTAGTTGCTTGTGCCAAAATTTTTCATATAATTTGGAATATAAGAAATAAGGCTCTTCATGGAGAATAAATCATTAGTCACAACTCTTCTTTTCAAAAGTTTATCTTGGCGGTTCAGAATGTAAACTCCCAACATAAAAGAAGATGCTCCAATTCAAATACTAATCTTATCATTTTTTGAAAACTTCAAGTTAAAGGTAATTTTCCCAAACCCCTTTCCACCATTTAATTTTTCTAGTATCCTCCTTTTATTGAATGGATTAAATTTAATTCAGATGGTGCTTCGAGAGGAAACCTCGGCCCTGCTGGGTATGGCTTTGCCTTTAGAGATCATAATAGATACTTCCTGGGAGGCGAATCTGTTCCTTGTGGAGAAGCCACTACAATTGAAGCTGAAATGTATTCTCTTATAAAAGTGGTTGATCATGCTCAGATGAATAACTGGATCAAGGTCTGGTTTGAGTGTGATTCGGCCAATACTATCTAAGCTATTTGGAATAATCAACTTCATCTTTTCGGGAGGTGCCTGAATAAATTGAGAAAATGCCTAAAAATATTTTCCTCCATGAAATACATCATCACTCACTCATATCGTGAGGCGAACCAACTTTCGGACTTCCTTTACAATAAATGAGTAACTAAAGGAACCAACATTTTTTACTCTAATATTTTTGAAGATCTAGTTTTGATTTTCAATCGTGATAAATGTACTTTTCCTAGTTTTCTACTTTTGTAACCTTTTGATTTATGTAGGCCATATAGATTTTTCTTTAATAAAAATTCTAATGATTATGGAACCATGATCAATATACAAGTATTAGAACTACCAAACCAAAACATCCATGAAAAATGAAACAGTTAACACTCAGACACCATAATTTTAATAATAAATTATTAAAAAATAGGTGTTGAAATATTATAAGGGAATCATATATGATATTATAATTATTTAAATAATTTTTTATATAGTTATAATAAATTAATATTAATTATACAAGATCTTAGAGATTTTCAAAGTAATTCAAACATGAGGTAAGGGTTTATCATCTCAAATTGTCTTCTTTGGGAGTTTTTTTTATGTTATGAGACAATTATTTTATGAGTTGTATAAAAATACCTTTTTATATTATATATCATGAATCGCATTATGTTTATTTATTTTATATATTCATTTGACATTATTCTTTCATAGGTTTTACGATTCAAAAGTTACTAAAGTGGTAAGGGATTTATGTTTAAATCTCATTTAATCAGAATATTTTATGTTTGAATTTCATTTGAAGGAAATTAAACTAAATTTATTTGATAAAACCATTTAATTTTATTATTATTTGGTTATTAATGGAATTTTTATGTAATAGTTCCATTTTCCTCTCTTTAGTAATTAAAATTTTTTAGAAATACTTTTAAGAAAATTAGAAATTATTTCTGCTTCGGGTGAGAATATTTTTCTACTATGTACATGATCTATTTAAAATGTTTTCAAGATTTTTTTACTATTATACTGTTTTTTATGCTTTCATAGTTGGGGCTACACAATATCTCTCCATTTGGAGGCAACACACTTTGTTTTTTGACCCACATTCCTACTTTCCTAAGGTGGGTGGCTTCCATAAATTTAATTTGTGTTGTCAAATACATGATTGAAATGGGATGATGGGATATAGATTACTCCTTCCATGGATTCTATCTTGGAGACCGTATTATAATATGGGTCTCCCTCGCATATTTAATATATGTTTATGAAACTCATTCCCGGTTCCATATCGATGTGGATGCCAGTTCATTTCACAGCTTCTATCTTAATAGGGAAGCAAAATTCGATCAGAGTATATATTAATGTTGGGTATGTGTGAGAATTTTCAGATATTGGGTTTGTTGGTAACCTATAAAATATTCCTCTTTTAAAGTTTTAGGAAACTCATATGAGGTATATTAGGTGCAGAACCTCTGTCATCATGTGTTGACCACAAGGTAGTTAACACTGGGTGTGTAAGTCATATAAGGAATATTTTCATTATGAATTACCTATTTATTATATAGGGTAGACATTCATTATTGGGTCACAAGTTTACCTTTATAATGTCTACAAGTGGGTAATAGGTTTAATATATTTTTGGGGAAGGTGAGTGTCTATGTGTCTCCCTAGGGAGAAGATTTCACACTTGGGATTTTTTTATGTGTTTCCCCTAGGGGAAGATTTCACACTTGGGATTTTGTTGAGTGTGTCCCCAGGTGGTAATATTTAACACTTGGGATTCTATTGAGAGTATTCAAAATGGGAATATTTCGCACTTTTATTTGGTTGAGTGTGTCCCTGGGTGGAAATATTCCACACTTGGGATTTGGTAATTGTTTCCCCATGGGGAAAAATTTCACAGTTGGGATTTGTATGAGAGTGTCCCTGGGGGGTATATTTCACACATAGGAATTGGTTGGAGGTTTTGGGTTGTTGGTTTTGAACCTCATAGATGTATCCTTAGTTTTTTGAGATATCGAGATTGAACCTCATAGAACTGACCTTTGTACGCTATTAAGAAATAAGTATAAAAAACCACCTAGTTCAATGTCACATTTTATGTTTGTGTGAAAGGACCAGTCTATGTAGTTTAACAACATGAGATAAGGATGATAATCTCCCAAATGGAGTGTCAAAGTGGGATGGAATTATACTTACAGATATTTTCTTCTTAGTGTAGGAGTGCATATGGGTGAGGGGATCAAGCCTAGAGTATATATTCATGGTGGTGTCATCTCAAAATTATTTTACATGGGGAATCCCATTATTATTACATGGGTTAAGGATATAGTTTAACATCATGTGATAAGTACATTTTCATGAGGTTTATCATCATATACATAGGATGTGGAGCTAGGAAATTTTATGTCATGAAACATTGATGTGGTTAGGGATTATGCCCAGAGAGGCCATTTCTAAGTGGGAGAGGAAGATCTAATGAAAGGCCTCTCTATACTAGGAATATTATGAAGCTTCCTATGATGAAGAAACCTTTAGGTCTTACATGTATGCTATGCATGAACCTCTATGTGGGGAATGGAGTGAACACTATTTTGGAGGAGTGAAAATCATGGTTTCTAATGTTAGGGTGAGAATTAGTAAGTGAAAGAGGAATTAGAGTGCCTAATATCAGGATCCAAAGGAAAGGTAATGGAATAGGATGCACATGAATTATAGGGGAATTTGGGTAGATGAATTGAATATTGTTGTCAAAAATTTATTATTCTACACACAAATGGGTTTTTGGGTTCCATAGTTTCCAACACAAGTCCATCACAGGATTTGTGAAGCATAAGTGCATGAAACTACTAGGGTTGTGTTCAACATAGGATTTATTAATTGCTTAGTCTCTTGCGTGAACCTGACTAGCCATATGATGTGTTTTAAAAGGAACTATCAACTATTATTATAGATACTCTAACATTTTACATATATCATTACAATATTTTAAGCATAATTAAACATTAAATTACAATCCAATGATCGTAAAGTCTACTGTCTTGGAAGACTAGCTATATAATCAAACATTATAAAAAACAACTTTTTATTTAATGTCTATAATGAGGTATTGTCTTACTTTATGCTCATACAACTTCCATTGTGCTAATAAAACTTCCATTGTGCTCATACAACTTGATAGGATAACCTGAGGATATCATGAACAAAGGTATAAGCTAAAATCTGTGTTACAGATAAGGCATAGTAATAAAGCTTTAGCACATGGGTTACAAGGCAGAGAATAATTATATAAAAAGGCATAGAACATGTGAAATAATAACATATAAACATGGTATCATATAAACATAGAGACATAATGATGTGGCATAAACATAAAACATGAATTTTTCATGATTCAATGCTTATCTCACATATAGGAGCACATGTCAAGGTTAACCACCAAGACAGTTGCACATGGAAGCACGAGTTAAGGCCAACCGCCAAGACCCTTTCACTTAACATCTCATGATACTCCACTTTACCCAATTAATTATAGTATTATATAGGTTAAACCATCTTAACATTTTCATTAATATTATTTCTATATAAATAATCACACAAAATCAATCAAACATAAATATAAGGGTAAGAAAGGACAGAAATGGGTATCATAATGAATCCATAAAGCATAATTTAATGGGAATATCATACAAGTGTCCATGAAAAAAATAATTAGATCAAGCATGGAAATTTATAAGGTATAATAGACATATATCATAATATTTTTTTCCAAATTTAATTGATAAAATTTAAAATATTTTTTAAGAAACGTGAAAATTAAAACATTTTAGTGCGGTCTAATGAAAATGTCAAAGATCATTTAAAACAAAAAAGGAAATAATATTCTATATAAAACCATTAGTGAACCAATAATGTTTTCATGTTAAAAATAGTGTTTTTATAAAAATAATGGTTTCTTAAAAATAGATCATATAGTGTACTTGAAATTGGGTAAGAATTCGAGAATTTCCTTTAAAACGGGTTTTCTTATCGGGAAGTATTGAGGAGGGAATCATTTAAAAACATGTACATACCCAAAAGAGAATGAAGCATAGATCTTGAAACATGATTTTTTAGCATATACACAGTATTTAGAATCTATACATAAAAAAATGTACAACTTTTTTTTGATAAAAATAATGATAGAGAAACCCATAGGAATATAGGAGGTTCGGGTAAAATCCCGTATAGAATATCGATATGGTACTGGGTGTACTTCATAGGGATTAATGAGAAGAAAATGGGATTATATTATTTTATACATCATGAGAGAATTATGGGGGAGATGTTAAATCATACCCCGTTATTTGGAAGTACACATAAAAAGACATAACATAGAGGATATTCCTGAATAAATTTGAGGAAGAGAGGATCCCTTACCTTAAGTCTGATGGTGTTCTTCACTTGATCTTAATGACCAGAATAATCAAATCAGGTTAATTAATTAATAATTATAGAAAATAAACTAAATTTTAATGATTAATTATATCCTTATTAATTTCATCCATGAATTTTTTTGATTAGTTAGAAGGTTCAATTTTATTGTTTTGGAGCATTTGCTTCATTTGTTTTAATCATTGGTTCTCTTATATTCATGTTCAGATAAACATGTATGATGAGAATGGTTGTTTAGAATTGAAGTTATCTAAAATTAGTAAACATAAATATGATTACATTGGTATAAAATTCATTTGGTTATTTAGAGTGAAGGTGAATCATTATATAAAACATTAATGATAAACGCTTGGATTAATTTGGCGATTTTGCTCATAATTAACTTGTTTTGTATTATTAATTTATATCACCTTTGAAAAAATATTACAGAACATAACATAAGCTAAAATACATATTTAATTGTCTGGCTCAACCATAATAATGGTTTCATTACCAGAATTTAAGATTGTAATAGATATTTATAACATGTCATCCTTGAATGTGATAATTTAACAAATCTCAGGCGGTGCTTTTGTTTCTTTTGTATAAAAGAAGGGGAAATGATAGATGATAATGAATTATCCCATTATCATAAAAACATTAAAGTACATGTATGGAACTGTATTTTTCATACCATTTTTATTAGTAGAGGTTAGGAAATAAAATATAAAAAAGAAACATGAAAAGAAAATGAAAGAAAAGAAAAGAGGAATTTACCTCTTGATTTAATGTTCCTTGAGAGCCTATTAAGGGGAGAGGATTTGGTCATTTGAGGAGACAAAGGGATGATGGAATTGGGGGAGGATCTTGGTGAGATATTTGGTCAGAATTTAGGGAATTAACAAGGCTTGATAGGAGTGAAGAGAAGAGAGAAGTGTGGGTGGTTTTTATAGTGGAGGGGATGAGGGTTTTCTTAATATTTTAATCATTAGTTTATTATTTCTCCATAAGACAAGTAATAGTGATTATTACATGACCAAAATTAGTAATATGTTCATGTGAGTGCAAAAAAAAGGTTATAACATGAGTATAACATCACCAATGACTCATTAATTAGTGTATTTAGCTTATTTTTGTAAATTATTGTATTTCACTAATCATCCAAAAAATCATGTATTTCATAAAAATACCAAAAATTCACCCTAACCACTTTTTGACGTGTAGAATCCAAAAATGAAATACATTTTTCAAAAATTATTTTCTAAATATGATTAATTTAATTTTTAATTAAAATCATAATATACTTGAAAAATATATATTTTAAAACTAAGACTGATTTTATAATGCTTTCAAAAATTACATAAGGTCATACAAAACTATCTAAAAACTAGAAAACATAAAATTGTGAATTTATTAAAACATTTTATGGGAAATAAATTTTATTTTTAATTAATTAATTAATTGTAATTAATTGTTTATAACTTATGAAAACACTAATACTTTTACTATGGTCATATTATCACTTATAGGATGCCTAAATTTTATTTATACATTTAAGGGTGAGGTTAATATTATTCTGGACAATTTATTATTCATAAAGATCATATCACAATTCATAAGTGTAGGTTAATATTCGTATGGATTGGTTACTATTCTCTAAAAATTAAGTTTGTTCCATCAGACTCCAAACATATTACTGATCGCAACTGTGTATGTCATATTTTCAGAATTCAAATAAAAAAAGTGATAATATTGTGTTTAAAGGTGACACAATACTTAATAGTTCATTATGTTGTGATTTCATGTGATTATATGACATAATTTTAAGAAGATAATTTCCATTTATAAAACATTGGGTTGTTAAAATTATCCAAGTCACATCGAGGCACGTGAGAGGTTGGTCGTGAAAGTTCTCTACCTTTGAGGGTCCATATAATTTTAGTGTTGTGCAATATCATAAAAGATGTTATTTTATGATAAAGAGTGCTGATTTATCGTCTAAAGAACCCATCCAAAGTGTGGGGTAGAAGTTATATTTATACATAAAGTGGGTGATCGATGGTGCAAAACTACATTCTAGTATGAGACATTGTTGTGCTCCTTCCATCTCATTTTGGATGAGGTTTGACCATGAAACATTGTGGTTTTAATTTCAAATTTCTCAAGAAAATATGTTTTCACACATTTTATGTTTTGTGAGAAAAACTCTCCCTTTGGGAATATATGACATAGACATTGTTTTAGTCTTTAGGAGTACTTGAAAAACTTTTATCTTCAATGTTTCCTTTGGAATTAAAGTATTTTGTGTGTGGAACTAATTATTTGAATAAATTACTCAATAGTTGTGTTCACCCTACTCCTCAGCACTAGTTTGTTCCTTTGGGGGGGGGGGACATACATGGTTTATACAAAACTAGTCCTTTTGTGGTGGGGGGTCCAGACATGTTTTTAGTTCCAATAAATCCCCCATGAATTTTGGATGATGGGGAACCAGAAAGTCAGTTTATGAGGTAGACTCCAAAGGTGGAGGTTGATTTCCACATGGCCACACAAATTTCATCTTGGGTTTCACAACCCAGTTTCAAACTCATGAAAAATGGAAATCATATTCCTATAAATTGGTTGATGGGACCTTTGTATAGTCACCTAACTTCTAGGCATGATAAGACATCTATAATACACAGAACTCATTATATTTCTTCAACTCCCAAGGTTTTGGCTGTGACGTTCATACAAACACTTCTTTATGTGAATTAGTTTTCCACTCATGTGTTTTCCTTTTATGTGAACATATCACAAGTTATATAATGAAAAACCTTTACCTAAACATAAGAAAATATTTCATAACATAGTGTGTGAATCCACAAAAATGAGAAATGGCCAACCCCCTTGATCAAGGTATCGGAAAAGCTACTGCCATGAATCAAAGGGTGGAAATGGAAGGGAATCTAGAAATTAGTCATGAAAGAAGAGTTTTTTCTGATAATAGGGAGCTCATGGGCCTGTAGACTAAATTATTGATGTAATTTATACAAATCAATCAACTACCTCTATACACCTTTGGACTTATGGATGATGTTTCCATCCAAATAATAGAAGTTAACAAACTGCAGTTTTGGTTCACTCAGCATGATGTAATTACCTTTTGGAACATCACTGCGTTTTGTCATCCTACAATGGAGCATGAATAAACATATTTTTACACATTGATTAGAAGGACATGGATGGTGATAGTGGAATTACCATAGGATGAAAAGTTTTCATCCCACTATTACACCATCTCCCAAAATGGTACCTAGAATAATTGCATGCGACAACGGAAATATTGGAACCTATAGGACAGTGTTAACTTCATTGATTAGTGGGCATTGACATACTGTGTCTGCTTTACTTGTATTGAGTAAGGGTTGAGATTCACAATATCATGTTTTATGAAGAACTATTGATGTCTTAGTTCCACATTTACTTACAATAAGAGCTGCTACCATAGCTCATCATCCGTTGATCCTTTCCCATCAATACCCTCCACCTCCATCACAGGGAGGTGAGGATTAGTCTGTGGGGCCTCCATCACATCAATGTTTCCTGTTGATGGGATTCAAATATGATGAATTCCTTCCATCATTTAATGCCTAGAGAAATACGGATAAGACCCCCATTATAGCACATATTCTACTACATGGGTTGACCCAAGTATTGAATATTCATACTCCCTTTTATAGAGACTTTTCATTCAAGACTTGGATAGGTATATTCCCAAATATCCCATCTATGTAGATTTTTTGGGTGGCCAATAAAGTGTCCAATGGCACATTAGAGGGAAAAAACAAGACACTATTGGCTGATATCAGAAGAAGGAAACTACCAGTTGTGTGGTTATAGTATGAAGGAGGGCTAGAAGCCAATGGTATGTTATACTATATTTCTATTCACATTATTTAGTGGTTGGATTCTTCTAGTGAGTAAAAAATACATAGGGATGCATTGGGATTCTCGTAATGGTAGTGATTATGGTGTCCAGAAACTAGGTGAACATGGGAGTACCAATTCTGGAAGATTCTATAGTCAATTGGTCCATGTAATGAGATTAAGAATGCCTAAGAGAATTTATAACCCATTCTAGTTTTTTATTAGTTGATTATAATGAATTTTGGGGGGTATGAATATTCAAACACCATTACACCTCGAAACACTGGCCTACAACCCTAACTCCTTCACATCATTGGGTTTCAATTGGTAACTCTTAATGATGTAGTGGTTAAAATTAATATTATAAATACCACAAAATTAAAATTTCCCCCATTCATGACTCTTTCCAATGAGAGGGTTGATACACTGGAGGTGACATTAGAGAAAAAAAGTATCTTAAGACCTTTAAGGTGGTGAATTAGTAATCAAGATAAACAGTAAATATTATTGTGAAACATGAAATCCATCTCACTTTACCCAATAATTCATATGCATATATCATTCGATTAAGCGAATCAACATCTAGATTTATGGGGAACAAAATCCATGTATCCATCATCTATTTTGATGGATGTTCAAAATTTAAGGCATAAGAAAGGTCAACATGTTTTCACCCAACAATAACAATGATGGTATATCCCAATATTTTTTTGGAAACTAGTTGGAGGAATATCTAGGAGAAATCATGCATCGATAGGTGAGGGGATTTCCCCCTAAGGAGAAGCATATGATCAACAAAGAATAATATGATATACTTTTCAATGTACTTTTCATGTGTCAAGGGCTCTTGTCGGGGCTTCAGTGGGGGAATCGTAAGGTTCTATTGCAACCCCACCTACTGAAGGGGAGGTCCTCCCTTAGAATATTCTATGAGATTAGTCAAATAGATCATTTTTTGGGACTAGTATAACCACATAGGCCTTGGGAAAGTATATATTGTATATATTTTATCCAGCTTCATATGCTTCATTCCTTACACTCTATATGGCTTGGGGAATACTGTGGGTGACTCTGATAGTGGAGCATTTATCGAGGATGTTTAATTGGAAGGGGATCAAGTTTATAGAGTTTAGGAATTTCATAATCATTTCTATTTTGGACTTCCATTATATATACACACACACCTAATAGATATGGATGCCTTTGCTCACCAATATGGGGGATGTGAGCTTACCATTGGCCGAGATGTGTGATGTTTGTTAGGGATCCTGAAGTGAAAACATCAACTAAATAATAAACCGAGGAGGCATTGAACCATAGTGATGACACATAGGGAACTAGTTATGATTAATCTAAGAGATTGTACGTTGATTAGAAATACCCTCAGGTGAGTGGAGTGGTTACCCCTAATGGTGATGACATGGCCGAGCTCCTATTCAATAAGGTAATAACAATTATTTAATCTTCCTATTTATCTTGACATTTATTTTTCCTGATGGTTTTAAAATAAGATTTTTGGTTTTATGGGAGCCAAATGATGAAGTCCAAGTGGGCCTCATTGAAGGTGGTGAGGGTGCCTTAATGGGTACTGGGGGTCACACATCAAAGTTCGTACCAGAGGCTGGCACTAGGGGGTCTAATGAGGAGGTTAAAAGGGTGGTTCTGGATCCCTCAATACTCATAGTATTATATAGGGGATCATTAATTGTAATTATAAAGAAAGAACATACTTTCAGTGAGTTATAATTCCCTATGAGACTCATCATTTATATCCCCATGTGTTCAGGTATGACTGAATCAAAAATAGCTTGGTTCACTTTAAATTTTCATAGAGTTGTTTGAGTCTATCACTTCGATTTGTGTGTTTATTTTATTCATCTCACATCCATTAGGTATTGAGGGGTCTGATTCTAGATGTGAAGGTGAAATATTATGTAGAAGGGTCTCTAGTGATGGAATTCCCTTTTAAAACTCCAAGAGTGGGAATCGCCAAAAATTTTCCCATATATAAGTCCTTCACACTTATGTGAATCAAATTTTTCTATTTTTCCATCATATTTCAAACAAAATGGTATTTCATGCTTAAAATAGTGCATGAGAGGGTGTGTTCCCAAATAAATATATGGTTGGGGAATCCATGCCCTATCCACAATGGTCGATCCAACTCTCGAGGATCTGATCATTCAAGATGTTATGGCTTAAATTTCAAGGGTGAATCACATTGTAGATGCATGTGATATCTCTAAAGAGGATGATCTTGAAGTGGGATAAAATCGTGTTCCCAAAACAATTTTTGATGTAGAAAGTCTCCCTCTCGACTTGGAGCTTGATCCATATGAGAGGATCTTAGAGGAAGAACTAGTTACCACTATTATCATCACCATCCCAGAGTATGATCCTAAATCAACCAAAGAATTAGAATATTTTGAGTCTTATGTTTCTGAGGAGAGTATGATCTTCCAGTGCAGCGCATGGAGAAACATTCCAAGCATTATTACAGACTCTCAGGTTCTATAATTTGTGAGTTTAATGGGGTCCCTCCACCCCTAATAGTGAATGTTGGGCACTGAAGGGGTAGAAACCCATTCCCTTAATGCATTGTAATATTATTATCTCATTGAGATGATGTACAAAGAAAGTAAAGAGTTCAATAACTCTAGGCACTGAGATAAATCTAATGGCACCAATAATCTCTAGGTTCCTGATGAGGAACATTTATAGCTGTAAGAAAAAGTAATAAAGAATGAGAACATCATCAATGCCCAAGTGGAGATCATCATAATGTTAAGGTCCCTACTAGAGATAGTGAATATTTGGAAAAGATGCAACATATCAGATATCTGGGTTACAAGCTAAGTGGGAAAAGGTTTGAATTATGGATTAATAGGTTTTTTCTATGTCCAAGGAGGAAGAGGTAGAGGTCATTAGGCTACCATATGTTCTAGAGGACACATGTCGGAGGCTTAATAGGATGGAGTGATCCATTTCTGATGTGGATCCCTAGGGATAATAATTTAAGATTAAAAAAATAGAGTTTCTGGTGTGTGGATGACCCTCCAAAATTCTTGAAGTTTATTTTTTTTAAACACCTCATATACATAAGGGTGTTTATTTTTCTGTAGTTCATGATCATTGTTTAATAAAATTAATGGGACCACAAAAAAATTAATCCTTAGAATCACATGTATTGTATGTGTTAGAAAAAAGGAATGAAAATTAAATTTACCACTTATATTAGAGTTCTATAAAATGGGTAAACACTCAGGGGTCTAAATCATTCATTTACTAAAGAGAGTGTCCTGGATAAGTAATATTTTGTTGGAGAGTGGGACTCTCTGTATAGTCGACTAATTTTCTCAATGTGTTTAGGTGCATGAATGGTGTAATTCTAAGGGAATTGAATTCAACTTGAACAAAGGGGATTGGTGAATGGTGTGAATTGGGATTCATAATATTTCAAACACAAAGGGGCAATAGGGGAATAGGGGATGTCTACTAACCAATTTTGAAACATAGGTTCCACTATCACTTCATCAAGGATGGGGAGAAAAAATTAGGGTCAACTGTTTACCTAGTTCAAAACACGAGACCTGTAAAAAAATCCATCAAGAGCCTTTCAGACTGTATTCCTAGGTCCATAGGTGTGCTAGTGTGGCTAGAAACCATTTTTTATAGGGGGTCCAATTTAGAAATAAAATATAATGGGGATTCAAATCCAAAGATATGTGAAGTGTTTTAATTAATTGGGGTATTGTTCAAATGGAGTTCAACACTCCCAAGACTACAAACAATGTGGGTTTCATCACATTTAAAAAGTGTATCCAACTGAGAAACAGTGGGACTCATATTATAAGGTGAGTGACATCTTGAGCCCCAAGAGATATAAAAAGTTCTTGAATGGAATGACAGGTTATCGGTACTGATGGGAGGTAATGATTTCTCAGGAAACATCCTAAGAAACTTTTTAGTTTTATATCAGTTTTTGAGGGAGGAGGGATTAAAATTTGATATCCTATGGAAAGTGTGTCAAATTGATAGTTTTATATAATACTGTGAGAATAGTGGGCCATACAATTTAACATACCACGATCAGGATGTTCATATAATTGTTTAGTACATTTTGACAAGGATATTGAACATTCAGTTTAACATCTTATAGTGAGGACAGTGTTTCATATAGTTTAATGTCATGTAATTAGGGATTGTGAACTAACATGAATAAATCATGTTTGATTTGGGTAGTTAGATACATGAAAATGAATCCTAATGGGTGGCACCACATTGTAGATCCTTTGAGGAAAAGGGAGATGAAATTTTCCTCTAACGTTTTCCTGAACCAATGGGGTTGGGAAAGAACAACCATGTGTTTTCTAGGGCCCATGGTGGGTCTCACTATCTTTGCAACTTTTTTCTTACAACATTAATTTTTCCCAAGTCATTAAAGTGACCTGATGGGTGGTAGTATTACTTTAACTCAAGTTTTTCTATGTGGGTTTTCAACATTATAGAATTTTTTCCTTTTTCATTATGTAGTTTAAGGTCATACTAGTCAGACCAAGGGGTTAAAAATAGTTTATAGTGATAATTATTAGACCAATGGGGGTTTGTCTCAATGGATTGTGTGTGGTATATAAGAGAGGTAACCTGATGTGAATTAAGGTCCTAGAATTCTCAATTTCACCCAAAACATTTCCATGACAACTTGAACACATTTTAATGTCGTGATTCATAGACCTAAACTCCATGTCTATGGTTACAGAGTTCAAAATGAAAGAGTATAGAACATACCAAAAGAATAAGAATGGATTAATAGAGTAGAAAACTGACATAAATTTAGGTCCATAGAGGCCCAACACCACATGACACATTACTTGGGTGACTTTCATGCGGTTTAAATTTGTGATGGTTGGACTTCAGATCCTTGTTTAAGGCTATAGAGTTTAGTCTAGAAGTGGTAAGGATTTGTTTAAGTGCGGACCAAACCTCTCAACCTTGCTTAGGGAATAGTTTCATAGACTCTAAATCAAATGTGTTCCATGATTGGTGTGAGAAACAAGGATTTGAACAAATTTCCCCTTGTTTAATAGAGATAATACAATAAGGGAAACAAGTTACTAACATGGGAAAATACCAAAAGCGGTAATCAAACATGGTTTCCATACTCATGGGTGCAAGGAGATGACACATAGAGTACTAGGATACCCACTAGAAAAAGAGGATATGGAATGGATGGTAAATCACAATTTTTAAGACTTGGATGGTGAAAATGTGATGCCCTATTAGTGGGGAACAACTAATGACGGTGTTTGAAACATAGGTTACACACCTGCAACATTCAATTATTGGGTGATAAAATGTGGGATCAACTATTGAAAATGTTTGCAACATGGTAACCACTATTTGTTACTAAGGATCCTTTATGGCATGATCCCGGAATGATAGGTGAGCTATCATTGCCTTGAAAAAATTCTATTAGGGAGCCTGTTTAGATTAGGTGGATGATGATAATCCAAAATGAATGAAGTATAAAATGTAGAAATGCAATTGGGGAATTTCTTAGAGGGAATGTTAAACACTATGGGAACTATTGCTCCCTATGCTTAATTTCATTGGATGAATATACATGATGGAAAAGATCAATCATATCCTATAGGGGAATAACCCAAAACGAATTATTAGTGGGGATTTATCCAGGATATGAGTTGTGGCTGTCACTATATATCCCATGTGAATTAGAATCAATCCACATGTAGTTCTAAAACATTCCATGGTAAAAGGCCAACAGTAGAAGGACAACATCCCCTTTGGTGAAGAAATTGAATCATATCATCTTTTTTATATGAGTCATCCAATGTTTATTTCATAGGGGAAGGCTGTTGTTTATCATTATGTGCTGAGGACATAGGATTTTGGTTACCTCATATTTGTGCTATGAGGTATCATATGTTTATTTTATAGGTTAAGGATACAGTTTAACATTATATATTGATGACATAAGTTTTTTGGTTATCTCATATTGTTTTATATGAGGCATCCTATATTTATTTCATTAGGTAAGCCTACAGTTTAACATCATGTGCTAAGGGTATTGGACTTTGAAGATTAATGTCATGAAACTCAGAATATGGATACTACTAGTTTAAGGTCATGGAGCTTGGATCAAAACTTTTCAAATAGTTTAAGGACATATTTCTCAAACTAGAGGGGTTTCAAATAGTTTAAGGGAATAATTCTTCGACCATGATTTCTATAGTTTAAGGCTGTATAGATTTGACCATGAAGTGTGCATATTTTAAAGGGGATTGTGTGGTGAGAATGAGTGATAACCCAACATGAAATCAAGGCCAAAGAGACCTTTTTCCACAAAAACATTCAAGACACACTACACTCAAGTTAACATTATAATGTCGAAGGATAAAAAAACTTGAAATGAATTACTGGTGGGGGATGAACCTAGGATAAGATATCTGAGCATCACTACATATCACATGAGAAAAGGAATCAAGACACACATAGTTCTGGAACACGATGTGGAAGGAGACCAATACGGGTTAGGTGACATCCTCTCTAGTGAGGATGCAATGAATGAAGGTGACAGGAATGCAACAAAATCCCCAAAATGGAATTTTAAAAATTTTCCACTGACAATTGATATAATCTAGTGTTAATAGATGAAGTGATACCTGATTACTTCCCAAGGATGTCACATGAGTAATTTTAAGGAGAAAAAGAAAACCATAAGTACCTGGTTAGATACAAAGTCGTTCTCGATATTTTCACTTTGATGAAGATTTTTTCTATAATTATATGAATTTTAATCCCTCTAGATCATCCAAATGTACTTAGAAATACCATGGGAACATACATATTTATAATTCTAGTTCTATAATGGAGTTCCTATCACGACCTGTCCCCCGGGGCCCATGTCGTGACTACCCCAAGCCCGCCTTCCATAGGCCAGGGGCTGGTGACTAGCACCGAAAGGCGTATTCCCTAAAACTGGGAAGGCATTGCCTTTATAAACTGTAAATACATGCAACCAAGTACACAATGAGATACGAATATAACTGAAACTTTATAGAAAAATGAGTGATGAATGTAAGAGGGGCTGGAATACAAACCCAACAGTATAGGTACAAGTACAACTGAAATATGATACAACTGAAGAAGAGAAAGTCAAATACTGGGCCATCCTCTAAGGTTCCTACCTGAAGGGTAGGTACAGATCGCCTCCTCAGCACTCCACGTCTGCCCGACTCCTCTGCGTACTGACACACCATATGGTCCACCTCCAGGCACCATTCAGTCTTGGTACCCTCATCCTCAGAAAGTGTTGTCTGTCGTATGCACAAAACACAACAAGGTGCGGGCATAGACCATGCATGGGTGAGTATAATGATACTCAATAGGGACCCCAAGACCCGCAACGTCTCACAAAATCCACAAAGGATAAACCACAAAGCATGAAATCAACTGAAAAACCTACTTAGGTATATTCCCATACATTTACCTAAGTTATCAAGTATTCTCATCTCAATCATGAGGAAACATAGAGTCCAACTCAAAATCCCAATCTCAACTCTTCCACGAAGGAAGGAGTACCACGAAGGTAAGTACCACAAAGTTATGCCACAAAGAAGAATACCACCACGGAATTAGCACAAAGGTAAAGTACCACACTGGTACAGACTCAACTCACACTAGGTATAATATAGGTACAGTAGTAGAGATGATTAGATGTAACTACTAATTCCTCTTACTCTGTTAAGAGGCCAACCCAAAATGGATGCTAAATCATCATCAGACCCACAGAGTATCGTAGTACGTCATTAGACCCATACAGGATGCTAGTACCTCGTCAGACCCACACAAGATCCTAGTACATCGTCAGACCCACACATGATCCTAGTAGATCGTCAATACGTCGTCAGACCCACACATTATCCTAGTACATCGTCAGTATGTCATAAGACCCACACACGATCCTAGTACCCCTTCAGTATGTCATCGCACCCACACAGGATCCTAGTACATCGTCAGTATGTCATCAGACCCACACAAGATCCTAGTACATCATCAGTACGTCATCAGATGCATAGAAGATCATAATACATCATCAGTACTTCGTCAGACCGACAAAGGATCCTAGTACATCATTAGTACACCGTCAGACCCACACAGGATCCTAATACATCTTCAGTACATCATCAGACCCACACAGGATCCTAATACATCGTCATAGAAAGCTACAGGGTTCCCACACTAAGCCCACTTGTCTCCAGAAGAGTATGATCCTCAATCTACTAGTCAATAATCCAACTCCCATGATGTCCCACGAATAAGTATCTCAAAGGTCCTCTATGCCATAGGGGTCTCAACGCAACAGACGGCGCATCAATCAGACACTCGGTCTGTTAGTTATTAGCCTCTTAGCCCTGAGGGCCCAGTTGGATTTGTGCTCGGTCCATCCCAACCACACCCCAACTTTCTACAAATCTTTAGTGGAGTATACCAATGGTACCGTCTCGCTCCAAGATTTCCAGTGCCATAGACAGTTTGTGAAATGGACACTCGGTGCCAATGTTATGGCCAAAAGAGCGGAAATGGGTCGAAGCTAGTCCGGGTCCGGTCTTACCCAACCCGACTCAGTTTGATGGGTCTGGCGGCCCGGCCTAGAGGCCCGTCCTGGTGGCGGGGCGGCCACGGTACGCCGCAGGGGGCGCGGGACGGCGCGTGGTCCGCGAAGTGGCGCGGGGCTGCAGTGCAATGTCGGGGCCACGGGGCAGCGTGGGGGCCACAGGAGGCACAAGGACCATAGTGTGGTAGTCCTCCATGGATGGCTGGATGGCCAGCCATCCTCTCCACACGTCACGGTTGTGCTCTAAACCTTTGTCTATGGCCGGCTCAGCCGACCATCCTCCCTTTGCCGCCGCGGCACAAGCCACATTTCTCTTCTGTCGGACAGTGCGTTTACGCCGACGCCTTCGTCGTGGCCAGCCATGGTGTCAGCCACCATTCTCGTGCCCCACCGGTGTTGGTTTCTGTCCTCATCCATTGTAAATAACACACCAATTAATCAAAATAATTTTGGAGAGGTCAAGCCATATTTATTTGGACTGCACTCTCTGTGTTAGAGCGGTAGCAAGCGACTATAAGTTCTTCTTGATTTATGAAAAATTATCAATAATGGGTAAGGGGGACAAATTCAAACAACCACCCTACCTTGAAGGATCGTTTATTTTGATATGAGAAATAATTTGAATTTTTCAACGTTCATCGCGCCCGCCATACGCCTCTGATCCTGGGCCCGTTCGTCGGTTCGTTGGATAAACACTCTTCAATAAAGGTTTTTCTTCATCGGAGAGATGTTCCCCAAGATCTCCCCTTCCCCTTCGCCAACCCAAATCCTCTAAAAGGAAATAGGTGCCTATATAATCAAAATTGGGAAGATTAATTATGTTGGAACATTGGCATAATTAAATTGGCTCAATTAATTGACACAATTAAATGAAATGTGTTGGAATAATTAAATTTGGAGGGAGTCCATGGGTTAAGTCTTCATTAATAAGAGAGTTCAAGGGGTTTCTCCCCTTAAGAGGGTTTGGGTGGTCCCCACCACTAGAAATTCAAAAATGGGGTTTTAGGCTCGGTGGTCCCCTCCTCCATAACATACATGTGGGTGGTTTTAGTTCAGGTGGTCCCAACCTTTATAACATACACATTGGAGGTTACAATGAATAATAATGTTAAACATCTTTATTTTATTTTATTCTTTCACGAAAAACAAAAAAACTAACCTTCACCCTCGACCAACTGTCGTTGAGGTGAAAGTCTCCATAAATGAATACCAGCACAGGGAGTTCAACGGTGTCCTCAGATTTTAATTTCAAGCACCGGTTTAAAAGTTAAAAAAAAACCTACTCGCATGTTTACTGAACGTACCTGAAAAAAAGTATAGAAATTCATTCCGGGCACACTGGGCCTCGGAATCAGGCACAATAAATTTTTGCAGGCTTGTAAAATTCCAATATAATTAAAAAAATTACATGGAATTTCTGGGTCATTACATTCTCCACACCTTAGGGATTTACGTCCCTATAAGCCACAAATCAAACTAAGGAAATAAGATGGGGTACATAGCATGTATCTGAGCCTTCCACTCCCATGTGCTCTCTTGGAGGTTCTCATGCTACTAGCGAACGCACACCAGAGGTATCGACCGCCCACGAAGGACCCGCTCATGTCAATCCTCAATCTCTTATGGAACCTCCATAAACATTTCCCCATCGTTGACATCTAGCTCGTCATGGTCGATGACGTGGAATGTGTCATGCACGTATCTCCTCCGCTGGGTAATGTGGAAGACGTCATTCACCCGGTGCAACAGTGGGGGATGTTCTAGGCGGTAAGCCACCTCGCCAAATCTCCTAATGACCTGAAAAGGTCCAATGATCCTCAGAGATAACTTGCCGCCTTGGAAAAATCTTTGTAAACCTCATCAGGGTGAGACTTGTAGAAAGACATGGTTGTCATCCTCGAACTCCCGATGTCTCCATATTCGGTTGGCATAAGACTTCTGGCTGATCTGTGCAATCTTCATCTGCTCCTGGATGATCTTCACTTTCTCTGTGGTAGCCTGTACCATCTATGGTCCCACGAGTGTTGTCTCCCCTAGGTCAGTCAAGCACAAAGGTGATCTTTAAGTTCTCCCATACAACACATCAAAAGGTTAAATCCCAATGGTGGAGTGATAGTTGTTTTTGTATTAAAACTCCACCAAGGGCAAGTGATCCTCCTAGCTGCGACCGAATTCAAGGATGCAAGCATGCATCATATCCTCAATGGTCTGAATGGTCCGCTCAGTCTGGCCATCCATCTAAGGATGGAAGGAAATGCTCAAAATAATTTTCATCCCAAAGCCTCATGCAACCACTTCCATAGCCGATAAGTAAAACATGTATCATGATAGGATACAATCGTCGAGGGTACTCCATGGAGCCGCACAATCTCTTGCACATAGAGGTGTCCTAAGCTCTCTTCTAAACCCTGCTATCTGATTGGTAGGAAGTGGGCTGACATGGTGATTCGGCCGACGATCACCCAGATAGAATCATGAACTCTAGATGTATGTGGAAGTCCTGTCACAAAGTCCATGGATATCCCATCCCACTTCCACTTTGGGACCTCTAAAGGCTGAACCAAGCCTGCTGGAACCTGATGCTCTGCCTTCACTTATTGACAAGTGATGCACTGAGAGATAAACTCTACTACTACATTCTTCATTCCTGGCCACCAGTACTGTTGTCAGAGGTCTAGGTACATCTTCGCCACTCCTAAATGTACCACTAGAGGGGATGTGTGTAACTCCCTCAACGCTGCCTCTCAAAGAGACACTGGTACCATGGTATGTCCTCTGAAGAGAATTATGTGCTCCCCATCTTCAAAAAATCCATTTGGTGCATGTCCTATGGATATCTAAGCATGTCGACCCTCGTAGTCAGTATCTCCATGTTGTGCCTCCCTAACTCGCTGAATAAGTAGGGGAGTGACTATAAGATACTGAAGAAAACTTCTCTATCTCGATCCACAAAGGATATCTTCAAAGCGTCCAACTTCTCCATCACCTCCTTTAGCAGTTGTATAGTAGATCTCTGGCTAAGTGCATCTGCTACAATGTCCCCCTTCCCAGGAGTATAGACTATCTTGAAGTAATAGTCCTGGAGGAACTCGAGCCAACACCGTTATCTCAGGTTCAGGTCCTTCTGTGAGGAGATATACCTGAGACTCTTATGATCCGAGCAGACTGTATAACGCTCACCCATCAAGTAACGTCACCACATATTCAAGACGAAGACCAATGATTCTAAATCCAGTTCATGGGTAGCGTAGTTCTATTCATGTTGTCTCAACTATCGAGAACCATATGTGATCACTTCTCGCTCCTATATCAGGACACATCTGAGCCTGATCCCTGATACATTACCGTAGACTACATAACCTACACCCTCCTCTGGTAGCCTCAAGATGGGTTCACTAGTCAGCCTCTGCATCAGCTCCTGAAAACTCCACTGGCATCTCTATAACCACATGAAGGGTTGCCTCTTCTTCATCAACATGGATAAATGTGCTGAAACTCTGTAGAAATATGGCACAAAACTCAGGTAGTATCCAGCCAAACCCAAGAAACATCATAAATTTGTCACACTCCTGGGTGGCTCCTAATAAAGTACCGCCTAAATCTTCACTGGATCTACTGAAACTCCATCCTCTGAGATGACGAGTCCAAAAATATTAACCTCTTGAATTAAGAACTGTCTCTTTGAGACCTTACCATAAATCCAGTGCTCCTAGAGTGTGTCCAGAACTATCTGCAAATGACAGGCATGCTCCTCCTCAGTAACTGAGTATATCATAATGTCATCCATTAAAACTACTAAAAAGTGATCAAGGTATTGCGGAAAGATCATATTCATGATTCCCATGAACACTGTTGAAGAATTGGTTATGCCTAATGGCATAACCAAGAACTCGTAATGGTCATACTGACATCTGAAATTCATCTCCTGCACATCCTCATCTCGTACTTTGAGATGGTGATAGCCTGATCTGAGGTCTATCTTTGGGAACCACCATGCTCCCTTCAGCTGATCTAAGAGGTTGTCAATCCTTGGGAGTGGGTACTTGTTCTTCACGATCACCTGGTTCTAGCGTCGATAGTCAACACAAAGTCTCAATCTCCCATTCCCCTTCTTGGTGAACAAAATCGGGGTTGCCCAAGGAGAAGCACAGGGCCGAATGAACCCTTTCCCTTGTAAGTCCTCCAGCTATACCCGCACCTGAAGAAGCTCCACAAGAGCCATCTGATATGCTGGTGTAGATATTTGTGGACTCTCGGGGTACAATTCAATGTAAAAAATCCACCACTCTATGAAGAGGTAGACCCAAATCATCATCAGGGAAAACATCGTTGTACTGGTCCACCACTACAAGATAGCTCGAACTCTCCACATCAACCAATCTGAGGGTAAGGCTATCCAACTGATGAGTGATCGAATGTACTCTCCTCCGGGTAACTCCATCCTATGCTGCAAAGTCTCCCTTCTCGCTGGTGAAGGTAAACCTTGTCCCATCCATGCGGACACACCGCACTTTTCACCTAATACAGTAAATTTGAGCATGGATTGTAGATAACCAGTCCATACCCAAGATGAAATTGTAAGACCTCGATGCCGCTACTATGAGATCCCAGTCGAAGCTCTCGCCTCCTAGAGTAATCTCACATTTCCAACTCCAGTGCGTAATCATCGAATCATCTTTTGTAGGAGTCTTTAGCCGTAAGGATTGAGCCAATAGCTCCGTTGGAATCTCTGAGATCTGAAGGATTGTATTGGAAATAAAATAATGATTGGCACCTATGTCTATAAGTATATCAGCTAAGGTGAAGTAGACACAGATCGTACCTCGTATCATCTTCGGAGCACCATGGTCATAGGCCTCAGCTACCTAGAGTTGAGCTCGCCCCTGTCCACCTGTTCCCTGTAGTCGGGGTGGACCAGCTGGTGGTGGTGGCGATAACATCTCGAATCATCACCCACCACTAGCTGCACAACCATATTCTCTACCACGTTTTCCTGCTCCCTGTGAACCTCCTCGGTCGAACCTTTGTCTCGGCATGGGTGGTCCTTCAACCATTTGCTGATCATCCGTACGGTGGGTCGGACAGTCATGATCCATGTGACCGTGCTTGCCGCATGTGAAACACTACCTATTCCTCACATGATCGGCTCTATCTCCAGTGCCCCACACAGCTGATCCTAAATCATGTGGTCGTCCACCTGTAGGTATGGTCCTCTTGGACCTCTGTGACATCTGTCTAATGCCTGCTGCAGAAGACTCTGTGACGTGATGTCCGGTGGTGGGTCTCCCTGCGGGCGACTTCTCAGCAAGAAAACATTCCACTAAGAGGGATTTATCTAACACCCCCACTTGCATCGGGATGCTGACAGAAATCATTGGAGTTATGATCTCCCGCCTGAGTCCCTGCTCAAAGGTCCGAGCACTGATGATTGTCTCCTGCACCATATCAGTGGATTACTGTGAGAGTTATGTGAACCTCACTGAGTACTGAGCCACTGTCATGCTGCCCTGCTGTTGATGAAGAAGCTCATGTATGCATACTTTGAGAAGAGTCACTGGGACAAACTCTGCCCGAAACAAGCTCTCGAAGTCTTCCAAGAGAAGCATCACCTCGTCGGGAAACAAGAACATCAAGCTCCACCATCTGCCTACTGCTGCCTGTAGAAGGCTGGCGATAAGGATCATTATGAGATCAGTAGGTGTCCCTACCAGTTAGAAGACTCTCAATATGGCCTCCAACCAATCCTTAGCCACATGTGGGTCCATCTCTCACCTGAACATGGGTGTCCTCTGGCGCTAGAACTATTGAATCATGCTCAAGAGGCATCCACCCTCTACTACTGGAGTTGGTGGCATCAGTGGTCCAATGGGTAATGGTACCGTTGGTACCTCCGCTGGTGCCTCTAATAAAAGAGGGCCATGCACTGAGGCCTTGTCAGTCGGTGGGCTATCAGTGCATACTGGACCTGGAGCCCTAGCTGGCTGTCTGTTTAAAAGCATCCTGAAAAGAAATAGGTATCCCACGGTCAATAAGTTATACCTGGTGAGGTGAATCAAAAAGATCATAAAGAAAAATCTTGAAAACACACACCCAATTAGTGTTTTCATGCACTGAGTCGGAAATTAGAAGTCAGGGTCCCGGTGTTTGGTTACGTTGGTCGCTCCACCAACACTGGATTCCCTAAACTGATAACCACAATCACATCAATTAACACTATTGCTGTTAAAAATAAGATCAGAGTCTAATTTTCTATGATATAATTGACTCTTCTGATACCAATTTGTCATGACCCATCCCCCAAGTCTCGTGCCCTGACTACCCCAATCCCACCTTCCATAGGCCAGGGGCCAGTGACTAGAACTGAAAGGCATATTCCAAAAAACTGGGAAGGAATTAACTATATAACTTGTAAACACATGCAACCAAGTACATAGTGAGATATGAACAAAGTAAAAATGTATAGAAAAAAGTGTGCTGAAAGTAAGAGGGGCCAGAATTCATGCCCAACAGTAAAGGTACAAGTACAACTGAAATACAATATAACTGGAGAAGAGGAAGACAGCTACTGGGTCATCCTCCAAGGTTCCTACCTGAAGGGTAGGTACAGATCACCTCCTCAGCACTCCACATCCACCCGACTCCTCTGTGTACCTACACGACAAATGGACATCCTCCGGGCACTGTCCAGTCCTGGTACCCTTGTCCTCAGTCAGCGATGTTCGTCATCTGTATAACGACCCATACTTTACATACTTTGTTAATACTTAAATATTGAAGTACACTTATTACAAAATATAAAAAAACCATGAAAGGACTGTATAGGTATAGTGACTTTAGAAACTGGGAAACATAAACAACTGGTTCATAAAGCATCTACATTGTCTCCCATTTATTTCATCATATTTAGAGTCCCTTTTGGCATATCCTACGTAATAACCTTCTTCCTAACCTGGGGAAAGAAAACATAAAAAAGGGTGAGCTCAAATTCTCAGTAAGGGTAAACAAAATAAATATCAATCACATCATATTCATAAGAACATAACATTTTGGAAATCTTAACCTGCAAAAGAGATCATAATTTCATAATCATGGGATAAATCATAGTAGTGAAATGTAATCCCAATAATCATAACTTAAAGCATGAAACTTTTTGGAATACACACATAATAATTGAATATCATTTCTTAGTAGTCAAGACTCATTTCCAAGACTATCTTAGCAAACAATGTCCATTTCTAAACCGAGTTCACTCCTCGTTTCAGTCATGTTTCACTGAATCGGTTTAACCTTCTGTTCTAGACATGTCTATCTCATGAGATATAAATCTTTACCCAATGCATTGGAGGTAGATATAGGTCCCACCCATATCATAATTATACCATTCTTATGTGTTCCACAAGATCATAAATCATACATCATAGCATAACCCATGTAATAAAAATGGGAATCTTAAACATCGTGCCTTCATAACATATTCCATATAAGATAAAAGGACTTCATAAAAATAATTCCATCATAAAAAAATCAAATAAATGTAAATATAGGGATAGAAACAGAACCCTATATTATCTTATATGGAAAATTATTTTGATAAATCACTTGAACTTCATTTTTGAGGAAAATATCATTTATACTTCAAAAACATTTTCCTTTCTTAACATATCATAAAATTTTAAACTAAAAGAAGTTGATTAAAAATAAACTTGTAAACTTGTAAATTGAGCTTCATGTAAATAATGTTATAGAAATCCATTCATTCCATATAATTTAAAAAAAGAACATTCTTCTCATACTTTGGCTGGATAAGTCAAAAAGTACCTCATACGAAAAATGAAAAAAGATTCATTTCATATCTTTTACTAAAAACTCACCGAAGGGTAAAAATGGATTTAAACAAATGTAAGTGGATGGAAATAATATTACATATTGAGGAAAAAAGTATGTGGATGATAAATATTCCCCAGTAAATTCTGAAGTATAAACAATCTCGGATAAAAATGAGATTGTGAGATTTTCCCTTACCTTAGGTCTGATTTGCTTCCTACGTGTCCGAACCTCCTGTATAATGATTTAAATAATGTTATTAACTTATTCCAAAATCGTACTCATTGTTATGATATCATATATGGTCATATTCTTAGCTTCTTATTAGTAATATTTCATTGTTACTTGTTATTCGGGTGTTTATTGCCTTTTGTTCTTATGTGTGTTTTGTCAAATAAATTCTTTTTCTTTTTTTTAGGTTATAGAGACCTAAATTCCAAAATGGTATTATTGTAATATATATCATATTTATTCATTCAATTCATTTATATAATCATTATGTAATGAAGATCATGTAAAACGAGTCGCATCACATCGTGGAGACGGTAGGTAGTACGTACGCACGAGCGATGATATCGTTCCCATGATCGTGGAATTGTATTGAAGTGTATGTATACTATTTCAGAATCAATATCAATTTACAATAATCAAATATAGTTATTCTCTACACCATTATACCCATCCAAGTAAGTTGGTGGTGGAAAATAGATTACACCACATCGTGGAGACGGTATTCTATACGTACGCACGTGCGGTGATTTCATTTTCAATAGGATGGATAGATGGTGAAAAATGTTTGTTTCATACTTATAATGACATATCAGTATATGAGTGATACTGATGTTATTACTTCATAATTAAACAACTAAAGAAGAATAAGTAGAATAAGAAATAATGTTGAATGAATCGGTAACGGACATTACCTCTTCTTTGAAGCACCTCTTCTTAACCTCCTCTTAGGGAACTAAAGATGGTCTTTGAAGAAGACCAGGAACTCTAGGATGTTTCTAGGGAAGTGGAGAAGAGAAATTGGTAGGGTTTGGCCGATCTTTAAGGCTCAAAGTGGTGTGAGGAAGAGAGGGAGGAGGTTCCCTTTTATGAGGGAGTAGAGAGGCACCTTTGGAAAAACTAAAAATATTATTTTATTATAAAGTAATATTCGGTTTTTAATTGCTCCAAATTGATTTATTTCTAAGATAAGGTGGGTATGGGTCGAAATCATCTCAACAAATGGGTTTTAGAAAAGTTTAGGTCATTAGATTAATCTTATCTTTTAATTTTATCTCTTAGTTAATTAGATTGACATTTACCATGTCACTTTGTATTTTTATATTATATAGTTAATAAACATACCATATACATCCAATAAACACACAAGTGGTCCATTAATGATACACCTATCATGATATAAGTATCATGGGTGAACCTTAGATTTTTAGGAATATAAAAACAATTAATAATATAATATTTGTTTTAAAAAATATTTTATGTCAATTTTGACACTATTTGGTAATTGATTTTTGTGAAAATTATAACAGCATGATTAGTTCGAAAACAGTTAATTAAATCCATAATAATATGTCATATTAACATATAAAATTAGGGTAATTCATAAAAAGTCTCAAATTACATTTATTTCAGTATTTATAACATCAATTATGTTAATATTTCATTAATAATATAATTACTACATCATCATTGTGTCATAAATAAATTAAATTATTTAATGTCTAAAAATTATAAATAAAATACCATTATGTAGGAAATATTTTTATATTTCTAATGAATATTTATAGTCGAATTTATCTTATGTATGACCCTATATTAAAAAAAATTAATTATTAAACTTTGATTTTAACTATTTTAACTCTTCTTTAAATAAAATAATATTAAATGTCCTAATCAAATCCAAGTGGACCTAATGTAACACCCTGACCCCAGTTACCTAGAGTTGGTGCATTATTACAAAACATTTGTATGATCACAAGAAAGATCAAATCTCGAAAGACTGATTGGTTTAGTAGCCTTGGAAACACTAGATATATTAATAAAGTTTTACATTACATTATAAAGTGAAAAACTACAACAACAACATATTGTATCCATAGTCCACACAATTATCCCCTCATAATATCCCTGCAGGTCATTCATAAATTACTTCTTCACATCCTGGGAAAAATAAAACATTGAAAGGGGTGATATCAAATGCCCAGTAATGATAACAATATATCGAAAACTTTCATAAATAAGAATAAACATTTAAGGCAATGTATAACAAAAAAAAGCCTTTTAAACTTGAAATTCAACATAGTATGGCAAAAATAAAATGAAATAATTCCATCTAATTATTCATATGTGTTGGGCGGAGATGTGATGGCAATAGGGGGGGTGAATTTCCTTTTAAAAATTAATTAACAATTTAAAAACAAAGTAAAAGTGCAGCGGAAATAAAAGAGGCAAGACACAAAATTGATAACGGAGTTCGTCTTAAACCAAAGCCTACGTCTCCGCTCCCAACTCAATCGTTGATAGATTTACTACCGCTTGATTTTTAATGGTTTTAGCAAGAAACCCACTAGACTTTATGGTCAGTCTAGAACCTATTACAGCTTGCTTTTAATGGTTATGCAAGAACCCACTTGCTTTCAATGGTTGAGCAAGAACCCACTAGCCTTCTTACAGGTGAAGGCTAGCTCACCTTTGATTCAAGCCTTTTAAAAGGGAAGGCTTGACTAACCTCTTCACACCTTGAAGGTGGTGTGAAAACCCAAAAGAGAGGATGAGAGAAAGAGATGGGGGTTTGTAGGCACAAACCCAAATTTAAGCTCAAAATGATAAAACAATAAAAACCGTAATGGGAGAAGCCTTGGGCGCCAAAGGATTGATGGAGTTGATGAAGTGCGCTCCCAAGCTTCTATGGAGGTGCTCCTTGGATGTGGAAATGAGATGGAGCAAGTGGGGTTCCTTGAAGCAATTCGCCGGAGGTTCTCCAAATGATGTAAAATGTGTCTCGTGGGCTTCTGTATGTTTCGCTTGTGTTCCGGGGCTTCCTAGTCCTTTATTTATAGAGGGGGAACCCTCAAATGGCCTTTTGAGGTCTTCGGAGCCGTTGGAGAGGCCTTCGGAGCTGTTGGGAGTCAAGTGGACAAGCCTGGTCAAAGCCCAACGGCTAGTTTGACTGGATCCACCGGCTGACCGGTGCTTGGCCACCGGTTGGCCGGTGCTTTGAAAAAGGAGAGGCCTTCGGGCTCAGGCACCACCGGCTGGCCGGTGAGGAGGCCACCGGTTGGCCGGTGCTGAGACAGTAGAAAACACTATTTGTCTGGGTGCCACCGGCTGGCTGGTGGTGGGACACCGGTTGGCCGGTGGTCTGGACAGAGGGATGCCTTCTGTCCAGGCCTCCATCGACTGGCCGGTGGTCTTCCATCGGTTGGCCGGTGGACTGAAATTCAGTCCACTTTTGCTTCTTGCTTTCTTGGCCCAATTCCTTGGCAACCTGAAATCATGCCTATCATCCAAAAACACTTAAAACAATATTAGATAAATAAGAGAGTGATTGTGATCATGAAAATTAAACCACGAGGGGTACGAGAGTTACAACAATCTCCCCCTATTTTGATGATCACAAGCACCAAAACAAACAATGTAAAAATGAAATGAAAGGCATGCTTTAAATTTGTTTACTTTTCAATTTATCCTTTAAAGCATGAGAGAAAGATTTCTCCCCCAATCAACCAAGAATTTCTCCCCCTTTGTGATTATCAAAATAGCACGGGGCATAAAACTTGATTGAGGGAAACGTTGAAAAACAAGATAGAGATTTTAAAACCAATTGAAATTTTTGAAATTTGAATTGAAAGTTTTGAATGAAAAGTTTTGAATTGAAGGTTTTGAATCGAAAATTTTGAAATCAAAGTTTTGAAATTGAAATCAAAAAGGCTTAAACGATCCTAACTCCCCCTAAATAAAAACAACAAATCACCGGGGAGAGGTTTTTGAAACCGAGACAAATTTTGGCCCGGAGAGACTCGCTAAAAGGGATTTTTCAATCCATACTTGTCTAGTTGCAGGTCTTCTACTATAAAATTCATCATTAAAGAAAATAGTTTTGGGCCTTCCATACCGGGCATTTTTGCAATTGCACTCATAAATTAAGTGCCCGAGTTTTTTACAATAATTGCAAAATTTATATTGAGAGCTCCCCCTTACAAAAAAAAGTTGGATCATGGGAAGAGGAAGCTTGATTGGAATATCCAATCCCTTCGGTGGTTCTAGATATGCGTTGGGAACCTAGAAATTTGGTCAAATTTTGTTCACCTTGGGTGAACTTGTCTAGGGATTCCCTTAAATCTTTGATTTTTGATTCCAAAGAATCAACATCGGGAAGGTTTTGGACTTTGAGGGACAACTCCTCCTTTTCTTTGAGAAGTTGTTCCTTTTCGGAAGAAAGTTTTTTGAAATTCTTTTTTAAAGTAACAAATTTGGAAGAAAGTTCGTGAAAACCTTCCTCCAATTGATCTCTAGCATGTTGGAGATCCTCGTAGGATAAATGATTAAAGTAATTTGAAGAACAAGAGGAAGAGGATTCGGAAGAGGTTACCTCATGAAATGCCATAAGGCATTTTTTACCGTTGTCACTTGAGGAGGAGGAGGAGGAGGATGTGGAGCTATCACTCCATGTGTCCTTGAAAGCCTTCTTCTTTTCCTTTTGCTTGGCCTTTTTCTTGTGGAGTGGGCAATCGGGCTTGTCATCGCCTTTTGTACCTTCATGGGTTACTTCTAAAAGTTTCCAAATTTCATAAGAAGATGAGAAGGTAGAAACACAGTTAAATTCATTACGGTCTAGCCCACAATGAAGAGCATTCATGGCTTTTCCATCAAGCTCGAAATTTGCAATGTCTTCGGGGGTCCATTTGGATTCATCGGGAGAAGAAAGAGAATAACCATGCATGACAATTTTAAAAATAGGATAACCTATACTTTTAAGAAAAGTGGTCATGCGGGTTTTCCAATAGGTATAGTTGGTTCCATCAAAAAATGGAGCATGACCCAAAGAATAGCCTTCGGGGGCGAAAGAGGTTGAAGCCATCACAATGGATCTTGAATTTGAAACTGGTTAGGGTATTACTCAAATTTTGCCTCTGATACCAATTGTTGGGCGGAGAAGTGATGGCAAGAGGGGGGGTGAATTGCCTTTTAAAAATTAATTAACAATTTAAAAACAAAGTAAAAGTGCAGTGGAAATAAAAGAGGCAAGACACAAAATTGATAACGGAGTTCGGCTTAAACCAAAGCCTACGTCTCCGCTCCCAACTCAACCGTTGATAGATTTACTACCGCTTGCTTTTTAATGGTTTTAGCAAGAAACCCACTAGACTTTAAGGTTAGTCTAGAACCTATTACAGCTTGCTTTTAATGGTTATGCAAGAACCCACTTGATTTCAATGGTTGAGCAAGAACCCACTAGCCTTCTTACAGGTGAAGGCTAGCTCACCTTTGATTCAAGCCTTTTAAAAGGGAAGGCTTGACTAACCTCTTCAGACCTTGAAGGTGGTGTGAAAACCCAAAAGAGAGGATGAGAGAAAGATATGGGGGTTTGTAGGCACAAACCCAAATTTAAGCTCAAAATGATAAAACAATAAAAACCGTAATGGGAGAAGCCTTGGGCGCCAAAGGATTGATGGAGTTGATGAAGTGCGCTCCCAAGCTTCTATGGAGGTGCTCCTTGGATGTGGAAATGATATGGAGCAAGTGGGGTTCCTTGAAGCAATCCGCCGGAGGTTCGCCAAATGATGTAAAATGTGTCCCGTGGGCTTCCGTATGTTTCGCTTGTGTTCCGGGGCTTCCTAGTCCTTTATTTATAGAGGGGGACCCCTCAAATGGCCTTTGGAGGTCTTCGGAGCCGTTGGAGAGGCCTTCGGAGCCGTTGAGAGTCAAGTGGACAAGCCTGGTCAAAGCCCAACGGCTAGTTTGACTGGCTCCACCGGCTGACCGGTGCTTGGCCACCGGTTGGCCGGTGCTTTGAAAAAGGAGAGGCCTTCGGGCTTAGGCACCACCGGCTGGCCGGTGAGGAGGCCACCGGTTGGCCGGTGCTGAGACAGTAGCAAACACTATTTGTCTGGGTGCCACCGGCTGGACGGTGGTGGGACACCGGTTGGCCAGTGGTCTGGACAGAGGGATGCCTTCTGTCCAGGCCTCCATCGGCTGGCCGGTGGTCTTCCATCGGTTGGCCGGTGGACTGAAATTCAGTCCACTTTTGCTTCTTGCTTTCTTGGCCCAATTCCTTGGCAACCTGAAATCATGACTATCATCCAAAAACACTTAAAACAATATTAGATAAATAAGAGATTGATTGTGATCATGAAAATTAAACCACGAGGGGTACGAGAGGTACAACAATATGGATATTCTACTAATTTAATAATCACATGCAATATCAATAACCACTTTCATAGTGATGGAATGCATAATGCCAGACTATCATAACCACATAGCCAAGGCCTCATGCCAAGACTACAAATAAGATTTTGTCAAGGCCTTGTGCCAAGACACTAGTTTGTCTCATGAGACCTACCGATGCATCGATGAGCTATAGCGGGCTCCACCCGTCACATATTAAGTCCAACACATTCCCATATGAAAAGGTTTAAACATAACATAAACATTCTTATTAAAACTAACATACGAAATGTCAATACTTTCACCATAAACCATGAATGGTATAAAAATAGAACATCCACAGTCAAACATATCACAAAAACTTCAATACAATATAGAAGTTTTGTATCATAATAAATCAACTTGAAATAAGCGTAAAATTTATCAAAGGATGTTGACATAGATGAAATCAAAACTCTTTTTCGAGAAATATCTCTTTCTATTTTGAAATCATTTAAGAGTCATATATTTATAAAATAAAAAAATTTCTTTGAAAATATTCTTATAAGCTTGAAGGGAAGCTTTGACGATTTTATAATGGCATAAAATAGCCGCACCCGTCGTATAAGTTAAAAAAACATTCTTACCTTAATTCCGTCGAAAAGGTCAAAAAGCACCTTGTTTGGAAAACGACGGAAAGATTCCTTTTTAAACCACTTGTAAAAGTCAAAAAAGGGTATAAATGACTTTATCCCATATTCTTGTAAATAGTAAAAATGTTTTGAAATACATTTTTATGAAACATGGATGTGGATGATAAATAGATCCCAGTAGATTATTACGTATAAACAACCTCGGATAATGAAGAGATTGCAAAATAAACCCTTACCTTGTACTTTTCCTTGGTTGGGGGTAGGTTAAACTCCTGTATAATGGTGAAATAATTGTTATTAAATTATACAATAATCATATACATTAATATGATATCATATATGATCTTTTAACATTGATTTTCTAATAATATCTTAGTATTATCGTTGTTTCGGGTGTGAACTTACTCATTTTCTTTTATATGTTTTTTTATTTAAGACATATTTTTCATGGATAGATTGTATCTTATTCATATCCAGAATGATATCAAGTCCTTAGATACTATTATTAATCATCAAATGAGAATTATACTTGAATGGATACGATGGAGAATGAATCTTATCACGTTCGTGGAGATGGTAGTCCGTACATACGCACGAGTGACAATATCATTATTTTGATATTAAAATAACATATAATGGGATGTTATATCATATATACAGAATCATTATCATGTTATATTCATTATTTACATGAATTACACATCATTATTATACCCATCCAAATAACAATATATTGAATAACAATTATACCACGACGTGGAGACGGTAAGCCGTACGTACGCACATATGGTGACATGTCATTCAATGGATGGATATAATACTTAATATGGTTGTTCCATATTTATAATAATATTAAATTATATAGGAGATACTGGATTCATTATTTTATAATGGGAATAACAAAAAAAGAAGAAGTGGAAGAAGAAATGAACTTGAAAAAGGGTGGTGAAATCATTACCTCTTCTTCGGGTTCTTCCTTTTGATTTGATCAAAAGGGATCCTTAAGATGTATTTATGACTAAAGGAAGGCCTTTATGATTAAGTTAGGGAAGTTGAGCGTGTATTTGGGTAGAGGTAGGCCGAACCAAAAGGCTTTGAAGGCGTGAGTTAATGAGAAGGGAGAGTGACCTTTTATAAGAGGGGTGAGGGGCACCTTTGGAAAAGCTAGAAATACTATTTTATAATAATTTGATATTCTGTTTCTAATGGCTCCAAAGTGGATTATTTAAATTTTAAGGTGGTTATAGGTCTAAAAACACTCAACGAATAGAATTTATACAGGTTTGGTTCATTATACTAACCATATCTTTAAGTATTAACTCTTTGTTAATTAGTTTCACTTTTACAATGTCCCTTTGTATTTTTATATTATATGGTTAATAAACTTACTATATACATCCAAGAGACCCCCAAGTGGTCCATTAATGATACACCTATCATGATATAAGTCTCTTGGCTGAACATTAGATTTTTAGGAATTTAATATCAATTAATAATATACTATTTGTTTTAAAAACTCTTTTATATCAATTTTGACACTATTCAATAATTTATTTTTTGTAAAAATAATAACAGAATTATTAATTCGAAAAAAGTTAATTAAATAATTCCTAACATGACATATTAACCTAGAAAATTAGTTTAATTCATAAAAAATCTCAAATTATATTTATTTGGGTATCTACAATATCAATCATTTTAATTTTTCACAATTATGGTAACTACTACATCACCATTGTGTCAGATATAAATTAAATTATCTAATGTCTAAAAATTATAAATAAAATACCATTATGTAGGAAATCTTTTTATATTTCACATTAATATTTATAGTCAAACATCCAACATATATAACCCTAGGTAAAAATTGTTTTTCTAAAAGATATATGCTTGTGTCATTTTTGTATTCATTTTAACTTAATTAAAATAAAGTGTCCCTGTCACTTAAAAGTTGTACCATGGGGTCCCAAAATCGACCCAAAGATGCCCATTGTCGAACATGTATCAACCAATAAAGTTAGGACACGTTTTAGGGTAATTGTGTTTTATCATAATATTATTGTTTAACCCTTATTTACCAGATTTACCCTTTAACCATGGTAAATAAAATATTTACCGAAGTAATTATTCAAAATGTCTAAAAATAAAAGTTACATATTTACACAATTTAAACATCCTGATTCCAAATATGGAATCCATTTTTCCAAATTCAAAGCACAGAAGTGGCAGAAATTAATTTAAAATTAATTCCCGCTGTGAAAACAAAAGGCGTGTTTTTAAGATATAATAACTATCAAAAGATTGATACTTGTTTATGTTTGGTTTAATTGTGAAATTATGTCCAATGAACAAAATTTTATTAAATGGTAAAAATATATTCCAAATATACTTTAAAACCACTCAAATTAATAATTTATCACTATTAATTATTTTGATTAAAAAAGTTGTTTTTAATTAAAATTTAGTAATTTTCACTATTCATCAAAATATTAAAGTTATCCGAAAAGTACCAAAATTTCACCTTAGGATAAATTCGATACTCCGAATGCAAAAATCAAGTCCATTTTAAGAGATAAAATTTATAAAATTTCAAAAATTAGGTATTACTATTCATAATGGCTAGTTTGATCGGTTGTGGTGTGTGTTAGAACTCGATGTTGCGTACAACACACGCTATTGCATTATTCAAAGAGAAGTGTACCGTAGAAGCTTGGGGTGTTACATTCTCCTATCCTTCAAATAATTTCATCCTCAAAATTTCTAGAATACTACCGCATGAAAAGACTCAGGTGTTTCTTCATCATAAGTTCCTCAGGTTCCCACGTTGCCTCTTCCGTCTTATGGTTTCTCCACAAAACATTTACCAGACGTGTCGTCCGGTTTCTCAGTACTTGTTCTATCGTATCAAGAATCTTGACGGGCTCTTCACAATAAGACAGATCGGGTTCCAGTTCTAATTCCTCATAGGTGATTACATTCATTGGTTCAGGCATGTATTTCCTCAATAGAGATACGTGGAACACATCGTGAACTTTGGAGAGACTTGGCAGCATTGCCAATCGGTAAGCTACAGCCCCAATTCGTTCTAGAATTTCGAAAGGTCCGATGTACCTGGGACTCAATATACCTTTCTTACCAAAACATATGGCTCCCTTCCATGGAGATACCTTTAGGAAAACATGATCACCGACTTGAAATTACAAATCCTTCCTTCGATTATCAGCATAGCTCTTCTGCCTACTTTGAGATGCTTTGATGTGATTTTGGATTACCTTCACCTTTTCCATCATTTCCTCCACCAGTTCTAGGCCTACAAGTTTTCTTTCACCAACGTCATCCCAACAGGTTGGTGTACGACATCTATTTCCGTATAACGCTTCATATGGTTCCATCTGAATACTCGAATGGAAGCTATTGTTATAGGAAAATTCTACCAGAGGTAAATATTGATCCCACATACCCTGAAAGTAAAGTGTGCAGAATCTCAACATGTCTTCTAAGGTTTGAATAGTTCATTCTGATTGTCCATCTATCTGAGGGTGGTAGGCAGTGCTCAAATGAAGTTCAGTATCTAGGGATTTCTAAAGACTTTTCCAGAATCTTGAAGTAAAACGGGGATCACGATCTGAAACAATCGATAGGGTTACTCCATGAAGTCTCACAACTTCATTAATATATAGTCTTTCTAGACGTTCCAGTGGTAGATCTTCTCTTATAGCAAGAAAATGTGATGACTTGGTAAGACGATCAACAATAACCCATATTTCATCATTCCTTCTAGGAGTCTTTGGTAGCCCCATGACAATGTCCATTGTTATATTGTCCCATTTCCACTCCAGTATGGGAAGAGGTTGCATGACTCCTCCAGGCTATTGCCTTCCAGCTTTCACTTGTTGACAAACCATACATCTTGACACAAAATCGGAAATCTCCCTCTTCATGTTGTCCCACCAAAAATGTTCCTTAAAAACTCTATACATTTTGGTGCTCCTAGGGTGTATAGAGAAATTGGAACTATGAGCATCATCTGGTAATTCCCTTTTTAGATCAGGTATATCGGGAACACAAAGTCTCTTCCCGAATTTCAAAATTCATTCTTCATTCAAAAAGTCTCTCAATCTCCAATCATTCACAGCTTTAATCTTCTTTTGAAATTCTTCATCATCGGTCTGAGAACTCTTAATCCTTTCCAGTAAATATGGTTTGGAAACCATTTGAAAAATAATTGATGTTTCACCTTCCATGGTTATTCCCATGTCAATCTTCACTAGATCCATGAAAATTGGATCCCTTTCAATTCTCATATTGTTCAAAATTTTATGATATTTTATTCTCAAAGCATCTGCCACCTTGTTTTCATTCCCCGGTTGGTATTGTATCATGCAATCATAATCCTTGAGTAATTCAATCCATCTCCTTTGCCTCATGTTGAGTTCTTTTTTTGAGAAAATATACTTCAAACTCTTGTGATCGGTATAAATCTCACAGTTTTCACCATAGAGGTAGTGCCTCCATATCTTCAAAGAAAATATCATAGCTGCTAACTTGAGATCATGATTAGGATAGTTTTGCTCGTGAATTTTCAACTGTCATGATGCATAGGCAATAACCGTATCATTCTGTATAAGGAAACAACCAAGTACATTCTTTGATGCATCACTATAAATAATGAACCCATCATTCCCTGATGGTAGAGTCAATATAAGAGTATTGACTAATATTCTCTTCAGTTCTTCGAAACATTCTTCACACTCTTTTTTACAAACAAATTTAACCCCTTTACGTGTGATCTTCGTTAATGGGATAGCCAATCGGGCAAAATTCTCGACGAAACATCGATAATAACTTTCCAAACCAATAAAACTGTCTACCTCAATTATACTCATAGGTTCTGGACATTCTTGGAATGCCTTGGTCTTAGAAGGATCAACAAAGATTCCATCTTTAGAGACAATATGTCCAAGAAAAGAAATATCATGAATCCAGAATTCACACTTGCTAAACTTCCCATATAATTCATGTCTTCTCAGAGTCTTTAGGATAATGCGCAAGTGATTTTCATGATCTTCGTAGCTTTTGAATTATACCAAGATATCATCAATAAATACCACCACAAATTCATCTAGATACTCCTTGAAAAATCTATTTATCAGATCCATGAATACAGAGGGTGAATTAGTCAATCCAAAAGGCATTACAGTAAACTCGTAATGCCCGTACCTGGTTTGAAATGTTGTCTTCGGAATGTCTACCTTCTTCACACACAACTGATGGTATCCAGATCGAAGTTCAATCTTTGAAAAGTATTGAGCTCCATGCAGTTGGTCAAATAAATCATCAATGCGAGGTAGGGGATGCTTGTTCTTTATTGTTATAGCATTGATCTCCCTGTAGTCGATACATAACCTCATAGATCCATCTTTCTTTTTAACAAAAAGAACAGGGGATCCCCATGGAGAAACACTAGGGTGAATAAATCCTTTATTACTCAATTCCTCTAGTTGTTTCTTTAGTTCGACTAATTCCACGGTGGCCATTCTATAAGGGGTATTCGATATAGGCCTTGATCCATGAATTAAATCAATGGAAAACTCAACTTCTCGTTTTGTAGGATGTCTAGGTAAATCTTCCGAAAATACATCTACATATTCTTTCACAACAGGTACATCCTCTATTTGAACATTCCTTTCCTCACCCATAGTCATTTCATTCTCTTCCTCCCCAATAATTGAATTTAGTTGAGCTACTAGGGGTGGATCTCGATAAGAATTAGGTGGTGACAATTCTTCTCTAAAGATAAGTTGTTCCTTATCCTCATCATCAAAAATTGTAACCTCCTTCTTCTTACAATAAATCTTTGTATCGTAGTCCGAAATCCAATCCATACCGAGGATTATATCAAACTCAATCATAGGTATGACGATGAGATCAGCAGATAAATAACATTTATGTGCTCTAATTGGGACTGATTCACAAAACTTTGTTGCAATGATACTTCCCTTAGGAGTTTTAACTGACAACTCCCTTGTTAAATAAAATTGGAAATATCTAATTTTCTTAGCAAACTGGGAAGATATGAAACAATGTGATGATCCAGAATCAAATAATGCATTTTATAAACTTGAGGAAACCATTAAATTACCTACCACCATGTCTTTTGGAGCTTCTACCTCAGCAGTCGTGATAGCAAAATCTTGGTCTTGATCCCTTGGCCTTTTCTGAGGTAAGGTCCCCTGACGCTTAGGACATTCATTTGAATAATGTCCCATATCCCTGCAATTGTAGCACTAAACATTGGTAGCTTCCTTCTTCCCTTTGCAATCACGATCTTGGTGTCCTTTTTCAGCACACTTGTAACAGACACCCATTCCCTTCAAGCAAGTACCGGGGTGTTTCTTCCCACATTTACCACAGGATGGATATTCAACCTTTCCCTTATTCCCCTTATTTCCATTCCCAGATTGATCAGCAGATCTCTTCTTCTCTTGCTTTGCTCTAAAGTCATAAGACTTAGAGAATTCCTTTTCTTTCTTGATAGCACTTGAGACAATGTCTTCGTACGATGAGAAGGATTGTGAGACTAATGCTAGATGGAGAAATGGTTTTAACCCATAAAATAAACGATCAATCTTACTTCTTGGGTTACGTATATAATCTTCATCATACCTTGATAACCTTGTAAAGTTAGCCTCATACTTTGGGAAATTCTCATCCTCCTTTTGTCTCAGACTCAGAAATTGTCTTTCCATATCTGCTCGATGGTCATAAGGAAAGTATTTTTCTTAAAACAGATTTTTGAACTCCCTCCATTCCATATTTGATACTTCACCATCTTCCTTCGTGTTTTGAATCAATGATCACCATTGATCAGCATCTCTAGTGAGGCGGTAAACTGCCATGATAACTTTTTCCCTTTCACTACTCCCCAAAGCCTGAAATATTTTCTCTAGGGAATTTATCCATTTCTCAGCTACTAAGGGATTTGTACTCCCATTGAACATTGGTGGTTGTTGCCTCATGAATCGATCTAACATTGATCCTCCACACTGCGGATCAGGGTGCTCCATACAGGTAAGGTTATTATTCATAACCTGAGTGAGTTGTCTCAGTATGGTGATTAGCTGATCGACACCAGTTGCATCACCAGCTCCACTATAATTATCTTGAGCAGGAGGAAAATCCCTACATGGAGTGCGTGCATTGATACAGTTACCATTTCTTCCACTAGGCTCCATTTCTAAACAATGGCATAAACTAGATCAGTTTATGAATCAAAATACATAATTCCATACTTATAAAACACTTAACATAAATTGAACTATTTATGGATGTAATCCATAATCATAAAAATGTTTTCTTTGAGGAAGTATATAATCATAAACCCTTCATAATGATTTGTAAAGAAAATGGGAGTTATCCTAAGCATATCCCCCGGGAGTGTCGTAACCAAGAGTGCAGCAAATCCCATTGTCGTGCACTAGTTCCCATTTGAGTCTAGCTCAAAGTGGTGTTTTTGGGTTTTTCCCCTAGGTACATCTGTGCCAGAACCGCCTCTACCTGCTCGTATCCAGACAGGGATGTATTGCTCGGAAAACTCACAAAATCTCTACAATACCAAAAATCTAGAAAGTTCTTCTATACTAATCCTCAAAGTCCATCTTAAATCTATGTGCTCTAATCAGAGTTTATCTAAATCTATCTTCCAAGGTTTGTACTAAACTTCCTCTGATACCAACTGTAACACCCCGACCCCAGTTACCTAGAGTCAGTGAATTACTACATAACATTTTTATGATCATAAGAAAGATCAAATCTCGAAATACCGATTGGTTTAGTAGCCTTGGAAACACTAGATATATTCATAACGTTTTACATTACATTATAAAGTGCAAAACTACTACAACAACATATTGTCTCCATAGTCCACACAATTATCCCCTCATAATATCCCTGCAGTTCATTCATAAATTACTTCTTCACATCCTAGGAAAAATAAAACATTGAAAGGGGTGAGCTCAAATGAACAGTAAGGATAACAATATAACGGAAACTTTCATAAATAAGAATAAACATTTAAGGAAATGTATAACTAAAACAAAAGCCTTTTAAACTTGAACTTCAACATAGTATGGAAAAAATAAAATGAAATAATGCCATTTACTTATTCACATGGATATTCTACTAATCAAATAATCACATGCAATATCAATAACCACTTTCATAATGATGGAATGCATAATGCCAGACTATCATAACCACATAGTCAAGGCCTCGTGCCAAGACTACAAATAAGATTTTGTCAAGGCCTTGTGCCAAGACACTAGTTTGTCTCATGAGACCTACCGATGCATCGAGGAGCTATAGCGGGCTCCACCCGTCACATATTAAGTCCAATGCATTCCCATATGAAAAGTTTTAAACATAACATAAACATTCGTATTAAAACTAGCATACGAAATGTCAATACTTTCACCATAAACCATGAATGGTATAAAAATAGCACATCCACAGTCATACATATCAGAAAACCTTCAATAAAATATAGAAGTTTTGTATCATAATAAATCAACTTCAAATAAGCGTAAAATCCATCAAAGGATGTTGACATAGATGAAATCAAAACCCTTTTTAGAGAAATATCTCTTTCTATTTTGAAATCATTTAAGAGTCATATATTTATAAAATAAAACATTTTCTTTGAAAATATTCTTATAAGCTTGTAAGGGAAGCTTCGACGATTTTATAATGGCGGAAAATAGCCGCACCCGCCGTATAAGTTATAAAAACATTCTTACCTTAATTCTGTCGAAAAGGTTAAAAAGCACCTTGTTTGGAAAACGTCAAAAATATTACTTTTTAAACCACTTATAAAATTCAAACAAGGGTATAAATGACTTTATCCCATATTCTTGTAAATAGTAAAAAAAATTTAATATACATTTTTATGAAACATGGATGTGGATGATAAAGAGATCCCAGTAGATTATTACGTATAAACAACCTCGGATAATGAAGAGATTGCAAAATAAACCCTTACCCTGTACTTTTCATTGGTTGGGGGTAGGTTAAATTTCTGTATAATGGTTCAATAATTGTTATTAAATTATAAAAGAATCATATACATTAATATGATATCATATATTATCTTTTAACATTTATTTTCTAATAATATCTTAGTATTATCGTTGTTTCAGGTGTCAACTTACTCGTTTTCTTTTATATGTTTTGTTACGTAAGCCATGTTTGTCATGGATAGGTTGTATATTATTCATATCCATAATTATATCAAATCCTTAGATACTATTATAAATCATCAAATGAGAATTATACTTGAATGGATACGATGGAGAATGAATCTTATCACGTTTGTGGAGACGGTAGTCCGTACGTACGCACGAGCGACAATATCATTCTTTTGATATTAAAATAATATATAATTGGATGGTATATCATATATACCAAATCATTATCATGTTATATTCATTATTTACATGAATTACACATCATTATTATACCCATCCAAATAATAATATATTGAATAACAATTACACCACGACGTGGAGATGGTAAGCCGTACGTACGCACGTATGGTGACATATCATTCAAAGGATGGATATAATACTTAACATGGTTGTGCCATATTTATAATAATATTAAAGTATATAGTAGATACTGGATTAATTATTTTATAATGGGAATAACAAAGAAAGAATAAGTGGAAGAAGAAAGGAACTTGAAAAAGGGTGGTGAAATCATTACCTCTTCTTCGGGTTCTTCCTTTTAATTTGATCAAAAGGGATCCTTAAGTTGGATTTATGACTAAAGGAAGACCTCTAGGATTAAGTTAGGGAAGTTGAGAGAGTATTTGGGTAGAGTTTGGACGAAAAAAAATTCTTTGAAGGTGTGAGATAATGAGAAGAGAGAGTTCCCTTTTATAAGAGGGGTGAGGTGCACCTTTGGAAAAGCTAGAAATATTATTTTATAATAAATTAATATTCGATTTCTAATGGCTCAAAAGGGGATTATTTAAATTTTAAGGTGGGTATAGGTCTAAAACCACTCAAAAAATAGAATTTAGACAGGTTTGGGTCATTATACTAACCTTATCTTTAAGTGTTAACTCTTAGTTAATTAGTTTCACTTTTACAATGTCCCTTTGTTTTTTTTATTATATGGTTAATAAACTTACTATATACATCCAAGCGACCCCCAAGTGGTCCATTAATGATACACCTATCATGATATAAGTCTCTTGGCTGAACCTTAGATTTTTAGTAATTTAATATCAATTAATAATATACTATTTGTTTTAAAAACTCTTTTATGTCAATTTTGACACTATTCAATAATTGATTTTTGTAAAACTCATAACAGAATTATTACTTCTAAAAATGTTAATTAAATCATTCCTAACATGTCATATTAACCTATAAAAGTATTTTAATCCATAAAAAGTCTCAAATTATATTTATTTGGGTATCTACAATATCAATCATTTTAAGTTTTCACTACGATGGTAATTACTGCATCACCATTGTGTCATATATAAACTAAATTATTTAATGTCTATAAATTATAAATAAAATACCATTATGTAGGAAATATTTTTATCTTTATGATGAATATTTATAGTCGAAACTCCAACATATATAACCCTATGTAAAAAATTGTTTTTCTAAAAGATATATGCTTGTGTCATTTTTGTATTCATTTTAACTTAATTAAAATAAAGTGTCTCTATCACTTACAAGTGGCACCATGGGGTCCCGAAATCGACCCAAATATGACCATGGTCGAACATGTATCAACCAATAAGGTTAGGACACGTTTTAGGGTAATTTTATATTATTATAATATTATTTTTTAACCCTTATTTACCGGATTTACCCTTTAACCATGGTAAATAAAATATTTACCGAAGTAATTATTCAAAATGTCTAAAAATAAAAGTTACCTATTTACACAATTTGAACATCCTGATTCCAAATATGGAATCCATTTTCCCAAATTTAAAACACAGAAGTGGAAGAAATTAATTTAAAATTAATTCCTGCTGTCAAAACAAAAAACGTGTTTTTAAGATACAATAACTATCAAAAGATTGATACTTGGTTATGTTAGGTTTAATTGTGAAATTATTTCAAATGACCAACATTGTATTAAATGGTAAAAATATATTCCAAATATACTTTAAAACAACTCAAATTCATAATTTTTCGCTGTTAATTATTTTGATTAAAAAAGTTGTTTTTAATTAAAATTTAGTAATTTTCACTATTCATCAAAATATTAAAGTTATCCGAAAAGTACCAAAATTTCACCTTAGGCTAAATTCGATACTCCGAATCCAAAAATGAAGTCCATTTTTAGAGATAAAATTTATAAAATTTCAAAAAGTAGGTATTACTATTCATAACGGCTAGTTTGATCAGTTGTGGTGTGTGTTAGAACTCGATGTTGCGTACAACACACGCTATTGCATTATTCAAAGAGAAGCGTATCGTAGAAGCTTGGGGTGTTACACCTAAATGGTCATATTTTATTTTTAAGTTTGTTTTTTGTCTAATTACACTTATCCAATAGAATTAGGACATGTGTTAGGGTAATAATAATATCATTTTTACCGTTAATTACCCTATTTACTTTTAAACGTGGTAAAAAAAGTAAAAAGTTACTATTCACCCAAAAAAAATTCATCTCATTGAACCACATTTTAGTCCTTGATATTAACCGTGTCTCTCATATTTTCGTAATTCCACTCATAGAAGCGGTAAAATTAAGTTTTATCTGAATTTGCAAATTCTCCTAGGAGGGTAAAAGATGGTGAAAAGTTCAATAAAAATTTTATATATCTAAAATTACTATAAAATAACTCCAATTATTAATTTGAACTTATATAGGTATTATGTATCAATTTTTACCTAAAATAAATTTAAATAAAATAAATAATTATTTAAATAAAAAGTCGGTTTTTAAATAGTAACCCTCTGTTTTCACTATTCATCAAAAATTGAAAGTTTTCAGAAAACTTCCAAAATTTCACCCTAGGATAATTTCAATATTCTGAATCCAAAAATGAATTCCATTTTGAAAGATAAAATTTAAAAAATATCAAAAAGTGGGTATTACTATTCATAACGGCTTGTTTTAATAATATTTTAATAGCATATCGTTGTTTAGTGAAACTCAGTATTGTGTACAACGCAAGCTATCAAGGAAGGCCGCGGTTGCATGTAAAGCAAGAAAAGCTTGTGTTGTGTGTAGTGAAAGATTCCTTTGATGATTAATATAACATAAAAACAAAATATTTCTCAGAAAAATCTCGGGTGTTACATTCTACCCCCCTTAAAATGAATTTCGCCCTCAAAATTCGTCACTTCGTAACAAACAAACGAGGATACCTCTCCCTCATAATTTCCTCAAGCTCCCATGTAGCTTCTTCTAATTGGTGGTTCCTCCATAAAACTTTCACCAAGTGAGTGGTCTTGTTCCGTATGACTTTTTCGCTACGATCTAAGATCTCTATCGGCTGTTCTTCATAAGAAAGATCTTGCTCTAGCATTACAACTTCTGAGCTGAGTACCTGTGAAGGATTGGGTATGTACTTTCTCAAGAGATATACATGGAACACATCGTGAACTTGAGAGAGATTCGGTGGAAGCGCCAATCAGTAAGCTACCTTCCCAACACGATCTAGTATTTTGAAAGGACCGATATACCTAGGGCTCAACTTTCCCTTCTTTCCAAATCTCATTACTCTCGTCCAAGGAGATATTCATAAGAACACTTTATCACCCACTTCAAACTCTAGGTCTTTTATTAGTTTGTTGGAATAATTTTTTTTTGACTCTGAGCTGCTCTTATGTGTTGTTGAATAGATCAGACCTTTTCTGCCATCTCATCAACAAGATCAGGTCCTAATAGCTTTCTTTCCCCAACTTCATCCCAGCAAGTTGGAGTCCTGCATTTCTTTCCATAGAGATATTCATAAGGATCCATCTGAATACTGGAGTGAAAAATATTATTATAAGAAAAATCCACCAAAGGTAGGTGTTGATCCCAACCACCTTTGAAATCCATAGATCAAGCTCTCAACATATCTTCTAGAGTTTTAATTGTCCTCTCAGACTGACCATCTGTCTAAGGATGATAAGCAGTGCTGAAGCTCAACTATGTACCCAGAGTATGCTGAAGACTTTGCCAAAACTTTGAGGTAAACCTCGGATCCCGATCAGATATAATGGAAAGTGGTACTCCATGCAATATTACCACTTCCTTTACATATATCCTGGAAAGCTGATCTAGAGAGAAATCATCTCTAATAGAAATGAAGTGTGCCATCTTTGTAAGACGATCAACTATGACCTAGATAGCATTATTGCCTTTGGATGTTTTAGGAAGTCCAATGACAAAGTCCATAGTGATGTTTTCCAATTTCCATTCAGGTATGGGTAATGGTTGTAACATCCCCTTAAACTTCTGTCTCTCAGTTTTAACTTGCTAACAAACAAAGCATCGAGAGACATATTCAATAACATCTATTTTCATGTCATCCCAACTAAAGTACTCTTTTAGGTCCCTATACATCTTCGTGATTCTAGGATGAATAGAGAATGAAGAACTATGAGCCTCATCCAGTATCTCCTTCTTTAATTCTGGGATGGGAGGAACACAAACCTGATTCTTGAACCTTATTATCCCATCACAATCAAGGTTGAATTCAGGAACATTTCTCACCTTCTTTTGTAACTCTACATCTTCTTTCTGTGCCTCTTTAATCTTCACATGTATATATGGTTGAACATTCATTTGAGAAAGATACAATTTTCCCCCTTACATTATAATTCCAAGATCCATCCTTTGTAAATCCATAAATATTGGATGTTTTGTAATCCCCATCATGGATAACTAGCATGGTCTTGTTGACTTAATGCATCTGCCACCTTGTTTTATTTCCCAGGGTGGTAATGAATTGAGCAGTCGTAATCCTTAATCAGCTCCAACCATCTTCTTTGGTGCATATTCAGTTCCTTTTGTGTGAAAATATACTTTAAACTTTTATGATCAGTATAAATATCACACCTTTCTCCTTAAATATAATGCCTCCAAATCTTTAATGCAAATATTACCACAGCTAACTCCAAATCATGAGTTGGATAATTTTTCTCATGGATTTTCAACTGTCGTGAGGCATAAGCTATCACTATATCATTTTTCATGAGAACATTCCCCAATCCCTTCTTGGATGCATCACTGTAGATCACAAACTTTTCTCCACTACAAGGCAGTGTGAGCACAGGTGCACTGGATAACCTTCTTTTTAACTCCTTGAAATTCTCTTCACATTCCTCTATCCAAACAAATTTAACTCCTTTCCAAGTCAATATGGTGAGTGTATTATATAATTGTGAAAAATCTTTCACAAAACGTCGATAATATCCAGCCAAACCAAGAAAACATCAGATCTCAGTTACTGTTGTTGGTCTCGACCATCTTTCGATAACCTCTGTTTTTGCTGGATCCACAGATATCCCCTCCTTTGAGATTATGTGACCCAAAAATGAGACTTTTTGAAGCCAAAATTCACACATGGTAAATTTGGCATAAAGCTTCTCCTTTCTCAGGGTCTTCAATACAATTCTCAAGTGATCTTCATGTTCTTCCTTTCTCTTTGAATAAACAAGAATATCATCTATAAAGACTACCAAAAACTGATCAAGATAGTCTCTAAAGACTCTATTCATCATATCCATGAAGATAGCAGGGGAATTAGTAAGACCAAATGGCATCACTATAAATTCATAGTGTCTATACCTTATACGGAAAGTCATCTTTGGTATATCCTCCCTTTTGACCCTTAATTGATGATACCCTAAACGAAGATCAATCTTGGGAAAGTATTGAGCTCCGAGTAGTTGGTTAAATAAGTCATCAATGCACGGGAGAGGATATTTATTCTTGATCATGATCTTGTTAAGTTCTCGATAATCAATGTAGAGTCTCATTCATCCATATTTCTTCTTAACAAATAGAACATGTGCTCCCCAAGGTGACGCACTAGGGCGTATGAATCCTTTATCAAGATCCTCTTGTAGTTGCTTCTTCCATTCCTGCAACTCAATTGGGGCCATTCTATAAGGTGTCTTTGAAATAGGTAAAGCGCACAGTATTAGTTCTATTGAAAACTCAACTTCCTGATTTGGTAGGAGACCAGAAAATTCATGCAGAAAGACATCATCAAACTCCGGTACAATGGGAATATTCTTAATCATGAGTTTCTCACCAACTATTTGAGATAAATAACCTTCATTTATTGGAATCAAGACCCATAGGATGGATGAAATTTCCACTGGAAGTTTATGTTCATCCTTGCATCGATAGATGATCATAGATTCATCGGGAATATGGAATGTGACTTCCCTTCTTTGGTAATTGATATGAGCTCCATATAAAGAAATCCAATCCATGTAAAAAACACATCAAATTCCACTATAGAAAAGATCACAAGATTTACAGGAAGCACATTCTGACAAACTTCAATTGGAGAAGAATTATAAACTTTTAATGCGACTGTTGTGCCATTAAGAGTTTTCACAGCTAACTCAACATATAATTGTTGAGGTAATATGGTGATACCCTTAGAAAATTCTTCAGAAATAAAAGAGTGGGTGGATCCAGAATCAAATAAAACATTTTCTACTTTAGAGTGGATAGTAAGTGTACCTTTCACCACTTTGTTATCGTACTCTGCATCACTGATAGAAATTTCATGTGACTTTCCTTTGTCTTTTGCCTTAAGAGTTTGTTGATGTCGATCATCATCAACAACCCTTGGATTAGGGCATTTATTAGAATAATTCCCCATTTCCTTGCACATGTAACATTGAAGTGTAGGAGGTTCACTCTGTGTATCCATTTCTTTGTTCGCATCACTAGACATCTTCTTCCCATCATTGCAGCATTCAAATGCCCGATGACCTTCCTTTCCACATTTGAAACATTTACTTGTCCCTTCAAGACAACTCCCTCCATGTTTATTTCCACACTTTGAGCATAAGGGAAAACTCATCTTCTTTTCAGTGTCGTCATTAGATTTCCCTTTGAATTCCATTTTTCTCTTCTTATCAAACACATATGACTGATGGGTTACTCCAATCTCCATCTCAACATTGAGAGCACATCGAACGATTTCCTCATAGATATTAAAGTCCCTTATGGCTAACGCCCTTCGAAGACTTGGTTTTAAGACACTAAAGAATCGATCGATCTTACTCTCAGGTTGGATAGTAATCCCAGAAGCGTACCTTGAAAGTCTTGTAAAATTTGCTTCGTAGGTACCAACAGATTCATCATCCTTTTGCTTTAGTTCAAGAAAGCCCTTCTCTGTCATTGTTCGAAGAATATGAGGGAAGTAATTATTGAAAAATAGGTTCGTGAACTCATCCCTTTCCATGGACTTAATTTCATCTCTTGGCCTCGTATTCTTGATAAGATTAAACCATTGATCAGCTTCACCTTCCAAACGATATACTGCTAAGATGACTTTATCATGTTCAGAACATTGAAGAATTGAAAATATCTTTTCAGTAGTACTAATCCATTGTTCAGCAACTAAAGTATTAGTAGACCCGTTGAATGAGGTTGGACGCTGCCTCATGAAGGATTCAACATAATATTTCTCCTTCCTTTTCTCTTTTGGAAGTCCTGCATGATTCATATCTTGAGAAAGTTGTGTGAGCATGGCTACAAGATTTTGCATTCCAGCTCCCATAACTTTTGGTTGCTCAGGGGGCAATCATTGCATTGCCCATCGCATTCCGCATTAACACGGTTCCTTCGGGTTCCAACCATTGACTAAAACCAAGAAGAATAGTGTGAGAAATACTAATTATAATAGGAAAAACACATAATCAAGAATAAAAATTTTACACCTAAGGTATTATCTTAGGTTATTCATGGCCATTTCGAAAACACTAAGGTTGTGTTCTATTCTTAGATATATCCTTAGGGTTCTTACTAAGGCTTTCACATCCTAGTTTCCAAAGGTTGACTATACCTTTCCTCTGATACCAACTATAACGCCCCATACTTTACATACATTGTGAATACTTCAAAGTTGATGTACACTTATTACAACATATAATAAAACCATGAAAAGATCATATAGGTATAGTGTATTTAGAAACTAGGAAACATAAACAACTGGTTCATAAAGAATCTACATTGTCTCAATTTATTTCATCATAATTAGAGTCCCTTTTGAAATATCCTACTTAATAACCTTCTTCCTGACCTGGGGAAAGAAAACATACAAAAGGGTGAGCTCAAATGCTCAGTAAGGGTTAAAAAAAGAAATATCAATCACATCATATTCATAAGAACATAACATTTTGGAAATCTTAACCTGCAAAAGAGATTATAATTTCATAATCATGGGATAAATCATAGTAGTGAAATGTAATCCCAATAATCATAACTTAAAGAATGAAATCTTTTTGCATACATACATAATCATAGAGAATCATTTCTTAGTCGTCAAGACTCATTTCCAAGACTATCTTAGCGGACAAATTCCATTTCAGAACCGAGTTCAATCCTCGTTTCAGTCTTGTTTCACTGAACCGGTTTAACATATCATTCCATCCATGTCTATCTCATGAGATATAAATGTTTACCCAAGGAATTGGAGGGAGATATAGGTCCCACCCATATCATAATGATACCAGTCTTATGTGTTCCACAAGATCATAAATCATACATCATAGCATAACCCATGTAATAAAAATGGGAATCTTAAACATCGTGCCATCATAACATAATTCATATAAGATAAAAGGACTTCATAAAAATAATTCCATCATAACATAATCAAATCAATGTAAAAATAGGGATATAAACAGAACCCTATATTATCTAAGATGGAAAATAATTTTGATAAAACACTTGAACTTCATTCTTGAGGAAAATATCCTTTCTACTTCAAAAACATTTTCCTTTCTTAACATGTCATAAAATTCTAAACTAAAAGAAGTTGTTTAAAAATAAACTTGAAAAATTGTAAAGGAAGCTTCATGTAAATAATGTTCTAAAAATCCATTCATGTCGTATAAGTTAAAAAAAGAACATTCTTCTCGTACTTTGAACTGATAATTCAAAAAGTACCTCATACGAAAAACAAAAAAAGATTCATTTCATATATTTTACTAAAAACTCACCGAAGGGTAAAATTTGATTTAAACAATTGTAGTTGGATGGAAATAATATTACATATTGAGGAAACATGGATGTGGATGATAAATATTCCCCCGTAAATTCTGAAGTATAAACAATCTCGGATAAAAATGAGATTGTGAGATTTTCCCTTACCTTAGGTCTGATTTGCTTCGTACATGTCTGAACCTCCTGTATAATGATTTAAATAATGTTATTGACTTATTCCATAATCTTACTCATTGTTATGATATCATATATGGTCATATTCTTAGCTTATTATTTGTAATATTTCATTGTTACTTGTTATTCGGGTGTTTATTGCTTTTTGTTCTAATGCGTGTTTTGTCGAATAAATTCTTATTCTTCTTTTTAGGTTATAGATACCTCATTTACAGAATTTTATTAGAGCAATATATATCATATTTATTCATTCAATTCATTTATATAATCATTATGTTATGAAGATCATGTAAAATGAGTCGCATCACATCGTGGAGACGGTAGGTCGTACGTACGCACGAACGATGATATCATTCCCATGATCGTGGAATTGTATTGAAGCGTATGTATACTATTTCAGAATAAATATCACTTTAAAATAATCATATATAGTTATTCTCTACACCATTATACCCATCCATGTAAGGTGGTGGTGGAAAATAGATTACACCATGACGTGGAGACGGTATTCCGTACGTACGCACGCGCAGTGATTTTGTTTTACATAGGATGGATAGATGGTGAAAAATGGTTGTTTCATACTTATAATAACATATCAGTATATTATTGATACTTATGTTATTACTTCATAATGAAACAACTAAATAATAAGAAGTAGAAGAAGAAATAAAGTTGAAAGAATCGGTAACGGACATTACCTCTTCTTTGAAGCGCCTCTTCTTAACCTCCTCTTAGGGTACTAAAGATGGTCTTTCAAGAATACCAGGACCTCTAGGATGTTTCTAAGGAAGTGGATAAGATAATTTGGCAGGGGTTGTCCATTTTTTAAGGCTCAATGTGGTGTGAGGAAGAGAGGGAGGAGGTTCCCTTTTATAAGGGAGGAGAGGGCACCTTTGGAAAAACTAAAAATATTATTTTATTATAAAGTCATATTCGGTTTTTAATAGCTCCAAATTGATTTATTTAGAAGATAAGGTGGGTATGTGTATCATTCCTCTCAACCAATGGATTTTAGACAAGTTTAGGTCATTATATTAACCTTATCTTTTAGTTTTAACTCTTAGTTAATTAGATTGACATTTACCATGTCACTTTGTATTTTTATATTATATAGTTAATAAACTTACCATATACATCCTAGCGACCCCCAAGTGGTCCATTAAAGATACACCTATCATGATATAAGTATCTTGGCCGAACCATAGATTTTTAGGAATATAATAACAATTAATAATATAATATTTTTTTTAAAAACTATTTTATGTCAATTTTGACACAATTTGGTAATTGATTTTTGTGAAAATTATAACAGCAGTATTAGTTCGAACAAAGTTAATTAAATCAATACTAATATGTCATATTAACATAGAAAATTATTTTAATTCATAAAAAAGTCTCAAATTACATTTATTTGAGTATTTATAACATAACTTATGTTAATATTTCATTAATAAGATAATTAGTACATCATCATTGTGTCATAAATAAATTAAATTATTTAATGTCTAAAAATTATAAATAAAATACCATTATGTAGTAAATTTTTTTATATTTATAATTAATATTTATAGTAGAATTTATCTTATGTATAACCCTATATTAAAAATGGTTTAGTTATTAAACATTGATTTTAACTATTTTAACTCTTCTTTAAATAAAATAATTTTAAACGTCCTAATCTAATCCAAGTGGACTTAAATTGTCATATTTTATTTATAAGGTTGTTTTTTGTCGAATTACACTAATGAAATATAATTAGGACATTTTTTAGGGTAATAATAATACCATTTGTACCCTTAATTACGCAATTTACCTTTAACCGTGGAAAAAAAGTAAAAAGTTACTATTCACCAAAAATTATTTTCATCTCATTGAACCACATTTTAGTCCTTGATATTAACTGTGTCTCTCTGATTTTTTAAATTCCACTCACATAAGTGGTTAAATTATATTTTATGTGAATTTACAAATTCTCCTAGGAGGCGAGTAAGTAACGGTGAAAAGTTTAATAAAATTATTATATATCTAAAATTATTATAAAATGACTCCAATTAATTAATTTGAACTTATACAGGTATTATGTATCAATTTTGACCTAAAATAAATTTAAATAAAATAAATAATTATTTAAATACAAAGTCGGGTTTTAAATAGTAACCCAATGTTTTCACTATTCATCAAAAATTGAAAGTTTTCAGAAAAATACCAAAATTTCACCCTAGGCTAATTTCGATATTCTGAATCCAAAAATGAAGTCCATTTTGAAAGATAAAATTTAAAAAATCTCAAAAAGTGGGTATTACTATTCATAACAGCTAGTTTTAATAGTATTTTAATAGCATATCATTGTTTATTGAAAATCGGTATTGCATACAACGCAAGCTATCGAGGAAGGCCACAATTGCGTGTAAAGAAAGCAAAGATAGTGTTGTGTGTAGTGAAAGATTCCTTTGATGATTTATATAACATAAAAACAAAATATTTCTCATAAAAAACTTGGGTGTTACAGTCTGCACCAAACAAAACAAGGTGCAGGCATAAACCAAGCAGGGGTGAATATAACGATACTCAGTAGGGACCCTGAGACCCTCAAGGTCTCACAAAATTCACAAAGGAGAAATCAAAAGGAATGAAATCAACTAACAAACATACTTAGGTATATGACCATACATATACCTAAGTTATCAAGTTTTCCTTTCTCAATCATTAGGAAACACATAGTCAAACTCAAAATCCCAAGCTCAACTGTTCCACAAAGGAAAGAGTACAACGAAGGTAAGTACCACACAAGTACACCACACAGAAGAATACAACCAAGGTATTACCACAAACAGAAAGTACCACACAAGTATGGACTCATCTCACACCAGGTATAACTTAGGTACAGTAGTAGATAAGATTAGCTATAACTACTAATTCATCTTACTCCGTTAAGAGGCAGACCCACGAAGGATCCTAAATCATCATCATACCCACAGAGGATCGTAGTACATCGTTAGACCCACACATGATCCTAGTAAATCGTCAGAGACACACATGATCCTAGTACATCGTCAAACCCACACATGATCCTAGTACATCATCAGTATGTCGTTAGACCCACACAGGATCCTAGTACATCGCCAGTACGTCGTCAGACGAACACAGGATCTTAGTACATTGTCAGTACGTCGTCAGACCCGCACAGGATCCTAGTACGTCGTCAGTACATCATCAGACCCGCACAGGATCCTAGTACATCTTCAGTACCTCGTCAGACCCACACAAGATCCTAGTACATCGTCATTCCCACACAGGATCCTAGTACATCGTCATTACATCGTCAGACCCACACAGGATCCTAGTACATCATCACAGCTAGCTACCAGGTTCCCTCACTAAGCCCGCTTGTCTCCAGGAGAGTCTGCTTCGCAACCTACTAGTCGATACTCCAACTGCAATTAAGTCCCAAGAATAAGTATCTCAAAGGTCCACAACTTCATAGGGGTCTCAACACAACATACAGTGCGTCAATCGGACACTCGGTCTGTAAGTTATTAGCCTTTTAGTCCCGAGAGCCTGGTTGGATTCGGGCTCGATCTAACCCGACCATACCCTCAACTTTATCCAAATCTTCAGTGGGGTATACCAAAGGGACCGTCTTGTTCTAAGGTTTCCAGTGTCATAGAAGTTTTGTCAAATGGACTATCAGTGCCAAAATAATGACCAAAAGAGCAGAAATGGGTTGGAGCTGGTCTGGGTCCAGTCCGACCCGGTCCGCTGGGTCCATCCTGGCCTGGTGGGTCAGGCCCGACCCGTGGTGGATGGCCCAGAACGCGTTGGGTAGCTCGTCGTGGAAACCCAGCTTGATCAGGGATAGCCACGTGGCAACGCGCGGGCCGCGATGCGGCGTGAGGGCCAGAGTGGGGCATGAAGGCCGAGGGGCGGCGCGGGGGCTGCGGTGTGGTGCGAGGGCTGCGGTGTGGCAGTCCGACATCCTCTCCACGCGGTGCGGTCACGTGCCACGCCTTCGCTTCGCGGCCGGCTTGTCCAGCCATGGTGACGGCTGTCATTCTCATTCCCCAATGGTGTTGGTTTCCATCCTCCTCCATTGCAAAAACACAACGATTAATCACAATAATTGCAGAGAGGTCGGGCCATATTTTTTGGGCTCGCACTCTTCGTGTTAGAGCGGTATCAATCAACTATAATTTCTTTTTGATTTATGAAGAATTTTCAAGAATGGGTTAGGGGGAAAACTCAAACAACCACCCTACCTTAAAGGTTCGTTGATGTTTACGTGAGAAATAATTTGAGGATGTCGACGTTCGCCGCGCCCTCCACATGCCTCCGATCCCGGGATCATTCTTCGATTCGTCTGATAATCTCTCTTCCATGGAGGTTGTTATTCGTTGGAGAGATGTTCCCAAATCTCGCCCATTCTCCTTAACCAAACCATATCCTCTCAAAGGAAATAGGTTCCAATATAATTTAAATTGGGAATATTAATTATGTTGGCACGTTGGCATAATTAAATTGGCTCAATTAATTGACTCAATTAGATGAAATTTGTTGGCATAGTTAAAGTTAGAGGGATTCCATGGGTTAAATCTTCATTAATGAGGGAGTTCAAGGGGTTTCTCCCATTAAGAGTGTTTAAGTGGTCCCCATGACTAGAATTTCAAAACAGGGGTTTTAGGCTCGGTGGTCCCCACCTCTATAACATACATGTGGGATGTTTTAGTTCAGGTGGTCCCCACCTTTATAACATCCACATGGGAGGATTCCACAAATAAAAAGGTTAAACATTTTTATTTTGTTTTATTCTCTCACAAAAAATACCAAAACTAACTTTCATCCTTGACCAACTTCCATCGAGGTGAAAGTCTCCTTAAGTGAATACTGGCGTTGCGAGTTCAACGATGTTCTCAGATTTTAATTCCGAGCAACGGATTAAAAGTAACAAAAACCCGCTCGCACGTTTACTAAACCTACATGAAAAAATGTTCAGAAATTCATTCCGGACACACCGGGCCTTGGAATTACACACCATAAATTTTCATGGGCTCGTAAAATTCCCATAGAATTCAAAAAAAAATTACATGGAATTTCTGTGTCTTTACAATTCCAATTATTTCTTTGACATCCTAATGATAACTGCTTCTCTATTCAATCAATCTATGAAGTAGGATTGTGATCAAGCACCTAAAACCAAAGCATCACTCTCTAGGAACTAGAAGATTGATTAATATAAGAGATAATATCTCACCATTGATTATTGAATAGTCATTATCATGAGAGATATCTCTTCTAATTACAATGAATCAACAAATATAAGAAATAAACTCATGTTGCCTAACTTTTTTCTCAATAAATAAATGAAATATTATAACTATTGCATTGAGTTATAAATATCATTTATATTTTTATCACATTATTGTAATATAGTAAATATATTACTTGATAAAACTTAATCTATTAACTCGACTCATCATTCTCACATATATTAAACGATCCTTGAATATTTTAAGCTAATATTTATTCAAATAATATATTTCATAATATTTAAATTCAACACCAATTATTCTTAACTGGAGTAATATTATTTTGTTTATTCCATGGGTGATTGTGTATCCATAGACAAAACTCGGACACCCATGGTGGGGCCCACCATGTCCATAAACTCATATTCACTAGAATATTGGAGAATTTTGAATACACTATTGTGTGTGACCCACTAGGATCTATTGTCGATAGAAGTGAATAATATTTATAGACCAATAGTGAAGTATAGAACCCCATAAAGGCCTGCAAAGAGATAAGGATATTCATAGCAATGAAAACCAACCTACACACACACTGTGTAACATAATCTCTTTGTATTTTGATATATCATAAAGTAAGACACACACCCATGTCATCGTCATTTTCTTGATTTATTACTTATTGATCTAAATGGATGAATTTTTCTTGGACTACAATGTATATGGATTTATCAAAGTACCACCATCATGATAAACCAGGCCAGATATATTTCACTTCCTTATCCTAAAAGTCAAAAATCCTTTCTTGTCCATTCAACCAATGTCATGCCACCAAGGACACACCCATCACAAGATACCTCACCATAATTTCATTGTCATTGTTTTTTCATTTCATCAAATTAAATGATCATATAGAACAAAACGATAATGATCTCAAGTCAGTAGACCGATACACATGTATACAGATAGGAACATCCAATAACACCCAAAACATGTCCATCCTTAAAATCTCACTAATAGAGAACACTAAGTGTGAACATCATGAGAATAAGTCTCAATGATTCTGGTCCCCTAACACCTGATAGTCAAACATATACTATTTCCATTCAGTAAGATTTATCTAGACCATAGTATATATATTTAAGATTAATTTCATAGTATCACTAGGTTATCATTGTAGACTTCTATCTACTACAACCATTGGAAACAAAAATTAATCTATAGAAATTACCATTAAATAGTTATAAATATATAAACTATAATGGTATGTATACATCATGTATAACTAAATGTATACATGATATGGTAAAAAAATATATTGTTCAATTTGGTTCTAGGGAACCCACTATTAAAACACTCTTACTTACAATAGAGACAACCTGATAACCATACTTGTTAGCTATCGCGTGATTAATAACTTGTTTTTGCTGATTCGAGAAATTAGTTTCTAGCACTTCCATGATTACACCGCGCAGATGTTATGCTATATACGACCTCATCTCCTTGAGTAAAACTTCTTAAGAGATGGTATCCCTGAGTACATCCCTTTTTTCAACTATAACAACTTGACTTATTGGTTAATAAGAATGTAATAATTTAAATTATGATAATACTTTACTTACTAGTTTAAATTCCGATAAATAGAAAAAAATCATTTCATTTAACTACTTCTTAGCTACCACATAAGCAACAATGTACTTAGTATTAATATGTATAGATAACACTGTATTTTATGATCTTTTATCACTCATCACCTTATACTAAATGTGACAATATATAAAATTGGTCCAAAGGAAGACTAGTATGTGTCCCCTCAAAACTAATATCCTTCCTTCTCCTCTTAATAGATACAAATGTTGTATACTTTCTCAAGTATAAATGGGTAGTTTTGACTGCTTCTCTTGCATTTCTCATAGATATAAATGATATATTCCTACTATAAATCATATCTTGTAAATATAAATTCATGTACATATCACAACATACATGATTTATCCATTAAAATGGAATATAGAATTCAACCCACCACATTAATCTCCTCCAATGTGTTGAACAAGTCAGCCTTGATAAATACATGACTTGTGACACTAGTTACAATTCTAACTAGAATTTTTTGAACTTGTATTTTTAATATCATATCACTATATGTATGATTGACTAGGTCCCATCAACTATTACATCTACCTCAACAAATCATATTCTCTAGAACATATGATACTAATTTAATTCAATCATTAAATAATTACTTTCATCCTGGTATTTACTTACTGTAATACTAATATTTTCTTTCCAAATGTTTCCAAAAATATTTTACTTGGAAAATAATGTTTCTTCGGCTAACCACTAGTAGACACGTAGAAAACATTCAATCGAAATGAATATTCTATGACCTAGTTTCTTACTTCAACCATAAACAACATTTCAGCACCATAAAACCGTTTTTATAATTCTATGATGTGATCATCCCTTTTTAGTTGGGTCATATAGACACCTTCCATGATTGGTGGTCATGAAATACAATTCTCAATTTAATGATTATATAAATTAGTAATGAAAAGTAAAATTATAATATATTTATGAATAAACACTTGGTATAACCAATTGAGCGTTACTGGTACCACACATATACCATCTTTCTATACTCTCATTGAATACCCACTGTGGTATTCAAAATAATAATCCCCTTTTCACTTTGATACATGTAATCAACTATTTAATTTTAATTGATCTTCTCAATCTTATCTAATTTCTTTATACTACTTACTTGTAGAAATTATTATTCTCACTGAATAATGTATCACTAGTTGTGGTGAATATTAAAACCATCCCCATGGTTCTATCCTTCATACATAGTATGTGTCTCTAGAACATTCCTTTTCTATATTCCCATGTGGAACTCATTCTTATGACAACTATTTGGTCTCCTCATGCATTGACTAAGAACAAGTCAATATGGATCCCATTATAATAAATAGAGATGTGCACCCTTATATAGAAATAATGACTATCACTTGACTATTTCTTTTATATCTAAGGTATTTCTATAATATCCTAAGAAACTTTTAATATATTTACTTTAGATTCACAATGTGTTTTAATTGATGAAAGTTTGTTTATATATTAACAATCTCTTTGAATATATACATATATCATATAAAATAATCGATTTTAATGATACTATAACTCATACGATATCCATTTTTCATTATAGTCAGCATATAGTTATGGGATAATTCCATTATTTTAGAAGCATGTCATGAAATATAATGGTATTTTTTGCATGTTGGAACATTGATACTACTTACTTCACGACTCTGATGTAAAAATGTGCATTTAGGAATCGATCCACTTTACATTTTGTTTATCAATTTTAAACATGTAATACTTCATCATTGATCCTACTAATTAATATCAATGCGATGATATAGAAAAGGTAATGTGAGTTTAGGAATTACTCCACACTACACTATATTGACCGATGATTGCTTGTCCAAGATAGTTTTTGGCATATCAACCCGAAGAAACTCATATCTTCTAAAAATGAATATATCATAATTCACTTTCATATTCCTTAACGTCTTAATGGATTAAAGTGAATTATATTTTCCAATATCTTACTATTGGAATTGTTCATGTTCACTTGTTGAACTAACTCCAAAATCCTTGTGGATTAAATTTATTTATAATGGTTTCTTTGTCCAAAACTATGTATATACATTGATAATACATAAGATTCTTTGATTTTAGGAGTATAAATACCATACTAGGTATATCCTTGATGTGCAATTTTAGTTTTTCTTGACAGATATTGTCTTTCCACAACTCGGTAAATAATTCTTACAATTTATATTCATCAGATATTTCCAATGATCCATGTATTACTAAACAATTGGTTGAGTATGATACACTCCAAAAAAACATTCAATCCTAAAATTGGAATAATATCTTTTTATTTCCAGTAGACACATGAGATAAAAAAAATTTATACAAAATAAAAATTTTATAAGAATCGTTCACTTTGAAATATAGAAGTCGTGTGATTCTCACTACTGACTTAGGAATCACCCTTTCTAAGCTAATTTTAGGATACACCATTATTTTAATAACATTTATATACTTACATGGTTAATATATTTTAATAAAAATATATGAAAGGATTATTTCATTTTATACCCAGAATTAAGAATGAAACATGACTTTTATGTGATGAATATACCTGAATAATATGCAATGAATTGATTGTTTAATTCAGATTATTGAGATTAAACTTCCATAGTAATTATTTCTTCTTATGAAATGAAAATAAACTTCTTTTTGAATCCAACCTCAACACAATAAATTTCGTTGAGAATTTTCTTTTTGAGTTCATTTACATTGGCCTTTTCACCTTGTATTTCATTTTTTCTCCAAAATAACTAAAGATTAATTTTTCATTAATATTCTTATTTACTTGGAGATCCTTATATAAAAAGTTAATGAAGAGTTTACTCAATACTTTTCAATTTGTAACCTAAAAATATACTTAAGTAAATGGGTAAAAAATACAAGATAAATGGATGCATTAAAAGATCATGATCTATATTTCATTTTATACATGTCTTGTGTAATCATCACCTTATTCTTTTCTTGATCCACTTTATCCTTGAAAATTACTTAGAGATAAGACTATATGTTATATCGCCCAATTTTATGATGTACTGACTACAAATGACATCATAGGTTGATGATATCATAATGACATAACCATAATATTCTTTCCTGTGATCAATTTTACACCCTCACTTTCTGAGGTGTCTTAATATGTATTGGGGACACTAGACCCTTGCAGTTCCCATACCAGAAAATTGTGTGAAGCACTAATACTATACTTGAAAACTCATGTCGGGTTAAACATTTACGATTTCCATTATTTAACACAGTATTTCTTCTGGTATAAATTTTATTTTTCTAAAAAATATAATTATACCATATTAGTACTTTTCCTATTGATTAACAATTTATACATTTTGATTAATTAATTTAATTATTAAATGTATCCCACTCTTTTATCAAATTCTAGGAACCCTATGTACTAGAATTGGAAGACTATGCTGGTTGATTATTCTATTAGCAATGATCCCTTATCCTCCCCTTATAGTCTAAAATCATTGGCTATGCCACTACTCAAAGAGTTCAAGGTAGGCATTTGGCTGGCCAAGATCATTAACTCACAATTCCATGATTTGTTGAGTGATGTCCCAGCTTATAAATTCAAAACATTATCTAATCAATGCAAGACGATAAAATGATAGAAAGTTATATTTGGATAATCCTTACTACCACTATAGTTATGTCAACTCACCACTCTCATAAATACTCCATGGTTGTAAGAGGAACCCTCGTCTTTGGTGGGCAAGCACCCTGGAAATCATGTTTTGTCCAAATTTGAATGATAGAAGGTGGTTATGACTTAATATTTATTTTACTGGTTTTATGTGACTAATGGAAATAATTTTCTATTTGATAAAAATTTTCTGTGTGATCACACTCACACCATACTATTAGATAAATAGAATAATATTCATCACATCACATTTTAATTTTATATGTGCATGCTTGTTTATTATTATATGTGATTGTGCCTAAACTACACATTCAAAAAATAATAAACTATGAAAAACTAAAATGATGACATGATCATGCACCAAAACTAATGGATAATCGATTGAGGGAACAATGAATCAAGCAAGACCTTAGGGGTGATACCTTGATTCACGTCACTTACGACTCGAGTTGCATCACCTGCACATCCAATGCATCAAACTCTTATCTAGTGAATTTCCATAACTCGACATGAAATGCATCACTGATCGTCTTGGTCATCACATAAAAATACTTGAACGAAGGCATGGTGGCTTGGTATTATAAATTACAACTCTAAATTAGAAACACATTTCCTTATACATATTACAAAAAAGATGACTTGAAGCTCTCAAAATATTAAACTAATTATTAAAAAAATAATTCAATAAATATATAAACTAAATAATCACCATACATTCATTGGTCCATATTAGAATGATGATTAATCTTATATGTATTAAACTCATGTATTAAAATAAATTCAGAAGTAATGTAAAAATTCATTAAATTACACTCGAGGGCGTTTTATTTAATTAAATTTCACACTTATTTTAATTCAATATTTTATATCATTCGGACCGAAAAATAATTTTACTTTAAAACAAAAAGTTTAATTAATTAATTAATTTAATTTAACACCAAAATTATTTTAACTCAACTCAAAAAATTAACATTATGTTTTTTAGAACAAATATTGACTTTGTGAAAATACATCTGCCCCACTAGTTTTTTCATGTTTATTTTTATATAAATTAATTTCTAACATCTCATTTAAAAATTCATCTTTTTTTAGAGATTTCAAAACCCTAGTTTTAGGGTGAACAAAAAAAATTAATAAAACAGTTATTTATTTATATAATTTTTAAAAATTATTCCACAATCTAGTGTTATTAGCAACCTCTGACCATTACAAACTAGATGAAAAACTCAGGTGCACCTGAATCTATTTTTTCAAATAGCTTGAGGTATATTAATCACATTTGAATATATATATATATATATGTGTGTGTGTGTGTGTGTGTGTGTGTGTGTGTGTGTGTTTTTCTTTGAAAAATAATACCTATAGAAAATTATTTGAATCTGCATTAAAACTTTGGATGGATATAATTTTTCCATCTGATGATGGATTTACTCACGATCTATGGAGTTAGGACAAAAAAATGCCCTCTTTTAAAATTATTGAAAATTTAATTTTTTTTCTTAGATTAAAATCATTGCACAAAGAATAGATTCCAATTAAAGGTATTAGGCACATAGAAGAAGGCCAAAATGGGATTTTAAACTTTTTCCTCCGATGATTGAAATAATCTTGTCATCGTTAGTGAAGCATCATTTGATTACTTCTCAACAATCTCGCATATTGAATTTTAAGCACAAAAAATGAAACCATAAATACATGGTTATATTCGAATTCATTCTCAACATCTTCTCATTACTGGTGATAATTTCTCGAAGTATTAGAAGTCGAGTTCCTCTAGATCATCCATATGTGCTTTGAAATCACACAGAAATTTCAATTTTCAGAATCTGGGTGCTAGAATGGAGTTCTGGTGATGCCTTCGATGTCCTAATGATCACGGTTGTTCTGTTCCATCAATCTATAAAGAAGAACTACAATTGAGTTCCTAGAACTAGAGCATATCTCTCTAGGAATCAAAAGAGTGAGGATAGAGATGCTCTGACCATTAAGTATTGAATATTGATTATCATGATATCTCTCTCCTCTATTTATAGTAAATCAAAAAATATCTGAAAGAAACTCCCATTACCCGAATCTTTATTTCTCACTGAATAATTGACATATTATGACTATTGTACTGAGTCATAAATATTATTTATATTTTTATCAATTTATTTTAATATATTATATATAATACGTCATAAAACCCAATCCATTAACTCAAATAATCATTTCCACAAATATTAAATGAATTTTGAATATTTTAAACTAATATTCATTCAAATAATATATTTCATAACAAATAAATTCAAAACCAATTATTTTTAACTTGAATAATATGAATTTATTTATTCCTTTTGTGATCTTATATCCTTGGATAAAACCTGAACCCCAATGGTGGGGCCCACCACATCCAAACACACATATTCACCAGAATAATGAAAACATTTGAATATGCTATTGAGTGTGACCCTCTAAGACCTTATCTCTTTAGTAGTGAATAATATTCACAGACCAAGAGTGGAGTCTAGAAACCCATCAAGTCCCCTAAAGAGATAAGGATAGTCATAAAAATGACAACCAACCTATAAATATGTACTGTATAATTTAATATTTTTGTATTTAGATATCTTATAATGAAGAACACACACCAGTGTCATCATCCTTTTCTTGATTTATTATTTTTTGATCTAATTGGATGGATTTACCTTGAAATACCATGACCATGGATTTTTCAAGGTACTACCATCCAGATCATCCAGGCCTAAGATATTTTATTTCCATTACCTATAGGTGAAAAATCATTTCTTGACCATTCAACCAATGTCGTGCCACCAAGGATGCACCCAATATAAGATACCTCTCCAGGATTTCATTATTTTGGGGTTTTCCATTCATCAAAGTACATGGTCAAATGGAACACACTGAAAATGATCTCATGTTAGGAGACCAATACCCATCTCCATGGATAGGAATATCCAACGACACCCAAAACATGTGGTGGTCCTATTGGCAGGTTTGTCCTGATAATATCACTACTTGAGATCACCTTGCCAAAACCTCATGTAAATAAGATTCAATGCTTGTGATCCCCCATCACCTGATAGTCAAAAATTTATTATTACCAAGTAGTAATATGTATTGAGACCATAGGACATATATTAAAGATTAATGTCATAGTATCTCAAGGTTCTCATTATTTCCTTGGATTTGCTATAACATTTTTATACAACAATTAATCTATGGAAATTGCCATTAAATAGTGGGTGAAGAAATATCTACACTATAATAGTAAGTATGCATCATTTATATCTAACTTTATACATGATATAGTAATTAAAAGTACTGTTCAAGTAGGGTCTATGGAACCCACTATTACAACAATGAAAATATAAGGGGGGCATTGTCATGTTGAAACACAAAGGGAAATGAAAAATATGTGAAAAAGGGGCTATAAGGATGATGGTGCACAAAGTATAAAGGTCGTAATGATTAGACCTGAAGGGATGCGAGTAATTTGAGGATGATTGGGTGGGGAAAAGGAGTTAAATACAATGTAAAGGAGGATCTAAAAAGTCCATGAACTGCACATAGAAATCATGAAACTAGTTTCACACTATTTATGGTCATGGGGATTTTACTAGGGGGATGATCCAAAATAGATTAGCACCAAGGAAAGGCCCAAGATATTGGATCCAGACATCCCTACACATCCTACTAGACATGGGAATCAACCATATATAGTTCTAGAACATGTAAAGGTAGGAGAAAATTCTGGTAAGGTGGAATCCTCTTTGGTGAGGACCCTGCATCATCTCATATCTATGTAATGTGACATCTTATGTTCATTTAATTGGGTAAAGATACAATTTAACATTATGTGCTGAGGATGTTCATTTAGGTAATTCCATATTTATCAAACTATGAATCCCATGTTTATATGGGGTAAGAATTATAATTTAATGTAATGTGTTGATGATATATATAGGATTACACATTAAGCTTCCAGTTCTTTTCTTCCCCATCTCAGGTCAAAAAGGTATCTTGATTCACTAGTGAGCCAAGGAATTTCATTAGGTCTTGAACCTATAGATAAAGATCAGAATGGAATTTATGGGGTGATATATCTATGATTAATTGGTATGTTGTAATCATTATCCCAACCTTTGGAGGGGGTGTAATGGGTTTGCAGTTGGGACAAAATAAAAGAGGTATAGGAATCACTACATATCCCATGAAATTTAGAATCAATCCATATAAAGTAATGAATTGTTGTTTGGTGGGAGACCAAAACTAAATTTTGGGAGATATAATGACAATGGTACTTATGTTTTACTATTTATTCATCATAAAATATGATGATGACTACCCAGTTTGAGGCCATGCATCTAGGACTGAGGGAAAGTTTGAAAATAGTTTAATTTCATGATTATTGGATTAGGAATTTTTTTAGAATGTTTTCATTTCAGTAAATTGGTAAAATAAGATGTGAAAATAAAGATATGAAAGCCCACATTCTATATGAATACACTATAATAATATGTACACCATTTAATTTCATAATTCTTAGACCACAAGTGTGGAAAAAGGAAAAAAATAAACTTTAGTGAACATAATTCCACTTCAGGGGGAATGGTTTATGATGATTTGGTGACCAAGACCAAAGATAGGGGGTCTAGGAATTACTATGTATCCCATGAAATTGGGAATCAATCCATATGTAGTTATGTAATATGGCATGGTTAAAGACTAGTGAAAGAAGGTTAGAGTCCTCTGTGGAATGGAAATTAAATAAAATCATAATTGTGATATGAGGATTCCTATGTTAATTGAATAGGGTAAGACTACAATTAAACATCATATGATGAAGACGTTGGGATTTTTAATTTAACATCATACAACTCTGAATATGGCTGATACTACTTTAAGTTCATGGAGATGAGAATGAAGGGCATTGAAAATAGTTTAAGGTCATACTTCTCAGACTAGATGGACTATAAATTCTTTAATTTCATAATTCTTGGACCATATGTTCTCATGCTAGTTTTTGTTCGTAGTTCTCATACATGTGTTGCTGCAATTTAAGGTCACATATCATTGACCATAATGTTCATTCAAAGTAGTTATTTAGAAAATTAGTGTTGTTGTTAAATGTTATATCTTCTCCATCCATGGTTTTTAAAGAGTATACTTCATTAAAATAGAACTTATGGATAATGTAAGGGGCCTATAATTTGGGATCCAACTTTGGAAACTTTCTTATGAGTATCATTCGCATTATGAGATCAAGTACTGTGTCACCCTAGAAGAAAGAGTGTATTTAACCTTCTTTTTGAATGTTCTCACTATCATGGTCTAGTTCCTCTCAATGATATGTATGAAATTAAGCATATTTTACTCAAGGGCTTCCAAATCAACCAAATGGACTTCTTTCATTATGTCTAGAATCTTTTGGTTATAAATATCAATTCAAAGAGACAAAAAATGAATGTAAATGTGAAATATTTCCATTTTCCTATATATTAAAGAGCACGGGGGTTACCTGGGTGGAATTTCTAGCTATCATCTGATATGCCCAAAGAGAATTAGGGAGTTTTTAATACAAAACATTTTTATTCCGGGCCACCATTTTTGGAAAGATGTTTGATAAGAAATTGTTAAATGCATCAATATACACATTTTCTAGTGAATGGTGGTAAAATATACGATTATATCAGATGTTGTAATTGGTGTGAAATTTATTCAACTTGGAATCCGGAAATTCGATGTCATTGTTTGTAAGAATAGTTTGAGGCACTCCAAACTGATAGATGATGTGGGATCTCACAAACTCAATCATGGAATGGGTTTTGAATTTTATTAGGGGAACTACTTCATCTCATTTGAAAAATAAGTATATTGTGGTTAAAATGAACCTTCAATATCAAGTTGTCATCAGCGGGTAGGGTCCCGAAATGTTGAGTCCCCACAATGTAAAGGGCCAATAATATTTGGTGGTGTAGAGAAGCTTAGTTAGTTGATGTACAAAGTAATCATGGATCTAAAATTCATGAAACCTCTTAGAAAACTCAATGTATTCATGAACCATAGTGGGAAAAAAGTTTCACAACCATTGAACTTGATGGTAGAGCATTAATCCTTCTTGATGGGAACCACATGATTCCATATGGACCTCCTATATGACCTAATGTTTCTCATCTCATGGGTTTTCAAATAATGTCACAAATTTTCACTATTATAACCAATGTGAGGTAACTATTCTCAATAAAAGAGTATCTTATATCCATGTTGAGGAGCATGCAGATGATATAGTATATGCTATTTTCTCTTCCTTTGTTTTTTATCTTGGATAGAATTGAATTGGGGGATAATTGCAAGATTTCACATAAATGACCAAAGGTTTTTCTGTGATGGGAGACATTAGAATTATAGGCTATACAAATTACCTCTTAATATCCTTAATCAATGTATGGTGGTCATCATCCCTGTGGTAAATGATTCCTTTTCTTGTGATCTCCATGAAGGGAATACTTTTACTGGTAAAATTTTTAATAAAATAGCATATATAGGCTAAGTGGACTTGGAGAACCCACAAATATTAGATATTTTTTAGGGGGAAATTTGATTGTTAGAATTATTTTTATCTTGGTCAATATCAATTCCTTTGTAACATATGACAACACTAAGAAATATTCTCGTGGTAATCCCAAATTTACACTTTAAGGGGTTCATATTTCAGTGTTTGGATTGGAGGAAGCTGAACACTTCTCAAGATCTATGAATTGGTCCTCATGCCGCTATGATTTGACCACTGAATAATCCACACGAAACTCAACCAAAATCTAGAGAATTGTATTAATGATGTACTTCATGGCCCCATGGTAAGTGGATCCAGTGTCTTCAAGATGAAAGGAATCATCTAGTAGTAGAAAGATAATTGGGGCACCCTAAAGGTGGGGTAATCCCCATCTTTAGAGGCTATAAATATTTGATTATACCTAGAGTATCTATCTAGGAAGGATAGGTACTGGAACAAGAATATAGTATCAATAAACTAATATATCCCCATAAGGGGAAAATCTCCCTCTAGATAATGGTAGTTGAGGTCTCAGAAGTCATTGCAGACTCTAATCTTCCCATTAATCTTCTATATTATTATAATACTTGATATCCACCTAGGGTTCTATACCTCCTAGAAAAGATATATTTTATAATTTTTCTAAGCTCAGCCTCAACCATAGTGTTCTGATAGGGGTTCATCTTTTGGTGAGTCTATTTGAACCCATGATGGTCCACTGGTAGGCCAAGGTGATGAACATAACCTTGAGGGCCTAACCATGTAATCTCCTCATAGATCTAGGAGAAAAAAACATTGTGGTATTATAAGAAGAACCCACACTACTTCTTATTCTCTGGGTACAAGGATGTGATGATTAGTTTTGGACTCATATCTTCCTTAGTACCAAGGTTCACCTTCGTTATCTCATCAACAATGGTAGATATACCCTCTTCAAATGTAGGAATTCCATATTCTATATTCTCTCTATTATCTATGACAGGGGAATTGGGGGAAGAAAGACTCTTTTGGGATAGTTAGACTAGGGGAGTACTAGTGTCCTCTTGGGTAGATAGAGAAACCTCAATGATGGATTCCATTTATGTGGAGACTATGTAGACAAAAGCTACGTAACTATTTCTATTTTCTTTTTAGATGTGAGTCCTACTCTTGATATCAAAGAAATGGTGATGGTTATACCTTTGTCTATACACCCCTACTTGGTAGAACATATGATAATGTTTTGGATTGGTGTCCATGGGGTGAACTTCTCATTACATCAGAGGAGTATGGTATTCTGGTTTCATTTATTCCTATACTTTGTTGGAGCACAAGGTAATTTTTTAGAACTCATTTTTCTTAGAGAACATGAAACACCCATAGTTCTAGTGGAATGAGATATAATAATTGAATTAGGTGAAAATGATGTCTTTCAAGTATACCCATGGATTATATAAAATGGTTTCAAGATTTTTAGGGGCATTGATGTGATCGACCCCATCGGTCTAGACCTACATTCATTCCCTTATGTAGTAACCATCATACAAATATTGGGACTTGAAAGAGTTAGATGGGGACTCATTGCTATGGAGTATCCCTACTTGAAAATCAGGGGAGTAATTTAGGAATTGGTGGTACAAAGAGGGGACCACTTCATTCAAATAAAGCATAGTACTTCCCAATAATCATTTTAGGTAGTATCTTGTGAGACTACCCTAAACACATTTCGTGATACTAGGCCATTGAATTGAGTCTTTAGTCAATTTTTGACACATGTTTTGTTCTCACTTTTACCATTACTTAGAATTTTTAGGTTGGAGGGAGTCATATCTTCTTTTATAAGTCCTAGTTTATAGAGAATTTACATCGAGATAAGGTTGATTCCCTAACTTTTATCCACTAGGAAGTGATGTATTTCCATTCCATCGAACTCAAATGTGATATATACATGGAATATGTGCATCTGAATAGTGAAACCCACATCTTCTCTAAAAAATGAGATGATGACCTAATGTTCCCCTTGCTCTTCCTCTTTTGTGTTGTAGTCTTTACCAGTTGCTACCTCAGTCTCAAAATGAAGTGTAATTTTTAGGTCTTTGATAAGGCCTCACACATTTCATTTAATAGGGTGTGTTATTAGAAAATCAAGAGCCTCATGGGTATTCTAGTAAGGTGATTTATCACATCATACTTCTATGACATGGGCATATTTTTTCCTACCAAGAGTCATTCATTAATAGGGGAATAAAATATTCTATTGGCTGACGCACCATGTCATGGATAAGACTGGTGATATTCTATTACGGGTTAGCCTGTATGCTCTAAAAAACTAATGGTTGGGAGATAGTTTACTGAGGTCGGGCCCTGACTAGATGTGGTTGATCGCTATACATTTGTGGCTAATCTCGACAGTAAACCAATATAGATGGTGGTGGAGGGATACCAATAAAATTAAACTGATATAACTATTTATGTTGAACCCTATGTGGGAATTAATACCTAGTTTCAGTAGTATTAATATCCATGATTGAAGAACCAACCTAACCATTTTGATGAATTTCATGTCCCCTACCTCTCCTCCATCAACGTCGGCCAAAGGTGACTAAGGGGTTCACATGACATTGCTCATTGTTGGGCATCATGAAATTGTCCAATAATTCAATAACATTCATGGAGGTGTATTATTGCTCCAAATTTTTGAAATAGACAAGGTTTGGATGTAACCTGGGCATATCTCTCAACTCGAGAGGCATGCAGTAACTAAGGGTGAAGACTTGTTTTTTCATTGATGGGGGACATTTATTTCCCTTATTCCATTGACGTCTATTCTTCTAAGACATGGGAGGCTATGACATAGATGTGGAGGCAATGGTTAGAGGAGGTATGAAAATCACGTGATCTTTTTTATTCATCAAGTGGTCAAGGATGATACCATGTGTGTGAGAAACTATCTTATGAGACCACGAATCATCTTACTTCTATATTCTACATCTTGGAGCCTATTTCCACTCAAACAGGCTTTCACTCTCTTGATCTAATCTAGAAGAGACATGTTTCATCTATTTCGGGATTCCAAAAATTCTGAATAATCTTTGATATACTTATTACTAGAGCCAATATTTGAAAACAAAACATTCTATGATGGTATGGCCAAGGATTCTGTGATATGAACAGTGATTGACACTGCCACTGAGTTCAGACTCTAGGGATCTCTGGAATTATAGATAATTCAGGATTTTATTTTCTAGTGTGTAGAATAAATATACCGAGACCTGCACATACCTGAAGGAAAAGGTCGTATTCTTCCTTTCTTTAAAAGGAACCCTAGGATACTATCTCTGATAGAGGGATAGAGCCACATTCACTCATCATGGTGGTTTTTCTTGTCAAGGTTGTTCCTGGAGGGGCTTCGTCTAGAAAGGATGTTCCTTACGGGACTACACTTGGTGAGGATCATCTGGAAAAGGGGTCAGTCGGTGAACTAGATTAGGAGCCTCTACATACATAAATCCAACTATATCTGCTATTATGGGCCTTAATGTGGGTTCTATAAGGGAAAAAATGCACAGTCATTATTTTGTCTGCAACAAGGATTCTTCTAGATGATGATTTTTTTGAAGAACTCATGAAATCTCTTTTGGTAGTTTTGGAGATGAGGGTAGGAACCATATCGTTTATAAAATTCTCTATGAAAATCATTTCTAACTTTCCTTGATAATGTTGAATGTAGAGAGAATATGAGATTCCCTTATATCGGGTGACAAGGTCGTCAACTCGCACATTGGGAATCTATTTTCATTTTAAGATTTTAATGATAATTATATTTAATGAGGTGGATCTAAATTTTCATAAGAACTATATATTGTGTTCCCACCAACTAGAAATGGAACCTATGGATAAATGAATACACCAGATTAATGTAGTTCCTTCCGATATCTGGATAAATAATCAGAGTTTGGGGGATTCCTACAGTTCTAGAGTCCCCAAAATTGGACCACACCTCGAGGAAAAGTGAGCTAGATGCTATAGTGGATCACCCATACCATTAAAATGGGTGAAAATGGGATTACCAATTTTTTGGGGAGCTCAAACATGGTACACCCATGTTGGGTATAGATTTCCTTCATGCATAATTTCCACTTATCACCTCTTCAGAGCATTAATATGGGAAATGAGAGAAGTTATCATCTCATCTTGATTAGGATTTGTGGTCACCAATTATTTGAAAGGCTTATAGATTTTGGGAGTGACATTGTCTTGATATTGAGTTGGTTAACCATTTTACTTAGATTGGGTGGATGAATCATATCCCAATCATTTTTTTTATAACCCAACTATTTCCCTAACTGGTTTCATGGGTCCACTGAGTTCAAATATGGGCACCAAGATGAGGAGAACTGTGTTCCCCACTAGAGGAGAGATGGGGTCCCTTCTGAAATTTTTAGGTCCTGAGTGTGTCTCAAAAGTAAGTTTAGTAGTGAGATTCTTATAATACATAAGATACTCATGAAAGGTGGCAATCCTATGGTTCAAATAAACTTTTGAAGAAAACATGGATGGGTCAATAAACTGAACATGCATGTTGACATTGTGAATGTATCTACGAGAAAGCTGAAACGACTCATTAAGGGGAGGGATATTGATACCTATTTCCTATCTCCATTGATGAGTATAGGTGTCTATCAGAGGGTCTTCATTGTACTATGTCACCCCTTGAGTCAGGTTTTACCTTTCATGCCCTACGTCAGTGGTCTTGTTTTTCTGATCCTCTAGTGGGTTGATGTTGATGAAATTATCTATGGTGGAAGTCATAGAAGAACCTTCATCATCAGCAGATGTTCCATATTGATGGCCTCATCATAGGTACATGATAGATCTGAAATAAAGGGTGGAATATTGTCCATAACCTCTATACTACATGTGTTGAGACACCTCTTTCATGACCCAATGGAGCATGGTGAGGCTCCAAATAAAGGTTTTTTGGAGATTCTAGCGGTAGAGATACAATTAAAGGTACTAAGCTACTAGGAGCGCTACAATATAAACACCCTTTTAATATTGGTGAATGAAAATGAGGTAATTGTGGAATCTTTAGTAGGCCTGCTAATAGTCCCGATGGCAGTGGAATGTTGACTATACATTATGGTAGAAATAAAATGCCTGGTACTCAGTGAGGGACTACAGGATAATGAAATCCGAATATGTAGGTGTCCAAAACATGTTTGATAGCTGGTAGATAGACAAGTGTATCCAAAAGACCCCTTTTTCATTAAAAAAGGGTTGGACATTCTTCTATTTATCCGAAGAACCAATTAGAAAAGGCTGAGATATTGGTAGTATAATCGACATAAATCTGCTTTTCTACTGATTTACTTGAAGAGGGGGTGCTATGCAGGTCAAACATACATAACATGCTGAAATATATCTATGAAGATGATCCAAAAACAAGATCATACACATCTAAAATGAGGGTTTTTTACTTCCTCCTCATGTGTGATGGAATCATAATCCATATGAGTCTCAAAAGAGTGCTCTATATAATATTAAGGTCTTCAACCTGGATCCTGAAATCTCTCCAACTTCTACTATGGAGGTGATGAAGAGGTAAATTGATAGAGATGGAGATGGTTTCACTATAAGCCCTTATAGGGAGTATAGAACATCCTACACCTACATGTATATGTAGTGGGATTTTTTGATCTTATGGACCTAAAATTATAGGTTTGTAAGATTCAATATATGGGCTTATTCCCTTATCGAGTCACCTGTCTCTTTAGATTTTGAGAGGTCAATGATGACATGACACATACTAGGGTCCTACCACTAATGGTGCAGGACTGCTTCAAGCATAATAAATTGAGTGTCTCTTGGGATCCCCCATGGGTCTTATGACCTACATTGTGGGATCAAACCCACAACGGGTGGTTTACCTCCTTCCCTAGGATGGTTCATCAGAGCAGGGCATGTTTTCAAAATGAGGAGGACCTCTATGCTGATTGGCGGTAGTTCTGTAGGAACTATACATTAGTACTACTAAACATGATATATTCCATAAAGGAAACTAATAACACAAAAAACATAGGGATTTATCTTGGCCTTTCTTGGAGGTTTTTGGGATCTCGATCCCAGGCTATGAAAGATAGATCCTCATTAAGTAGTTACGGTGATTTGGTGGGATGAATCGACAGTGGCGAGGGAAACTAGAACTATAAAAGATTCCTCATATGGGTAAATGTACGAGGTCTTCCCCTAACATTATCATTGGGTGTTCTAGACCAGTTCCAATGGAGGAGGTATCAATTCACCCTTCTCATCGTCCTATTGGACTATCCAGTATTGGTAATAAACATCCTAGTGGGAGCCCTCTTAGGTATCTCCCGAGTGGTGGATGTGATGGGTACAACTCGAACATACCCTACCACCTCAGAACAGGGGAGTGAGCTATTAGATCTCTCAAGGGAGAGTCTCCTTAAGTGGGTTTCCATTATAAAAGGGGGAAATTTATCCCTGCTTGACCCTCCGGGTGGCTGTTTTATTATGGTTTTTATGCATTGAGATCATGGGGAGCTATATCCCAAGTGGGGATGACCCCTTCTCATTCATGTCAATGAACAAGTGTGTTGATCAACCTAATATGGATAATCATAGAGGGTGATATACGGCATGGGAATCCCTTATATTAAGCAACAATGGATATCATGGTAGTAATATCGTTTTCCAAGACTACCACACCAACATTTTCCTATCCCCTGTGCCAGTTGGTTTTAGGTCATCGATCTCAACTAGATTGACTACTATAAATTACATGGAATTAGTCTTTAGTAAAGACACATTGAAATTGATTCCCAAGGACCCAAAACCATCCATTCTTTCTATAAATGAGGAGGGATCCATGTTGATGATGTTACAGACTATGGATGTTCAACATTAGCTAACACAAGTCATAGAAGAGTTTCATGTCGGGCCCACTACTTTCCTAGTTAGACCTTGCACTGAAGATATAGATTTGGTGACATGAAAACTTTATGCTACCCCAAAGTTACAATTTCCCATAATTTAAGAACAATTTTTTCTATTCAGGTTTACTAATTTTTTTTCTGATTCTTTTCTAGCCAGGGATGCACACCAACTCTCCATTTGGAAATTATGCGCTTTGTTTGTTTCCCCACATTCCAACATTAAAAAGGAATGTGAATTCTATCACTTTATTCAGCAATGTCAGCTCTTTGATCAAAATTCAATGATGGTATTTCATTTCGTTCTTCCATAGATTTCTCCTTGGAGATGGTTTCCTAGTCCAGGTATACCATATATATATTTAAGTCATGTTCATGAATCTCATTTTTGATGCCTTCTTGAGTTGGATCCTAGTTAATTATGATGTTTCTATCTTGATAGGGTAACAAAATTATATCAAAGTAGATAGAAACATTGGGCATGTCTTGGAATTTTTGGATGATGGGTTTATTGGAAACCTATACAACACCCCCCTTTTAAAGTCAAAGGCATATCATATCTGGAATCTTTGCATTGATCCTAAGGCATCCCATGTTGACCATGGGGTAGTTAATTCCAGGGGAATATTTCCTCTTAGGATTTTTACATTTTGAATCCTATGTTTATTATATGTTGTATAGATTCATTATTGGGTTACTAGTTTAACTACCTTGTGGGGATAAGTAGGTCATAGGTTTAATGACTTATGGGGATAGGTGGGTGGTTACATGTATCCCAAGGGTGAATGATTTCACACATGGGATTTGTTTGAGTGTGTCCATAGGGGGAATACTTCACACTAGGATTTTATTGAGTGTGTCCCTAGGGTGAAGATTTCACACTTGGGATTTGGTTAATTGTGTATATATTGGGGATGATTTCACACTAGGAATTTCATGAAGTGTGTACCCTGGGAGGAAGACTCCAAACATCAGATTTGGTTGGAGGTTTTGGGGTGTATGGATTGATTCTTGGGGAGGTAACCCATGTTTTTTTGAGATATCAAGATTGAATCGCATGGAGGTGGCCTACATACCCTGTTAAGAAATAGGGATCAAAACCTAGTATTTCAATGACGTAGTTTAATGTTGTATGATTAGAACATTACATGTAGTTTAAAGTCATGCAGTAATGACACTCATGTCACAGAAGGATCATTAACAAGTGATGTTATGGTGCTTATGAATATTATATTCCCATAGTATGACACCAATGGGGTGAGTGTCTTCTTATTAATGTAGATTCCCATGGAGGTTTTCATCCCTTGATGATTATAAATGGGTAATCCCTTTCTCATCACATGTGGTAAAAATATAGTTTAATGACAGGTGATGAGGTTTTTTTCATGAAATTTAATCTCATATGAATATGATGTGAATATTGGTAGTTTAACATCATAGACCTCAAACATGGTTGGGGATTATGCCAAAGGATGCCATTTATTAGTGGGATAAGAAGATTCTACGAAAGGCCTCTCTACCAAGAATGGTTGGTAGCTTCCCATGATGATTCTACCTTTAGGGGTTATGTGTCCACTTGTCATGAACCTCTAGGATTGTTATGATATTAACACTACATTGGCGGAGTGGAAATTAAGGGTCATGATGTTAGGGTGCCTATTATTAGGAGAAATAGTCATTAGGGTACATATGCATAGGAGCCAATGCTAAGGCAATTGTTTAGGCTTCACTTTAAACATAGGGGGAATGAGTTAATGGACATGAAAATTATTGAAAACAACTTTATTATATTGAATGAAAATGGGGTTTTTCAAGCTATGGGCTTCTACATAAGTCTAACACATGGATTTGAGAGGCATAGGTTATCATAACCTTTGGGTTCATATGCAAATTAGGATTGCATGATAGTTGATTCTCTTGATTAAACCCAACTAGACCTAAGAGATATTGTTTAAGGAACTATCAACCATAGAAATATCCACTATAGATCCCATGGTATGTCGGTCACACAAGCTCTCTAACATTGAGGGACCATGTAATTTTGGTATTGTATGATATCACAGAATATAGGATTTCATGAGAGAGAGTGACCTTCATCTTCTGGATACCCCCAACCCCAAGGGTGGGGGTGAGGTTATATTTATAGCCAAATTGGTTAGTTAATGGTGCACAACCCCACTGTAGTGTTCAAAATGGTTGCATTCTTTACCATCATTTTTCAATGGGGTTTGAATTCACTACATAGTGGTTTTAACAACACCTTTATTGCACAAAAATATTTTTATGCATTTGAAAGTTTGTGTGATAAACTCTCATTTCATTATCACATTCCATAGATGTCATTTCAGGATTCATAAGAACACATGAAAATTTTATTTCTATAATTTCCATTAGAGCACATGTATTTTTAATGTTGCACTAATTATTTGCACACATTACTCAATTATTGTGAACACCATGCTCCTTGGCCTTAGTATGTTTCTTTGGGGTAGGTTGTGTAACTAGTTAATGAAAACTTTGTCCTTCAAGGGTGAGAAATGTTTTTGGAGACAACGTATACTATTATTATATAAGTAATTTTACCCATTTTTTTTACTTCTATAAAACAATTTCCTAGGAATCTTCTTATCATTTCATTATGGTGGTAATTTTTATTTTTTTTCGAAAGTGTGAAATTTAATTTTGTTTTAGCATAAATGACCTGAAAAACATTTCCCACTTTCATTAGTACTCAATGATTTTAAGATTTATTTAAAAGTTTCAATGGTTATTTTAAAATAAAAAGTATTACTATATATTTTATAAATATTTTGTTTTTAGATAAGTGATTTCAAAGTTAAATGGGAATATTCATCATTAAATATTAAACAAATATTTTGAAGGAATTTTTCATCTATAATAACATCATTTGATGTTACCTATATGTTAAAGGAAATATGATCAAATGATACCATCCTTATAATTTCTCTACATGGATTATGATTATGATGACATGGTGTTTATGAAGCTTGTTTATTTTCTATGGGTTATGTCATGATGAAATGTTGAAATTTTTATGACGCCCATTTGATTTCCATGGGTTATTATAAATGATAAATGTTTTATGATCTTGTGGAAAACATATGAATGGATTATGTTTATGTGAAGGGTGGTCCCAAAATTATATATCCCTTCAAATCATTGGGTAATTATGGATATCTCATGAGATAATTAGAACAGGAATTTGAAGTGAAACAAGTTCAATAAAGGACACTATCCACAATGATAGTCATAGGGGTGAACCTTGATTAAGGATATGAATGAATGAATAGTGAACACAATCCACTATGATAGTCTTAACAGTGATCCGTGACTAAATAAATGATTTCATATTATTATGTGTATTCAAAAAACTTATGTCTTATGCTTATGATATGTTATCTTCACTCAGGGTTGATTATTGATGATTCATGTGTTATGAAATATTAAGTTTTATTCCATGACTCATGTTTATGATATATGATTTATTGTGTAGGGTTTTAAAATTTTAAGATCATCTTCTCATACCCTTATTCTCATGTTATTCTTATTATATCATTTATATCTCCCTTATTTTCCCTTACTCATCATTTTAATACGCTCTTAGTTAGGGTCCCTTTTCCCCAAGACATGAAGTAATCTTTAAAGTTTAATATTTCTAAGAAGGGTTTCAGTTGTAAAGAATCAAGTGGGAGATAATGTATATAGTTTATGTACTATATTTTTTTGTATCCAAGTTTTGGAAGAAATTTAACCTTTATGGTTCAAGAGTGGATAATAATGTTATGTAATGAATATTCATCTAATAATATGTAATGTGTATGTATGAAAAGTATAGGTCTCTATAATTACACTATACTATACAACCCAAAATACGTTGTCATCATCGAATCTAGATATTAACCAAGTATATTCGTGGTTAAACTATTGCTAGTGTAAATGAATTATACATCAAGCCATCAAAACCCATGTAAGAACACCCATGGGAATCCAAAACCACCATACCCAGATACAAGTATGTGATATACTTGAAGCCATTACAACCCACATATAAATGTATAGTAAACCATGAGCTATTATATCAATGTTAAGAACACACCTTATACTAGAATCCATCATAGCATGAGATACTCCTACTCATTTACATTTTAAGGGAGTGTAGGGGAGGGGGAAAATTCTACCATCTATTGCATTTCCATCTAGTATACTGAGAAAAAAACACACATTAAAACATTTGGGTTATAATATCCCTACTAATGTGGGTGTGGTAGTGTATGAAATCTGAAAATATAAATTATATCACACACATCTATACTAAGCATAACTACCTAGATATATATTCAATAGCCACTATCATTACATAGGACCTCAACTGCCACTACTGTAGAATATGTCTAAAATAACTGAAAAAAATGTAAATTCTATATTAATAAATTAATTTTAAATTAATTAATATATTATCCTTCCTACATCCACAAGACTAAGGATTTAATCTTATAATACAAGTGTCAATTGAACTATAGATTTTTTTCATATATCATCACATATTCAATCAATGTACATGAACACCATGAACTAAATATATTAATTTATTCATTCAATTATGAATTTATATTTTTCCAAGAACAATAGAAATCCTCCTATGTGACCAATTAGAAGATACAATGGTATTACATAACATCTAAGTCCATCAAGTACTATAAATTTTATCATGTAAATATCATTCAGCTATGATGAAATCAAGAAAGCATCAAGCAAGCATCGAGTAAGATTAAATGTAACAATGAGAATAACCTACTCTCTAATAATCTCAAACACCCATTGTACAAAAAAATTGCACATACTTTTATCTATCCATAAATTACAAACATGGATCATCACTATAGATTAGGATCCCAACCCATCACTCATCAAATCAATCATAAAAATAGCCCTAGGCCCCCCAATTTCTTATCTGGTAAACAAAATAAAAAATAGATATCATCATAAAAAAAGGTTTTAAATCCCAAGAAAAAAATTTCATTTCAAAAATAGCATTACAACAAATTAAAAGGAACTAGTTCCATGTGATTTTGTAATTTATGACTCCCATTACAAGAAATAAGCTTATTGATCCCTAAAAATTTATTTTGAAACAAAAAAATCTTTAATTCCATCATGATTTAACAAATTAATTTTTTATAGTTTATCATCATAAACAATCCTAAGGAAAATAACTATCCATAAATATCAGTTAATGTAAATTTCATGACAATACCTAGACAACATGCCAAACTAGGTTCTGAACTGGACCATGATAGTACCCAAAGGGAATTCTAGATCACCACAGGTTAGCGACTAGAACATGGAATCCAACAAAAAAATGGAATTGTTAACCTAATGTGAAATAATATACATGAAATATACACAGTGATATTCATTAAGAAAGTAAAAAACTTCCCTAATCATAAACCAATAGGGGTATAAAAATATCCAAGGTAACAAGCCAAAACCAAGGTATATGTCTAAAATGAGATAAAGGGATGATAAAACAATCCACCAACTGTTGATCCATGTGATATGTGGGAAACATACCACCATGTCACCACCTATTATTGATACCCACCAGATATAAAATCTAAACACCTCAACATATAGCCATTCCATTTCCTACATCAGACAATACATGGTTTATAAACCCAAGAGGGGGTGTGTTGGGTGTGAGTTAAACACAAAAAATAGGAAAAAACCCAAACATTCCATATAAATTATATGTTTTATAATCCAACATAATAAAATATATGAAAATCATGGAATGATAAAATAGTTTTTTATATGAAAAGAATGGGAAATTATTTCCCATTTTTCTATAGTTGTAAAAAAATTCCACATAACTAGTTCAAAGCACATTTCATGTCAAATATTATCTATTTATGAATTCATTCATCATATATCCATACCAAAACCATAGAAAAACATTTAAAATCATAACATAATGGATATCTCCCATAGGATAACATAGGTCTGAGATATCTTGGTCACTTGCACCACAAAAATCAAATCAATATATAGTGCGTAAAGTTCCTATAACACATGGTCTTGGGAATAGAGAAAAACCCTATGGGTGAACCCCCTATGGTGTAGATAATAATGTCCCTATAATAATAGGCTTAGGGAGTATAGAACACCCCATGAGTAAACCCCACAATAATAATAATGAAAAGGTTATGTCCCAATAATAAACCCCATCCTAGGTAACCAATGCCCCAATGTGCTGCATACCTAAAAATATTTCAATGGTCTTATCAAAATTCACAAATAGTCTCCTAACAAACGTTTTTCCATGAAACCCATTCTTGGAAAACCAATTTTTCATACCCATTCAAAGTGATTTGAAAGTATATTTAGTTTACCAGAAAACATTAAACCCTATTTTATCAAAAGACTATTTATGTACACATATCAAGAAGATGAATAATCATTCCATTTATCATTTATTAAATAGGTAGAAAACTATAGATTATATGGTTCTATAAGAAAATACATGAGAAAAACTACCCACCATACACTTCAGTTTCTTGCTAAAAAAATGGGATCTCTAAACTGAAAGGAATGGTATCACAATAGAAATTGAGAGGGGATCATACACATCAATTCCCACATCTAAGAATAAAATTTCTATAAACATAAGGTCAATTAAGTGGATAAATCATTAAATAACTCAAAGGTCACATCTGACACACCAAAATCTACAAGATATAGATCCACTAAGAAACATATAAAATAACTATAAGGGATCTAGAGAGGTTACAAAAATCATTAGATTTCAATAACACAACCTATAATTGCTTCTAATTCCAAGAGGGAAGGAAGAACGAGACAAGATTTAATCAAACATACCGACTCATTGACAATTGAGAGATTTTGGTTTGAAACATCTTGGAAAGGTGATATATATCCCAAACCAAATCTAGTGATCCATTGTATTCTTAAAAGTGGAATTAGGGTCAAATAAGGTTATTATAGGATATAAACATGGGTTTTGGGTGATAAAAGACTAATATTACCCTTATTATTCCAGCCCAACCCGACACCACTAGCCAGATGAAATTATTCTGCAGCAAGTCTGTTATATTCAACGTCCCAAAGACAAGTTGGCAGAGTTCATATAAGACCTATGTTTTACTCTCATACCACCATTCAGTTTGTGTCTCTCACTGAGGGGCTGATGGCATTCTAAAACCCTTTATTATATCATTATTCACCCACCTATAAACTACCAACACATAGTTTTGTATCCATTAAACATGATCCCAAACACCATAAAAGTGAGAGAAATGAAAAAAGTTTTCTTACCTGAGGGTAAGATAGGATGTTACAATTCTCTCCACTACAAGAAATTATATCCCTAAAGAGTCCCACAGAAGAAGGATGCTCCAAAAATAGGTGAGGAAACTACTACCTCACCAAATATTCTTACTCCCAATTCTCTTGAGAATATGATGTACTCCACCATAACTCTTTGGCCAAATGGATATACTTATTAAGAAATAATTTTATCTAAGATTCAATGATCTCTAGTCATTTCTCTATAAGAGACATGTTTATCTCTAACTCAACTTCCTTCCAATTCAAAAAATGGGAAGCATTAGGGTGATAATTCTTGATATGATATACATGGAAAAGATCCTGACTACCTATCAATTGATCTGGTAATGATAATTGAAAAGAAATCATCCCAATATGCATAATGATGTAAAAATTTCCAACATATCTAGTAGATAACTACCCTTGCTTTCCAAGATGATAGTGACCAAATCTAGGGTAACCTTTTAAGAATAATTGATATCTAATTGAGAACTATAAAGGATGGAATCAATGATCAACATTATATTTCCACTAAATCTAATCTATAATAAACTATATGTGTATATCTAAAATCCTTTTTTATGTCTCTTGAATGATACTTCAAACCATGAGAGAGGCCTCACCCACCTCTAAAAAAAGAGGTTATCTGCATTAGTGACCATACAAATCTTCAAAAGGATCCATTTTGATAGATTACTGATAAATATTATTATAAGAAAAATCAACCATTTCAAGATTTATATCCAAAGATCTACTAAAATCCAAGACACTCTCCCATAACACACCCAATAATGTATAATTATCATTCTATACCTGACCATCCATCTATTAATGATAAATTATACTCAAGAAGACCTAATTCACCATCACCTCCTGTAGACCTTTATTAAACTAGGATGTAAAACTAAGATCCCTATTAAATATAATAGCATAAGAGACACCACGAAACCTTATAATCACCTAGATGTATGGATTACTCATATCATCAACCATAATAGTGTCCCTAATCAGAATGAAATGAGTTGATTTCATTAACTGATTAATCATCACACATATAAAATTCCTTCCTTGGGGTGTTCAGGGTAATACAACAATATATTACATAGATATATCACCCCAATTACATACCAATACTATAATGGGGTGAAGTACACACAAAGTATTCATGTGCTCTACCTTAATCCTGTAGAAGGTGTTACAACGAGACACAAAATCAGCAATGTCATGCTTCATAACCAACCACCATAAACACCATCACATTTCATAATATATCTTCATAGTTCCAGGATAAATGAAACATGTAGAACTATAAAAATTATGGAATATATAATTTTTATTAGATAAAGGGATGAATAACTAATTCCCAAAATAAATATTTCCATCATAAGGGAGATACTATCTAGGATCGATCCTCTCGCTATAAAAGTATTCAATGAATCCTAAGAACTCATCATATTACTAATGAATCCATAGAACCAACTCATGGAGATATGATTTAATCTAAACACTGGTAATAATAATCATGAGAATTCCCTATGTCCCTGACGCAGGCCTCGACCATCTTTTTTGGACCAATGACATCTCGGGCGAATACACGGTGAGATCCAGCTATAGACTGGCCCTAGGAAACCACCCAGTTGGCCAGGATGAGGGACCCTGGAAATCGATTTGGACACTCAACGTTCCCCCTAAAATACACCAATTTTGGTCGCAGGTTTTCACGGGTACTCTCCCAACCATGAGCCTTCTCGCTTACCAACATATGTCCAGTACTTATTTTTTCCCTTTCTGCCCGAGCACTATTGAAACTCCTTTGCAAGCCATCATTCACTACCCGAGAGCTAAGAAAGTTTGGAGTAAATGGGCCCTGACCTCTACCACTTCACTGGAACTGGCCTCTGACCTTCCAAATCTTATGAAGCGTTGGTGTTCCTCTCTTTCTTCAGATCTTTCAGGCTCTCTTTTCACTTTGGCCTAGATTAGGTGGGTCCGGCGTAAGGATGTCGTTTTTCATCAAGCTCACAAACCCCCTGAATTCTGGATTGAATGGGACACTTCATGGATTGATGGATGGAAAGACCACAATGATCATTTTATGCAAGGTGTTACCCTAACCTTTCCCTCTCATTGGAATCCCCCAATGAAAGGGATTATTAAGATTAACGTGGACGCATATCTCTTAAAGGATGAGCTTGTTTCCCTCGGCCTTCTGGCTCGTAATAATCTGGGGAAAATTTTTGCAGCAAAATATGAACCACATCAGGCTTTCTAGGAACCGGTAGTTGCTGAGGCCAGGGACATCCTTGCTGGTTTATTGCTCGCATTGGAATGTGGATGGAGGGATATTATTTTTGAGTCTGACTGCCTTATCATAATCAATGTTATTGACCACAATGATGGTGGTCTCAAGTCTTTTGGAATCATCATTAGGATAATTCTCTCACTCTGCCAATGCTTCTCTTTTTGAACCTTCTCCTTTACAAAAAGATAAGGAAACAACGTGGCCCATGAGATAGAGACCTCAGGCCCTTTCGACTCCATCCAGCTCTGGTTGGATAACTTCCCTTCTTGGATTTGTACTTGTACTTCTGCTGATATTCATCATTAATGATTTCTGTTTTTAATCAAAAAAAGAGCACGAATAACATCGGTGAGCTCCAGGTCACGAGTGAGAATGATCTTCTCATGTTTCCAATGCTGAATAAAACCATACATCACAACATGATCATTTTTTATAAGAACACATACCAATCCAACACCATATGAATCACAATAAACTACATAGACCTTAATGAGTTTTGGAATGATCAGAATAGAAGATTATATCAAAAGTTGTTTTAACTCCTCAAAAGAGGCCTCACACTCAGTATATCATGAGAATATCACCATTTTTTGTTAAGATCATTCAAAGGTAATTTCAACTTTTAGAAATATATTATGTACTACTAATAATACTTAGCTTGGTATATAAATTTCCGTATCTTAAATACATTCCATGTTTCTTCCCATGAAAAAAATAATTCGACTTTCAAGATCAACTAAGAGGCCTTATTTCTAAATCACATTCCCCAAAAAATTCACCACTCATATCAAGAAATTAAATTTTAAAAGCTTCACATAATGGTTGTCTAAAAAATATATTCATATAGTAATCATGCTCTTTCTATGATCTTAAATAAACCAATATATTATCCCTGAATACCATAAGAAATGTAATGATATATTGGTGGAACATATGGCTCAACAAATCCATAAACATTATAGGAGAGATAATTATTCCAAATAGAATCAAAATATAGTAATAGTGGCCATACGTTCTCCAAAAGTAAATTTTTGGGATATCTGAATCGTTAACTCTGAGTTAGTGATAATCTGATTAAAGATAGATTTTAAAAAATTACTTTTTCAAATTTAACTAATAATACAAGTAATTTATAAAGGGAAAATTATATTCATTCTTAAAAGTTAATCATTTTATCTTCTAATCGTCTATACATATGTGAAGATAATCATTTCCTTCTTGGAAAATAGAATAGGGGCCACCCATGGTGAAACACTAGGATGAAAAAATACATTTTATAAATGGTATTCCAACTGAATCTTAAGATATTTCAACATAATAGGTTCCATATGATAAGAGGGTATATAATTCAGTTGTGTACCAGGCACCAAATCGATAGAGAAATATACCTCTCCCTCTAGAGGAAGATGATGAAAGTAATTTGGGAAAAATTAAGGAAAACACCGAATACTAGATGAAGATCATTGATAGAAGAAACATTATGATACTCAACCAAAATTCTATAAAACTGATTCCAATGATCTTGGTGATAAGGTCTTTCATGACTAGAGGTCGGGTCTCATTATCCCAGAAAAACTCATGATATCCCATTGAGAACAAAGAATGAAAACACACCGATGATAACAATCAATATCAGCTCAGTGAGAATCCATCAAGTCCATCCTGATAATAATATCAAAAATAACTAGATCAATAACTAGAAAGTCCCAGACTATCGTAACATCAGTTATCGAATGTAAACATAAAGGACAATAAAACCCCTTATATTTACCCTTTCCAAGAGGAATATCACATTATATAATACAGTATATGAGCTATGTTGGATGTTTTATCATGTGTAAAAAAGGAGAAGATATAAAAGAATGTGATTCACTAATACCAAATAAAAAAAATTACTATAGAAGATCAAAAAAATGGTACCTCTCACTATTTCTAGACCAATATCACAGTGTAAAATTTTATCATTTTGAAGGCTTGTTGTTAGATCCCTATTGGATTTGATTATTTTGACTATGATTTAGCTCCCTTTGGAGCTAATGATCCCTGAAAAAAATGAGGTGCTAACATATCCAAGAAGAATATATGTAGATAAACTTAGTGACCATATGCATTATAGGTCTTTTAGAGGTGCGAGTCAAGATCCTTGGGAGTGACCTACCAGGCCACACCATTAGAAGTTAAATGTTACACTGACATCTACTACTGATAGATTATAAAAATACAACAATATAGAACAAACTTCTATTCCCTTGTGATTATCATTCCACTTCCTCTTCTTTCCATGAGCACCACTAGAACTTCTTCTAGGTGGAAGCTAAAGTCCAAGAAAACCCGAATTTCCTATTTTATCAATATCTTCCATCATTTCTATTTATACCCATAAAACATAAGTGGTGAGATTCATCATATACACCTATTATTAATTTTCATGATGCAATCCTTTTGGGTATTTTTAAGCCTTCAACTTATCAATTATGATCACCTTGGGTTTAAAACAAAACAAATCAGTGAAAATATTTGTGTAATCTGTCACAAACACCCTTCTAGATAAAAAGAGAGGAACTCAATAGAATTTTACATCATAAAATATTCCATATAGAACTATTGAAATAAAATTATCGTCATGTATTTCTACTATAATACCATGTGCTGATTCACCATCATCATAGGACCCCACTACCTCTAGCATGGACCCTCAAGATTAAATGTTGTACACTTCACCCTAACAGAATTAGATTTCACCATAAAATTAAAGACCTAATCATTTTTTCTAGACAATTTTCCACATCTTAAGGATCTTTATTACACTTAAAAGATGAGGGATTATTGCGTATGAATTCTTGTGACCAATACTTGTCTCCTCTAGCTCATTATTGAGTATCTTTAGCCTTGTTATAAATATAAAACACATTATAATACATGACATGAATTTCCCACATGATAGACTGAATGATATTTTTATTCAGAGGAGGATTCCCTTTAGGAGCATTTTCCAATTAACCATCCAAAGGAATCCATGAAATATGTATAATATTCATGATTATCCATAAAATATATATTATTAAATGATTAGATAATGATATAATATTTGTTTATACTCAAATAAAATAAGAAAAAATGAGATCTAGATGAAACCCTAACACATGAGACACACAAACAAAAATATAATGATGACTTAAGACTTGTTATGACGAGATCAGACCAGACACTCACCCACAACATAACCCTTCAGTATAAATAATCCTATATTATATCTACGAAACATCCTAAGACAAGGAAACTTCATAGATAAACAGACTTTGATACCAATTTTAATGACCTGAACTAGAAAAACATTCAAACTAGGTTCCAAAATGGACTATTAATAGACATGAGGGGCATTCTTGATCCCCATGGGTGGGTTACCATCACTTAGGAATCCAAAAATAGAGGTAATTATATTCCATACATAAAATAAGATATATGGAACATATATATGGAGTGATAATAAGAAGGTGAAAAATTAAATAATCATAAAAAAACATTAGTAAAAAAACAATCGAGGAAACAATATAAAAGCATGATATGTGTCAAAAATGAAGCCAAGAAAAGAAAAAAAATCCAGAAAATGCAACTCTGTGTGAGACATGGGAAAAACCAACCATGTCACCATTGGCTACCCATACCCATCTAACATAAAACCTAAACACCTCACCATGATGACTTTCCCTTTCCTACACAATATAAGTCTACACACCCCTGAGGGAGTGTGTATGGTATAATCTAAATTGGATAAGTAGGACCCTACCCAAGCATTCCATACTAAGAATATGAAAAATAATATCATATTCTCAAATATATGAAAATCATGGAAAGGTAATTTTTTATATTTATTTCAAAAACATGGTAAAATATTTCCACCTTTTCCACAGTTCCAATATAAACTCCATAGATATAGTTTAAAGAAGATTTCAAGTAAACTATTCTCATATTAACAAAACATGCATCATATTTCCATGTTAAAACCATTTCCAAAAAAGTAAAATAGTATAACAATAGAGATAAAACTTAGGATAACATATATTTGGTATAAGTAGGTCAATTGTACCACAATAATAAAATCAAGATATAGTGTGTTATAAATAAGTCCATAGAACACAGGGTTTATGGAACATAAGAACACACCATGTATGAACCCCTTATAAATAAGATAATAATGTCCTAATAACAAAAAGAATATGGATCATAGGAACACCCTATGAGTGAATCCCCTAACAAGAATAAGGACAAGGCCCAATAATAGACCCCATAAAAGCAAACCAAGTCCCTATGTAATAGATATATCAAAAAAATTCAAAGGTATTATCATATCTCATAAATATTTTCCTAATAATCCTTTTCTCCATCAAAACCATGCTTTCATGAACAATTTCATAAAACATGTCCTAGTGATTTGATATCATCTTCCCGTTAAAAAAATAATGGGAAACTATATTTTATAAAAAAACCCCATTTATACACACATATCAAGAAGATATAGGATCATGAAAATTTTTATTTTGAAAACAAGTATAAAACTAGAGAATATGTCATTCAAAAATAAATGATAAGAGACGTAACCACCACCCTCAAACTTGGGTTTCACACAAACTAAAATAAGACTAACACGCCAAAAGGAAAGGGAATAATATAAAAATATGCAGGATATCCTCAAAATTTATTCCCATATCTCATAATTTATCTTCCATAAGAATAAATTTATTAGAGAGAATAGATCATCATATTCCTCAAAGGTAACATGCATCAAACCTTAATAAATAGGATATCTAGTTTATAGGTAAAAACTCATCATGAATCTACAAGGGATCAAGAGTAGTCATAAAAATATCAATAAATTTCATAACATGTAGCATAGAACCACTGCAAATTCTAAGGGGGGAGGAAGAAAAAGATGATTTTTTATCAAAAAAAAACAAATATCTGACAACCAATTGACCCAGGATCAAAACACATAGCAATGGTGATGAAGAGATACCCATAAAACTCTAGAGATCCTCTGGACTCATGAAAGTATAATTAGGGTTAAATGGAGTGATTAACGAATATAAAAAATGGTATTTAGAAATAAAAATAAAAATATTCCCCTTATTAATTTGACCTATCTTGACACCACCATCTAGATAGTGGAACCAGGTAGTGAGATTGCACTTCTAGGCATCCCATTGGATGGATGCTAGAGTTCTTATAAGAACTACATTCTACCATGATTCCACAGGCTATCCTATAGCCTTTTATAGCCACCCCTTATATTAACTTTGTTTTCCCCTCCTCTAACCTCTCAACTCAAAATTTTTTATCCTCTAAACACGATCCAAAACACAAAAATAAATGATTGAAATGAAAAAGGTCTCGTACTTAAGGGTATGGTAGGATGTTATTGTAAACATGCTTTTTATCATTATTTATCATGTTTAATAAAATATAAGATGAGACAAAATCACTATACTCATACATAATATATTTAATTTTATCTTAATTTGGATTTATGGTATTTATAAGATTCTATAATTTAAACATGATAATCCATTAATAAAAATACTAAAAAACATACATTACACTACCTAATAAATTACAAAAGGAAACATATAATCACAAACCACATGTGATCTCAAAACCTAACCCTTCATTTAAGTATCTATATAAAATATTAATTATCTCAAACATGTAATAATTATAATTTAAATACTTTAATTTTATGATTTTTAAATAGTTATTATCATAATAAAAAATTAAATTAACAATGAAATATATGATTATTAATTTTTTTCCTTTAATTTTTAGATTAACAATGCCTAACCCATTAAGCTATATAATGTTATTATAGATCTAGATAAATTAATTAATTAAATAAAAAAGTATATTCCATGAAATGAGATCAATTATAATGTATAAATTAAAAATAAAGAATATAATAATATGTCTTCTCCTTAAAATTTATATATAATTGAAATCTTGTTTAACGGGTGATTACCTTTCAAAATTAATATTTTATTATGTTTAATCTATCCCATTTAGCCCCAATATTTAAGAAAACACCATTGTAACCTAAGAACATTAAGAAAAATTAGGTCTCACATGATTTGCATCATAAAAAATAGGAAAACTACATAAACTTATTTTAGGAAGTAATAAGAAAAAGGGAAACAAGGAAGATAGAAGAAAAAGGATATTGACTTGATTTTAAACTTCAATCTAGTCTATCCAAAGGGTTTAATCTATAAAGAGGCCTGACTATAAGGTGGTGCATAGTTATAGAGTCTTTTAGGGTTTTACAGAATAGAAAAATTTTCAAACTAATGACAAGATGACCCTAAATTTAAAGAGAATGTTTTGAAAATTCGTCCCCACTGTGTAGGGGCTCCCAAATTACATGTGGAATGTTCGGTTAAAGGGAGATTCGGTTTTTCTAGCTTTGGAATCTGACAGAGAAAATTTATGTGCATATTTTTAATATAATAGTAATTTATTTTTAATATTTTTAAATGATAAAACCCATTTATTTAAATTTTTTATTAAAATAATGGGAAATTTAAATTATAGAATGAAAATGAGCTAAATTGTAAAAATGGCTTAATTCGGGATTTTTGACATATTTTTACGTCAAAGGTATTTTGGTCATTTCATGAAAACTATTATTTAAAATTGAGTGATTCTTTTTTATTATAATAATTATTTTATTTCCAAATTTTTTTTATTTTGGACTAGAGGATGAATCTATTATCTAGAGGCCTTAAAAATTAATGATATTGAAGATGTTTTTCGGGCGGACAACGTGGACCCCACCAATATTAAAAAAATCCATCTCGGCCTACGTGCCTCTAATTGAAGTTATTCTCCCTGGGATAACACAAGTTCACAAATGAACACCCCTGAAATAAATATTAGGATTTTTTCAAGTTATTAAGGTTTCCATTGAAGGTTATTATTTTAGAGGAAGCTTATGGGAACCTTCGTCCAGAAAAAGAAACTTCCAATTAAAAAATCATAACTCCTACACACTTTGGTGAAATGATCTGAAATTTGGAGGGTTAAAGGGAAACAAATTAATGAAAAACTTTCATTAATGGGTCCACATGTTTTTTTTTGTCAATGAGAGGGTCAACAACTCGATAGCTTGTGGAGGACAGAAATCTACCTATAAAAGAGGAGGAGCTCCTACCTCTCAAATCATTCCATTCCTTACCAACACAATATAGGGAACTAAGGAGAGGAGTCCAAGCGAACATTTAGGATATTTAATTATTATTTTTTTCTATTTTTGTATTCATTTAAAATGTAATGTTTTTATCATTTTTTATATTAAAGTGTTTCTCTTTCTTCTTCCATCATCCTTTCTCTTCCAAATATAATTCTCATTTTCTCTCTTATATCCTTCGATAATGATCTCTCTAAACTTTTCTTTTGAAAATGACTAAATTAAAGATTGCACCCGGTAGAGGTTTCACAGTGTTCTTCATTATTGAAATTCAATTTAAGATGATTTAAATTTATTTTTGGTGGATGGAGGATTATTGCGTGGGTGCGACAATCATCCACTACCACACTATTTCAAAATCCATTCCTTTCTGTTGATTCACTCTTTTTACCTACCATATCTTAAGAAAACCCTTCATACGGTGGATTTATGGTTTCCATAATAGATGAAATGACGTACAGTGGAGTCAGTTCTATGGGGATATCATTATTGGTTGAGGTGTTATCTTAGTTGACTATTAGAGGAGGTGTGGTTTGGTGTGAAAGAGGCATGCTAAAATCACATAGTCTTTAAATCAAAGTAAATTAATTCATTAATTAGGTTACAAAAAATGAATTATCAAATTGAATTTAAATAATAAATAAAAAATGAATGAACATGTGTTATCCAACTCTAGGACCATGTGATTTTTTCCCTAATTTTATTATGTCAACATTTGCATCTCCTTTTAGATTTAAAGTTTTTATTTCATTATTTTAATGTCAGTATTTTCCAGAACCCTTAAATAAATCATTTTCAATAAATATTAAAAATCCCAAAAATAATTAGAATATGTGAATTAGAATTAGTGATTGAACCAACTGCAAAGTTCCTCATGTGAGACGACCCTCGTCAGCCACTATTCTTCATTACTAAAATAAATTAGCTTTTACAATGCCCTATGACTGGCGTGTGTCAAAACTAGCACCATTGCCATGGAGATAAGGAGTTACTTCAATCATTTTTTCAAAACATACATTTTTCCAAAAAAAATCATTAATAAAAAATATAAAAAAATTATTTTTCCATGATGTATTCAAATTCAAATTTTTAAGCATGGGAAGATTACTTGTAGGTGCAATATAAAGAACCAGAATTCGATTACAATGATCTAAATGACTAGGTGGATAGGATGGGCAATACTGTAGATGAATTTTGGATAAAAATGGAAAGAGAATTTGACTATATTCATACATTGATAGAGAAACTCTACCATGATAAGGATCAAGAAGCTGAGATAGTGGTGGAATCAATTTCACCACTCATAATTGAAGAACCAGAAGAGGTAAATGCATAGGTACTTGAAGACTCATTCATCCTCACTCAACCAATTCTATCTGAGATAGATGAAAAAGAATATAACTTCCGTGTAGAGCTACATGTTGGTGATCAACAAGAACTTGATGAATTTTGTAATGAATTTGAATAATTTCTTGATATCCACAAGCCTTATAAAGAAGATCCATCACCACTAAATGAAGACACCACCCAAGTGGTGGAATTTGAGGTCAATATAGTGGAGACTGACTACCAACATTCATCCAATGATAATCTAATCCAAGAGGCACTTTAAACCAAGGAAAATATTCAACATGATCCTACTCAGGGATATGATACAATCTTGAACTCAAACTCATTTGATTTTATTGAAACTCATTTGAGTATAACTCCCTATAGTTTTGAATTTTCATAATCGACTAAATATTTATATTCCTTAGAGGATGAAGATGAAAAAGAATATGCACCTGTTGAGTCACACCTAGAGATCCCTAAAGACATTGAACATCTACTCGAGGAAACCAATGATGTTATACTAGTGGCTCTGCTAGAAGAACCATAGACACATACTACTTCACATCTGAAGCAACCATTAGATGGAGAGGGATATGTTTCACAAGTAGCAACGAAGAAGGAGGAGGATCTATACTCCATCCTACCCTCTCCATGAAAGATGTACCACATTGTGAATGGGGTGTGATGGTGTACTCTATACATGGAGATCTCTTCAATAAGAATGTAGATATGGATGCTGGAAAAAGCCACATGTGGTTATCCAAAATCAAAGAAGCTTCATCCACCATCTGATTTTGGATAACAGCTAGTACTACCCTATGGAGGCAGTAAAAATTTAGGGCCCACACTGGGGATCATACAAATATTTATCTTCACATGCTTTTTATATTTCAAATTCATTTTTTAGATTAGTCCATAATCCAAGCCCACTCCTCCATATCTTTTTAATATTTAATGAAATGATCCTTGTTCTTAAGTATGTAATTCTCTTTTTTAGGTTCATAAATGGGAAAAAGGAAGCCTTAAAATAGGAAGAGGATATAAGCTTTATTTCTAAATGGAGTTCACTTTTAATGTTTAATCTTTTAAACTCGTTATATTTTTTTGTCAAATTTTTTTTTTGAGATTTAAAGATAAAATTGCTTGTCCACACTTGAAATATTTATTTACTAGACTTAACAAGGAGACATGAGTTCCTTAAGAATCTTGTGAGTCCATCTTTAATATTTCAATGTTAATGAGATTGAATGAGTAAAATGGAAGAATTGAATGTTTAAAGTAAATCATGGATATTGAAATAATGACCCATGATTTAAGGGAATTAGTTAATTTATGTAAATGAAATTTCCATACCATTTTTCATACTTTGGTTTTCTAAAATTCATATGACTTGATTTTTTATTATAAATCATGCCTTCAGTGGTGGAGAAATCTTGGGTGGTGATGGAGTTGACGAACCCTAGATGACCACGGATGGATTCCCACCCCTTCTTGGAGGTGGGAGGGGGGAGGTTTTTTATTCACCACCTCCTGATCCATGGCCTATGTTTGTATCATTATCTAAATCTAGATTTCTATACATATTTCTGTCGATATATTTAAGCCCAAAGGTTCTAGAGCTGCATCTTGGGGACCCTCAACTCTCGATTTCATTGCCAGAGTTTTCTATGGCCTTGAGTTTTCTGAACTGGACTCAGGTGGCTCACATAAATCATCAATGGCCTTTAGTTAATGAATTTTATAGATTTGTGTTTAGTAAATGGGATCTGTAGGATAATGCAGTGGTGGGTTTTCTTGATAATCATCATCTGATTATACACTTCTCTTTAGAGGATGATTTGGTCTATGATTGATCTAAATCTCCACACCGATGTAGTGGTTTCAGGTTCTTTCTTCTCTGATGGGAATCTGATCTCTATTTGAATCAGGAATCTCCCTCTATGGAAACCTGGGTAAGCCTTCCTCATATTCCTTTTAAATTTTAGAATCCACCTATAATTCTTATGTTAGGGAATCTTGTGGGTCGATTTCTATGCTCTGATCCAAACACATCATTGGTAAGTCATCTTGTTAATCTGCGATTCTACGTTGAAGTGGATGCTTTTAAGCCACTGGTTGAGTGGATTTGGATCACGATTGGTGAGAAGTTCTGCTGGAAGCAAGAAATTGTTTTTTAAGCATGGGTTGATTATTTCCCACGGTTCCATCATCTGGGTCACTAGGCTAATCAATGCCACAGTGGAGTCACTTCAGTCCCGGTGGGGAGAACTGCTAAGGTCTCTGTCCAAGGAAAAAAGCTTGATGATGTTGTTAAATTTAGAAATGGTATGATTGGATCATCCATGGGAAATTCCAACATGACAGTAACTACGGTGTTTGAGAGGCTGAAACAGGACCTTACCCCAGGGTCTAGTGTGAACTGTGATAATATGGATTCTATTATTCTTAAAGGTGATGATGGTTATGGTGGAACTTCTAAAGTAGAAAATTATGTTTGGGTTTCAATGAATTATGGGGATAATTGGTTTGAAATATGTGTTTCTAATGATGGATTTGATGATGTTGATCTGTAGGAGGAGGGGATGCTCTTGAGTTCAGTCAGTGATCAGATAATTAAGGATGCAGCTCCAGGTCTCGTGGGTAAGGGGCCTAATGTATAGTTGCATCTTTATGGTTTAATAAATGTAGTTGATACTTGCAACCAGTTTCAAGTACTAGAGCCTGGAGAGATATCTCAACGGGGAGATATTTCTTTAATGAATGAAGACAAATAATATGAAGCTTGTTTTAGTTGATGTAGTGAAATAGGTGCATTCTAGCTAAGAGGTTGCAGAGCAATCAATTTTTTGGCTATGATTGACTGTAACAAGAGACATGAGTAGGTCTCGAAGGTGGTTGATGGTTCCCAAGATGTCATTGTCTCTGGAAATTGGGGGGATGTCTTAGAAAGTTACAAGGAAAACCATAGTGATATGGTTAAGTTTTCCTATAGTGATGTTGTCAAGGATGGGAAGAAGACGTCTGAAATTAAGAAGTCCATAACAACAAACAGAAGGGGGAGGAAGGAATACTATAACCTTCCTAAGTCGATGTCCACTAGGTCCTTTTTCATGAAGTCTTTGAAATATTTAATATCTTTGGATGAATTGAACATTAAAAGTAAGTATTCCAAGATTCTAAAACAATATAATGGCTTAGAATGGGAGTTGGTCAGTATGAAGGAAGTCTATCATGGGGGTGGTGGTGGGTATGACTATTGTGATATGTAATCTTTTTTCTGGTCTGCTGTGTGTGCTTTCTGTACATATCTTTTATCTTAATAAATGGTCAGAGGCCTACCTATGACTGACTTTCTAGGTAAATCACGCCTTCAGTGATTGTTCAATATCACATGTCTCATTCCTGAGAGGATTTCAAGACCAAGTACTTCCTATCTATTCTTGATCATATTTATTAGGTGATCTAAGGACATGTCACCTGTTATAACTTTCATTTGAACTTGTCAATGATATGACTATACAAAAACACATTTAAACTGATTGAGGATTATTTTTAAAAGTCCTTATCCAAAAATACCACCTTTACATCAATCCTTATTTTAGCCCATAGAGACCATGAATGACCTTTATAGGGATGATCCATGTTTCATGCCATTTTTATCCATTCATACCATAATCTTGGTATTTAATGATATTTTAAACATGATGTGTGGGGGTGATGGGAATCATGGTGGAAGGGATGTTATAAATTGTAAGGAAAAAGTATGGGGGTGTTATTGTGGTAATTGTAAAAGGTTGTGTAATCATTCATTATACTCTATTTTTCCTCTCTTGAATTAAAAAATATGATAAAAATGACAAAAATATCCAAAAAAATGAGAGGAAAATCTGTTGTGATTTGGGAGAAAAAAAATCACCATTTTCCAGACCTATGATCTTCTAATCGTATGTGTTTAGGTGATGGATGTGAGGATTCACCTAATAATAATTGTCAAAAAAAAGAAAAAAATAGAAAATCAAAAAAAATCAATAGGGTGAATTAATCATTCATTAGGCTAAACTTTCATCATGACCTTACCTTGAGTTTTGGGGGAAGTGGGTGTTTCTACATTGAAGGAGAGAACTTCATTACACTTTTTAATATCATGCATTGTACTAAAGAGATAAACCTCCTCCTTGAGCCTTAATTTTTGAAACATTAAATCCTACCAACCTTAAGCCTCAGAATTACTTGAACTTTTATAGAAATTTCCTCATGATTTTATGTGTCTTTTGTCTTTACAAAGTGGAGAAAGTAGTTCTTGTACAAGCTTATTTGTATGGTGCAAGTTCTATTGATATGAACATAACAATACTTTAATTTTATCATGAGAGATGTGAGAAAAAATTCAAAGGTGAGGTAAATCATGATGTGGAATGTTTAATAATAATGAATTGATAATCTTTAATTAATGAAAGAGTATGTTCCACCATTTTCCAAAGGGGAAAAGTAAAATATATAAATTAATTGATGCTTTAAAAATGGGGAAATTAAATTGATATTTTATGTTTATTTTTGAAAATTTTATTTGACATTGATTTTTTTTGATTTTATTACTTTGGAATTTGAATATTGCTAATATTGGTGTACTATGAATTCCATGTTGAGATTTTATGCTTGATGGAAAGTATGGTCTATATGTGGGGGTATTTGATAGAGCAAATTTATGTGAATATTTTTAATACATAAATAATGAATTTTCGATGTTTTTAAATGATAAAACCCATGTATTTAATTTTTTTATTAAAATATTGGGAAATTTGATTTATATAATAAAAATGAGTTAAATTGTGAAAAAAATTTAATTCTGGGTTCTTGATAGATTTTTACGTCAAGAGTATTTTGGTCATTTAATGAAAAATATAATTCCAAATTGAGTGATTTTTTTTGGAATCCTTATTTTATTTCCATAATTTTTGTCTTCTAGACCAGGGGAGAAATTGATTATCTAGATGACATAAAAAAATAAATGAAGTTGAAGATTTTTTTGGGAGGATAGCATGGACCCCACCACCATAGTAGACATCCATCTTGGCCTACAAGCCTCTAATTGAAGTGATTACACATTTGATAGCATGCGTACACATAGGAGCTACCCTAAAATAAATATTAGGTTTTTTTGAACTCATTATGGTTGGCATTGGAGGTTATACTTTTAGAGGAAGCTTCCTGGAACCTTCGTCCCAAAAAAGAAACTTCCAATTAAAAAACCATAACTCCAATAAAAGGTGGTCTAATGAGATGATATTTGGAAAGTGAATGGAACACAAATTAATGAAAAACCTTCATGGAGGATTCCACACATTATTCGTCCAATTAAAGGGTCAACAACTAAATAGATTATAGAGGATAGAAATATGCCTATAAAAGAGGAGGAGCTCCTACCTCTCAAACCATTCCATTCCTTATAAACACCATCTGGGGCACCAAGGAGAGGAGGCTAATGGGAAATTTAGGATTTTTAATTTTTAATTTTTATATTTTTGTTTTCATTTCCCTTGTAATGAATTTATCATTTTTTATATTAAATTATTTCCCTTTCTTCTACTATCATCCTTTCTCTTCCAACTCTAATTATCATTTTCTCTCTTCCATCATTCCATCATGATCACTATGAACTTATCCATGGCATGTGAATGAATTGAGGCTTGGACCTAGGGGAGGTTTCACAGTGTTCTTCATTATATAACTTCAATTTAAAATTTCTTAAATTTTTTTGGTGGATGGAGGAGTATTGCATGGGTGTGACGGTCATCCACCATGAGACAATTTCAAAATCCATTCCTTTATATTGATTCAATATTTCACCCCTTCTCTTAGGAAAACCATTCATACGGTGGATTATTGGTTTCTATTAGAAATGAAACAGCATACAGTGGTGCTGGGTCTTTTTGGGATATCATTCTCAATTGAGGTGTTATCCTAGTTGAATATTGGAGGAGTTATGGTTTCGTATGCTAGAGGCTTGCTAAAATCACACACTCTTTACATTAATGGAAACTAATTAATTAATGAAGTTTCATAAAATGAATTATTGAATTGAATTTAAACAATAAATAAATAAAGAATTAACTTGTGTTATCCAACCCTAGGACCAATTGATTTCTACCCTAATTTCATTCTGTTAGTATTTGCATATACATTTAGATTTAAAGTTTTCATTTCATTATTTTAATTTTAGTATTTTCCAAAACCCTTAAATCCATCATTTCAATAAATATTAAAAACCCCAAAAATAATTAGAATAAGTGAATTAGAATTAGTGATTGAACCAATCGCAACACTCCTCAAGTGAGATGACCTTAGTCAGCCATTGTGCAGCATTTGAAAAATAAATTATCTTTTTATACTCCCTACGATAGGCTTGTGTTAGAATATAATACTTGTATACCTTAAAACCATTTTTGAACTATTTATACCACTACCATTTCCTACAACAATATTTTATTTAGAAACCAAATCCTTTTTGATACATTTTCCTAGTACTTTGATGTAGATTTCTCCTACACTACCTATTTTCAATAGAGGAACTCACTGAGGTCCATGAGCATCTTGGATTCCTCAAAAAACATTCCCAAGATTCTTACTTTTCTTCATTTCTAATGGGAGAATATTCAATGTAAAGTGTACTATAAAATGAAAATATATGACATTTCACTCACCATGGTTCTCTATAACACCAAATAAACAACTCCACAGCCCCAAAATAGTCTACCATATTATTAAGACCCCAGGAATGCTTCTAAACAGATAGAAAGAGATCCATTGCCACGAATTTTGTACACTAAAAAGAATAAAACACTTTTTTAATCTATAAAACCTACCCAAAATCCCTTGAGACACATTCGAGACTAGAGAAAATGAAACGGGAATGGAATTTGAAATCAAAGAAATTATATTAGATACCTCTAAACCAATTCTAATAATCAATAATTTAAAAAAATGATTGAGAAATAAAGGGTTTAGAAAACATAACTTGTGAGATACCTCTCAAGGATATCACTACAATAATAACACAACAAAAAACAACATGAGTTAAGAGCACATAAACCTGGAACATCAAAATACATAGATGTGAATCAATCTCATATTTCAAAAAAGTTTAACAAATCATCATAAAATTTATAAAAAAGGATAAAAAATAATTATGATAATGAGCGTTCTCTATGAATACCATTCATAAGTTGTAAATTCCAAAGCACCATGATGTCACGAGACTTGAACCAGAGGAATAACTCACCCATGAAATAACATCTTCTAAAGGTCTTAAATCTCGATAGGACACTCCTCAAATGTATCACCATATTTAACATCTAGTTGACCCAAATAGATAACATGAGAATCATTATGAATATATCTATGACTCTATAACCCATGGGATACATCATAGATTAGGCTCGTCTGATGGATTCTAAAACACCACAATATCAATATGTGTTGACTTTTTAAAATGACCAATTAATCCCAGATAAAGCATACTCACATGACCAAAACATCAGATATCGTGATGAGGAGAAATATTTAGAAACATTTGATCTATAATTTCTAACTCCATAGGCCTCATCCAATGATCAAAATAGTACATTTTATGAACTTTCACAACCTTCGTTCACTCATGGATCAACTCTACCTTCTCTATCATACTCTAAACCATGTTCAGTCTATGAAATGCCGACTCCTTGACCTCAGTCTTGAAAAAGGGAGATCTGAATGGTCCACCATAAAAATATTCAAATAGAGCCATACCAATAGAATATTGATAACTGTTTTTGTAAATTAAATCCATAAAGGGGAGGTTAATCACCCAAAAATATCCATGAACCGGAATATACCAGCACAATATGTCCTCCACATTTAGAATAGTTTTCTATATCCAATCATTTTTTATGGAAAAAAGTGGTGCCAAGGAATAATCGAGAGTCAAAAGAACCTTGGAGACCTCTCCACACCCTAGATTTGAAATATGTATCATTATTAGAGAAGGTCATATTTGGAACCTCTAGAAGTCTCACTCTCTCCTCCATATACTTCCTCAAATACAATTCTGATTAGTTAAACTCTTTAGTTTCTATGAAGTGAGATAAATGTTTTAGATGGTCTATGATGAACCCCATAACATCAAAACTACCATGTGTTATGGGAAAAGTGGTGATAAATTGTAAAAAAAATTCCCCCACTTTAACTGCGGAACATCGAGAGGATAATGAAAACAACTTAGAACACAATGTTGAACCTTCACCTTCTAGAAAACCAAACATTGGGAGACAAACATCGCAACTGAATTCTTCAATCATGTGTACTAAATTTGGTCACTTAGAGTATGATTAATCATTACCACACCAAGATATATTAATATGGGGACTTATGGAAGTCATGGTGAACCACCCTGTACATAATTTCAGGAATTTCCCAGGATCAACACCAAATGTTTTCCATTATCATACCATCTATCAAAAGTTTCGCAAAAAGTATCCTGATCATGCCAAAACTCAATATTGGGATACCTTAGCTTGGATTATTTCACCTGATGCATATGGATGACTGTATTGTTGTATGATAAAGACAAGTACTCCTATATTAAGGTTCATCACCACCAACTCCTCCATAACACACTATGGGTCTGAATACACAAACATGACACCATAATATAACTTTTTGATTAAGGAATCAATCATAATATTACCCATCTCATGAGTAAAGAAAATATCAAATTCATAGTCTTACAAGAACTTCGTCCACTATCGCATTAAAAAATTCATCGCATGATTGGATAAGACATAGTTTATACTATTGTGATCTATGAATGCCCCAATAAACGTACTGAAAAGGTAATGCCTCCATAAATTCAAACATAACACAAATACAGTATGTTCGTGATCTTGGGTTGAATAGCTATAGTCATGATATTTTAACTTCCAAGAATCATTAGAGAAAACCTCCCTATATTGCATCAATAAACATCTTTGGACAAGATGTGAATAGTCACATTAAACATTGAACACAACCCCCTCCTCTAGTAGATGAATAATCAAAGCACTGAAAAACTTCTTCTGTAAAAAATCAAAATTATCCTAACACTAGAAAGTCCACAATAATGCTCGATCCTTCCTATTCAATGATCTTATTGAAGTTGAAATCCAAGAGAAGTTTGGTATGAACATCCTTTAAGAACCAATGGTACACAAAAAACTTCACATATCTACAAAATTATTAGGGGATATCTAATAAATCACTACTTAAATATTTAATGGATCTATGGCTACTCGATGATAAGAAATGATATTACCTAATAAGAAAACCTTATGATCCCATAAACCACATTATAAAAATTCATAAATATCTAATGAAACTAAAGGAATCATAATATTTTTAGAAAAATCTCTAGGTGACCCCACTAGGGTGAGAGTGTTAGGATATCATTATAAAGACCACCAGGAATTGTTATAAAAACTCATGAAACACTACATTAATAAACCTCATGAACATGGATAAAAAATTAATGACTTCAAAAAACATCAAAACGAACTCAAAATTCCCAAAATGGAATTAAAATATTGCCTTTAGGATATCATAATACTTTATTTGAATGTGATGATATCCATACTGCATTTCGATATTCAAAAACATGATACATCCATTCAACTGATCAAATAAATAATCAATCCATGATAGATGATAGCAGTTCTTTACTATCATTTGATTCAAACTATGGTAATATACATACAACCACAGACTACCATCTAGATTCTTCGTAAACATAATGAGGGCTTTCCAAATTGACACACTTGGATGAAAGAATACCCTATGTAAGAGATCATCAATCTAAATATGCATCTCCCATAAATAAAAAGGTTATATTCAATATAAAGGCATTGATACTAGGGAAACACATGATTGTATCTCTATCCTAAACCAGATCTCTCATTCAGGGGGTAGTGTTACAACCACTATGGGAAATACATTAGGGTAATATTCATTAACCCTAGGAAACACCATTAGTTGATCCTTCACTAAACACATCATCATTCCAATCATCAATGAATATTCAAACCCAACATTCTTATGACTTATTTGAGGGTCTTTATAACTAATGAACATTGCAAGTTATTTATAAACATTATAGAATATAACACACCTATTGATGAGATCCATGATATCCTACACTTAATATAGCTATTACATAATAAGGATTATGTTGTATGACTATATCCATAAACATAGGGAAGAACCCTAATAACATTGCATCCCTAGCACCAGTTCACAATATATGCGCACATCGTAGAGAATAGATTGATCTCCAAATTGCATAGTCAATAATAGGGGCACTAGAAGTCTCTCCACCACAAGTCCGAAAGTATGAACAATGGAGAGTGAAAAAATGATTGCATATCTCCACAATCAAAAATGGAATAAAACAAGGTATAAAGTATGTATATTTTACCTTGTACAATGCCATAATCACCTGGTATTGGAATCACTAAAGTATACATTTGAGCATTTCCTAGTCAACAAACTCCTTGTCCTTGATATAGACCACCTACACATCCATGATCAACTCACTATCCATGTGGATGACATATATCACAGTGATTTACAATTCCTTCCCCATATATATTTACAAGTTAAATGTTGAGATTCCCTATTGTTGTAGCTACCTTAGCTGATACAGATGAAATAACTAGGGCCGAATGGAATATCCAATTTCACACTAACTACTAAGGAAAGTTAGGAACAATAACTTCTAATGGAAATGACCTATACAAGAGAAAAAAAACCCTTCATAGCTTGTTAATAAGTATTTGAGATCTGTTGAACCCTGTGTAATGAGTTGAAGAAGTTCAAAACCTACTCCCTTATGATTAAAACATATTATTCTATCTAGGAAATTGATAACCCCATATTATAACTCTAATCCATAGAATGTCTCTGCAAATCATCTCTAATCATGATATAGTCCTTGGAACCTGATGACCTCTTAATTCACCAATACCTCAACACATGACTTTGAAATAATAAAAGATAAATAATGATGGACCTCTAGATTCATAGATTCTTTTATATGCACCACCCTAAAATATTTATATAGAAGAAGGTATAAAGTATATTATTGAAGGTTCTTATAGTGTATGATAAACTCTAGAACATTGGAAATCCCTTGTTGAAGTGTAATAATATTCTACTGGCTAGATTCATACTAAGATGATCCATATAGAATCAATAGAGGCAATGAAACCCTATGATGCTTTTGAGTAGAAATTAAAATTAAGAATATATAGACCTCCAGGAACAGATCCTTTATCTCCTAATATAAATTAAATCTTAATGGTTCAATGTGTAGAAGAATCATCATATGGGGAATGATGAAATCAACATTTTTTCATGATCGATTATTAATTTAGTATTTACATGATGATAAATTCAATGATCAATGGAATTGAATAAAAGAATATAGAAAATATATAAATACCTAAACCAAAGCATAATATCATCGCATATTATTTATAATTAATTTGAGAAATAAAATAATTATCTTAAAAGAAATTATTTATTTATTTATGTATTTGAAAATTACTTTATATCATAAAATAGTTGTGTGGTTGGAATCAATAATAGATTCCCTCCAGTGGTGATCCACACATGCTCCATGAACCTCTGAATGTCACTATAGGAATCTGTGAGTGCTAACAATGCAGATCAAAATTCTTGTGTCGTTCACCTTTGATCGCCCAGATAATTCCTTAAAGGAATTATTCTCTTTGATATCTCCATACTACAGAGTGCTCATAGAGGATGATCACTCTTTTTTCTTGAGATAAATCTTAGTGAGTATGCTCTCTAGGGCTATGATAGGATTCACTTAGGATATTATTGTTCACAACACAAAATGAATATGATCACTATAAAAATAATATAATTCTATATTTATACCATTAGGGTTAGAAAATAATAATGGAATATACCCCCTTATTATTTATGTAACCCCAGTGGAACCCCATGTCTCTAATAATAATAATAATATTTCTTTAAATTATCTAAACTCAAAATTTAATTTAAATATTATTTATTCATATAATATTCAATATATTTTTTTCTCACTAGACCATTTAAATTGTTTCATCATTCCTCTATAATATTTATTAGTTCTTCAATAAGGAATATTTATTTAATAAATAAATATCACTATATTATATTCAAATAAATAAATAAATTTTATATTCCCTAAATAGAAAAAAAATATTTATTAATTATTATGCTCACATAATATTCTCTCCAATAACTAGTGATAGAATATATGCGATCAAGGAAACTTGAATGATTATTAAACCATGTGTAGGAACAATATTTATTCAACTTGTAAAATAATAAAAAATAACATATTTTTTTACTGAGTTTCTAGATAAATATAATGGGTGACCTTCTCTGCCTCTTTCTCAATGGCATTATCTGAAGTATCGTAAAGTACAAGGTTATCATCTAACAACACAACAAATATTATATATAGAAATAAGTTAATTTCACAAAGACATAATACCTTATACATATTCTTACTATATAATATAATACATTTATGTAGATATTAAGTGGTTGATGTATCTTTCTTTGAATCTTTGAAAATCAAACATTCATTTAGAATACCATAGGAATAGATTTATTTATGCTATACCACTTCTGTAAAAGGAAATAAGATATCAACTTTCACTAAATAATTGAAGAAGAAAAATCCTTTATTACATTATTCTTTAATGAAATATTATTCATGACACCCTAAACGTATCCTAGCTCACCGTGAGTCTATGTCCTCATGGATTTCATCAATAAATCAATGTACATGTTTTTTAATACTTATTAATAATAATATTATAGTAGAAGGATCAATACACATGTATAAAAATTGGAACATCAGATGACACATATAAATATGGATTTCCAACTAGTGTGTCTCATTATCTAATAGCCTACATCAGATATTACCATGGTTGTACACCATGAGAAGGTTCCTTAATGTCATATGATTATCCACCCTTGATATCCTATATCATTTCTATCCCTAAAATTATTTCATCCAACTATAGAACATATATTTAAGAGTAATATTCTCGAACTCTAAGGTTCTCATCATTACGGAGAACCTTTATGACCTTTTAGTGCGACATCTATGATTAGGACACTATCACATACAATGTTATAGAGAAGAATAATAATAATGTGATAAAGTGTTTATTAATATTAAAAATAATTAATAAAGGTAATCATAAAGTAAAAAAAATTCTTCTAGGGTACCAACTATAATGGAACCCCACTTTAACTAGATCCAACTACTAACACCCTTTAATCCACTAGCTCTCACCTGATACACATGCTTCTACGGAGATAGGTCCTTAGTTAAGGGGTTTATAAAATTTTCTTTTATGGGAACAATTCCTACTCAAAAATCACCCCACTTATAAAAATACCTCAAGAGGTGATATTTCCAAAGTATATTCTTTGTCCTTTTGTGTGACCATGACTCTTTTACAAGGGCCACTTCTATAATATTATCACAATAAACTATGTTAGGTAATTTACTTATAGGTTCTAAATTAAGCTCCCCAACAATGTTTTGTATCCAAATGACTTCCTTATATGCATTAGAAGCCTCTATATACTCATACTGCACTATAGAATCTAGGAAAACTATTTACTTTGAAGTTCTCATTAACACATCTCCTCCATTGAGACAAAAACATATCTTGGAAATGACTTCAGATCATTCTTATTATTTTAAAACTAGCATAAATAAAACCCTTGATGACTAGATCATTTTCTCTTCCATACAATACGAATATATCCTCAGTTCTTATTAGACACTTATGGATAGACTTAATAGTAGACCAATATTGTTCTCCTGGATTACCTTGATATCTTTCTCCAATGCTCACTACATAAGAAATTTCATGTCTAGAACATAACATAGAATACATGAATGATTCTATCATTGAAGTGTAGGTGATCTTAATTATTCTACTTGTCTCCTATCATGTTGGAGGACACATTTTTTCCAAAATATGTTTACCATGTGAAATTGGATCCAATTTCCTCTTGGATTATTCCATACAAAATATTTTTAGTATATGGTCCATGTATGTATTTTGAGTTAGTCCAAGAAGCCTCTTGGATCTATCCTAAATGATCTTGATCCCTAGAATAAATACATCTCCACCTAAGTCCTTCATAGAGCAACACTTATCTAACCAGTCCTTAAAATATTGTAATACTAGTATTTTATTTCTAATAAGTAATATTTCATCAACACATACCACTAAGATGATGAAAACTTTACCACTAAATTTCTTTTAAACACATGGCGTACATTCATTTTTAATAAAACCAAATTATTTTATAGCTTTATCTAATCAAATGTTCCATGAAGTACATTCCTACTTCAATCCATAAAAGTATCTTTATTACATTCAAATCCTGTTAGCATCACCTTGAGACACAAACCCTTCTAGTTGTGTTGCGTAAACATCTACCTGAAGGTTCTCATTAAGTATATTTATTTTCACATACCTCTTCCAAATTTCCTAGTCATGGTAAACTACTATAGAAAGTATAATTCTAATGGATTTAAACCTGGGAAATGGGGAACATGTTTCCTCATAGTCAATTCCTTGATGTTTTAAAGCCTTTTTCCACTAGACTTACTTTATTTGTATTTAATTTACATTCTATATATAGTTTTCACTTAAATACTCATTTAAACCCTATGGTCTTAACATCAATTGAAACATTTCAACAATTCTAAACATGAGTATCATAAATTGAATCCATTTTAGAATTCATGGATAATTTCCATCTTTTAGATTCTAATATCTCTACTTTATTTTTTTTGGAGAGAGTTTAATCATTTTCAACCAATAATGAGTCACCATATTTGGTGATATAAAACCATATCTCAATAGTTGTCATAACTCTCTAGTTCTCCAATGCATTACTTGTGTTTCAGAAACTAATTCTTCCATGGGGACTTTTGGAATCTTTTCCTATATGAACTCTTATGTATCTTGAGCATCAACATTTCAAAATTCAATCTTTCTCCTAGTATCCTTATTTAGGATGTGTTCCCTCTCATGAAAGATAGATTTTCTGGATAGAATAACATTCCGGTATGAGTGGTTGAATATGAAGTCTCTATTTAATTCCATATGATACCCTATAATAATATACTTTGTGCCCTATGGTGCTATTTTTTTCTTATTTAGATGGCCATAATAAATTCCTCAAACCCCATACACATGTATACAAAATAGGTTTCTTTCCACTGCATAACTCGAAGAGAATTCAGCTTGCCACTTTATCTGGTATTCAATTTAGTGTTTATTCCATATTTTGTAATAAATAACCATAATAGGATATTGGAATATCTACATGACTCTTCATTGAAAATAAAATGTCAAAAAATGTAAAATTCATCATTTAAACAACACAATTCCACTATGGTGTGTAAGGTGGAGTGATTAGAGATAGAATAAAAAATACTATATAATTTTGATGAAATATTGATTAATATATTCAACACCTTGGTCAGATTGAAGCTTATTTATCTTCCTTCCATGTTGATTCTCTACTTAATTCTAGAATTCTATGAATTTCTCAATAGAATCAAACTTATACCTTATAATGTAGACCTAGACATACCCACTCAATACATTAGTAAAAGTTATGGTGTAAGAATACCCACCTTTATATTCTACCATAAATGGTCCACACACATCAGTGTGTACCAATACTAGAAGATCTATAGCCCTTTCAACATGGCCACTAAATGGTGGTTTGGTAAGTTTTTTTATAAAAAATATTCGTATATTTCAAGTGTTTTTTAGATCAATTGAGTCTAAATAGCTATATTAATAGATCATTTTTCAAATTATTCTTATTTATATGAAAAAGATGTTGATTCCATATTTGGGTGTTATATGAGTCATGTGAACATGATCCCTTATCTATTAAAAATACTTGGTTTTCTTAATTTAATAAATAAATACCATTATTTAAATGTTCCATACCGTAAAATATATCATATTTATGAAAGAAATTTTTTTATTTAAATACTTGAAACATAAAAGTATATGCATCCAGACATGATTCAAAAATACTATTATTTCTGATAATTGGTACATGATAAAAATATCTTACAATCAATATCGTTCTTGTTTGAAATGAATGGTGGTAGTAACCGATGGATGGAGAATCTAGTCTCGCACCATTGTAAGCTAAAAAATCCACCTCTCCTCTATAACTTTGTCGAGATCTACTTGCTTCCAATATTTGGATATAGATGTGAGCACCACATGATATATCAAATACCCAATGTGTATATATTTATATATTACACTATATAATGAATTAACCTTTAGATTCCCCTTTCTTCTAGGGGAAGTTCCTCTTATAGTGGCCCTACTGGTGGCATGAGAAACATATTGCTTCCTTTTCATTACCCTACCTATGGATCTTCTTTTTCATATAAGGATTGTGCTTGAGATATTTATACTATTTATGAGTCTAGGGACATTTATCCTTGTTCTCAATTTTCTTATTCATTATAATGACTATAAATTTTTCATGACCCATGTCCTTGTACACTTGGAGAATCGGAGTTAGAATTTATGAAAGGATCTTCTCATTATTTCTCATGTTATAACTAACAATAAAACTGGATGAGGAATTAGGTAATGATGAATATATAAGATTTATTTGTAACTCATCTAGGAATTTAATTCCTAATATATCCAAGCATTCAATGTAGAAAGTAATCATGAATACATGTGGCCCAATTAGTACCTAATTTCCAATAAAAGTTATAAATAGAGCATTAGAGATCTCATATATATCTTATCTCTCCTTCTCTTGATATAAATCCTGAAGGAAAGACATCATGATATACAAATACATGTCCTCATACTACTTAAAACTTTCATTGGTCTTGGATTTTAACATGAAACACATGACATCTATAGAATCATTCAGAAATTTCTTATAGATAGATAACTCTTCATCACTAGCCTCTTACCAGATGTATCAGGAATGTGTTCTTCTAACACACACAATATTTTTCATGGTGTGGGATAATGAGTAATAACCCTTTCCACTCTTGAAATTTTTTCTGTAGATAATTTTATCCATATCATGTATGGATTTTAGTGATATGTTTTAAATTTGTATTATTTTTGTTTCTACAAATAATATGAGAAAAATTTAAGTTCTTCATCTAATAAAATTTAGAAAAATAAAAACAAATTTTTTAATCTCCCACTATTTTATAAAAACCCAATATACTTAGCCATTACATTTGGAATATCCTATTTCTTGGATATTCTAGTGGTAAATATTCATATTCCCCTTCTCATCACCTCAAATGTTTCTGTTCATGTAATTTGAAGGGTTTTAGTCAGGCATTCTAAATTCAAATTGCATTAACTCACAGTTCCATAATCTTTTGAATATACCACCCAATAATTAAATCCTTAAATTAGATTTCATCAACCTTTTACTCTTAATTACGACAAGTAATACTCTGGTTGTCAACCCTTGTTGATAACAAAGTTAAGAAAACCTATGAATTCAATTTATAATTCCCTACTATTTGAATGAACCCCAACATTGATTTGTCAAGTACTTTAGACTATGGATCAATTTTAACTGAATTAGTGGAATGATATAATGAATTAATATATATAATGTGGTATTTTATATTTTAGGCACAAATTAACAATTATTATCTTTATTACATTATTGTTAATATTATATGGATTTACTTATTTGATTAACCATGTGTTAGCTAATGTTTACACATTAGACAGTTTATTTTAGTTCTATCTTGCATGATTTTTAATTATTTAGTTAATGTTATTGTGACAAAACATTCATAATGAAATAACCATTAATCTTGATAGAATAAAATATTAAACTTGTTTGATAATGAGCTTTTACTAATGGTTTGTTTATCTAGAGGATGATAAACTAACCATCAAACTACGGGGAAACACCTTGAACCATTTTTAGGTTGTGTTGTATCATTACACCCATATACATATGTATCACCCTAGGATTGGATTCATCTTAGATCCAAACTTTAACCACCTCCACTATCTTGGGAGCTCCATCCATTACATATGAATTTACACACATACAAGTGAGGGGAACCAATGATTAGTTAAGGTGTTTACATAAAAGAAACAACGGGAACACATGCCCTTAAATAATGAGAGCTATGATGACACACATGCCAAAAATTAAATTTCATAATAACTTAGAAGAATAAAATCACATATATAGGTCTGTTATATGCTCTCGATCATCCACATTCATACAAACAATTAAGAATTTAATAAAATTATCATTAAATTATAATAATTCTTATTTAATATTAATCATGAAAAAATAAATTAATTATATTATTAGTTAATCAATTTGTTTATCATAATTCTCATGATACTTTTCTTGACATTCCCATCCATCATAATTTTAAACAAATTAAAATAATTTATTTAAAATTAATTATGTAGAAAAACATATACCTTGCAGGTGACCTGGAGAGTACCCATCCAAACTACCCAATGTATATTATACTCATGTAACGTTTACTCGTGTGAAATGTGGAATACATGAATTATCACAAAATTTAATGATGTGTACTATTAAAATAATTCCCATATTAAATACATGGTATTTATATATTATGTTACAAGTCAATTCATATGAAGTAATTACTATAATATAACTTATACACAATATGAAAATCAAAAACATTACATAGAAATTAATTATACATTTATAAATATAACCCATGACATAGTGTGTACTATAAAATTACTGACCAAATAGAAAAAATGCAGATAAAGTATGAATATTATAATAAGTTAATGTTTAATTCTTCATAATTTGGTAAAAGTACACAATGTGTACATTAAAGAAAACTGTCATGTATTATTCTCACAATCAATCCAAGAAACATGCCTAGGGATTCAAAATTTAATTGTTACATAGATGATATTAGAGTACATAGTGTCTAAATGGTATAAATGGTGAGTGGTCTTTGAGTTACACAGTCATCAATCATATAGGTTTTGTAAGAGGATACACAACTCATCTGTGACTAAAACACTACCCATTGTGTTTGGAAGTTTCACGTCATGTATTCCTACTGACCATGCACTGGACTATCCCAGTCAACACAAAGTGTGTAATTAAATTAATCATATATAATAAATTCACATGACATAAATTAATTTTGAATTAATTTAGGGTTATCTAAACACAAGTATATGGTGTGTACCTCCAGGTTACATAGTGTGTATTCTTGTTTTGTCTGAACATACTTCTTACCACCCCTGAATAAGATCTATAATTTTTTTCATAAAATTAATCAATTTGACTATATTGTTTAGGAAAAAATAAGTTTAAATTAGATCTCACAATTTGGATTAAAGAATTATTAAATTGGAATTGAAAAATTATGAAAAAAGAAAAAATCAATCAGTAATCCTTAAATAATTACAAAATTTTAAATGACTTTCTCTGATACAATTTAATGGTTCTAATCGCAATGGGAGCATCAGATGGTGCATGCCTTACTCCATTTTTTTGACTTATGATTAATCTAATATTTACATGATGATAAATTCTATGATAAATAGAATCGAATCAAATAATGTAAATAATAAATAAACCCTGAAACCAAAGCACTTGAACGTCACATATTATTCATAATTAATATTAGAAATTACAAAAATTACCTTATGGGAAATTATTTCATTATTTATGGATCTGAAAATGTCTCTATATTGTACTATAATTATGTTGTAGGAATCAAAAGTAGATTACCGCTAACGTTGATCCACATGTGTTCCACAAACCTTCAAACGTCGCTATAGGAATCGCTAGGTGCTTGCATGATAGTTCCTAACTCTTACATCATTCACCATTAATCACCATGATAATCACATCAAGGAAGGGTACTATTAGATCTCTCTATACTTGAGAGTGGTGGTGAATGAGTATTATTTACCTTTATGAAAGCGTTCTTGGAGAGAGAGATCTCTAGGGTTTTGAGAGGATTCTCTCTAAATGTCATTGTGGTCAAAAAATTAATTCAATATATGGAAAAATAATATAATTGGATTTATATACCTCTAGGGTTAGAAAATTATAATTTCAAATACAACCTTATTATTTTTATAATCCCTATAGAATCCCATGTCTATAATAATAATAATAATAATAATAATTCTTGGCATATGCTAAAACTGATAATTAAATTAAATATTATTTATTCAAATAAAATTCAATATATATTATTTCTCATCAGACATTTAAACTCGGTATACCATTCCTCTAAAGTATTTACTGAGTCCTATATAATGACTATTTATTTAATAAGTAAATAGTACTACATTATTTGTTAATAAATAAAAACATATTATATTCTCTAAATAGAAAATGAATATTGATTAAATATTTTGCTCACATAATATTCTCTTGAATAACTGGTGATGAAATATATAAGATCAATAAAACATGAATTATCATTAAACTATGCATGGAAATAATATTTAATCCACTTTTTAAATAATAATGAATCGTATATTTTCTAATTGAGATTTTTTAAACACTTTTTTGTGATCCGCTAAGCCTATTTAAGTGTCAATAGGAATAGTATCATAAAGTCCAAATATAGAATCTAGAAACACTCCAAGAAACCCATAGAGTAATAATTTAATGCCAAAGTTACATAATAACTCATAAATACTCTTACTGTGTAATATAATCCTTTCGTCACAATATCTCTAATCAAGAAGGTTCCATACTGGTGCAATCAGCTGATATGATTGATGTATCTTTGGTTGACTTTAAAAAAATTGAACATTTATATAGAACACCATATCTATGGATTTTTTTAGTCTATATCATTTATATCAAAGGTCTTGAGATATCAACCTCCATTAAAGAAAAAAGGGTCAAATCCTTTCTCGCATTTTTCATTAATGAAATATTACCCATGATGCACCCAACATACCCTACCTCGCTGTTAGCATATGTCACAATAGTTTTCATCAAAGCATACAATTAAATAACATATAATACTCATTAATAACATTATTAATGTTTTAGGATCAATAAACATGTTTTCATATAAGAACATCCAATGACACGTGTAAATATGAATTTCCTATTGGCGGTTCTCATTCTCAAAATATCCTTAAATTCATATTACAAAGGGAATACAACATGAGAAGGTGATTCAATGTACTATGACTATCCAACCTTGATATCATATATCAATTTCCCTCAAATTATTTCATACATATATAGAGAATATATTTAAGAATACTATCATTGAAATATTGGGTTCACATCATTATAGGGAACTCTAATGACCTTTCAGTGTAACAACTACTCTTAGGTAATTATCACATTATATGTTAAATATTAGAACAATCATGATGTGATAAAGAGTTTATTAATATTCAAAACAGTGAAGATTGGTTATCATGATATACATTGTAGTTGGATCAATGAAAGGAGGTAGAAATCTTAGAGTGTCCTCCTCTAAGTACCATTGTCATCGACCTCCACTCTACAATGTTCCACTAAAACATATTACTAAAAGTATTTTTCTTGAATATAATGTGATCGTTGACCTTGTTTTATATCTATATATAAAAAAACACAAGGAACTCCTAAACCCGAGACACAAAACATTTTACAGTTAATTCATTCATTCATTCATTTAAATTCATTTTCAATTGTTTACCCAATTCAAACACAATTATAGACAATCATGATGAATGATCCTTTCCTAGGTATTTACCCTGTGATAAAAATAACTTCACTTAGAATGTATATAAATCTTATAGGTCCTAAAAATATATCACAAGATGCTATAAAATCCTATGTCCCAGCTTGTATACTTTGTTTACACTATGCAATATGTTTGACAAATATTGTTACCATACCAAACCATGCATCCTAAAAAGTGGACAAATCATAAAATCCATTTTATTAATCAACTTCCACATTTGATAACACTCTTTCAGGAACCCTTATCATGTTGGGAATATATAAATAAAGAAAATTACAATTGATTCCTACCACCAGTAGGCAACAAGTTGGTGACTATCACCGAGGTTTTGTAGGTCAATCACATGAGAGTCGTTACCCTATATATAAATTTTTTGAGTAATATATTAGGTGAAAATAAATACTAACCAGAACCATATATAAATAAAAGAATAAATCAAAATAAATTTATTTTCATACATAAACTAACGATATAAATTAAAGATCTAAAAGTAAATTGTTGGCAGTGACCTTCAAGCTCAAAAAACTCTTGACCAAACTCCTTGAACTAGTACCACCAAGCTAGATCACCTAACCGCTTCTATGGACATGAAAAATAGTTTATATTGATGTAGGTTAAGGATAAAATGTATACTCAATAGGATCATCCCTTAAACCTCTCATGAAAAATTTGAAACAAGCAAACTAAAGTCTACTGAACAAAAAAATTAATCCATCTCATCACCCAGGAAGGTAATACTAATTTCCCATCATCACCATAACTTACATACAAAATAAAACAAAATAAAACACTTTATATCTAATTCACATATATAATTAAGATACCATACTTCCACTTCATCACTATTTTGTCGATCTCATACACCAATGACTCGGACTTGTTCTCATTCCTCCTATAAGTCATACTACAACTATTTCAATAGTATTAATACCATTACTGAATCTCGTGAAGGTAAATATATATCATAATCATCATATCCATATAACAACCAATTGTACTCCCAGAATCCACTATAACATGTGTAAATGCATAATACCTCAAGCTATCATAACCCATGTAAGCAACTAATGGTAAGCTGAATCCACTACATCAAGATAGAAGAAGGTGATATATCTCAAGACATGAAATACTTCACATAACTGAAAAGTAAACCTTTTCCATACTAACCCTAATAGGAAAAAAACATATACTACAAGATGTCATGGACTGAAATACACTCAATCATCTACATCTAAAGTGACAATGGGAGGGGGAGAGAGAAGTCATCCTTTTATCCCCTTGAAATCCTTGATGTTAAAGAAAATACCCCCAAAACATTTGGGAACTTATTTATCTATCAACAAAGGAAGAGAAGTGTATGAAATCTGAAAATATAAATAATATCACGCACATCCACAATAAGGTAAACTACCTAGAATTAGACTCATCTACCTCTATCATTGCACATGACCCCCAATAGCCACTATTAAGGACTTGGTCTCAAATAAGAACATAAAAATTAAATTCTGTATTAATTAATTTATTATCCATTAGCTAATATATTATACTCTATTCAATCCCAAGATTATGACTTTAGTCATCTAAGGCTAGTGTTCATGGATCAATAAGTTTATTTCATAGATTCTCAATTATGTCATTAATATTGATAAACATCATGAATCAAAACCATTCATTTATTAATTCAATAATCATATTATGATTTTATGTATACTCTAGGAATCAGAGTATTCCACCACATTGAGGATACAATAGTATTGCATAACATCAGACTACATCGATCAGTTGGAAAATGATCAAGTAAATATCATCTGACCATTTGGGCATCAAGAAATCATCTAGTAAGCATCATGGAAGATTAAATGAATTGATGGGAAAGACATTATATATACTCATCATAACTTTTCAGTGTCCCACACCATTTCTCATAGTATTATATGTTTCATCGTTATTGAAATTTACCACCGCTACATCCCAGACTCACACCCCATCGTCTATAAAATCAATCATCAAAAAATATCCCCAAGCCTATATCCCTTTTCTTATCAATAATACATAATAAAAAAAGTTATCATCATCATAATAAGTCTCTATATCCCAAATTAAAACTTTCATTTCAAAATTAGTATTCTCATGTAGAAGATGGAACCAATGCCATCGAATTAAGGCACTTAGGCCTCCTACAATAAGAAACAAGCTTGTTCGGCCCTAAAAATATTTTTTAACAAATAACTATTTAATTACATCTTCAATTAATTTTTTCATTTGTCATGGGTTATCCATATAAGTAAACCTAATGGAATTAGATAGCCATAGATAATAATAAAAGTAAACCTACTTTAAAGAAATATTTTTTACATTTAATCTAATCTAAGATAAGTAATATTCACTCGAAATAAACTACATATATTTTATTATATCATAATTTATATTTAAATTTTGTAAGAGATTCAATTATTTAATCATGAAAAAAATAAATAAATAAATTACTTTGAAACATATATCAATGTACAAAATATATAACATGAGGAAACATAAAACCAAGAACAACATGAAATATAAAAACCAAAAAATTCATTCAATTATCCATATTAAATATTAATTGTTATTGATATATTATAATTACCATTTCAATACTTTAATATTTATAATTTTAAAGGTGTTTTCATCATAATTAAACAATAAGTTAACACTATATCATGTGAATATTAAATTTATTCAATTAATTTGAAGATAAATAATGTCTAACCATTAATGCATGAAATGTTATTATATGTTTAGTTCAATTATTTATTTAAAGACAAGAATAATATCCTATTGCATGTGATTAATTCCAATGAATAGATTCTCTAAAATAATGCAATAATACTACTTATCTTTATAATTTCTTAATTTTTGATTATTAATTCAACATGAGATTCCATTTATGGATTATTAACTTTTTATAGTTAATCACACCCATTTAGATAAGGATATAAATCTTGAATAATCTACCCTTGAACATATGTAAAAAGAGAAGTAACAGATCCCCAACCTCTATTATAAGCTAATCATTCTTTGATTAAGAATAGAAAATTGAGAATTAACTACAACTAATGGAAACAAAACAAATGAAGGAAACACCACTAAAACTTATATATGATAACTATCATAATATATCACTCTATTGTTAACCAAAAAAAATTAAATATTCAAAAATGTATTTTTGTAAAAGAAAATAACCAAGGAAACAAAAAAGATATGGGAAGGTTTAGATTATCTTTATTTGAGACTTATATCTAGACGAGCTAAAAAGTTTAATCTCTATAGAGTCCAAACTAGATAGTTGTGAGAGGTTAAGGAGTTATCTAGGGTTCAAGAGAAGATATGAAAAATAAATCTAAATATAAGAAAAATATTTATTTAAATATAATGTTTTTAAGATCTTCCACCATAATATATGTGATCTCAAAACACCTGTGGTACATTTGGTCAAAGTGATATCTAGACTTTTATTGAATTTGAATCATTAATATTGTACACCATAAAAACCTTTATCCTACCATTTTAAACCACCATTTACTCTCCCATTACATGGTATAAAAACCAATACATTTTGACACACTACACCCATCATTATGGCGTAGAGAGGTCACACACTGTCTATTTTCGATAGAGGAACTCATTGAGTTCCACACCCAGTTTTCCATCCCCTGAACATTATATTAATACATTTCCTATTACCCATTTCACATAGGAGAAATATCAAGGAAAAAATATATAAAATATATAGATAAATAATTTCACTTTCCATGGTTCACTCCAATACTAAACGACCAACTCTACTTCCCAACTCTGAACACTTGAGGCCATATTAACCCACTCTATACTCTAACCTATAAGAAGGCTTTAAAATTGACAAAAATACACCCATGATCATGGTTTGGAAACCCTTAAAATGTTTAAACCATTTTCTAACCTCTATAAATATTTTTTACTCCCTCACAACACCTACAAGACATGGTAAAATTCCAATGGAATAGATGTATAAATCCAAGACCTTACATTACATATAATTATATTAATTCATAAACACTTATTAAAAAAAAACTATTTTTAGAATTGTATGGTTTTGTGTGTCAATATCCAATTTCTTGGGTGGTGGTTGGGGGAGAATATTATCAGGGACCAAGTATTGTCTTATATATTTACAAAAATATTTTATTGATAAGGGAAAGAATATGAATGGGAAAATGTTTCCATAAATATTATTAAGATCATTATTCTCATCTATCATATTTTAAAGCGGGAGATCAGGATTTCTTAAGGGTATCTCCATGGTTGGGGAACTATTTTCATAAAAATATAATAAATTTAACCCCTACATATTCTATTCCATTCAATATTATCAAGGTAATCAGTGATGTCATGGAATGACTAACATCACCGATGATATCTAATGCAGTGCATAACTATTTTTATATATCACTATTACAAATTATGGCCCATAATATTATGAGACATGGGAATGGGATAATCCTATGCAAGATTATTGGCCTGAACTTTTCAGAAAACCACCTATCCATCCTTCTATGTATGGAGTTCCCAATCATGATTATAATGTAACACCCTTGGTTTGAGGTACTTAGACCCTTTGAAATTAATTTATGAGGATATTGGGGGGTTTTATGGAGGTTTAGTATTTTTAGAAATGTTTTTGAGGGACATTAGATGAGATCATGGTTTCATTCATGTTTAGGGAAATTTTATAACACTACCCAGGTAACCATGCATGAAACATTTGGTCTTCTAGGTAACTTCATGGTTTATGAAAATAATGAAAAAACCTTGCTACCCCATGGAATTTTTATACCACGTAAAATTACAACAACTTTTATTGGTTTTACAAACTATGAATTCAATACATGAATTAACTATCTAAAATAAATATTTTTAATTCAATTTTGATCTAAAAATTCAATATATTAAAATTTTTTCAGACTCATAAACCTTAAGGTATTCATTGATGATTTTAGTGTTTCTCATAATTTTGAAGCTCTATCTCATCGAGTCTTAGTGAACCTGTATTAAAAAATATAAGGTAAGACTTAGTCTTTATTTATCATATCTTATACTTTATCTATGGGAGAAACCTTATTCCAGGTCTTTTAGGACCAAATCGATTGTATAAAGTGCACTTTGATGGGGATTTTATTGTAAACTATCATAGGAGTGTTGTAAGATCTATGATCTATGAGGTTTTGTTGTGATTTCTTCTTGGAAACCTTGTCTGAGAAATTTTTATTCTTCTCTATCATTATATTCCAATAACTTGATATATTATTATTTTAAAAGGATTTTTGGATAAAGTTTCCAATTCTCCATGAGGCTTATGAAATGTGTTTAACAACTCTCTGGTTCAACTGCTCGATGTGATGCCCTGAACCGCACATGTTATTCCATGATGCTAGATCTTGAGTCCTATATGGGGTGAGGAGGATTTTTGTGATAATATATATATATATATTATAGAAACCCTCTCCATGGGATAAGCCTTTTCTAGTGACCGATGATGAGCCCTAGGGGAAACAAAACAAGGAGGAAGTGAGACAAAGTTGACAATATCTTGTGTATGGCGGGATGGTAAGTCCTACACTTAGTTTCAAGGATGTGGGTAGGTTCAAACCACTATGATAATTCTATGGAGGGATTAATGGATATAGTTTCCAATGCTTCTATAGGTTTGTGACATGGATTTAACAACCCTCCTGTCTGAATGATAGGAATAACACCATGAAACTAAATATTATGTACCAAATAGGGATACATGATTTATGTTTTCTTATCTGTATATATATATATATCATATTAGAACCATACCCTAACATGAGGCCTTTTATGGTGATGGGTAGTGATCTATAATGGAAAAACATTATTTTAGTGATCCAATGTGGACAATATCCTATGTTTAAAGGGATGAAATTTCCTGAATGCCTCAGTGTAAAATAATGGATTCCCTCAAATCCATAATAATATATAAATAATTATTTATTATAATATTTAATCTTTAATCTTAGATTAATATTTTTTCTATAAGAAATACTCCTAATATAATAATCTTAAAATTAGAATTATTCATCAATATATTATGTCCTTTTTACATCAAAAAACAAAATGTTTCCATGATAAATGATAAATTTTATCTTCAATGAAAACTAATCAGTAATAAGAAAATACTCTTTAATTTATATCTTCAATAAGGTCCATGTTGTTGTATTATTTTTCCTCCTCTTAGAACACATAACTCACTTTTCACTATATTCTATGTTGTTCATCATATTCTATATATATCATTCTACACAGCTAACTTCGAAATATAACCCATTAATTTTTTAAATTAAAATTAAAATAAGTTAACTAAATTGAACTTCCAAATTCCTCTTTATTAATATTCATCATTTAGATTTTATTCATATTGATCTCTACTATCATTATTCAACTATGTATTTAATCATCAACTACAAAAATTAAAAAGTGTTCTTTGAACACAACATTTTTAAATTATTTATATATAAATAATCACAACATGAAATACTATATCATTTTTTGATTGATTGGTTTCATATTCAAATTTCATATGCATCATGGATGATTGTGTTTATTTTTTTCAAATAATTTTAAAAAATATTAGTTTTTCTCTTTATGTATAGTAAATTTTAAATAAACATTTTGGTTGAATCCCACAACATTATTGAATAAATTAATAATTGGTTATATAGTTTTTAAATCATGGTTTTGTCATTTTATAACCTTAATGTTTGTTTCTAGTTAGTGTGAGTGCATGTGTTTACTCCTTGTATTAATAAAATGTGTATTTTGGGAAAATGTTTTGTAAAAGAAAAATGTTTTATAATGGTGAATTAGAATCAATGTGATTTGGTGTGTGTTATTTATGAATATATATGGGTCATTTTTGGTTTGTACTTGACAACCGATACTGAAATTGGGGATCGTGGATTGTACAACCAAGGGATGACTTAACTTAGTGGGGTTGAGTTTCTGATCATGAGTCTAGGATATTTAGAGGACCCATTCGACAGGTGATGTCTTATATTGGTATCATGACTCCAAAAGGGGTGGTATTGATGCATTTCATGGGTTATTGAATTCATGAAATGGGTGTGTGAGTTGTGGTGTGGGATGGATTATGGAAAAGGGGGGAAAAGGGTGTATTTTTTGTGTGATTTTGTTTACGATGACAATATTTTTCTTATTTATGTGTATTATGATTGTATTTTATTTATTATAAACCATGTTCTAACTCATTTTTGTTTAAGTTCTATTTGTGTAAAGTCATAGGGGTTACATACTAGGTCTATATACTCACCCCCTACATATTCATCTAATTACATATGTAGACGTTCTTAGACATGATGCTGGAAAGGGAAATTCCTCTTACTCCACTAGTGAGGCATTTTGATACTATGATATTTGGTGATGGAGCTTGGGCCTTAGAGATAGTGCTTTGGGGGATAATAGGTTAATTCTATTATTGGAATCTTGTGTTCCATTTTGTGTATTTTTTCCTTATATTTTTATTTAAATATAGTTTTAGTTGTCACATCATTGATTACTTGTTATTTTATGTAATTGGAATGTTGTATCGTTTTTATCTTGCATTTTATTTATGTTTACATTGATTTATTTTGAAACACATTATTTTTTATATAAGGTTAAATCATCCCCCAATGAAATTACCAAAACATATGCACTTATTTCAAAACAAATTGGTGTCCAGGGGACTAACCTAAGTATAGTGGAATTTTGATCTATATAAGTTGTTAGTTGGGGTATCAATGTCACAATTAGACGTTAAATGTTCATTAAATAATCATAGGTTGAATGGAATGAGTTAATGTCTCATAATTACTCACATTACACTTAATAGTGTCACAAGTCACTAATAAAACAATTATGAAAAGTATGATACCTTAACTAAGTCATTCGTATCATGTTGGGATAGTTTAAGAGACTTATATTATATAAGGGATTTAATGAAATTTTGTAGAGTTAAACCAAACTACTAAAATAAATTTTTATCCACTAATATTAAGTGTTAACATTTTCGTTAATTTATCTCCTCCAAATTCATCAATTAAGGTTTAGAGATACAAAACAAATATATGAACAAGATCTACTTGATTTCCACCAAAGAATTTATCACGTGTTCTTCCTAATATCATTAGTATCATGAGGAACTTTTATCTTCTATACTAGAACCTGATAATTGAATAATAAAATTAAATGGGATATGGTATATCTGTGGATGATCTAGGGGTACCTTAATTAGTGGTTGAGCCATGGTAATTTTGAGAAGAGTGGAGTGAAGTGGGATTGAGTTGTTCTATTAAGGTATAATCATTTCTATTTTTTATTTTTTTCTTCATTATTATATTTAATTGCATTTTATGCATGGATGAACCTAAAACTTGTATAATAGATAAAGTGTTATGTTTACGATCTGAGTCAAAAAAATTAAAAATACCAATTAAGAATGCTCCCACCACACTCAGGTTCATTTAAAGTTGAGGTGAAATTTGAGTTTCCAATGGTCCCATATTGGCAACACTGACTATTGGAGATTACCATATCACATTACCACATATAATGGTTTTAGTATGGAAGAACTATTATTATTTCACAAGTGTAAAAATATCATTTCTATGTCAACAATAAACACTGATGGATTTATTTTCAAGTTCAAAAAATGCTACATTTATAAATATAAAATACGTTATGGTATGAAACATCTTGATGATTGTCTTTACAGACTATATTTTGAAAATAAATTCTTGAAAAATAAAAAAAATCAAATTAACATGACTTATATTACACTAAATTGTGGAGTCATCGACTTAGTCTTGTAAAGTAAAAGTGTTCGACAATATTAAATAAATAATGTTATTTATTTTATTTTTTTATTGAAACCCATAGATATTTGTTAATATTTCTCATAAGCAAAATTTATAAATCCACTTTTAATAGAAATGATGAAAGATACAATGTTCTTCAAAAATTACTTCACATAGATGTATGTGGGCATTTTCCAGTAGAGGATAGAGGTGGATTCTCATAATTTATTTATCTTTTAGATGAATTCAGTAGATATGGATACTTATTCATGGTGAGGTATAAGTATTATTCCTTTGATAAAGTTAGGGAATACACATATGAAGTAGATAATATGTTTGTTAAGATAATAAGAAAATTTCACTCATATAGATATGGAGAATATATTATCCAAGAGTTCATTGATTACCTAAAATATTTTGATATATTATCTCAAATCACTCCACCTAATACACCATAGTAGAATGGTGTTGTTGAAAGTAGTAATTATATCTTTATAGATATGGTGGGACAGATGATAAGTCATTTAATTATTACTTTTTCCTTTTGGGGATATTCATTAAAAACTATGACATATATACTAAACCAATTTCCATAAAAAATGGTGAATGAAATAATGTATGATTTATAGTATGGAACTAAATTCAATTTTTCACACATTTCTGTATTGGGATGCATGGAATTTTCAAGGAATAATTTTTTTATCAAAATATAATCATGAGGTATAAAGTAAATCTTTATAGGATATCCTAAAGAAAATAAAGTATATTTTCTATAAAATATATTGAATGAAATATTTATATCCAAAATATGTAACACATTTTTTAAAAGGTAATATATATACAAAAGATATAGTGGGATAAAGGTGTACTTTTATAAAGATTGTGATAAATATGCACCTGATTTGGAACATGGAATATCCCATAATATCTATTAGAGGAAGTTGTTCTATTGATATAAGTACTTTGTAGAAGTATTAGAGAGGATATAAAATAGAATTGATATAGTTTTCTTTTCATTTAAGAGGGAAACATAATATCTGTTGAGAATAATTGGCCTATTTTCTATAAATAAAAATAAACCTTCTAAGAATTTATGAAGTTTAAAAAAGCTGGTAATTCTCAAATGGATTACTTATACAAAAAAAACATATTGGTTTTGGTAGATCTTACTCTTAGTGTAAATCCCCTTGAATTTAATTGGACATTTAATAATAAACTATATATGGATGGTAAAATTAGTGCCTATAAGGAATGATTTGTCTATAAAGACTTCAAGTTATGAAATTTCCAAAACTATGAAGAAACCTTTTTCACACATCATTATTTAAAAATTAATTAGAATTATACTTGACATAATAACGTAGATTGATTATGAAATTGGTAAAATATATGTCAGGACCACTTTCCTTAATATAAAACTCATGAAATATATCCAAATGACACAACCATAGGATTTTGTGACCTTAAAGGATTCTAATAAGGTATATAAGTTGAATAGATGCACTTATGTGTTAAAGAAAGAATCACTATCCTGAAATATTATTTTTGACAAATCTATAAGACTGTTTGGTTTTACTAAGAATGAATGTGAGACTTGTGTCTACAAGAGGTTTAGTGGATATGCTATTTTTTCTAGAGATATATGTTGAAGATATTTTACTAATAAGAAATTATATATAGGTTTTATAGTTATTTATGAAATAGTTAAATAAATTTTTATCTATAATAGAATTAGGTTAAGTGGCATATATTATAGGGATTAAGATTTATAAAGATAGATCTAAGAGGATTATTTGAATAAGTTTTGGTACATATATTAATAATTCAATAAAAATTTATAACAATGAATAATCCAACATTGTGTTTTCCCATTTTACACTAAAAAGTGTGTCATTAAACATAGGAATAAAGAGAGAGTGAGGTTGATTAGAATCCTGGGCACATAAATATAGGATGTGAAACTCTATGTTACTATGTGGTTTATTTATAATTATTTTATGTGTTTTTTTGTATTTTCATTTTCTCTGTCTTAAAATTGGATATTCTGTCGTTTTCCTTACTGTACAAAGTTTTCACTAACTATTTATGGGAAACCGTGAGTTTTCCCTAATATGGTGGACTTTTAAATTCATTTTTTTTCTATGCACAATAAGTATACATAGTTAGTATATGGTTTGTTCCAATACTTGACGATATTATGGGAAACCCTGAAGGAACTTTATTGTGTTAGGGTGCGGGTTCACAAAATGCACATGTTTTGGTAAACTATGATACAAACATGCGAATCAGATATGCAATTTTAATATTTTATTTGTCATGGTTGGTGAATTGTTTTTCCAACCATGTGGAGTCTTTATCGAACCATTTGAGTACAATTTCTCTAAGAAGTTACCTTTATATGGTAGGTCTAATGTTTAGTAAATGATGTAGCCAATACATGTAACCATCCCATATTCATTGAATGTGGAATTTATAGTTTCACCCCACTTTATTATAACCCTCTTATCCCCAATTTCATTATCCCTCTTCCTAAAATGGACCAAGCACACCTATTGAGCTTCTTCTCCCTTGTTTCCTTTGCTTTTTGTGCTCCACCTATATTTAAGTAGAATCCTCCATGGTATGTCCCTAAAACCCCCTCCCCCCTTATACTCTTCTTTTTCCCCTAGATTTCTCTCAATCATATGAGCCCAAAAGTTAATATTTATTGATTTTTGGTTTGGGTTTTATCAAAATCCTAATGATTTTATCATGTAGTGGTTGTATAAGGAATTCCTTGGATTTTGGGAGTCTCCACCAATATAGGCGATGAATTATGACATATTTTCACTGATCCAAGTTAGGTGTTTATCTACTATCTATTTTTATTATATGATTTTAAATGCATGACGGTTTTAATATTAATTTTATTTCAAATTATATATTTATATATATGTATTTATGAACCATGAGGGTATAATTTTTTTAAATTTGCTTCTATCCCTTGTCTTGGAATGGGATTCCATGGAATGTGTTTATGACCATTCCAAAATGGATTTTAAATAATGATCATGGTTTTAAAAGTGGTCAAGAGCATATAATTAGGGTTTGTAAATTTTTTATTTTAATAAATTTATTTTAAAATAACATTTTTGATTATTTTATGGAATTTTAAATAAATAAAATGAGTTACTTAATTTCAAAGTGGTATGTTACACCATGTGTTTTTTTTTTGAAATTTGACATGGCATCAAAATTTTTAAAAGGTGGATTAAAGGGAATTGTTAAATAATAAATGGGTTTTAGGTAGTTTTTAATAAAATTTATTCCTAATATTTTATTATGATGATGTCAGAAATAGAGGGTGTGGTATTGGAATTCCAAGCATGTTTTGGAAAAAGGTTCATTTTTTTACTTTATGAAAAAAAGAGTTTTCATTAAAGGAGTGAGACCCTCTTGATCAAATTTGATTTTTTATATACCAATGCTGGATAATTATTATATGTGAGTACATTTTATATTGATGCATATTTGTATTATATTTATTATTTGATGTGGCTAAGACTATTTCTTATGAGGGTGTAGGAGTTTATGAATGAGTTATATCAAAGTTTTTCAATTTGACATATGTAATAGTTATTTAAGGATTATCTAAATTGAATTGTAATGAGAGTCCGATGAATTTGGTATATGACTTGTGTGAGTGAAATAACTAGTGTAAATAGGGTTTCGACTAAGATGTGTTGCCCAAATAATTTGATATGATTAGGAAAGAAGGGGTAGTGAGGCTTGGTAGTTAATGAATCCTTGTTTTACCCTCATTATAGAGAAGGAGGTTCAACAATATTTATTTTTTTATAGTTTGATGGGACGTTGAGGGATGTTTATATGTTTAGTATTTCATTACTAGGTTCTTCATCACTAGTTAAATCCTTTATTACTAGATCCATAGGATGACTCCCATGAAAGTTGGATCTTATTTAGGATCATTATAGGGGATTTATCCTTTTGTTTCAATTAGATCCCCAAATTCTAGTATGATTTCATGAGTTATTTATAGTTATTATTAATTTATCCCCATCATGTGACTTGGTATAGTGGTGTATGTTGTGTGATTTCCTCCTTGATGTTTTTTTGATTTCTCTTTAAATTTTTTTAAAAGGTATTTGTGAAAGGTTTGTAAAGGAAATAAATTTTATGTGTTATTTGAATCTACCTTCAAACTATTTATCATGAGTTTTAAAAGAGTGTATTTAAAATTTTAAATGTTTATTAACAAAGTGATTATAGTTTTTTTTGGAAATTTGGCAATAATTTGTTTTTGAAACTCCATTTTTTGGGATTCATAATCATTTTTTAAGGGTTTAATGACTAGTTATATCTAGAAATTGGTTTTTCAATATGATTTAGAAAACTATTTGAAAATTGGAACCCTATTTGTGTTTTAAAATGTACATTTTAAAAGAGGTGTTTATGATATTATTTTAAAGTGGGAATTTAAAATGGTAGTCTCAAAAAAGGGGCTTTAGCTAGGGAAAAGTGTTTAAAAACCAATTGTTTTCATTTAAAAAGAGATAATAAAAGAAAGTGTTAAAATTTATTAATGTGTTTCTTGTTTTATTATGAAAAGGATTATAAAAAATATATATAATATATTATATTTCAAAGTATATTTTTACGATGTAATAAGAAAATGACTACATATATTTAATCAGAAGTGACTAACTGTGATTATTTTATAATTCCTATATTTTACAAGTTATAGGTTATATCTTGACTGAGGTTTCATTGTGCTATTTTTATTGTCTTTATAAGCGAGATATTTGATCTTCTTTGTGACAGTATGTCACACAAAGGCACTTGGTATTGTTTTAAGGTTTCCTAATTGTTTTATGTCTTATATTTGACATTTATTACTATTGTATTTATGTGATTCATCTTTATCAACATTATCATTTTCTGTTGATTTAATTATGTTTCAGTTATATATATGGTTTGGATATTTAGTTTTTCATAGCCCATGTTTAGTTTTTTATTATTTTCTTTATACTTCTAATTTATTTTATTATTTGTGGGATAACTAATTCCCAAGCTATCTTCCTTAATTCCAAGGTATTATTTTCCAACCTGTGGGGATTGATATTTCTGTTTAGGCCCAATAATGGATCACGTTGGGAGTTGGGTTAAGTGTAACCCTAGGTTTTTTATCCAAAAAATGTTATGGATCTCTAGGATCTTTTGGGGCATAGGTTGTGAGATGATAACTTATTATTTTGGGTGATGGTAGTTTGGATATAATGATATCGGGACATGGGAGAGAGGAATAGGGAGAGTGTTATAAGATATTTCTCACAATGAGCCTAAAGTTTCTATGGGTAGTTCGGAATTTTTTTCCTTTTTTTAATGGAATTTTTGTATTATGATTTATCATTATAGAGATAGTTCATGGATCCTCAATGGTATGACTTGAGTTTCCTTCAAATATCGTGTTTGGTATTTTGGTATAGAGAAAAAAATGGAAATCAATGCCTGAGATTGGATTTTAGGGACTGGAAAACCATACGACAACCAAGATCTTGATTGTGGACGTGTTATATGGATCAGGATTTTCACTTGTTTCTCAACCATGTGGCCAAGATGAGCATGATTCCTCATCATGTCAGGGTTTTCAATTTAGACCACATGACACATGGACTGCCAAGTGTGTTAGAAAAATGGGAAAGGATTCATTGTGGGTCTTTTGAAATTTTACCATCTTTGAATAATATTTGGGTTTAGGAATATGTTAAGACATTTATTGTGATAGTTTTTTATGTTTTTGAAAAATGTATTCCAAGAGAAAAATGTTTTCTATTGTGAAATAAATATTTTGGGTTTTTTATAAAAAGAGATAAGTTTAATATTTATTTTTGAAATTGTTGCTTTCATTTTGAAATTTGAATAGTTTTGTAGTGATATTGATTTTCTAATCAAGTAGACATATAATTTTTATAGACTTAATTGGGTGAAAATTTTTCAATTAAAATAAAATCTGAAAGGTGAGTTTTTTATTTTAAGGGAAATCGATGATTTATAATAATAGATATTGTGTCAGGTTCAGGTTTTACTCTTGGAATGTCTTTGAAAATGGTAAATTATTTGAAATTTTTCCAATGTATAAGTGTTTTTTTTTCATTATAAAATCAGGAAAGATTATATAGTTTTATAATTGGTTGTTTTCATTTTTCAAATCATTTTGGAAAACAATTTAAATTGATAAATGCATGTTTAGGGTTAGGATTGAAATTGTAAGAAGGTTTCCATTTGAATTATAGTTAAAGGAGGACTGATTTTAATGGTACCTTGGTTTTCAAATAGGTTATTGGGAGTCTTTTCTATGAGTTATTTCTTTTTTAAAAGATTTGTTTTTGAATTAGATGTGCTTTTTTTTAGTAAACCTTATATACTAGTTCTCAATTGTTTTATTTTTCGGTTTTTTAATATGATTTTGGAGAAATGGATGGGTTGAGACCATGTATCTAATTGTTTTATGTAATCCTACTAGAATTATATAGTGTAAAGGTAGATCATTGGACTTTATGGGGTTTGCCACTTTTTAGTTTTAAAACTATTGAGGATCTAAAAGGAGTGGCACATTCGGTTTCTTTATCTCAATAGATTGTTTGAAAATATTCAAATCTATGTTGGTTTAGTGGTTTTTCTTAGGAATTGTGTTAGAAAATTGGTTTAGGGTTTTTGTATTTAATTTAATAGTTGGAATGGTGAGGGTAAATTTTATTAGATACTCTCATGTGATATATAGTTTAGGATGATTTTCAATTGAGTTTGGAGATGTTTGAGTTTCATGAAGTGGCCATAATTTAGTGAATATTTACGATTGTTGATTGTTTCACTTATGGATGAATTTTCTTTGGGGTTTATACTTCATGAGTTTAGAGTTTATGTTGATTTAGGAGGAACTTTCTCAAGGTTTTTCTTGGGTTCCCCTATGGTTTCTACTTATGAGTGATGGTTCTTTTGGGGAATGTTCATACCTCTTTTCTTGATGATGTTTATTGTTTCCCTTTAATAGAATAGACCATGGGATGGTATGTGCCTGTTGGTTTTGTCATAGAAAACATAGGGTGTGTAAATATATACACAAGGGAGTATTTTTTCTTCCTATTGTACCATGAATGCCACTCAGTTCAGATTCCTAATAGAGTCACTGTTGGACAATATTTCATATTTTGTTGTTTAAGAAAAAATTTACATGGTTTGTGACCCTAATGTTGGAGCCACATTATTTTTTAATGAGAAATTTTATTGGTTAGTATGATCCTTAGATTTACAGAGCCTTGGAATTAGTGGTCTAGTTTTTTGGTCCTTCAGTATACTTTTTATTCTAGTAACTCTCTTAGTGATTTTGATCTAGTGTTTTATTGATTGAATTTGTCTTATTGATTTTTGTAAATTATGTTGAATATTTTGGGAATATGGTTATTCATTAATGTCATATTTCATTATGAAAGAGTGGATAATAGTGGTAGAAACATTATTGGTCACTGGTGGGGAGACCTATTCAAGGTATCCTCTGTATTAGTTCTTCTCTTTGATTCAGTTGTTGGCCATTTTTTTAATGATTTTTGGCAATATTTGAGGATTCCTTAAGGATTTCTAGTAATTTATTTTTTTCTTTCAGGAGGGTGAGTCTGAGAATATATCTTTCATTTTCCACTACTTTAATCTATGAATTTATATGGGTATAAAGTGTTATAGTGGTGAGAATTTTGACACCCTCATTGTCACTATGTAGATTATTCTAAATTATTTTATGTGATTTTTAGGTTTCTATGTTTTTTAGATTTTTCACAAAAAAACATGGAAATTATGATGTTTTTATTACTATTCATAGTTTATAGAAAGAAATCTAGTTACCATTACATAGTATACATTTTAGTTCATTTTTTATATATATAGTTGGTCTATACTGGTAGTGCACAGTTGAGTCTAAACCATGTAGATACAAGAGTAATTATTTGGGACAGTTGGTATAGAAGGGTGAGGATGCATGACTTGAATACAATTTGTAAAAACATGTGACAAGTATGTGAATATTATCTAAAATTTAGAAGTTCCATTTGGAATAGTTATCATATGGGTTTTCCAACTATGATGAGTCCTAGGTGAAATGTGTAAGTGGGTTTTGTCTAGGAAGTCACCTATACACAGTTAGCATGCAATTTTGAAAACAAAGAATCAAACTATGCAGTGTTCTTATATTCATTAAATTTATAATTTTTAGTTTACTCCAAATTTATTTTAACCCTACTGGAATCCATTTATTTATCCCTCTCACTCAAAAGGACCTAGTTTTCCTAGGGACTTCTTATCCATTTTTTCATCAATTTTCAGGGGCCTTATCCATTTTTAGTTGATTCCTCCATGGTAATTCCCTATAAACCCCATTATTCCGTTCCATTCTCACTTTTACACTTTATTCTTCACCTTACCCAATCCTTAATGTTGATTTTGGATAATTTTAGGGATATTTTTAGTCCTAATCATGGGTATTTTCTAATGTAGGTTCTATAAAGGGAATTCAATGAATTATGGGGGAATTACCTATCATAGAAAATCACTTTTGGATTGTTTCCATTAAACCAAGGTCAGTGTTTCTTTTTTGTCATTTTGTATTACATTCCATTAAATTATTGATTGTTCAATAATTATTTTTCATGAAATTATGTATATATGTATGAACCATGATAGAATGTATTTTTTAAAAGTGGTTTTAGCCCAGGTCATGGAATGAGATTCCTAGCCAAGTGTTTTTGAAAATTTATATATGGATTTATAAGGATGTGAGTTGTTTTAAAGGTGGTAGTGATTACCATCAGTATTTTTTAAATGATTTATTTTTACCTATTGATTTTAAATCAAGTGTTAGAGGTTTTTAGATAGTTTTATATAAAAAATTGGTTGGTTGATTTCAAAGGGATGTGTTACCCCATAAAAATGATGTTTTGAAAATTGATGTGTATTTGAAACATTTGAATGGTGATCTAAAGGGAAGTGTGAGTTACCAAATGTGTTTCATGGGATTTTATAAATAAAAGTTTGTCCCAATAGTTGATTTTGAAGGGTTTGAAATAGTATGATTTGTATTGGAATTAAACATATATATTTAAAAAATTTCCACTTCATACTTTATGAAAAATGAGTTTTAATTAATGGTGTGAGAACCACTTGATACCTGTTCAATTTTTTATATGACTATGGTGGATTAAAATTCTATTAGGGGATATTTTATGTTGATCTATATTTATATACTACTTGTGATTTTATGTGGATGAGGATATTTATTTCAAGGTTATAGGAGATGATGTGTGAGTTATTTAAAATGATTTCTATTTGACTTATGTAATGGTTCTTATTTTATCACCTCTATTAAAAAGTCATGAGATTCCTAGGAATATAATGGGTAACCTGTATACGAGTAAGCCCTAGTTTATAAAATCTGTTGACAAGCGAGTCTCGATTACCCTGATGTTGATAATGTGGAAGGGGGTAGAGGTCATTGTGAGATAGTGACACCCTTTTTATTCTTATGGTAGAAAAGGATCTTAAGTGATGTTTTTTTTATAGTATAATGTGACTACTAGGGATAATGACAGTTTCAATATTTTCATCCTAGGTTCCTTGTTATTAGTTTAGTTCATTATTACTAGAGGTCGAGGACAATGACCATGATGCTAGAATAATATTTAGGATTTTTATAAGGTATTTATCCTTTTGTTTTGATTGGATAACCTACTTTTTTATTATATCTTGACACCTATGTATTTTTTTAATTATCCTTATCCTATAACTTGAAATAATGATTCCTTTTGTGTGCTTTGCTCATTTTTTCTATCCTAATTTGAAAATTTTTTAAAAAGGGATTTGTGAAAGGTTTATAAAAGAAGAAAAATTAATGTGTGATTTAAATGTTACTTAAAACTATCTTAAGATTATTTTGAAAAGAGTTGTCTTTAAATTTAAAATTTTGATCTATAAAGAATTTTTGGTGTGTTTTTATGGAAAATTAGTAATGATTTGTTTTGCAAAAAAAATGTGGGTTTTATAGATTTTATTTTGGGCGGTCATTCCTATTTGTATTTGGGAATTGGATTTTAATGATGATTTAGAAAAACAATTGAAAATTGGAAACCAATTTGAGTTTTATAATGTGCATTTATAAAGAGGTATTTATAACATTTTTTTAAAGTGGTAATTTAATATAGTGGTTTGAAAAAATGGGCTATATATTTGGAAAACTGTTTTCAAAGTGATTATTTTCATTTAAAAATATACATGAAATGGGAGTCTTTACATTTATTTGGGTGTTTCTTGTTTCATTATGTTATTTATATTAAAAAATATATATATTTCTAGTATATCACTAAATAGAATTTTTAGGATACAGTATGAAAGTGACTACATAGATTCAGTGGGGGGAGACTCACTAGGATATTTAGCTTACAATTATATTTTATAGGTTATAACTTATAACTAGACTAAGGTTTCATCATGGAATTATTTATAGTCATCTAAGGGATATATTATATCTGGATAATGACCATGGATCATACAGAGGATCATTGAATTGGGTTGGGGATTACTTTATGTTTTGGTTCTTTGACTTTTTATTCATTTAAGTTTTCTATTAATTTGTTTATATTTAAGTTGTATCTTTGGTTTGGATGAATAGTTTTTCTTATCTCTTATTTAGTTGTCTGGTTTTTGTATTTTATATGATTATTTATCCAATTATATGATTGATAAATCATTCAAAATGTTTTTTCCATGATTCCTAGACACTAGTTTCCACCGCATGGGTATTTTGAATTCCCTTTTGGTCCTATGAAGATATGGGTTTGGAGTCAGGTAATATGGAACCCTAGGTCAATTTTATATAAAATGGTATCATATCATAGGTTCTTAGTGGGTATTAGGTTTTGGGATAACCTCTTATTATATTTGGTGTTAGTATTATAGAGATAAGGATGTTGGGACTTTGGATGTAGGTGTGGGAAGAGTGTCACAACATCTTTCTCACCCTGAGCCTTAAATCTCCATGGGTATATTGTACTTATAATTTTCTTCTATAATTTCATTTAATGGAATTATGGGATTATTATTTTATGCATATGTTTATAGTGCTTTGATCCTCAATTTCATGAGTTATGTTTCGTTGGGGGATTGTGTTTGGTATTTTAGGATTGAGAAAAAAAAAGGAAATCAATGCGTGAGGTTGGATTTTAGGGATATAAAAACCATAAAACAATTAAGGCCTTGATTATAAATATGTTCTAGTGACCAATGCATGAATGGAATAAGGCATTAAACCATGTATCCAAGAAAAGAACAGTTCCACATCTCGATTTTGTTTTCTATTTAGACCCTGTGATTCTTGGATTTATTAGTGTATTAGGGAAATGTTAGTGTATTCCTGGTGTGTCTTGTGTTATATTATCATTTTTGGATTGGATTTTGGTTGAGGTATATTTTATTCCATATCATATATATATTTTTATATGATATGAGAAAAAAATTTTATTTTTCAAACATAGTCTAAGGAATTATTTTTTGTAAAATAAGTATAGTTTCAAGAAATGTTATGAAATGGTGGGATTGATTTTGAAATTTAGAATTTTTTTAGTTGTGATTATTTTTTTAATCAATTATGCACATTATTTATAAATATTTAACTGAATGAGGTTTTTTAACTTAAATAAAAAATTTTAAGGTGGGTTTTTTATTTTAAGGGAAGCTAATGATTTCTAAAACTTCATTTTTTTGTACTTTTCAGGTTTTACCATGTAATTTGTTTAAAAAAATTAAACAATTTCAAATTGTTTCAAGCTTTATGTTTCTAACTTTATTATAAAATTTGTAAGTGTGATTTGGTTTGAAATTAGTTGATGTTTATTTGAAATCATTTTTTGAAATATTTTAAGTTGACTAAGTAATGGTTGTACTTGGTATTGAAATTTTAAAATGGTTCCTATTTGATTTTTTGTGAATGAATGCCCAATTTTAATGTTGCCTTAGTTTTCAAAAACATATTTATGGAACTAGTTTTCTTGGGAAATAACATTTTAAAATAGGTATTTTTTGAAAGAGTTGGATTTTTTATTAACACCCTCTGACATGGTTGTCCCTAGATTATTTTAAAAACTATTTAATTTGATTTTGGAGACATAGGTGGGTAGATCCAATGTCTCACATGTCTTGATGCAATCTTCCAAAAAAGATCAAATTTATAGTTAGAGTACTGGACTTTAGAGATTATACCACCTTTAGTTTTAAAACTATCTTGGCTTTGAATAGTGTGGCTTATATTGTTTTATCCTCTTAGTAATGTGCTTGTAATTATTTAATTCTATGTTGTATTAGTGATTTTTATTTGTAATTATGGAGGCTAAGTGTCATAGGCTCTAAATCATTAATTGATTGTTGGACCCATGAGGTAAAGTTTTATTAGATACCCTTATGTGTGCTATATTTTGTGAAACTGCTTGACTAATCTTAGAGATGTTTGACGTTGATGGAGCGGCCATAATTTATTGTATATTTCAGCCTTTTGGTTTAATATTTTTTGAATTATGGACTTTTCAGTGGTTTATGCATGATTATTTTGGAGAAATGGGGGATTTTGGGGATATTTTCCATATGTTTTTATTAGTTTCCCTTTTGGTTTATACTTATGAGTGATCGTTATTTAGGGAATGCTTGGGTCTTATTTCTTGATGTTGTTTGTTTTTTAATTTTCATTCAATAATTAGTATCATGGGTTTTTCTTATTATTTTGTACATGAAAAACATAGGGTACTTACAGGGATACCTAGGGTGTAATTTTTCTTCTCATTGAATTGTGGATATTGAAAGATTGATATAACTATTAGAGTAACTATGGGACAATGTTCATTATGATTAGGTTTAAGAACCCACATCTATATTATGTGACTTTAAGGTTATATCAATATTATTTCTTAATGATGCATGTTCTTGGTTATTGTTTTGTTTATCATTATGGTGCATTAGATTTGGTCTTCTAGTTTTATGCTCCATTGAGATTATTTTTGGTCTTGAACCTCCCATGGTGATTTTTATTAACTATTTTGTGTATTGTCTTTTTTCAAAGGAGCTTTTAAAAGTTTTATGGATATTACTAGAATACGGGTTTTCAATGAAATCATCTTCATTTATGGTAAAATTGGTCCCATTGGGTCAACCATTATAGATCAATTTTTAATAGTGGAGAGACCTATTCTAGGTCTATTTGTTCTTAGATATTCTTTTTGAATATTTTTTTGTATAATTATACTTAATGATGTTCAACATTTTTTGAGGATTCATCTAGTTATTCATGAAATTTATTTTATTCTTATTTGAGGATTTGTCTTAGGATCCATATTTCATTATCCTCTACATGTACCTAAGACTTTATATGGGAAGACAGTGGTATGGTGGGGAGAATTGTGACACCCTCCATGTCTCCGAATAGTTTATTTTATATTATATTATATGCTTTTGTGTTATTTTATGTTTTCTAGAATCTTGGTTTCAAAAGATATAAATTATGGATTTTTTATTATTATTCATGGTTTCCACGCACGATTCAGAGTTAATCATGTTGTTACCATTATATTTTGGATTTTTCAGTTTATTTTTTTCGGAGTATAGTTGGTCTATATGAGTAGTGTATAGTTGAGTCCAAACCATGATGTTCGAAGGGTAATCCCACTGGGACCTTTTATATGTAAGGGATATGGAACAGAATATTCACACAATTTTCTTAATCATTCTAAAAGTGTAAAAATTGATTCTGGAATTTGATTGATCCATTTTTCATGGGTTTTTGAATAGTGTAGAGTCCCAGGTAAATAATGTGATTGGATTTTTTCTAATTAGTGGTGTGTATTTAGTTGAAACATCATTTCTTAGACCGTTTGTTCAAACCATATGGTCTACCAAGATTCATTAAATATGGATTTTTTAGTTTTTACTAACCCTGATTTTAATACACTTGACATCTATTTCTTTCCCCCTCTAACTCAAAAAAACTAGGAACCTAGATAGAGATTATTTTACATTATTTTATTTGATTTTGGTGGTCCTCCTCCTTTGTTTCAAGTGTATTCCTCTTGTTTAATTCATTTTAATCCTCTTCCTACATTAACTTCTTCCTTTTCCCTTGATTTCTCTCCTTTATGTGAAAACTAATATTGATGTCAGATGATTTTAGTGTTAGAGTTGGTCCAAATCAAGGTTATTTTCTCTTGTATGGGTTATATTGGGAATTTCATCACTTATGGGAGAGTTCCCCATCATAGGAAAGGAATTTCAGTTTGCTGCAACTAAACTGAGGTTAGTGTTTACTTATTTTTACTTTTTGTTATATTACTTTAAATTATGAATGGTTTTAGAATGGGTTTTAATTCATATATGTAGTTATGTATGACATATGAAGGTAAAATTTTTTTAAAAGTGTTTTCATCCCTCATAAAAGAGTGGGATTCCATGATAAGTGTTTGTGAAAATTCCAAAATGTATTTTGAAGGATGCTCTTGGTTTTCAATGTGGTATAAACAACTAGATTAGGGTTTTTAAATGTGTTATTTAAACCAATTTATTTTATAATCATGTGTTTTAGGTGACTAGTGATTTTAAAATAAAAAAACAATTAGTTTTATTTTAAAGGGGTGTATTACCCCTTACATATAATACTTTAAAATTTCATATGGCATGAAAAGTATTAAAAGGTTCTTTAAAGGTATGTTTGAGTTCCTGGATGGGTTTAAATGATTTTTAATAAAATTTATTACCAAGGGTTGATTTGGATGGGTTTGAAAATAATGTTTTTTGGATTGTTATTCCAATCATGTTTTGGGGAAATGACCATTTTGATCTTTATGAAAATGATTTTTCATTAGAGGTGTGAGACCCTATTGATCCCCTTGTGATTTGTTTATGTCCATGGTGGATTGTTATTTCATGATAGTATTTTTCATATTAATGAATATTTATATGTAGCTTATTATTTTTGGGGTCTGGTATTATTTCTTATAAGGGTATAGGAGGGGAGGAGTGGGGTATTTCAAATGATTTATATTTTAATTATGTAATGGTCTTTTTTTTGATGACCTATATTGAATTTTCATGGGAGTCATAGGAATATATTAAATGACTTGTATGAGGTAAAACCCTAGTAATGATAGTGTGTCGACTAAGGAGTGTTTTATGACTACTCAGAGATGGTAATATTAAAAGGGGTAGTGAGCCTTGTGAGCTAGAAACCTTTTTTCGGGAGTAGTGAAGGAGATCTAGGGAAGTTTATTATCATATAGTTTGATGAGGCTATCATGTAAATTGATAGGTTTAGTTGTGTTATCCAGGTTTCTTTATCACTAGTTCATGACTTTCTTAATAGATCCATAGGTTGAGGTCTATAATTATAGGATCTTATTTAAGATCATTATAAGGGATTTCTCTTTTTTTTATTGGTTCCTATTTTTATTTTATAATTTCTTGGAAACTATGATGATATTTATTATTTATCCTTATCACATAGCATTACTTAGTAATTCTTTTTGTGTGTTTCCCTCCTCAATTTTTCTGGATTTCATTTCAAATTTTATGAAAATGTATTTATGAAAGGTTTTTAAAAGATTGAAAGTTAAAGTTTGATTTGAATGTTCCTTCAAAATATTTTATAATGAGTTTTAAATGAATGTTATTTAAATTTAAAAAGTTTATTTATAAAGATAATGTAGTGTGTTTTCATAGAAAATTGGAAATGGTTTATTTACAACTATATTGTTTATTTTTTAAAAATATATATATTAGGTTGTTATGCCTATTAATTTTTGAAATTGGTTTTCAATGATGAGTTGGAAAAAATTTGGAAAAATTGGAAACCTCTTTGATTTTTAAAATGTTCACTTAGAAAGAGATGTTTATGGGATGATTTTAAAGTGGTAAATTAATATGGTGGTTTGTAAAAGAGGTTATATAATTGTAAAATTGTCTTCCAAGGGATTGTTTTCATTTAAAAACAAACAAGAAATGCGGGCCTTTAATTTAATTTATGTGTTTATTTTTATATTATTTAAAGGCCTATGAAAAACAAATATTTTTAGATAGTATTTAAAAATAATATTTTAAGGATGAAATATAATGGTGAATTCATAGATTTAGTGGGTGGAGAACTTATAATATATTTAATTGATGCCAATATTTCTTAGGTTCTAGGTTAAAGCAGGATTAGGGCTTATTATTGCAGTTTAATTAGTCTGACAAGGTAGATATTTCATCTAGATGGGGATTGTGTGTCCTATTGAGGATTAGTAAAGAGTTTTGGGGATTACTTCCTATTTCAGTTTTTTTATTTTCCATTTTTCCCAATTGTATTTATGTGATTCGATATTCTCTACATCATCATCTATTTTTTATTCATTTAGGTTTCAGTTGTATCTCTTGATTTAATTTTCAATTATTATTTTCTGTAGTTTAGTTGGTTTATTATTTTAATTTTTTTCTTATTTATTCTATTATTTAAGGGATAAATCATTTCTAATGTATGTTCTGTGATGCTCAAGAATTATTTTTTATCCCATGGGGACCAGGAATTCCCCTTGGGACCTATGAAAGATTGATTTGGGAGCCAGGTTAGATGACACCATGAGTCAGTTCACTACATATGATCTACCAAGTATTACATGGTATTTAATAGCCTTGATGTTAGCCATTCCTTGAGAATTATAGGAATATATAAACTGGTCTAGGATACACACATTGGTTTGTAGTAAAGACCATCCATAAGTACATTAGGTAGACAATGTATTTTTTCCTAGTTTTAGAGGACACTATGAACTAGCTGTGAAAGGATACAAAGATTTTGGTTTCCAAATAGATCAAATTGTTCTTAAATGATAATCATAATACGTTTTATTCCTTAATAAAGTATGTATGAGATAGAATATTTATAATAATCCAATGGTTTTTGATTCTAAAATAGAGTTCAAGTATGTTACATATTTTGATGGAGATAAAAAAGTAGTTTGGATGTTTTACTTTTTAAAATATCTTGTTGTTGTAGATTATAGTGCAGATCCTATTATGTTATATTGTGATAATTATATAAAAATTATTCTATCTAAAGAGACTAAGTCACATAAATTTATGATGTATATACATTGGAAACATAACATCTTTATAGATTCTAATTGATGAGGAGAAGTTTTTATTAATAGAGTAGACATAGAAGAAAATGTGGAAGACCCTTTAATAAAAGTTGTACCACAATAGAAGTATGATAATCATGTGAGAGAAAGTGGTTTAAGAGTTTTTATTAGTTTTATCTAGTGAAATTGAGAGTCTAATGGAATGGGTTCCCTATAACCAAGTAAATTTATACTTTCGATCAGTATAATACACACAGGCATACAAAAATATATTTTTATTATATTTTGATTATTCATCTTCATAACATTACAATAATAATGTACTAATAGTACTTATAATATTAATATGTTATATAAATTGTCAGCTATAATGAGAATCTATATATTCTTATGTTGATATTCTTATATATATATATATATCATATGGTCTAGATATATCAATCTTATGGGACATAAATTATTTTTGACTATCAGGTGCTACAAGAACATAATCATTAAGAACACTTCTCATGAAGCACACACTTTGTGATCTCTAACAAGGGATATCATGAGGATGAACATGGAAAATAGGAATACCACATTTTTATCTGTCATTGAGTATTACTATATGGAAATGTGTGTATTTTTCCTTAGAATCGATATTATTATTGTGTATATCAGTAAACTTGTGTTTCCATGAATATATGGAAACTATGTTGATATATGTTATTAATGAGGTAACATACATTGGGTGCATCATAAGTTATTTGAAATAATTTGAATGGAAAATAAAGTACTTCTTCCCCATACATTAATGGTAGAAGATATCACTAATCCATTTATAGAAATGGAACTATATGACAAAATTCATTGACATGGTATTTTGCAAACTAGTTCAATTCCAAATTTAAACGAATGATTAATAACTCATTGAGGGTTATGGCACAACTATTCTTCCTAGTTGGTGAGATATCAGTTGACAAATGAATTATATTAAAAAGTAGAAATGATATGAATATTTATTTTATTCATATAATTTCTTCTTTCCTTATGTGTCTATGACATGTTTCTAGATGCTGATTTGGGAGTTTAGGTAAGTTCAAGATACATTCATTGAGAATGGGGCCTATAGGGTCACATAGTAAGTGTATTTTGAATCCCATTAAAATATATTTAATTTAAATTTAAGAATAAATTTATTCCCAAGTTTGTGTAATAGTAATTATTCATGTAAAACTTGACCATAGTAATTCCACGACAATATATTTGAGTTTATAATATGAGAGATAAATTTTACCTTTTATATAATTATTCACAAGGTAATGAATATAATATTTTCTAATTCACATTTTTGTTGAAAGGATTAAAATAAATATTTATTCAAGTGACATCAATATTAAAAATAAATTTATATTCAAAATTTTAATGAATATAATATTTATTTTATTTTATCTAATGAATATATTTGATTATTTGAAGGTTTAATTAATTCTATGGGATAATTTTGGCTGAGTTTAATGATTTTATGGAAATAATATATTTTATTTATTATAAACTAAAAAATATTACATTATTTATTTAAAAATTGATATTACATATAAATTATTTCTTCATATAAAACAATAATAATATTATTATTATTTTGACATGGGGTACGATTAAGTTTAAATTTTGGATGATTATATAAATTCCCCTCCTCCTTCAGTATTTAATTACATAAATACACAAGATCATGAAATATAATCAGTATTTATCTTTTTTTATTCTCTCAATTCCTAGAGATAATTTTCACTTCCTCCTTCACAATAATATATAGAGGGAATAATTGAACATTATTGTGATCAATAGTGAATGGTATAAAGTAATTGATTACTTTGTGAGAGCACCTAGGATATCAATAATGACATTTAAATATTCATGAACACATATTGATATGTCTATTGGAATCCTTGGTTGTATTTTTCATTACAATGATAACCCAACAAAAGTGGAAAATAAAATTATATCTATAAAAATACCATGGATGAGGTAATTATATATTAAAATAAATTATTAATTAAATGTGTATTGTCCTATGTATGAAATTTTGATGCTCTGTTCATATATTTCATCATATTTATTGATTTATTTTGAAGAAAAATTGATATCTTTCATCTGAACAACACTTCAAATACACCCTAGAACATTCATTATGGTCATATATCTAGATAGATATCTATAATCAAATATATATAAATTATTAGGTTTATTATTACATTAATAACATAGAATATTGTTGGATTTATTTAGTGAAATCATTTTTGGTGGCTTACTGAGTATATTTCCCACACCATATACATGTATCTTGGTATGTGTGCATAATTCATGATATGTGTTTTAATAAAGTGAAATGTTCTGATGATTAATGGTTGGGTAGGTGGGATAGTTGAGAGTGGGATATAGGATCATCACGAGCCTCAAAAATAGTTTTTGTTTATATTGATATTATTTTTATATATTTTTTATTAGGTTTTGTATATGATCATCCATTATGGAATTCTTACACAAGATGTATGACACATATGACATTATATTGGGTTCGTAATTTTTATTGGATGTGATGTTTTGTTATAGCTAGCATATCACTATAATGTCCATATTATGAGGTTTATTTATAGATGATGATTTATATTTATTTCTGTAATCATGTATGGTTTTTTGAGATTTTGTATAGTCTTCCAACAGTATCAATAGACTTTATTCACTAGATATAAGGCTCCTGTACACAAAGAGGTGTACCTGAGGTCATGTGGATCTTTGGATCAAAACTATTCAAACAGGTCAGGATGAGGTTACTAAAAATATCATTCTAAATTTGGTTAATTGATTTATAATTCATTTTGGGGATTTATGGGTGGAGTATATGGAATTTTTTTTAGAATTTTGTGAGTTGGAAGATTCGTGATTTATAGGTGGTGGGTTATAAGTCGATAGATTAAAATTTTACTTGTGAAATAAATTTGAGGTATGGGGGCTTAACTATTATAATTTCTTATGGGATAAAATTTTATGTTTTAAAATTTATAATTAATTTATTTGATTTTTCTTTGGTTTCATGATTTTTATAGAGTGATTTTCATATGTTGGTCAAGAGGATAAGTATTTTTTCAAAAAATAAGCTCATAATTATATAATAACGTGTAAAACAATTAAAAAATATTGATTTTTTATTATATTGTTTTTATTATATCTGTCATTTTTTGAGTCTTACGGGTTATTTTTATATATTGAATGGGAATGGGTTATGATGTATTTTTTCTAGGTTTTATAATTGAGAATTTATGGATTTTAAATGCTTAGAGGGAGAAAGGTATAATGTAGAGATATGAGTTGCGTAGTGGGAGATCATTTATTTTCATGGTGAGGATTCGTGCTATGTTTCTGGGTTGAATGATTATGAGAAGCATAATGGTGGTACATATACCTAATTTTGAAGAGTTTATAAGTTTTAGAAAATTATTTTATGGTATAAAAAGTTTATTTATTATTGAGTATTCTTAATACTGGTGTATATATAATGAATCATACCAATCATATTATGTGAAATTTGGAGCCTTTACCCTAAATGAGAGTGAAATGAAGAAGTGTTTTATAGTGTAAGGGTGTCAAATAATGATTATAGTATAATCCTAGAGTCTTAAGTTCTATTGGGGTTTTATATAATAAAAAGGATCAAGGTTTTGGGATAGTTTCATGTGGATCCACAAGATCTTTCTTGGTTATAAATGAGGGGACAAGTATTATCTTTAATGGGATTTAATTTTAGATAAAAATAAAATTATAACATTGATAGTTATTTAGAGAAGATGAGGAATGGATCAAATGATTTTGTGATTATATTTGTGGTATTTTAGAAATATATTTATGGAATTATTCTAATATTTTTTTTAGTGGGTGTGACACAATATGACCATATTGGGGTGTCTGGATCATGTGATAAAAATGAGTAATGTTTGGTTAAATTTAGAATTTATGTTTAATGTAAACTTATAAGAGTTGTATAACTTGATATCCCATGTATTAGAGTTTTAATTAGAGATTTATTATTGTAAAATATTATATTTGAGAAAATAATGGCATAGATATAGACTTTTAGTGAGAATTTTTTATAGAGAAGGATAATATTAACTGAAATATCACATGTAATACAAAATAATGTTTTGAGACTTGATAAATTATTTTATAGGACTATTACAATATTAAGATAACTTAAAATTGATTAATTTGGTTTTTAGGATCTTTTTACTCATTTTTTCGATAATTATTAATATCTTTATCGTTAAATGGATTATATAAATAATAATAGTTAATAATAATGATTAGGAAACAATAAATTTCAATAAATTGAGACCAGATTGTAATGATTTAAAATCATTCTTTTAAAAAATTTAGGATAGGGTCTATCAAATGGAGAGATAAAAAATTTGGAAACCATGCATTAATAATTAGTATTTTATGTATTTTTTACATTTGGGGTTTAATTAGAATATAATTTCCTAGATATAGTTCATTTGAACCCATAAGAATTGGGGATGATTCTTGAAAATTATTATATAGCTTAGAAGTCTCATTATCCTTTGAAATGGATAGTTTCTCATGAAATGGACTTGAGTAGGAAATTTAATGTTTGGGGATTTTATGGATCACACTAGGAATTGGATGGGACATTGATGGATTTAAAATAGGAAAAATATTAATTTGGTTGTGTGGGGATACTTGTTTTTTATGGATAGTGATTTATCTCTAGTGATTTTTATGGAGATTTTCCATTCACTTTAAGAACATAGGAATATGAAGGAGAATTATTTTATCACATAAATACCAATTTAGATTCCTTAGGAGTATAAATCCTTAGGAACTTTTTATTTGACTTTAGGGTGGGATTTTTTCCCTTTTAATGAAATTTATATATTTTTATGATTGGGTGGTCATCCCATGGTATTATGCATTAAAAAAATAGATACAACCCTTGTTGAGGAATTTAATGCTAATTGAGTTGAGGGGTAATTTCATCATATTAGTTCCATGTTGTTGTTGATATGTAATTGTAACCACAATGATTCTATATATTTTTTATTTCACCGATGATGTCCCAAAAAACGTATATACACATGATAGTTTTTTAAATATTTAATGGGTGGTTAGGGGGAAATAACACAACTTTACCAGTCCCCTAAATAAATAATAATGATATGTGGGAAGTATAGAGAAATTATATAAGTTTCCTAGATTGGATATCACTAGTAAATATTTTAAGAGTTAAGCCCAGGATTTTTTTAGGAAGGTTACATTTTTTACTTTCATTTGTTAGTATGAATATTATATATTGTATGTATTAGTTTTAATGAGTTGGTTAGTTAGTTAAATGGATTATTTAATATTTTATTATTTAGTGGAGGGTTATTTATTAAGTGTAATATTGTGGTGTGTGGATTGGTTTGGTTATAAAATTATTCTAATTATTAGGATACCTATTATTTATTTATTATGTTTATGGATGAATTATATTCCTATATTTGGCTTGGGTGTTAACGTGACATGAAAAAAACACTTGAACATATATTCAGGTTTATCACACTCGCTCATGGGAGTTTAACATATCATAGAAATCCTACTATGTATTTTTATTAATCTTCCACCCTCAAACATTGTGTGATTTTTAAGTGTAAATTGGTAAAAAATATTCGATATAATTGTTGGTAAATTCTCTTTTTATAGTTATATATGTTCACATAGTTTATAAAATATGGGGAAATAGTGTGATTAATAGTGTGGTTATTTTATATGGGCCTCAGTTTGAGGTGTTTTAGTTTTTATTCCTTTATCCAATTAGACTTATTATTTTTCATATGAATTTTTAACTATATATGTTTTTATATGTAAGTAACACATATTAATTAAATTTTTTATCATTATTTATATTTTTATATACAAATGTTGCAGAATTACCAATTTGGATCTAAATTTTCATTAACAAGTTTAAATATGATTTATATTCAAAAGAGTTATGAAATTTTTTTATAGAAATTGAGATTGAATGTTTAAAAATGATAAAAATTAGGGAAAGGTTCCCCATAAATAAATTTAAATCCTTGATAGTAATTATCATTCTTTAAAATTTAGGTAAATACGTTTGAGTCTCATTAAATTTTTCTCAATGTTTAGGGTGTACAATTCTTGGTAATTATAAAAAACAATCATCTTGTACATAATCAAATAATGAAATAGTGGATTTATAAATGTAAAAATCCATGACTTTATAGGTTTTAAATTTCAAAAGGAATATGGATTTTTTATAGGTAAAATTTCATTTTAAGAACCATGATTCAGATTGGAATTCAGATTGCATGAGCATTTTGGGGATATATATTTAGATATGGATTGATGTTTGGGATGTGTCTTTTGTTCTTAGTTTTATATTGGGAGCTTCATGATAATGTTTGAAATTTCAAAATGTGTTTTATTTTGAATAATGTTTCCACATGGTTAGGGTAAACTATGAAAGTGAGTCATGTAAGGTGGTTTTCATAAATTTGAGGTGCATGGTTGGAGAACAGTTGAAAAATGGTGTGAAACACTTTCAATTTTTGTTTTATAAGGATAATCATGATTGGTTCATATTTTGATATATTTTTTTCCAAAATGTGTGAGGGGTGTAGGTTTTAAAGTTCAAACTATAAGGATAATAAATATTTTGGTAAATCATGAAGCTTTCGCATGTGATATTTTTATAATTAGAGAGCATGTGATACATGGTTAGTCTACATTTTGGAAAAACATGTGTCCATAAAATGATACATTCTATAATTTGTTAAAATGTTAAAAATTACCATTTCCCCTTGGTATTTTTAATCCCACACCCTCCTCCTCTCCTCACCAAAAAAAATAACTAGGGAGGAACCCTCCCTGTTTTCTCCTTCAATCCCCCTCATTTATGGGTGATTTTATAGAACTTATTTGGATATTTGAGGTGAGTTACTCTTCTTTCTTCATATTTTATTCTTATCCATTATTTTCAATTTATTTTTATTTCCTTTAGTTAGTATTTTTGAGATTATTCCAATAGGGTATGGTGTAATCATCCTAATATGATGGGGATTTTTATTGGCATGGCTAGAACACATCCCATGAAAATAAACATACATCATTTCAAAGATTTTAAATAAAGGTATGTTTCTTGATAATTGTTATTAGGTTTTTTCCCTAAATTTGTTGAAATTGACTAATGAATCAGTTATATAAATTTTATTTTGTTTTCTTAGGTCAGGATGCTTGTTGGGAGTGGTATGCACAATGTTCCTCGAGGTTTATCTAAGTAGATGCCAGCCAATGATATTTTAGAAATTTATTACTATATAAAATAAATTGTAAAATTAATTATAAAATATTGAAATCAATTAATTAAATGTTATGTATTGTGATAATATCTTAGTTATTGAGATTATCTTAGATAATGTTAGATGCATTTGGGTGAGAGTCTTCATGATTTTCTTAAATGGAATAACTTCATATGAGACTGGTGATACCTTTAGCATACTTATATAATATATATTATGTTATTTATGAAACATCTAATATGTGGTCACACAATATATTTTTTATTGACCCTTTAATTAAATACATTTTTGTTAAGCCTGTGGATGTGATGAAATGTTATGGTCCATGAAGGACCCATGGGTACTAGTAATGACTTAAACACCAATGGAAAATATATTGTTATTAAAATTAACCTTTATATACATAGACCATAGAAGGGTAAGGATGAATTTAAATAATTGAGCATAGAATACCTAGATCTAGGTTCCCTTATCTCCCCTCAGTGGGGAGTGGTGATGGGACAAACATGGTTAACATTACGTGTCACCTTAAAACTAATGGGTATGTCATAACCATTCTCAGGATGCATTTAAGACATAGTCTATATAATTAGATATTGGGGAAGGTGTTCCTCCCATAAAACCATGTGAGTACCAAGGTGAGTATTCTCTAAGAGGGTGTATGATAGTTTGGTTGGGGGACTGACCTACTATGACCTTGGTATGTGAGATGGACATTATAACATATCCCCAAAGTGAAATCAGTATGTTTTTTCCCAAAAGGAAAATAATGCCCTAACATGATTATAATGATATTAAGGGATGTTATTACCTCTTGGTGGTGTTATTTATCCCTTAATTTGGGAACAATCTAGGGGATCCCATGTAGGGTGTCCGGGCAGAGATGTATCCTTAGGGACTTCACTGGGTTCCCCAATGGTATACTGACCCAAGAAATTTTTAAAACATGGGAGTGCTATTTTCAATTTAGTTTGTCACCTTATAACTTTAAATTAATTATTTGATCCATATATGTCTATAATGATACTTTTAGGTTGGGAACTTGAATGGATAGCATTGGTTATCTGAGAAGGGTTTGAGAAGATATCCCACCAATTTATTATTATGAAACATGGTTAGGTGGGTCTCCTTACCTCTCCAGTTTTATACATATATAGAATTCATAGGTTATTACATAGGATTATAGGATGATTACTATATAGAATGACTAGCTGATCACTATGGATTCAATGTTAATACCCACTATCTCTTAGAAGGGTGAATGAATTCCCTTGAGTTTCAATATGAGGTTACTTGATTCCTATTAGGCTGTGAGCACACCTTTAAGTTTCTAGATTAAGTTACCTATTTTTTCAATGGGTGTGGTCACACCATCACATTTACATATGACACTAATTGTTTCATAATAGGGTGATATTATGCCCCTAAGTTTCATATGATCTATTTCTAGGAATGGGAGAGTCACAAACCTATGTTTCAAGATGAATCCATCTATTTCATAATAGGGTTTTGGATTTCATATGATTTTGTTGAAGATATGTTTCCTAAATGGGAGAGTATCCCCCTAAGTTTTTAGATGATGATTCATGTTTTCCTATAGGGGGAGTCTTCCCCTATGTTTTGGATGACATGGATATATTTTATTGTAATGGAGAATGTATTCCCCAAGGTTATATATGATGGTATTATGCTTAATGACACTCTAAAACTATCCAAAGTAGGCATGGTCAATACTGAGAGTCATATTGAAACCCTAAGATCGACAATGATTATTTTTATTAAGATTAAAAAAATCTATTTTGATCCTATCACATTTTGATAAACTATATTTTCTAGTTATGTTATGGATTCCATTGGAAGTTCATTGCTATGTCTTAGTCACACCTCACTCGAGAAACCATGAAACTGGGGTTACCAAGCAGACCTCATTATTAGTAGGTATATATAATGGAAAATATTATTTATCTATATGTATTAAATGGGTTTTGGAGGCGTGTATGGGATGAGGCTCGAGAATGTTTATAAAGACTCTTTACATTTGTTCATTTAATTATTTTGTATATGTGACCATCCTAATAGGTGTCTAGCTATGATGTGTGGCTGTATACTTCAACAATTCATTTATTATAAAATGATTATTTTTTACTGATTATGAATACTTTTATTATTATTATTATAGATGATGATTGATTATTTTTTCACTATTGTTTCAATATAAAATGAGGGTAAAGTCCCAACATGGTAACACCCTGTAATATTGTTGTTAGTTGGTATCCACTAGTATATAGGGAGAGATCCTTGAGGACATATATAGAATTAAGATAGTTGTTATATAGTGAGATAGGATGAGGTGTTACAAAGTTGTATCATAGTGTATTTTTCATTGTCTTACTATTTGGTGATAAGTATATAGAGAATAGTAATGTTTCAAGGAATGTGATGGAACCCATACTTGTGCATCATGATATCCATTTCTTATTGGAAATCCAAGTCTCTAGGGATATAGGATTTCTATTCTCAACTTTAGTTTTCATAGATGATATATTTTACTAATATGATATAATTATTTTGAAATAATTATATTATGGGTTTTAACCTTTACCCATTTTAAATAGGATCATGTACATGAATCATTCATGGAATGTAGGATTCATGTGAAATTCATGTTCTTATATGTCATTGATGTGACATCCTGGATCTAGGTTATGACCACTAATCATTTCCCAAAATAGAGGTGTTTCCACCTAATCTCAACCTTTCATCCTCATACACGGTAGGCTGATGATTATTAGTAGGGGTCTATGGTAGTACATTGGGGATAATGTACCCATATGATAGAGTAAATAAATAGAGGAAATAATAGAGAAATTAGATGAAAAATCCATATAATTAAGGTAGTAAATAAGAATCCATGTAGGTATTGATAAATAATAAAAACCCATGATACATCAAAATGAAATGTAAAATACATTATTTATCGTCACACATCAAAAACATATAATACAAATCAAAACCAAAAAGAATAAAAGGAAAATTTGGGAAAACCCTAGAAGTGATCCTAAGTCCCAGCCCGATCCCAAACACCCATGATCCATCCTAGTAGCTTAATCAAGCACCAATCATAGGTATATTTCCCTATACCTATCTTGAAATCATAAGGTGTTATCATGAACCTTTAAGCGACCTAATCATGGTGTGAGTGTAACTCAGTTGGCCACTACCATTGATATCTACATGAATATCCAGTCTGTGAAATAATGTTCAAATTGTTATGCATTAAAAATAAAGGCATAAACTAAATTTATAAAGCATAATAAATCATATAGTTCTATGGTGACACCTGAGACTGACCATGGGTACAAATTTGTCCAAGGGGACATTCCATAGGGCACTCTAAATCTGAAATTATAACGAGCCTGAGGGGGGATACCCTAAATAACTCTAAACCATGAATCATTATCCGTACTTATGGTGGATTGATGATGAAATTATGAACCATATTATATAATATAAACCCATGGTGTATTTCCCTATGTCATCACCAAGAATGACTCCTCATAAAAATCCATGGGGGATTTCACCATGGTTTCCTAAATCTTGTTTCCACAAACAAACCCATGGGGGATTTCCCCACAACATCCAAAATCAAGTTTCATAACATGATCTTGATGGGGATTTCCTAAAAAAATCCCTAACTATGTTTCTTAATCCAATCCCAGGGGGTGTTTTCTCCACAACATCTCAAATAGTGTTATATCATATCTAAGTATACAATCAATCTAATTAAAAATTACTTAAATACATTTTAAACTAGTCTCACATAATAAGGAAATACCATAGGTCAAATAACATGTCCAAAGCATACCAACCACTTAAATAATTAGTTTACTATAGAAAAAAAAATAGGGTCACCCCATTAATTACCCATTCACTTTTACTAAATCAATCACTCCCTAAAATGTTGACAAGGTACATATAACCACCCACTATCACACAATAAGAATATGTCACCCACAATGTCTCCTATTTTATTTTCCAACACAATTTACAGGGTTAATAGAACCCCATTGTGTCCTAGTTTATGTTCTAAACTCACCAATGGACTATTTGTGCCTCGTTGATAAGATCTATTTAATGATACTAGGCTAGTTACATTGAATTACATTTTTAGGTTGAACATGTAGAAATTTTGTCTTAAATGCACAACACATAAATCAATAAAAACATACGACACTTTCATTATAGCATATAAAACACTTATCACATACTTGTTGATGTCCACTCATCCATTATCAAAATTTAATTCAATATAATGTAGGAGAAATTGGAAAATAAAAATAATGCCATGGAAATAGAAAAAAATGAACATAAACAATGTAAGATAAATTGATAGTGAAATAAAATTCAATGGGAGAGATGCAGACATATAAATTTACATTGAGATTCCAAATGAAACTGATGAAATTTGATCCAGTGGAGAAACATAAGTGGTCATTTATTGGATGGGGAGAAAAAACCAAGTGGAAGAGTGATGTCATAAGTTACTATTTGAGGGAGGCAACACACCAAATTTTAAAATACCTCCCCAAAATTAATTTAATTAATAATATTAAAAAAAACCCTAGAGACATGGGATGAATGGGAACACCATGATATTATAGGTTATGGAGTCCCTCCCCTTTGTCCACTAGTTTTACACTGGGAATCAATGCTTCATGCTGTTAGAAATATATAATCTATATCATTCAACTATGGACTCACCTCTTCATTACCAAAGTAATTTCATGCCACTCATGACCCCCCATAACTTCCAATTCTAGGTAAAACACATAGATTCCTACAAAATTAAATGGTTTCCTACCTAAATTAAGGGTTATTTTTTTATAACCTACCCAACTTAATGAAATTAATCCTCATTATATTCTCTCAGAAACATCATGCATCAATGATTTCCAACATTAGCTAATAACCCATATATCTGAATCCTATACCTATGATTCCCCTAGATATATTTTTGCAAACACAAAACACACACAAGATGAACTGTACTTTCATTGGAATTATATTCACCATGATCAACCATACTAACCAAATTCTCTTTGAAGGACACATCATCCGCAATATCAATAACGTACAAAAAAACCCACATGTTGGGTCTTGATCAAAGTCAAGAGCCAAAACCTGAACATAGTTTGAATCATTAATAATTATTCCCAAAAATGATACCATCAATGAGTTTCATCACTTGATTCACCCCTAATCATGCGATGAAATGAGGTTTCACCCTAAAATAACATCACGAAACATTGTTAAACCCTAAACAGTCGATGAAATCTTTTCATATCCAAATTCAATTGACTAAACAGAAGTAAACATATATCCTTTGACTACTCTAGGTAATATTTATCCATTTTTGGATCTTGTAACCATTCTTTTAAGTCTTATTCATGAGACTTGACTCGATCATCACTAAGTCACTAGCCTTCGACCATTACAGGGGTGAACTCCACTAAATCCAAGTGTATGACAACCCATATTTTAATTCACTTTAATTCATGATTTTTTTATATAAAGTGACACTTAATACAATAATGACAGATCAAAACTCCTATTTTATTACGTGAATTAGATACATAATATAATTAAATGAAGCAAAGATATAATGAAATTCTTTAAAAACTCAACAACATGCCCTTAAAATCCTTTCATCTTCTAATATTGCATGGGATGTCCTGGGATGACTATAAGAAATGGGTAAGCAATAAATCCTAGTAAGGGAATAATAAAGGCATAATATGTTGAAATTATTTCATGTTAGTGAATAATCACATCAAGGTGATGTAAAAGGGGTGATAATCAAAAATATGATCATTGGATCATGATATAAGATGACATCATAAAGGAAACATAGGAATGTGGAAACTATGTAAAACATGACATCATAAGCTAAGTAAAGGATAACATCCAAGACATAATAACATATTTTTTTTAATATAAACTCTAATTAACTATACATGGAATATCATGAGATAAAAACATTACCCAATGAATTGGAGGGATATAGAATTTCAAGCCACCTTGTTAAATTCATATCATGTACATAAATTTGTGTTCCACATAGATCATACAATATTAGAATGTATTTCATCACATTTAATTCCATGATTATGGAGTGTGGGATATATATATGGAATCCCAAATTCAATAGAGGATAGGTAAATCTAAATGAATACCCTTTAGTGGAAAAAGGTATAGGTATTCAATATAAAAATATTTGGCATGGAAAATCGAAGGATAATTTCTACTATGTAACAGGGTTACATAACGATTCATGGAAGATTTTAAATAGATTGAAATGGTTCTATCCTCACTTTTACATCATAAGGACATTAATATGGATGTGTAAAAACATATCCCAATGTTAACAATTGTAAATTAAAAGGAATAATATAAAGAATGTTCTTGAATAAATTGAAGAATTATAGGATCCCTTACCTTGAGAGGGTTCTTCTAAAATCTTGGGAGGAGCTTATTAAGAGATTGGGGGAACCTTGGGGGATCTAGATAGGGAATGGTTGAGTAAATTAATTCTTAATGTATTTTTACTAAAAAATAATGGGAGAATGGGTGGGGTTTTTATAGAAAAAGAGATAGTAATTCTTTATTAGTTTCTAAAAATAGGTTTTGGACTCTATATAATAAAATAATGAAAAAAATAATCCTTACCATGGGTTATTATAAAGATGAGATTATTTCATTATTTTATAAGGACGAAATTAAAAATTAGTAAAATAATTCCCTCATTTATGTGGAAGTGATTCATGTTCATAAATAATTAGTTTTAAACCATAAAATATAATATTGGTTTTTGGGGATTCATTAAGGGTTTATAAAATTAATCAAATAACATCAAAAATAATTTTTTAAAAGGGGGAAGCTAATTTTGGTTGTGGATAATATTTATATTATTTATTACATCACTATTGATCTCTTATGATATCATAATATATACCTTATTAAAATTGAATCTGACTTCGTTAAATGAAATTCTTATTTATACATAAATATTTTAAAAATATTTTACTAAAACTAAAATTATTTTTAAAAAAATTGAATTCATCAAAAATATTTTCTTAATTGAAACAATAAATTTCCCAAAACTAGAATTTATATTTCATCATATCAAAATCTAAATTGTATCAAACCCATTATATATTCATTTATAATGTAATAAGAAAAAAGGATAAATTATATCATTATTTTATTAAAAATAAAAAATATACAAATGAAAACTATGTAGTTTTAGATACAAAATATTTTATTACACCAGTGTATTCCTTAAAGTTAATGGGTGAGGTGATGATACTTTATTGGGGTGTTTTAGGGAACATGGTTTGAGTTGTGATATCTATAATATTACGTTCTCCCATAAATAGTATCGATCACACTTTAGTAGTTGAGTGTCATCTTGAGATTGGTCAAGGGAAAATCCCAATGATTCTATCTCCATTAAATGTTTTGATAAATGGGATTATATGGTATGATTATACTAATCAAGACAATCACTTCTACTTTCTCTATCAATTAGACATGATTTTAACCCTTAATATATAATAATCTTAAGGATTTATATACAATGACTATATTATCGACAATTGTGATGTTGAACTATCTTCTAAATCTAACTGGATATAACTTATAATAGCACAAATTTACCAAATTAGTTAATGTTTTTTCTATGATTTCATTAATTAAAAAGGATTTTATTCATTTTAAAATAGAATTTCATTTATACAATTTTGGGTTACTATATTCTCCCCTTTCAAAAATTTCACCCTTAAAATTTTACTTTGTAATGAAAAGAGTTGAGGGTAATTTTCTTTCATAGACTCTTATGATTTACATGTTTCTTACTAAAACTTGTGGTTCCTCCATAGTAATTTGACCAAATTAGTAGTCTTTCTTCATAGTATATTTTATCTAAAATATAGTATCTTCACCAATAGATCCTCATTTGAAAGATTATTCTTGAATGGTATCACCTATGGATTCAATACGTGTATGGTGTTTGGTATGGGTTCCTCAAGCGGGATACATTAAGTAAATCATGTACTTGAGATTGGTTAGGTTGAATTTATATCAATAGGATACAACTATGATGTGATCAAGGATCTCAAAGTGTAAAATTTGTCTTTTTCTATGATTTACATTCTTCCCAATCCTCATTAATTTCTTCCATGATGAAATATGAATGAGGAATTTATCTATGAACTCAGAATCTATATCATGTCGCTGATTGTATCCATATCTCTTCTATAAATTTTGTGTGGATTTGATCTATTGTTGGATGGTTTAAACATTCTCTATCATTTCTTGTTCAATATTAAGTCCCCTCATCTTCTGCTCTCCAAATTCATCCCACCATGTCAGAGTCGGAAACTACATCTCAATAGAGCCTCATAAGGTGACATTTGAATATTATAATAGAAATAATTGTTATATGAAAACTCTACTAGGGTAAGTTGTTGATATTAATATCCTTTGAAATCCATTGAACATGATCCTATTATACCCTCTAGATTTTGAATTATTCTCTTAGATTTACAATCATCCCTTAAGGTAAAACTCATATCTCGATAAGATATAATAGAGAGTGCAACTCCATGTAGTATTATAACTTTTGTTATGTTTATCATGAAAATTTGGTTAGGGAATAAATATTCATTGATAAAAATTAATTTTTCAGACTTTTTATGGCGATATACTACCAAATTGATGGATTTATTACATTTAGATATCATGGGGAGTCCTATAACGAAATTCATTGTCATGTTTTCCAATTTCCATAATGGTAGGAGAAAATGTTGTATCCTAACCTTAAAATTCTCTCATTAATCCTCAACTTATTTTCATAAAATTATTAAGATGAAAATTCTAAAATCTCCCTCTTATTTTTATCCCACATGAAATTTTGGTTTAGATATATATATGCATCTTAGTGCTTTTTGGATAAATAGGGAAGGATGAGTTATGTAGATAATCCTGAAAATGTATTTCCATGTTGAGTTTTTATGGGACACATATACCAGTTCTAAACCTTATGAATCCATATATAGAAAATTTTAACTCAAGAATATTCACTAACCATTTATGTAGCACTTCACCATATTTTTGGGACTCCATGATCTTCTTAATATGGGATAGTTGTGAAGTTATTTGAGCATGGTAGGATAAAGATCCTTTAATTATACCCATGTTCTTCATGTGAATGTCCAAAAATATTTGATCCCTTAAAATCCACATCATGTATAGGGTTATAGTACCCATTCTACTCAGATATTCTATGATATTAATAGCCTTCCCATGATGAAAATGGATTGGAAAATCATAATACTAGATCAGATGTAGCCAAATTCATTGGTTCATGTTGATATTTTTTTTGTGTGAATATATAATTGAGGATTTTATGAACTATATATATGCCTCACATTTCCCCATAGTGATAATTTAACCAAATATTAAATGTGAAGATCACCACATCAAATTCTAGATTATTCACTGGGTAGTTCTATTCGTGAATCGTTAATTGGAAGGAGGAATATAATATAATTTTATCATATTGCATGAGTACACAACCAAATGCCTTTTTGGAAGAATTTATATATATCATAAATCCCTCCCCACTAGTAGGTAATGGGTGTGTAGGTAAAGTTATTAGCCTCTTACATAACACTTTAAATCTCTCTTCATTTTATTCAATCTAGAAAATCATGACTCACTTTTAAGTGATCGTGGTTAGGGGTCATGAAAATTGAGAAAAATTTTTCATAAATCAATAATAATATATAGATAATCCAAATATTCTATGGATCTCCATCACATATGTTGGTGTGGTTATTCCATCAATAACCTATGTTTTTTAAGGATCCAAATATACACATTTTCTTGTGATAAAATTATCCAAGAATGTTAATTTCTCCATCCAAAACCAACATTTACTAAACTCCACATACAACTATTCCTTTTGCATGTTCCTGAGAAAAAATTCAAATTCCCCCCATGGTCCTCCATTATTTTCATGTAGATAAAAATTTCAACTATAAATACAATCAAAATATTGTTGAATAATTCATGAAGAATCTATTCATTAATCCTATAAAGATAACTAGAATATAAGTGAGTTGAAATGGAATTTCTATGAACTAATAGTGCTGGAACCTTGTACAAAAAGCGGCATTAGGGATGCCCTCATTATTCATATTTACTTGATAATATCCCAACTAAAGATTCAACTTAAAGAAGTGTTGGTAGATATGTATCTGATTAAATAAGTCATAAATCTATGTAATAGGATACTTGTTCATTATTGTAATGTTGTTGAGCTCACAATAATCAATGTAGAGTCAAATTGAACCATCCTTCTTATTAATGAAAAGTATTGGTGCACCCTATGGTTAAGAACTTTCTTGTATAAACATTTTATCAAGATTTTCATGTATTTGATTCTTCAGATCTAGAAGTTTAATAGTTTCCATTCAATATAGAGCCTTATAAATCTGAAAATTTCTGGTAAACCATTGATTGATAACTGAACCACTTGGCTAGGAGGAATACTATGAAATCCATTGGGAAATACATCAGTGAAATACATTATAATGGTCATGTCATTAATAATGATCTTTTTCATAGTCTCAATAGTTTTTTGAAATATATTTTTTCTCAAAAGCAAGTAAGATTCATTCTTAATATGATGTTACCAAAGGTGATTCATCCTTCTATTTTCACTTGTACAGAACTAGAGGATGATTTTTTACGTAGAGGGTGATTTCATTTTCTTGAAAATTTATGTTGGATATATACAAGGAAATCAAATCCATGTCTTTCAAAATATCAACTTATGATAAAGGTAGTATCATAATGTTTTCTAGGAAATTAATCTCACAAATTTTGATAGGGTATGAGTTAAATATTTCAGATGCAATAATTGACCCATTGTTTATCTTAACTAACAACACGTATTCTATGTTTCGAGGTAGTGTTTTAATAGTTATACTATACTAGCATGGTATGAATGAATGTTTAGATCCATGTACAATAATACTTAATTTTCTTATTTTATTTAGGTTTTGATCATTTAATTTATCAACAATTAACTTATGGATGATAATTTTCAAACTATTAAACATAAAAATTTGATATTATGAACATTAGAAGGATAACTCATAAATTATATATATTATTTAATCTATAAATTTATAGGTTTCAATCAAAGTTATACACGATCTATTTACTAAACTTTATAAGTTTTCCATTGATAATGGTTCATAAGGAGCTTATGAATTTACCAAGGAATATCAATCTGTAGTGTCAAACTAGGTGTGCATCAAGGATTCTTTATTATGCACTAGGTGTTGATCGCGTCAAGACCAATGGACCCTTTTCGGTTTTATTTGTCCCAGGTACAACTATTCCAGATCCACATACAATTTTAGTATCTAGGTAGGGATATATTTTCTTAGAATCCACTTAATCTATACTTTACCAATTTTTTTGGATGGTTTCATATGTTCGGTATTTTCCTTGAGGCTATCACTATGGTTTTTTTAATCCTAATACCCATGAATAAAGATACTTTCCTTTAATACCAACAATCACAACACATATTTTAATAAACCTAAATTCATGATTTATTAAATAAATTCCCAATTAAAATAATCTTATAAATCAACTAACCTAATGTAATTTTTAAATGAGATTTATAACATAATAAAATTAAGTTGGTAGACAATTTTTTTTAAAACTCTATAACCTTTCCTTAAAATTTCTTAATATTTTAATACTGAATAGCATATCATGAGGAAATATGTAAGAAATGAGTGTTCAATAAATCCATGTAAGGTAATAATCAAGAAATAACATGATTAAAGTAATACATGTTAGTTAATTGGTAGAATGATGTCACATTCAATGGGTGAGAATTATAAACATGATTGTCGAAGCATGTTATAAGATGATCACATAAATGCAACATATGAACGTGGAAATAACATAAAACATGACATAATAAGCTAAGTCCAGGATAATAACCATGAAATTTTAATAATGTTTTTTAAAACCTACCATGCACCATACATGTAATCTTGTGAGAGAGAAACATTACCCAATACGTTGGAGGGCTACATAATTTGATCCCACCTGTCATATTCATATCATGTACATGAATTTGTGTTCCACATATATCATACTACATAAGGATGAATTTCATCAATTTTAATACCAATATTAATGGTTTTGGGTTTCATATATTGAATCCACCAATCAATTAAGGATAGTCACATTTAGTTTAATACCATTGAGGGGAAATTGGGATAGGAATTAATGATAAAAATGTTTGGCATGGAAAATGGTATGATAATTTCAGCTACATAAAGAGGTAACATAAATATTCATAGAAAGGTTTAATGTGAGAGGTAGGGGTTTATCATGACTTTGAAATCATAAGGACAATATGTGGGATGTTAAAAAACATATCCAAACAAAAATAATTGTAAATCAAAAGGCATAATAAAAATAATGTGCTTGAATAAAGAGAAGAATGAGGCGATACATTAACTTGATAGGGTACTTTTAAAAGATTAGGAATAGCTTAATAAGATCCTAGGGGAACCATACAGTGGTATAGAGAGATATGGGTAGAGTAAATTCATGCTCAAAGAGTTTTGAGTGAATTAGATTGGGAGGTTTGGTGGGTTTTTATAGTAAATTAGAGGGTACATGTTTATTAATTTCTAAACATAGGTTTTTGAATCTAAATAAAAACCATAAACCTTTCCATGGGTTTTCCAGTGGTTTCTACCAAATAAGATTGGTTTTTAATATTTTATAAGTCTAAAAATGGAACTCATTAAAACAATACCCTTGGTGATGTGGAAGTGAGTCGTGATCATAAATAATTAATTTTCAATCCTGAAATATAATATAGGTTTGGGTGGATAAATTCATGGTTTATAAAATTAATAAAATAACTCCAAAAAAACATTTTTAATGGATAAACATAATTTTTTTTCATTGATAATATTTATTGTATTTATTACATCACTTTTTTGATTTTATCTTTTTATAATACATACTATATATTTAATTCACATTTAAATTTTATCCAAAAATCTATATCCTAGAAAATAATATACAATTAATAATTGGATAATTTCAACATAGTAATTTCAAAAATAATATTGATTTTATCAAAATAATTTTATAAATATTAAAATTCACTCTTTTTAATCAATAATACACATTTATTGGAAAACACGTGTTTTTATGATGATAATAGTTTCCACCACTTACAAAAATTAAATTTTACATCATAAAATTATATAATCATTTATATATAAAGAAATATTATTTAGTAGGAATATGTTTGTCAAATAAAATTAAATTTAAAATTTATTTAATTCATTAAAAACAACGTGTTAATTAAAACTGTTTACATCCCAAAAATATGATTTCTGTTTCATCATAATAAATTCTATTTTTTATCAAAATAAATATTTAATCGTTTATAATGTAATAATAAAAAGGTTAAATATAATCATTATTTTATTGAAAAAATAAAATATTCAAATTTATATTGTTATGGTCCACATACATAGCCCTTTATTACACCAGCATTATGTGCTAATGGTAAGGTGTGAGAGGGTGATACTTTTTTATGATGGTTCGGTGAACAAGGTTTGGGTTATAATATATATTATCATGAACTTATAATGTTAACAATTAAATTCATTATTTAATCCATAAATATTGACTTGGGATTGGTCAAAGTAAAATCATTTTTATGTCATATCAATCAAAATCACTGATAAATGGGATTCATAGTGTATGATTCTACTGGTTGAGGTTATTGCTTCTTCCGTATATGTAAATTGGACTTTATCAAACCCCTTAATATGTACAAATATTAATGGTTAATATACAATGACTATATTATTAATTTTTATGATTCTTAATGGACTTTTAAATCTAATAGGATATAACTTATAACGGTAGAAAATAACCAAATTAGTGCATGTGTTTTATATAACACCGCTACTTAAAAAGAAATTTATTTAATTTAAATTAGAATTTAATTTATAAAACATTATGTAATTACCATATTGTCCTACTAATATATAGAAAAGTCAATGGTGAATTATTTCTACATTTTCTATAAGATATGAATAATACAATTATATTTTTATAGTCCCTAAGCTTTGATGCAAAAACCCAACTACACGCCATCTGTTGGTCTTGATCATACCAAACTACACCAAAAATTACTCCAAAACTCAAAACCCCACCAACCCATGCATCATGATGATGATTATTTTAACTAAATCCACCATGGGACACCAATTTTGAGGAAATTAATGAATTACAAAAATTCCAACATGACACTACATTGGTTGATGCTGATGGTCTAAACTATTCTATTTCTCACCAGGTCGTATCATAAAAACCAACAATATCAATCCCAAGGATACATATAACACAATCCCTCACCTCCTTATTGACATCAACAATTTTCCATTGAATAAAAAATTCTCACACACATGGTCTCCATACTATATTGCTTCTTGATATTCACACTCGATCATACCACCTAACCATTTTTTAAAAGATGAGGTAATAAAAAACCAATAACATTTACTACATCAAAATTTCATCAATGAAAACAAATAATTTGGTGAATTCCATTATATACATCTAAATCATCCACCTATACCCAAGTAAAATCAAAAAATGTCTACCATATATAGGTTGGGTTATCTACTTATCCCTTTCAACTTTAACAAAAAATATTCTCTAAACAAACACAATGTAGTCACCAATAAATGGCATGCTCCCCACCATAACACTAAATTATTAACAATCTATCAGAATTAACCTACTGGATATCCACCATCATCCAACCCTTGTAATCCTAAATCCTCACTCGTGCTATTTGAATAAGTTCGCAACTCAAACCATGTTTGAGAATCTATTAAGACCATAATTCCCCACATAACTAGTTCCTAAAACATATCAGCAAATCACTATTTTTAATGTATAGACCCGAATTCCACTAAATAATTCCCCAAGAAGATGGTTCACTTGGCCTCAATAACATCTCCCTAAATTTCATATGCTATAAATTTGTCGATTAGTCCTAGGGTGTGTTTGTGGTGATGCTATGCTCTCATGTCAGAGTGTAACAGAACATAATAATAACAACATTCAATAGCAGAAGTAGAAAATCAATTAAATACCATAATAAAAATAAACATCCAAGAAAGGAATATAATTACAATTTTTAAGTAATATCATATATATAATGTTTATGATACATGTCATGTATCTAAAAAGTAGAAAAAACATGTATACAATCATCAGTACAATACATGTATCAAAACACCAAAATTACCAAAAAAAGAAACTATCCTATCTAGCATGATGAGATGAATCTCGATCATGTGCTCCCTTGATTATAAAAATTGAACAAATTCGAGAATTATACTATTAGAATTTTCCTTGTTCCCTACCTACATCATTATAGTATATTTGGGTACCCAACGATGACCCCAGATAGGGTGCGAGATAAAATCCTATTATGCAATGACTAATGTTGTCCATAACAATCCAGGAGGGAAGAAATAGACTAGGTGATGTGAAATATATATCATATATGAAAAACATTGAGTGAAAAAAATGGAAAAATTAATATGGTAATGTGACAATGTTTTGACATACTAGCCTCCCTCCAAAACAATGTCCAGGATCCCATAACATGGGAGATGGTAAATCATGACAAAAATCACCATGCCCTCTCTGTATTTCCATATTCAAACCAATATCACATCCATGATGTATAATATTTTATATAACATTCACCAAGACCTTTATATATAATCAATTGTGTCTCGTTTTCCACAATTGATTCGTATAATATGAAGTTCCAGACCCCCAGATCAAAGGTATAGTGAATCAAGGCATCCACTTTGAGTCCCGGGAGCATCTTGATAGAAACAATGTTAGACATAAAATGTGGTTGAAGGATCATGTCAACATATCATGTCCACTGCGAGCCAAGAAAGCAAAATCCAATGGGTAGCAAGGCCCAATGTATACAACAAAATCAATACCATATGAGCAATATCATCCAAGGTGTCCACTAAGGATATGAAGATCCATGGGAGAACCATCCATGAAATCAAATAGAATCCAGATCCAAGGTATACCAACTAAGGATTCCATTTCCATTCAATTCAACTCATTCATTACATTAATCACATTATTTGTTCATAAATAATTACATTCCGTGATTTTCCTACTCATTTTTCACAATTACCAATCAAGAAATTAAATCATTCAACATAATTTTATCATATGGAAATGGAAGAAATCCATCTCCTATTGTCTCAATTCAATTAAATTCAATTTATAATGGGAATACTCTTTCAAAGAAAAATGACTACACTACCAAATAATTTACTTATACTTGTAGAAATTTAGTGACAAATTATATATGTGTTGGTAAAAACATGTAATTACAATAGTTATTAAATTTCCATGGTATTATTTTTAGGTGACAAGATGTGTTTTTAATATAAGATATATTTGTTGATATTTATTTTTTGATGATAAAAAGTATTTTACAATCAGTTAAACATATTATTTAGTTTTATTAAAACCATTTTTTACACAAAAATAAATATATTATTATTAATTATTAGCACCAAAAACACTTTTACCATTTAAAATCATGTGACAACAAATTATCTAATAAAAATAAAAATCTTCTCGATTTTTGAATTTATATTTATTAATTATTTTGTGGTGAAATGTATTTTTTGATAAAAAACATTCTTATACATTAAATTATAACATTAATAATTTAATAATGTTTCATAAAAAAATATGTAGAATATAAAAATTATCAATAAATGATTTAAAAATCATATATAATATAAATTTAAAGATATAAAAAATGGATTGGTATGAATTATAACTATTTTTTTCAAAATATTTTTTTATATTATATATAATTACTTTTTATATTCAATAATTTCCTCTAAGTCAAAATATCCCTATGCCCATAAAAAATCCTCCATAGTTCGATACCCTAAAAACCCTAAAACAATTATTGGTTCGTTTGTTCACCATTCATTGCCACTAGTTCGTATCGATGACATTCATCACTATTGAGGTTAGGTTTTTCTACCTCTATAATGGTTGTCTTTGTGGGGTTTCAAAACACTATTCATGTTAGAATGCAGAAATTATATCATGGTGTCTGGGTGATGGGTTGATGGAATTTTCATAGGTGGTTTCTTCTAGATTTTGGTGACCTTTAGGGTTCTCCCACATGGCTCCAACGGTGGTGGGTCTATACTTCTAGGCTTGTTCTTGCATTAATCTCATGTTGTATTATTCACATCTGGTGTTGAAAGTTGGTATCATCCAGATTTAGTTGGTATCCTAGAAATTTTTTGTTTAGAATTCATTGGGTGAAGATGGGATTTAGTTTCATTTTAAGCTTTCTTCATTTGATTGTTGTGATGAGGATGGATTTTGGGTGTTATTAGTTTGACCGATGTGTTTTCCTCCTTATTTAATTATGTTTCAATGATTTTTTGTTTGTGTGGGTTATTTTTGGAACATAGATGGGGTTTATTATTCCCATGGATTCTGTTTCTTCTCAATTGTGGATTTTTTTCAATCCTGGTGTTTCCTCCTTTGTCAAGGTGCAGAATTTAGTTTATTTCATTCCATGTTCATCTGCATTCTATTTTATTCTATAGATTATCCTATAGTTTGTTATTGGATGTGTTTTATTGACTTATATGTGTTTGATTTTTGATGTTCAAATTTATTTTTGTGATTTTTCATTTATTTTTAGGCTCCTTTCCTAGGCCTTGTATTTTTTTTGGGTGTGGTTGGGTCTATGAATCTTATCAGTACCTTAACTTATAATATTGTTAATTTAATACATCTATTTTTCCTTATAAAACAAAATATCTATTTGTCATCCCTTGTTCTAATGCATCGTTTTGATGTTATGGTATTCTATCATTAGTTTTTTTGTTGACCTACCCTTTGTTTTTCTTCCATCATCTCTTCTCTTTCTTCCATTTGTCGTCACCTTTGTGTCATCTTATTTCCACTTATTTTATATTCCACTCAAAATTCAACATTGATGATAGGAATTTTTATGTATGTTTTTTACTGTTTAGTTCTCAGTTCTTACTTTCCACATTTTAATAAATTTCTTTCTCAAGGTGACTACAAGGATCTTCATGCATATGATAATTAATATTAGAATATATCAAGAATTATTCTGTTGTGGAAGACATAATCACATCCGAATAATTTGAAATTGGACCCCATTAATTGTTTTATCAAGGATGTAGACAATATTTTATTTTGATTTTTTGTAATATATGAGTGTCAAAATTGTTTTCATAACCATACATTATAACTGTGGGTGCATTGTTGTGATTTTTTGTTCTTTTCTGTTGAATGATGTTTTCCCATTACGGTGGCATTGGAATTTGAATTTTAGGGATAATGTTTCTATTTTCTAGTGCATAGATATTGAAGACACTTATAAGTACATTTGATGTCCTTCCATTAAAATGACACTCCATAGAGGTGATTATATGGTGGTATATATCTTATGATTTTGTATGTGTTTTTTATTTGATAATAGTATAATGTTTATTATTAAATCAATATCTATATGATTTATTTTTTCTAATTTTCTCTTTGTGATTTTAATTAAATTAAAATAAAGAATGATATTTATATTTTATGAGAGATCAAATATTTCAATCTATATAGTTCATATACTCAATCCATTAAACAATCATTAAAAAATATTTCTTTAATCCTTGAAAATTGAATGAAAGATAATATAAATTTTGGTAAAATAGAAAATTTTCAAGATATAATAATTTTTTTAGTTCTCATTATTTGTACTAGAATAGGTACTTTATATTGTTTGGTAGTGTTGGATTATATTTTCATACCAGCATAAGAACATACCATCATACTAAAATCATGGAATTTTAATAATTAAATATCTAAACAATTAATTTTTAGGATTTTTTTTGGATGATTTATAAGGTTGCATGTAATGATTTTCATAGTAGACAAACATTGAAAACTATTTAGAATTTCATATCATTACCCATTCCCCCATGCATCCATAAACTGAAATAAATTATTTTCAAATTATAATTCATTTTTTCATTAGATGTTTCCTTTATATGATTCATGACAAAATTTATTTATTTTATCATTTGTAAAAACAAATGTTTTTTAGGATGAAGATATCGAGTCTTCATATTTTTTGCTGGATTTTGTTTTAGATCCCCATTTCTTGAGGTTACCTATTTTTTTATTATCTACATTTATGGTCTCTGGAAACTTATTATTTTTAGTCTCTAATAACTCAACACTCAAAAAAATTTAAAATCTAAGGTTGTATAGATTTTAAATTCCCCAAATCATTTATGTTTTATATTGGATCATTATTTTAAAAAAATATTATTACTCTTAAAATGATAATGAAAATTGTTAATAAATGTAAATATTTTAACTACATATAATATTCTACTGGAAACATAAGTCTGTAGTCCATTATGTTGTTACCAAACAGTTTCTCCTTCCAAAATCTCCACACATGCATCACCCCCTTTCAATATTGTATTTGATTTATTTTCATGTTTTTATATTTTATCATGGATGGTATGATTTTGAACCACCACTTTACCTAAGCTTGTACATGGATGTTCATGAACACCCACATCTAGAGAACTATCTATATTTTTTTATTCCCTTCATCATATGCATACATGTATTTTTTAGTAAAGATTGGTTTTGAATTTAGATAAAACACTTTTTTTATAATGATACAAAACTACCATCTTTTGACTGGATGTAGATGTATATCTCTTGAGGTATTGTACTGTAATAGGGGTAAGGACAATGATTGTTTAAATATCCAGAATCATTCCATGTTTCATGTTTACTGGGTTATGTATTTTTTCTGTCTTTTTTCAGGATTATTTTCAATTAATACTATTTAGTCCTATCTATATATGAAGAATATAAAATTCCATTTTCATCAAAGATATTTTACAATGTATAATTAAATTTGTCCTATGTAAAATTGTTGTTTATGTTGTGTGCATCCATGATGATTTATAGACATGGAAAACATTTATTATTTTATTAACCCTATTTTATTTGAGTCCAGTAATGATAATAATGATCTAGGAATGATGATTCTTTTAATTGATGTTGACAAGGGTAGGTAGATTATAATTGACTCATTGACCATGCATATAAAGAAGAGCTAGATAATTGATTCATCAGTAGTTAATGTTTATGTAGTGTGTAGAGAAATTGGGGAGGTATGTTTATGGTAATATATTGATTCCTAATATTTTTTATTGATCTCACCCTCTTATTTCTTCACCATGGATCTTTTCCCTTTCTGAGGTTTTAAATTTAAATGAATAGCCATATTTCAAAGAAATTAAAATTTATTGATCGAGGATTATTTGAAGAGAGAAGAACACAAATGTGGTCAAGGAATTATAATCATTGTACCTACTTCCATCATGGGTTTGATTCATCACATGAAAACTTTATATCACTCTTTTTTTCTAATGAATAGGTATTCCATTTTAAAACATGACATTTAAATAATCCATTGAAGAATTCAAGTTCTCACTGTGCTTCTTATACTGGTCTTGATTCTTTTCATATTGTATGGAGTGGGATCGAACCACCATCAATTTATCTTAATAACTTTTTTCAAGATGTCATGAAATGAAATATAGTCTTTTGAATTGATTATGTTGCGATATTTTTAATTTTTTTAGTGTTTAACATCTCGCAATGACAATTCCCTGAGTTCATTGGGATGACCAACCAGTGGTCAATCTGGGGGGTTGAAACTTATTATATGGTGCTCTCGGAGGAATAAATTTTCAATAAACATTATTTTTGGATATATTAAAGTTTCATGGAAGATTTAGTTATTAAATTTGAATACAGGAATTGAAAAAATGATTTTTGAATCAGTTTCATACACTATTTGTGTTTCATTTCAAATAAGGCATGGCCTCTACTTATTTAAAATTTTCTACATCCATATTTATTGAGGGTTACCCATAAACTCATGTAAAAAATCATGTCTTACATGGATAAGTAAATATAGTAACAAGATGACAGAGGATCCCAAGTGTTCTAGAGGTAAGACATGAATATTCTACCATAGGAAGACAAAAAGGATCTCTTAGAGGAAAGTTATGATAAGAAGATTCCTTCATGAGACTGGTGTCTACTAATGTTAGTGTGGTTATATTCCTCAGTGAATATTAGATGTTGGTTGAATAAAGGAAATGATGGAGGTTATATTTATTGTTATATAATTTTAGGCTTAGGGTTATTTTTTAGTTTCAATCAAATTACCTGATGTATGGTGACTACTAACTCCTAGATTTGTGTTGAATTCCTTTTGTAGTGTCACTAACTATATATTTCTTTCCTATAATTTATTTCCATGAATTTTTTATTCTCTAGAGGTTCTAGTTTTATCAAATATTATTTGGTAAAAAAAGTTAGTATTTGGTTGAGAAATTTATGTTTTAAGATTTATGTCTATGCTTTTTATTGTGTTTGGAGCTGTCAGATGCATTCAGAAAGTGTCTCAAATATAATGTTTTTGTTTTCTTGGATTTTCAATGATGGAGGATGTGGCTCAATAATGTTTCACTGGTTGAAACAATAGTTTGAGTATTGATTTAGTAATATATCGCCTCTATAATATATAATGTGTGGTTTGACTATTTTTTTTAGTCTTGGTTGATTTGTAATGGTTCCCACTTAACCAGTAAATGTTTTTTTATCCAAAATACAAAAAATAAATATATTAATAAATAAATATGTTTCTATTTAGTATATTTCATTATCCTTATTTTAAAATGTTTTTTTATTCTTATTACTCATGAATATTATAACAATCAATATTGATTAATTCCAATATTTGAATATTGTAAGATCCAAGATAATGAAATTTATTTTCTATAATTGAATTTGTATTCAAAAAAGTGATTAGAGCTAGGGAATTCACATTTGGAAACCTAAATTATGGTTAATGTTGAATGAGAATTATAGGGAAGCAGAAAAGAGAAGGGTGGGGAAATGCCATAGGGGAAGTGAGGGTTGGGATTGCTGTCAGAATCTAGGGGAATAAATTTTCAATCTCTTATCTACCTCTAGTATTTAAAGAAATATGTGCTCTAATTAGAAATATTTTCAATATTATGTTCTTGATTTGACTTAGGGATTTCCCTTGGAGCTAAAACTATTAGTTTGGGATTGTGGATCTTTATCTTCGGTCTTGCTCCTACATCAGTTGTCATGGATTCTTCTGTTAGTTGAACAATCTCGTCACATTTTCATTTGCTGATTAAGAGGGTCTTATCACTTTTAATACATAATGGCACAATGAGATAGGGACGTTTGGTGGGAAATTTGAAGGTTTTAGTTTATAGTATTATGTTGATGAAGGTGACATAGTTCATAATACATTATTCATTTCTAATCTATTTTTATTTATTGTAATGTTTTTTGATAGGTGATGGTGATGAATTGTCAGTAGTTGTTTCTTTTAGAAAAGGTTTTGAGGGTTCTTTCATAGTAGATGAAACCTATAGTTTTGGTGATGTATGTTGAGTATTAGTTTCATATTTTTTAATTTATAAAAAAAGACGAAATATTCATGTATTGAGTTTTCACTAGAGGAATGATTATATATAAATGTTTTATGATATATTGAAATTATTGGAATGATTTTTTAGAAAATATTTTAAATGTTGTGATACATTAGTTGTTAATTTAATTTTTATTGTTTTTTTGTGGAAAATAATTTATATGTGATATATAATAATTTATTAGGTATATTATACATATATTTATTAATAAATATGTTAAAAAATTTCCAATACATGATAATATGAGTGAATGATTTAAAAATAAATTATACATTAATATTATTTCTGGGAATTTTTTATAGTGACATATAATACAATTATTTTAATAATAATACTAACAAAATTATAATGTTGGTAGTGTTATTATCAACAAGTAAATTTTTTAGATGAATCTATTTTCAATCCTTTTAACCAACTAATATATAATCTATTAGTATTATTATAATTACAATATAATTATTTTATCCATTTTAATAACATTTAGTGATAGATTTTTTTACCAAATATTTAGTCTCAATATAATTTTTGTAGGTAAAAATATTTAACAATAGAAAATGAACTTTTACCAGCATATATACCAATTTTGGAAAAAGATAATTTTTTTTATTAGCCTATATGTTTTTATAAGACTGTAGCATTTGACAAGGATATATATCTTGGGAAATTAATATGATTTTTCTATGATTAATTATTGATCATAATGGTCTTGATTCACATAGGTCATGGTCCTAAAAACTGAGTTAACACCAAGGTATATACATTTACAATTCATTATAATTTAATGGGAACAGTATTCTTCTCTATTATGAACATACAATATGAAAAAGTTTAATTTTTGTTGGATTCAAGCCCAGTTAATGATTATTTAGTATTATAACTATATATATATTATGTAAGAATTTACCTTAAAGTGCCCAGGACCCACAATCCCTGGTTTATTGAAAAAACACAAAAATTAAATATTATCTTCGATACCGAATGAGATTTCATAATTTATGATTTCATATATTTTCCATTATTTTTAGAGTTTAAACTAACATCTCACAATAATCTCTCAATTCCAAGAATGGACAGTTTAATTTCTCTAAGGATCAACTACATAATTAACAGATATTATGATATAGTTACACATTTATCCATATGTAAACAACACAAGACTACCTTTGATAATTCTTATAATTTATACTCATCTTTATAACTTGGTGAATGGAGAACACAATAAAGTGGTGAGTTAAAACACTCATTAATGAAAATTCATATCAATATTTCATCATGGGTTAGATTATAATCACATGACAAAAATGAGGATGTGGGAAATATAATATTAAAAACCCAGAACCATAAAATTTTTGTAAAATTCAGTATAGAAGGAATCGTATTACTAATTGATCAATGTGATACCTTAGTGTAGGATTTCATAAAAATAATATAGGAATCACTGGCCATGGAAAAAATATAGCTTTATCACATAGAAATGTTACAAAAATACAACTATAGTAAAGAGACATTATGAAAATTTCAATTCACAACTACGACCACAACAAATATTTATGACTGCAGCTAACCACAAATATACCCACACATAGTCTCTATCAGCATAGATAACTTGATGTAAACTCATGCATAGTATTTATGAGCATAATTAATAACAAATACAAACATGCATTGTCTTTATGATCATAGGTAACCATAGATACACTAACACACACTCCTTGTGAACATAACTAACTGAAAATACACTCATACATAGTCATTAGGAATATAGTTAACCACAAATACATCCAAACATAACCATTATTGTCATATTTCACAACAGATACACTATATCACTATCCTTGTGAGAGAAAATAATTGCAAATACAGTCATAGATCTTCTATGTGATTATAGGTAACCATAAATAAACTCAAAATAGGGGTTTCTAGAATAACTAAACACAAATACACACATCCAAGGTTTTTATGAGCATTTATTGCCACCAATACAATAATGTATTTCCTTTCGGGCTTAACTAACTTCCAAAACACTCATGTAAAATATTTTTGATCATAACATACCATAAATAGACTCTTATATAGTGTAATTATTTCATAAGAAACAAATCATCATCCAATTAATTGGACATATATATGGTACACCCATACATTACGGAATAATCATAAACACATTTGTGTGAAAAGCGAGCATTGAAACATTTATATATAAAATTTCACACAATTAACCTATGAAAAATAGAAGGGTTTCATGGAGACAATATTTGAACATTTCATAAGACACCTACATAATGATATTAGATTGTGTCATAAGAAAATATTTCAAGTGTGAAATAAGTAACATCAAAGGAAGTTTATATATTTGAAAAACTCACCTTTAAGATTATTATTTAATATACTTTGTAAAACCAGAATAAATTTTCTATTTTATAAATTCATCAAAAATAATTTAATAGTTTTTCTTTAATACCATATATTTATTCTTTATTAAATAATTTAATAAATTCCATTTAAATAATTTTTTTTTTTCAGAAAAGAGTTATTTTAATTGAAATATGTTTTGAAAACCCTCTTGAACCATATGTAAAAAACTAAATAGTTCTTTCTTAAAAACAAAAACCTTCAAAATTACTTTTAAAATAAACAATTAATATTTAAAATCAAGCTAAAAAATATAAAAAAAATTCATTTTATTTTAAAAATAATTTAAAATCAATATCATTTGGGAAAAAAATTAATATGGAAATGAAGTGTATTCAATTTCTTCAGATCAATTATCATTCAAGATAAATATCTAATAGAAACAGTGATTTCCCATGAAATACTTTCTTATTTGGAAACCCTTGAATGAGATAAACTATAAAAGGAATAATTTAAATTTATCATCAATTCCTTTGATAATAATTGAAATTATTATAAAAATGAATTCATTGTTATGTTGTCTATATGGATATGTATGAGTGATTAAAAAAACACATGGGAAACCACTTACAACATTTTTATCTCTTCAATGAATAGACCATGAAAATTAGAAATTGAGATGTAGTTTTCAATACATTTAGTATGATTATTTTATGACAAATATATCCATTAGGATATATATACAACATAGAAAAAAGTCTTGTTGTAAATATGGAATGTGTCTCTATGCAAGAAAAGTGAGATGAGAAACCATTATAAATTTTATAACATTTGATTCGAAATATATTTGGATGAAAAAAATGAAATGAAAAATTAAATAATATGAGTAAAGATATATTTATGATTTAATATTTACTAAAAAAAGAATGTTCGCCATATAATAAAAACTAGGTGCAGAATACCAAACATGTTATAAAGAAGGAAATATGAGATGAAGTCATTACCATGACTCTATAATTCCATGAAATTTAATTAACTTTATATGATATTAATTTAATGGTATTAATAAACTATTTTATATAATTATATTGATATATTACCCTATATAAGCATGAATTATTATCATTTCTTATACATTTATCAGCTAGTTGAAGTTTATTTTCTTTATTAGATGTTATCATTTTCAACTATATCATAGATTCATTAAAATGTTGATGATGATTTCCATTCACAAATACCGAGTTCTTCATTACAATATTATTTAAGGTACTAGAATATATTATTTGTAAATATTTATAATTATCTAATTCCACTTTATTATAATATGGGTCATGATTAAGGAGTACATAATCAATGATGAGCTTGATTTGGAACATTTTGTCGAACACGATTTTTTAGGTTAATAACAGATTAAATATTAACATAAACATTAAATAATGAAAAATAAAACATTATAAAAATAATATTATAACATTTATTCATTAATCATATTCTTATAACCCTATATTTAGGGTTCTGATGAAAAATGAGCTACATCATTCTATGGATGCGATAATAGTCATTTACTCATAGACGTTGTTATCATTTTTCAAAGAATAGAAATAAGGTATAAATTTGTTATCTATTAAAATTATTAATAATGTTTGGAAAATAATTTTTATTAATTAAATAAAAATTTATGGCTACCCATGTAAGGAGGTTATTAAAAATGGAATTTGTCGCTTCGTGGAGGTAGTCACCCGCTTATACTTACAAATGATGTACTTATTTTTTAAAGGGAGAAGTTCTGAAAATGATTATACCATTAAAATAATAAAATTTAATTTTATTAATAATACATGATAACTTATATTTTTATGGGAAATTATTTTTGGTGAAATATAGAGAATAAAAATGTTAATCATTGAATAAACTCACATTTAAAGTTTGAAACTTCAATTGAATTAACTCTTGGAAATAGAATATTTAGAGATTTTACATAGATAATGGGGATAAGAAACATTATAAAGGGTTATTTTTAATTTAAAAATTGTGGAGGATTATGTGAAATTTTAATTTTACATTTTATTTAAATGGGGTGGTGGAAGTATCCTTTTATAAGTAAAGGATGTCGAATTTTGGTAATAATATAAAAGGACATGATAATATTCAATTCAAGACACAGAAAGTGATGAAAATAATGGATATGAGATGTGTGTTATTTGAAATTTCTATCAACCACTAACTTCAAATAAAGATTTGGCTGATTTTAGGATTTAACAATTTAAAAGTTTACCAATATTATCATTTTTCATGATAACTCATTTTAACCTCTGTACATATTTTTATAACTAAAATTAAAAAATTTATATTATACAATTTGTATATTTTTATTCCATGTTTGAAAAATAGTTCACAAAATTAAATTTATAAAATTAATTAAAATTAATTTTAAAATGATAAAAGTATAATGTAGAAAAACTATTATTTTAAAAAAAATAATTATATCCCAAAATTTTAGTCATTGGTTTAAAAATTAAATACATTATTTTAAATACCACAATTTATATAAAAATTTTATATTTTTTTAGATAAAAGGTTTCACAATTGTTTAATTTAGGCTTATATCGCAATGATGGTAAAAAAGTCACAATATTTCTAAAAAAATATTGTTTTTAATTTTTTCTTAAAAATAAATAACTCCATAAAATCACAAACATTTATCCTAATATATTATAGTTATGATTAATTTTAAAAATAAGACCATATTTTAATGTATAAATTATAAAATTTTGGAAGTAAACCTTTAAAGAGAAAAAATATAACGAAAAACTATTTTTATAAGAAAATGATTTTTTTCATATATTACTTATTATTATTACTATGTTAAATTAATTAATAATTTAATTAATGATAATATATAAATCCTTTTAAAAATATATTTTATCATCATTAAACAAAAATATATTTTGTCTCTTGATCTGGAAATACAATGCACCATAATTTTAATTTGTACAAAAATAACTTTTTTAGTATGAAATGAATTTATGAGTTATTTAGACAAATTAATTGTATTTTATCAATTAAATTATATTAAAAATGCCACATTTTTTATTCTACATCAATTTTAAAAAACAATTCTATTATTTGTACCTACAAATTTGGTGGTTACATTATTGTGTTCCCATTTAATACCTTCAAATATATATTAGTAAAATGTATCAAAGTTCATTTTTTCTCATTGTTTAAAGTGAAATAATATATTAAAAATAATTTTTAAATAAAGGAATGTATATTTTGAAATCAAATTGATTAATATTTCCCTCACCTAAAAAATTTGTGTCCTAAAATTTTTAATTATCGTTAACTAACTAAAGAAGTTAAGTCATTCCTAATAATCCAAATATATATTTTCTAATATGATATAATCCAAATAATATTAAATACGATGAGACACATAATAGAAATTATATTAGGAATATATTGAAAATTTACTTTTTCATAATGTTTTTAAAAACTATTCTTCTTTTATGGTTATAATAGCTTCTTGGGACATGGTTTTCATAACATTATTTTCATGATCATACTTCCAATCAAATACTAAAATAAAAATATTCATTTTAATAAATAATAAAATTTGAGTAAATGATTATATCAAAATGGAACCATAATCCAAATATGATTTCTCCAAAAATAAATTTATTTTCAGAAATGATACATTCAGTTCAACTATGATTTAATTTGATCAACTTTTAATACCTTCTGTTTATCCATCATTGTCCATGGCCATTTTCATATTATGTTCTCAAAAACATACATTTATATTACATCCTAAAATTCCTTTTAAATCATTCATAATGGTTCTTATGAAGAAATTACATCAATAAAAGCATATCCCATATAAGGGTTGAACATGGTGTGCTGAGAGACTCTTGTCCATTCCCCATGTGAAGCTCAAATTAATACCCAATAATCTTTTTTAATATTATTCACCCTTGGTAAATTTATGGGAAATATATTTTCCCACTTTTTTTGTACATATTCAAGTATTTAATTAATAATAAACAATTTAATAACTACATTGTAAAAACATAAGTATTCCATTCTGTACTAAGACATATCTCCATGGTTTTCACTAATGTTCCACCACCATATCATTTTTTTTTTGTATTTATTGAAAAACCCACTTTTTGGTAAAGTAAGAACCATATAACCACATGATAAAAAAATTACAAACCCATAAGAAACCCAATACTGGCCACTTTCAAAAATCACAATTCAAAATTTGAAAAAACAAAATGACCCCCATTATTCACCTCATGACACAACTCGCATACTATCATAAATCACAAAAAACAACCCACGATTCACGAATTTCAGAAAGGACACACGTACCTCCACCATAAGACACATCAACACTGCCACACACACCCCTGGAGAAGGAAACTAGAGAAAAACCAATGTTGTCACTGACTTTCAACGCCATAATCATTGTCGAGATGCCGCACCACCATTTAAGGCCATCAGCATGAGAGTTGAGTCTTAAAGAGCAACCACCCTGACACACCAACTGTCAGCACCAAACCAGTAAACCTTTGACATTCAATATTTGAATTTATGCTAAAACAAATATATTATGTACTATCTGTCATACCATGTGAGTTTTCCATGAATAAACAATAATATATTTCATATTATTTTAATATCTTAAAGATTACCTCTCATTATAATCTCCTAATCATAATAATAAAATATTTTGTATCATTTAAGATAAGTATCATAAAAAACATATTATATCACACTTGTGAAAATTACCCATATAATTTCAACACAATATACTCCCTTATAGAATTATCATATATAATACACATATTTAAAACTTGGGGAATAAAAAACATATGAAATGGATGAGCTTAAACAATAATTATAGGAAAAAATATGCAACAAGTTATGAAGGGTTTGATTAAAATCATATAACATAAATGTGATTGATAGAAATATATTATTAAAAATTTCAAATAACAAAATTAATTATCCAAAAGTAATCATATAAGTACATGAAATCATAATTTATCAGACATATACCATAGAGTAAAGATACTGTAAAAATATAATAATTGTGGTTCATACAATATAACATTCGTATATCACATAGAACTATGGAATTAAAGTAAGAATATGAATTCATAACATTGGGAAAATTATTATTCACAATTATTACCAGAAAAATAATATATGAGCATATCAAACCAATAATACCTTCACAAGATACCTTTTTCAGAATATCTAATCACAAATAGACATAGGAATAATATTTTTAGTATATTTCACCACAAATAAACTCTCACACAATCCATTTGATAATATCTACCTAAAAGTACACTCACAAACAATATTTGTTTTTATAGATAACCACAAATACACCAAAGAATTGTGTTTTTAAGAATAAATAACAAAAAAATACACCCACGCATAGTCTTTTTTAGCATACATTTTCTAATATTCACTCATGAATAGTCATTTGGAGTATAAGTAAATGGTAATACATTAACCAATGGTAATTCTTATTATATTGATCATAAATACACTCACACACAGTCATTATATCATGATATATAAATCCATTACCAATGAATTAGAGGATATACAAGACCCCCACCAATTACATAAGAATCATTCATAAATATGTTTTCTAAGATAATATTAAAATATGAATATTTGTCAAAAAATATTGAATTAACCTGTTGAAAAGAAATGGGTTTTATGAATACATTCGTAGAACATATCTTATGATATCAATAAAAAAGAAGGAGGATGGTATAATAAGAACACATCCCAAGTGTCATATATGGAATGTAAAATTATTTTCATATAGAAGTGAAACTATATTTTAGAGTATAATAATAGTTAATATTGAAAAATTATAAGAAATACCCCTTTTGAAATTCATGGAAACATACTTAAAATTTTATATTTTAAAAAATACTTTAAGGATTAAAAAATCTAAAAATTAAAATTTAATACATTTTTTCAACTTGTTTAAATAATAATGTTTTTTAAATATTTCTTAATTGAAACCTACACATATGAATTTATTTTTTCTTTAAAAAAACATAGTCTGTTAAAATAAATTTAAAATAATCAATTTTATTTTCAAATAAAATTTTAAAATATAACAAAATTTTCTTTTAGATTTAAAATACTTATGAATAGAATTAATTTGGAAACCCATTTTAAAACATGGAATATAAGAGTATAAATATTTCCCTGGTGGATTATCATTCATTATTAATCTCGATTTGAAAATGATATTAGTGATTATATCCTAATAGATTTGGTAACCCATATATAAAAATATGTTTAAAGATAGAACTGGAGATATATCTTTAATTATTTAGATACCCAATACATTTATGTAAGATAATTTATCAATGGGATGCAAATATAGACCACACAAATAAAAAAAGTGGTGGATATGGTATAATATTCATTAAAAAACTGATATGAAAAACCCTAAAAACATTGCTATCAATTAAATCAAGATTCCTTGAAATATTAAATATTATATGGATATATAAATCCCTAGAATTTCCTAAATGGATTATAATAAATAAATTGGGAATTATATACAACCCCCTAATGAAATCAAGTGTCTAATAGGGAATATGCATCAAAAAAATTAATACGAGATGAGAAACACTGAAAACATTTATAACATTTTTCACAAAAAAATTGGAAGAAAAAAATTGAAAAGGAAAATTAAATACAATTAATAAAAATGAAATAATCATAATATTTTAATTAATTAACATATACAAAATATAATAAAAAATATGTGCACAATACAAAACTTGTCTCAAAAATTAGAAATTTCAAACAAAACCCTTAACTTTAATATCAACTTATATCAAATTTCTTTAAAATGTTATATTATAAACATGTATATATTAATTATCTATTCCATTCTCATATTTATATCTATTTACCTATATATTATTCATTTATAGTCATTTATAATCATTTATTATATATTAATTAGTTATTTATAGTTCATTTTCAATATGTGACATTGGAAAATGTCCATTGTTTCACACAAGATATAAAATTTCAATGATAAGTCATGTTCATTAATAACAATTTGATCATTCCAATATTACCTATGGTAGTAGAATATATTATTTATAATGGTTTATAAATATGTAATTCAATTCCATTATAATCTTATTCTTTATTTTTAGTGAGAGAATGAGTCATGATCTTATTATGGTAGATTACTATGAAAACATTTTAGTATGTTAATGATTCATTAAATATTAATATAACCATTCCCTAAAAAATAAAACATTATACACATAACATTAATCTATATATTCAATAATTATATTATTAGAACTATCCATGTATGATGTTTATTAAAAATGATGTACATTTTCCATGGAGGTTGTTTGCCCACAGAAACACATAGGCAACATTTTTATTTTCAATAGAATGAAAAAATTGAAGAAATAGAGTATCCCTGAAGAATATTAAACTTGATTTAAATATAATTTTTAATTATTAAATACCATTTTATAACCAACTACGTAATGAGGTTATGAAAAATTAAATACTTCGCTTTGTGTAGGTGGTACCCCTTACAAATTCCATAATGATGTTCTCATTTTTCTAAGGAAAGAAAAAGGTGTAATTAATTATTATACCATTAATATGACAGAATTTAGAAATAATAGTAATATTGATATAATTTTATTATAATGGGAAAATGGATATAGAGGATAAATTTAGAAAACAATAAATTCTATGAATTTATTAGTACTCACGTGGAGAGTTAAATGTTCCATTAGAGTACCTATTTAAAATGGTGGACTTAGGTATTTTCCATGGATCAAGCGGTTGATAAACATAGGAGATGGACCCGAGGAATATAAAATTGGTATATTAATTTTTTTTACTCTAATTTTATAATTTATGTAATATTGGTTATGGAAGTCTTCTTTTTTTATGTTATAAGAGTGGTAGTATGTTAATATTATAAAAATACATTTAACAAATCAATGAAAGTGAAAAAAAAGTGGAAAATGATGTATAGGGGTGTGGTTTTTCTATCGTCATCTCAAATACTAATTTTTGGATTGTTTTGACTAATTTTAGTCTTTTTCCTATTATTTTCATCTTTTTACCAAAAATTAACTTTTACCATGGTTAGTCTAATATTTACACTTTAAACTTATGTTTATAGATAAAAAATAAAATACAGTTATTAGGAAATTATTTTATTCATATTAAATATATGAATAAAATTTCATAATATTAAATTTCTAAAATGGATAAAAATTAATTTTTAAATAATACATGTGTAATGCATAAAAATAGTTTTTAGGGAAATAATTATGTAGTTTCTAAATTTTTATTAATGGGTTTCTAAATTGAATGTCATCTTTTGAATTTAAAATATTATTTATCCAATATGTATTTGGTTAGTAATTTTTTTAAAAAAATGTATATTATTATGTATATCCTAATCAGGACATAAAATTCATGGTATTTATAAAAATATATTTTTTACTATTCACATAAAAAAATTTATAGAAAGATCCCAAAAATTATTACAAAGCTAATATTTTCCTGGTGAATCCAAAAATGAACTTCATTTTTTGAAAATTTAATTATAAAAAATTTAATTTTTTCTTTATAATGAAATTATAAATTATAGTGACAAAATATTTTTATAAGAGAATAATTTTTTTAATATATTAGTTGTTCTAATTCTTAATTTTTGTAATTACTAATTGAATTATTGATATTTTATTATTCATTTTAGAAATAATTTTTTCATCCTTAAAATGTTAAATATCTTGATTCTTAAATTTAAATTATATAGATCCAAATTATGAAAATTTTAATACAATTAATTTTTTGGAATAAAATGATCTTATTAGTTATTTAGTGGCACTAATTGAATTTTATTGATTCACTGATATTAAAAATTAACCATTTTTTCTTTCTAGAAAAATTTCAAAATGGGGTTACTTATAATTAAACTCACCAATTTTACAACCAGATTATAATAGTTAAATTTAATATTTATAATTTTACCAACATAAAATCTATCCATGTTCATTTAGGTATGGTGTGCCATGTGAAAAAAGTCATTATTCATAGTATTGAATTAATCAAACATATATTCTAAAATATTCAGACATTATATAACTTTTTTATAACAAGGATGCTTCATTATAAAAAATATATCCCCCATTTCATTCCTCTTCCATCATTCGATTCATGAAGCCCTGGAAATCACATACCTCTAAATAATAGGGATCAAGTTTCTTGTGGAGCCCAATACATATCTAATGGTACTATAGATTCTAGGATGAAAATATTTATACATTAACATTTGTATTAGAAACCCATATCTTTGTCATAATTAAAATCAATCCATTACAAATATTCCCATTATGAATGGGTTATCTCAAATGTTTTACCAATTTAAGAACCATGAATAATGGTTAATCCCACATAAACTTATACAAATGAATGTTTTCCATCAAATATGACCATAAAGTTTTTTTAATGATCCTTCTTGCATGATTTAAAAAGGAATGACATAATGATCCCTTTTATGAGAATAAATGTAACAAGAACTATCCAACATAAATGAAATTAAACTACACTGTGTCACAAGAATAAAAACAAGATTGGAAACCATGAATGGAATATGAAAATGGGAATTCATGACTACCATGTAACTTATATTGGGTATTGTGGTAGGTGGGAACCCTAATGGGTATTAGAGATTTGAAAAAGTGATCAGCACATAATATATGTTTTTTAAGAACGAGTCCCTACCATTGTGGGGATTACATTATATGGTAGAAATAATGAAGGGGTTGGGGGACATGACAATTTTAGGGATTAAAAAATAATAAGACACATTTTAACGGACAGATGAAGTGATGTTGATGGAGAAAAGAAATTGAGATGGAAATAATTATATTGGGGGTGGGAGTGTTACAAGATGAGTAGTAGAGGGATGAGTGAAAGCTATATTGAGAGGCAGTAGTGATGAAAGGGGATTAAGAGTCTGTAATGGTGGTAAAATATTCTAAAAATAAGTAGAAAAGTTACATCAATGGTATTGGGTGTGAATTCCAGCAGTTTTAGTATGTTTGAGGTAGATAAAAGATATGATAATGAAGAATGATAGTGATGGGTGGTGAGGTGGCATTAATCCATGTTTCAAAATAGCCACAACGATGAAAATGGGTCTAAGTTACATAGAGTGGTGCACCATGTAGATAAGATGAATGAAAGAGTAAGCTGTGTGTGAGGATAATGGTAATATTATTTAATATTGAAGACAAGGGTTTAGGGAAAAGGACATCATGTGGAAAGTGAGGTAGGAAAAATGTTGGGTATTTTTTTTAAAAGTTTAGCGACTGATATTATCCATCATAAAACACACTATTTTCAAACAAAATTTGTGGTATTCTATTTTCCCCCATTAATAAAAAAAATTTAGTAGTCTATTCTTAATTATACAAAATTAAATGCGAAAAAAAATCCAAAGGATGTATTTCATTCTATGCATAACCAATATTGAAAAACATGGTGTTCCTCTATGATCAGACTAATATTATAATCATAATTTATCAAGTAAAGGTACCATGCCATTCCATATTTATTTAAATTATGTCCATAAAAACATTTGTTTTGATTCCCATAATAGGAATATATTGGAATACTTTTGGGTATTAAATCCCAATATTGTTTTGATATTTCATATACCATCATATATATCTTTTGAATTGTATTGAACATATCTATGTTATGTTAAACTATAGAGTAATCTGTTAGAGTTGGTGTCCTAGAACCAACTACTTGTACGTTGATTACATGAATATTTGATATACTAAATATTAAATTAAATATCTTATAACATATTTTTCATTGTTCTGTATGAAAATAATTTAATAATTTCCTTGATTATTTATATTACTGATAAGGTCATAGTACTTCCCCTCTATGAGGAGAAACTTGAAGTGATATGGCAATATTCCTAATATATTTATATGGTTGGATAACATACTATGTTATAACCCATATTATATAGACCATCAGATGTGAGTACTCGTAAGAAGATGATACTTCTTCTAATGACGTTCGCACTTCATAATCTCTAAGATGGGAGATTATGAGAACATACCTACTAGTAGGAATTTTGTATGATTTGGTGTCATCAGATATTTTTATATTCGAGCCTGTGTATTGGTCTTTAGACTCTAAGATTATTATTAATATATTTCATGACTTGCGCATGTAGATTTGCTGATCAAAATTGTCACAACATATGTTGGCGGGAAGTAGGGTACATTGGTTATATCATAAATGACATATTATTAATGGATACATCATGAAAGTATTTTTTCCTTACATATTAATAGAAGTTAATATCTCAACTTTTTGATTGAGATAGAACTGTCACCCTAAATTCCATGGCCACGGTGAAACACCAAGTTTATTTTAGATAATCATCGAATGATGTATGAAGAATATAAGTTTATGAAACCTTCATGAAACATTATTGATGAGATTATTTAAAAAAATATATTTTATTACACAGTGAGTGTTTTTATGTGGTTATCCTTGTTACGACTTTCAGTTATTTTCTCTTGGGAGCCTCAACCCGTTGCAAGATAGTAATCTTGGACATTAATAAAACCCACCTAATTCCAATGAGAAAAAATCCTAGAGGGTCACAAACTAAGTGTTTTTGGTGATCTTAATGAAATTATATTTTAATTTAATCAATGGAATAAATATTATTCTCAAGAATGAGGAACAATTTTATTTATGTTACATTGATCGAATAAATTAAATAAATTTTTATTCATTGGATTATGAATAAAATATATATATATTTATTTTATTGAATATTTAATAAATATTTATTTACAACTTGGTGAACAAAATATTTATTTATAGGAATAAAATATTTATTAAGGGGTTCAATAAATACAAGAGGAGTTCGAATGGACCAGGGCCATGTACTGTCCTAAAATAATTATTTACGGGTGGATAAATATTATTTATATATTTTCCTCAAGTTGGTACACCACAAAATAATTATAAGGTTATTATTATTATATGTAATGAAATTTCATTAATGGTTATAATTATATTTGATAGATGCTATGTAATTAAATTTTGTAACCAAAATCCCTGCTCTATAAATAGAGAGTTACATCTATTGTGTAATTTATTTGAAACCAATTATAGGTTTGGGTATAGATAATTATTGCACAAAATGAATTCTCTCTCAACACCTACTCCTTTCTCCCTCTCAAGAACAATAAATCCAAGAGATAAATTCTTTAATACTGAAGAACATGCGATCAAGAATGAACAATGAAAGACGTTCGATTTGCAACGCTAGCACCCATAGAAGTAGTGGTGTTGCTCGAAGACCATTGAAGCACGTTTGGATCACTGATAGATGGATTCTTCCATTGGATCCTCCCAAGAAAAATTAAGGAAATACAAAAGAGACTTTTTTGATGATCAACAATCATCAAAGAAGAGAGTTTCTAAGCCTGTGTATTTATTTCTTTAGATATTAAATAAATTAATTATGAATTTTATTTGAAATATCAATGCTCTTGGTTTTGGGAAACAATTATTAAAATAAATTTTAATGTATCATTTACCACTGCACACTTCTGCTGCACCCTTAATGAACAAGTAGTATTAGAGCGATCACATTTAAAATTATAATTATTTATTTTATTATTGATATATTGAAATTTGTGGTTAGATTTTATTTTAGGATATTTTTAATTTATTCCAATTTGAATTAACATGTTATCAACATATTAATATTTTTTGTCTAATGTTTCATTTTTTAAAGGTTTAAGAATAAATAAAGAATGACCAGAGATTCCATCAGGGAATGCCAATTCATTGGCTTTACACGATGTGCGGCTAGAAAACTCACTGTATACCCATGCGTAGTGTATGTAGATACTTCATGTAATTAATTATATGTGGTGATTGTATTACACACCACTTGTTGATTGGGCAAACCTTTTACATGAAAAGAATATATAGGTTGTATAATTGTCATATACACACCATGAAGTCTAGCCAAATCAACACACTATAGTCCCAGGCATGTGAATTCAATATACGGAAACTGAGGTACATGACGTGTAACTAAATTTACATGTTGTGTATTCTCCCATTAATGGAAAAAATGAAAATTACATTAAATTTTAAATTGTATCATTAAAACTTTATTTTATTGATTATCACACCGTTATGTGTTTAAAAATTTAATAATGGTTTTAAACAATATTAAATTTATTAATTAATTTATTTTAAATAATATGTCATTATAGTTTCTACTATTTATCTTCCATGAATTCCAAAAATTATTGTTATCTCCAAATAAGATCAGAATATAATTAAGAATAAATGGAGTTAAGAAATTAATTAATGCATGCAAGTTCATATTAAATAATGAAAGACCGAATAAATGAATTCTATACATTTAATTTTTCATATTCATTGTATGTGTGATCTTTCATGAGCTTGAACAAGACCTATGTATGTGTTGGAATTTATTTAATTAAATTTATTACATTTTTTTCAATTATTTAATACTATATTAAAAGATGGCCTACGATTCATCCCTCCATCCATTATTATGTTGGACCTATGTGTACAAGTTTCTTTATGTAATTATATTGAGCCAATACTTTGGTTCCCCTCACCAATGTGTGCGAAATAAATATTTTTAATTAAAGGAGAATCTCAAGAATAATGGGGATGGTTCAAGACGGAACCATAATAAAACAATCTCAGTGATACATAGGTGGACAAATGGAATGTTGTACCTCATGCCAAGCCTGACATATGGAGTTATTTCCTTTAGGTCATAGGTTTATTTAATGTACCATCATTAAATAAACCATTAGATAAGATCAATATTAGGTCATTCAATTATATATTTATTTTTGGTCTAATGTATTAACATTATATTTATAGATTCTAGAATGTGCTCACATAAATGAATAAATTAATTTGCAAAAGATAGAATTTAAATAAAATAAATTATGAGTTAATATTTTATCCAAACATGGTTAATTAATTATTTAAACATCCAATTAAATATTAACAAGACAATTAAATGATAAACATGTTATAAATTTAGTCATAATAAAATAAAATCCCTCATTCTATTATTAAGTCAGACTAAACCTTCCATTACTTTATTATGAAAATAACTCAATATAACCATGTGTTTAACCAACCCTTGTGCGGACACTTACTTTTATAATTGTAGTTAGTATGAATGTTTTGGGTTGAATTAACCATTTCACACGAGGAGTATCCCTTTCTATACTCGGTGTAATTTTGAGGCAATTGTTGAGAAAAAAACCAGTCAGGATTTCTGGATTGGGGAGTCCACTCAACGGATCAAGGAGATGCAATCCCATAGTTGACAAATAATTTCCAACCTAAATACCTTGAAATTATCTTGACTAACCATTTTTGGTGTTATGTGAAGGGGAATATGGATCCTTTACAATAGAATGTCATGTCAACTAGACATTCCAAGTTCAATGCTGAGGGATATTGGGACTTGATAAAATAGTGGAAAATTTAATAAAATAAATTAATTATTTCTCGCACAATCTCTAATCATGAAAAGTATTAATAGTATACTCTTTTAATAGTATAATAAAATGAAAATATCACAATCCCTACAATCAATATTGGATAAATATAACCTCCTCATTGGATGTAACTTGTAGGAGTGGTTTAGATGGCTTTGGGTTGTTCTATTCCTTGAAAAAAAATATTTTGTGTTATAATCCTTGATTCCTGAGCAACCTACACAAGAGGTGAGTGATGAAGAGTTCCTAGTCTACGAAAAACAAATGAACAATGATATCTATGTTTAATTTTTAACTCTTTAATCTATTTACAGTGAACTCATGAAGTCTAATGAAAACATGGTTGCATAAATTATGCTTGATCCCCTTCATGGTCTATAAAAGGATAGTTATATAAGATAATGTAATGATATTTCCATGGCTCCCTTTCAGAGTAAGCTTGGAGAGGGTTCTCCATATAGGCCTCACATAGTCAACATAATTGGATACATTAACAATCTAGAGTTTATTGTGTTTCAACTCCATAAAGAACATGGTATCGGTCGAATTTGGTTATCACTCCATAAGTGATTCTCCTATTTTATTGTGAATTTTAATATGAACAACATTAAGAAGTATCTTCCAAATATTCTTATCATCCTTCTCCAAGTAGATAAAGATATGAAGTGAGAAAATCCTTATTTCATTATGGTGGAAAAACAGAAAGGGAACAAAAGTAGATTTAATCCCAATACTTCTTCTGACCCTTCCAGCAAGAAGAAGATCAAAGGGTAATCAAGGGAACAAGATGTTGTCCAATTTTCATGTGGGATAAGGGACACTTGAATAAATTTTACACCTAGATAAAGAAGAAAGTCTAATATTCATGTGTGATTGTTATCGAGTATAATTTATATATTTTAACAAATTGAGTATTAGATATAGATTGTGGTGCTAAAATATGTATTAAAATATAGGAACCAAGTAGATTTAGAAAAATTGACCAAGGGGAGGTAGATATACATGTATCCAATAGAGCTAAACATGTTTTTTAGCTATCAGGGACTACCACCTCACATTTCCAATTGGAATTATCATGGTTTTAAAGGGTTTTTATTATGTTCTTTCAGTTACGAAAAACATTATTTTTGTATCCAAAATGAATACAGATGTATTTATTTTCAAATTTCAAAATATAGGTTTCTTATTTTATAAGTATAAAATTTGTTATGGTAAGTAATATTTATATAGTGTCCTTTATGTGTTTGATTATATGAACCAAGTAATGGAAATTGATAAAAAAAGTTATTTCACATGACTCATACCACACCCAACATTGCCATCACTAGATAGGCTGTGTAAATGAAAAACACTTGACAAAATTATATAAATATGTATATTTAGATTCTTTTGAACTAAAACCACTTGGTTAATGTCACACATATTTACAAGAAAAAATGACTAAATCCCCATTTAGTGGGAAATGTGAAAGGGCTAAATATATTATCAAATTAGTTTATACCGATGTGTGTGGTCCATTTCCTATTATAGCAAGGGATGGTTACTCATACTTCATAACATTTACTTATGATTATAGTATATATGGATATATTTACTTAATGAGGTATAAGTTGGATTCTTTTGAAAAATTCAAGGAATAAAATAATAAATTTGATAATCGTCTTGGTAGGGAGATTAAGAATCTCCACTCAGACCGTGGTGGAGAATATCTTAATCAAGACATCATTGATTAATTATGGGAGTTTGGGATCCTACCACAAATCACCCTTCCTTACAGGCCTTAGTGGAATGGTGTATGCTATAGGAGGAACCAAACCTTGTTAGACATGGTGAGATCAATGATGAGTCATGCAATTCTTTAATTATCCTTTTGGAGATATGTATTGAAAACAACGTCTCATATACTAAACCATGTACCAACTAAATCGATAAGTGGTATTCCATAAAAATTTTGCAGTAGAAGAAACACCATGTTATCAAATTTACATTTGTGGTGAAGTGATGAATATGTTAAGGACTTTTAAGGTAAAAAAATTGCACCTCGTGGACCAAAGTGTACCTTTATAGTATACCATAGGAAAATAAGGGGATATTACCTATACGATCCCTTGTAAAAAAGGTTTATAGTGGAAATACATTCCATATTCCTTAATAGGGAGAACATATCCAAAATATATATTGGGAGAGAGATAAAATTTGATAAAGTCATGGCTCAAGGAATACAAGAGTTCTTATAAGATCAGATTCTAGAAATCCCTATGGAAGAAGAAACTGTTCCAGAGACCCAAGAACTATGTAGAAGTACAAGTGATGTTATAGAACTAGATCAGTATAGTTTTATAGTTACCAAGGATGCTGACTCATTATTTGTTAATAATAATGATCATCTAAACTACAAGAAATCAGTAAGTGTCATAGATGTTGTGAAGTGGCAAGAAACCATCGATTCTAAAATGGATTCCATGTACCAATACCAAGTCGGTATTTTGGTATATCCTGTAGTGTTTGTAAAGCATGTTGGTTGAAAATGGATATTTAATAAGAAAATAGACATGGAAAGAAAATTTAGTTCCAATAAGGTGAAACTAGTTGAAAAATGGTTTAAATAACCTCAATTTATTGACTATAATGAAACCATTTCACTAGTTGCAATGATGAAATCCATCAGAATTATCTTTGAAATTATGAATTACCATGACAATGAGATTTTAGAAATGGATGAGAAAACATCCTTCCATAATGGCAAAGTTCATAAATATTTCTACATGAAAAAAAAATTAAGGAATTTTAACTCTAAAGGATTCCAATAAGATACACAACCTAAAAAAAATCCATTTATGGATTTAATAAATAATCTAGGTCATAGAATATTATTTTTGATGAAACCATAATGAAATTTGTTTTTATGAATAACGAATGAGAGCCTTCTATCTACAAATGGTTTAGTGGTAGTGCAGTCATTTTCATAATAGTATATATTGATGTCATATTACTTACTAGAAAGGAAATTACAGTCTTACAGTTTATTAAGAAATGGTTAAATAAATAATTTTCCATAAAATACATGGATGAGAAAACATATATTCTTGGGATCAATATCCATCATGATTCACGCAAGAGGTTTCTAGGCCTTGTTCAATGTACACACATTGACAAGACACTAAAGAGATTTAGTATGGAACAATCGAAGAAGGAATTGTTTCTAGTGTCACATGGTATTCATATTTCTGAGAAAATGTGTCCTCAGACCCATGAGGGAAGAAATAGAATTAAAAGGATTCTATATGCCTTAGTAACTAGGTCAGTCATGTATTCATTGATATATACCAAGCTACATGTTTTCTACGTATTAAGTGTGGTAGAAAGATATCAAGGTGATCCAGGTAACCACCATTGTGTGGTAGTAAAGACTATCATTATGTATCAGAGGTGTACTAAGGATATATCCCTAGTTTATAGATGAGATGAGGAACTAGTCATCAATGAATATACAAATTCTAGTTTCCACCCTAATCAAGCTGACATGAAGTCACAAGCATGATACATCTTTACTATGAATGGAGGTGTTGTGAGCAGGAAGATCCCAAAGTAGGCTATGGTCCTAGATTCTATAGTAGGGTCTGAATATATTGTTTCTTATGTGGCAGCTAAAGTGTTGATTGGATTCACGATTTCATCCAATATATTGATGTGGTACCTATTATTAAAGATCCCATCACACTCTATTGTTATAATACTATAGTGGCATCTCACACAAAAGTGAAGAGGTCACATCAGCGGACATATCCCATAATTAGAAAGTATCATGTATTGATGTCTTTTTTCTCAAAGAGGCGAAGTTGAATTGAGGAGTATTTCCATAATAGATAATGTGGCAGACCCCTTGAATAAATCCTTGAGTCAGCAGAAACATGATTATCATGTGAGGTCTGGCAGATTGAAATTCATAGGAAATCGGTTCTAGTCCAAGTGGGAGTTTTTTAAAGTTGGTCTCTTAGAACCAACTGCTTGTACTTCAATTACATGAATATTCAATGTATTAAATATTAAATTAAAAATCCTATTAGATATTTTTCATTGTTATTCTTGATCAAAATGTAATAATGTTCTAGAGTATGTTCTAATTTACATGGGCATAATACTTTTCTATTGTGATGAGAACCTAGAAGTGTTATGACAATATTCATAATATAGTTCTGTAGTTGGATAACATACTATGATGGGACAAATAGTATATAGGACATCAGGTGTGAATACTCATATGAAGATGAGACTACTTCTCAATAATTTTTCACTTTGTAATCTCCAAGACGAGAGATTATGAGAATAGATCTTCCAATAGAAATTCCACATGTTTTGGTGTCATTAGATATTCTTATCTATGAGCACATGCAACATTCCTTCGATATTAATATTATCATTAATATTTTTCCAGACTCACACACCTATATTATCTAGTGAAAACCATCATGACATATATTGGTGGTAATTTGGGTATGTTGGGTGCATCATGAAAGATATGTTTTTAATGGATAATTCAAGAAAGGATTCGTCACTTCCATAGTTATGGAAGTTGATATCTCATCCCTTTGATTGAAATAGAACTGTCAACCTATATACATGGAAAGTGTGGAATGAAATGGTTATTTTAGATAATCAGTGTATGATGTATTAATCATATAGGTTGATGATAGTGTCATGTAACTTACTTGATGAGATTATGTGAAAAAAGGTATTGTATTACACATTGATCATTCATATGTGGTTATCAACGTTGTGACTTTAAGTTCATTTTCTTGGGTTCCTTGACCCGTTTTTAGACAGTAATCTTGGAATTTAGTCAAACCTGCCTAATGCTAATATGAAATAATCCTATAGGGTTACACACTAAGTTTTTCTGGTGGCCTCGATTAAATTCTATTTGAATTTGATTAACGAAATAAATATTATTTTCCAGACTAAGGAATAATTTTATTTAAGTTATATTTATCTCATAAATTAAATAAATATTTATTTAATAGATTATGAATAAAATATATTTATTTATTTTATAGAATTTTTTATAAAATTTTATTTACTAGTTTTTTAATAAAAAAATTTATTTAAGATAATAAAATGTTTATTTGGGTGTTCGATAAACATAAGAGGAGTTCTAACAGACCAAAACCATGTCCAGTGATAAAATAATTATTTATGGGTTGTTAAATATTATTTATCCATTTTTCATAAGATGGAACACCATAAAATAATATTATTATTATTGTTATTATTATTATGTTGCATAGGATTTCATTAATGATTATAATTATATTTAATGGTTGTTATGAAATTTAATTTTGTATCTGAAATCTTGTCTCTACAAATAGATGGTTACATCTATTGTATAATTATTTTGAAACCAATTCCAAGTTTAGGTACATGGAATTGTTACACACAACGAAATATCTCTCGACTCCCCCTCCTCTCTCCCTCTCAAGAATTAGAAATCCAAGAGGCAATTTCATCCTGATCGAAGAACGAGCGATCAAGAATAAAAAATTCATGACATTCGATTCGACATGCCAACACCCAAAGAATGAGTGGAATTGATCTGAGGCCATTGAGTCATGTGCGGATCACCACTAGAGGGACTATATCCTTGGATCCTTACAAGAACAATGAAGGAAATCCAAAAGTGCATTTTTAGATGATAAAAAAACATCAATGAATAAAGTTCCTAAGCCAAGGTTTTAATTTCATAATATATTTAATAAATTAATTATAAATTCGACATGCATGATCCTCATTCTGGGTTTCAAGAAACTATTTATAAACAAAATTTTAATATTTCACCCACCATCACATGATTCCAATGTTCCCAAAACAAACATAATCACCCATCCTCAATGGATAAATATGGGATTCCTTTTGAACTAAATATAGGATGACTTAATTGTTTATGTATTTCTTCTAAATGAATCGACATCAATCATTACTTTTTATCAATGGTTAGCAATATTGTTATTGGGAAGTATTTTATGAAAATGTTTCAATCTATAAAAGAGTCATAGGGAAGAATAAAATTTCCATTGTGGTGTGATTATATTTCTCATCCTTTAGATTTCATCATATACATCCCAACATCTTATAGTCTACCCAGCATTATGGAAGGATCTAGAGGCATGGTAAAAAAACATTTCAAACACTACAATTTTGTCAATTTTTATGTAATGTTTTAGAATTTTTTAAAGAGGAACAAATGAACGAGAAATGTTATATATATTATGGTATTATTTATACACAGACCTAGCAGGATATGAAACCTTGGTTTGGGATATACAAGTCTATATATCATTTTATATATTTCCAATTTTAGTAATGGTTGATGTTGATTGAATATTTCTACTCACCTCTACTAGATTTTGATTTCATAATTAATTCCCATGTGAATATAGGTACCTAGTTAATCCAAAATAATCATGAAATAGGTAAATATATTGAAAAAAACCCCATATCCTTATCTTCCTTCAATAGGGAGATAAAATAATGATTGTTTTATAATTTTCATTATGGTACTATGAGGATCAGGTTGTTTTGTGATGTATTATTTTGAAATGGAAAATAATGAGTGTTCCGTTATAGATAAAATTAGGACATAATGGTGAATGGATTAATGAATAAGTGAGTATGGTGTTCCCTTGTTGTTATATTTTCATGGTTTTGTTGTATATATGCTAACAAAAATCCTAGAGAGAGTGATTATAATGATATGAGATTACATACAATCTTGGGATATGATAATATTTTTTCTAATTATTCATCTCTTGAATCTTTTGTATAATTATTTTATATTGACATGATAGTTATTATGGACGAACCTTCTAAATATTGGTTATACAACACACTATTTTATATAATATTTTATTTATTTTTAATAAATGGTTTGAGATCGATATGGATCATATTTATTCATCGACATTGTAGGTTTGCAGCTATTGGGGTTGATGAAGCTATTGAATATTTTTTAAAGGGGTAGATTGTTTAATTATTGAGGTGTATATTAACCCATTATTGTGTGTTGGATTATGTTGACAAAAAATATCATGGAATTCAAGTGATTTATTCATAAAAATTTATATCAGAATGTAATGAATATTTTGAGAAATAATTAATATCAATTGATAAATGGTTGATGTAACTATAAGGTGATAATGCTAAACAATCATTGAAAGGGAACTACCTAAACTCTAGAGTTTAGACGACCAAAAACATCCTACCACAGATGTTATAATGGCCTACACATTTTTTTTGGTAGAAAGAGGTAGTGTATTTGATGATGATAGTTCCAATGAAATTCTGGGGAGACCTAGTTGTGTTAGGATATTTTTGATATGAAAATTCCATTTTTGTGTATTTGATGATGTGGATTGATTGGTTCCATATGTAACTAATCCAAATAGAACCCTAATTTTCCCAAATCTTATATAAGGTGATTTAAATTCAATAATAAGTTTTATATCTCAAATTTGAAGTGGTAAAAAGGATATTAGAATGATACTATGATTTTGAATTTTATTTTATAAATTCATGGTGGAATATTGAGTAATAAGATTAAATGATGCTTTCTAATAATTTGGATTGTGTATGTGTACAAGAATTTGATTGAGTATAAGAGAGGGTGAAAGAGATAAGAGATGATATAATATGACAATAAAATAGTAAGAGGGTGTTTAATATATAACAATTAGAGTATATGTAGATTCCTTATCCAACCATTATTATGTTTTAGGAAAGAGAAAGGTCTCAAAAAAATATTACAATATAAATATGTGTAAAATAACTTCATAATAGCAGGATATAATAGTGAAAAATGAAATAATTAAATATTAATAACTCATTAAATAAATAGTAAAACATAAAATAATATTTATTCAAGAAAAAATTCATATCAATTTGTATAAGGAGGAAAATGTTTTTTGTTTAATGTATTGTTTGTTGAGGGATAATACATACTCATTATTTCCATTATGGTAATTACGGTGTCTTTTATAGTCTTGGATGTAATAAATAATGATAATGAAATACTAGTTGGAGGTATTTTTCATGAATACCTCATCGAAAATATTGTATCGCAAGGTATAACATAGTGGATAACATTGGTTTTCTCTTAAGGATCTTTTCCAAAAACCCATTATTCATCGGTTGTTGTCACATATTATTATTGGTGAATTTGTTTTATAAAAAGAATTAAATATGAAATAAAATATAACTAAAATTGAATGATATAGAAAACTTTAAATGAAAAAGGGACATTTGTTAGAAATAATGAATGACTCCATGGGAAGATAATAATAAACCCTCTCACTCCTTCATAATAATTCATCTCATTCCCACCCAATTTATTCTAGACACATTACAATCACACATCCCCTAATCACATTTGTTTGATTGTGAAATATACCAAAAACCATCCCAGAACATCACACATTCACCTCATTTATAGGTAGGTGTCACACCTGATTTTTTTTCTTTTCATGTTAGGGTTTTGATCCGGTTCATTGAAAATACCGATCCTTTTCATGGGTGTTGGGTGAGATTAATTTTTAGTTTTTAAATACAATATATTTCTAATCACCCTAATATGGGTTCCTTATTTCTTGTTTATAAGTTTTTGGAGGAATGGTGGTTATTTCATGATTTGGGCCAACTGTGAGCCCATTTCCAAATTTAAAAACCAATTTATTTTATTTTATAACTCTCTAATTTTTTGAAATTTTTCGTTCATTATACTTATAACTTTTCCTAAACTAACATATTAAAACTAAAATATCCTTTTTGACCTCTTATAAATTCATAAGCATTGTGAATTTGGGCTACTTATTTGAGGCATTGGGCCAGGCCGTGGGCCCATTTCTAGTTTTAAATAAATAATTTGTTTCTTTTATCATTTTCAATTTTTAATATTTTTCTATGATTCAAACTCCCATTCAAAGACACAATACCTAGAATCACACCATTTATCGAGTTTACCTCTTTGAATCTCATTTTCATCGCATATTAGGGAGAAAGTTCTCTGGCTTCCTCAAAATATCCAGAATTGAGAAGGTAAATTGTTTCATAGACAACTCATTAAATTTGTACTATTTTTCCAAAAATCATTTTTCCCAAGTTCTTACCAACCTTATAAGTCTCTCCAAGAAGTTACAAGAGATTCACTTCTCTCTATGGGTGCAGATCTAATGGAATATGAAGAGTATTCTAGGTGGAAAGGTGAGATTCCTTCTCCTTGCTCCTCCCTCTTCCTCATCCATTCATTATTTCTTGGTTTTGTATTCCCCCCTAGTCATTTTAGACCTAGTTTTCTATAATAACATGATTTTTTATTGGGGTTTTGTTCATTTTTGGCTTGTCATCATAGGTTTAGGGTTTATAAACCCTCGGATGGTGATATTGGGTGTGCGTATCCATTACGCCAAGGATTTGAGGTAGGATATCTCTTCCACATGACTTTATCATTTAAGTTTCATAATTTTTTTTGTTCCAATCTGATATATATGTTTATTATTGTTTTTAATCCTTTTTATAATTTTATTGGTGTGAAAAATGGTTGTTTAAGCCTTGTTTTGGGAAAGGTAGAGTTGTTTTGTCATAAAAGTGCACACCAAGTGTTCTAATAAATGTTCCGCTATCTTTCACAATTTTTTTTTGAGGTTTAAAACATGTTTTATGGTATTTTTAATATTTTACAGTATATTTTATAAAATATTTCATGAAATTGGTGTTTTATTCTTTGTCAAGTGCATAAAATAAATTGTTAGGTTTAAAAGGGCATGTCATGTGTTCGGTAAATTGCCCGGTTGGATTTTATGTGTTATGTTTGATTTAAAAATTATTTGTTGGGATTTATAAATGTATTGGAAGAATGATAAATGTTATTTTTGGTCCTCATATGTCTTTCCAATTTGGATTTGGTTTTACAAACAAATGGGTTTTGGTTTACAACATTTTTTGGACCGAGTTGTTGGAAAATGGCCCGTTTCACATCCTTATGAAAATTGTTGTGTTTTGAATGTGTAACCTGAATATTTTAAGGGATTTATGAATGTGTTTTGATGCTGTAAATGGTGTTTATATACCTCCTTAATAAATTTGAAATGCATACCTTCATCAAATGTTAGTTTTGAGAAAGTCTTAAAGGTCCGTTTGGCATTTATTTTTTTGTAAAAATGATTTTCATGTGTATTTCATGTTCTATATTTTGGGGAAAATTTTATGGTCTATTAAAATGATTCATTAATTGGTTTTGGGGCTTCCAAATATGGTTTTTTATGTTATTTATGTGTTTGTGTCCTTAAAATATTATTTTTGAATTGATTTTACGAGGAAGGCCTTATTATTCTCCTTGCAATTGTTTTACGAATCTTTTAAGTAGTTTATTGATTTGGGAAAGAAATATGAAGCATGTATGTGGGATGTTTGTTAGTTTATGGTTTGGTAATTGAATATTTGTTTCGAAAGTGTATTTTATAATATGTGTAACTTTATTGAGTAGTAAAGGAAATCCTGGGTGTCAAGGTGGGCGTACATGTACATGTATGCTTGTGATTCCGTGGGGTTTGGCCCATGATTCACATAGCAAGTTTGACGATGAAAAAACTAACTAAACTATGATGATAATGTCATTGGTGTACCACTATTTTATGGGTATTATCCCTACTAGTTTCTCATGAGAACAAGAATAGATATTTATTATGGTTACTTTCACAGAGATACAAGGTACCTGGGGCTCACAACTAACTAGTGCCTAGGGGTGTTCCCGTGACTTGTGCACATTAGATATTTTCTACTCACTATCGGCATATGGTTTGTTTGGTTGGTAAATTAAGTAGTGTGTGTGATTTATTTAAAATTGTATATTCTTTAATGCATCCCTCTTGAAAACTATTTTCATTTTGAAGTTGCACCTCTTTGTAAATTGTTCCTAGCATTCTTGTTTATAAAACATGCAAGTTTTTGTACGGTAATTTTTTATATAACATGGGGATTCATTTGAAAAAAATACCTCTATGTCTTGTATTTAAAACATGAAATTTATGTTTCTTTTAATTTAAAAGATGTGAATTGGTAATAGAATATCGGGCTAACCTGCCGAGTTTTAATACTCACGTCTATAGTCTTCTTTTGTTTTTACCCTTATGCAGGTTTCAGCTTGAGTTTTATCGCCTTGGGAGACATGTGATCATTGTGTTGGAGAGTGACCAGAGGGGTCACATGGAGTTATTTGGTTATTAGGTTTGGTTAGTTGATTTTTTGGTTTATTTATACTTTTAGTTTCTTGTACAAATAATGTTCAGTTCAATTTTTTTGTAAATGCATTTTGGGCTGTCATTTTCTTTCTGTTGTTTGTTTGATTGTTTATATTTGGGAGAAATCGTTCCCTTATGTAATATATTTATTCTCTCAGTGCTTTTGACATTCCTAGAATGACCGGGAACACCTCTTGAGACTTGTCATAGGCTGTCCTAGTTGAACGGTTCAGGGCCGACTCTTGCTGGTTTGTGAAAAAATGGTACTAGAGGAGGTCGAATCTTAGCAGTCCTTTTTTAGAGCACCCTTGTTATTTGGGGGATGTCAAGGTAGATGGAGTAGGATTTTTGGGACATGAGGGGTATGTTCAAGAAGAGTGTCGTGAACTCTTTATCATTCTGATCCTCAGGTTTCCAATGGAAGTCAGGTTTTATTAGTATATTTTATTCTTGTTGATTGTTTGGTGTTGGGATATGACAAGGGAAGTCTGAGTAATGGCCTCTATGAGCTCGCAGGGCCTGGAAAGCCATGTGGAGCTGAGGCACGGTCCTAATAAGTCTATATGTGTTGGTTTTGTGATTGATATATGGTCGACAACCATATGGTAAAGTCACCCACTAACAGTAGTTCCTTTTTTTGGGTCTCTTGGACCATTCTTGAATTATGAATTTTTGTTTTGAAAATTCTTTTGTGAGAAATGTAAAAAAAGGAGTTCTAAAGGAGTTTTTGGTTTTTGAAAAGTGGAAAAGGGGTTTTGAAAAAAAATATAAGAATGGTTAGGTAAGGTTGTGATTTTTGTGAAACAAAGTTTTGGATGGACATGGAAATGATTTAATGGGATTGAATTTTCCCTAATCTAAACTTTTGGTTTGTTGAAATAAAATGTCTTGAATGTATGAATCATTTTAAGGTGATTCTGAATATTTTTTTTAAATGGGGTGTTTTTGGAAGTTGAAAAGGGTTTGAATCTGATTAATTGGTTTTGGAAATTGGTTTTGAGCGGTTGGTATCTTCCAAGAAAGGGTATTGGTCACAATGACCATCAGAATATGAAAAGATACCTTGCTTAATTTTATATAATGGGAATGGGTTGTTTGGAGTAGCTTTGTTGTTTTATAAGTTGTTAAAAATGAAAAGGGGAAGGTTTTTAAGAAAATGGTTCTTGATGAAGTGTGGTTTGTTTTGTAAAATATGAAAAGGGTTTTTGACATGGTGGTTGATGTTCCTTTTGAAGGAACATGATTTTTGGAATGATGTTGTTTTGTTTTAGCCTTTAGTGTTTTAATGGGTTATCTATTTCATGGTTTTATTGATATCTAGTAGGATGTCATATATGGAATGGTTTTTGGGTGCCTAGGGTGGCATGTAAAATTTCATGTCGGTGAGACTTGATGAAACACCATTGTTGAATATGGAAACCCACCATGTTAATTTGTTTTTCAAAAGTTTTTTGAGCTGAAAAATTGGGGCCTTTGTTTATAAACCAATGATTATGTGGATAGTGTCTTCTATGTCTTAGAAGCATATTTTATTAAGTATGCTTCATTGTGATATATAAGTCATATTATTGTTGTATCATGAGATGAGATCTTGTTGGTGGCTCAGATTTGGAGTAATGTTCATTGGGTTTTTAAAGATGTGTTTGATGTTGTGATGTGGACATGAATAGTTCTCGATTGGAAATCATTCCTATTGATCAACCTAAGGATTCATTTTAAATGTTAAATCCACCTCTTCAGATGATGCCTCAACCTGATTTTTAGAATATAGAGCTATTTGGGATCGATATAAAGTTCCTCTAAGTTGTGATAATTCTTTTGGACATAGTAGTTGTGTTTAGTGATATTGATGTGTTTTGTTGTATTCCTTGTCCATTCTGCCCCTCGTTCGGAGTGAGACCGAATTTTGATATGTATATATGAGTTGTTATTTAGATGCAGGTGTTTTTTGATCATGTGAGTTTTTAAGTTTTGTGATCCTTATCACCCTGACTGCGGTGTAGTAGATGCTTCATGAATTAGGGCTCTAGCCATAGGCCTCGGAGTGAAGCTTTTCACGTAGTCAATAAATATCATGAGGTGTGGGGAGCATGAACAGGCTCCTACCTCCACCATTTTGGTACAGTAGATTCTATGTCTCTATTGTGTTTCCTCATTTATGTGGATTTCCCTTTTTTGCAGCAAGCGTGGTCGAATTACCCCTCACACAGTGTTTATGGTTATGCCTTCATAGATGTGGGTTTTCGATCAATGTCCCTGTGTGGGATGCCTGTGAAAATAGGATGTGGTCTTGGTGTTACCTATTCATAGGTGGAGTGTGTTGGGTAGTTCCTTTTTATATTTTTTGGTTTCAGTGGCCTAATTATTGGGTCCCCTTCCCTCCCCTCCTCGAGTGGTGGGTGTCCAGATCGGTGTCGAATGTGTTGGTGCAGTTCTTGTCCCCTCCGTTCGGGAGTGGGTGGTTTAGATGTTCATGTTGTAACTCTATTAACTTGGGTTTTTAGGTTGTTGTCGGAGAGTTTTGGTGGTCCTGTATAAGTGATTCCCAATTCTAGTTAATGTTGAATTCTTATTTGTTCATTGCAAGTTGGGTTCTAATGGTGGGGATACCCACCACTGGTCTCGTTGATTTTTTTCCTCCTAAGAACTTATATAGTGCTAGTTGTTTCTTAATGGTGGGAAGTCCATTCCGAAATCCACATGAAACTTTGGTTTTCGTGATTTCTCTTTGGTTTGGGGGATTTTTGGGTTCATTGGTAGAAGTCCCACCAACTAGGTTCTCGGTTTGGTTGTCGAAGTAGTGACTCGATCTTTCGGTTGATTCTTCGGAAGTGATGTGAGTTGGTGTTTTGTTTGGAAAAGAGTATTAAGTTACATTTTTGGTGTATGATATTTCCTTTTATTTGGAGACTATATTATGTTTATAAGTAATTATTAGGTGTTGTGCTATCTGTTGAACAACAGTATGGCTTTCCGGGGGTGGAAAACATTAATGGTGGGGAGAATTGTCACACCTGGTTTTTTTTCAGGTCATGGTTTTGATCCGGTTCATTGAAAATCAAAATTCTGTTCATGGTTGTTGGGTGAGATTAATTTTCAGGTTTTAACAACCTTATATGTATAATAACCCTAATTTTGGTTCCCCAATGCTTGTTTAGGAGTTTTTTTTAGGAAAGGAGGTTATTTCATGATTTGGGCTAACTATGAGCCCATTTCCAAATTTAAAAACCAAATTTGTTTATTTTATAAATCCTTTATTTTTCAAAACATTTCATTCATTACACTTCCTACTTGTACTCCAATGACATATTAATACTAACATATCCTTTTGGAACTCTTATAAATTCATAAGCATGGTGAATTTGGGTTACTTATTTAGGCATTAGGCTAGGCCATGGGCCCATTTCCAATTTTTTTTAGAAATAATTTGTTTATTTCATATATATTTCATTTTTTAATATTTTTTCGGTCATTACACCTCCCATTCGAATAAAAAATACGTATCCTCACACCCAATAACGATTTTATCTTTTTGAAGCTCATTTACATCTCATATTAGGGCGAAAGTTCTCAGGTTTTATCAAAACATCCAGAATTGAGAAGGTAAATTGTTTCATCCACAAATCTTTCAATTCGTACTATTTTTCCAAAAAATATTCTTTTCTTGGATATTCCAGACCATAGGATTCTCTCCAAGATGTTCCATGATATTCCATTTTCCCTATGGGTGAATATATAATGGAATATGATGAGTTTTCTAGGTGGTAAGATGAGATTTCTTCTCCTTTCTCCTCCCTCTTCTTTATCCGTTGATTGTTTCTTGGTTTAATATTCTCCCCTGGTCATGTTGGACATAGTGTTTTATGATACCATTATTTTTATTTGGGTTTAGTTCATTTGGGGATGGTCATCATAGGTTTCATGTTTATAAACCCTCGGATGGTGATGTTGGGTCTGCGTTTCCATTACGCCAGTGATTTGAGGTAGGATATACCTTGTAAATGCCTTTATCATTTATGTTTAATCATTTTATTATTTCTAAAATATTATATATATGTTTCTTATTGTTTTTAATCCTTTAGATAATTTTTTTGGTGTGAAAAATGGTTATTTAAGCCTTGTTTTTGGAAAGGTAGAGTTGTTTTGTCATAAAAGTGCACACCAGATGATGGTATAAATGTTCCACTATATTTCAAAACTATTTTGTGAGGTTTAAAACCTATTTTATGGTATTTTGAATATTTTAAAGAATATTTTATAAAATATGGCATGTAATAGGTGTTTTATTCCTTCTCAAGTGCTTAAAATAAATTATTTTGTTTAAAAGGGCATGTCATGTGTTCGGTAAATTTCTCAGTTGGATATTATGTGTAATGTTTCATTTAAAAATTATGTGTTTGGATTTATAAATTTATTAGAAGAATTATAAATGGTATTTTGGGTCCTCATATGGATTTCCAATTTGTATTTGGTTTTACAAATAAATGGGTTTTTGTTTACAACATGTTTTGGCCCGAGTTATCGGAAAATGGCCAGTTTCACATCCTTCTGAAAATGGTTGTGTTTTGAATATGTAACCTGAATTATTTATGGGATTTTTGAATATTTATTACTGATTTAAATGGTATGTATACACCTCCTTAATAAATGTGAAATTCATACCTTTCTCAAATGTTAGTTTTGAGAAAGTCATATAGGCTCGTTTGGCATTTGTTTTTTTTGTAAAAATAATTTCTATGTGTATTTCATGTTTTATATTTTGGGAAAATTTTATGGTCCATGAAAATGGTTTATTAATTGGTTTTGGGGCTTCAAAATTTGGTTTGTTATGTTTTTTATGGTCTTGTGGCCTTAAAAGAGCATTTTTTATTGGATTTTATGTGAAAGGCCTCATTATTCTCCTTTAAATTGTTTTACGAATCTTTTTAGTGGTTTATTGATTCGTGAAAGAAATGTGAGGCATGTTGGTAGGATGTTTGTGTGTTTATGGTTTGGTAATGTAATTTTTATGTTGAAATTGTTTTTTATAATATGTGTAACTTTATTGAGCACTAATGGAAATCCCAGGTATCAAGGTGGGTGGACGTGTACTAGTATGCTAGTGATTCTGTGGGGTTTGGCCCCTATTTCACGTAGCAAGTTTGACAATGACAACACTAACTAAACTATGAATATGATGTTGTTGGAGGACTGATAGGTTATGGATATTCTACCTACTAGTGGCTTGTTTTAACCAGAATAAATATTTATTATGGTTACTTTCACCGAGATACGAGGTACCTGGGGATCACAACTAACTAGATCCTATGGGTGTTCCTGTGACTTGTGTTCATTGGATATTTTATACTCACTGTCAGCATACAGTGTGTTTGGTTGGTAAATTCAATAGTCTGTGTGATATATTTAAAATTTTATATTCTTTAAAGTAGCCCTCTTGAAAACTATTTACATTTTGATGTTGCACCTCTTTGAAAATTGTTACTAGCATTCTTGTTTATAAAACATGCAAGTTTTTGTATGGTAATTTATTTATATAGCATGGGACCTAATTTCGAAAACATAACTTTATATCTTGTATTTAAAACTTGAAATTGATGTTTCTTCTATTTTAATGGATTTTCATTGGGAATTGAATATCGGGCTAACCTAATGAGTTTTAATACTCATGTATATAGTCTTCTTCTATTTTTAGCCCTTGTGCAGGTTTCAACTTGAGTTTGATCGCCTTGTGAGACGTGTGATCATTGTGTTGGATAGTGACCATAGGGGTCACATGGAGTTAGTTGGTTATTATTTTTGGTCAGTTGAGTTGTTGGTTTAGTTATACTTTCATTTTCTTGTACAAATAATGTTCAGTTCAATTTTTATGTAAATGTATTTGGGCTGTCCATTTCATTCTGTTGTTTGATTGATTGTTTATATTTGGGAGAAATTGTTCCCTTGTGTCCTCTATTGATTCCCTTAGTGCATGTCTCAATCTTGGGAGGATTGGGAACACCTCTTGGGACTTTTCGCAGGCTGGCCTAGGTGACAGGTTCAGGGTCGACTCGGGCTGGTTCGTGACAGTAGGTGAATATAGTATTTCTATATCAATATCAGGCTACACTCACATCTCTTGGGTTCACCATCTCCAATTCCAAAAAATCAATATTTTTATCACTGACTATATAAGTAAGTAATTAATGATTTTTTATAATGAGTATGAAAATAGATAAGGAAGAGGTGGGATAATTACTTTCCCCTACCTATCTCCCTTTGATAATTATAAAATCCCAAAACTAGAATAAGATTTTTTTTTGAAAAAAGCATTAAAATTTTAACATTTTACATCATTTTATTATCCTAGTAACCATATATTAAAATAGTGGTATGAGATCACAATATAATTGGGAAATAATTTTCAACATCAAAAAGGAAAACAAGAATAATATCAATAATTCATTATAAAAAATATAAAAATTGATATAATTTCCAATTTTTTCAATATTCTATATAATGTCTAACAAGCTAGTTAAAATAATTACAAATGGAATTTACAATGTTTAAAATGAAATTTTAGGCCTTTTTATTCATACTAGTAACTATTATTGTCGTAAACTATGCATATTGACCAGTTCAACAATGAACAACTAATAGAATATATTTATCCATTTATGTTTATATAATAATTATTCATTGCTGTGAAATTCATTACCATTATTCCAATAGTTACTAATCCCCTAATTTAAATATAGATATCATATGGGGGGTGACATTGATATTCTTAATTTTGGGAAGATAAAGAAAACGTTGAATTTTATGTCTTCTAACAGAGTTTTTTTATAAATATTATTTTAATCCCATGAAAAATTGATTCCATGGGAATAATATGATGTGAGGATTGAGGAATACAAGTTATGGTCTGACTATATTAATCTCATGTAGTAGTGATTCTAATCACACAAATCCCCTGAATTTTTTATTTAATAACATGTAGACAAATGGAATTTCTACTAATTATACATATCTATGAAAAACAACACTTTAATCATACATGACTAAATATATGAATTAAAAATAAATAGAATAAAAAAACTTAGTGTTTTATATTATTCTAGGATAATCCAAAAAAATAAATCAATTAATAAAAATTGATTTAATCTTTTTTAAATTAATTTTTACTTATTCCCTAATATAAAAAATTTGTTATTTACTTTTAAAAAGTAAGAAAATGAGTGAATTGTTTTAATGAAAATCAATTAAAATTTTATTATTTTTACATTTTATCAATTACCTAAGTTTATATAATCTTACTTATGGGAAATTTAAAATATTTCATTAATGGAATGATCATCATGCCTGGTTTTAATAAATCCTCCTTAAAAGGTAAAATTAACCAATTATTCTATCACTGAATATTTTAATCTCTATATTATCAGTTAAGCTCAATTCCCCACTTACTCTCACTCATGAATTTAAAATTATTATACTTTCATGCTATTATTGATGACACTCTCTTGAAATTTGGCCCTATAATACCCAAATCATTTTATATAGAGTTTACATCATTTACAGAATACATTTGATCCACTATAGTATTACTTATCATTTAAGACAAGTGAATAATCCATGAGGAATTTTATCCGTTTATTCTAGGGGTAAAAATATTGGTATATTAAATTGGAATTATTATTCTTTGGTATAATGAGAAATTCAAATCTATATGTAAAATTAATGTTAAATTCCAACCAGTTTCACTAAAATTATCACTCTAAACATGTAACGTCCCGGATCCGGAAGCAACACAACGGGTGCCCTGAACCCGTTTGGTCACATGAACTCAAGCGCATTTCCCCAAATTCCAGAGGATGCCGACTAGAAGCGAGGACCCAGGTCTGATAGTGGGGAAACTATGCCTCATTTTTCAAAGTGTAGCGCATCGGAAAAGATAAATAACATACCACAACGGAAGCAGTAAACAATATACAACTGAAATGGACAACTAAAGAAAAAGAGTACCAGCAGTCATATATATAACTAGGCAACATGTCACTATTCTATGAAATCATCCAGAATAGGATACACTACAATACAATACAATACAATACAACTGAAAGTACAAGGTACAACCAAACAAAACAAACCAGAGTAAACAGAACACAGCAACACCGTAAGCCTAAGCTCGGTCCCATGCACTCCTGCTCCTCTACTACAATCATGTACCTGTATAGGGACTCTTTCCCCTGTCGACACCTATATAAATATAGTCTATTTGGGCCGAACACATGACCGAAACAGGGTGTGATAAATAAATCCCTAAAGGCACCCACCAAGGGCCTATGCCCAACTGTCGCTGAAAATGTGCAACAGTATTGTGCAAAAGTAAATGTAGTAAACTAGTAAGTAATCAAAAGTAACTATCGCTAATAGTTTCATTGCCATTCTCTTGAGATAATGTTTATATAAATTGTTGTTTATGATTTGGGCTCGTCCCGGTTCTATTACCCTAAGGGCAGTGTTCTATTATCCTGAGGGCAGTGTTCTATTAGCCTGAGGGCGGTGTTCTATTAGCCTGAGGGTAGTGTTCTATTAGCCTGAGGGCAGTGTTCTATTAGTATGAGGGAAGTGTTTATTAGCCTGAGGGTAGTTGTTGGTTGGCCTAATGGTAACCTTTGTTTATGCCTATGGGAATTAGTCTCTCTGACTGAGGGAAATATCATGTATGCCTGAGGACAATGATCGTTATTCCTGAGAGCAATCACCTTCGGGTATTTGATTCTGTTACCTAAGGGTAAGTATAGTAAATCTGAGGACACAACTATTTAGAATATTCACTGTGGTGATTTTCTATATTTTACCTTCCAATACGAAGCATAAACATGGAGGTGATAAGTAATAATTAAAATGGCAATGAAACTGGTAGTGATAGTTACTTTTGAGTACTAACTAGTTTACTGCATTTACTTTTGCACACTACTGTTATACATTTTCACCGATAGGTGGGCACGTGCCTTTTTTGGGTGACTATTGGGATTTATTTCTCACACCCTCTTTGGGTCATGTCTTCGGCCCAAACAGACTATATTGCTGCATGTGTCGACATGGGAAAGGGTCCCTATACATGTACATGATTGTAGCAGAGGAGTAGGAGAGCATGGGACCAAGCTTATGCTTGTGATGCTACTGTTTTTTGTTTACTCTGCTTTGTTTCATTTGGATTTACCTTGTACTTTGAGTTGTATTGTATTGTATTGAAGTGTATCCTATTTTGGTTGCTTTCATAGAACAGTGACATGATGCATCGTTATATATATGACTGCTGGTTCTCTTTTGCTTCATCTGTCCATTACAGTTTTATATTGTTTACTTCTTCCTTTGTTGTATGTTATTTATCTTTTCCACTACGCTACACTATAACAAATGAGGGCATAATTTCCCCACTATCAGACATGGGCCCTCGTTTCTAGTCGGCAGCCTCTGGTATTTGGGGAAATTCCCTTGAGGTCATGTGACCAACCGGGTTCAGGGCATCCGTTTTTTGGCTTCCGGATCCGGGATGTTACAAAGTGGTATCAGAGGAATTATTTTCTTTAACTTACTATTTGGAGCCTTAGTCAGGGATAGGATAGAGATGGTAGTTGGTAATATGTTGTTCTTGGGAGTAGCTAACCCGTGTACATGGAAAAGCAAGTCTACCTCACTTACTGGAATTTTGCTGATTTTGAAAATTTGACAGTTGACTCTATTTTCACCATAGGGTGATGCACTTGTGATTGTGCTATTTATATGTTATACATGGGTTCTATTTAGTTAAAACCTGATGAGATGAGGGTTTTCCACCTTACAGATCATTTAGTTACATTCTATAAATCACATGTCATGCATTCCTTCCATGCCATGTAGGTGCATTAGAAATTTCATGTTGTTGTGATAGTTGATGTGCTAGAAGAGCATGTTGTTGTGATAGCTTCTTTGATAAATACCTGATATTTTATTGGGTATTGTTGTGTGAGGTTTTGATAGAATTAATGCGAAACATTGGTTCTTGAGGAGTATGAGCCCTCAATAACCTGAATTTAGTTGATTATTAATGTATTTTCCTTGTTATAACATGTATAAGATTCCATGATTTGATTCACATGGAGTATTGGCCCCCACGGATCAGAATTTGGAACTTATGTGTTTTTTTTGAGTTTTTCGGGGTTCTAGAGTAGTTTCTGAGGATTAATGTCCGGAACACCTAGAATACACACTGTGTGGTTTTATGGACACACGTCGTGTGTTATCCTGTTCGGGAAGAAATGAAAACATTTTAAGTACACACCGTATACCCTCAATACACACCATGTAGTCTCTTTACTTGTCATAGGCTGTGTGGGCAGGGACACGGCGTAGGGAATGGCTTGTGGGAACACTCTGTGTACAGGTTGTACAAGTTGTGTAGTGTCGACTCAATATCCTCCCATGTAACTAACAACACGGACGACGGAACCTTAATATTTTCACGCCATGTTGACCTTGAACACACCATGTAGTCTGACCTAGTTACCCGACCGTGTCACTAACAACACAGGTCGGTGTTACCCTACCTTTTACACATCGTCTGCCTGTGGGACATGTCGTGTGGTGTTAGCTATGTAGCAGGCCGTGTAGCAAGCAACACGGGTCGGTATGTGGCTTTTTTGAACACACTATGTATTTTTGGAACATGTTGTGTAGTGAGACCTAGGTACACAGGCCGTGTGACGAACAACACGGGATGGTAAAAACCTGTTAAGGACACGTCGTGTGCCTCTAGGACAAACTGTGTAGTTTTGTTTAGAAGAGCCGCATGGCTTTTCCGTGTATAAGGACTTGGGAAGGGAAGGAGGATTCAAGTACACGCTGTGTGTTCAAAAGACATGTTGTGTATTTGGGGTGTTACACGACCAGTTTTAGCTAGAGTACACGCCCATGTGGATTTCCTATGATAACAGACCGTTTAGTATTTATAAACACCTTGTATTCAAGTTTTGTGAATCTTGAATGCTTTCTTTCTAAAGTTCCCTTCGTGGTCTCCTTGTTTTTAGTCTTTGATAAATATTGATCTGAGGTGTGTGATTGACCTTATTGAGTCATGCCACCGAGATGACCATGAGTTTTTCGCTAAGAGAGCAACAACGATTATACTCTTGAGATGGTAGGCCATGGGCTACCAGTGGATCCTCCTGCAGTGCCAGATGCGGCGCTAGCCATTATACTGGACATAGGCGCGGATGCGCAGTTCTGTGTAGGCTTCATGCAGTTTAGGCAGAACTTCCAACGAGCACCACAGGCAGCCACATCTATGTAAGAGATGACACATATCTTCCAGAAGTAGCATCCACCTACTTTTTCTAGGGATGGAGGGCCACAGGCTGCGGGGTCATGGCTGGATTTGATGCAGAAAATATTTGAGCATCTAGAGACACCTCCTGGGAGGAGGGTCAAGATCACAACATTCATGCTGCGTGATTCCTCCAAGAGGTGGTGGGGTGTTACCACCCAGTCTGAGAATCACCGAGACATGGCGTGAGAAGATTTTCAGGTAGCCTTCTATGACTTCTTATTCCCGGAGATACTGTAGATAGATTGAGCTCGAGAGTTCATGAATCTGTAGCAGGGAACCATGTTAGTGATGGATTGTTCTGATCTCTTCACCGAGATTTAGCATTTTGTACCCATTCTGGTGGGTGATGAGGTGTTGAGGGCTAGACACTTTGAGGATGGTCTTTGGAGTGACATCCGAGTGCTATTGAACATTTTCATGTTGCTTACCATGCATGATATTATGAACCAGGCACTGATTACTGAGTGGAACCTGTAGTATGCTAGTGGTGTGGGCCAAGGCAGTTTGACACCCATTTTGGGTATTATTTCTACCAAGAAGAGGAAGAGTCAGATGGAATTCTCTTACGGTGGTAGTACTAGTCAGAAGAATACTTCAGGTGTCCAGGTCATTTGCTACCAGTGTGGTAGAGAGGGGCACAAGAGACCTCAGTGTCCATGAGACCCAGTTGAGTGCCCAACTAGCAGCAAGATGAGTCATCTATAGTGTTTATGTAGGGCGTTCCTACCAGTGGCTAGTGAGAGGGGTTCTGTGCAGACCCCGCATGCAGGAGCAGGACCAGCAGCTTCTTAGCAGTTAGGAAATTGGGGTATGTCAGGGCATGCAGGTAGAGATGGTGGTCGTGGCCGTGGTAGCCAGACACCAAGGTCTCAGAGGCAGTAGGGTGGGTCAGCTCATGGTAGCCAGGCTGTGTCGTAGGGCCGCAGCACTGGGAAGGCATATGTAGTGCAACAGACCCAACAAGAGAAGTATCTCGGACCTTCCACTGTTTGAGGTACTACTCTAGTAGCTTCTGTTTTATCTTCTATACATTTTGATATGGGTTCTACACATAGATTTATATATGTGACGCCCCAGGTTTTATGAACTAGTTCAAGTAAGAAATGTTATGCCTTTAATAATGTCTCTTGTTTTATTTGTTGTGTTAATAATGAATTTTAAATAAAATAAAACATGGAGAATAAGGTAAACTGATATATATTAAAACATTACATTGCAACAAGACCCAACTAGTTGAAAATACCATGCACAAGACCTAACAAAGCCACAGAAAGACTACAAAGAACCACAACTCTAGTAATCGGATAATCCTCATCTTCAGAGTCCATCAGCGTGAAAAATATAACATTCACGGCCACGGCACACATGCTCAACGCCAATGGTATGAGGAGAGTCATCCTTTCTAGTTCAAGTGTTTTGTTCTTGTAAAATACCCCTGCTTTTATAATGGTCCTGTGAATATTGACCATTGGAAAATAGCCGTTAGATTTTCAAATCAACCTTTGTGTTTCCGTTGATAAAGTTTATCTTTATATTAAAACTTGTTTTAATTCTCTTATAATTTTATAATATTTCAACTATTATAATATATTTCACAAAAGAGTTATAGTTTTTCTCGGAAATAAATCCTCTTGTTTTCAAAAATGTCCGATGGATAATTATATTTTGAAAACTTAGTGTTCTTTTTATAAAAGATATATTTAAAGGGTATTAATAATAATATCTTTTGAGCTCTAAATTATGAATTTTTGAATTAACTAGTAGTCTTTTATAATTTCTTTAAATACCCGAATAATTATAGTGGTTTTGAATGAAAAGTATATCTCTTAAAGGATTTATAAATAATTTGGTAAAGGGATTTAAATTTTAATACTACTTTGTTGTTATAGTATGTTAACTCATTTTGTGAAAGTATTTATATTTTTGAACTAAGCATACTTAAACTTGTTATTTCAAAAGTCTAGATAAATTTACTTTTTATAAATAAATTATGTTAATATTAAATATATTATATAAGCTAGTAAAAGGATTTAGATTTTTTTAACTAAAACTAATTATCTTTATTGAATGAACCCCCTTTTTGTATAAATATTTATACTATACTTCATTTTGAAAATAAGTATACTTATGCTGATTGTTTTATTTAAAATAAGTTTTTAATAAAAAAATAGGATGGGGCTTGGCCAAGCCGAGGGAATCCCTTAAGGGACAAGCCCTCTAGGCCGAGACCAAGACCCAAGGGACCCGAGGTGCCGACCTTCGGGGTTTCCCAAGCACTCAGTGGGTGTCCAACCGCGTCCCAAGCAGTGCACATAGGTCTCTCAGGTCGCGCGCAGGCCGTGTGTAAGGCCGCGATGTGCGGTGCGTAGGGGTGGGCTGAAGCCCGCATGGGGCCCATGTATAAGGCCCCTGAGTGTGTGTTCTTGTTATTGCACCGGGGGAAGCAGGGCTTGTTTATTAAATTGTGCCCCAACCGTGCTCTGTTTCGATGTGGGAACGAGATTTTTCTGCGAGACGCGATCGTGACCATCGGATGCATCTCACGCGATCTGAGTCGTCCGATTCCTCCCTCGATCTCTTTTAATTTTTCCGCACTCCTCCAGCCGTTCGATCTTCACTGATATCTAATCTCGGACGTCCCTTCCTTTACCACGTCGACCCCCCACCGTCTTCTTCCTCGAGGCGGCTCCCGACCAGTAGGCCTGCTCAAAGGACACCTCGACCTCTCCTTCCCCGCACTGCTCCCTTGACTTCCGAAAAACCCCTCCTAGGTCCCTATTTTCCCGTCTTCCCCATGTCGGTCTACGCATGGGTCGAGTCACCCTTTGTGCACCAAATCCCTACTTAAACCCCCCTGCTTCTTGAAGTCCCGACGGCTTCTTCTTCTTCCTCCTTCCTCTCCCTCGAACTCCCAGCAACACAGCGAGTTACACCTGGTCCGGGCTTCCTCCTCAAACACTATAAGGGTCCTTTCATGCATGATTTCTTTTGAAAACCTCCGTTTTATACACTCGTTATATATACAACTTATTATATATACTTAATATAAAACCTTCAGTTTTGTATAGCCTTCAAGGAGTTTGGCCTTCATGTTTCCAGCGGGGTGTATATGTAAGGGTCCCTGCATGCTTGTCTTCTTTTGAAGGAACCTTCGGTATATACACAGCTTACATTTATATATATATATATATACTTGATATATATATACCCCTCGGAAGGTATCTCCTTCAAGGAATCGGCCCTCGTGTTTTCAGTAGGGTGCATGTGTAAGCATGGTTCCTGGTTTTGTTTTCCTTTGAAGAAACCCATATCGACTTACTCTCGGTATATATATATATATATTTTATATGTGCATACTTGAATATACACCCCTCGGGTGGTGATGTTTTCAAAAAGTATTTTCTTTCCTAAAGTTTAATACAATGGTGACAAGGGAAAATGGTTATCTTACTTCGTTTTAAACCAACCCTTAAGAATATGTTTTGTATATATATGGGTTACCTTTTTATATATACATATATATAAACATGGATGGTATTTCCTTTCCCTTTATTTTTTTTATTTTGGACAGGGCATTTGGATGTTAAGTTCAAATTGTACTCTTTCGGTTTTAGTTTATAAAACCTATATAGATACAAATATAAAGTTTTCTATATATATATACAGATATTTATAACCAAAACTCTATCTATCTTTCGTAATTCAAAATGATCCAACATGTAATGATATGCATTATATATTAATTAGGGTTGATTGAAACTATTTTACCATGAAAACCCATCGTTGCAAACTTAGTATCTATATATATTTATGTACACATAAACATGTAGACTAATACAAATCGAATTTATGATTTCAAGGAGTGGGTACCAACCTTTAAGTAAATCCTTATTTTATACGAACTATGTTTTATTAAATAAGCATGATGGGCATCGCTCATGATGCGTTTTACCATAAAGGGGGTATTTTGGTTTGATTTAAGATGTATTGGTGGGTTTAAAATTTAATGGGTCATGATATAATGTTGTGTTCATGTATTATCTTAAGGCATAATGAACCTACTTTGGTGAGTGTATTAATTAATCAAGTTATGGTTTAATTCATTTACAAGATCAAGGGCCTATTTATCACCGTAACTGATTTCAAGTGTTTTACTTAAGCATTCCTTTTTCCATGGATTTTATAGTAACAAAGATTCATCATTTAGTATATCATTATCTTATTTTTTTTTTTGAAAAGGATGTTTAACTAAGATATGCATGCCTGTGATTAGTTACTGAAAAATTTTGCAAGTTAACCATCATACCTTGTATTAGCACGATTTGTGGTGGTTCATTATTTATTGTTGTACATAATGCATGCTTATGACATATCACTAAATGAACTAAGAAATTGGATTACCCAAAGTGGTATGGGACACCTTGGGTAAAACGAAAATGAATGATATATTCAAGGTGGTATGGGAAATCTTGAGTATACATAACCATTTAAGTAAAGCATGAACGATGTGGCTCACATGATGATAAAGATAAATTTAATGGTGCACCCTGATAGCGCTCCAATGCATTGGGTAAAGACTTAATCTCTAGAGATGACTTTTTAGACTGATACCTTGGTGAATAAACTTGGTAATTTTTAATGAAACCTTGAGGATGGACCTTGGTGATATGTTCATGATTGTCTAAGTTAAATGTTGATGCCACATAATTCAAGTTATGTAACAAGTTCTTTCCAAGATAAAGTTCTTTCACGACTGATGCCTTTAAAGTTTTCATAAAGTTCTCATTTCCCTAGCTTAAAGCTTGAAGCATGAATGGTGTTATCACTTAATAGAATAGTAACCAGCATATGAACATTTAGTTATTTCCTTGTGCGCAACTCTGATTATGCATTACTTTTAACTGTTTAAATTTATGCTTAAGTAAATCACATGTAGTACTTGTTCATAACAACCATTATCACTCCTTCAAGAATTGACATATTTGTTTCATGTTCTTCTTGAAAACCTTGATTAAGCATTGTTATGTTATGTGTTACAATCTTCTTTAGTGAATGTTCCAATTCTTTTAAAAGAATGTTTTCAAACGTTACAGTGTTTTAATTTCTTTTTAAAAACCCCTTACTGAGTATTTTAATTCTCACCCTACGTTTTGATTTAAAATTTTCAGGTATTAGCTTTTTGAAAGATGAATTGTTTCAGAAATTGTCGGTTTCCCAGAACCCGAACCGCACACGATCCTCTGTATGGGACATGATGTGTTTTTAACAAAGTGTATTTTATTTTAAGATAACACATCATGTTCAGAAGGCACCGACTCCTGGGTTTCTGGGGTCGGGGTCTCTACAGTTGGTATCAGAGGTTCGGTTTGGATAACTCTGGAAAGCCAAAAACTGAAACAAAAATATATATATATATATATGTATATGTATTTCATTTTTATTAAAAATTGGGTTTTCTTAAATTTCAAATGGAAAACGAAGGCACAAATCTCTTATCTCTCCCCACAGAGGCCCTAGAGACCATTGTGTCTTTAGCTAGCCGTGAGGACTTTCTAAACTATGCCCATATCAGCATGACATGAAAATACCTTTACGATGTATCCAATTCACCACGGGTGCTTTAGCTACACCAAGGGGTAGGAATAGATTACCTCCTTATGATAATAACCCAGTTTCCCTCCTATGTACGTCGAGGAAGGTACTACGAGGGACTTTTCCGGATTTTCACAGCGGGTGAGAGATTTGGCACTATGCTTGATAACCCTTTTCAAGAAGCTGCTGCTGACGGAGACCTCCGAGCGGGCTACCTTTGTCAGATTTTAAACTATGGCTTTTGGGGTCAGTTGTTGGACTTCGGAAGGTTAGAAGACGAGTCCACCCGATTGTCTTGCAGAAGACAAGTGTATGAATATGTCTCTCAACTTCATGCCCCCCATGCTAGACTCATAAGACGTCATAGGTGTCCTCATGAGTTCTCCCCTGAATGCTCGGCCTATGTTTGGTTCGAGGAGTTAGGGAGTTTTACTTCTCTGTGTGGAGTTCGTTTAGTCAATGGATAAGGGAAACTCAAGCACTAATAATAATAAACGTATGTTTATTGAAATATTGTCTTTCCCATTTCCTTGTCCTTACTTTGTATTTGTCCTTGAATGATTTTCAAGTGATTGAACTCCTGTCTTAAAACTTTCAGATGGAAGGACAAACCCACCTTTTATCTCTTCCCACTGAGATTTTGGAAATCATTGCAATCAAAACGTGTGAGGACGAGTATGACCCCTTCGCAAGTTTGCGGAGAACGTGCAAGCAGTGGTTTGAGGTAACAAATGGTCTGGAGATTCTCCGCACCTGCCAGGGGAATTCCTCCATCTATTACAGCATTGGCTCTGCACAGCTAGCCAGACGTGAACAACGAGGAAGTTACCACAAACGGCTCTTTCTTTGTTTCACCCTAGGCCGAAACTACACTGCCAGAGTGAAATTTCAGGAGGCTGCGTTAGAGGGAAATCTTTATGCGGCTTATATGCTCCAACTTCTCATCTTTATCCTGTTTGACCGTATCTATGGATTCGATATCCTCGACCGAGACATAATTCACAAGTCCTTCGTACTTTGGTATGCAAAGACATTTCAAAACTTTGTACTGTTCGAGCTTCCCTCTGGAGGCCTGAAGGCCCAGAACATAAGTGCAACCCCTCCTGTCTTAGGTGTATGTGGATTAGGGAGCTGGAAGAGGTGAGCTTCGCTACGGGGATCCCTCTAAATGCACCTGTTGACCCTATACGTTGGTGGAGGTGGTGAGAACATTGTAGAACCTTGTAGTGTTGTGAAATAAATTGCGAGGACGCAATTTTCTAAAGGGGGGATAATGTGATGCCCCAGGTTTTATGAACTAGTTCAAGTAAGAAATGTTATGCCTTTAATAATGTCTCTTGTTTTATTTGTTGTGTTATTAAGGAATTTGAAATAAAATAAAACATGGAGAATAAGGTAAACTGATATATATTAAAACATTACATTGCAACAAGACCCAACTAGTTGAAAATACCATGCACAAGACCTAACACAGCCACAACAAGACTACTAAGAACCACAACTCGAGTAATCAGATAATCCTCATCTTCAGAGTCCATCAGCGTGAAAAATATAACAGCCAGGGCCACGACACACATGCTCAACGCCAATGGTATGAGGAGAGTCATCCTTTCTGGTTCAAGTGTTTTGTTCTTGTAAAATACCCCTGCTTTTATAATGGTCTTGTGAATATTGACCGTTGGAAAATAGGCGTTAGATTTTCAAATCAACCTTTGGGTTTCCGTCGATAAAGTTTATCCTTATATTAAAACTTGTTTTAATGATCTTATAATTTTATAATATTTCAACTATTATAATATATTTCACAAAAGAATTATAGTTTTTCTCGGAAATAATTCCTCTTGTTTTCACAAAATTCCGATGGATACTTATATTTTGAAAACTTAGTGTTCTTTTTATAAAAGATATATTTAAAGGGAATCAATAATAATATCTTTTGAGCTCTAAATTATGAATTTTTGAATTAACTAGTAGTATTTTAGAATTTCTTTAAAGACCCGAATAATTATAGTGGTTTTGTATGAAAAGTATATCTCTTAAAGTATTTATAAATAATTTGGTAAAGGGATTTAAATTTTAAAACTACTTTGTTGTTATAATATGTTGACTCATTTTGTGCAAGTATTTATATTTTTGAACTAAGCATACATAAAATTTTTATTTCAAAAGTCTAGATAAATTTCCTTTTTATAAATAAATTTTGTTAATATGAAATATATTATATAATCTAGTAAAAGGATTTAGATTTTTTTAACTAAAACTAATTATCTTTATTGAATGAGCCCCCTTTTTTGTATAAATATTTATACTATACTTCATTTTGAAAATAAGTATACTTATGCTGATTGTTTTATTTAAAATAAGTTTTTAATAAAAAAAATAGGATGGGGCTCGGCCAAGCCGAGGGCATCCCTTAAGGTACAAGCCCTCTAGGCCGATACCAAGCCCCAAGAGACCCGAGGTGCCGACCTTCGGGGTTCCCCAAGCGCTCAGTGGGTGTCCAACCGCGTCCCAAGCCGTGCGCATAGGTCTCTCAAGTCGCGTGCAGGCCATGTGTAAGGCCATAGTGCGCGGTGCGTAGGGGTGGGCCGAAGCCCGCATGGGGCCCGTGTATAAGGCCCCTGAGTGTGTGTTCGTGTAATTGCACCGGGGGCAGCGGAGCTTGTTTGTTAAACTGCGCCCCAACCGCGCTCTGTTTCGATGTGGGAACGGGATTTTTCTACGAGACGCGATTGTGACCATCAGATGCATCTCGCGCGATCTGAGCCGTCTGATTCCTCCCTCGATCTCTTTTAATTTTCCCGCGCTCCTCCAGCCATTCAATCTTCGCCGAGATCTAATCTCGGCCGTCCCTTCCTTTACCACGTCGACCCCCCACCGTCTTCTTCCTCGAGGCGGCTCCCGACCAGTAGGCCTGCTCAAAGGAAACCTCGACCTCTCCTTCCCCGCACTGCTCCCTTGACTTCCGAACACCCCCTCCTAGGTCCCTGTTTTCCTGTATTCCCCACGTCGGTCTACGCATGGGTCGAGTCACCCTTTGTGCACCAAATCCCTACTTAAACCCCCCTGTTTCTTAAAGTCTTGGCGGCTTCTTCTTATTCCTCCTTCCTCTCCCTCGAACTCCCAGCAACACAGTGAGTTACACCCGGTCCGGGCTTCCTCCACAAACACTATAAGGGTCCTTTCATGCATGATTTCTTCTGAAAACCTCCGTTTTATACACTCGGTATATATACAGCTTATTATATATACTTAATATAAAACCTTCAGTTTTGTATAGCCTTCAAGGAGTTTTACCTTCATGTTTCCAGCGGGGTGTATATGTAAGGGTCCCTACATGCTTGTCTTCTTTTGAAGGAACCTTCGACATATACACAGCTTACATTTATATATATATATACTTGATATATATATACCCCTCGGAAGGTATCTACTTCAAGGAATCGGCCCTCGTGTTTTCAGTAGGGTGCATGTGTAAGCATGGTTCCTAGTTTTGTTTTCCTTTGAAGAAACCCATATCGACTTACTCTCGGTATATATATATATATATAGTTTTTATATGTGCATACTTGAATATACACCAATCGGTTGGTGATGTTTTCAAAAAGGATTTTCTTTCCTAAAGTTTAATACAATGGTGACAAGGGAAAATGGTTATCTTACTTCGTTTTAGACCAACCCTTAAGAATATGTTTTCTATATATATACAGGTTACCTTTTTATATATACATATATATACACATGGATGGTATTTCCTTTCCCTTTATTTTTTTTTTATTTTGGACAGGGCATTTGGATGTTAAGTTGTAATTGTACTCTTTCGGTTTTAGTTCATAAAACCTATATAGATACAAATATACAATTTTCTATATATATATATATATATATATATATATATATATATAACCAAAACTCTGTCTATCTTTCGGATTTCAAAATGATCCAACATGTAATGTTATGCATTATATATTAATGAGGGTTGATTGAAACTGTTTTACCATGAAAACCCATCGTTGCAAACTTAGTGTCTATATATATTTATGTACACATAAACATGTAGACTAATACAAATAGAATTTATGATTTCAAGGAGTGGGTACCAACCTTTAAGTAAATCCTTATTTTATGCGAACTATGTTTTATTAAAGAAGCATGATGGGCATCGCTCATGATGCGTTTTACCATAAAGGGGGTATTTTGGTTTGATTTAAGATGTATTGGAGGGTTTAAAATTTAATGGGTCATGATATCATGTTGTGTTCATGTATTATCTTAAGGCATAATGAACCTACTTTGGTGAGTGTATTAATTAATCAAGTTATGGTTTAATTCATTTACAAGATCAAGGGCCTATTTATCACCGTAACTGATTTCAAGTGTTTTACTTAATCATTCCTTTTTCCATGGATTTTATAGTAACAAAGATTCATCATTTAGTATATCATTATCTTATATGTTTTTTTGTGAAAAGGATGTTTTACTAAGATATGCATGCCTTTGATTAGTTACTGACACATTTTTCAAGTTAACCATCATACCTTGTATTAGCACGATTTGTGGTGGTTCATTATTTATTGTTGTACATAATGCATGCTTATGACATATCACTAAATGAACTAAGAAATTGGATTACCCAAAGTGGTATGGGACACCTTGGGTAAAACGAAAATGAATGAGATATTCAAGGTGGTATGGGACATCTTGAGTATACATAACCATTTAAGTAAAGCATGAAAGATGTGGCTCACATGATGATAAAGAAAAATTTAAGGGTGTGCCCTGATAGCGCTCCAATGCATTGGGTAAAGACTTAATCTCTAGAGATGACTTTTTAGACTGATACCTTGGTGAATAACCTTGGTAATTTTTAGTGACACATTAGGGATGGACCTTGGTGATATGTTCATGATTGTATAAGTTAAATGTTGATGCCACATAATTCAAGTTTTGTAACAAGTTATTTCCAAGATAAAGTTCTTTCACGACTGATGCCTTTAAAGTTTTCATAAAGTTCTTATTTCCCTAGCTTAAAGCTTGAAGCATGACTGGTGTTATCACTTAATAGAATAGTAACCAGCATATGAACATTTAGTTGTTTCCTTGTGCGCAACTCTGATTATGCATTACTTTTAACTGTTTAAATTTATGCTTAAGTAAATCACATGTAGTACTTGTTCATAACAACCATTATCACTCCTTCAAGAATTGACATATTTGTTTCATGTTCTTCTTGAAAACCTTGATTAAGCATTGTTATGTTATGTGTTACAATCTTTCTTAGTGAATGTTCAAATTCTTTTAAAAGAATGTTTTCAAATGTTACAGTGTTTTAATTTCTTTTTAAAAACCCCTTACTGAGTATTTTAATTCTCACCCTACATTTTGATTTAAAATTTCCAGGTATCATCTTTTTGAAAGATGAATTGTTTCAGAAGTTGACGGTTTCCCAGAACCCGAACCGCACACGATCCTCTGTATGGGACATGATGTGTTGTTAACAAAGTGTATTTTATTTTAAGATAACACATCATGTTCAGAAGGCACCGACTCCTGGGTTTCTAGGGTCGGGGTCTCTACAATATATGTGCCCATTGTGGAGAGCCTTGAGATCTGTGTTTCTTCTTCATCTGATGTTATGGTGCTAGAAACTATGTTGGGGACTAGAACGACAGGTGTGCGTCAGTGAAAGGAGTTACCGCAAGAGGATGGTGGGTGTCACTTTCTATGGGACCTCTATGTCTTAGAGATGATGACCTATGACTTCATTCTCAGGGTGGACTAGCTGGTACCTTTTCGAGCCTTTATATATTTCTACCATTGCAGGGTGAGTTTCATGTCACTAGAGGGAAGGGAGTTTCTATACAGGGGAGGATGGGATGTCCAGGAAAGATGGGCTGGACCCGAGCATCATGGGTGAGGAGGTGTGACAGCCCAGATTGCGAGATTATATCTGGATGACCAGGGGACTTGTCAGAAGGGTTACCCTCCAGTAGTTGACCGTTTCAGGGATGTATTTATGGAAGACTTTTTAGGTCTACCTCCAGAGCGATAGGTAGATTGCCCTATTGAGCTTGTGCCAGGAGTGGCACCAGTGTCCATTCCTCCTAATAAGATGGATACACCTGAGTTGTAGAAGCTCAAGTGGCAGTTATAGGAGTTACAGGCAAAGGGTTTCATCTAACCCATTACTTCTCCTTAGGTTTCTCCAGTCCTTTTTGTGAAGAAGGTAGACGATACCCTCAGACTCTGTGTGGATTATCGGAAGTTGAACCAGATGACAGTCATGAACCAATATCCCTTACCAAGGATTGATGATCTTTTTTATCAACTTCTGTGAGCTCAAGTGTTCTCTAAGATTGACTTGACAACAGGATATCATTAGTTACGTGTTAGACCATCAGACATACCGCTTACAGCTTCTCGAAGCAGATATGGTTTATACGAGTACTTGGTTATGCCATTTGGACTCACGAATGTGCCTGCAGTTTTCATGGCTCTGATGAATCGTGTGTTCCACCCTTATCTAGATTCTTTTGTTGTAGTCTTTATGGATGATATCTTAGTGTACTCTCACACTCGACACTAACATTCCACCCATCTTGAGATCATTTTGAGTACACTGAGAGAGCATCAGTTATATGCTAATATTTGAAAGTGCCACTTTTGGAAGGACCAGATTCACTTCCTGGGTCATATTATCTCAGAGGTGGGAGTTTCAGTAGACCCAGATAATGTGAGAGCAGTAGCTTCGTGGGAGCATCCTAATAATGTGTTTGAGATACGGAGTTTCTTGGGGCTGACTGGTTACTACATGCATTTTATATAGGAATTAGCCCTATTAGCAGTGACGTTGATAGTTTTGACAAAGAAGGGTGAAAAGTCTGTTTGGTCATAAGCTTTAGAGACCGTCTTTTAGGATCTGAAGGGTAGGTTGACATTAGCAAAAATCCTGATACTTCCAGATCTAGGGAAGATCTATACAGTTTACTGTGATGCATCTGGTATTGGGATGGGTGTAGTGTTGATGTAGGGTGATCGAGTTGTTTCATGCGGGTCTTGGCAGTTGAGGCCACATGAGAGGAATTACCCGACACATGACCTCGAGTCAGCTGTAGTTGTTCATGCATTTCATTTTTGGAGACATTATCTCTTGGGAGAGTATTTTGTGGTTTTCACTGACCACAAAAGTCTCAAATACATCTTTACCCAGCATGAATTGAACCTGAGACAACGAAGGTGGGTCGAATACCTTTAGTCCTTCAACTTTGAGCACACCTATAAACCTGGTAAGGGTAATTCAGTAGCTGAAGCACTGAGTAGAAAGACTCTGACACAGGTAGTGAAGGAGACCAGTGGTGAGTGGAAACTTATGGATTTTTTCTCTGAGATGAATTTGGAGATGCACGATAGTTAGGGGAAAACATATATTTTATCCTTAGCTATGACTTATACCCTCCTGGTTAGAGTGAGGATGATACAAATATCAGATTCAGAAGGCCTAGTTTTATGGCAGTCGGTGGAAAGAGAGGACCCTCCTCCTAGTTGGACGATAGGCGATGATGAGGTACTGAATTTCCATGGAAGAGTGTGTGTTCCAAGGGATATGCATGAAGAGATCATTTGGGAGTTTCATGATTCATCTTCGGCAGTGCATCCCGGAGTTACCAAAATGTATCGTGACATGAGACGTTAGTATTGGTGGTCGGGTATGAAATGAGAAGTACCTGGTTTTCTTACAAGATGTTCTACCGGTCAACAGGTGAAGGTGGTGCATCAGAGGCCAGCCAGACTATTACAGCAGTTACCTAATCTGGAGTGTAAATGGGATGATGTCGCGATATATTTCATGACTGGGATGCCGAGGTCACCTCGAGGTAGTGATGTCGTGTGGGTTGTTGTTGAAAGACTTATGAAGGTAGCTCATTTTTTGTTGATCATGGAGACATACGTTGTCGATGAGCTCGGGAAGTTGTATATCTGAGAGGTAGTACGTCTTCTTGGGGTCCCACGTTCTATCGTTTCTAATTGGGATGACCACTTTACATCTTGTTTCAGGAAGAGTTTGCAGACGGCACAGGGTACACAGGTGCTTATGAGCACACCTTACCACACTCAGACCGATGGCTAGTTAGAGCGTACAATACAGGTGCTTGAGGACATGTTGCATGCATGAGTCCTAGACTTTGGAGGCTCTTGGGAGAAGCACATACCCTGGGTTGAGTTTTCCTACAATAACAGTTTTCATGCATCTATTGAGATGGAACCTTACAAGGATTTATATGGTAGGCCATTCCGATCACCTTTCTGGTGGATGGAGGCAGGTGAGACAGCTTTACTGGGACCACGTCTCGTGTAGGAGACTTCTGAGTAGTTCTGGTTGATTCAGAAGAGGATGGCTACTGCATAGTCTCATTATAAATTTTTTGATGATCGCCGCAGACGACCCTTGTAATTCGTGGGTGGGGATCAGGTTTTCCAGTGTGTTTCACTTTGGTTGGGACATAGGCGGATCAGGAGACAGGGAAAACATTCGTTGAGGTATGTGGGGCCGTTTGAGATTCTGGAGAGAGTCGGGTCGGTTGCCTACAAGTTGCAGTTACCATAGCGGTACCGGGCCATGAACGACGTCTTCCATGTATCTCAACTGCGCTGCTATCATTCAGACCCATCTCTCGTTTTTCAACCCGAGGAGGTTAATCTACAGGTCGATGCATCATTTGAGGAGCATCTGATTCATATTGTAGATAGGATCACGAAGGTTCTCTGAGGCCGGTCAGTTCCTCTCGTTCGGGTGCTATGGCAGTATGGCCGAGTGTGTGACGAAACCTAGAAGCTGGAGACCAACGTACGTTCTCAGTGGCCAGAGTTGTTCACAGATATATCTTGACCACCCTTGGAAGGGCAATTTGGGGATGAATTTTTTTAAAGGGGGAAGTTTGTAAGAACCCGGTTCTTATTTTTTAGGTATAGGTTTCTTCTTTTCCCTATTCCTTAAGTGTTTTTTATAAAATAAGGAAAATGGGGGGAAAATACCAAATTTTGTTGGTACACGCCGTGTACTTTTCCACACTCCTTGTACTTTGGCTATGTGGGATGAGTACACAGGGTTTCTAGTCCTGTCACCGATGAAGGGTGTAAAAACTTACTACACGTCGTGTACATTGTACTTACACGCCATGTAATCAGTCAACAGGTGAGCAGTAAGGTAGTGGAGGCAGCCGCCAGCGGAGCGTTAATACACGCCGTGTAATCAGGAATACACGCCGTGTACTGAAATCGATGGATGAATAGTGCCACGGGGGAAAGAAGACGCCAAAGGAACAATTTAAAAAATGAAAAGTACACGCCATGTACTCAAGAGTACACGCTATGTAGTTTGTTTTTTCTCTTAAAATAGGTAGTATCCCTCTCATTCGAGAGAGGAGGCAGAACCGCCATTTGGAGCTCGGGAGGATGGCCGAACCTTGGAGGATCGCCCGAACGTGCACCAGGAATCCAATTCTGCCTCCGTCAATCACGTTGGGACCGTACGAGTAAGCCCTCCCATCTCCATGTGTTGTTCTTACCAATTATTCTTCTAAAGGAAGTTATTTATGTTTGAAGGGGAATTCTTTAATCCCATGTCTACATCATTCTTGGATGATTTAGGAGGCGTCGTTCACGTATACCGATCAGAGATGATCGAGGTAGGTGGTCTGATGTTTATTCTCAACCGTTGTGTTGAAATTGTTTACCATTGTGCTACGCGCTCGTGGTCGGGGTGTCGTATGATGTAGGCCATTGCTGAAAAGATATTTAGAATTGCATAAATATTCTAATGATAAGTTTAAACTGTTGTTTGGGATCACTACTTTGATCCAGGACCACCCTGGGGGTGCGTTCCTCTGTTTAGCCATTTGGCCAGGATACCCGAGCGTATGCCATTATTATATTGTGCATTGCATTTTTCTTGATAGAATGTTTATATAAATTGTTGTTTATGCTTTGGTCTCTACCATGTTCTATTAGCCTGAGGTAAGTATTCTATTAGCCTGAGGGCGGTGTTCTATTAGCCTGAGGTTAGTGTTCTATTAGCTTGAGGGAAATGTTCAATTAGCCTGAGGGCAGTGTTCTATTAGCCTGAGGGCAGTGTTCTATTAGCCTGAGGGAAGTGTTTCTTATCTTGAGGGTAGTGGTTGGTTGGCCTCAGGGTAACCTTCGTTTATGCCTATGGGCATTAGTCTTTGTACCTGAGGGAAATATCATGTATACCTAACGACAATGATCGTTATGCCTAAGGGAAATCACCTGCGGGTATTTGATTCTGTTACCTGAGGGTAAGGACAGTATGTCTGAGGACACATCTATTTAGAATATTCATTGTGGTGATTTTCTATGTTGTACCTGCCATGCCGAAGCACAATCTTGGAGGTGATAAGTAATAATTAAAATAGCAATGAAACTGGTAGTGATAGTTATTTTTGAATACTTACTAGTTTACTGCAATTATGTTTTCACACTGCTGTTGCACATTTTCACCAACAATTGGGCATGGGCCTTTGGTGGGTGCCTACTGGGATTTATTTCTCACACCCTGTTTGGGTCATGTCTTCGGCCCAAAAAGACTATATTTCTCAAGTGTTGATAGGGGAAAGGACCCCTATACAGGTACATGATTGTAGTAGAGAAGTAGGAGAGCATGAGACCGAGCTTAGGCTTGCGATGCTACTGTGTTCTGTTTATTCTGCTTTGTTTCGTTTGGTTGTACCTTGTACTTTGAGTTGTATTGTATTGTATTGTAGTGTATCATGTTCTGGCTATTTTCATAGAATACTGACATGATGCATTGTTATATATATGACTGCTGGTTCTCTTTTTCTTCAGTTTTCCATTTCAGTTGTATATTGTTTACTGCTTTCGTTGTTGTATGTTATTTATCTTTTCCGTTGTGCTACAATTTGACAAATGAGGGCACAGTTTCCCCACTATCAGACCTGGGCCCTTGCTGCTAGTCGTCAGCCTTTTGAAATTGAGGAAATGCACTTGAGGTCATGTGACCAACTGGTTTCGGGGCACCCGTTGCGTGGCTTCTGGAACTGGGACGTTACAAAACACATTTCTCATTGTTTTTTGGGGGTCATATCTATAAAATGAATAAAAAATATAGAAAAATACACCTGTATTTATTATTTTCAATATATATTTTCTTTTATTATATATTTTAATGTTGTTTTTTCATTTAAACAATTTTTTCTTGTAGAATAATAGAGAAATGTATATACATTGAATATTGTAATCTTATGAAAACAATAACCACAACCAAATGTAAAGGAATCTCACTCTCAACCCCTAAAATCAGAATTTCATCAGTATATTTACCCTAAACATTGTCTCTCCCCTACACATAGACGAATATTTAACAAGAAATTCACCATAAATATAGGTAAATTGGAAAAAATGGATTTTAATATTTATTAACTAATACGCAGTTTAGGATTTGTAAGGCTTATTAGTTGTTAAATATAATGATTTAAAAAAATTAGAATTAATTTTTGAATTTACTTTGGCCTCTATCATACTTATCACAGTTGACTCCTATGTTCGGAATAAATAATCAAGGAATGTTCTATTTTGCCTCATTTATTATGACCCCAATAAAATGGATTACAAAGAAAGAATAACTTATAAAAGGATTACAATATCTCTCAAAAACTAATAAAAATTTAGGTTATCTATTTCATAGGTCAAATGTTCATATCCATCTTACTCATATGGGATTAATTCGATAAAAATGGATTGATAACTCACATAAGAATTATTTAAAATTAACAATTTCAAAAATGGGGAAATCCAATAAAATTAAAATTCATTGTCACAAGTAAGGGTAATTATAATCTAAAAATGTTTTTCTATTTACAAAACCACAAAAATAATAATTAACAGAAAATAATTAAGTACTAAAAATAGTCTGAGACCCCATGCCAATACACTCTCACACTCCCATTTAATAATTCTTATTTTAAAAACTAGAGAAATTCTTAAAATATTTTAGCACTAATAACAAATTAAAAGATAAATAAAACCAGGTTTATTATGTTGTGGAATACTTTGGCTGATCTCCTATAATTTTCCATTGAAATATTATTTGTAAAAAATATTTAAATATAACAATTTATTCAAAGTAGAAAAAAATTAAATGAGAAAGATGGATTGAGAGAGTCTGTTGGATAATTCCCCAATTTAATTTCCTATTTTCAATTGCCTATTTCATAAGAATAAAAATGTTCAATCCCAGAAAGAAGGTGGGTTATGTTTATTTTATAGTAACTACCACATGATTCTTTTTCCAATTTCAATAAGGTTAAATTTTATTAAGAGTTATGCATAGAAAGTATGATTAATCCTACACCCCAAATTGATAGAATTGAAAAACACATTTTGAATAAAAGGAGTGTTGTCTTTCTATCATTTGCATCACCCTTAAACATGTGTTCAATTTGATGTTTAGGGAGTAGTTCCTTCCCTATAGTTCAAGGGGATAGTTTTTATTCTTAAATCACCACTTGAGTTATGTATTTTTTATCATAAATTGATATATATATGTTTGTTCTATATCTATGTGATAAAATAGAGGGAATCAATGTATTGATTTCATTGAAAAACATTCAAACATGATGAATTTAGATTTTATTATAAATCATTTATTCTAGGTTGAGTTGTTTTTTCTTTACGCACAACCATTTTGACTTATTTACCTTACAATTTAAACACTGTTATTTCTTCAATGATAGATTATTTTTTATCCCTATTATTGTTCATCTACAAATATTCCTCGTATTTTTATAAAACGATAAAACAATGGTAGTTATATTGGATCTTATCAAGTAAAAAAATGAATCTGAATCACAAGAAACATTTAATTGCTTGAGTGGTCTTACATTGTGATATTCCTATTCTTTTATTAATACTAAAACGATTTTTTAATTTTTTGGAAGAGAATATTTTTCATGTATTGGTTCCACCTCATATATGTATTTCATAAGAAATGAAAATTGGAAATTCTTATTCTAGTTTTCATTGGTGTGAAACCTGATCTATATATTCTTGGGGAGTGGTATCCATCCTTACCATAATGAATATCAGTTCTCCCATATTTTCATATTGTTCCTTCTGATATTTTATTCTATTATAAAAGAGATAGTCACTTCCTGTTTAACTTTATACAACATTTTTATTGTCTAATTTTATGGTATGGGAAATTTTGATGTATATATTTATGTTTTTAATTGGATTAGTGTAATTTTCACCACTTCATTTGGTTTATCCTTTCGATTACTTGGACATTTTTTTGTTGATTTATTTCTATATCTCCTTTGAGATGTGAGAGAGGTTATATTTAATTTTTTTTTTCCGTTACGTGAATCCCAAAAAGTGACTATAGGTTTCAAAACATCCTTGAACTGCTCATAAATATAGTGGTTTATTATTAAAAACTATTCACACAATTATAATTATTATAATTGGAAGAGTTCAATAAATGAAACAAATAATATACAAAAACCTAGAAAAGTGGGGTTTGTTGAGAACTCCTCATAAAAAAAATAATCCAAATGTATATCATAGAGTTTGACAAAAAAAGTAAGATGAATAGAGTTTCTAATCCCCATATATTATTATTTTTATTGTCTCTTATTACTATTTTTTATATTTTCATATAAAATGAAAGAATTATAAAACTATGTGGAACTGAAATATATAGATGAAATTGAAATAAATGATTAAGAAGTGTTGGAAAGAAAGAATTTGTCCTTTGAAAGAATCCTATGAACCCTCTGAATGTCTCCTGAGGGCTAATTTTTTAATATGGGTTTTAGAAAAACAAAAATTAGGTAAAAGGGGTTAGGGTTCCGGTATTTTTAAAACTGGGTCCAAGATGTGTGAACCCCGTTCACGCATCACTGACCCCGGGAAGATGCGTGAACGGGGTTCACGCATCTTAACCGCGCTGAAGGATGCGTGAACCGCGTTCACGCATCCTTCACGAAGTTGATGAAGGATGCGTGAACGGGGTTCACGCATCCTACAGTAACTTTTTTTTAAAATTTTTATTTTTATTTTTTTTGTTTTGTTATATATATATATATATATATATATATATATATATATACAAACAAAACATAAAATTCAGCAGAATTTATCTGCTATTTAATATCCAGCAGAACTGCCATTACAGCAGTCTGGATTCTGACAGAAACCATCACCCAGGGCTCTCTTTTATAAGAGGGCTTGCCCAGGAAATCATACTGCATTTCCGATGTGGGATTCAGGTTCTCTTTTCCTGCACAGAACATTCTGCATTTCCAATGCGGGATTCTGTTTCAAGTACGTGACTTTGAAAGACTGTAAAATACAAACTATACGACCAATATAAATAAAACTTAAAACATGGATTAAACATATAATAAATAGTTGAAAATGAAAAGAATTTCGTAAAAAGGGTTGATGAATAATAATTTATAAGCTTTCAAAACCACCAACTTGAAACTTAAAAAAGTTTCAAGTACGTGACTTTGAAAGACTATAAAATAAAAACTATAAGACCAATATGAATGAAACTTAAAACATGGATTAAACATACAAGAAATAGTTGAAAATAAAAACAATTTCATAAAAAGTGTTGATGAATAATAATTTATAAGCTTTCAAAACCACCAACTTGAAACTTAAAAATGTTTCAAGTACGTGTCTTTGAAAGATTATAAAATACAAACTATATGACCAATATGAATGAAACTTAATATACAGATTAAACATATAATTATTAATTACATAATAATTAATTACTTAATTAGTAAATTAGTAATATAATAAATAATTATAAATATTCATTACAATTATTAGTTATTAATTATTAATAATTAATTATATAATAATTAATTAGTTAATTAGTAATATAATTTTTAATTATTATTATAATTATTAATTATATAATTAATGATTATATTACTAATTAACTAATTAATTGTTATGTAATTAATAATTAATAATTTTATTACTAATTAACTAATTAATTATTATATAATTAATTTTTAATAATTAATAATTATATTGGTAATTAACTAATTAATTATTATATAATTAATAATTACTAATTATAATTACTAATTATATTACTAATTATAATAAATAATTATATTACTAATTAATATATAATAATTATAGTTAATAATTATAGTACTAAATAACCAATTAATTTTTAATAGTTAATCATTATATTGGTAATTAGCTACTTAATTATTATATAATTAATAATTAATAATTAATAATTAATAATTAATAATTATAATAAATAATTATAATCACTAATTATATTACTAATTAATCAATTACTTATTTTATAATTAATAATTATATTACAAATTAACTAATTAATAATTATAGATAAATAAAAAATAATTATAATTAATAAATATATTACTAATTAGCTAATTAATTATTATATAATAAATAATTAATAATTAATAATTATAATTATAATTAATAATTATTATTAAGATTTATATTACTAATTAACTAAGTAATTATCAATTAATAATTATACTACTAATTAACTAATTAACTATTATATAATTATATTACTAATTAACTAATTAATTATTGTATATTAGTAATTAATAATTAATAATTATATTAATTATTAACTAATTAATAATTATATTACTAATTAACTAATTAATTATTAACTATTTGTTATATGTTTAATCCATGTTTTAATTTTCATTTATATTGGTTTTATAGTTTGTATTTCATAGGCTTTCAAAGGCACGTAAACGTATTTAAGTTTCAAGTTGGTGGTTTTGAAAGCTTATAAATTATTTGTCATTAAATTTTTTTTATGAAATTCTTTTTTATTTTCAACTATTTCTTATATGTTTAATCTGTATATTAAGTTTCATTCATATTGGTCATATAGTTTGTATTTTATAATCTTTCAAAGACACGTACTTGAAACATTTTTAAGTTTCAAGTTGATGGTTTTGAAAGCTTATAAATTATTATTCATCAACACTTTTTATGAAATTGTTTTTATTTTCAACTATTTCTTGTATGTTTAATCCATGTTTTAAGTTTCATTCATATTGGTCTTATAGTTTTTATTTTATGGTCTTTCAAAGTCACGTACTTGAAACTTTTTTAAGTTTCAAGTTGGTGGTTTTGAAAGCTTATAAATTATTATTCATGAACCCTTTTTACGAAATTCTTTTCATTTTCAACTATTTATTATATGTTTAATCCATGTTTTAAGTTTTATTTATATTGGTCGTATAGTTTGTATTTTACAGTCTTTCAAAGTCACGTACTTGAAACAGAATCCCGCATTGGAAATGCAGAATGTTCTGTGCAGGAAAAGAGAACCTGAATCCCACATCGGAAATGCAGTATGATTTCCTGGACAAGCCCTCTTATAAAAGAGAGCCATGGGTGATGGTTTCTGTCAGAATCCAGACTGCTGTAATGGCAGTTCTAAAACCCATATTAAAAAATTACCCTCTCCTGAGTATTTATCTTACTCATTACCAATGTATTCTGTAAAAATAAAAACCAAACATTTCATCATCAATTTTGTTAGATTGTGTAATCTATCAAAAAATATCCATTACCATTAAAAAATTACCTCTTCCATGTTCAAGATGATAGAGTAATACTAAAATAAGATCATACGCTTCTAGTGAGGCATGTAATATCCTTAAAATTAAGGATAGGTTAATTGGACAAATGGCTCCCCACACCCGTGACATCTCTCTCTCTCTCTCGACATCCCCCTCTCCTAGGGTTTCTAGCGCGCTTCTTCGATGGTGAGGTGATCTCCGTGCCTCCTACTCCCTTATTCCTCCGTTCTCCTCATGGGGTCTCTCCCGGCGTCACTCATTGCTAGGGGTATTCAGGGCGGCCCTCTTCTCCCTTGGAAATTTAGGGATTCTATGTCGTCTGCCTTAGCCGGTGGCTATGTTCTTCCCTTGGCACTTCAAGGGGTCTTTTTCATCTACCCTAGGTTGTGGCCCTCTCTTCGCTTCATTTCCCATTTTTCTCTTCCATCTGGGGATTGTTGTTTTTTCTGGATTTCTACGTTTCTTCAGTGTTAGGGATCATATTTCTAGCGATGTGTTTATGCAACCTAGGATCTCGTTCAACCCCGTCACTGCTCTTTTCGACTTCACCATCATGCTAGACCCCATTTTTGGTTTAGTGAAATGGTGCGCTTGGCGGATTAGGATTTTGAGTTGGAGTTATTCGGGTGCTTTGTTATTTCGTGTTCCGGTGTCTCTCTCGCAGTTTGGTTCGTATTCTTCGCACATCGTGGATTTGATCATTCTTCCTCTGCTCTTTCCACCAGATTCACCGCACATGACTCTATCTGGTTTGGTGCGGTGACCCTCAATGGTGGTTTGGGATTTTGATGGGGGGTTTTCGTATACATAAGTGTGCGACCTTATTTTGTGATGTAGGCTCCAGAGCTGTTGACGCTGCTCATGGTTGATGGCCAGGTTTCCGCACTAGAATTGTCACGATGATGATTAGAAGTTTCTCTCGGGTGGTTCAGCTTTGCTTTACTATTTTCCAGTGGGATTTTTTGACATTTTGGGTTCTTGTGATGTTTGAAATTTCCTCTGGTGATGATCATGCAATGCCTTGTTGGTTTCTGAGTGATTGTTCTGTAACGAGGTTTGGTATTGGACGACGACGATGAGGTATGTCGTGGGCTTTGTTTTAGGTGGGTTACAGCGGTGATGATGGATGTTTGCGATGACAGTTGGCTTCCGCAATCGTGGTGATGTCGTGGGGAAAAGTGCTAGCGTTGGACTTGAGGTGGCGCCTATATGCCGGTTTTCAATTTGAAGTTTGAATTTTGAAATTTGAATCTTTTTTGGTTTGAATATGGTTTGAATTTGTATCTGTTTTTATGTTTTATTTGATCTGGACAGTTTGTGCGGGTTCCACTTAACCCATAAAAATGGCTTTTTTCTGAAAATACCAAAATGATGAGTTTGGATCAAAACAAGATCATCTCACACTAACAGTCTTGGTCATCTCCAACAACCATTCGAAATCATTATGATAATCTCAATGATGGTCGAGTGATGGTATTAATCATTTGGGATTTAGATGAATAAATTGGAGAATGATTAATGGGGAGAAGTCATTATAACATAACTAACTCCCATAAACCAATATTAATTACTACAATGAAATTGAGTAAAATAAAGTATGAACAAATATTGATAAATTTACTCCATTAACCCTAGGGTTAACATAATTGTCCAAACATGGTATGATATCACAACATGATGGGAAATTTATTTTAAATTTTTTTTAAGAAGAATAATTGTACACTATATAAAAAATATAAAAAGAAATAAAATAAAATATGTCTACTCTAATCCACGACAAATCCAAGTGGCTATGTTAGAGTTATAATAAATGGAATTATATATTTTTCAAATATTCATTAGACGTCCTTATTCTAGTTAACCATGAGATTTAGTTCGATGATCTTTTATCCATGGTCTTTTCTTTTTGTGAAAATTTATGCATAGTAGTTCACCATGTATGCACATCTATCAAATCTTACTTGAATCAACATTCTTTAAAAATCATCTCATAGTCCCTACCTACCACAGTTTCTAGATGGATGTCATATGTTAACTCATAATGTGGATTCATTAATAATAAAATATAATAAAAACAATGAATTAAATTTCTTATAGATATCCAATTTTATTTATGGAAATTTTATTATAATCCCACTATAATTTGATTTATTTGGATTAATATGAATACTGGTTAGTGTAACAATCGTAGATGGTGATATGACATATTCCATTCTTTGAATTAATCTTATCCACCCCCCTAGAGAAATGTGATATTTTATACCCAAGATACTAGATTTTATCTCATGTATCACCTTTCCTATTCAAACAAATCAAACAAAACAATGTATTGTACATTTTAATTTTATATAGTAGTGATTTTAATCCCAGAAAGCCCTTGAAATTCTGATTTTATAATATAAAACAACCCAAAAATTCAATTAATCACATGCATCCATTTAAAACCTAATTTAAAAAAATTAAATTAATTTTAATTTAAAATTAAAAGAATACTAAAACATATTTTATGATTTTGTTCAAAATATATAATTCCATAAAAATTATTGGATTAAATGTTTTTTTAATAATTCAAATTTATTCCAAAATATCAAAACTTTCTAATTGCCAATAGAAAATGAGGATAAGTGGGTAATTTTAGAATAAATACTAAATAAGATTTCATGTTTTTTATATTTTATAAAATATTTATTCAATTTTAATTATTGAAATTTTACATTTTCATCCTTGTTTTGATTTCATATATTTGGTGTTTTAAAATTATAGCAATGTAATATATAACACCAACAAGAAATAGAGGATGATTTCAAATAAATAATATAAGGAAACAATTGATGTATTTTTCTTGTATTACCCCATTCATACCCCTCTCAATGATATCAAACTTTTATGTAAGTTATGTCAATTTTTATCAGGTAATTTGGATGATTCATACAATGAACATAGGTATTTTGGAGATTAGTATTAATATGTGGGTTTAATTGAGCGATTAATTATGTTTTTTAATATTTGGAATGATGTAAGTGTCCATATTTTCATTTAACGACATTAGAGAATATTTTATTTTTTTTACATGAACTTTTCATCACTTTTTAAAAAAATTATAGATATATACCTCTATTTTAGTCTATAATAATGAAGTTTATATATTTAATGGGAATAAAATTCAAATTTAGAATGATATGATGTCCTCAGGTCTATTATTGACTATTCTTAAGTTGTTCGATGCCAATGAATTTTAAATTTTAGAAATTATATAAGGTTTGGTGATGATTTTTGAATAGAGGAGGAATTTTGTTTTTGATTGGGGATCATGAAATTCAATATTTTATTTACCCTCAAAGTAATTGTTCCAAAAGGTCAAGTGAATCATTTCCACAATAGGTATTTGAGACAAGTTCCTGGATATTTGTAATAGAGATAAAAAATATAATGATTTTTATATATGGGAATTTGATGATATGGGAGATTCCCCATATGAAATTTCTATGAGGGAGACCATGAATTTCACATGGGATAAGTTTCCACAATATTTTTTGGATATAAATTATTCTATCACAAAATAGAGATTATTATTTAAACTGGTTGTTTTATATATCTATTTTATTGAGAATGATAGACCCTAATTTTTTTAACATAAAAAAATATCAATATCATTAATGGAAGTTTTTGTTCCAAAAAAAAAAGAAACAGAGAAAGAAATTTCATTAACTATTGATGTAGAGTGAAGTGATAAAGTGGTACATGAAAATAAATTTGAATTATTATTCAAGAATGAATAAAAAAAATTAATTTCTATGTTTTTAAATTTGGAGAATGATAATCAGAGTACAAATAATTTATAACATTATTAATATTTGATGAGGATTAATATTTATATAAGGAATCCAAGTTGTTAATGAATATTGATTATGTGGGTAACATACTTTATATAGAGAAGAACATGATTGGATAATTATAGGAGATTTTTCTTGTAATTTAGAGAGAGAATGAATATCTCTATGGGATGTTTTATGAAAAATAATATCCTGAAGAAAAATCATCTATGACTTTTGAAGTTCCAATAAAGGAGATTCTTCTAGAAATGACCATTATATCCATGGTTCAGACCACTGGTATGTGTATGAAACATGTTGGTATAAGCTATGAAAATAGTTAGTAGAATAGTGGCCAATACCACTGCAATAAATAAAAATGACATAGAACTTTGTAAACACATTTTTTCATACATAGGTATATAATAAAATTTCTATAGTTCACAAGAACAATGAGAATAAGTCACCAAAGCAACATAATAACAATATCAAACTATAATCCCTATCATGTAGTATCTTCAACAAAACCTAAAATAATTTCCACTTAATCATACCAATTGGACATGTATCAGTGATGTTATCATCATGACATACTATGAATCCTTTTCTTTTTGATTTGGAGAATGCACCGTACGTGCAAGGCACTTTTAAAATTCTCCATCCAATTCTCCTTATTTGATTAACCCTCTATAAGTGGTGATTCCCTCTAAGTTGGATGATGTTGATTCTCTACCCCCACTCATGTGTAGCTGGATCCTCTTTCACTAGGTAAGGGAGTTTTAGGTGGCCCCTAATTAAAATTCATTCTTCTCCACCCATCTCCCTCACTGTAATCTTTTATCCCCACGATCTAGGAAGTTCAATTAGATCCCCACTTTTCTGGCCTATCAGAGGATTCTATGGTCCACGAATTCACCCCTTCCTCCTTTTAGGAAGCATCTTATTTCCAAAAGTATATGTTGGTGGGTATATTCAATGAAAAAAAACATCCTCTCTCACTCTTCAAAAGAATCATCAATTCTTGGGATTTTGCAGTGATGACGAGGGTTTATCTATTAAATATGTGATATTTATTTCTCTTCATTACTTGCAGAGTTTATTTCATGTTTCTACAGACTAATACATCTCATTCTCTGGGGGAGTCATTGTTCAACCTCTTCCATTGATCGATGGAAGTCCATATTGGTTGTGACTCATCCCCAGTGTCAGTGTGGATAAAACTCCCCAAACTAACTCTACCCTTCCAAAGCCTATCCTCAATTACATTAGATACTCGATGAGATCCTTCTTCCGGGTGGATAGTTATAATCTTCAGATCCTTGAATACTTAATGACTTGTATTTTCATTGATATGGATCTCTATAGTCCCCTTACAGAGTGCTTTCTACTTCGGGCAAGAGATGCAGTCGCATACTATAAATCCTTCTTCTACTTATCCATTTCCAGTTTTTATCAACCTTCTTCCTCTAATATAGAATCCCATTACTAAAAACATGGATATTAAAAATATTTAGATGAATATTCTTTAAATTATAAAAACAAATTCCATGAGGACCCTCATCATTTAGTGCCTTTAGAAACTTGAAACACTATCTTCTAATATGTTGAAAGATCATCAGTGTATCCAATAATGATCTTCCCCTATAGTACTAATACTTAAAACCTTTCTTCATAACATGGGGGAAACTAAACATAATAAAGGGGGAGCTCAAGTTCTCAGTAAGGGTAAATGGGGGTGATATGTTAGCATAACATCAACATGAGGGTATGAGAACATGAGAATATCATTTGAAGACGACACCTTGTATACCAAAGATAATATACAAGAGTTAGGAAATAATGATTAGGAGTTCAGAATAAAATAATTTTAAGGGAGTCAAGAGAATAATCCATGAATGAATAATCGAGGAATAAGGCATATAATTATGGAAGACATATAAACATTTAAAATGATTCCCATTGTTGTCAAGGTTTACATACATGGCCATATTATTGGAATGAGTTAATATACCAAACCATATTAGTAGTAATGTTTCAATCCCAAGTATATCATAGTGTAAAAATTACATTAATAAATTATGTTCACTCCCCATTCCAACCATGTATTACTGAAGCAGGTTTACTTCCCATTCCAAATTCTAGTAATGTATTACTGAACCGAGTTCACTCCTTGTTCCATCCCTGTTTTACTAAACTAATTTCACTCCTCATTCTATCAATGTCATACTAAAAGGATTTCACTCCTTGATGCAACCATCTGTGTCTCATGAGATATAAATATTTACCTAATTTATTTGTGGGATATATAGGTCTAACCCATCACATAATAAAATCGTACAAGTTTATGCCGTAGAATCATAAAAAATATTCATATCATAACCCATGAAATGATGTGGATTTCATAAACATTTCAACATATAATAACCTATGTAAAATATATGGGTTTCAAAATCATTTCATCAAATCATAACCCATTAAATGGAGCAGGACTCAAAAGAATATAACTAAGGGAATATAAACATGTTTCATAAACATCATTCCATAAAAACATAAACTATTGATGAAATAACATGAATGGAATTATTGGATCACATCCCTAGTAAGGAATAAGTAACACCAATAGATTTCATCATAGTAGGAGAATAATTTTTAAATATATTTTAAAAAAATTTGTTAATGAATAATTTGTTTCTTCTTTTAAAAATGATTTTTAAAAGATATAACATTTTGAAATCATTTTTATTTGAAGATAAACATGAAAAAATTTAAAAGAATATTTTAAAACTATTATAAAAACATTAGAAACATAAATAATTTTTAAAATCCCTTTACTTGAAAAAATACATATAATATCAATTAAAAAAATTAATAAAAATTGAAAACATATTTTTGAATAAAACTGATCCCTAACCGATCAGAAAAGTAAAGTCATATTTTACTATAAACATGTTTTTAATTATCATAAGTACCAATGATAGGAAAAAATGATACCATTACATGAATATATCATCAATAACCAGAGAACAAGATATTAGATGAGAAATACTGAGAGATGGATCCTAAGATCTCATCAATGGAAGTATAATCATACACAATCCTAATAAATAATGAGATAGTAAAATTAAAACATTACCACATTGGAAACGTTGAATAATAATCCCTATGAGAGAATAACATTACGCGAATCATAAAATATCATTAAAACAATGAGATTCCTGATACAACCTATCAAAGGGTATTATAAACACTTTATAAAACAATACTGGTGTATAACATAATAAGTGTCAGAAAAATGGAAAATTGATACAAAATTACTTTATAGATTTTGTAACTTTTTAAATATAAACCCCATGAAAGAGATATCATTGAATTTATATTTAAATACCCATAAATTTAATTATAATAATAATTATATACATTCATGGTAATTAGATACACCACATAAAATAATGAGTGGTGAATATGACACAAGTCCCATAGAAATAAAAGTGAGGTTAAAAATACCATGACTAATTTAGTAACTTTTGAATCATGATCCCCATGACATAATAAAATTAATTTAAACCTTCAATATCATGAAATAAAATAAAATAATAATATAACATGTCATAGATAAGTATATACACCACATAAGAACAATAAGTGGAGAATATAAAAAAATATCTCATAGAAATAAAAGGGAGACAAAAAACCATTTCAAAAAGTATGGAATCTCTTAAAACTTGTTAAAATCTCTTATATAATAAATATAATTTTATAATACATCTATCACATAACCATATTTATATATATAATACCCTATATTAATTAATTATGACTATATATTACATATTTATTAATAATTCCATGTTAATGTTACGTTTCAGGTAATAACCTATATCACCCATAGATTCTTATGAGATATATTTTTTAAAATAATTTCACTTATTTGATGTCTTGTGTTATAAGAAATGTTTTATTAGCGTTAATTACATGAAACACTGATTTTCTATGAAATATCTTTTAATTATTGAAATTGTTTAATCAAGAAAATTTTTTCCAAGACATTGGAATGGATGGTATTATCCAGATTAAATAAACTGTGAAATTATATTCTAAACATGTAACTATTTTAATAATTAATAATAAAATGATGTAAATCCATTTTATTAAATAAAAAGAACTGTTTTTGTGAAAAATGATTTAAATGTGCACAAGTGTGTTATATACCAAAAAATAAAAATATAACTATTTTTAGATTATATAAATGATATATATATAATATTTTCATTCTAATTTTAATAATCATATTATGTGTTTTCTAGACATGATATATGAATAGATGCAATTTTACGTATAAAATAAGTATTTTTATAGAAAAAAAATTATTAGCATTTTGATGGAGTACTTGTAAAGTATATAATTTTGTACACTTTTATAGATTCTATCTAACAAAATAAAATAATTTTTGAAAATGGGACATTAATATATAATTTGGGTGACCTTTTTGTATTTTCTGGAGACGTTTCATGTTTTGATGAATGATGCAAAATACTAAATTTTAATTGAAAATAGATTTTCCCATTGAGATACTTTATAGTATTAAATTATATATTTTATAGGTTTTAATTTATAATAGATAAATTCATTTATCATTCAATTCAATTTATGTCATTGGAATCAATTTCACATTGAATTTGGATATAAAAATATTCCAATATTTTCAACATTTTCACTTTAAAAACCTGTTTTCTCATTTCGTCAACATGATTAATTTTAAATTAATTTTATCTAATACTGTATTTTTTTATTTTTAAAAATGGACTCAATATTTTTAATCATGAGAAAAAAATTTATTATTATAGGTACCTTTTATTTCTGGACAATATTAACAATAATAATACTAATTATATTTCCACCGTTAACAGTAAACGGGTAATTTAGGGTATAAATAATATTTTACACATTAGAAAACTACCCTAGAACTTTACCAAATTTCATTGGATTAATTTTCTTCAACCCTAAATACATAAGGATATAAATTAAAAAATTTAATGGATAATTGTCCATTAAAATTACTTGGATATTATTAAAATCAAATAGAGTGAATAAATGTCACACTCTTACATTTAATAAGTATAATGTTTTTAATATGAGGTCAAATAGAAGTTATTCACACCTATATATATTATTCTGAAATAATTTTTTTTATCCAAATCGTGTAATTTTTTTAAAATTTTAGTAAAAAAATAATTATCATAAATAATTATACAAAGATGATGAAATAATTATTCAATTAATGAAACTATCAATTAAATAAGAGTATAAATATTAAAATAAATACAATTTGACATAATTAATTATCTCCGTGAATTTTATTGTTAAATATGATATGTTAGGAAGGTATTAAATTAATTGGTTCGAATTTAGATTGTTTTATTGGTTTTATTAATGTCAATGTTATGAATAGAATCAAAATTTACAGTAATGTTATTTTATGAAAATAATATTTTATTTAATTTAAAAAAAAAAATACTAAAACATGAAAAAGGGGATAAATAATATTATAAAATTTTATAAATTTACAATTTTAGGTTCAATTTACATCTTAAAGGTAATACTCTCATCTTTTTAATATCAGAGAATGTGTTACAATAGTTAAAATTAAAAGTTGTTAACTAAGGGTTAATAAAATATATATGGTTTAAAATTACACCAAAACCTATCTAAAATATATTGGTTGAATATATTAACACCCTATACCACATTATGTTCAAATAAATTTAAATTATGTGGTATTTGGGTTGAGATTTAATTTATTCTGAATTAATATTTTGAAAAATTCTAAAAGTACAACTCCCCTCTATATAAAAAGTGAACATTTTATTATATTTTATTCACACATCAGTACCTATTTGGTTCATACAATCTCTATAAAAATTTCCTCCCAATCCCTTCATCTCAGAATCATTAATTTCACAATAAATTCAACCAAATGATTCCTTTAGTGAAAATAAAATGGAGATACCAAAAGAAGAGGAGGTCAGAAAGAGTATGATGAGAGTCAAGACATATGGTATGGGTTTTCTCATCCCGTTTTTATTTCTTTGATATGTATTCTATATTCACCAGTTATTCTTGTTATTTAATGTATATACTAACTTATTACAACTTTTTTCATTTATTTTTTTTATTTCATATATATTAAATATTTTATCTGATGATACTCTTTTGCGGGGCTCACGATAGAAAAGTTACTGTAGTAGTAAGGGGATATCTGGTCTCACTTTTATTTTTGTGAGATTTATGATATATTCACAACTCATTTATTTTTTGTGATGTTTATAATATAGATAAATTTAATATGTGATATTTAATCTTAAATCCATTATTATTTACATATCCATTTGATGGTCTATATTTCATGGGATTTACGATCCAAAAGTTACCATATTAGTACGGTAATTTTGTCTCAATTTTATTCCTTTGAGACACATATTACATTCTCTAGATATATTCTTTTATGAGGTGTATATATTTCCCTTTGAAATTTTTTGTCATGAATATCATTATTTTTATTATATTTTATTCTACATGTAATGTTAATATCTCTTCATTTTAAAATCTACATTCATACAAAAAAAAATGTTTTCTAAAAATGTTTTAAAAGTGTTTTAAATTATATATGAATAATTTTCATAAAAATTTATTTCACATATGCTTAAAATTATTTTCAACGATAACTTTATAAATTTTCAAGGTTATTTTTAATTATAATGTTTGGCTAATGTTTTATGATTTAAAAATAAATTTTCAAAGTGGAAATGATATTTCCTCAAGAAATGTTTTAAAAAGATATTTCTAAATTATTCTCCATATAAGAGGAATTTTTTTGATATTACCTATGATTTATTGGGGTTATGATTCAAGGATTATATCCTTATTCATTAATTGGTTATTCTATGTTTATGATTAATGATTTATGTTCCTGTGGAATAAATATGTATAGATTTCATTATTTGATGGGTGAGACCTATATATCCCTCCAATGAATTAAGTAATTATAAATATAATAAGATCTAAAAGGGTATCTAGGAGTTCATCTTAATCATGATAAAATAGGGTACATGTTAGGTCATCCTAATCCTTCAGTAAGAGGGAACCTTTAAGGTTATCCAAAGCCCATAAAAGCAGGTAAACTGGAGGTCATACTATGCCCAAAACCAGAAAGTAAACAGGGGGTCTTCCCAAGATATAAGTTGGTATAATGGTGATTATCTCAAGGATATCATACTATGAATATATTGGTAGGTATCATTGAAATAAAAATTTATAAGCTTATTTTTGTGCCACAAATTCCATTTATTATTACTATATTATGATTTCTTTGATTATGCTCTTGATTCCCTTATGATAGATTTCTTATCAAATGAAAATCATTAGGAAATGAATCATGTATATGATATTTGATAAGCAGGGTATGATATTATAATTCTATTTTCAAGTTCTTATACCTCTATATTCATGATTATTCTTATGTATCTACCATGTTTACCCTTACTATGAATATGAGATCACACTTTTCTTATGTTTTCTTTTCCCCAAGATATAATTAAAGTTTTTATGTAGGGGAACTGAAGGGGATGATATTTCTATGAAATATTGAGGATCTATTAATTGAAAAGATATTTCTGTTCCATGTTTCCAAAGGCACTAAACTATTAAATTCATTGAGTGTGTTTCTGTTTATTCCACAAAAATGATGTAATATCAATGTATGAAAATCCTAGGTCATTACAGTTGGTTTTAGTGAACATTTATAGTCAATAATAAGAAAATAGTTTGATAAAAAATTAGTGAGATCCCTATAGATATTTATATGGATATTTCAAGGTATGTATCTAACGATAAGTCTATGTATAGGTTATAATACTAGTGTTTTCATAATAATAATGTATAACCTAGGATTAAACCAAATGTGTCATAGATTAAAGGTTGTTTCATACTTAATACATCTAATAAGTAATTTTTCATACTAACATGGTTTTCCACTATTATAAGTGTTTCACATGATATGTTTTCTATTTTTAGTCAATGGATTGAACCAAAAAGTACCCAGTTAATGTTGAATATGAGGAGAAATATTAATATGGGCAGTAAACTATGATGGTCACTGTAGTAATAGATATTATAATCATGCCTAATAAATTTTTACAGAACATAATTAACAATACATACCTTAACAAACTCTCAAACTCACCCAAGAAGAAAAGGAAAGTGTTTTCTGAGAAATATGGTAATGGATACCCATAGAAGAAAGAATATTCGGTTCTTTTGAGTCAATAATGTAGGGAGAAGCAACCAAATTCATGTCGTAGATAAAGAATAAGATATTTTGAATATGTAAAAGAAGGACAAAACATGTAACTACAAAGGGAAAATGAAGAGTTTATTTAACATAATGGATGAGAATATTATCCTCCCCAAGGTAGTATAAATAGATAAATTCATTAAATGTGGATGGAATGGAAATTATTCAAATAGATGTACCAAGTGGAAAGCTCATCGAGATAATCACTAAAGTTGTACAAGTAATGGTTATTTTACTGATGATGAAGAGGCAATATTTGAAATGTGAAAGGAAAGAGGTATTATATAATATTATAAGGTATCCTTATTAATGTCTTAATGATGATGTGAAATAATCATACAATTTATGTATTTGGATTAAATAATTATGTTTTATGAATTTTGAAACATATAAGGATTGTTTAATTTATGTTTTTTCACTATAGATTATTGAGAATATGTTGAATGGTTCTGATAGGCTAGAAAAGAGATTTATTAGAAAATTAATATTCTTGAGAAACACATGATTAAGGGAAAGATAACCATTATTATGTTCTTGATGTTAAGACACTAATGTTTGGATAAATTAAATTGAACAGTACTGATTTCCTTGGAATTAATTGGTGAAATATTGAAAAATTGGATTATGATATGGTTGATGAAGTTTACAAGATTTTTGGATTAAAGGAAAATAACAAAAAATCATTTTAATAAGGAATAATTCAGGTTTTTAATAACAAATTATGATAATTCATATTTTCACCATGTTTTATGAGACTACATGATGAAGGTATTCACATGTTTTGGTATGTGACAAAGAAAGATACTTTATGATATATGGAGAATTAATGTTAAGATGCTTTTTTGAAATTTAATAACCTTATTACTAATGATTTATATTTTCATCTTTTAGGTTGTTACATATTTAACCATTTATAAAATGGATCATGTTTAACGTTGTATGAGGTTTTCAAGATTAAAGTATTATATCACCATATGAGGATTTATGCATATTAAATAACTTGTGATAAATTTTTTTTCTGATAAATACAAATGGAATAACCCATCACTCTTGCTCAAGATCTCAGGATCTACCAATAATTCAAGAATAAAAAACTCTCCATGATTTCTTGGATGAATATATGAAGTGAAAATTGACCAAGGCACTATAAAGGGTGATATTGTACTGAAATCTTGTAAGTATGTATTTATTTTGAGAATTATTCATCTTTTGAAAAAAGATCTTGAAAAAAATATCATATCCAAGTAACTAAAATTTTGATGAATCATATAGTCCCTTAGATCATTACAAATTTATAGTTTTATGATGATTAAATTTATAATTAAAATATTCTCTACCACTCTCCATCAGAACATGATAGTTAGATTTCTCCTCCATGTCCATGTTTTCAGTTCCCCACAATTTTCTCCTATATGGGAACCTATTAATGAGTTACATTCGGTAACCATTATGTTTCCAACTTTTTTTATTTAAAATATGTTTTAGTATTAATTTTTATTATGTGGTTTTCTAGGTAAAAATATTTTAGTATTAAACCATTGATAAATGAGACCAATTTTAAAGATTAAATTCATTTTAGGGGTGGGGGGTTGGTGGAATGTAACACCATTAGATTTTTATGATATTTATAGTTTTTGAATTAATTTATTTTTTGATGTATTTCATTACATGAAACACTGGATTATCTTCCATTATATGCAACACTGAGTTTATACAAAACATATTTTTATTATTGCAATCATTTAAACATGAAAATTATAACCTAGCCATTATAATTAAGGATATAAAGTGGATTAACAGAATTGGGGGATTATGTTTTCACACATGTATATATAATTCTATGACCAATTAGTAATAAAATAATATTTTGTTTTTATAAAAGGAAATGTTTTTATGAAAAAAATATTAAAATGTGCACAAGTGTGTTATATACCAATAAATAAAAAAACAAATATTTCTAGATTATGTTAATAATATATATAATATTAAATATAATATTCAACCTGCATTATTTGTGTTTTCTTGACATGATATTAGAAGAAATCCAATTTTATGCTTAAAAGAATTATTTTTCTATAAAGTTGGTGTTTCCACCTTTTTATAGGAAACTTTTTAAAAATATTGATTTTGAAACTTCTATAGATTATATATGAAATAATAAACTTATTCCTTGAAATAGTTGTACGAAAATATAATTTGGGTGAACTTTTTGTATTTTTCCAAGAAGTTTTATGTTTTGATGAATATTGAAAAATACGAATTTTTAATTGAAACTGCTTTTTCATCTAAATAATTTATAGTGCTAAATTATATTTTAAATTTTTTTAAAGTATAACTATATGTAATTTTGATTATTTAATCCAATTTAGGTCATTGGTATCAATTTCACATTGCATTTGGATACAAAAACATTCCAATTGTTTCAATATTTTCACCCTACATTTTTTTTCATTCCTTCAACAAGATTAATTTTAAATTAATTTTATCCAATTATGTGTTTCAAATATGGAAAAATGGATTCCATATTTGGAATCAAAAGTACCAAATTTTGTAAGAAGTTGTCTTTTATTTATGGAAAATATAAATAGTAACTTTATAATTTTTATTATCATTATTAAGATTAAACCTTGTAATTATGGGTTAAAAAATTATAAATTCTCGAAAACTACCCTAAATGTTGGCCAAATGTTATTAAATGAAGTAAATTCTACACTTAAAACATATGCATCAAAATATAATAATTTAATTGACATTTCTCCCTGAAAATGACTTGGATATTATTAAAATCAGTGAGACTGAAAAAATGTCACTCTTTATTTTAATAAGTATAATATATTTAATATTAGAGTAATTAAAATATATGCTCAAATTTATATGTTATTATTAAGTCTAAAACATTTATATACATAATTGTATTTTATTTTTAATTTTTAGTAAAGAAATAATTTTCATAATAATTATAAAATGATGATGGAGTAATTATTGAATTAATGAAACAATCAATTAAATAATATTTGAAATATTAAAATAAACAGAATTTTATTTAATTAATGTGATAAAAAAATTATATAGGTTAATATGAAATTCTATGGGTGTATTAAAATATTTTTTTGGAATTTATATTTCTTTATTGATTTTATTAATGTTATTGTTATGTATAGTATCAACATTCTCTGTAATGATACTTTATGAAAATTATATTTTATTAAATTATTTTAATATAATAAATATGCTAAATAAAGACCAATGGGATAAATTATGTTTCTAAAATATCATTAATTTACCATTTATGGTACAATATCCACCTTAAATTAAACCTCTCAAGCTTTTAATTTCGAAAAACGTGTTACCATAATTAAAATTAAAATAGGTTAACTAGGGGTTAATAAAAAAGATAATGTTTAAAATTAAACCAAAACATGTATAAAATCTACTGGTTGATGATATTATATCCATATCCCACATCATCTTTAAATAACATAAATTTTTTAGTTATTTTTATAGATTTTTATTTTATTATAAATTATTATTCAGGGAAATTCAAAATGTTCCCCTCCCCTCTGGTAAATGGGAACCTCTTCTTATCTTTCATTCACACTTTATAACCTATTTGGTTTATCCAAACCCTATCCAAATATCATACCAATATCCCTCAATTCAACATAGAATCATTAATTTTTTCCTAAAGACAACCAACTGATACCTTTTGTGAAAATAAAAAAGAGATACCCACAGAAGAGGAGGTTTGAACGAGTACGACGAGAGTGAAGACATAAGGTAAGGGTTTTCTAATATCACTTTTATTTATGTAATATATATGATATATTCATAAATTATTATTTATTTTTGGTGTATTTACTGACTTATGTCATGTTATGTCATGAATTCCAGTTATTTCCTGATATTTAATGTTTTAATTGATGTTAGTCTTTGACATGGCTCACGATACAAAAGTTACTATAGTAGTAAGGGGGTTTATGGTATTAATTTTATTTCTAGGATATTTATTCTATATTAATCACTCATTTATTTTGTGTGGTTTATATGATTACCATGAATTTAATCTATGAACCTTATCATTAAACATATTTTTATTTACATATCTATTTGATGATCTCTATTACATGGGGTTTACCATTCAAAAGTTACCAAACCGGTAATTTAATTATGTCTTAATTCTTCTTCATTGAGAAATATGTTATGTCATGTAGATAACTTCTTTTAAGAGGTGTATATAATGATGTTGATCATGTTTTATCTTGAATATAATTCTTTTCCTGATATTTTATGCTTCATGTAATGTTATTCTCTATTAGGTCTGAAATCTGTGTTCCTACAAAAAAAATGTTTTCTAAATTTTTATAGTGTTTTAAATGATATTTTATGAATTGTAAAGAAATTGGATTTAAATTATGTAAAAAAGGATTTAAAATACGTGTAAAATGGATTTAAAATATTCAATTATATTATATCAATGTTATTTTTAGTGAAAAGTTTTTCTAAAATTTAGATAGATTTAAAAAAGTGTTTTTCAAAGATGAAAAGATATTTTCATCATTAATGGTTTTAAAAAGATCTTCTAAAATTATTTTCCATATAATATGAATTAATTTTTTGTTACTTATGATTTGTTTGGGTTATTATTCTAGGATTATATCTTTATTAATTATATCATTAGTTTATGTTTATGATTAATGATTTATATTCATGTGGACCACATATGTATTGTTTTCTTTATTTTGATAGGTGGGACCCATTTCTCCATAAAATTTATAGGTTAATTATAAAGAGCTCAAAGGGTACATTGGAGTTCATCATAATCCCAAAAAGAGATGGTATACATGAGTTTATCTTAATCTCTTAACAAAAGGTTATACGGGGGGTTATCCTAAGCTTGTAACAAGATGATAAATGGGAGGTCATCCTAAACCTGAAACTAGAAGGTTCACCAGAGGTCATCCCATGCTTGAAATTGGTACACAAGTTATTATCTATATACTAACATAATATGAATGTCTTTTTAGGTATCATTACCATAATACATTTTAAGATTATGTGTATTCCATAAATTCCATGTCATGTTACTATGTTATTCTTTCATGTATTTTTTTATTCTCATATGATTAACATATTTTGAATTGAAAATATTTATGACAAGACTCATGTATATTATCATTGATATACATAGTACGATCTTCTAATGCTATGATAGTGTTATCATATGCCCATATTCATGATTATTCTTATATATCTCCCTTATTTACCCTAAATGAGAATCTAAGCTCACTCTATTCTTGTGTTTTATTTTCCACATGTAATAATGAAAGGATTTTATTAGGGGTAATAATGTATAAGATAATTGTGGGAAACATTTAAGATCTAATACCATAATATAGGACTATCTTCCATGTTTCCAAATGCACTATAATAAGTCATTATTTCAGTATATGTTTGTGTATTCCACAAAAATGATGTAATATCCATGTATACAAATCCTGGGTTGTTATAGTTGGCATTAAAGAAAAGGTTTAGTCATCATTTGGAAAATAGGATGATAAAACTTTTTTGAGTTCCATAGAGATACTTTAAATTATATTCCTTGTGATATCTCTGATGATTTTTATTAGAATAGGTTATAATCCTAGATTCTGTATAATTATCATGAGTAAACTATGATTAAACCTATGGTGTCATATATTAATGAAGGTGTCATAATTTAGACATCTTATAAGTTATTTTTTATAGTTATGATGTTTTTTAGTATGATAAGTTTTTCTCATGATATGATATCTTGTTTTAGTCAATGGATAGAACCAGAAGGAACCAGGTTAACATTGAATATGGAAAACAATTTTCTGACGAGTAGTCAAATGGGATGATCCCTGGAGTAAGGGATGTTGTTATCATGAAAAATAAATTTTCAGGGAACATGATTAATAATGTGTACCATAACCAACTCTCAATCACAACTAAGAGGATAAGGAAATAGTTTTCTTAGAATTCTATTTATGGATGCTCTTAAGGAAAGATGATTTATTTTACTTTATGTCTAGAATGTGGGAAGAAACACACAAATGGATGTCATAGGGGAATAAGAAAATTGTTTAATTATGGAAATGAACAGAAAAAAGTATCTCACTACAAATGGAAAATGAATACTTTAGTTAATGAAATGGATGTGAATATTGGCCCCCAAAGGGTACTATAAATTTATGGATGATTTAAATATGGAAAGAATGGGAATTATGAAAATCAAAGTCCTAAGTGGAAAGATCAGAAAGATAATCAACATAGTAGTAAACGTAGTGGTTATATTGATGATGATGATGAGACAATTAGTTAAATGTGAAAGGAAATAGGTATTAAGTAATAAAATGAGGTAACATTGTTAATGGAATAAGGATGAAGTGACATTTTCAAAATATTTATGTATTTTGATTTATGAATTATGTTATATGATTTGTGAAATATATAAGGATTTTTTTGTTTATGTTTTTTCACCAATGATTTTTAATAATATATTGACTGGTTCTTATAGACTAGAAAAGTGATTTAATAGAATTGTGAGATTCATGGAAATCACACGATTTAGGGAAAGAAAACCCTTAATATGTTCCAAATGTTAAGATAATGATGTTTTGATAAATTAAATTGAATGGTACAGATTACCTTGGAAATTATTAACATCTTATTTAAAAAGTAGATTATGCTATTTTTGATGAACAGTTCAACATTTTGTGATTTAAAGAATATATCCAATAATCATTTGAATAAGGAAGAATGCATGTTTTCAATAAGTATTTATATAAATTCGAGTTGTTACCATGTATTAAGAGAGTGCATGATTAAATTATTTACATTTTTTGGATGTGACAAACCAGAACTACTTTATAATATATGGGGGATAAATATTATGCTGATTTTGAGAAATTTAGTGACCTTATTACTAAATTTTGGGACTTTCATCTTTAAATAGGGTCACAAATTTAACTATTTATTATATGGTTGATGTTAAACATAAAATGTGACTTTAGAGATTAAATTATTATATTTCCATATAATTATTTATGCATATTATATAACTTTTCAAATAATTTTTTTATTATAAAGATAGATGGAAAAACCCATCATTTAATTTATGGATCTCAGGATCTATTAATACATTAGGAATGAAAAATTATCCTTCATTTATTGGAATAAGAGATGAAGTGGAAATTTATCAAGATGCAACAAAGGGTAATATTATGCTAAAATCAAGTATTTATTTATTTTTTGTGAAAATTATTCAACATTAGGAAAAATAACTTTATAAAAAATCTTTTTATAGTAACTTCATTTTTTATGAATCAAATGTCCCCTTATATCATTACATATTTATCATCCTATGATGATTAAATTTATAATGACCGTGTTCTCTATCACTCTCTAGTAGAAAACGATAGTTAGATTATCTTCCATGTCCATGTTTTAACTTTCCACCAATATTCTACTACTACAGAACCTAGTTATGAGTTACATTGGGTAACCATTATGATTCAAAATTTTTCTATTTAAACTGAAGTTTTAGTATTAATTTTTATAGTGTGGGTTTCTATGAAGGAATCATTCAAGTATTAAAAAATTGACAACTCAGAAGAATTTTGAGGGAAAAAATCATTTTAAGGGGGGTATAATGTAACAACCTAATATCTTAATATGATAATTTTTTAAATTAATTTATTTCTTTTATATCATTCTTTACATGCAATACCGACTTAGCTTGCATTACATGCAACATTGAGTTTATATGAAAAATATTTTAATTATTGTAATTATTTAAACAATAACATTTTAACCAGAACATTAGAATGAAGTGTATGAATAACATTAAATAGATTATGAAATTATGATTTACTCATTTATATATAATTATTTTAATAATTAATAATAACTGAATATAATTTTTTTTAAATAAAATGGAATGTTTTTGCAAGACTATCTAAATGTGCACAATTGTGTTATATTACAATAAATAAACAAATAACTCTTGAGGAATTATATTAGTGATATATATAATATTAAATCTAATTTTTAACATTAATATTCTTTTATTTATTAACATGATATATGAATAAATACAATTTTATTAATTAAAGAAGTAATTTCCTAAAAAGGCATTTTCCCCTCTTTTTGAGGGATAACTTATTAAAAATAAATATTTAACACTTTTATAAATTCTATATGAAAAAAATAATCTACTTATTTTAAATTTGGATATCAAAATATAATCTAGGTGATCTTTAGGTATTTTTTAAAGAAGTTTCATGTTTTGATGAATAGTGAAAAAATACTGAATTTTAATTGAGAATAGATTTTTCATAAAAATAATTTATAGTATTAAATCAAAAATTTTTATTGGTTTTAAAGTATAAATATATCCAATTTTTATTATTTTTTCCAATTTAGTTCATTTTAATCAATTTCACATTGGATTTTGATATAAAACAATTCCAATCTTTTGAACACTTCCACATTAAAAATTTGTTTTCTCTTTCCATCAATGGGATTAATTTTAATTTCAGTTTAGCATATTATGTTTATTGAATTTTGAAAATGGATTCATATTTGGAATCATATGTCCAAAATTGATTAAATAGTACCCATTTATTCTTAAAAAATATGAATAATTACTTGAGTAAATTTTATTACCACAGTTAAGGGTAAACCAATTAATTATATCTAAAAATAATATTATAAATATAATAATACCACACTAAAACATTCCATAATCTTATTAGATGAAGTTAATTCTACTCTTAACACACAATGATGGAAATTTAATAATCTAATGGACACTATTCCCTGCAAATGAATTGGATGTTATTAAAAACGAAGAGGCTGGAAAAATTTTACACACATTCATTTAATAAGTAAAATATATATAATATGGGGTTAAAAATAATATTTTATTGACTATATTAATTATTAAGAAAGAAAAAATGATAATCCACATCATGGTAGTTTATTTTTAAATTTTAGTGAAGAAATACATTTCATAAATAGCTACAAAATGAAGAAGAAGTAATTATTCAATTAATGAAATAATAAATTAAATGATATCGTAAATATTAAAATAAATATATTTTGAATTAATTTTGGAACTCCATAAATTTGATAAGTGAATATGACATTTTAGGGGTGTATTAAATGTTTTTTCTAATTTATATTTTTGCATTTATTTTCTTAAATTCAATTTTATGAGTAGAGTAAAAATTGACCACAATGACGTTTTGTGAAAATAAAAATTCAATAAATTATTTAAAAATAATAGAAATACTATATAATGAAAAAGGGGATAAATTACATTCTAAAATATCATCAAATGACCATTTATGGAAACATTTATTCCATAAAAGTAAAACTCTAATCCTTTTAATATCCAAAAATTTACTACCATAGTTATAATTAAAATAGGTTAACTAAGGGTTAATCAAAATGATAAGGTTTAAAATTACATCAAAACATATCTAAAATCAATTATATTATAATATTATCACCCTATTGCACATTATCTTAAAATAACATGATATTTAGAGGTATTTATACTAATATTTAAGTTATTATAAAATATTATTTTGGGAAATTCCAAAAGAGCTGCACCCCTCTCTTATAAAAGCACACAACTTATTATCTTTTAATCTCACTTCAGAACATATTTTTTCAGATAAAATCAATACGAATATCCTCAAAAAATTTCTATGTTCTCCCATGAACAAATAATTTTGGTATAAATTCATCCTGAAGAGTCATTTAGTGAAAATCGAAAGGGGGTAGCCACAAAAGATGAGGTTTAAAGGAGTATAATGTGAGTTGAGAAATATGGTAAGAGTTTTATCATATTACTTTTATTTCTTTGACATATTTGATATATTCAAAATTTGTTTTTTTTGTGACGTATATAATAACATCTGTCATTTTATATAACTAATTTCATTTATTTCATGATATTCAATGTTTTAGTTTCTGTTATACTTCCTCAGGGGACATTATATAGAAGTTACAGTAGTAGTAAGGTCCCTTTTTGTCTCACTTTGATATATTTTATAATTACACCCTATTAACCAATTTTTTTTATTATGTGGTGTATTTAATTCAAAGGAATGTAATATAAGATCCTTTTACTTAAACTTATTTGTATTTACATACCCATTTGATGATCTCAATTTCATGGGGATTATGGTTCAAAAGTTACCAAATCGGTAGGGTAATTTTGTCTCAATTTTCATTCTTTGAGGAACATGTTATGTTATGTAGTTATATCTTTTATGAGGTGCGTATAATGAATATTGAAATTTTATATCATGAATCATTTTCATTTCTTGTTATTGTAAGCAATACCTAATGTTATTCTCTCTTTGGTCAGAAATGTATGTTCATACAAAATAATGTTTTGTAAAAATGTTTGAAAAGTGTTTTAAATGATATTTTAATAATTTTCAAGAAAATGAATTTCAGAAATGTTTAAAATTATTTTCATGTATTCCTTTATAATTTTTCATGTTTATTTTAAATAATGATGTTTTCTAAATGTTTCATGATTTAAGAAACATTTTTCAAAGAGAAAAGGATATTTTCCTCAGGAAATGTTTTAAAAAGATCTTCAAAAAATTATTTTCTACAAAACATGACTTTTGTTAATGTCTATTATGATTTGTTGGGATTATGATTCAAGGATTATATCCTTATTCATTATATGGTTAGTTTATGTTTATTATTAATTATTTGTTTTCTTGTGTCACACATATGTATGGTTTTCATTATTTGACTGGTGGGACCCATATCTACCTCTAAAGAATTAGGTAAGAATAAATATTATAAGAGATAAAAGGGTACATGAGTGGTTATCATAATAACAGAACAATATGGTACATGGGAGTTCATTTGATGCTCACAACAAGGGAGTACAAGGGAGGTCTTCTGAATCCCACAATAGGAGGGTAAATGAGAGTTCCTTCTAGACCTAAAACTATAAGGTTGATGTGAATCCTTAAATAGCCCAATGTAGGTGCACTAGTGATTATCCCAATCCTAACATAATATGAATGTCATGGTAGGTAAAATTTAATGATGATACTCTAAGATTATGTGCGTGACACAAATTCTATGTCTTATTTCTATCATTTGATATCATGGATTATGTTCTTGATTCCATTATGATTCATGTCTAATGAACTACTAATATTTATTAAATGACTCATGTATATGATCATTTATATGTGTGAAAAAATCTTATAATACCATGATCAAGTTCTCAGACCATTATATTTACTTTTATGCTTGTGTATCTCCTTTGATTACCCTTACTAAGCACCAGAGCTCACCATTTTCTTATGTTTTCTTTTCCCCAAGTTATAAGTAAAGATAATGAGCTTGTGGTTTCATTACATGAAAAATAATAACATCTTCTAGATGAAAATACTCCGATATTTATAGATTCTGTATTGATTTCCATTGCACTAGTCAATTCTCCAGCTTAGGTTTTAAGGGATTCATCTAGGGTATCACTACTATTCCGGAGATCCTAATTGAGGCTCCTACATCATCTAATGATGGATAAATATTACAGAAAGTGGGGATTGATGTTCCTGCTTCGTACAATATAGTTTCTATAATGCAGGAAGTGAGGATTGAGGCTGATGTTTCAACAATTGATACTGTTGAAGTAAAATTTTCTCAAACCAAGGCTCCTGATTCATCCAATATAGGCTCTATGTTACATGAAGTGGGGATTGATGTTCCTACTTCACCCAAGTCAGTTTCATTAATATAGGAAGTGATTATCTAGTATCAAGTTTCAACTGTTGATACTATTGAAATACAAACGCTGAGACCGTAGCTCCTGATTCATCCAGTAGTGATGCTGATTTACAGAATATGGGGTCTCCTGTTTCATCCAGTGGTCTAGTTGAAATTATTGATGTCAGTCACTTGAATCCAATTGGAAAAGGAAACACAAGAACTTTAGATATTATCGATCTCTTACAAGCGGTTTTGAGTACTAAGAGAAAGGTTGGAAGGCCTCCTTTATCAGGAAAGAAGAAAAATTTAGGGGTCAAAAAGGGGGACTTCCTCCTGGCCTAAGATTTAAATGAAGCTCCTATTCTGGAATTACATGGGACTAGAAAATCATGAAACTATGAGGTCTCTTAGGATCTTCATTGAAAAACATATGCCTCTTCTTATTATTCTATCTGAGCCTAAAAGGGTGATTTCTCCTAGTATTTGAAATTTGAAAAAGATAGGATTTCATCTTGTGGATTTTAACAGTGGTCAATCAGATGTTAAGAGATTATGTGTTATGGCTCATTGTTCCGTAACTAATATTTATCTTCCTGCTAATAGAGAACAACATGTCACTTGTTCTTTCAATTATCTTAGTCTTCAACATTTTTTCTCTTTTATTTATGCCCATAATCGATATCAAGATAGAAGGAATTTATGGATAGACATTGGATCACTTGAAACTATCATCTCTAGACCGCAGACCATTCTTGGAGACTTCAATGATATCATTTTCTCTGATGAGAAAATTAGATCCATTAATAACATCATCTCTTCAAGAGACATCAAATATTGCGTTGATAATAATTGGTTGATTGTAGTTAACATTGTCGGGGTTAAGTAAAATTGGTAGAAGAATGTTTTGGATAGAGTTGTTGCAAGAGAAATTTATAGGGATTTTGTTAATGAAGGTTATCTTGATTTATGGGGATCCATTCCCTGTATGAATATCCCTAGAATTAATTCTCATCATCATACCATTTTGGTTGATCTTGTAGGAATGTATCCCCATACACCGCTACCTTTTATATTTAATAAAGATTGGGTCAATCATCATTAATGAAAGATAGTTTTTGAACAGAGCCAGAATTCTTGGAATGGTAGAGATTATTACTTGGCTTTTGTTATCGCGTTCAAAATTCTCAAAAGAGATTTGATTTTATAGAGTAAAGTTCATTTCAGTTTTCTTAACTCTGAAAATTTTTCTCTAGAGGAACCTCTTCAACAAATGCAAGTGGAGAACTATTCTAATGATTTCACTTTTTATGTCCTAGGGGAGACTCATCTTGCTTCAAAGCTTAATAACATGTAGAATTTCAAATATTCTTTCCGATGAGGATTTTTTTTGGGTAAATTGATTAAGAGATGGTTATAGAAATTCTAATTTCATTAACTCCTTGTAGAGAATTAGGAAGGTTTTGAGGACTCTCTGTTTAATCAGAAATGGGAATATTTTTTGACAACAGGAAAGATCTTTCTGAGCATTTTGTTACTTACTTTAAGGATCTCTTAAATAGTCAAGTCTCTCATGCTGATCCTATGGTAAATATTATTCCTAATCTCGTAAACCAAGAGGATAATTCAATGCTTACATCTACTCCCCTGTACTTTGAAATCAAGGAAGAGGTCTTTAGTCTATAACCTGATAGCTCTCCTAGTCCTGATCATTTCAGCTAGTTTTTTCATCCAAATTACTATGATATTATTCATGTTGATGTTTTTAGGTTGGTTTCTCAGTTTTTTAATGGGGTATCACTTACTCCAGGTATGAATGATCAGTTCCTTGATCTCAGTATAGAGATGGAAATTTCAATGAGATTCACATATTCAGGATATTTTCCATGGATAACCTAATATTTAAATTTATTTTCAAAATCTTGGCCATGATGTTATCTTCTATTGCTAGTATGATTGTTTATACTAATTAGTTTGGCTTCATAAAAGGGAGGTCTATTTAGGATTGACTCATTACTACTTCAGAGGGTGTCGATCTTCTTAAGAAATCAACACGGGGTTGTAATATTTCTATCAAACCCGATGTAAGGAAATCATTTGATATTATAAACTGGAATTTCATTTTTATGGTTCTTCATTCATTTGGTTCTAATGATGTTTTCATTAATTGGGTCAAAATCCTTTTAGAGTCAGATCACATCTATATTCTTATTAATGGTATTTCGGAGGGATTTTTTTCTAGTTCTAGATGGGTTGTGAAAGGGGACCCTCATTCTGCTATAATTTTTTCTATTATGGGGGATTATCTTAGTAGATGACATTCTATTATGGCTGGAAATGGAAAACTAAATTCTATCTGTGCTGGTAGAGGTTTGGTCGCTCCTACTCATTTATTGTATGATGATGATAACATTCTCTTAACTCAATGGATTATGAGAAATATTAAGAACATTAAACATTCCCTTTTACATTATGAAAATGTTTCAAGACAAGAAATCAATTAGTATAATTTTTTTGTTAACTTTTGTAGGAATTTCTCCACCTTTATTAAGATGGACATTGTTAGAGAATTGACTATTCATGAGGGATCGCTTCCCTTTACATATTTGGGTAATCCAATGTTTCAGGTGAGGACAACAACAAGTTATTTTTATAATATTCTTAGTACAATCTGAAGGCATCTTACAACATGGAAGGTCAAATCTCTCTCCTTGGCGGTTCATGTATGCTTGTTCTAGGTTGTGATTATTTATAGGTTTGTTTACCCATCATTGTCTATAAGTGGCCGGTCTATCTCATAAAGAGCATAAATGTTTCTATGAAAAATTTCATTTGGAGTGGTAACATTATAGAGATGAAATTATCCATGATTTCATGGAATAATTGTTGTAAAACATGTGATGTAGGGGGTCTTAGTATCAAAAACCTTGTTCTTTTAAATGATTCCTTGGGGGAATCATTTATTTGGAGGCTATTAAAAATTATTTGTGAGTATTTTGACTTCCTCTGAAATAAATTCAAGGATAGACTCAGAAAGGGTTCTTTCAATCACATGGATTCATCTGTTTGGATGGCTTTTAAATACATTTTCTATTCTATTGATGCTCATGCCAGGTGGCTTTTTTCAAAGAATTCTTATTTATACTTTTTAAAGTAAAACTAGACTGCTTGTCTCATTATAGAGGATCTGACGAGTGATAATATTAATGTGGTCTTGGATTCCATGATTAAGTAACAACTAGATAATATAGGGCATCTCCCAAATCATATTTTCAATACTATTCAAGACTACTATATTTCTAATATAGTGGATTTCTGGGTTTGGAAACCCAATATCAATGGTTTTTATCTTCTCAAATTTTTTATAGGAATTCCTTATCATGAAACAAAAATCTTAAGTGGATTAGTTTGTTGCACATGAACTTTATAAGGCATTCTCATTCTGTTTTTGTCCTGGAGCTTCTTAATATCATTTGGTCTACTCAAAATAAGGTAATTCATGATACCTTCTCTTTTTCCATCAGTGGTTCCATTTCCTCTATACTTGCTATTGTGTGTGAGGCAAGAACACCAAAGAAGAATTATTGCTTCAAATTAGTGCGTGACTTGTTCATTTTGAACTGGATTGGTGTGAATGGGAGCTTTCGTCCTTCACATGAAATCATTGAAGTATTATAGAAGGAACCATTTTTCAGATGGATGAAAGTCAATTATGATTGAGAATATAGAGGTAATCTAGGGTCTTATGGATATAGTTTTGTTTTCAGGAATCATAAAGGAGGCGTAATTGGATGTTTTCATGATTCTTGTGGTCTTTCTTCTTATCTTTACACTTAAATGCTTGGTATCATTATTTCAATGTAGCAAGCCAAAGATCGAGGATGGAATAATTTATGGTTTGAGATTGATTCTACCATGGTCATCTCTTCCATCAAGAGAAGTCTCTCTCATTCGGTTTGGAAGCTCAGTAATCGTTTGTGAAAATAGTTGGATACTATAATCTCCCTGAATCATTTCATCACTCATATTTAAAGGGAATCCACTTCAGTTTATAATGGTCTTGAAAATAAGGGCATCAATGGAGTTGAATTTTCTTGGTTTGATCAGGCTCTTGATGATCTTAATCCTTTTTATAAAAAGGATCGTGAGAAATATCATATTTTTATACTTATTTAAGATATTTGTTTTGCAAGTATTAAGGCAAGGTGTCTCTTTCATGAAGGCATTTTCTAGTTTGTTTTTTACAACTATGTTGCACCTGTCATATTCTTCTACTTCTGCTTCAATGATGTGTCTGAAACTATACTGAAGGCATGGATATCATTTTGTATATGAAGGAATGGGTTTTCCTAGGCTCTACCTTTTAGCACCTAGACATTCATGGGGATGGTTCTGCATATTGAAATTTTTTCCTAATATGTTGGGTCTAGATCAAGGTCATGACTTGATGTCTGGCATGGGTGGTGCGCTGGCCATTTCCTATACACACATGGAACTGTATAGATTTGTTTTTACTTGAAGGAATTGCTTCTCCTAGACTCGTGTGGGGCTACACTAGTTGTTTTTTATTAATGTGTTCCTATATTGTTTTATTTTTATTAATATATTTTCGGTCTGGGTTCACCGGGTCATGTATTTCTCTAAAAAATACCTTGCTGTAGTGATCATCCCATGTGACTACTCATCAATTTTTTTATCATATTCAACATTAAATCTGTTCTTTCTGGTTCCCTCCATTAATTAAAACCATAAATAATATCACGGGAAACATTTATCACATAATAAAAACACATAAATTTGAAAAATCACTTATAAGATGTCTAAATTATGACACCATGTTTAATTTATGACACCTTATATTTAATCCTAGGTTATTCATGTTAATTACAAAACTATAGGATTTTAATCTAAACGAAGAATTATTCTTATAGACATCCCTAAACAAATCCTTAGAAATATCTATAGTGATATCACTAATGATTTAGGATATCACTAAATATTTCTCATCCTGGTTTCGAAAGGATGAATAAACCATTACATTGATACCAACTATAAGAGAAAATATATCTTCATACATGAATATGAGTTACTTTGGGTAACCATTATGTTTCTAAATATCTCTTTGTAAAATAAAGTTATAGTATTAATTTTTTGATGTGGGTTTCCATGAAAGAAACTTTAAATTATTAAATCATTGATAACCCAGATGAGTTTTAAGGGAAAAATTCATTTTAAGGCATGTAGAATGAAACACCCAGATTATTTTATGAGATATATAATATTTAAAAAAATTATTTCTTTAATGTCTTTCATTACAAGAAAGACAGACTTATCTTGCATTACACACAACACTGAGTTCATACAAAACATATTTTTATTATTGTAAGCATTTAAACAGAAAAATTATAACCTATCCATTAGAATGATGTGTATCCACATGATTAATTGAATTATGTAATTATGTTTTACAATTTTATGAATAATTATTTGACCAACTAATAGAAAATTAATATAAAACGTTTTTAATAATAAAAGGATATGTTTTTCTGAAAAACTATTTAAATATACAAAGTGTGTTATATACCAATAATTAAAATAATAAATCTAATTTAATTATATAAATGATATATATTTTTATATATATAATATTCAATCTAATTCTTAAAATTCATCTTACATGTTTTCTGTACATGATATAAAACCAAATCCAATTTTACGTATAAGAGAAGTATTTTTCTAAGAAGACATTTTTCCACCTTTCGAGGGAACACTTGTTAAAAATATAGTTTTTAAAAATTTTATAGATTATATTTGAAAAAATAATCTTCTTCTTTGATATAGGGATAACAAAATATGCTTTGGGTTTACTTTTCGTATTTTTTAGAGAAGTTTCATGTTTGGATGAACAGTAAAAAAATACTGAATTTTAATTGAAAACTGATTTTTTTCATAAAAAGGATTAACAGTGTTAAATGATATTTTTATTGGTTTGAAAAGATAGCTAGGTCAAATTTTAAAAATTTATTACAATGTAGACCATTGGATTCAATTTCAAATATAATTTTTATATAAAAACATTCCAATCTTATGAACATTTTCACATAAAAAACATGTTTTCTCATTCCATCGATGGGATTAATTTTAAATTAATAATAGAAAATAATATGTTTTGAATTTTTAAAAATGGATTCTAGATTTGGAATCCTAAGAAAAAAATTTATAAAATAGTACCATTTTATTTCTAGACAATATGAATTATAACTTTTGTTATTTTTATTACCAGGTTTAATGGTGAATTGAGTGATTAAGGGTATAAATATTATTAAATATATTATAAAACTATCCTAAAACATTACAAAATGTTATTTTATGATATTTATCACACACTTAAAACATAAGGATCTAAATTGAATAACTGAAAGGACACATGTCCATGAAAATGACTTCGATATTATTAGAATCAAAGAGACTGAAAATATATCACTCTTACTTTTAATAAGTAGAATATTTTTAATATGGTATTCAATAGAATAAATCCTACTACATATATATTATTATGAAATCTCAAATTTTTATCTACATCATGGAATTTTACTTGTAAATTTTAGTTAATAAATATGTTTCATAAATGAGTATACAATGATTATGAAGTAATTATTCAATTAATGAAACAATCAACTATGTGATATTATAAATACTTAATGCAATATGACTTAATTAAGGATATAAAAAACATTTAGGTTAATATGAAATGTTTGGGGTGTATTAAATAATTTTTTTGATATTATCTTTCATTGTTGATTTTCCTAAAGTAAATGTTATGAGTACACTTAAAATTGACAGTAATATTATTTTATGATATTAATATTTTATTAAATTATTTAAAAACAATAAATATCCTAAATAATGATAATGGGAATAAATCATGTTATAAAATATCATAAATCGACTATTTATTGGATAAATTATGCCTTAAATGTAAACCTCTGAACATTTTTATATCAAAAACATTTATTTCCATAGTTAAATTAAAATAGGTCAAATAAGTATTAATAAAAATGATAATGTATAAAAGTACACCAAAATGATAATAAAATATATGTTTTGATGATATTATCACACTATACAATATTATCGATGAAAAAATTTATTTTTTTAGGAATTTTCTATAAGGACCCAACCATAAACTTTACATTATCTAGTGTTTTCAACTAGAATTCACAATCAAGAATCTTTTTAGTTTATATCACTAGATAATTAGGACAGAAACTTAATAATTAATCTCATACATTACAAGGGTACAATTATACTCATTGTCCAATTTTTCTGACCAAGGAAACCCTTTTAAAATAAAACATTGTTTCTTTTCAAGACACATCTTCAATTATTTTATCATGACATATTCTTTTCCCATATAAATTGTAAGAACTGTGAAATTGAAAAAAACATGGTATGTGCATTAAAAGATTAGTACAGTATATAAAAATATTGAAACCATTATTCCCTGGATAAACATCATAACCCATGAAAACATTATCTTAAACTAATACTTTTCACTCTTAATAAGTAGATCATACGTTCATTTGAAAATAATCTCATCCAAGTAATTTTTTTAATCAAAAGCTTACCATAAAACCCATTACAAACATATAAAATACATAAAGGTACCATGGGATGTAATTCAACATATCACTCTTATAAATGGAATAACATTGCAGTTGACATCTATTTATGTAACTCTTACATGTGGACTAGCTATACAACCAACTTTTATATCCAATTCATTAGAGGTTAAAACTTGGCCACCATTCATTGGTTTATCATGAAACCCTCCATTTATGGTTTATCAAATGACCACCCATCAAATTCCCAAGTACCATTATATATTCATAACATGTAAATGATTTAAATTTTCATCATTTCACTCATAAAATTTCATTTTCAATCATAAGAAAAAATGTCAAGGTATTGAAATAATAAAATTATTTCAAAAAAAAAATCAATAAAAATTTACCTATAAAATAATAAGAAGATATTTTTTTTATTTAAAAAATATCAAGTCTTGTATAGGAAGCCAAATGTCAAATAATGGGAATAGAGGCAAAGAATTCATTATCGCTGTATAGGTTAAAAACATTTCTTTTGTCATTTGTAATGAATGTAAAACTTTCTATATAGAAGGAATAAAAATATTCCCTTTTGAAAAACATTGAATGAAATTAAAAATATACAAAAAAAAATTCTTTATAAAAATTTTATATTCATATAATTAAATATTTAAAATAATATCTTGAATTTTGACTTGGAGAAAGGATTAATTCTTTAGACACTCAAATCATCCCATACCACTTTGTAAATTTAATTTATAAATAAAATGAAAGTATAATATTTTTAAAAACATCACATAACATGATAATAAATTATTTAATTATATGATAAGTCAAAGTGGATATATTTACACTTCATAAAATAAGGTGGGTGTATAACATCAAACTATGCCTCAATTAAAGAAGATTGATATTAAGTCCCTTACCTCAAGTCTGAATCATAAAGTTAGTTCTATATATTCTTAAATATTAAACTTAAGATAAATATTTACTTGATTGAGAAAAATTTTCATGTTTATTGTTCCTTTTATGTCACTTATCATTATATTATGTTAATTACTTAATTATTTAAGTTCACTTAGAATGTTTTGATGATATTTGATACATGAGTCCAAAATGACTTGATATGATGTCTATAGAAAAAATTGGTCCCTAGTAAATATTATATAAAATAATATTCATGAAATAATTATAAATTTTAAAATATAATTTTACTTAGAAATTGAACAATTTATGTATGGATATGAAAAAAGATCAATGTTATGATCGTGGAGATGGTAGGCCGTACGTACAGGAGAGTAACATTCCCATTTTTCATTGATCCTTATGGAAATAAGACAATACTTATTTTATATTTTAATAATGATCATAATATAACAAATATAATATTAATTATTTAAATATACTTATATATATCATACTTGAATAGTGTTTAAGAAAAATAAATCTCATTGCTTCGTGAAGGTGATAGTTCGGACATATGAACAAACAATGTTATCATTTTTTGTGGATGGATGGTAAAAAATTAAGTGATACATTATTTAATTTTAAGGATAAATATTTCATTAATATCATATATAAAAATTAATTACATCATTATAACAAGTATAGAGAGATGGTAATGGAAAAAAACTATATCGGTTTGTGGACGTGATAGTTCACACATACGCACAAACGCATAATTATTTTCCCATATAAAGTAAGTGGAGATGGATTTAGGTGATTAAATTAACCTCATAAAATTTTATTATATTTAGGATAAATTATTTATTATATAATTAGGGTTGAATAATTTTTTAAGGATGTTCGATAAGTAATAAAACAGAAAATGTTGATTAAAAATGATACCATTCTTTTGACGATCACCTTTCATTAACACCTTAACACCTCAATGAAGTGTGTCATTCATAAAATAATGTTTAAATAACGTAGGTTGGGAATATAAGGATTTATTTTAGAGTTTATTAACAAAACAAAAAATGGGTTTTAAGAATTAATAATGGAGAATAATGGGTTCCCTTTTATAGGAGAGAGGTGGGGCACTCTTGGAAATATTGATATAATAGATTAATACAAATTATGTTTCAATACCCAATGGACCCAATGATATTAATTATTAATATTGTAAGAGTAGGGGTATAAATATAATCATCAAATTAAAATTATGGAAGTTTTTAATAGTTTTTAATCCTTATAGTTTTGTTTCAACCCTTTTAACTCATACCATTTAATTAAGTTATTTACACATTAGGGGTGAAAATCTTTACCATAACACAACAAATGATAATTAAAGAGTAATTAATGAAATTTTAGGAATTATACCAAAAATTTTAATGAATATTTTATTTTTATAAAATTTATATCATTTAATAAAATATATTATATTTCAAAATAATATCAGTGACAATTTTGACTTTATTCATTTCTTGACATTTAAAAATATCGTAACATTGTGATATAGTCAAAAAAACTCTTTTAAAATATCAAAACCATGTACAAGTAATTAATATAATCCATTTATTATGAAAATTATATAAAATTATATTTATTATAATATTTTTAACATAATTTATTTGATTCTTTCATTAATGAATGAATTACTTCATCATCATTGTGTCAGCATTTAATTTAATTAATTATTTCCTAAAAGAATATAAATAAATTACCGTTATATAGGTAACCATTTTATATTTCTAAATACTATTTATATTCAATGTCATCTACTATATAACCACATATTAAAAATACATTACATGTTTAAAAAAGTGTATGAAAAATGACTTATAAGTTAATATAATATTATAAATTCAATAAACTAGTCTAAGTATCTCTAAGTGGTCCAAAAATTTACCCAATATTATATTGGTTAAAAAAATAATATAAAATTATTTTGGTACAAGTTTGAATATAATTTTATTTTTTAATAACATAATTATTAACTTTAATTGCATGATTTACCCTTAATTGTGCGAATACATATTAATACTAAAGTTTTTACGCATAATGCCTAAAAAATAAAGGGATATTTTAAAATAATTTGTACCTTATAATTAAAAATATGGAATCCATATTTATTAATTCAAAAGAAGAAATTGGTATAAATTAATTTAAAATTCATAATGTTGATAGAATAAAAAAAGGGGTTTTAAAGTAAAATGTTCAAAAGTTGACATAGTTTTTATATCCAATTTCAATGTAATTTTTTTTAAAATGAACTATATTTGATTAGATGAGAAAAAATATATTATTATCTATAAAAACATTTATAATTATATTTTATCACTGTAAATAAATTTGTTGATAAATTGGTTTTTAATTAAAATGAATTACTTTATCACTATTAATGAAAAAATGAATCTAATTAGAAAAATAAAAAAATTTAACCAATGTAAATTTTGATGTCTGGGTTTCAAAGAATAAGTTTATTTTTTTTCAAAAAAATCTTATAAAATATGAAAAAACCAGATTTAAAATTATTGGTCCATAAAAAGGGGGTAAAAATTTCTTTTTTTGAAACATATGTCTTATATTTGTAAATTAGTATTTGTTTTTATATATTATCTAGAAAAAACATAAGACGAATGTTAAAAATTATATTGAATATATTGTATATAAATATATATTTCATTAATATATTCGAACAAGAGTGATTTTATTATTTATAAAACACACTTTTGCACATTTAAATAGCTTTTAAGAAAAAAATTTATTTTTTAAATGGTTTTAAATTCATTTATAGTTAACTACAAAAATTTTATTAATTATATATACACGTTTCAAATATATTTTCCTAATTTAGTTAGTACTATTCATTCTTTTCATTCTAATGGATACGTTTTCATGGAAACATTTAAATATTATTTAGTTGTTTCCTTAGGCTCAATGTAGCATATCATGTACACTATTGAGAAAAGTATTTTGTTGAAAAAACTTGGGATTTTACATCATACCAATCTTTATAAATTTCATCCTTACAATTTTAATTCAATATCAAAAACTAAGGTTTGAATTTTCAAAATACCATTATTGAAATCTCACAATGGAAGAAGGGTAAATAAAGCATCCACTTAAAAATAAATTTAGGGAAGTATAAAAGTCACCTAATATAACACATATTAAGGTTCCATGTTAGAAAATATGGATATGGCAGAAAAAACTAACTATCATATTCTGATAGAGTGTGATAGATAACATGGTTTAGAGAAAGTTAATAATAAAAAACCCATAAACTTGTGATTGGTTAAAAGGTCATTGATTTCTTAGAAAGAAAAGTAACAAAATAACATTTTTTTAAGATCCTTTTAATAGAGTTGAGGAATTATATTAGTACAAACACTAAGAACAGAAGAAAATATACTTACTTGTAAAGTAGAGTTTCATCCTTTAATCTAATTCTAACCAAAATCATCTCTTTCTCCCAACGATGAGTATTCAAGATGATTTTTTCACACCTAAATCACTATAATTAACTTCTAGATAATCAAAGAATGCACAAAAGATTTAATTTCTATATATAATATATTTATATAATAGGAAAAACTAAAATGGTTAGTAAAAGGTAAAATAATTGATAAAAATAATAAACCCTATATGATGAAAAACTTATATAGTATACAAAATTCAATAGTAATACCCAAAGTTTAACATAGACCATTCAATAAATAACTTCCCTTAAAAATAAAAAAAATTCTTGACTCAGATTGAAACCCAAAATTTAGAATAATTTGATCACACAGTCTTCTAAGATAAATTTTAACTTCATTTCCTAAATAAAAACTATTAATCTTGAAGTCTCATACCAAAAAGTAATTAAACTAATCCAAAATCCTCTATGTTAGGTTAATAAATTCTATAAAAACCTCAATCACCCTAAGTCCATAATAAAATTATATATTATTAAAAAATATAATTAAGTTGTTACTTTTCAATGAAAATATGACATTATTATATATACCATAATCTTATAGTATTCCTAAGGTAATGAACATCTTCCAGAACAATATTAATAACACAATCACCGAAAGAAAATATTTATTCTGAAGTTTATCTATTAATTTTTTTTTGTGAAAATAAACTTATTCTTCATCAATAAAACCATTTAAGTAAAAATAAAAAGTCATACTAACATAGGACATCATGTAGGCCAATGGTAGACAATTCAGCCTTGTCACTCTTCAGTTGTGGATCTGATTCCCATGGACTTTCTGGATGTGATGGGTTGTCAACAATCCTCTAGGTTTTCCTTTTTATAAAACATTATAATTCCTATATCATTTTTGAAATATGATTATTTCCTAAAAAATAACCACAAAATGTTTTAACCTTAATAGTTATCTCATACCTATCATTTTTGATCCCAAAATATAATAACCCTTAATTACCTCAAAATTAATATCTCTAAATATACCACAGGCCGCCTTAAAATTTCATGACCTAAATCCTTAAAAGGGGTTCCATGATATTAAACATATGAAAAAACTAAATATTATAAACCCAAGATGATATCCAAATCTTTAATGAAGACATAAAAAACTCTAAAGCTATCTAAACCATCCTATGATACAAACTATAAGGACCCAACCATAAACAATACAAATTATAGTGTTTTGAAACTAGAATTCACATTAGAGGATGTTTTCGGTTTACAGTTTAAGTGAATTAAGAAACACTATTACAAATTAAATGAATACATTACAAGTGGATACTTATACGCAGTATCCATTTTCCCACCAATGGAAACCCTTTTAAAAAAAACACGGTCTCTTTTCTTGACACGTCTTCAATTATTCCAACATGAAATCTTATCTTCCATTACCAATATTAAGACCTTTGAAAAAAATTAGGATTTGAATAAAAATAGAAGTAAGGGATATAAAAAGAAGGAAACCATTAGTGAATTAATAAACATAAAAACCCATGAACACATTATCTTAAACTAATACTTTTCCCTCATAATATGTAGTAAATACCATCATTTTAAAATAAGAAAATTTACAACATTTTTTGTGAACATAATATTATTATAAAACCCATAATAAGAATTGAAAATAAATAATGATACCTTTGGACATAATTATACAAATCACTTTTATAAATAGAATAACCATTCAGCCAACTTTGATACATGAAACTCTTATAAATAGAATAGTCATACGGCCAACTTCCATACCGAATGCATTAAAGGTTCTAACATAACAACCCATACTAGGTATATCATAGAACCAACCATCCATTGTTTATCATATAACCACCCATCAAATGTCCAAGTACCATTATATAATCTTACCACATAAAATATTGAATTTTTCAACATTTCACTCATAAAACTTCATTTGCAATCACATGAAAACATTTCATGGTATTGAAATAATTAATCTATCTATAAAACCATTCTCAATACCAAAATACCTATAATAGGGTAATAAGGGATGTATTTTTCTTTCAAAAATAGTAAGTCTTGTAGAATAATCCAACTATCAAATAATGGTCACAACGTGTATGAAGTTGTTGTCCCCATATATGTTAAAAAACATTCATTTTTTTATTTTTAAAGAAAGTAAAATGCTCCATATTGAAGGAATAAAATGATTCACTTTTTAAAAACATTTAATGAAATTAAGTGTAGACAAAAAATGATATTTATATTAATTTTATATCCATATAAATAAATATGTAAAATAATATCATGAATTTTGATATGGAGAAAGGATTAATTCTTTAAACATTCCAAGCATGTGATACCACTTTGAACATTTAAATCATAAACCCCACAAAAAGAATAATATTTATAAAAACATTAAATGAATTGATAATTAATGAATTATTTATATAATAAGTCAATGGGGCTGTATATATACATCATAAAAAAGGATGTTGTATAACATCAAACAATGCCTCAATGAAAGAAGATTGAGATGATGTACTTTACCCCAAGTCTGATTAATCATGTATTTTATTTACCATTATGAATAATAAAATAAATAAAATAATTTACTTACTTTAGAACCATTTTTATTTTTATTTCTTAAATATCATATATCACCATGTTATATCAAATATTTAATTATTTAAGTCCACATCAATTGTTTTGATGATATTCTATACATGAGTCCAAAATGACTTTGTATGATGTCTATAAAAAAATGTTTTATTTAGTACATAATTTATAGAACAATATTCAGGAAATAATAATAACTTTTGAACATTAATTTTAACATTAAATAAAACCATTTAGGTATGGATATGTAAAACTAACAATGCTATAATCATGGAGATGGTAGACCATACGTACGCATGAGTAACGTTTCCATTTTTCATTGATCACTATGAAAAAAAATGTTATTATATTTTTTATTTCCATAATGATAATACCATAATAAATAACATATTAATAATTTATATATACATATATATATATAATAATTTTTATGCGGTGAAGAAAAATTAATCACATCGCTTCTTGTAGGTGATAGTTCACACGTACACACAAACGAAGTTATCATTTTTATGTGCATGTAATTTAAAAATGTCATTGATATTTTATTTTTTTATAATGATAAATATTTCATTAATATAATATTTAAACATTAATTCTATAATTATAACTTGTCTTGAGAGATAGTTATGGAAAATTAATTATATCAGTTTGTGGAGGTGATAGTTCACACGTACGCAGAAATGATTAATTAATTTTTCATTGGGAATAAGTGGATATGGATTTAGGTGATGGTCCTAAAATAATAAAATATCAGTATATTTAGTATTCTATAGTTATTATATAATAATGTTAGAATAATATTTTAAGGAATTGGGATAATAAATCAAACGTGGATAAATGATTTAAAATGATACATTTCTTTTGGAAGATCACATTTTATTAGCAACTTAATACCTCTAGGTAGGGAGTTATTCCTATTCTAAGGCCTCAAGAATGTTTGGAGGGATTTAATTAAGGTATTTTATTAGAGACTGGATGAACCTAAATGGTATTTATGTGTGAATAATGGTGAATAATAATTGCCCATTTAATTGAGATGGGAGGAGGACTCTTGGAAGTCATCAAAATAGTAAATTAATATAAATTAATTATAAATATAAATTTCATATAATGTTATTTATTTCAAATATATGATGATTATGGGTATAAATATAATAAAAAATATATATAAGTATTTAATATTTTGAAATCTTTATATTGTTGTTTTAACCCTTCTAACTCTTACTATTTAATTAATTAATTTAAACATTGAGGATCAAAATAATTACCATGTTAATAAAAAAGACCAATAAAAGTGTAATTTATAAAATTTTAGTACTTATACCAACTATTGGGAAAAAATATTTTATTTTTATAAAAAAGTATATAATTTAATAAAATATTTTATTTTTTAAAATACAATTAATTTTAAATATGAAAGTATTCATTTATTGATTTTTTAAAAATATCATCATTTCATGATATAGTAAAAAATATCTTTTAACACATAAATAACATTTCCATGTCATAATTTTTTTTTGGACGAAATAAATTATATCCAATTATATTTATTATAGTATTTTTTATATCATTTATTTGATTCTTTCATTAAAGAAGCAATTTGTACATTATGATTGGGTAAATATTTAATTTAATTATTTATTTACTAAATAATATAAATAAATTACCATGTTGTATATAATAATTTTATATTTGAAAATAATATTTTTATTAAAAGGGATTCCAAGTTTATTCCCATAGTAAAAATACATTACATGTAAAAAAAGTGTAACAAAAACGAATTTTCATTGAATATAATATTAAAAATGAATTAATGTAATCCAAGTGGATTAAATTGGTCCTAAAATCAAACAAGGATGATATTGTTGGTGTAACGCCCCGACCCCAGCTACCCAGAGTCGGTGCATTACTTCGTAACATTGGCATGATCACAAAAGATCAAGTCTCGAAAGACCGATTAGTTTAGTAGCCTTGGAAACACTAGATACATTCGTAAACGTTACATTACATCATAAAGTGAAAAACTAATAACAAAGTCTTCATAGTCCACACTCATATCCTCTTCTGACTATCTCTGCAGGTCATTCATAAAATACTTCTTCACATCCTGGAAAATATTAAAACATTGAAAGGGGTGATCTCAGATGCTCAGTAAGGATAACAATATTGCGGAAGCTTTCATAAATAAACAAAGAAATTTAAGGCAATGTATAACTAAAACAAAAGCCTTTTAAACATGAACTTCAACATAATATGGCAAAAGTAAAATGAGATAATGCCATTCACTTCTTCACATGGATATTCTACTGGTCGAATAATCAAATGCGATATCAATAACCACTTTCATAATGAGGGAATGTATAATGCCGGACATTCTGAAACATTTTGTCAAGGCCTCGGCCAAGACGTCTAAAATGATTAAGGCCTCGGCCAAAACCATAAATCAAATTGGGAAAGGGCCTCGACCAATTCCACGTCTAGTTGTCTCATGAGACCTACCGATGCATCGAGGAGCTATAGCGGGCTCCACCCGTCACTTATTAAGTCCAATACATTCCTCATATGAATAGGTTTAAACATATCATAAACCATAACATAATCGTATCTCATAAACATGCATAAAGGAAACATAACATTTCCACATTTCAATCACAAGATATCAATACAACACGTTGATATAATAAAAACGCTTTCAAACCCATTTTCAATACCAAAATAAAAGAAAGTTAAAACTTTGTATTTATTTTTCAACAAAAAAAATGATGGCTTGTAGAGGAAACCGAAACTCAAATAATGGTCACGGTGGCGGAGAAGTCATTGTCGCCGCATATGTATGGAAATAAAAACATTCCCTTTTTGTCGTTTAGTAAAACGCTTCGTATAAAAATATTCCTTTTGAATAAATGTAAAAGTCAAAGGGGTTTATACACCGTATAAATGAAAGTTGTGTATAAAACCAAATATTCCTCAATAAAAGGAGATTGAGGCGAAGTCCTTAGAAAGATCATTTTTAAATAAAATAGATCTATTATGTGTATTCACTATATGTACACATAAAGAAAGTATAAATACAAGATAGGACATAATAATATCATGACATAATTTTAAAATAGGAGATTAACCCAAAGAATGGAAGTTGGGTTAAGAAGTTCCCTTACAAAGATCATTTTTTAAATAAAATAGATATATTATGTGTATTCAACATAATTACACACAAAGAAAATACAAATACAAGATATTACATAATAATATAATGACATAATCTGAAAGTAGGAGATTAACCCAAAGAATGGAAATTGGGGTAAGAAATTCCCTTACCTTGTGTCCGACTTGATTCGACCTTTCTTTAACCTCCTGAATAATAAAATAGAGTTAATATCTACTTTATTAAGAACCTTTTTCAAGTTCATTATCCCTTTTATATCACTTATTACAATGTTATGAACATTATGTAATTATTTAAGTTAATAACGGTCGTTTTGTCGATCTTTGGTACTTGAGTCAAAAATAGACTTCTTATAATTACGAGTTGTTCATGTGGTGAAATATCCGTTATATCCAGAATTATATTCATGATATAGATATCATATATCTCATATATATCCAGTATATACATTCATTCATAATATTACATGACATTTAGAGGTAAGAAATGAAATGCACCGTTCATGGAGACGGTAAGCCGTACGTACGCATGAACGCTACTTTCATTTCTATTTCGTATTTAATGGAACGAAATCATAATGATATAAATGTATAATATAATTCCAGTATAATATAGTGTATAATACCATTTACTCCATCCTTTATACATCCCACATATGGTATTAACGATTCAAATCACTTTGAGGGGGCGGTAGTCCGCACTTCCTAAAATGAAATTATCGCGTTTTACCCATAATGGAAATCATAAAGTATACCATAAATGAGAAATACAGAAGCATAAGTAAAACATAAAAATATTATATATCATATATAAAAATAGTGACATCTTAATGGCCACCTTTGAAGGTGTTATATGAGTGTTGAACAATCATCGTTTCGTGAGGCAGAAATTCGTCATCCACAGAAACCGTATGTTCTTTAACCATTAGATGTAGGTGTGTGTAAGTGTAGCTCGAATAATTCTTATAAAAACATCCTAGTATATTGAGGATACTGGTGTTGTTACAAAATAAATGAATAAAAATATTTTAGGGGGTTTGAGAAGAAAAATAAAACAAAACAACATTAGAGAAGACATTACCTCAAAATCGGGTAACTCTTTTTGATTTGAGCCAAAGGCTTCCTTGGGAAGAGTTCTGCCCAAAGTGAGGCTTCTAGGACTAAGATAGGGAAGTTGGGAGAGTATTTGGGCAGAGGTTGGCCGAACCAAATGGCTTGAAAGTGTAAATGAGGTGGGAGAGGTGGGGGCCTTTTATAAGTGGAGAGGAGGGGCACTTTTGGAAAGATTGAAATGTTACATTATTACACAATGCTTTTCGGATTCTAAAGGTCCCACAATTATATAATTCGTGGCTAATGTGATAAGGGTTATAAATCTACCCATCCAATATTCTTTGGACAAGTGTAAGCCTTGGAATTTACATTATCTTTTCATTTTATTAAAATCGTTAAATAATGAGGTCATTGCTGCATCATAATGATGTCATAAATAATTTAATTTATTTAATGTCTAAAAATTATAAAACAAATACTATGATGTAGGAAATCTTTTTATCTTTCCAATTACTATTTATAGTTAAAAATATGACTTGTATTACCCCATATAAAAATTGTTTTAGTAAAACATGTCATGTTTGTGTCATTTTTTACTTTAACATTAAATAAAAGGTATTTATGTCATTTTACAAATAAAGTGGCTCTATGGGGTCCCCAAGTTGACCCATGGATTTTCTTGGTTTTCCATGACACATCCAATGAGGTTAGGACATGTGTCAAGCTCATATGATATTATTAAAACATTATTTTTACCTTAAACTACACTAATTACCTCTAATCGCGATTAAGAACTTAAAAGTTACTATTCACCAAAAATTATTTTAATCTCATTGAACCACATTTTACTTCTTAATGACAACAATGTATGTCGGATTTTTGAAAATCAAATCAGAGAAGTGGTAATATTTCATTTAAACGAAAAATCAGTTATTTAACTACCACTCAGTGGTTTCACTATTCATCAAAAATTGAAGTTTTTCAGAACAATGCCAAAATTTCACCCTAAGCTATAATTGATATTCTGAATTCAAAAATGATGTCTATTTTACAAAATTCCAAACATATAAGTTGCCTTAATTAATTTTATAATTAATTCCCACTGTTACAACAAATAGCGTGTTTTTAAGAAACAATTTATATCAAAAGATTGACAATTGTTTATGTCCAATTTCAATGTTAAATTAATTCTAATGACCACCATTGGATAAAATGGTAAAAATATATTCTAATTATACTTTAAAACCACTAAATAGTATAATTTATCACAATAAATTATTTTCATTAAAAAAGTTGTTTTAAGTATTTATCACTATTCATAAAAAATTAGAAGTTCTCAGAAAAATACCAAAAGTTCAACATAGGATAATTTCGATATTCTGAATCCAAAAATGAAGTCCATTTTGAAATATAAAATTTCTATAATTTTAAAAAGTGGTTATTACTATTCATAACGGCTACTTTGATTAGTCGCGGTGTTTTAGAACTCGAAGTTGCGTACAATGCAAGCTATTGCATTATTGAGTGAGAAGCGTATCATGGAAGCTCGGGGTGTTACATTATCCCCTCCTTCAATAAATTGCGTCCTCACAATTTGAAAATTTTCTTTGAAAATAAAAGGTTGAAAATAGAAAATACCTTTGCGGAAAACCCACATCGGAAATGAGGTTAATAAAATTTATCCTTAATAAGAGGGAAATGGAAATAAGAAAGTCACCACCAAATTATGATCTCGATAAGGAGAACATTGGTGGCAATTAGAGACATATAATTGGAGGAAAAACGTAAATATTTGTAGGGAGTGATTGAGGTCATCAATCACAATCAACTGTCAAATTGAGGGCCTCAAAGCCTTCAATCTATGTTGATTTAAAATATCATCAGTTCAACAAGACATAAGGTATTAGGGTAACACATTTTTTTTGTTTTAATATCCCTTTACTAAAGTTAAAGAATTAATTTATTCATTGAATAACAGATAGGTATATATATATATTTATGCTTGACAATTAGAGTTTCAACCTTCAACTCACCTTTCACTCAAAAAGATAATATAACCCAAAAATATTATACTTATCCTAATTGTATAAGGTTCCAAATATTAACACATACCATTTATATTAGTAAAACTATTTTGTAATAACTAGGGACTTCCTGTAGGCTAGTGGTAGGAAATAAAGGCCTGTCGCACTATGATTGTGGGTTCGATTCCTGCAGCTTTGTCCGACGTGACGGGTTATGCCCCACCCTGCAGGTTGTCATTTTCCTAAAACTATAGTATCATAATATTCCGAAAATAATCTTCATAAATTTTTAACCTTAAACAATACTATCCAAAGATCAACTTAATCCACTCCAACCTTTATAGTTATCCAAAATACTTCTGTCCAACTCACAGTCCAAATTTTATAAGGAAGGTAAGCATAATGGAGATCCTTTTTTTCCACATAACAACATGTGAACACCTTCATCATGTATTCTTTTTAAACATACTGAATTACCATGATACCTTATTCCTTATAGAATACTAGATGTACTCCTTCTATCCAAAAATGTATACAAATCATCAATCAGTTTCAAGGAAGTTAAGAATATCCAATATAATTTATCCAAATCAATAACGTCTTATTCCAAAATCACTATCTCGGTATCAGAACCATATTATGGTTTATCTTTCTCTCAACCATATATTTTCCAAAAATTTAACCTACTGTGGAGTCACTTTTCTTGGTTCCACACAATCTCAAGTCCTTGATGAAATAGTACTGCAGTACAATCCTTATATACTCCATAATTATTATAACCAGTACATCATTGATACAACACTAAAATTACAAAATTCATTAATAACAACATAAGAACTCTAATCATTACTTCTCATCTGTGGTAGTATCATAACTTGATTATTATCCAACAACATCATTTGGGGCATACTCTGATGATTTGGACATTGGTTTGCATAGTGTCCCCACTCCTTGCAGATGAAGCATTGTACATTTGAAACCTTTTTCTTACCCTTGCAGTCACGCACTTTGTGTCCTTTTTCTCTACACTTATAACAAACTCCCATTCCCTTTAGGCAAGTTCCATGATGTTTCTTCCCACAATTACCACATATTGGAAAATTCTTCTTTCCCCTCATCCCTTTATCCATCATTCTCTCTTCCATCCCTTTCGTCTCTTGCTTCGCTTCAAAGCCATAGGACTCAGAGAATTCTTTACTTATCTTATTAACACATGATACTATTTCTTCATATGTTGAGAACACATGGGAGAATATTTCCCTTCGAAATGTTGGCTTAATACCATGAAAGATACGATCCTTCTTACTCTTTGGATCATACGTATTGCTGGAGTTCACATTCCTTCTACTGGGCGCCATTTCTATACAATGGCATAAACTAGGCTAGTTTATGAATTACAATGAATAATTCCAAACTTTTAAAATACTTAATATAAATTGAACGGTTTGTGGATATAATCCATAATCATAAGAATGTTTTCTTTGAGGAAGTATATACTCATAAACCCTAAATAATGGTTTGTAAACAAAATGAGAATCATCCTAAGCAAATCCCCCGGGAGTGTCGTAACCAAGAGTGCAGCAAGGCCGGTTGTCGTGCACCAGTTCCCGTTTGAGTCTAGCTCAAAGCGGTGTTTTCGGGTATTACCCCTAGGTACATCTGTGCCAGAGCCGCCTCTACCTGCTCGTATCCAGACAGGGATGTATTGCTCGGAAAACTCACAAAATCTCTATAATACCAAAATTCAAGGAAGTTCTTCTATACTAATCCTCAAAGTCTATCTTTAGGCTATGTGCTCTAATCCGAGTTTATCTAAATCTAGATTCCAAGGTTAGTACTAAACTACCTCTGATACCAACTGTAACGCCCCGACCCCAGCTACCCAGAGTCGGTGCATTACTTCGTAACATTGGCATGATCACAAAAGATCAAGTCTCGAAAGACCGATTAGTTTAGTAGCCTTGGAAACACTAGATACATTCGTAAACGTTACATTACATCATAAAGTGAAAAACTAATAACAAAGTCTTCATAGTCCACACTCATATCCTCTTCTGACTATCCCTGCAGGTCATTCATAAAATACTTCTTCACATCCTGGAAAATATTAAAACATTGAAAGGGGTGAGCTCAGATGCTCAGTAAGGATAACAATATTGCGGAAGCTTTCATAAATAAACATAGAAATTTAAGGCAATGTATAACTAAAACAAAAGCCTTTTAAACATGAACTTCAACATAATATGACAAAAGTAAAATGAGATAATGCCATTCACTTCTTCACATGGATATTCTACTAGTCGAATAATCACATGCGATATCAATAACCACTTTCATAATGAGGGAATGTATAATGCCGGACATTCTGAAACATTTTGTCAAGGCCTCGGCCAAGACGTCTAAAATGATTAAGGCCTCGGCCAAAACCATAAATCAAATTGGGAAAGGGCCTCGGCCAATTCCACGTCTAGTTGTCTCATGAGACCTACCGATGCATCGAGGAGCTATAGCGGGCTCCACCCGTCACTTATTAAGTCCAATACATTCCTCATATGAATAGGTTTAAACATATCATAAACCATAACATAATCGTATCACATAAACATGCACAAAGAAAACATAACATTTCCACATTTCAATCACAATATATCAATACAACACATTGATATAATAAAAACTCTTTCAAACCCATTTTCAATACCAAAATAAAAGAAAGTTAAAACTTTGTATTTATTTTTCAACAAAAAAAAATGATGGTTTGTAGAGGAAGCCGAAACTCAAATAATGGTCACGGCGGCGGAGAAGTCATTGTCGCTGCATATGTATGGAAAGAAAAACATTCCCTTTTTGTCGTTTAGTAAAACGCTTCGTATAAAAATATTCCTTTTGAATAAATGTAAAAGTCAAAGGGGTTTATACACCGTATAAATGAAAGTTGTGTATAAAACCAAATATTCCTCAATAAAAGGAGATTGAGGCGAAGTCCTTAAAAAGATCATTTTTTAAATAAAATAGATCTATTATGTGTATTCACTATATGTACACATAAATAAAGTATAAATACAAGATAGGACATAATAATATCATGACATAATTTTAAAATAGGAGATTAACCCAAAGAATGGAAGTTGGGTTAAGAAGTTCCCTTACAAAGATCATTTTTTAAATAAAATAGATATATTATGTGTATTCACAATAAGTACACATAAATAAAATACAAATACAAGATATTACATAATAATATAATGACATAATTTGAAAGTAGGAGATTAACCCAAAGAATTGAAATTGGGATAAGAAATTCCCTTACCTTGTGTCCGACTTGATTCGATCGTTCTTTAACCTCCTGAATAATAAACTAGATTTAATATCTACTTTATTAAGAACCTTTTTCAAGTTCATTATCCCTTTTATATCACTTATTACAATGTTATGAACATTATGTAATTATTTAAGTTAATAACGGTCGTTTTGTCGATCTTTGGTACTTGAGTCAAAAATAGACTTCTTATAATTACGAGTTGTTCATGTGGTGAAATATCCGTTATATACAGAATTATATTCATGATATAGATATCATATATCTCATATATATCCAGTATATACATTCATTCATAATATTACATGACATTTAGAGGTAAGAAATGAAATGCACCGTTCATGGAGACGGTAAGCCGTACGTACGCATGAACGCTACTTTCATTTCTATTTCGTATTTAATGGAACGAAATCATAATGATATAAATGTATAATATAATTCCAGTATAATATAGTGTATAATACCATTTAATCCATCCTTTATACATCCCACATATGGTATTAACTATTCAAATCACTTTGAGGGGGCGGTAGTCCGCACTTCCTAAAATGAAATTATCGCGTTTTACCCATAGTGGAAATCATAAAGTATGCCATAAATGAGAAATAAAGAAGCATAATTAAAACATAAACATATTATATATCATATATAAAATAGTGACATCTTAATGTCCACCTTTGAAGGTGTTATATGAGTGTTGAACAATCATCGTTTCGTGAGGCCGAAATTCGCCATCCACAGAAACCGTATGTTCTTTAACCATTAGATGTAGGTGTGTGTAAGTGTAGCTCGAATACTTCTTATAACAACATCCTAGTATATTTAGGATACTGGTTTTGTAACAAAATAAATTAATAAAAAGAGTTTAGGTGGTTGGAGAAGAAAAATAAAACAAAACAACATTAGAGAAGACATTACCTCAAAATCGGGTAACTCTTTTTGATTTGAGCCAAAGGCTTCCTTGAGAATAGTTCTGCCCAAAGTGAGGCTTCTAGGAGTAAGAGAGGGAAGTTGGGAGAGTATTTGGGAAGAGGTTGTCCGAACCAAATGGCTTGAAAGTGTAAATGAGGTGGGAGCGGTGGGGGCCTTTTATAAGTGGAGAGGAGGGGCACTTTTGGAAAGATTGAAATGTTACATTATTACACAATGATTTTCGGATTCTAAAGGTCCCACACTTATATAATTCGTGGCTAAGGTGATAAGGGTTCTAAATATACCCATCCAATAGTCTTTGGACAAGTGTAAGCCTTGGAATTTACATTATCGTTTCATTTTATTAAAATCGTTAAATAATGAGGTCATTGCTGCATCATAATGATGTCATAAATAATTTAATTTATTTAATGTCTAAAAATTATAAAAAAAATACTATGATGTAGGAAATCTTTTTAGATTTCCAATGACTATTTATAGTTAAAAATATGACTTGTATAACCCCATATAAAAATTGTTTTAGTAAAACATGTCATGTTTGTGTCATTTTTTACTTTAACATTAAATAAAAGGTATTTATGTCATTTTCCAAATAAAGTGGCTCCATGGGGTCCCCAAGTTGACCCATGGATTTTCTTGGTTGGAAATGACACATCCAATGAGGTTAGGACATGTGTCAGGCTCATCTGATATTATTAAAACATTATTTTTACCTTAAACTACACTAATTACCTCTAATCACGATTAAGAACTTAAAAGTCACTATTCACCAAAAATTATTTTAATCTCATTGAACCACATTTTACTTCTTAATGACAACCATGTATGTCGGATTTTTGAAAATCAAATCACAGAAGTGGTAATATTTCATTTAAACGAAAAATCAGTTATTTAACTACCACTTAGTGGTTTCACTATTCATCAAAAATTAAAGTTTTTCAGAACAATGCCAAAATTTCACCCTAAGCTATAATTGATATTCCGAATTCAAAAATGATGTCTATTTTACAAAATTCCAAAAATATAAGTTTCCTTAATTAATTTTATAATTAATTCCCGCTGTTACAACAAATAGCGTGTTTTTAAGAAACAATTTATATCAAAAGATTGGCAATTGTTTATGTCCAATTTCAATGTTAAATTAATTCTAATGACCACCATTGGATAAAATGGTAAAAATATATTCTAATTATACTTTAAAACCACTAAATATTATAATTTATCACAATAAATTATTTTGATTAAAAAAGTTGTTTTAAGTATTTATCACTATTCATAAAAAATTAGAAGTTCTTAGAAAAATACCAAAAATTCAACATAGGCTAATTTCGATATTCCAAATCCAAAAATGAAGTCCATTTTGAAATATAAAATTTCTATAATTTTAAAAAGTGGTTATTACTATTCATAACGGCTACTTTGATTAGTCGCGGTGTTTTAGAACTCGAAGTTGCGTACAATGCAAGCTATTGCATTATTGAATGAGAATCGTATCATGGAAGATCGGGGTGTTACATTCTCCCCTCCTTCAATAAATTGCGTCCTCGCAATTTGAAAATTTTCTTTGAAAATAAAAGGTTGAAAATAGAAAATACCTTTGCGGAAAACCCACATCGGAAATGAGGTTAATAAAATTTATCCCTAATAAGAGGGAAATGGAAATAAGAAAGTCACCACCAAATTATGATCTTGATAAGGAGAACATTGGTAGCAATTAGAGACATATAATTGGAGGAAAAACGTAAATATTTGTAGGGAGTGATTGAGGTCATCAATCACAATCAACTGTCAAATTGAGGGCCTCAAAGCCTTCAATCTATGTTGATTTAAAATATCATCAGTTCAACAAGACATAAGGTATTAGGGTAACACATTTTTTTGTTTTAATATCCCTTTACTAAAGTTTAAGAATTAATTTATTCATTGAATAACAGATAGGTATATATATATATTTATGCTTGACAATTAGAGTTTCAACCTTCAACTCACCTTTCACTCAAAAAGATAATAGAACCCAAAAATATTATACTTATCCTAATTGTATAAGGTTCCAAATATTAACACATACCATTTAGATTAGTAAAACTATTTTGTAATAACCAGGGACTTCCTGTAGGCTAGTGGTAGGAAATAAAGGCCTGTCGCACTATGATTGTGGGTTCGATTCCTGCAGCTTTGTCCGACGTGACGGGTTATGCCCCACCCTGCAGGTTGTCGTTTTCCTAAAACTATAGTATCATAATATTCTGAAAATAATCTTCATAAATTTTTAACCTTAAACAATACTATCCAAAGATTAACTTAATCCACTCCAACCTTTATAGTTATCCAAAATACTTCTGTCCAACTCACAGTTCAAATTTTATAAGGAAGGTAAGCATAATTAAGATCCTTTTTTTTCCAAATAACAACATGTGAACACCTTCATCATGTATTCTTTTTAAACATACTGAATTACCATGATCCCTTATTCCTTATAGAATACTAGATATACTCCTTCTATCCAAAAATGTATACAAATAATCAATCAGTTTCAAGGAAGTTAAGAATATCCAATATAATTTATCCAAATCAATCACGTCTTATTCCAAAATCACTATCTCGGTATCAGAACCATATTATGGTTTATCTTTCTCTCAACCATATATTTTCCAAAAATTTAACCTACTGTGGAGTCACTTTTCTTGGTTCCACACAATCTCAAGTCCTTGATGAAATAGTACTGCAGTACAATCCTTATATACTCCATAATTATTATAACCAGTACATCATTGATACAACACTAAAATTACAAAATTCATTAATAACAACATAAGAACTCTAATCATTACTCCTCATCTGTGGTAGTATCATAACTTGATTATTATCCAACAACATCATTTGGGGCATACTCTGATGATTTGGACATTGGTTTGCGTAGTGTCCCCACTCCTTGCAGATGAAGCATTGTACATTTGAAACCTTTTTCTTACCCTTGCAGTCACGCACTTTGTGTCCTTTTTCTCTACACTTATAACAAACTCCCATTCCCTTTAGGCAAGTTCCATGATGTTTCTTCCCACAATTACCACATATTGGAAAATTCTTCTTTCCCCTCATCCCTTTATCCATCATTCTCTCTTCCATCCCTTTCGTCTCTTGCTTCGCTTCAAATCCATAGGACTCAGAGAATTCTTTACTTATCTTATTAACACATGATACTATTTCTTCATATGTTGAGAACACATGGGAGAATATTTCCCTTCGAAATGTTGGCTTAATACCGTGAAAGATGCGATCCTTCTTACTCTTTGGATCATACGTATTGCTGGAGTTCACATTCCTTCTACTGGGTGCCATTTCTATACAATGGCATAAACTAGGTTAGTTTATGAATTACAATGAATAATTCCGAACTTTTAAAATACTTAATGTAAATTGAACGGTTTATGGATATAATCCATAATCATAAGAATGTTTTCTTTGAGGAAGTATATACTCATAAACCCTACATAATGGTTTGTAAAGAAAATGAGAATCATCCTAAGCAAATCCCCCGGGAGTGTCGTAACCAAGAGTGCAGCAAGGCCCGTTGTCGTGCACCAGTTTCCGTTTGAGTCTAGCTCAAAGCGGTGTTTTCGGGTATTACCGCTAGGTACATCTGTGCCAGAGCCGCCTCTACCTGCTCGTATCCAGACAGGGATGTATTGCTTGGAAAACTCACAAAATCTCTATAATACCAAAATTCAAGGAAGTTCTTCTATACTAATCCTCAAAGTCTATCTTTAGGCTATGTGCTCTAATCAGAGTTTATCTAAATCTAGCTTCCAAGGTTAGTACTAAACTGCCTCTGATACCAACTGTAACGCCCCGACCCCAGCTACTCAGAGTCGGTGCATTACTTCGTAACATTGGCATGATCACAAAAGATCATGTCTCGAAAGACCGATTAGTTTAGTAGCCTTGGAAACACTAGATACATTCGTAAACGTTACATTACATCATAAAGTGAAAAACTAATAACAAAGTCTTCACAGTCCACACTCATATCCTCTTCTGACTATCCCTGCAGGTCATTCATAAAATACTTTTTCACATCCTGGAAAATATTAAAACATTGAAAGGGGTGAGCTCAGATGCTCAGTAAGGATAACAATATTGCGGAAGATTTCATAAATAAACATAGAAATTTAAGGCAATGTATAACTAAAACAAAAGACTTTTAAACATGAACTTCAATATAATATGGCAAAAGTAAAATGAGATAATTCCATTCACTTCTTCACATGGATATTCTACTGGTCGAATAATCACATGCGATATCAATAACCACTTTCATAATGAGGGAATGTATAATGCCGGACATTCTGAAACATTTTGTCAAGGCCTCGACCAAGACGTCTAAAATGATTAAGGCCTTGGCCAAAACCATAAATCAAATTGGGAAAGGGCCTCGGCCAATTCCACGTCTAGTTGTCTCATGAGACCTACCGATGCATCAAGGAGCTATAGCGGGCTCCACCCGTCACTTATTAAGTCCAATACATTCCTCATATGAATAGTTTTAAACATATCATAAACCATAACATAATAGTATCACATAAACATGCATAAAGGAAACATAACATTTCCACATTTCAATCACAAGATATCAATACAACACATTGATATAATAAAAACGCTTTCAAACCCATTTTCAATACCAAAATAAAAGAAAGTTAAAACTTTGTATTTATTTTTCAACAAAAAAAATGATGGCTTGTAGAGGAAGCCAAAACTCAAATAATGGTCACGGCGGCAGAGAAGTCATTGTCGCCGCATATGTATGGAAAGAAAAACATTCCCTTTTTGTCGTTTAGTAAAACGCTTCGTATAAAAATATTCCTTTTGAATAAATGTAAAAGTCAAAGGGGTTTATACACCGTATAAATGAAAGTTGTGTATAAAACCAAATATTCCTCAATAAAAGGAGATTGAGGCGAAGTCCTTAAAAAGATCATTTTTTAAATAAAATAGATCTATTATGTGTATTCACTATATGTACACATAAATAAAGTATAAATACAATATAGGACATAATAATATCATGACATAATTTTAAAATAGGAGATTAACCCAAAGAATGGAAGTTGGGTTAAGAAGTTCCCTTACAAAGATCATTTTTTAAATAAAATAGATATATTATGTGTATTCACCATAAGTACACATAAATAAAATACAAATACAAGATATTACATAATAATATAATGACATAATTTGAAAGTAGGAGATTAACCCAAAGAATGGAAATTGGGGTAAGAAATTCCCTTACCTTGTGTCCGACTTGATTCGACCGTTCTTTAACCTCCTGAATAATAAACTAGAGTTAATATCTACTTTATTAAGAACCTTTTTCAAGTTAATTATCCCTTTTATATCACTTAATACAATGTTATGAACATTATGTAATTATTTAAGTTAATAACGGTCGTTTTGTCGATCTTTGGTACTTGAGTCAAAAATAGACTTCTTATAATTACGAGTTGTTCATGTGGTGAAATATCCGTTATATCCAGAATTATATTCATGATATAGATATCATATATCTCATATATATCCAGTATATACATTCATTCATAATATTACATGACATTTAGAGGTAAGAAATGAAATGCACCGTTCATGGAGACGGTAAGCCGTATGTACGCATGAACGCTACTTTCATTTCTATTTCGTATTTAATGGAACGAAATCATAATGATATAAATGTATAATTTAATTCCAGTATAATATAGTGTATAATACCATTTACTCCATCCTTTATACATCCCACATATGGTATTAACGATTCAAATCACTTTGAGGGGCGGTAGTCCGCACTTCCTAAAATGAAATTATCGCGTTTTACCCATAATGGAAATCATAAAGTATGCCATAAATGAGAAATACAGAAGCATAAGTAAAACATAAACATATTATATATCATATATAAAAATAGTGACATCTTAATGTCCACCTTTGAAGGTGTTATATGAGTGTTGAACAATCATCGTTTCGTGAGGCAGAAATTCGCCATCCACAGAAACCGTATGTTCTTTAACCATTAGATGTAGGTGTGTGTAAGTGTAGCTCGAATCCTTCTTATAAAAACATCCTAGTATATTGAGGATACTGGTGTTGCTACAAAATAAATTAATAAAAAGAGTTTAGGGGGTTATATAAGAAAAATAAAACAAAACAACATTAGAGAAGACATTACCTCAAAATCGGGTAACTCTTTTTGATTTGAGCCAAAGTCTTCCTTGGGAAGAGTTCTGCCCAAAGTGAGGCTTCTAGGACTAAGATAGGGAAGTTGGGAGAGTATTTGGGCAGAGGTTGGCCGAACCAAATGGCTTGAAAGTGTAAATGAGGTGGGAGAGGTGGGGGCCTTTTATAAGTGGAGAGGAGGGGCACTTTTGGAAAGATTGAAATGTTACATTATTACACAATGCTTTTCGGATTCTAAAGGTCCCACACTTATATAATTCGTGGATAAGGTGATAAGGGTTATAAATCTACCCATACAATAGTCTTTGGACAAGTTTAAGACTTGGAATTTACATTATCTTTTCATTTTATTAAAATCGTTAAATAATGAGGTCATTGCTGCATCATAATGATGTCATAAATAATTTAATTTATTTAATGTCTAAAAATTATAAAAAAAATACTATGATGTAGGAAATCTTTTTAGATTTCCAATGACTATTTATAGTTAAAAATATGACTTGTATAACCCCATATAAAAATTGTTTTAGTAAAACATGTCATGTTTGTGTCATTTTTTACTTTAACATTAAATAAAAGGTATTTATGTCATTTTCCAAATAAAGTGGCTCCATGGGGTCCCCAAGTTGACCCATGGATTGTCTTGGTTGGAAATGACACATCCAATGAGGTTAGGACATGTGTCAAGCTCATCTGATATTATTAAAACATTATTTTTACCTTAAACTACACTAATTACCTCTAATCGCGATTAAGAACTTAAAAGTTACTATTCACCAAAAATTATTTTAATCTCATTGAACCACATTTTACTTCTTAATGACAACCATGTATGTCGGATTTTTGAAAATCAAATCACAGAAGTGGTAATATTTCATTTAAACGAAAAATCAGTTATTTAACTACCACTTAGTGGTTTCACTATTCATCAAAAATTGAAGTTTTTCAGAACAATGCCAAAATTTCACCCTAAGCTATAATTGATATTCCGAATTCAAAAATGATGCCTATTTTACAAAATTCCAAACATATAAGTTGACTTAATTGATTTTATAATTAATTCCCACTGTTACAACAAATAGCGTGTTTTTAAGAAACAATTTATATCAAAAGATTGGCAATTGTTTATGTCCAATTTCAATGTTAAATTAATTCTAATGACCACCATTGGATAAAATAGAAAAAATATATTCTAATTATACTTTAAAACCACTAAATAGTATAATTTATCACAATAAATTATTTTGATTAAAAAATTTGTTTTAAGTATTTATCACTATTCATAAAAAATTAGAAGTTCTCAGAAAAATACCAAAAATTCAACATAGGCTAATTTCGATATTCCGAATCCAAAAATGAAGTCAATTTTGAAATATAAAATTTATATAATTTTAAAAAGTGGTTATTACTATTCATAACAGCTACTTTGATTAGTCGCGGTGTTTTAGAACTCGAAGTTGCGTACAATGCAAGCTATTGCATTATTGAATGAGAAGCGTATCATGGAAGCTCGGGGTGTTACAGTTGGGTACACACACAGCCAATTAAATTAATTCAATTTTTAAGATAATTTTATATTTTTATAATATAATTTTTATCTTTAATTACAAGATTTACCCTTAACAATGTTAATGAAATTTATTACTAATGTTACTTTTCATAATTTACTACAATAAAAGGAAAATATTTAAATAATTTAGAACTTATAATTACAAATATGGAATCCATTTTTCCAAATTCATAATAAATAATGGGAAGAAATTAAGTAAAAATTATTATTGTTGATGAAATAAGAAATCAGTTTTTTAATGTAAAATGTTCAAATGTTGACATAGTTTTTATATCCAATTTCATTCTGAAATTGATTAAAATGACCTATATTGGATTAAATGATAAAAATATAATCATATTATACTTTAAAAAATATTATTTAACAATATATAAAAAATTGATAAAAAAGTAGTTTTAAATTTAGATGCATTATTTTTTCAATATCCATCTAAAAAGAAATATTATCTGAAAAATACCACAAATTTAAACAATTTAATTTTAGATATCATGATTAAAATTTAAAAAAATACCTCTTTTCAAATAAAACTTATAAAAGTGACAAAAATTAGATTTAAAGTATATGTGCTACTAAAAGGGGGAAACCCCTCTTTTTTTGAAAAAAATACTTCTTTTATTTATAAATGTGGATTTGTTCTTATGCCTTTCCTAGGAAACACATAATATGAATTTTAAACATTTTTTTTCAATATATTAAATATATATTTCATTAATATAATCTAAAAAGAATGATTTTATTATTTATAAAGCAAACTTCTACACATTAAAGCAGATTTTGAGAAAATAAATTCCTTTTATTTTAAGAAGGGTTTTTAATTAATATATAATTAATTGTTCCCTAAACAATTAATTATATTTAAATGTGTAAACCGTATTTTTATAATTCAGTTATTATTATTCATTCCCTTCATTTTAATGGCTAGGTTTTAATGGTAACATTTAAACATTATTTAGTTTTTCACTTATGCTCGATGTGGCCTATCATGTACACTATTAAACATAGTTTTTCCTTTACAAAACTCAGGATATTACATTTTTATTGAGATTTTAATTATTGTAAATTAATATTTATAGAAATTCCAAATATTCCCCTCCCATCTCTTATAATAGGGAACCTCTTTATCTCTTTTATTCATACTTTAGAACCGATCTAGTTCAGCCAACCTCTATGAAAATATCCTCTCAACTTACCACACTTCTTCTTAAAAGCCTTAATTCTGGATTAAATCCAACCAATAGAGTTATTTTTTTGAAAATAAAAATGACATACCCACAGATGAGTATGTTTTAATGAGTCTGATAAGATTCAAGATATAAAGATTGGATTTTCACCACTCACATTTATTTCTATGATATATATTCTGTATTCACATATTATTCTTGTTGTGTTATTTATAAACTAAATTATATAATTTTATATCATTAATTTCAATTATTTAATGATATTAAATATTTTATTTTATGTTACTCTTTATGGGGATCACGATACAATATTTACTGTATTTGTAAGAGGATTTCTAGTCTCGATTTTATTTCCCTGAGACTTATTTACTATTCAATAGTAATTAATATTTTTGGTTTATATAATTCCCATGAATTCAATATATAATAATTATTCTAAATCTTTTTAGTATTTATATATCTATTTGATGATAACAATTTCATGGGGTTTATGGTTCTAAAGTAACCAAATTGGTAAGGTAAATTTGTCTCAATTTTACTTCTTTAAGAAATATGTTTTTTTATGTAGCTATATTATCTTATGAGGAGTATATACGTAAATATTAAATTCTGATTCATTAATATCCTTCATTTCCATATATAGTAATCCTTAGGTAATTTTATTCTTTATTTGGTTATAAATCTGTTCCTACAAAATAATATTTTTTAAAAGTGTTTTTAAAGTTTTTTAATTGATATTTTAATTATATTAAAGAATATTAATTTCAATTAAGTTTAAAATTGTTTTAAGATATTACATTAGATAATTAAATGGTTATTTTAGGTGGAAAGAGTTTACTAAGTTTTTTATGATTGAAAAACAATTTTTCAATAAAAAATGACACTTTCTCAAGAAATGTTTTAAAAAGATATTTCAAAATTATTTTCCATATAACATGATTTTTTATAATTTTTATTATTATATATTGATGTCATTATTCATGAATTATATCAATATTAATTTCATATTTTTTATATTTATGATTACTTATTTATTTTATTGTGGCACACATATGTATAGTTTTCAATATTTTATGGGTTGGACCTATATATCCCTCAAATGCATTAGGTAATGATAAAATGTTATAAGAGATAAAAGAGTATATGGGAGGTAATATTATTCCCACAAAAATAGGGTAATATGGATTTAATCCTATCACCATAACTAGAGCGTATATAAAAGGTCATCCACAACCCGTAATAAGTTAGTAAACATGAGGTCATCCAAAGCCCGAAACTAGAATGTACATTGGAGGTCATGCTAATCCCAAAGCTGGTACATGGTTGATTATACCAAGCCTAAAATATGATTAATTTCTTTGTAGGTATTATTGACCTATGATATTCAATGCTTATGTGTATACCACAATTTCCATGTCTTATTCTCATGATATGATTTCAGGGATTATTCTCTTGATTCCCTTATAAATCATGTCTTATGAACTGCCAATCTTTATACCTTGACTCATATATGTGATATTAGATATATAATATATGATCTTATAAATCTATGATCATGTTATAATACTATTATTAACATTATTATTTTTACGTATCTCCCTCGTTTAAGCTTACTAAGAATATGCGCTCACCCTTTTCTTATGTTTTATTTTCCATGATTATAAAGAATGGTTTATGGTAGGGAAACTAATGGGGAAGATAATTTTGTGAAACATTGAAGAAATATTACTACGATATAATTTTTATTCCATGATTCTAAAGGAAGTAAACTAATATGTGTTTTAGGAATGTGTTCGTGTATTCTGAAAAAATGATGTAATTTCCATGTATGAAATTCTAGGGTCGTTATATAACCGCTTTAATTTTTTATATGATTTGACTTTTCCTTCATAGTCCTCTTATATTGATCAAGATTTTGTTATTTAAGAGTGAAAACCATGATATAAATATCATATATAACTAGTATATATGTATTTATATTTACCTATAAATGAAATCAATTAGAAATGAAATAAATCGTTTATGGAGATGGTAGACCATACATACGCTTGAATGTGGTTTCCATTTTCTTATCATATTGAAATAAATAAAGGTAATATATATATTATCATTACAGTATAATTATTATTTTATAAATATCACATATATTTAGTCAAACCATCCTTAACACATTCTATGTAAATTGTGAATGAACGGTATCGCATTGAGGAGGCGGTAGTAAACATGTCCACAAATGAAGTTATTGTATTTCTAAAAAATATAATCTATGAATGTATTGTTATATAATAATTAAATAATAATTTTTAAATCATAAATATATTATATATTATTTAAAAATAGTAATTACATCATTATTCATAACCTTGATAGATGGTAATGGAATAACGAATGAAATCGGTTGAAGAGGTAGTAGTTTGTTGTATACATGAAATATGATTCCGTATCCCATTTTATGGATGTGTGTGAACGATTATGTAATAAAAATAACATAAAAAATATATGTGTATTTAGGATAATTATTTTTTTATATAACTTTTATATAACTAGAATTTAATGTTTGTAGAACGAAATAAAATGAATGTGGTCATTGAAGAATGTTACCTCTTCTTCAGGTAACTCCTTTTGGTTTCTCCCAAAGGATAACCTTGGTTTGATTTTTCCCAAAATTGTGGATTCTATGATTATTGGAAGGATGTGGGGATCTTATTTGGGCAGTTTTTGGATGAGACAAAGGGCTTTAGTGGTGTGAATAAGTTATGGAGTGAGGGACCTTTTATAGTGGAGGAGGGGTGTCATTCTTGTAATTACAAACAGGTAAAAACTATTGGGAAGTCTCTCAAACATCATGTTCCAAACATAGTGTCCCATGTTTGATCCATATAAGACAATATAATGGCTTTTAGGAAATATTTTAGTTCATTTGGTCCCATAATATTCATATTTAACCATTAAGTCAACTCATTTTTCAAAAAAATCGTAGTTATTAATTTTAATTACATTCATTACTATTTGTGGTAAAAAAATAATTTTCCCTCAATAAAAATTATATATAATTCTTATTACAAATATGAATTATATTTTACCAAATTAAAATCACATAATTTTAAGAATTTAATTTAAAATTAATCCCTATAAAGGGATGAAACAATGAATTTTAATGTAAAAAGATCAAAAGAATGACACGTTTTTATATCAAATTTCAATTTAAAATTGCTTCCAATGAAATAAATTGGATATATATATATATAATTTAACAAATTATACATTAAAAACAAATAAAAATATAATCTATCTTAATAGTTAAATTAGAAGAAAATTCGATTTTTAATTAAATTTTAGTATTTTTCATTATTCATCAAAAAATACCAAAAATTCACACAAAGTAAATTTTGATATTATGATTTAAAAAATTATTATATTTTAATAATAATTATAAAATTGTTAAAATTTAAATTTATAATAATTCATCACTTAAAAGGTGGAATAAATGACTTTTAAAAAAGTACAACATTTTATGCCTAAAATTGGATTTGTTCTTATATTACACATATCATACATTTTAGATGAATGAAAAACATTTGGTGGAATTCATAATATATATATTTCATTAATATATCTTTATTATAGTAATTAATTTAATTTATTATGAAAAATACCATTATGGGAAAAAAAATCATAAACACACATGCTTTATATTCAACTAAGTTTGATTTTTCATTTATAATTAATAGATAACCAAAGAATTAATTTTATAAACATGAGAAAACCATTATTTTATAATTTATTTAATATTATTTATATATTATTTTCTAAAGACAACGTGATAACTATGACAGTATGTTAATAATAATATTAATAGTAAACAGTAGTTCGGTAAAACTCGGTCATGCATGTAACTCAAGCTATGGAAGGAACATGATTTTTTTTGTAACATAAGCTAAATGGTGTGTTTTTCTTAACAAAATATAATCTAAGTATTTCATGTAGAGAAATATACAAATGGTGTTATTTAAAAATCATGGATAATATAGTTTAGTGTGTAATGAAATCCATCAATGATTTTGAATTTATTCAAAAAAAGAAAATTTATAAAGACTCATGGTGTTACATTCTACAACACTAAAAATGAATTTCACTCTTGAATGTCTTTTGGGTCCTTAATGGTTTAAAACTTCAAAGTTTCTTTCATAAATTTTCAAATTGTAAAAATTAATACTAAAACATCATTTAAGAAAAGGATATTTGGAAACATTATAGTTACAGAAATAAAATCATTATTAGGTATCCATATTGAAGAACATAGTCGGGAAGTTGTACTTAGACAAGGAAGAGAAAAATAACACCCAAATACGTATTGGAACAGATAAGGAACATTGATCAGAATAAGTGGGTGATCTAGAGAATTTTAATTCTTATAGAACCATAAATCAACATTGATTTAGGGGACCCTTCTATTCATCAGAAATAAAGGTACTTGGATAACCTTTTTTTGAGATCATCTTTTAAGTGTTTAATAATTTTTCACAATAAGATATAATTACTTAATTTCATTCCAATAAATTTTCATAGTATTAACCTTTTTGTGTGCTTTTATCAATTTATAATGAACTTTTAGTTCTAAAAGAATGAAAAATTCACTATAATACCCACTTCATCTCTTAATCATGGGAATTAAGGTGAATTTTTCATTCCAGAAGAACTAGTAGATCATGGGATTCATAAATAGAATGATAAGTAATTCTATATGCCTTATGTAATCATCACAAATTTTTTTCATAGGTTACCCAATATGCATAAATCCTCATATATTGAGACAATAATTTAATCTATAATACCTCATCCATAATTTAACTTAAACCATTTGATAAATGGTTATCCCTACGACCCTTCTGAAAGATGACAGTGAATAAATTAAAAAAGAATGTCACTAAATTTCTCAAAATATTATTAACATTGGTCCCACATATATCATAAAATAGTTCTAGGTTGTCACATTCCAAACAAGTGAATAAATTCATCATTTATTCTATTGAAACTTGGTAATTACCTGAATTACCATAAAACTATATTGAAAACATCCACGATTCTTTATTCTTAAGATGATTGGATATATTCCTAAAATCAAAAAATGATGTAAACTTCATCAACGATATCATAAAATACCTTTTCAAAAAATGTATTATCTATTGAAAGGTAATAAATATTATCCAATTTACTTTATCTATATCATCATCTCTTTTCCTATACTAAATTTCAATTTTAATCTTCAGGAACATGGTATGGGTTACCTTCCCTAAAACACCTTGAGTTTTTTGGAATTATTTTTTTTTATAAAAAATAAAATTTCTTTTATTTATTTTATTGAACACTACACATAGTTAACCTTTTTTATATGAAACAACATGTTAATCTTTCTCTAGATGCAACATCAACTTAGCTTGTGTTACACAAAACACTGAGTTTCTACGAAATAATAATTTTTTATTTTAAACAAGACGGTTATAACATAGCTATTAAATATAGTAATATGAATAGTAATAACAGATTTTTAAATATTATTTTTAATTTTTTTCACGATTTTAAAATATTTATAACTTAATATATAATTTTCAGAAAATTCAAAATGTTTTGAAAAAAATACTATTTTCTCAGAAGAAATTATTTTCATCTTATTTTATGGATAATAGAAAAAATAATTTTTGACGATTTAGAGAATTTAATTAGATAAAATAAAAATTAATTATTAATTAATATTATAAAAATTAGATTAGGGATAATTTTTAGGATAATTTTTAAAATATCCCATTTTTAGATGAATAGTGAAAAACATTATATTTTAATTAAAAACTACATTTCCATATAATTTATTTATATGAATAAATAATATTTTAATTTCATTTAAAAGTGAAATTAGATCAATTTTAAATAAAATAATTTAATATAGATCATTGGAAGAAATTTCACTTTGAAATTTGAAATAAAAACATTTCAAACATTTGAAATTTTTTTAAAACATCATTGTCTCACAGCATATGCGAGATTAATATTAAATTAATTTAAGCCACTTCCATGAGTCTGATTTTCTAAAAAGGATATATGTATTCGGAATTTGTATAATATTATTGGATTGAAAATAACAATATAATATTTTGACCAAAATGATTAGTGAAAACAGTTAAAATTAATTCTTATGATTAAGCTAGGAACATGCTTAATTATTAATTTTAGAATTTAAGGTGTATAAATGATCCAAAACATTAACAAAACAAATTTAATGTTAATTTTTCAACCTTAACCACCATATTATATATATTTTTGAGTTATTGGGTTTTTATTCAATAAATGTGACTCATTTAATAAGGTAAGTAATGAAAAGATAAAAAAGGAACCTTCCTTACCTTTATCATTTTCAAATCCTTGAGATACGTACAAAAAACCACATTATTTCAGTTGTAAAAATTATATTGAAATTTAATGGAGTTTATTTCATCATATTATTTTATACTTATTTTTTTGTGATGATTGCTGCAACTTAACTACCGAGGGATTGTGAAATATGGTAATCATTTAGTTAACAATTAACTGAAATAAATGATACTAAAAATATTTAAAGTGAATTAAATTGATTGAATTATATTATTTAGATTTTTTAGAAAAATATATCATGTTACAAAGTTATGAAACATATATTTTAAAATTCAATCTTTTTTTATATTTTTAAAATTTAATTAAGTAAAAAATGCTAAAAATTACATTAATGTTATTTTATAATAAATGATATTTTATTAAAAGATTTAAAACTTAATAAAAATTATATATTCTGAAAAATAATATTTAAATTTAAATAAATATAAAATACGATCGATTAATGGACCAATTTATCTTTTATAATTAACTCACTGAACTTTAAATAGAAAAAATATTGTTAGCACAATTTGGGTTAAAGTAGTGTTTTGTAGGTTACATGAGATTTTTTTTAAAATTAACTTCCATGATACATTGGATTAAATTTTTTTAAAGATGTATCATATTTATAATTAATTGGGTCTATATTATCAAAAAAATATCACTTTAGTTTTCTGATAATGGATAAATTAATTAGGTTAGAAATCTATTTACCTTAATAAAAAAATGATAAAAGTGGGGAGTCTTAGATGTTAAAAGGAAAAATTATAATAATTCACTTATTTTTGTTTTCGTATGTTTTTATAGACCATAAATAACATGTAATCCATTATCTATCCATTTTTAAGCACATTAGGTATGGGATACATCCCAATAGTGTTTACCTTTTGGTATTTACAAGAATGACACCCCTCATCCTCTATAAAAAGGAATCCACTCTTCCCCTTCCTCACACCTCTCAATATAATTTGGATCATAAAAATCCTAACCATATAAGCTCAAAAATTCCCTAAATTATTAATATACTTCACACTTTGATCATAACACCATATATGGAATCTATTTGATGCAATCCAAAAAGAGTTACCCAAAGAAGAGGTAACACCCTTAAACACAAGCTTTTCTTTTATTTTCATTCTCCACCAAATCAATTTTAATTATTATATGATTTTACAATAGCATAATTATCATAAATATACTTATAATTTGTTATTATAATGGTACAAACTAGATCCTCTCAATGTTTCAATAAATGGGATATAGAATCATTGTTCTTTTGTACGGAGGACTACCGCCACACGAACTGATGTTATCCATTCATCCATTCCCACCTTTAAAGGATAAGAATAATTATATAATTTCTGATTTTATATGATATATAGGATATATTTATGATTCTATAATTATTATATAAAACATTCCTTGATGATTTTAATTCTATGTAAATATGATAACTTTGTTTGTGGACGTGAGGACTACCACCTCCTCAGAGCAATATAATTCATTCACACTTTAGGTGAGATGTATTAAGGATGAGATTAGAAAATTTATATGATATGTATGTCATAATAATTATACTATAATTATAATATATATACACATCATTTTCATTTTTTCTCTCAATACGAAAAGAAAATAGAAACAACGTTCATGAATGCATACGACCTACTTTCTCCATGAATGGTGTATTCCATTTCATATTTATATATTATATATATTATTATAAATACTTATATACTGAATATAAATGGTATTTATATCATGTTTTAATGTTTATAAATAATTAAATCTTTACTTATGTAATAGGATCATGAATAAAAAGTCAAAACAAATATGAAAAACAAAGTAGTGTTTACCCAAAACATAATATTAACATGGAATTGCTAATAAATGGGTAGTATAAAGTAATAATAAAATCATATATGGTATGATATATAAGGATATTATTCTTTGGTATATTTATAATAAATTTATATTTACTATATAGAAGGTTTTAACATTCAAAAATAAAGTCAGGGCTTGAGGTAAGGGTTTTCTAATATAACTTTTATTTATGTGAGTCTTATGCCTTATTCCCCAGTCATTTATTTTAGGTAGTATAAATACTAAAGATGAATGTATTATATTATTAATATAATTTAAATTTTGGGTAATTAAAAATCCATATTATGATCTTTATTTTATTGGGTTTATGGTTCAATGGATTCCAAATCATTGACGTAAATTTTATCTCAACTTGCCTTCTTTGAGATAATGCCATGTTATTCACCTATATTTTTCTATCAGGTGTATATAATTCCCATTTAAAATTTATATCATGAACTTAATTATTTTATTGATATTTAATGCTTCATGTAATTTTTTATTTCATGGTTATTTTTATTTACTGTTATCGAAGTTGTAAGAATTTATTGCTATAATCTCATCATTTATTGGGATTATTTATGATTTTGCCTCCTTTGATGAAATATTTTGATCTATATCTCAATAAATTTCATAAATTTTATTATCCTATTTTTATTCATGATATATTAATGTAATGTAACCATTTTAAAATATTTTGTACTTAATATAATTATTATTATTTTTAAAATAAAATCTAAATTTATTTCATTTTTCAACCAGAAATATATGTTCACTGAAAACTATGTTTTCTAAAAAAAATTCAAGAATACCTTATATGTTTTTAGTTTTATTTTAATATAAAATGTTTCCAAAATGTCTTCAATTATTCCTTTATATTTTTTCAATTTTATTTTCAATGAAATGATTGTACAAATGTTTTCAATCTTCCTTTATAAATTTTCAAGGTTATTTTAAATTAAAAGGTTTTAAAAATGTTTTCAAAGCTTCGTTTATAGGTTTTAAAAGTTATTTTAAAAGAAATGGTTTTATGTTTTATTCTAGATTCCTTTTTATGTTTTCATTGTAATTTTCAAAGAAAAAGGTATTCAAAATGTTTTACTTTAAAAAAAGTTTTTCATAGTGAAATTGATATTTTTCTCAAGAAATATTTTAAAATATTTTTAAAGATTACATCATATGTTTTAAATGTGTTTTTAAATGAAAAATATTTTGAAAATGTTATAGGATTTCCAAAGAAAGTTTATTTTCCTGAATAATTCTTACATGTGATCTTTTAAAATCCATCTCCATCTAACATGACATCCTTTGAAATAGTTATGCTTTACTCGGGATATGATCCAAAGAATCCATTAATATTATTTATTAAAATAGTTAATGTTTTGATGGAATAATGTATATGTAACCATTTTATTTTTCACTAGTAAATCATGTTTCAAAGAGATTGACATGAAATCCACTTCTCTTCCATGTGTTATACAATGATAAATTTTTATAAGACCCCCTTCCTTTAATGGGTTATTATAGGAGAAAATGATTATGAATCCCATGTCATTTATGTTGGTTATGAAATGATTAAATTTTTGTGATACCCATTTCATTTTAATAGTTATTATATAATGTTTTTGAAACCCATCACTTTTTATGGGTCATGATATGATGGATTTTTTATTATCTTATGGAACAAGTATTTATGATTTAATTTTGAGATGGGTGGGAACTATATATAATTCCAATGAATTGGGTAATAATAAATGTATATGATCATAGAGGGTACAAAAGTCATAGCCCAAGTCCAAAACAATAAGGTACATGGAAGGGCATCCCAAGCCCTAAAAAAGGGTAAATTGGAGTGTATCCCTTGTACAAAACAAGAGGGTACAAGGGATGTCATCCCAATTCAAAAACAAGAGACTACACAAGAGGTCATCCCATTCCCAAAACAAGAGATTACATAAGAGGGAATCCCAAGACTGAAACCAGAGGGTACATGGGAGGGCATCCCAAGCACAAATAAGAGGGTACATGAGAGGGATTCCAAAGCCCAAATCAAGTACACCTATGATTGGCCCATGACTAAAATATTATGAAGGTCTTGGTAGGTATCATTAAAAAATGATTTTATATGATTATGTGTAAGACACAATTCCACATCTTGTTACTCTATTATGCTCTCATGGATTATTCACCTGATTCCCTGATGATTCATATCTTATGAACTGATAATATTTATGCCATGTATCTTGATTATGATCTTTGATATATAGGGTATGATCTTGTAATTTAATTATTATGTTCTAATACCAATATAATCATGTTATGATCGCATATCTCCCCTATTTACCCTTACAAAGAATATTATATAACCACTTTCTAATGTCTCATTTCCCCAAGTTCTGAAGAAAGGATTTAAGTAGGAGTATTAAATGGGAAGATATTTAAGGGATGTGTTGAATATCTTTTAATAAGTTAGAAAATTATATTTCAATGAATCTGAAGAAATTAATATATTACAGTCCTCTAGGATGTATTTTTTCAATGTGCAGAATATTAATCTAAAATGTCGTAATATCCATGAATGTTAATCCGGGTTTGTTATAGTTGGTATCAAAAGAATGTTTTTGTCAACCCTTGGAAACTAGAATGAAAATAATTTAGTTACATCCTTAGGGATATTTATAAAGATATTTCTCATGGTATCTTTATGGAAACACCTAAGGTTTTATAGTTTTAAAAGTACATGTCATGATTTAGTCATTCTATAAGTAATTTTTCATGACTATATGGGTTTATGATAAGATGAATTTTGCTCACACTATACTTTATGGATTTAGTCAATAATGTGAATTGGATTGAATTATGTTAAAATTTAATGTTTCAAATATGTAAATTATGGGAATTATGGAAAATTGATTTTCTATGTGGAAATATCATCATGAAAATTAGGAAGGTGTCCTGAGTATTTGTTTTCAATTGATGATAAAGGGTCCACAAATGACATGTGAAAAGGTATGGGATTTTCTAACAGTATTGTTTACATTAAACGTATGAACCATGGTTAAGTTGAGTTTGAGGAACCCTAAGACATGATTCAATTTTTATATTATAGGAAAGGGGTATTAAGTAATATGATGATGAAACATAAGAAATGGTTAAGAATAATATTGGGTGAATGAAGTGTATATATATTATAATTCAAGAATTATGTTATATGAATCATGTTGTGTATGCCTTTCATAATTGATTTAAAAGGATTTATTGAATTGTGAAAATGAAAAAGAAAATTTATTTAATGGAATGGTGATATTTTGATCAAGGGAATGACACCTTAAATGTGTTCCGGATGTTGAGATAATTATGTTTATCTTGGATAATGAGATGATTAATTTGGATAAAGTTTGTATAGATGAATTCAGAACTGATAAAGGATTTGTTGAAAATGTATTTTATACTATCATGGAGGAAGTTTATAACAATTATTTGGATTTAAGAAATATATACAATAATATTATGAAAAATAAAAAATAAATTTTTTCAATACGAATTTATGGTAATTCAGATTATTTCCATGTTTCACAAGAAAAAATGATAAATATATTCATATGTCTGGTATGTGACAACCAAGATCTACTTTATGATATCTGGGGGATCGACGTTAAGTGTATTTCAAAAAATTTATTCACCTTTCTTATTTTTATTATTTTCATCATTCAGAAGGGTTATACGATTAACCACTTATATAATGGTTTATATTAAACATGAGATGAGGTTTTTGAGATTCATTTGTTATATCACCATATGAGGATTTAAGAATATTGGAAAACTTGTGCTAACAGTTTTGTTTTGATAATGATAGACTGAATGACCTATTATTATATTTATGGATCTAATGATCTACTAATTCTTCAAGTATGAGAAATTCACCATCATTTCATGGAATAAGATATTATATGTAAATTAATCAAGGAACAACAAAGGGTGAGGTTGTATTGAATTTTTTTAAGTATATATTCTCATTAAAATTATACTACATTAGGGAAAAATGATCCCAAAAAAAATTTATCCTATTATTATCTTTTTTGATGATATCAATGACCTTATTCAATACTAATTGTGTTATGCATTTGTGATCGTTAACAATTAATAAACATATTCTCTATTTCATTCCATCCGAACTTGATAGTTATATTTCTCTTCTATGTGCATGTTTCCACATTCCACATATGTTCTACTATGTGGAAACATAGTTATGAGTTACATTAGTTAACTATTATGTTTCTAAATTTCCCTTTTTAAATTATTTTTTAGTATTAATTTTTTGATACTAATTATTATGAAATAAACATTCAATTAATAAACCATTAATAACCTAGACGAATTTTGATGGAGAAATTTATTTTAAGGGGGGGTAGAATATAATACATCTAGTTTTTACAAATTATTATTTTTTTATCAAATAAAATTTCTTTTTTTTTCATTTCACACTCTTCATTATTAAAATTTTATATACACTATAAAACATTAATCATGCACTACATTCAAAATTCAGTTAGCTTATATTTCATGCAACATAGGCTTAGCTTAATTTACACAAAACACTGAGTTTCTATGAAACAAAATTTTATTATCTTAAATAATATGGTTATAAAATAATCCTTAAACATAGTAATATGAATAGTAATAACACATATTTGAATATTATTTATGTCACGAACTATGCTGGGTCGGATGATGACCCGGTGCCCGACCAGGTCCGCGACATAGCCCGAAGGGCGTTCCCGATCCCCACGGGCTGACAACTAGTGTCGGGCATCAAAACAAACCAGTTGGGAACAGTTTATCCCATAACGAGATAAATAAACATAAACTGAACAAGCATATAAATAAAAGAAAAAAAAACTGAACAATGTGTCAGCGAGAAAAAAATGAAATAAACCAAGAAACGTGACATACCTCAGGTGACCCTATGGATCACCACGGTACGACAACCCCGCTCGCTCCCAAAAGTGATCCAAGACTAAAACCTTCAATAGAAAATTGAAGAAGGCGTGAGCACCGAGATGCTCAGTAGGAATGCCCAAAATATAACCACGTCTTATGCCTCCGCCTTTAATAAGAAATCCAACAATGCCAGTTTGAAAATAAGATATAATAAAATAATGTTTTCCCTTGTTTTCAAATTCAATTAATGAGTTTGCATTTTCAAATAAATCATTTCACTCTTACTACATTTTCAAAATAGGTTCCATGATTGCATTAACATTTCAAAATGAAAAGAAACCAGTTTAGAATAAAATGTGATTTTTACAAACAAGACATCAGGTATGAAACAACTGAAAAGGAAGTTACATCACAAGCAGCATGTTACAAACGAGCACTATGGGTAATACCTATAGGCAGCTAGAACATGTGGGAACCTAGAGACCTCGTACCTTGGTGAAACGTGGCTTTTAAGTCCACGACCCTCAGAAAATGTGGCTTAGAAGGCCACGACCCTCAGAAAACATGGATTAGAAGACCACGACCCTCAGAAATTCAAATGTTTAGTTAGTGTTGTTGCGTCATTCCTGCTAGACAAACCGGGATGAACCCCTTCCATATCATCTAGAGTACTATTCCTGGTCACCCACCTAGATACCCGGGTTTCCCATTGTGCTCTATTTCAAATGGCGGTGATTTTTCTTTATCAAGCAATCAAACAAGTACATTACACTTTCTTTATCTAAAACTCATTCAACCTTTCACCATCGCACTCCGTAATTAAGTGCATTCCCCCTCTTTACATCACACAATCATGCACAAGCCTTTACACTAGGAACATATATCACAAACTGCTCATAAACACTTGCATCACATTTTATTTTCAAATTTAGGGGAATGACTCAAAATGGGTTTTCTATTTTCGCAAACCAAATCTTAAAGTGCCAAACGGGCCTCAATAGAGGTTTTTCTATTTCATAAAACATTCTTAATATGCCAAACATGCGTAATTACATAAAGGGAACATTTGTTTTTTACAATCAACCTGCCAAAAGGCCAATCACCTTTGGAAATACACCTTACCAATTTAAAACCACTTATGAAATCAATTTTTTTTTCAAGAAAAGTCACTTAAGACCAACGACTTTGAAATACATTTCAATTTTCCTAATACAAGGCATAATAGTTTCTAGCAACCGCAATCAGATTCCATAGAATGTATATATATAGCATAGTGTGAAACATATTTTTAAAATAGTCATGCAATTATGAATTTCAAATTAAAAGCTTAGGCATAGGGGACCTACCTCAACTTGTCGTTATCTGTCAATGGACACTCAAACCGACACTTGGCGCACACACGCACATGCATTTATACACACATATATATACACACCCCTAGATACATTGCACATATTCCCCACGCCATGAGGGAATATGTACAAAGAGGGCATATATATATATATGCCTTACCCTATGAATGTACGTGTAGGCATTCCTGAAACCCGCAACTTGCAACCATCGTCGTGAGGTCCAACGAACTACACAAATAATTTAATAAAACCACTAAACACTTAAACAATCCATAACGTGTCTCAAATTAATACATCAAGGGTTTTCACCAACGACGCGCCACTTACATAACTCATAAAACCCATTTAAAGTATAAAAAAGAAAAGAACATAATCAAATTAACCATTTACAAAGGCCTTTGCAAATCATCACATAAACCAGAACCAATTCAAAAACATGAATTTCATTGTTTAAACCATTTACAGTTTACATTAGAAATACACAACAACCCGAACATACCAATTTTTGCATTTCCCTTTTAAAAACCTACACCCAAGTCCATTTTCACCATAAGTACCATTGATAATGTGATTCACACTGTTTGAAAAACTAAATAAACCATTTTCACAATTTATAAAACACATTCAAGAGGCATAACATGGTATTACACCAAAAAGTATACGCAAATTCACATTATGAAACCCATTCCATCCCAACACATATCAAATTCATTCCAAAAACTAGTTTCTCATCACTTGCACAATGAAATAAGTCGATTGCATAATTTATAAAACATTACCAAGGATTAACACATGGACCATACCCAAATTACCCCATATAAGACACTTTATAATTAAAAACCTGTTTGATTTTTATCAAATACCAACTTCTCACCTCGCGCAAAAGAAAACGAACATGTCAAATTAATTAAACAATATAAACTCAATAAGAAAAATTATTTGCTTGTGAAACCACCCAATTTCAAGTGAGAAAACTATTTTTAAAAACAAAATCATAATAAACCTTTACTAAAACCAAATACGCACCAAGTAAACATATAAAAGAGTATGCCAAATTAACTAAACAAGAGAGACAATTCGTCAAACAAAACTTATATGGGGGAACACCTACCTTCGGTGTCGAAACTTCTGAATTTCGGTGTGAAACTTCAATTGCACCATTTTCGCACAAAAAGTAAACAAGGATGAACCTAAAATCATAAAATTGAACAACAACTCTCAAGATTAGAACCTTAATTAACACCCTAAAATCTGGAAAAGAAAACTGGAACCCCAAAATAAAAACACAATAATGAAAACCCTGGAAAGGGGGAAGAAGTGACCACCCGAAGGCCGAGACAGAGGTGATCCAGAGAGGGGTGCGACGGTCGGCGACGACAATGGGGGGGGGGTCGGAGGAGTTCGGGAGGCGGCGCAAGAACAAGCTGCGCAGGAGGAGGCAGGGCAAGAGGGGTCGGCGCTGGGAGAGGGAGGCCAGGAGGCTGGGCGGCGCACGGCCGCCTGGGGGAAAGAGGGCAGCAGCGGCTGGGGAGGTGGCGCGAGCGAGAGAGCAAGGTGGGGGGGGGGGCATTCGCTGCAAAGGTGAAGCACAGGGGGGGGGTGTTCGCTGCGAAGGGGAAGCGCAGTGGGGGGTGCGCGACGGGGGTACGAGAAAAGGGGGGGGGGGCTCGGGTATTAGGTTTCCCCCCTTTTTTTTCTTTTGTAACAATAACAATAATAATAATAATAATAATAATAGAAATAATAAAATAAATAAAAGAATAACATATAAAATAAGGGGATAAAAGAAAAGAGTATAAAATAAAAAAATTAATAAAATAATAAAAAATAATAATGAACAAAATAAGAATTTTAATAAACTCCAATAATAATAATAATAATAACAATTTTATCAATATGTCAAAAATTAAATATTATAAGCCTAATTAAAATATTAACTAAAATAATAATAATAAAATTATTAACTGGGAGCAGACACCGTGCACGGTCTCATGCGCGGGGCCGCGTGCGTGGTTGCGTGTCTCAAAAACAACACATTCGATAACGAATAATCCCTTAACAAAAATTAGGAACTGTGCAGGGCACGCATACGCTTGCACGTTCGTATAAAAACGAGATTTTCTTTTAATTAAAAACCGGTTAAAAATAAAGTTCAAAAACGAGACCCAAAATAATTAAAATGAAGTAAAGCATCAGGTCGGGGTGTGACAATTATCCCCACCATAAAAACTTTCTGCCCCCAGAAAGTCACCCAGCCAAAGGAGGAATCAAACTCGAGTTTGAAATTGAACGAGGCCATCAAAATCACGAACTTGGTATGACTTTTCACTCCATCAGTCACACCTGACCAACTCTAAGGGAATCTGAGAAGAGAAGAACCATCCGGAAAAGAGGAGGGTTCTCCCCACCACAAGAAACCGACTAACAAAACTGACATTGAGACTCTTAGTATGGGCTAACTCTGGAACTGCTTACTTGATCTAAGAGGAACCGCCGCATAGAATAAACCTTGAAGAAGGCACGACAAGATTCGTGGTGGGTCTCCCCACCATTTAAGAACTGACCAGCTTAAACCAAAAAGTATAGACCGACATGAGAACTTCAACCCAAAATAGAAACCACAGACACATGAGAAAACCCACAGAATAATTCTACCAAATTACAAACTTAACCATTACTCATCATTTCCACAAGAGGTGAGCATCTCCAAAATGAGAAAGTACTAAAACAAAAAGGGGTACATTTGAGGAGGCACAATTACTGGAATTTCCAAAAAAAGATGAGATCACCATGCCTTCTTACAACCACAGTGGGGTGATCAAAGAACAAAGACTATAACGAGAAAAAGAGACCTTTAAGAATCTTACAACAAAATAGAACCTTCAAATATGAGGAGTCCACAATAGAGGAATTCAGACCGTCCCTATTCTAGAACTGAAGACAAAAGTTAGACCAAGGTGCCCCATACCCAACGATTCCTGACTGCGTGAAGAGCTTCACTCCGAGACCTATGGTTGGAGCTCTGATGTCTTGAAGCATCTACTGCCCCGCAGTCAAGAGCTGACATCCTTCGGTCGACACTCTTGCTGGCAATTCTGTTAGTGGAACCTCTCCAATTGTCCCAAATTTCCATACTGACGGCAAGCCTTCAGAGGATGATGACAAGGAGACTTAAAGTACCCAAACTGAGCACACTAGAAGAAAACAAGGGGGTGTACCAACTAATCGAAGATGGAATTGACAAGAAGACTTGTCTGAGACAGGTTCCTCCGATTCTCACTCGTCACTGGATGCGAAACCTTCACACACACTAGAAATAAATGGTCCTGGAACCCTAGACGAAGACCCCACACAAGAGAAACTTTAACTGATTCCACGATGCAACCTCTGGAGAAAAGGGAATCAACCCCATGGCATGTCCCACGTAGGCCTTCACTTCTCGTTGGTCTTACTCGACACCCACTAGTTCTGCCACATTCCTTGCCTTCACTTCCTCAGGTATAAACCATCGGACGAGCGTCGCCTTGAACACTTTCCATGATGCACCATCATGCAATGACGCTGGGATTATTTCCTACACCAATCCAAAGTTGCACCTTCAAACGGACCCAAACCAACACGGACTCTCATAGCTTTGGGAGTTTCCAATAACCTAGAAACACCAACGATTTCACCAAGCTAGTCCGCTACCTTCGATAGATCATGATCACCACATAAGCTGGACAATAACCGAAAAGAATTCAATTCCACCACTCCTCTATGAGTCAGGGTAGAACCAAAAACTAGAAGTGACTCACTAGAAACATCTGGGACTTTTCTGGGCAGCATAGTCAAAAACAAGGGGCACAAATCCGAATCAAAACTCATCATAAATAAAAATTCCACACCTCAATCACAAATGAAAAATCAAACTCAAATCACTATTCCAACCACAATTCAATATGTAAAAACCAAGAACTCATGAAAAAGAATACCCAACACGAAAAGAGAACGCTAAACAATTTCCCACTCACTTTTCTAAACACTTGAAAAACCCTTTTTTGAAAACCATCTTTCATCAAATAGATCAACTTAAATATACACCATTGATATCCCATGAAGTCTCACACATACATATCCATGTGCTAGCTCAAGCACCCATCCACTCACATCACCAATTTCCCCACTTGCCACGTGCGCACCTCAATGTATGTGATCACTCATAGGAATACCAATGGTTAATCCAAGACACTTCTCATTTTCAAAACAGATCATTCAGCATAAAGCACAGATTCCCAACCAATTTGAAAACGTAACTTATCATCAAAGCAGTACATTTCCAATTTCCAAAACATTTTCCAATTAACATTCCAAAAATTGTTACTGAGATTCCAAAACACCTTCCAAAACGCCTCCCATTTTTCCCTTTTGAAACCACACATTCGTTAAAAGAAAACAATTTCCATTTCAAAACCACTTTTCCACTCTAACACCACATTCCCATTTGAAACCACCATCACAAAAATCCATTTTCATTTTTGAGGTCTACTCACACCAACCAAAACGAAGGATAAACATAACTCGCATTAAAACATCCAAAAATAAGGGACTAGTGGTTACACCAACCTGGTAACATGGCTTAGAAGACCATGCTCCGAGCGGGCATCCACCACATGAAGTATCTTGAACCGTTCACTCGGGGTGTACATGGGTCGCTACTCCATGCAAGTCCACCGCGTAACACTGGCTCACTTCCTTGGTCATCCCTCATCCACACATACCAATCCAAATAAGAAAATTCAAATCCCGAACTACCCCTGGAAACTCGAGTCTCGGGTCGGGAAAGGGTTCATGACGTCTTTACCACACCTACCTCTCGAGTCCGACACACCTAATCGCCAAGCTACATGACACCCCAAATAACAAGGGCACCTCTGATACCATTTTGTCACGAACCAGGCCGGGTCGGATGACAACACGGCGCCTGACCAGGTCCGCGACATGGCCCGAAGGGCGTTCCCAATCCCCACGGGCTGGAAACTAGTGCCGGGCATCAAAACAAACCAGTTGGGAACGGTTTAACCCATAACGAGATAAATAAACATAAACTGAACAAGCATATAAATAAAAGAAAAAAAACTGAACAACGTGGCAGCGGAAAAAAAAAGAAATAAACCAAGAAACGGGACATACCTCAGGTGACCTTGTGGATCACCACGGTACAACAACCCTGCTCGCTCCCAAAAGTGATCCAAGACTAAAACCTGCAACTGAAAAGTAAAGCAGGCGTGAGCACCGAGATGCTCAATAGGAATGACCAAAACATAACCACGTCCTATGCCTCCGCCTTTAATAAGAAATCCAATAATGACAGTTTGAAAATAACTTATAATAAAATAATGTTTTCCCTTCTTTTCAAATTCAAGTAATGAGTTTGAATTTTCAAATAAATCATTTCACTCTTACTACATTTTCAAAATAGGTTCCAAGTATGCATTAACATTTCAAAATGAAAAGAAACTAGTTTGGAATAAAATGTGATTTTTACAAACAAGATATCAGGTATGAAACAACTGAAAAGGAAGTTACATCACAAGTAGCATGTTACAAATGAGCACTATGGGTAATCCCTATAGGCAGCTAGAACAAGTGGGAACCTAGAGACCTCGTACCTCGGTGAAACGTGGCTTAGAAGGCCACGAACCTCAGAAAACATGGCATAGAAGGCCACAACCCTCAGAAAACGTGGCTTAGAAGACCACGACCCTCAGAAATTCAAATGTTTAGTTAATGTTGTTGCGTCAATCCTGCTAGACAAACCGGGACGAACCCCTGCCGTATCATCTAGCGTACTAGTCCTGGTCACCCACCTAGATACCCGGGTTTCCCATTGTGCTCTTTTTCAAATGGTGGTGAGTTTTCTTTATCAAGAAATCAAACAAGTACATTGCACTTTCTTTATCTAAAACTCATTCAACCTTTCACCATCGCACTCCCTACTTAAGTGCATTCCCCCTCTTTACATCACACAATCACGCACAAGCCGTTACACTAGGCACATATATCACAAACCGCTCATAAACACTTGCATCACATTTTATTTTCAAATTTAGGGGAATGACTCAAAAGGGGTTTTCTATTTTCGCAAACCAAATCTTAAAGTGCCAAACGGGCTATAATAGAGGTTTTTCTATTTCATAAAACATTATTAAGATGCCAAACATGCGTAATTATATAAAGGGAACAATTATTTTTCCCCGCTACCACGTTGTTCAGTTTATTTTATTTTATTTATATTCTTGTTCAGTTTATGTTTATTTATCTTGTTATGGGATAAACCGTTCCCAACTGGTTTGTTTTGATGCCCAGCACTAGTTTCCAGCCCGTGGGGATCGGGAACACCCTTCCGGCCATGTCACGAACTAGGCCAGGCTCCGGCCTGGTTCGTGACAATTTATAATAGTTTCATTTAGATAAAACAAATTTATAATGAAATATATAATTTTTGGTAAAGCCAATATGCTATGAAAATAATACCATTTTCACAAAAGAACATCTTTTAATGTCATTCTAGTAACAATAATAATATTAAATTTAGAAAAATTATAAAATTTAATTAGATAAAATAAAATTAATTTTATATTCATAATTTGAAAATTATCTTTGGGTGATTATTTTTGACTTTTCTAAAATATGTCATTTTTGGATGAATATTAAAAAATAGCAAATTTTAATTGAAAAATAACTTTTCGTCTAATTTATTTATATGGTTATATGAGATTTTTAATTTTTCAAGATTAATTATATCTATTTTACATCATTTAATCCAATTTTGGTAATTGGATCAAATTTTTCCTTGAAATTGTATATAAATTTTTTTTCTATTTCGCAATGTCTCCGAGATTAATTTAAAATTAATTTTATCCACTTTTATGAACTGAATTTAGAAAAATGGATGTACATGTTGGGTATTAGTATGAAATTTTTGATATAATAAAATAAACATAAATTTTTAATTGAAATTATTAGTGAAAATATTTTAAATTAATTGTAGTGATTAAGGTAAGAACAAGCTTACTTAACGATTAAATTTAAAAAATATGGTTTATAAATGACATAACACTTTTTCAAAACACATTAGAAGGAAATACTTAGTTCTCACCCACATTAGGATCTATTTTTTATGAGTTATTGAAATAATATTCTATAAAAGTGACCTATATAATAAGTTATGTAATGAAAAAGACAAAAATTAACCTTCCACTCTTTTGACATTTAGAAAGACATGAGATATGGACAAAAACAAAATTAGTTTATTTTTACGCATTATTTTAAAATTTAAAGGTGTTTTTTTGTAATATTAATTTATATTTAATTTTTTTGAGAAGAATTATTTATATTAACTACTTAAGGAATTCCAAATGCAATAATTATTTAATAAATAATTAACTAAAATAAAGGATAATAAAAATATTAAAAGTGAATTCAAATGATCAAATTATCATCATTAATTTTTTAGATGAATATATAATGTTAGAATGTTTTTAAATCAATATATTCTAGTTCCATATTTTTTTAATACTTTTTAATTTAAATTAAGTAGATAATGTCATAATTTACATTAAAGTTATTTTATAATTAATATTATTTTCTTTAAAGATTTAAAATATAATAAAAATGCTATATTCTGAAAAAATATTTTTTTAATAAACATAAAATATTGTATATTTATAGATAAATTTATGTTTTATAATGATAATATTGAAATTTAAATAGACAAAACATTGTTTGCACAGTTTGAGTTAAAGTAATGTTTCTGTATGTAACATGTGGTTGTTTTAAAATTAATTTCCAATAAATATTGGATTTATTTTTTCTAAATTTATTATCATATTTATAATTAAGTGGGTATATGTTTTCTCATAAATATCACATTAATATCTTTTTTATGATTAAATTGCACATGCTAGAATACTGGTTACCTTAATAAAAACCAAAATGATAAAAGTGGGGAAACATAGAAGTTAATGAAAAGAATTATAAAAATGAACATATTTTTGTATGGCGGAGGTTTTTATCAGCCATAAAAAACCTGTAATCCATTATATGTACATTTTTAAATCACATTATGAAAGAGACACCTTCAACTAGTGTTTACATTTTGGTATTTACAAGAATGTAACATCTCTTCCTTTATCAAAAGGAATTCACTATTCCCCTTCCTCACACTTCTGTAACCACAGTAGATCATCCAAAACCTCCCAAATAAGCTCCAAAATTCATTACCTTAATCATAGTGAAAAAAATTGGATAAAATAGATACAAGGAATCCCTTTGGTGCAAACTAAAAAGAGTTACCCAAAGAAGAGGTAACATCCGTTAACAAATAATTTTATTATATTTTCTTTATACACCACCTGAATTATTATTATTTCAGGGTTATATAATAACAAAAGTGTCCTAAATATATTAATATTTTTACTATGTATATTTCATAAATAACACACACTTTCATTGAATGGGTGACATAATCATCATTTGTGTGTATGACAGACTACTGCCTTGCAAACTGTTGTCTGTGATTCTTTTATTCCCACCTTTCAAGGGTAGAAATAATGATAAAATTTATGTTTTAATATGAAAAATATGATATTTATGTGGTATTGTATGCTTATTGAATTATTATATGACACAAACCTTTATGATTTCCATTTTGTGTTAATTCAATAACCTTTTTTGGGGACACTAGGACTACCGCATCCTCAATGCAATGTGATTCATTCACACTTTACATGGAATGTATTATGGATGGGTTTTGTAAAATAAATTATATTTATAAAATAATAAATCTAATATAATGATAATTTATATACATAGAATTATATTTAATTTACTTTTTTTCTTTTAATATGACAAGAAAATGAAAATATCATTCATGCGTACATACAAACTACCATCTCCAAGAACAATGAATTCCATTTCATATTTATATCATTTATAGATTATTTTAAATACTTTAATAATTAATATATATTATATTTATTTCATGTATTACGTTATTGAAATATGTAAATCATGATCTATGTAATAGTTTCATGAATAATAAGTAAAACATATATGAAAAAAAGTGGTTATTACCTGAAAGATATCATTGACATGGAATTATTAATAAAAAGGTAATTTAAAGTCATAATAAAATAATATATGGTATTATACATAAGAATATGGTACATTGGTAGATTTATAGTAAAATTATATTAGTTTTATAGGAGGTTTGAAAATGTACAATGAACGTCAAGACATATAGTAATGATTTTCTCGTCTAACTTTTCATTTTATGAGACTTATTCCTTATTCACCAGTCATTTATTGAGAAACTACTAATAAGTAATGTATTATATGATTAATATATTTAATGTTTTTTCATATCCATTTTATGATCTTTCTTTCATGGGGTTTAGGGTTCAATAGTTTCCAAATCAATAAAGTAATGTTTTTCTCAATTTTCCTTCATTGAGATACATGCCATGTTATACACCTATATTTTCATAAGTGGTGTATATACTTCCCTTTGACTTGTTATATCATGAATGTAATTAATTTAATGATATTTAAAGAATCATTTAGTTTTTTTATATCATGAGTATTATGATTTAGTGTTACCAGAGTGGTAATAATTTATTACTACAATCGCATAATTTATTTGGATTGTTTAAGATTATGCTTCCATTGATGAAATCATATGATCCATATCTAAAAAAATCTCTTTAATTTTATTCTCATATGGTTATTAATAAAATCTTCATGTAATTTTTCCTTTTTTATACTCTTTGGTACTTAAGATTATTAATAAAATATGTTATAAAAATACGACCTTTTTTCCCTTATGTTCTGAAATTTATGTTCTTAAAAAACAATGTTTTTTAAAAATATTTTCAATATTATCTTATATGATTTCAATGTTGTTTTCAATGAAAATGAATTAAAAATATTTTCAAACCTTTATTTATATATTTTTTAGTTATTTTCAAAGAATTAATTTTCAAAATGATTTTATTCTCCCTTTATAAATTTTCATAGTTATTTTCAGTGAAAATGTTTTAAAAGAATAATTTATATGTTATCAAGGTTATTTTAAATGAAATGGATTTTAGAAAAATGTAAATATTAAATTATCAGTTTCAAATGTTATTTTTATTGGAAAAATGTTCCAACATGTTTTATTTTTTAGAAAAATGTATTTCGAATAGGAAAGGATATTTTTTCTCAAGAAATTATTAAAATAAATTTTAAAGATTACTTCATATGTTTTCAATGTTTTTTCAAAGAAATTAATTTTGAATATTTTATATGATTTATAATGACAGTTTAATTTACTTAAGAATAGTTCCTAGTGATATTTCAAAATCCTTATACATCTAAAATGACATCCTTTGATATAGTTATGCTTTACTAGGGATATGATCCATGAATGACATTAATATTTCTTCTATAAATGGTTTATGTTTTTATGGCATGATGTTTATTGAAATCTTTTCTTATCCAGGAGTAAATCTTATTTCAAAGATATTTTCTTGACAACCATTTATATTCTATGGTTTATACCATGATAAATGTTTATGATACCCGATTCCTTTAATGGTTTATTATAAGATGAAATGAATATGAAGATTTCATTTCATGAGTAATAATATGATATTTATGAAGGTCGTCTCATTTTATGGGTCATGATATTATAGATGTTTTAATATCTTTTGAAACATGTATTTATGATTTCATTGTGTGTAATGTGGGACCTAAAACTTTTTATAATGTTTTGGGTAATGATAAATGTATATGAGCATAGAGGGTACACTAGTTCTAGCCCAATTTGGAAACAAGAGGGTATACAAGAGGGTATCCCATGTCTGAAACAAGAGGGTATACATAATTTCATCCCAAGAGTTAAACTATCACATAGATAACTTATTTTAATGGTATTTTTTAATTTATTTTCCATTCATGCATTAGTTTGGGTATTTCCCATGCTTTTATGGAGGAATGTGTGAGTTTTCATGAATTGGGCCAAACCGTGAGCCCAATTAAAGATTTAATGTAAATTTTTGATTATTTTATAACTCATCCGTTTTTCAACATTTTTTCCATTAAAATTCCTACATTTCCTTCACTGACCTATTAGCACCACTATTTAAATTTGGATCCTTTATAAATTAATAATCATGGGGGATTTGGATTTCTATTTAAGAAGTTGGGCCACCCTGGAAGCTCATTTTGAGTTTTAAAAAAACATTGTGTTTATTTAATAACATATTCAATTTTAACTATTTTTCGGTGATTCTACCTCTAACCCGAGCCCACTAAATCTAGGCGTTCCCCCAATCTCATCGCTACCTTTTTGGAGCTCTTTTTCTTCACAGAACAAGTCGAAACCTCTTAGGCTTCGTCAATTCGAGTAGAATTTTAAAGGTAATTTGTTTCCTTCGTAACTCTTACATTTCTCACTCTTTTTACCCCATTAAAATTTCTTCATGGTATTGTTATCCTTTTTAGAACCTAACTTTAATTTTTGGCTGTTTACAAATTCTGATACTGGTGTATTTGGGGCGATTTATTCAAGATCCGTCATGTAAGTTGGTCTTCTTAATTCTTCTTTCAATTTTCTTAGGGTTACATTCAATGTGATTAGGGTTCCATCCCTTATCCTTGAGGTTCCTAATGTACAGAAGTTATGGTTAGAACCTAGGGTTATTTTTCTTGTCTTTTGGGTGAAATCTTGTAGTTTTAGGTTGGATTTAACTTCCTTGAGGTGCGGTAGTGGTGCGATTTATGTTTCACACCATGTTTTGAGGGTTTCGACATAAAAGAAAGGTGGTTCCATGTGTAAACAATTATTGATGAGTTATCTTGCTGTATTTACACATTTTTCATATTCCTCATATGTTGGGTGTGGTGAAAAAATAATTTATTATTGATTTGGTTATGTGTTACTTTTATAGTTGAATTTTTACTTGAAATTTGGTCTTTTTATGTGTAACTCATGGGGTATTATTTTAGTTTATTTTATAACTTATGGGATTGGTTTTCTAAATCTTTTTTGGCCTGAAAATTCTGTTTTGGTAATTTATTAGTGTCATGTTGGCCTAAAAATAGTGTTTTTGAATAGGTTTGATGTGAGAAAATTGATATACTTCTTGATAGAATTTTATGAAAATGTGTGTTTTTATTTGTATATTTTGTGGTATTATTCAACGTGATTTTATAACACATGAAGGTGGGTTTATAAATATCTCTAGGATAGAAAATTATATTTTAGATAGTAATTGGTATGTTTTTTGGTCTTAAATGGATGTTTTGGAATGAGTTTTGTGTTCAAGACATATTTACAGCACTTGGGTTCTTTTTCTGAAAAGTTATAAATGTTTTAGTTGGTTTAACACAGTGGGAAGCAGGTGAATATGTATTTTTTGTTGTGTGTGTTCACCTATCATGGTATTTTGAAAGTTTAAGTGATGTTTTAAGTTGTCAAATATTTTTATAATGTTGTAATATTTTTTAAATGTTTTATTAAATTGTGATGTTGGAGCGAAACTTGTTTGCGGGTTGTTTCGTGTATGTTTGATGATAAAATGATTTGGAAGGTTAAAAGGGTATTATGTGGCAATAATGTGTGGGATATTATGTGATGTTTATCACTTTTTAAATGTTTTATAAAAATATGTAAAGGATGTGTTGAAGTGTTAAACTGATGTGGAAAGTGTTGTGGGATATTTTGGTGTGTGTATGATTTCAAAATGCATTTGAATGAAAAAGTAGATTTTCTGACTTGTGTGATGTACGTATGTTGTGTTTGGTGAATATTTGATGTGGAAATGATATTTTCATATGAAAATTATATTTCTTGACATGTTTAACTTGTTTGAACACAAAGGGAAAACCGAGGTATCTATGTGGGTGGACGTTTAATAGTATGCTAGTGAATCCCTTGAGGTTTGGCCTCTGTTTCACCTAGAAAGATTTATGCTTTCAACTATAACTAAACTATGATAATTATTATTGGAGACCACATGGATATGGTAATATTACCAACTAGTGGCTCATGCATGAGAACAAATATTTGTGATGGTTACTCTCACCGATATACGAGGTACATGGGACCCACACCGAGCTAGTGCATAGGGGTTATTTTCTATTTATTGTGCTCATTAGGTCATTTATACTTACAATCATCATATGGTATTTTTATCTAGAAAATTAAGTATCTTTGGAATTTATTTTAAAAGTGTTGATTCTTTAAATTAGCCTACTTGAAATAGATTTTTTTTAAGTTGCATCTTTTTGAAAGTGTAGTGGGAGATTAAAAGTTTTTGAAAACATGCATGATTTTAATCACTGATTGATTATCACATGGAATCTCTTAGTGGTAGTATCCTATTTCGAATTGTATCACACCCTACTTATAGCCTTGGGCGTAACTAGACTTGGTGATTTTTTTTGTCGCAAGTTGGGTATAGTTCGTAGTTCTAGTGGTTCGTGATTCTACCTGGTCCTCGGTGGTAAAGTCTTGTGGAGATGGCTTGAGGTAGGTGACCCTTTCCATAAGGGTTCTTGGGATGTTTCCTTTTGGTTTTGTACCTTTTTTATAGTTTATTGAGTTGTTTTAAAATAAGTAATTTAGTTCTGAATTTTTGTAAAAGATTGTATGGTTGGAAAAATCCAGATTCGTTTTATTGGATTGTTTTATTGTTTTAAGATTATAAACTCCAGTAAATAGTTCCCAATTCTCATTTTATGATACCCATGAACTTGTGGAAGCCCATGGGGATCATAACTCCCTTAGATCCATGTCTCGGGTCTGGTTTGGTTCCAGTTTTAGTGGCAACCAGATTCGGTTTGTGACAAAATGGTATCAAATGAGGTTCTGGTTAACCCTTTGGGTCACTTTATTTGGGGAACATTCAGGATAGTATAGAGGTAGGATTTTTGGGACTTGGTATTTCAGTTATGAGTAGTGTGCCTAATAACCACACCTCAAGAGCGGATTCGAGTCTCTAGGGGAAGTCGGTATTTATATGAGTCCTTTGGATTTCATGGATTGACGATGATTATGGGAAATGAAAAGAGAGTTGGGTTAATGGTCTCAGGGAGCTCACAGGGTCTGGAAATCCATGCGATGCTAGTGATATTTCCCTAGAACGCTCTTTGTGATGGTGAAGTGATTGGAATATGGCCGCCAATCATATGTCCAAGTCACCCACTAAAACAAATTTCCTATCACATTTTCTTATGTACTTTAGTTTTTAAATCTTTGAACTTTGGTTTTAAAGTGACTTGGTTTTACGAAATGTAAATTTTTTGTGAAATTATTATCGAATAAAGAGGGAATGGTTATATTACTGAAAATGGAAAAGTGAATTTTAATAATTGTATTGGAATGGAAAATGGTTTGTTTTCACCTCTTCTGAATGCATAAACCATGTCAAGGTTGGTTTTGAAAAAGTGTTTCCAATAAAGTTTTCTAAACTACTGAAAGGCGTTTTAATGGGATGAGATATTTTGAAATTTCTTTGAATAACATGAAAGTGAGTTTTCATTGGACTAATGGTGCCTTTATGAATTTTTTTAATGTGGTAATTTGTGTTCGATTTATGGGTTATCAGTCTTGAGAAAAAGGAAGTATTGGTTGATTGTTTTGGTTTTGAAATGTGGAATGAGTTTTTGTAATATGATTTGGTATTTTCATGAGTTACCACATAAATGGAGTTATATGAGATGATTTATGGTTAATGGAAGGACTTGATGAGTTTCGGGATGGATATGAGGAGGGTGCATGGTGTGGCACAAAAACATGCATGTGTGGGGCCCATGGGGTACCAAAGGGGGATACGCTAACCGCTAAACTGTTTCTCTCCAAAGAAATGTTTTTAAAATGATAACTTTATGTCTTTATGAGTGGTTTGGGATAGTGTGTATTATGTGTTTTTGGAAAAATTGATGTTATGGAATGTTTTGAGTCCAAGAACCCCTCTTATTTGAAATGTGTTTTGGGTTTGTGACTGGTCAGTATGATGTGTTGAAGGGCCGGTTAGTGATCTCTACTAAGAAATGTTTTGGGAGGCTTTTATGTCGATTCCCTTCATATGTTTGGATATAGTTTGTGGTATTTATTGACCAATGGACCAGGTTGGCTGGGTCCTTGGGTTCTCTTGTTGGATTAGGTATGCCCCTATTTAGGGTTAGTTCACAACTGATTTGAAGCCTAGGTTGTTTCGTCATTGGAATATCCTCCAGTAGATCAATGTAAATAATCTGTTTATTGAGATTTTTAGATTGATTCTACACCCTTTTATTTCTTGGTTTCATGTATCATATTGTAGCGGGAGAGTGATAATGGAAGGTTGAAAGAGACCTTAGCTTCTTAAGTTTCCTGATTTGCTGAAGGTAGAAGTGGTCTGGGGTTGTTAGCATGGATGAGTATCGATGGTGTCTAAGAGTTCCTCTTAGTCATTCTTAGTCTCTCAGAATAGGGAGTTCACGTTAAACTACTAGTGTGAGAAATATGGTCACGAGAGGATATTATGGCCACTTTATAGAATTGTGTGTTGTTTTGGGAGGTTGTATAAGGTCCCTCTCCATGAATTGTTTATATCAGTCACCAGGGTCCTGTTTGGTGATGCATGCTGATGTCATGTGTTCGATTGACCATAATGGAAAAAGTCGTGCAATCCTCTGAGAGTCCCTATTATGTTGGGATAATTTCTCCCTTGAAAAAATTTCAAAATCTTCCAGTTTAGATGAATGTGAGTGTAGGTGTTCTTTACTTCTACTATTTCTCACCTGAAGAAACATGGTCTGATGTGTGTGTATATTCTATGATCTTATTTCAGAGAAATATCGGGTTGGGTAATGTGAGTTCGGAATGTGTTATGTCTGGAGAACATATCTGGGATTGCGGTGTAGTTATTGGTGGCACCAAAAGAAAAATTCTCGTTAAGGGGGTTTATAAATCCTAACTATGAGGCAAAATATGCTTCAATCATTTGAGCTCTATCCTTACGTCTCAGAGAGAAGATGGATCATAGTCAGGGGAAATCCCATGTTCATTTAAACCCTTGTAAAATTTCCTATCCTTATCATTAAAGATAAGAAGTTTTTAAACCTCTTGTTTCATTAGCTTTATATGGTGTTCCCTTTTGGTGGAAATAGGTGGAGGTCCTTATACCCATGTCATCTCCCAATGTCATTCCCTCCCCTTTTGGTTTCCATTGAATATTTGGAGAATTATTGGAAATTTGGATAGACAGGATGAGCACATGGTTTGTGCACAATTAGGAGGGACCGTGTGCCAAGAATCCATGCAGGAAGATTGATCATCACAGTTAGTTCATGGTTTAAAAACCGCTGCGGACTAACTATGTGACCTTCCCAAAATCATGAAATAGTGGGGTATTTATGTGTCGGCCTATACTGGTCGATTAATATGGTTGGTTCATATGGTGGATAGACCCACTATGATTCTCATGTATGTTCCTTCATAAACATTTAATGGAATTTTACCCTATGTACTAGGGATTCAATTCAGGCCACCCTTGTTGGTGTCCTGATTCTGTCTTAGAAAAATATTGATTGTCTCTTATGGTGGGGAGGGTATTTGGGTCCCCCCATACCAGTAACATAAATATATCCATGGTATTGTGTTGGAATAGGTAGTCTCGTTCGATTCTATCTAGCTACCGACATATTACTTGAGTAAACATTTGGATTGGAGAGCTCCCAAAGGGTTAGTTAAAGTAAGGCATGTGTAACCTTGTTCAAAGTTGTTGTTCGTTTGGTGAATTTCTTGAGTCTTTTTCGGATAGTGTTTGAGAAATTTTCTTTTGAGATAAAGTATTAATGTGATTGATCATTTCAGTAAATATTTGTAAGTTTTATTTGTGAGTGTAATCCTTCCTTAATTGATCCTTGGAGGTGTTTTGGACTTTGGGGGAGAAACTTGGTAAGGGAGTACCTCTTGGTTTCTCAGTCGGGTTTGGTTGTTGCTTTGACCTTGTTGTGACTTTCCGAGGTGGAAACTTTTCAAGGTGAGGAGAATTTTTACATAAATAACTTATTTTAAAGGTATTTTTTAATTTATTTTCCATTCATGATTTGTTTTGGGGGGTTTTTCAAGATTTTATGGAAGAATGGGAGAGTTTTCAGGAATTGGACCAAACCGTGAGCCCAATTCCAGATTTAAAATAAATTTTTGTTTCTATTATAACTCATACATTTTTTAAAATATTTTATCCATTCAAATTCCTACTTCTCCTCCTCTGACTTATTAACACCACCATTTAAATTTGGAGCCTTTATAAATCAATAATCATGGGGGATTTTTGTTTTTATTATAGTAGGGCCACCCTGAAATCTCATTTCCATTTTTACAAAAACATTTTTTTTATTTAATAAATTTTTTAATTTTTATTATTTTTCGTTGATCCCACCTCTAACCCGAGCCCACGAAACCTAGGCATGCATCCTGTCTCTTCGCTCCCTTTTTGAAGATCGTTGTCTTCGCAGAACAAGTTGATGCTTCTTAGGCTTCCCCAATTCGATCATAATTTTAAAGGTAATTTGTTTCATTCATAACTCCTTCATTTCTCACTCTTTTTTCCCCATTAAAATTCCTACATGGTCTTATTATCCTTTTTCTAACCTCCCTTGATTTTTTTTCTATTTAAAAATTCATCTACTGGTGTATTTGAGGATATTTATACAAGATACCTCAAGTAAGTTGGTCTTCTTCATTCTTCTTTCAATTTGTTTAGGGTTACATTCAATGTGATTAGGGTTTCATCCCTTATCCTTGAGGTTTCTAATGTAAAGAAGTTAGGGTTATAACCTAGGGTTTTATTTCCTACCTTTTGGGTGAAATCTTGTGGTTTTAGGTTGGATTTCACATCCTTAAGATGCGGTGGTGGTGCGGTTTATGTTTCGCACCATGTTTTGAGGGTTTCGATATAAAAGATAGGTGGTTCCATGTGTAAAAAATTATTTATGAGTTATCTTGATGTATTTAATCATTTTTCATATTCCACATATGTAGGTTGTGGTGTGAAAACTATTTATGATTGATTTGGTTATGTGTTTACTTTTATTGTTTATTTTTAACTTAAAATTGGGTGTTTTCATGTGTAACTCATGGGGTATTATTTTGGTGTATTTTATAACTTATGGAATTGGTTTTATAAATCTTTTTTTCTTCTAACAATTCTGGATTGGTAACGTATTAGTGTCACGTGGGCCTAAAAAGAGGGTTATTGAATAGGTTTGATGTGTAAAAAAATGTTATACTTCTTGAGAGCATTTTATGAAAATGTGGGTTTTCATTTTTATATTTTGTGGTATTATTCAAGGTGATTTTTAACACTAGATGATGGTTTTATAAATTTCTCTAGTGAATAAAATTCTATTTTTGATAGGAATTATTATGGTTTTGGTCTTCAATGGTTGTTTTGAAATGGTTTTTGTGAGAAAGACATTTTTTACACCACTTGGGTTCTTTTTATGATAAATTATAAATGTTTTAGTTTTTTTAACAAAGTGGGAAAAGGGTGCATATGTTCTATTTCGTGTGTGTGTTCACCTATCATGGGTTTTTGAAAGTTTAAGTGATGTTTTAAGTTGTCAAAAAAATTTAGAATGTTTTGTAAATTTTTTATATGTTTCATTAAATTGTGATGTTAGAGAGAAACTTGTTTGTGGGATATTTCATGTAAGTTTTATGATAAAATGATTTTGAAGGTAAAAAGGGTATTATGTGGAATGTGTGTGTGGGATGTTATGTGATTTTATCACCTTGTAAATTTTTTATAAAAATGTTTAATGGATGTGTTTAAGTGTTCAAGTGATGTGAAAAGTGTTGTGGGCTATTTTGGTGTGTGTATGATTTCAAAACACATTTGAATGAAAAAGTAGATTTTGTGACTTGTGTGATGTACACATGTTCTCTTTGGTGAATATGCGATGTGGAAATGATATTTTCATGTGGAAATTATTTTTCTTGACTTGTTGAACTTGTTTGAGAACAAAGGGAAAACTCGAGTATCTATGTGGGTGGACGTGTACAAATATGCTAGTGAATCCATGGGGTTTGGCCTCTGTTTCACTTAGCTAGATTTACTCTTACAACTATAAAAAACTATGATGATGATGATTGTGGACCACTTGGTTATGGGTATGTTCCCTACTTGTGGCTCATGCACGAGAACTAATATTTGTGATGGTTACTCTCAACGAGATACGAGGTACTTGGGACCCAAAACGAGCTAGTGCCTTGGGGTTATTTCCTATTTCATGTGCTCATTAGATACTTTATAATTACCGTCAATATATGGTACATTTGGCTGGAAAATTTAGTATATTTTCATTTATTTTAATAGTGTTGATTTTTTAAATTAGCCCACTTGAAAACTGATTTTTTAAAGTTCAATCTTTTAGAAATTGTAATTAGAGATTACATGTTTTTGAAAACTTATAGGCTTTCCATATCTAAATGATTATCACATGGAATCTCTTAGTGGTGGTATCCTATTGGGAATTTTCTCACACCTTACTAACGCCCTTGGGTGTTACTACACTTGGTAATTCTTGGTGTCGTAGGATGGGTATAGTTTTTAGTTCCAGTGGTTCGAGTTTCTACTAGGTCCTTGGTGGTGAAGTCTTGTGGAGATGGATTGAGGGTAGTTCCCCTTTCCATGAGGGTTATTGGGATGTTTCCTTTTGGTTTTGTACCTTTGTTACAGTCTTGTTGATCTATTTTAAAATATGTAATTTAGTTCTGAATATTTGAAAAATATTTTTTGGTTGGAAAAATCCAGATTCTTTTATTGGATTCTTTTGTTGTTTTAAGATTATAAACTTGTGAAAATCGTTCCCAATTCTATTTTTATGATACCTGAGAATTTGTTCCATCCTGTGTAGATCGGTAATGCCCTTCAGACCATGTCATGGGTCGGGTTTGGTGCCAGGTTCGGTGGCGACGGGATTGGGTTCGTGATATAAACTGGAGGGTACATTGGATGACATCCCAATCCCAAAAAAGAGGGAATCCCTGGCCCGAAATAAGAGGGTACATAGGAGGGAATCCTTAGGCCAAAACAAGATGGTTCTAGATAGGTCATCCCAATCTTGAAACAAGAGGTTACGCGAGAGGTCATCACAAGACCAAATAATGTACATGGGTGAATAGCCCAAGACTGACATGTTATGAAGGTCTTGGTAGGTAATATTGATATTGAATTTCTTATGGTTATGTGTATACCACAATTCAATGTCTTATTACTTTACTATTCTCTCTTGGGTTATAAACTTGATTCCCTTTTGATTCATGTCTTATAAACTACCAATCTTTAGGTCATGACTATTAATTATGATCATTTATATACAGGTTATGATCTTTTAATGTCCTGATGATGTTCTCATATGATTATAGTCATGTTATACTTATATATATCCCATTATTTAAATTACTGAGAATCTAATCTCACCATATTCTTCCGTTTTCTTTCCCAATGTTATGATGAAATTTTTTAACCAGGATTACAAAAGGGGAGGTTATTTTAGGGATATTTTGAAGTTCTTTCTCCATGTTAGAAGATTATGTTTCTTGGTTTCAAAATACACTAAACTATTATGGTCATCTAGAATGTTTTTTTTGTAATATATATAATAATAATATAAAATTATGTAATATCCATGTATGTTAATCATGATTTCTATATTACCTCAATTTTACCTTTCCTTTAAATAAAGTTTCTTAGAGATCAGTATCATTTAAATAATTCTTGAAAATACCTAAAGAAAAACTTATAAAAAAAGTCTTATATACTTTATGATTCATTTAACATAATCCTAAAATTCAAATAAATTTTTACATAGAAAATTCCACCTCTTCCTTAAGCCTTTAACTAATCTTCCTTATTTTATTATTTAATACTTCATTCTTAAAAAATTAAATAAAAATCAGGTCTACCTAATTTTTCATGATTATAACCAATACTATTAGAAAAGAAAAAAACCATTCAAATGTAACTTGTAGTCTCTTAATCCACACTAGAAAGACCACTATTATTATAACCTTGAATATTTACTTCCTGGGATTTATCCTAATATATTGATTTTCATAATTCCCATTCATTGCACAACTAAATCATTTTATAGTCAATAATACATTATAGATGCCATTATTCTCATCCATTGCGTTACCTAAGCTTTTAATTTTCCCTTTATAGTTACTTGATTTGTGTCCTTGTATTGAAAACATCTTACTCTTCCCCAAATACATTCACTTGTAGTATCTATACATGGAATCAATTTCCTAAAAAAATTATCAATCCTTTACAAAACTCTAAGAAAATTTTCTATATCGGAACTTCTTTATAGACATATTCATAGAGATATACGTTGAATCATGCTTAGAAATATCAGTTAGTATTTCACTAATTTTTTTATAATTATTTCAAATAGTTGACTAAACATTTTCTTTGATACCAAATATAAATACCCAAGATTATAATACACAGATATTAATTATTTTTATATTGATGTTCATTAAATTATACAAACACGTGCCATGAGGACCGTAATATTTTAGTTCCTTTGGAAATATTCTACATTTATATTTCATAAGCATAATATCATCCTTTGGTGGTGCTTCAATAAATTTCCAATTCATCCCATAGTCCTTTAAATAAATATCCAAAAAATCATTTTCTATCCAGAAGCACTGAAAATATCTTTTAAAAGATCTAAAGTTCCACAAATTAGTGAAATTTCATTCAATATACTTAAAATTATATTCAAAAACCAATATGGTTAGTATAAGTTATCAAATATTCATAACTCATTATATAATGAAGTAATGCATTAATATTTAAAACCTCCTCTGAATTTCAACAAAAACCATTTCAAAAATGGTTAAACTTATGACCCTTCCAAAATATTAAGATCCAATACTCTAGGATTAAATTCCCAAAATTTCTAAAATTAATTTATCATTGATCAAAAAAACATGAATTTTCAGTTAATATAAACTTACCAAACATATGAATGTATTAATCATGTATTCTATTTAAACATATTAATGAATTTAATTACCATAAATCAATACTGAAAACTTTAATTACATAAATAAAATATGTGTTATTGGATTTATTCCTTAGGCCCAACAACATCAATGATAACATAAACCACATTTTAATCAAATCATTAATATATTTCATTGTAGTAAATACCTTCCAATTTATATTATCCATATCAATCATCTCTTGTCCCCAAAAAATTGTCTCAACATTAAAAATATATTAAGGGTTATCAATAATGTGTTTTCCTAGAAGTTCAACGTTCGGTTGAATCATTTTTCATGGTCATCACTACCTCTCAATATACACTTTCAAATCATTATTTAATCATTACTTAAATGCAATACATATAAATTTCATAATTCTTATAACTATGATATCATTGATAAAATAATTATATGAAATAATTCTTGAATCCAATAATAAGAACTCTAATCATTCATGTTTTTATGTGGTAATAACAAGAGATTGATTTTGACCCATTAGCTTATTTGGATGTATATTCCATTGATGCCTCAAAACATTATTTTGGTAGTTCCCCATATCCTTACAGTTTAAGAATTATACATTGGAAACTCTTTTAATTCCCTTGAAATGACAAAAATAATGGAATTTCTCTCCACTCTTATATTAAACTCACATTAATTTTATGCAAGTATCGGGGTGCTTCATTGAAAAACTATCCCAGGTGGGAAAATCCTTATTTCCCTTCTTCAATTTATCCATAATTTTCCAATAAATCATCTTATTATGTGCTTCCCCTAAAATCCATAATAATTAGACAATTATTTCTCTATCCTTTTTAGAACATGAAACAATGTCATCATATGAGGAGATTTTTTGGGAGACTAGTTCTCTTTGAATGATTGGCTTAAAACCATCAAATAAAATATTATTCATAACATTTTTATTATGTTCATTGACTTTATTCCCATTCCATATTATAGGATTCATTTCTTAATGATGAGATATGTTGGATTAGATCATATCCTTATAAAAAATAATGTATAATCCCAAAACAAGTGAAATAATTAATATATATCGGAAAATTTATGCATATTGAATCTCATATTCTAATACAAAGTTTCGTTTGGGATATCAGTATTTTAAAATCCTTTATAATGGTATGTAAATAAAAATGAAATTATCCTAATAATATTCTATGAGTGTGTACAACCAGGTGTGTAGTATGTTATGTAGTCATGAACCAAGTGATTATTGATTGAACCTCAATTCACCATTTTCTGAGTTATTAACTCTAGGCACATCTATTGCAAAACCATATCTACTTATAGTATCCAAAAAAGAAATTATTTCAAGAAAAAAACAAAATAATATCTACCATACCATAAAATTAATATATTTTTATATATTTCTATCAATTTATATCATAGGGTTAAGATCCATAAATCTAGTTCCCAAAGTTTCTATTAAACATCCATCTGATACAAACTATAAAACCTCTACCCCAGTAGCATAGTTTAAGTGTCTTGCATTACTAAATTAATATATATATATATGGAATATAATCCCTATAGAATGAAATGTTTAGTAGTTTTTGAAAACTAGAAACATACATGATACCCATTTTACATTTTTAAGAGAAAATAAATCATAATAAATATAAAAATTCCACATCCTTGAAACTCATTCCATGAAATCATCTTCATATCTTAAGGAATGAAAATAGTTTAAGGGTTATCTCGAATGCTACAAAAGGTTTTAGTTTAATAGAATCTATCATGAATTGATTAGAATAATCAACACAGAATGATAATTAACTGATCCAACATTCCATTTAAATACCCATACTCTATAAATAGATAAGTAATAATCAATATGGCAATGTAAATAACTAAACATACATGAAATTTAATTATTAAACTAAAAATGAATTACCTCCCGATATAATATCATAGTGAAAATATACTTGATAATAATAACTAAACTCTTAATTTATGGAAATGTTTATTTATTTGATTCCATGATCTCAGGAAACATGATACCACAACTTTAAAGACCCTTTATATGACAGTTTAAATACTACATGTAGAAACCTATTTATTTTGGACAATATAGTTCGCCTCATGAGACCTAATGATACATGGGGGCCATATAATATTGGTCCCTACCCACCCCTTCTGTTCTAAATCATTCATAATTTATTGAATAATTTATTTAATTCATTAATCAATATGCCTTATCATCAAATAGTTGTATTGAGTAATAGATAAAGATTTATAAATATTTCCCTAGTTATTAAAATAACATTCAAATTAAACACCACCAGAGAACATGGTATAATGTTTAGGAAAATACTATATACATAATAGAATAAAACGTATATTTAATAGAAATGTAATTTACAATGAAAAATGATCACATCAAGGTGATCATTCCAATAGGAAGTTAAAATCATAAAAGGAAGTGAGTTTGTACAATAAATTTTACATTTTGGTAAATTTCAAGTAAAATAACCTTAGATGAGATAATTAAAAGTGAATCATAAAATACAATGATGTTTGAATGAATATTAATATTACATTTCATGGTGTAATATATAAACCACATAGAATTTAATTGGTGAATATTAATAAATAAGTCTCAATGAAATGTAAATTTAGATGATATCCCTTACATTACACTACATTTTTGTTGAACATTTACCCTCCTATAGTATAATAGTTTTAAAAATGTTACTAACTTATTCTATAACCATATTAATATTTATAATATTATATATGACCCTTTTATAACATCTTATTACTTGTTAATAAAAAGTATTTCATTACCTACATTATTTTGGCTCTTAAAAGCCTTGTTTTCTGATATATATTTCATCATGAAAGATTCAATTAAGGCACTTATTTTAATTTCCTATAATCTCCAAAATAATAATAATAAAATTATTATAATAATTTTTTATCATTTATAATTTTAAAACAAATAATGAATTATGGTTACGAAAAATGAAGTATGTCACGGTCGTGGAGACAGTAGGCGAAATGTATGAATGAGTAACGATTTCCACTTTTAATGATCATTATAGAAAGGAATTAAGTAATATTTTATCATCCATGAATGATAATAATATAATATATATAATATTATTTTAATATGTATACTTGTGCTTTTCATTCATATGTTTTGGTGATGAAAATAGGGCCACATCACTTCGTGCATGCAATAGTCCACAAGCACACAATAGATGTTATCCTTTTATGCGTAAACAATTAAAATGATATATTATCATTTTAGAATGATTTATATTTCATTATTATCATTAATATTTCATTTATATTACATATAATCGTCAATATTTTTCATTATCACTGTCCATGTAATGTGTTAGTGAATGAAGAATCACATCGCTTCGCGAGGCAGTTGTCAACCGTACAAATGAGCGAGGTTATTGTGTATCCTACAGAATGGAAAGATAAAAGTTATGTATGATCTAATTAATATAAATTTATAACAATTATATATATATTTTATATATACATTATATCTTATATAATATACAACCTTGAGTGGTGTTAATGGAAAAATTAATGGCATCAATTTGAGAGGTGGTAGTCCTTCGTACAAAAAAGGATGATTTTGCATCCCATTTGATTTCAGTGGAGAAGGTTTCAGGTCATGACCATATTATAATTATATCCATTTATATTTTTGATACTAAGGATATTTTATAATTATTTTTTAATAAAAATTTAATAATGACGAAAAAGAAATAAAATTAAGACACTAGTTGAAGAACACCACTTCTTCTTCATATATTCTCATTAGGTTTAGAATAAATTTTTCCAAGGCTGTATTTATTCCAAAAATTGAAATTAGGATGAGTGGATATAAATTGATAAGTTATTTTTCATGATTTTCTCTATAAAAAATGATTGATATGTGTGATAAGGTGAGCGATGTGAGTTCTATTTTATAATTGAGGAGGAGTCACATTCTTGAAAATACCGGAAAGTATTTCTCTATTGGTAGGTATCTCTTACCAATGGTGCCTCCAAAGTAGATTAATAATTATGCATAGGATTCATTAATTTTAGAAACGCCTCCAAAACCCCAAAATTAATACATTTCTATCATTTTATTACCATCTTTAAGTATACTAAATTTTACCCTTTTAGTTTTTACCACAAAAACATATATCTTTTTATTAACCTTTGTAATTTATCTTAAAAAACTATAATTAAAATAAGTTTCATTATATAATTTATAACTAATGATTATCATTATAAATCCAATATATAAAACAATAATACAATGTGTGTGTAAGAATAAATTTTAATATAGACACATGTAGTGAGCGAAAACTTCGTTTTAACCTTAACCTCTCTAACGTTGTTTCTTTTCTATTTAGATATCAATATTGTCATCTTAAAAGAAATTTTTTTCCATTAATGTAAAACTGTAGATATTAATTTAATTTAATGAATCACTTTTTTGAAAATATGGGTCTTAGTAACTTTAAATCATCTAATAATGTATCATTTATTATAAAATAACAATAGTATCAATGTTCAAGTTATTCATTTAATTTGAAATAAAAATATATTAACAAAATGGTTAAATCAAAATATATTATTCTAAAAAATGAGTATTATGAAATATTTATCTAAAAAATTAATGGATGAAAATATTCCATTCAATTTATTCATCTATTATAATTTTTATGTTCATTAATTCTATTTAATTATAAACTAAATAATTCATGAATGGGTGTTTGTTACGAATTTAATGTGATTATATCATATCTCTAATATTAAATAGAATTTTCAAGATAAAAAATATAATTTATCATTCAAAATAATATATTTAACCATGCTTGTGATGTTATTTTGTTATCCCATATATTTATAGACATTGAAGTCCAGTGAGGTTCATGTTTTGTATTTTCTTGTACTTAACTTATTATATAGGTCACATTCATGGGATATTTTTCTAATAACTCATAAAAATAGATTTTTTATAAGTGTTGAAATATTTTCAACCAATGGGATTTGTATTAGTTTAAAATACATTTTACACCATTTATCTTTTGTTTATCCATCGATAAACTCATATTTCCTAAATTTATAGTAATTAATTTTAACACTTTTCACTAATCAGTATGGTTATAAAAATACTTGAATCACTATATGATACACAATATTATGATTAAAAATATGTAATACATTTATCAAAATTATATTAATATAATTGTAAAACTATAATTTTAAATTAATATCTCATATGATACTACAAAGTATGTTTTTAATTTGAAAAATGCCATATTTTTTAAGTTTTTATATCTATATTCAATATGATGTTGGTCCCACTTACCTTAATTAGACTAATGGATTGAAAATTGAACTAATTTTACATTAAAATAAATTCAAAATATATTTTTTCATTCAATGTAATCTAAATGAAAAGACAATTTTCAATTAATTTTTTTTATTTTCCACTATTGATCAAGAAATTAATCTTTTCATAAAAATATAAAAGATTCACCAAAAGAAATTTTTTTATTAATATTTCAAAAATTAATTTTATTCTTTCATATGAAGTTTCTTAAATTGGTAAAAATTAATTTTAAAATATGTGCACAAACCACATTTAAAATGAATTTTAATAAAAATATTGGTATTCAAAAATCATTTAATTTCATTTTAAATGATTTTTATTCTATTTATAATAATTATATAGACAATAAATAAGTGTAATATATATAGATATTATTATATTATATTATATATTATTTTTTAATCCTATTATTACCCCTCATTCCAATGAATAGGTGATAATTTCTATAATAATATTTATAATATATTTTTATTCAGTAAAACTCAATATTCCATGTAACAAATACTTTCGAAGAAGCTCGTTGTTGCATGTAACAAAAAATGAACTTTCTATTTAAAATAATGAATAATAAAATCAATGATATAGGCTTATTATACTATAAAATTTATTTATATTATAATTTTTGGGTGCTACATAAAAGGTAATTCCAGTATCCCTTAGAACACTGATTATCAAATTCAGAAGTTCCATAGTCTCATCTCAAAATGTGTTAGTTTTATACAAAAGTGGATAGTGGAGAATAAAGTTTACATATTTATGGATTCTAAGGGATCTCAAGTTAATCCTCGTATGGTTTTTTCTAGAATGGTATCCATTCCCCATGAATGAGTTTATATTTTCTTGGCTGATGCCGTCGATTTTCACTATTTTAGGCTTCAATGAACTTGCTAGTCCTTTGATTAATTTGTTCTATTATTTCATTATTAAAATTTAATTTTTTGGTTTTGTTCAACATAAATTAGTGTTTATTATAATACATTTTAAAATCATAAAATGTATTACTTGTAATATATTCAAATTGTAAAAAAATATTAATAAGATAAAATATTTATACACAATGTTATAATAAGCCATGATGTAGAAACCAAGATATAAAAAGTGTCATAAAAATGAATTCAAACATTGATCAAATCATTATTTTAGTCCGAAAAATAATCATTATGGCCCCAATAAAATTATTATCCTTTTTAATCTCATAATGATGAACCTTATATCCAAATAAATCATCGATATCAATATAAGGGATGTCATCACCCAAATAACCCATATAAATTTCAATAACATCTATTATAAAATCTTATAATGAGTAGATCATCAATTAAATTGAATAGAAAACAACAACACTATTTATAAAAAAATATGAATGTTTATCCACCATATATATCTTTATATTATAAGTGATATTTCTACTGTTTTCATGCTTTTAGAATACATATTTATTGAACATTGAATTATTTTAAGGTTATTAGACTATTAATGGTACATAAATTATATAAATTAGGCCATTAACTAGTGTGAATGAAAATACTACCAGGAAGTAATGGACCCTCCTGTAGTTATGTTTTTTTGTTCAAGGATATCATACCCTCTATTATTATTTAATGATCACAAATGGATTAATTTTTTAAGATATTTTCATGTTTTTAGTTTATATAAATACTAAAATTTGTTATTATTGAATAATTTGAAATAAAAAAATCTTACTGGATTAAAAATATTCTTTTTTTAACCTTCCCACCAGAATGATGGTAGAAATCACTATAAGGTAGCTACAAGTTTCCATTGAAACTACCACCACTAATAAATTCTAGTGTTATCCAAAAGAACATTGCAGGAGTTCAAAGATAACAACATTTCCCTTGGGGTGTGGACTATACATTAGTGTCCAATAAATATACTTTGTTATGAGTTTTCTAGAAAACTAAACATTAAATAATTAATTTAATCAATAGAGATCCTTTATCCCAAACACTCTTATAGACTTTCAACTGATTTAATCAACAAAAAGAGGCATGGAAAACTGTAAATTCTCTATAATGAAGCTCTAATATGTGATGGGAATTGATTATAATTGTTGATGTCAATGTTTAATCTATATTTACTGACTTTTTTCTTCATTATCCTTATTTAAATTCTCACACATCTCAACATATCTCTCACTATATCTTTATATTATCTTTAACTTTAAATATCAAATTATTTTGAAGTTAGAGAGTGTGGTTCAAAGAGATTATATAAAAAAATCATACAACCTATTTAATTTTATTTTCTTAGCATAATCACTACCACAAAAGGGATATATTTAGATTCTATCTAAAATAATAAAAAAACAAGTGTATCAATTTATTATTTACGTTATATGGATACAAATAAATCCAAGGTATTAAATGAACCCTCCAATGAACAAGGGGAGAAGAAATAGTCACTCTTATGATTTAGTTTTGGATAAAATTCTATAACAAATTTATATTAAATTTTTAATTCTGAAACATATTGTTTTTTAGTTTTAATTTTATTTTTTATTTCAATTTATGTTAACATCGAGAGATATTTTGAAAATGTAATTCCTTAGATTTCCATCCACTTAGAGTAATAATAACTTTTAGATCCTTCCTTGATTATTAATACATGACTAATTTCAGGGAAATGATTTGTAATGATATCCTTTATACCCAACACTAAATGTTATCTAGAGAGAAACAAAATTGTTCATTCAATATTCTTTAATAGAATAGACAATATTTATTACAAATCTCATACTGCTAATTTTTTTTGAATTACTGAATAAAATGTATTGATTTTTTGTAGAATGATATAATCCTACCAAGAAAGTGAAGGGAAAATTGAATACTAGTGAAAACATCCCTATTAATATTGATGGAATATAAGTGAATGATCTTGAATAGGACTTATATTATAATAAATTTAATCACGTTTCTACTTGAATAAATTGTTAAATAAACAGAATCTTCTTGAAGTGGAAAAAAATGACACAAATAAGGCCATAGATAAATGTACATAGATGTCGTTAAATATTTGGAATTCATTATAGAAAGTCTTTCACATAAATTTTGATTGGGTTACCTAATATTATAAATGTCAGTAAATTTATACAGTGAAAATATTTCTCTAAAAAATATGATCAAAACCCATTTAGTTACTACCATTATCTTTTTCACCTAAGGTATCATTGAATAATCAATAAACATATATCAAGATATTTCTTTTGTAATTTATCATTTTATCTCACATGAACTATTATATATAAAATTAATGTAAAATATAAAATTAATCCAAAAAGGTGATATAGAACAATGAAATTTCATTTAATATAGTATATTATACCTTTTAAAAGATATATTAAATGTTTCAAAACTTTTTATAAAATTATGATCATGTTTACGTGGAAAGATAAATCATTCTACCTGGAAAAAAAGAGTATCAAAATAGAAAATAAAAAGACCAAAGATATGAAGTCAATAAGATGGGGAATATATAATTTCATTTTCCAGTAATTATGAATAAGTTAAACAAAAATAATAAAACTAATAAGGCCCACAATTCCTCAACATGGTGTTAAATTTATAAATTCCCCTCTTTATCTAAATAGACTGATGATTATTTTGAATTACTCATTGTTGATATTGGGGAAAATTACGAGGTTAATTATACAACATCATTATGTTATTTCAGTTATTTATTTTATGATATCTTAAAACAAGTAGAGTTAAACATGAGAAATTATTTTTTTAGGTCACCATAAAATTATAATAACATAAATGAAAATATATTAATGTTTGTATTAAAATAATAAAATCTACAGACAAAGGTAATATTAAAATTTAAAATCAAACATTCAATTGAATGTGGATAAAATGATTTCAACTATTGAATATCATAAAGATTTCATATCAAAATCATTATATGTTAAATAAAATATAAATAAAACTTGCGATTATTTATGTAATAGTTTGTGTTTCTTGAAATTTTTTGTTTGATGAACCATGTTCTTTAAAAATAAATAAATGTATAATTGTAAAATCTTAATTTAATGTTTTAAATTATACATAATATCCAAGAATATAATCTTTTAATGAAATTCCAAAAAATAATTGATATAGTGGACTGAAAAATGTGAAAATAAATTCTATATTATCTTAGTAATAAATTAACATAAAAAATATGGTGTCTAAAATCTCAATCCATTAGTAAGAATTCACCGAAATTTATATGTCACTACAACATTTAGTATAATTATTCATTTCAAAGAAAATTATCCCATGAAAAAATACCATTAAGCTACACGATACATGGATATGGATGGTTATAGAACATGTATAGTGACTACTCTGTGTCAACCACATAGAAATTATTAATGTTCGACATGTTAATTTTAGTGAAAACTAAAGGATAAATATTATTTATATTGGTAATATTTTTTTTATTAGTTAAATGTTTTTAAATGTTTTATTACATATTAAATTACTCAAATATAATTATCATTGAATTGGTTAATTACGTTATATTTATTTTATAACTTCTATTGATAATCAAAAGTGTGAAGTGTTTGATTGTAAAAGTAAACACTTAATTTTTACATATTGTAATCAAAATTTTTAATTTATTACTATAAAATCTATTTCTCTCTAGCATGTAAAATGATGAGGGTAAGATATAATGATTCAAAACTATGAAACCGAGGCCCTGGGCATTTCTTCATATACAAAATAATCATTTTTAATGCAAAGAAACTTACAAATAATTTTCATACATTATTATTGAAAAATGATATTATGCATGAGATGTGAAATCATGGTATGAAACAAAAATCTTAATTTAAATCCAAAATATGAGTTTCCTCTATAACATCACTTAATTTGGTACAAAATTAACTCTTTATTCCAACCCTAGTTTCTAGTATAGGAAGAAAATCATATACTCTTTTACATATCAATAATTATTTAAAATAAACCTGGGGTTATTTTCATAGAATAGAAAAATAAGACTTATAAAACATTTATGAAATTTTAGTAGATAATTGAAAAGAAGAAAATTTATAAGATCATATACATTTGATGTTATTAGGGGGAAGTTAAAAAATAATTACTTTGTGGATATTTATATTTCACAAGGTTATAATCACTATTCCCTGTAAATGTACCCCAGTTCAAATTTGGGTTGTTGAAGGATAGTGTTGAACTGAACATGAAATTATATGTACCCTTTTAAATGAATTGAAATTCAATAAATAATTTTGTGTAAGATGGTAAATACCACTTGTTACAGTCATAGTGACTACATTAGAAGAAATATTTGTAAGAAAACACATATGTAATTTTGAAATTTAAGATTTTATTTTATTTTATAATGTTTGAATGTTAATTTTATATTCATAAAAACATGTATATTATAGTAATTATTTAACAAAATATTATGTGAAAGAATATTTCATGGTCATTATAACTCAATTAATGCATGCTAAAATATCAATAAGAGTTTGAAAATCACATATGAGTCAATTCATGTAAAATTTATTGATGTTTCCCTAAAACTCTATTCCACGTTCATTATTCTGAGTAATACATAGAAAACATTACCATTAGTGTTCCGACTATATTAAAAGTATTTGATGTTAATATTGAATCACCTCAAACACAAATAATGAAGTTTGGGGTTAAATCTAAATAACTTATGTTAGAGAATGTTATCAATTATTTAAAAAAAGGGTCTCAAAAATAGTATGTAACTTAAATAGTGTTTTCTATATATACTTTATGTAAACCCCATAACCCCCAAAATATTTATGACGTTATTAATGATGAAAATTGGTTAGTTTTATATATTAATTGATAAACGAGTTCACTAGAAATTATTTTTTTGAATGTTATTGAATTAATCAATGATAAAATAATTACATCAACAAAATGGGTCATTAAAAATAATGTTGAGGAATGAGAAAAGATATTAATAAATTAATATAGAACTATTGAAAAAAAATTAAAATATATAATAATGAATTGATTATGATGAAATACATGCCCCGTTAATTGTGTAGAATCAAATAAAATAATGATGGAATCCACTTATAACCCTAAAATTATTCTTTTCCAAATCGAAAAAAAGAGTTAATTTTTTAAATGGGTTTAATTCAAAAAAAGAATGTGTTATGAAAAATCTCAATTTGGAGGTCTCAAAATTTCTAAATCATGTCATCAATTTAACCAAGGATATTTATCCATTAGAAAAATATCATTAAGCTTGGTTTGATTTTTAATCTAAATAACGCTTTGATATTAAGTGTACAATGGGGAAGAAGAATTTTATATTATTTCAAAATAAATAAAAAATGAATTTATAATTATACATATTTTACCAATGATGTAATATTTAGTGAAAATAGGGAATATCATTTCTTCTTAATTTTTTGAATTAATTAGTGAATAATTTGAAATGTGTTTCACGGGTGAGTCAATGTTTTTCCATTGTTTATATATTATTCAAAATGAGGTTGGATTTTTCTGAATTCCTATAAAATATACTAATAATATTATTTAATGTTTTGTTAAGCATATTTATATGGAAATAAATACCGACTAAAACTTGTTCTTTTATTTCATAATGAGAAATGGTGATCAACAACCACCTAAATCAATACAAGAACCCTCAAGGGGGGGAGGAGATAAAGTACAAGGGAATCGCCATGGAAGAAATCCCTACACTGAAAAGGGATATCACCCAATCTATCATAAATAATAAACTCCTTCCCTACCCTCCCCATTCATGCAATTGCATCCGCAACAAATTGCTTCTCCCTCAAACTATATTGAATAAGCTACATGTAAGAACCCATTTATTCATTTTAGGTATGGATCATGTTTTTGGGATTTTTGAAGAAATTGAGAGTTTTTGTAAATTTCATAAGTATACGATGTGTACTCAGTAGTACACGACTTATACCAATTTCTGGGGGTTTCCATGTACTAGCTGTGTAACAGCAGAGTACACGACTGTGTTAGGTGACCTGGAGACCACCTAAAGCAGGGGGTGGATGAGGCATGTACTTAGTGTGTACATTAAATGAACATGTCATGTACCTTTTCTTTTATTTGATTAAATGGACTGGGGTCATGTCTAATTTCCAGTTTCATCTTCTTTTTATCTTTGGTTACTTTAGGAGAGACTGAGAGCGATGATTCTTCTTTGAGTTGTCGTTTCTCTATGGAGGGTCTGATTCAATCTCTAATAGGTGTGTTGAAATCCCACCGGTGTGTCCTTACTTCTTCTAGAGTGTCTCCTCTTAATTTCTTCTCTCTCTCTCTCTCTCTCTCTCTCTCTCTCTCTCGAGTTATTTAAGGTTGAATGTTTTTTATTTTTTTATATCTATGATGTAATATTCCGATTTAGGGTCTGACATTCAAGAATGTTCATCATAAGACATGGATGTAGGTGTGCTTTGTTTCCTTTCATTTTTTCTCTTTGAGATTATTTTCTAGTGTTGATTACCCATGTCTCAGGTATTTCGGGTTAGGTAAATCGAACCCTACATTATCTTCCATAGATGGATTGTAGGATTAAGGGTTTATTGATGTGATATTATGTGGAGTTTCATGTTTATGGAACACCCCATGGGTGCATTTCCTTGTTTTAATATTGAGGACCATTTGGTCCTAGTTTCATATGAGGCCTACCTTGTTTCCTTTCCTTTCTTGATTGGATAGAACTATTGAATTTTGATACTTATTAAATTATTGTGATATGTGTTGGAATTTGTTAGCCATGTATTAGTATATATTACTTGGATATTTTTTATATCATTTATCCACGATTAAATTAAACAAGGCTGTGAGAACCTGGTGTAGTTATACCATATGAGGAATTGGCATTGAGTGATTCCTTAGAGTGTCTATTATATTTCATGATATGAGACCATAGGGGGGATTGATGGTGATTTCTGCCTCAGAGTGTCTATAGATTAATTTGTGAGACCATAGGGGTAATTGAAATTGAATCCTTCCAAAGAGAGTTTGTAGTTGTTATGGAAAGACAATAGGGGGAATTGATAGCGAGTGTTTCCTCCGAGTGTCATTTACTTCTTATTGTGTTACTTGTCTAGATGGGTTAGACTGTGTGAGCTACCTGGAGGGTTAATATAAATATAAAATATTTATAATGCGTCTTCTAATCCAAAGAACAAGCCTGGATTCTGTGATATTAGGTATTATTTTGAGATACCTGTTGTGATACATTCCTGATTAAATGATGAACATCAAATTCTAAGGAAAGTAAATGGAAACCGTAGAATTTGGTTACTTTTTTATACTCCTATTATCATTGCTAGATTTCCATTATTACCTTTTATATATACTCATTGACAGTTTGGAACAGATCTTGTGGTGTTTGTCTAATGTGATTCATCTCACACCCTATTTGGGTCATACTTTTGGACCCAAATAGATTATGTGGTTGCAGGTTTAGATAAGGGAAATATCCCATCATCATCAGGTACTTAATTTCTTTGGAGATGGAGAGCATAGGAACAAGTTGAGGCTTCCGATGTAGGTTCAGTTTATTTGTTTCTTTTTTAAATTCATTTAGTATTGTATTTCCCGGATTGTGACTTGTTTGTATGTTTTCCTAGAAATATCTGACATGCATCATTTATACATGTTACCTTGTTTTTTATTTACTTTCAGTATTCTGATGTTTACTTGTTGTATAGTATTTTTCTTCTACTACAGGTTATTATTTGTTATTTTGTTTTGCATGCTTTTCCAATGAGGGAATAGTTTCCCCACTATCACACACAAGGCCCTCGCAGCTAGTTGGACGCCTCTAGCATTGGGGAAATGGTCTTGAGTGCATGTTACCAACTTGGTATAGGGAACTTGTATAAATGATTCATGTCACATATGTCTAGGAAAACAGCCAAAAAAGTCTCAATGATATAAACATAGTGAAAAACGAAATTAAAAAAGAAACAAATAAACTTCAGCAGTATCACATGCCTCAGCTTGGTCCCATGCTCTCTATCTCTACAACAATAAAGTACCTAATGATGAAGGATGCTTTTGATTATCTAAACCTGCAACCATATAATCTGTTTGGGTAAAAAATAATGAAACTAATAGGGTGTGAGACGAATCCCAAAAGGCAACCACCACAAGATATGTTCCTAATTGTCAGTGAGTATATATATATGGTAATAATTGAAGTACAGAAAATAAAATTGGAGTACATAAAAGTAACATAATCCAATATTTTCTATTTACATTCATTAGAATTTTATGTTCATCATTTAGTAAATTTTGTATCAAAAAATGGACCTCATAAGACTACCTCAATGGACTTAATCCAAGATTGGTCTTTAGCTTGGATTACATGTAACGAACATTAAATATTTATTTTAACCCCCTCGGTAGCTCACACAGTCTAACCCCTCTGGCCATGTAGTGCAATAAGAAGGAAAAGTCACTTTGAGGAAGTACTCACCATCAATTCCCCCTACAGTCATTCCATAAAAACTACAGACTCTATAGGGAGGCACTCAATGTCAATTACCCATGTGGTCTAGTAATGTAAAATATAGACAATTTGAGGTAGGACCCATTATCAATCCCCTCTATGGCTTCATAGAGTAAAATATAATAGACACAATGAGGATGCACTCAATGTCAATTCCCCCTATAGTATAACTACACCCAATTCTCATAGACCTATATAATTTAATCATGCAGAAACAATATCATGAAATCTAAATAATTTCTACTACTACATCGATAAACAATTCCAATGCATATCAAAAGCATTTAACAATGTATAAAAAGTAAACAGTTATATCCTATTAAGCAAGGCAAGGAAACAAGGTATGCCTCATAGGCATCCTGGACCAATGGTCCACAACATTCAAACAAAGAAAACACACCCATGGGGTGTTCCTTAAAGATGAAATTCCATATAATATCACATAAAAAAACCCTTAATACAACAATAAATCTAATATTGATAATGTATGGTTTGATTTACTTAAATATAAATATCTGAGATTTGGGTAATGGACACTTTGGCATATAAATTCAATGAAAAACAATTAAAGGAAACAAACCACCCAACTTGATATCATATGATGAACACTCTTGAACATTATCCCTTGAATTAGCCTAGAATGTTGTAGATCTACAAAAACATCAAAAACATTCAACCTTGAATAACATGAGAGAGAGAGTAGATGAAATCAGGATGAGAGACTCTAGAAGAAGGAAGGACTCACCGGCTAGATTCCAACGCACCTGCCAAAGATCAAATAGGACCATTCATGGAGAAATGGAGGATTTGAGAAGAATTGTTACTCTTGGTCACATATGGATGAATTATGTATAGAAGAAGATCAAACTAGAAATTAGACGTGACCTCAGTCCATTTAATCAAATAAAAGAGAAAGTACACAACGTGATCATTTAATTTACATGACGTGTACATTCCTCAACCATCCCCTACATTAGGTGGTGTCAAGGTACCCTCATAGGGTCGTGTACTCAACTATTACAGGGCTAGTAAATGGCTCCCCATGGTAACCATTACATAGAGTGTACTAATAAGTACGTGGCGTGTACTTAAAAAATTTCCCAAAACTTTGATTTTCCTTAAAAACATCGGAAAATAAGATTAATATATGAAATTATGATCTGGGATCTTACACAACCATTTTTTGGTCTACAAATAAAATCTCCTGATCATATAAATCAGATTCCAAGGCACATCATATGCCCCTTTAACCATTCTAACCAGATCCTCTAAATCCAATTCAATTTTAGACACTTTCCAGCCTAAACTCATACAAACCAATATGCCAATGTGAAGTGCACGAGCCTCCACCCATAAGGAATTACCCAGACCAAAAACGTACTAAAATCTTTCTCAACTGGTCCAAAAGATTCATGAAGAATCTCACCTCCTCTCACGAGTCTATTCATTAGAGAGATATCAACATTATTCTTTATGCCATTGGTAGGACGACTCTATTTGATTGATTCATCTCCCTTCTAGTATACTATGGATGAAAGGCTGGTGAAGAAGACTACACACCAAGAGTGAATTGACACCTTTAAAAAGAAAGGCTAGTTTGAAAATAAGAACCCATAACCTTATTTAATGGAAATAGATCGAGTAAAATAATCCCAATTGAGTCAGATTCTGAGCCTCCCAAATGACCAAGAAGATGGAGGTGAGAATCATCATTCAGACTTTTCTTTCTATGACCCTTCCCTATAAGAAATGAAATGAGGAATCCATAAATTCATTGATGTAGATATGATGAGCGTTGAACCGAGGTTGGGGAGTGAAGTGTGACTAGAGGCTAGGCACCCAGTATGTTTGGAAGAAAATATGAACCGGAGATTCAATCCTAGGTTGTACATAGTAAGAGAAGTGAGAATCCAAATGAATACACTTTCATTGTATGTTAACCTCTATCTGAAAGGATTTATTTCTCAGGCACCAAATGAAAAAATTTATCCATGTCCGTAAGTCGTTGCACCATGTGTTCGAAGACCACAAACCATATACAACCCTTGAATGTACCATCTTCTTGTATGCTCGAGTGGATAACTTCCCAGAAGTCGATTCTGTGAAGTAGCATCTATTCCCCTTGATGTTTAAGATAACATTACCAACACCGACCTTTAAATTTGAATAAGGGTCTTTTTATGATACTAGGATGGTTTCTCACTTCTCTAAACAATATATCCGCCGCAGGACAACTAGTAAAATAAAGACTCTCACTAGCCCAGTTAGCCTTCCAAAAAACAATATCACATCTTCTCAGGATCCAAAAACTTGAGTTTGGATGCTCCTCAAGATGTGTCAGCATGATCCTCAAAATGCAGGAGGGATATGTAGAACATGTTCTAGAAACCACCCCTTTCTCACCTCTTTCTGGGTGCCCATTTTTAATAAAATTCTAAGGAATATGTCTTTAATGAACTCAAATGTAACTCTGAGAATTATAATGTCCTGAAAAAAATTGGATCGTTCTATCCAATAGTTAAATATGTGTAATTAAACTATTTTGACACTAAAAATTTGGATTATGGAATCCATTTTGGATTAAAATAATTTGGTCTTATCACATAATTTGAAAGAACATACTCTTAAGGTGTATAATGAAAAAGAATCCAGTTACAATCTCTATAAATGAATATAATTACATAACCATGAGTAGTTATTATGCTCAGTTGTTTCAGATGAGTAACACACTTCTAGAATATGGTGTACCTTATGGTCATGTTCCCATTAAGTGTTAAAACACTAGTCTAATTAGTATCACCTGGAATTGAAATCAATAATCATATTCTAAACACATTGAACATAGGAACCATTTATAACATGATTGTTTAAAATTGTTGAATTTTATATCATGATTATTGATCACTAATTAAAAATTAACAGTAATCATTAAGAAACCCCTAATTCAAGAATTTTTTGAATTAATTATGGGAGGATAAAATGTGACTTTATTGTTTACATAAGAAAAATTGAATAAATTCGAAAATGTATTTGTTTTGAGAAATTTATTTTTTTAATCATGTAACATGGATATCGCGTGCAATTCATAAAAAATGATTTGGTATTATATATTATTCTAATATATTTAATTATTATTTAGATTTATATTTAAATATTTTTTAAATTGTCAAACTTAATGAATTTTAATAAAATTTAGGTTTATGTTAAATTAATACCTAATTCCCCTAAGTTTGTGATTATTTTGATATACTTTTATGGAGATTTTATGTAGTAAAACATACTATAGTATCCTATATATTATGGTAAAATTATTAAATTTTAACTAGATACAAGGGACCTCACCAACCAAGATCGATCAGTTTAGTAGTCTTAGAAAAATAGGAACAAGCTAGATTATTACATTAAATTTAAAATATTAAAATACATTATATTATTTTAGTTTAAAAATAATTATTTTCAATATAATACCCTTTTAAAAAAAATCTTAGTACACTTACAATAATTTCTGGGAATAGAATAAAAATAATGGGGTGAGATGATATGCTCAGTAATAGAATGCATACAATAGAAACTGTCATGGAACAAATAAAGCATGAGAAATAATTTAGAATGAAATTATGATGAAATAAAACCATATAAATAACCACAATATCTTAAAATTTATCACTATATAACATAAATAATTCAATAATATCACGGTAATCAATAACTTATTTCATAACGGTGTAATGAATACTGTGAGACATCTTAGCGCTACCAGCATGGAAACATGCTCAGACACATTACAAAAATGTGTAATACCTTAACTAAATAACAAACCTATTTTTATCTTGGTACATAGTGATCTATTGATGGGACAATTAATTTTTGTCCCCACCCAACACATAATATGTCTAATCCATTTATCATATGAATAAATAATTCAACTTAATCATCATTCTATATAATAAATAATTTTCTATCTTATAAGAACTATCATACATAATTTCAAAAAATTTCCCCTTTAATCTAATCATAATACCTCCTTAGAAATATGTTGTATTGTACCATTATAGTATATTCGCATTAAATCATAAGATTCATCCAAGTATTTTAGCATAGATGAAAATGGTTTTAAATTAGGAATGGAAGATTTCTTGAGAATAATACCTGATTTATTTTGAAGTACCATATTTAAATTAAAAAAATTATAATACTGTAGGAGAAGTTTTATTTGGAAATAAAATATTATATTTACACATTGAAAATCAAATAAAATATAATTCATTATGTTGGGATCTGGTTTTTATGATATTTACATTAAAATGATGATTTCATTCACACCTCTCACAAAATTTACCTCATTAAAAAAATTAAAAGAAGAGTCCTATCAAGAATTTTTATATAATTGCATAAAATGGTAAAAAAGAAAAGTGGAAAAAAATAGAGGATATAAAAATATTCTTTAAAACATATTAAAAAATTATGTATGTGGATGAAAATGATATTCTATAGAATCAAAAAAAATACCAGTTTTCCTTTAAAATACTCCATTAAACTTTATTGGGATCCAATGAAGGTAAATAAGGATAAAATACTTAATAAAATATTAAATGTGTATTTCAAATGGATATATATGGGTTTAATGATATAAATATATTATAATCTCCCAATAGAACCATAAAAATTAGCAATCTAGAATAATGATGAGATTATGAAATAAACTATTACATCAAGCCTGAATTTATTCATAATACATTAAGGATAAATTATAATAAATTTAAATTCATTATAATTACATAAAATAGCCTAATAAATATTTATAATATCATATATGATCCTCATAAAATATTTCATAACCCCTTTAGAATAAATCTTTATTAAAATCGTCATTTTAGACTGTTAAAAATTTCATTTTTCATGTATGTTTTAGTTTGGTAGTTTTATTTCATGAATATTTATCGTGGTTCCATAATAAAAATATTTTTAATCATAATATAAATATCATATATATTAATTATATAAATTATGATAATAATTCATTAAATGTCTAATTGAAAAATGAATAACAACATTTCACAGAGGTGGTAGTCAACACATACTAATAAAAGACGTTATAGTTTTTCAAGGAGTTGAATTTAAAAAAGATAATTATTACATTTATATAATTATAAGTAAATTATAAATTTCATATAAATTTTTTACATACAACTTTATCACAATCCATGAAAATATTGTTAAAAAATGAATTGTACCACTAAGTGGAAAGTGTAAGATGTACGTATGCACAATCGATGGTTTTTTATTTATGTAGGAAGGAAAAATAGTAGAAAATAGTTTTACCGTATTAATAATAACAGATAAGTATGTTTATGAAATATAATTCACTATTTTATGATGTTTATAACATATTTTCTGGAACTAGAAAATGAAATAAAACTGAAAGAGTCGGTAAATATGATTACTTCTTCTTTGGTTGACCTCCTTTAGAGCATTTCATAGGGATATATGGATGAGAAATTTAATAACAACAAAATGAATATTTATAGGTATTTTTAGAAGAAAAATTAATAGAGTGTTTTCAAGCTATTTGTCTTAATTTTGTGCAATTAATAAAGAGGATGTGTATCACTTTATAAGTTGGGGGAGGGACACACCTTGAATAATATGAAAGATAAAAATAAATTAAGTAATTTTAATGGAAAAGTGTCCTATAAAAAATTCAAACTTGAGAATAAATTTAAAATGGTAGAAATAACTTTCTCTAATATTATTTAAGAAGAAATTATGTGGTCTTATCAATTTATTTTATTCTATGATTAGCTGATTTACCTAATTTCCATGTCAATAAACAATTACTATTTTTACTAATCAGTATTAAAAATAATTAAAATTAAAATATTAAGAAAAATTAATAATATTGAGTAAAAATAGTTAATATATTTTACTAGATAAGTTTATATATGTTTCATAAATTCATTTTAAAATGAACTTGAAAAATGTGATCAAATACAATTTTATGAAAAATGCCTTTTTATGTCTATAATTATTTTTTTACCAAGATTAATTATAATATTAATAAAAAAGGTAAAAATGGAATTATTTTGAACAATAATAAACTAATGTAATTTTAAATCATGTTTGAAACACAATGGATCAATATGAATACTATTATATAAATTATAATTCTCTATAAAAATGGGTATTTGCACTATTTAACGAAATATAATTTTTTCCAAAAATTCCCAAAAAATCACCCAATTATATTTTTTACATAATAATTTTAAACATTATAAAAATTTTATAAAATTAAATTTCATTTTCTTTGGAAATTGTTTATAATATTAACATTCAAAAGAAAATAAAACACATTTTATGAAGAAAAATAATTTTTGAACCATAAAATGATATGACTAAAAATAAGTTCATTTTTTATATAAATTAAATAATAAAATTTATTAAGTTGGATCATTAAGAATATATCTCATAATATGATTACTCATATTCATGTTGATCAATTCAATATCTAGGTTATAACAATAATATTTAAATAATAATAATTTTATAGTGTATCCTAATTATCTTAAAGATTGGTGTTGTATATTAAGAAATCTATCTAGAATAATATTATTTTAGTCTAAAATTTAGAGTTTGAATGAAAACCTATTAAATAGATCACGTCCTCACTAATTTATCTTAGTCATCAATGGTTCAAAATTTTAAAATACCTTTGTTAAAAACACACTTCGATCAAAAGTATCATAATAATCTCATTAAAATGGGTATGTGGGAAACAAAGATGTTACATGAAAGAACATATTATTTCATTACCACATAAGGTAAATGTTGTTGTGATGTCATAATATAGACATAATGTAGAAAAAATAAAATCCAAGGTAAAATAGAGAGTGATAGAGAACATGGTCAACAAAAAGGCAATGACCACAAAACCTTAAATTAGTGTGGCGTTAAAAGATCATAGATTAATTATGATTGAAGTTAAAAATATTTTCATTTAAATATAATTTTCCCTAAAGCTGAGATATTTTTTCCTATCAAGTGGGAAAAAAGAGAATATATACAAGAATGATTTATTTTCATATCATAAATACAATTTTATCATTTTGATGGGAACTGATCAATTTTGGCTTCATCACATCTCTATGAATACAATAAATTCAAGATGAATTTTTCATGCATTAATTACTGAAATTTTATTTTAATGGATCATATTTTCCATAATAGAGTGATAAGTTATTCTATATATAAGGCCCAGCCTTAATCCTTACTTAATCTTGAGTTATTACAAGATTACACATTGAGGATCTTTTCTGGTATAGAGTTTTAGAGAATTAGATAATAAAACTTGCATTACATTCCACATTTAAACAAAGTGGTTACATAAAAGATAGTATTCATTTTCCCATCAACAGAAACATATTTAACAAAAACATGGATTATTTCTTGACACTTCCTTGACACTATCATCATATCATGTACCTTTCCCTTGACCTGTGAAAAACATTTCAAAAACACAGGATGGGCATAAAAAGCTCAGTATGGGTTACATAAATTATGGAAAAGAAACATGAGTAAATATATACATAAGAATGAAATCATACTTTACCCATAAAGCATAATCACTTTAACATACCTCATAAAATCATGAATAAATCATAGAAATCATAAGAAATAAAGGTAACTTGAGGCATTAATAACATTCTTACGTAGGGAGTAACCCTCTTGGTTACGTTTGGAATACCCATCACAATATATTCCCTAAATCTCTTCGTAGAAACCTTGACGTTTAACTCCTTCGCGTTACCCAATGCATTGGAGAGCTATATCGGGCTCACCCGCCCTTAGTTTATCACGGAACCACCCGTCTTCATAAACAATGACCATGAACCATAACATAATCATAGAAAATAACTTATTCATAAAGGAAATATAACATTCCCATATTACAATAACAATATAACATTTTAAGATATTGAAATAATAAATCCATTCTAAAAACCATTTTCAAAACCATTTAAATCATTTAATAAAGAGATCTTTGAATCAAAGTGTCCCATACCACTTTGAAGGTTTTAAAATTTTAAACCATTAATATACATATAAATAAATCCTTAATTCCATTTTGAAAACATGGATATTAATGAGAAATATTTATAAGAATAAATCATTAAAACATTTAAAACCATATTTTAGTTAAAGGGTTTTTAACAAAATGAGAGACACTTGAATACAATAATTGAGGAATAAAATTTAATCAAAACTTTCTAATATCATGAGAATAAAGGAATTCATGATATAATATTCCAAAGGACAGTATATACACTATATAAGATTGAATTGGTTCATATCAACAATAAAGTCTCAATAGAAATGTAAAATGAGATGAAATCCCCTATAAAGAAGGTATCCTTAAATTAAGGATAAATCAATCTCATAATTATGTGTGACAAATATAAATACACCCAATATAATCGGATATTAAGTTTAAAACAATCAAAGTTCATTCACACATATTCAAAGGATTACATATTCAATAACTACATGTTGAACCAAAAGAAATTGAAATTGGGTTAAGAAGTTCCCTTGACAGCCTAACAGCGTCACATCAAATTTTAGAAAAGAGTTGATGAGAGAGATAAAGGGTATCTCATAACTTGGACATAAAATTTACAGAAATAAGGATATATAATAACATATCCCCACATAAAAAGATGAAAATTAAAAGACATAACAAAAGAAGTCTTTTAAAAAGAGGAGGGTGAAAGGTTCCCTTACCGATATGGGTAACTTTCGAAACGTACACCCCATGAAAGAAGGACTATACAACATTGATCTAAATACTCATAAACTAAATTATGTAACAAAAATATTAGAATAATTTAGAGTACATACACCACTCAAAAGGAGATATTGGCGAAAGTAGCATGAATCTCACGGGAATAAATGTTAGATGAAAAATCCCTTACGACAACTTGGCAGCCTAACGTCGCCACATAAAACTTCCAAAAATGGATTGATGAGATCAAATAGGGTCTCTCACCATATTAAAATAAAATTTTACTCAAGAGGAATATAAAATAAAACCTCCCAACACAACAAAGGGGATCTTAAAAGAAGTGACATAAAGGAGAGTACATAAAAAGAAAGAGAGAGGTTTGATCTCTTACGAAAATTCAGCAGCCTAACAGCGCCAATCAAAACTTCCAAAATGAATTGATGAGAGAAAATAGGGTCTCTCATCATATGAACATAAAAATTACAGTATTATTAATATAAAAGAACATCCCAATCATTAGAAATATGAGTATAAAAGAATGACATAAATGAGTGTAATTTAAAAGAAAGAGAGGGGTCGGATCCCTTACCTCGTGTCCGACATGACTCGATCGTTCTTTAATCTTCTGAATAATAACATTTGGTAAATTTATAATTTCTTAAGTACCTCCTTTAAATATTATTATTCAGTTCATATCACATATTATAATGTTATAATAATTGGTTAATAAAGTGAGTTCATATCAGACGTTTTTGTCGATGTTCAGTACATGAGTAAAAATTGAACTTGTTGGAAAAGAATTTTCCTTGTAGTTATAGGTAAATCATCTCCAGAATAGTATTTATGTTTTAAATATCATATATATCTAGTATATATTAATTTTATACTATTCCATATCATTTTGAGATAAAAAATTAAAAGCACCATTGATGGAGACGGTAGGCCGTACGTACGCATGAACGTTACATTCATTTTTTTGTCATATTAATGGAATTTAAACAAAATGGGAGATATATATATTATAATTCCAGAATTATATCCATCATTTAGATGTAATATATTACATATATATCCATTATATATATGTACTTATAATAGTACATAACATTTGGAGATAAGAAATGAAATGTACTGTTCATGGAGACGGTAAGCCGTACGTACGCATGAACGCTACTTTCATTTCTTTTTTTTTTGTATTAAATGGAATGTAATAATAATTATATAAAGGTATATTATAATTACAGTAGGATAACATATGTAATACCATTAATTCCATCCTTTATACGTCCCACATATGGTATTAACGAATCAAATCACTTTGAGGGGGCAGTAGTCCGCACTTCCTAAAATGTAGATATCGCGTTTACCCAAAATGGAAACCATAAAGATATTCCATAAATGAAAAATAAATAAGATTAAGGAAAACATAAACATATTATATATCATATATAAATATAGTGACATCTTAATGTCCACCTTTGAAGGTGTTAAAAGAATATTGAACAATCATCGTTTCGTGAGGCAGTAATTCTTCATCCACAGAAACAGTATGTTCTTTAACCATTAGACGAACGTGTGTATAAGTGTAGCTCTAATACATTACATAAAAACATCCTAGTATGTTGAAGATACTGGTGTTGTTACAAAAGAAAAGAATAAAAAGAGTTAAGGGGTTGGAGAAGCAAAATAAAACAAAAGAACACAAGGGAAGACATTACCTTTAAATTGGGTAACTTCCCTTGATTAGAGCTCAAAGGCTTCCTTGGAAAGGATTATGCCCAAAGTGAGGATTAAATGATGAAGATATGGATGTGGAGAGATGAAACGGGAAGGGGTTGGATGATCCAAAGGCTTGAGAGCTGTGTGTAAGGTGGTAGAGGTGGTGGCCTTTTATAAGAGGAGAGGAGGGGTACTCTTGGAAAGTTACAAAATGTTACTTTATTTTCAAATGATTTTCAGATTTTAAAGGTCCCAAATTGATGTATTTCGAGGATAAGGTAGTAAGGGTTCGAAATACACCCATACAATATGTTTGTGACAAGTTTAAGTTATAGTTTTAATATTATCGTTTCATTTTATTTAAATCCCTTATTAATGAGGTAATTGCTGCATCATCATGATTTCATAAATAATTTAATTTATTTAATGTCTAAAAATTATAAAAAAAATATCATGATGTAGGAAATATGTTTATATTTCTAATGAATCTTTATAGTAAAAAATATGACTTGTATAACCCCATTTAAAAATTGTTTTAGTGAAACCTCTCACGCTTGTGACATTTTTATTTTAACGTTAAATAAAAATTTATTTAAGTCATTTTCCAACCAAAGTGGCTCTATCAGGTCCCCAAGTTGACCAATGGATCGTCTTGGATGGACATGACACATCCAATGAGGGTAGGACATGTGTCTAGGTCATTTCATATTATTAAAACATTATTTTTACCTTAAATTACACTAATTACCAATAATCGCGATTAAAAACATAAAAGTTACAATTCACCAAAAAAATTATTTTAATCCCATAGAACCACATTTTACTTCCTAATGACATCCATGTATGTCGGAGTTTTGAAATTCAAAACACAGAAGTGGTAAAGTTTCATTTAAATGAAAAATCAGTTCTTTAAGTACCACTTAGTGGTTTCACTATTAATCAAAAATTGAAGTTTTTCATAATAATACCAAAACTTCACCCTAAGCTATATTTGATATTCCGAACTCAAAAATGATGTCTATTTTAAAAAATTAAAATTGTATAAGTTACATTAATTAATTTAATAATTAATTCCCGCTGTCATGACAAATAGCGTGTTTTTATGAAACAATATATATCAAAAGATTGACACTAGTTTAAGTCCAATTTCAAAGTGAAATTAATTCCAACGACCACTATTGGATTAACTGGTAAAAATATATTCTAATTTCACTTTAAATCCAATTCTAAAGATAATCTATTAATATAAATAAATTTGATTAAAAAGAGGGTTTGAATTAAAATACAACATTTTTCACTATTCATTAAAAAAATGAACTTTATCGGAAAGATACAAAAAATTTACACAAAGTAAATTTTGATGTCTCGATTCTAATGAAAATTTTATTTTGTCAAATATAACACATAAAATTTTCAAAAAGTGGATTTAAAAGGGGTTCACCATCAAAAGGTGGTTAATCGAACTTCTAAAGAATATTAGAATGTTTACACTTAAAATTGAATTCATTCACATTTTTAATCCTCTAACATTTATTGTAAAAAGTAAAAATATTTGAAAAACATATATAATCATTTTTAGTTAGTTCTGTTCATTCCCTCCATTACAACGGCTAGGCGTTAAAAACCATTTAAAATAATATTTTTTTTATTATTATAGTGCAACGTAAGATTTCAAAGGAAGACATTATTGCATATTTGGTAAGCCATCAAGCATAGCGTTCCATTTATATTATTAATAACATTTTATTCACAAATAGTGATAAATATAAAAATGTCATATTCTTTATTTACCTGGGGTGTTACTCTATATATGTATAAATATTTACTAAAACAAGCATTCTAGAAAAATTTATCCAATACTGATAAATATAACACATAACTTTCAAAAATCTCAAAAGTGACACCCAATTTTCATCTTATTCCACTACATAAATATTTATCCTTAGGGCTCACAAAAAAAATTCCTTGTTAAATTCAAAACCCATAACATAAGAATATTTCAAATCCAAAAATATGTATAACAATAGTGGCTGCATCTATGAACTATTTGTTCATCATAGAAAAACCACTTGGCGTATTTTCATCAAAAAAATATTACCCCAACATTTCAATATTTATAACAATTCCCATTGTGTGTCAAGGGATAATTAGATATCAATGAAAAATATAAAAGAGTATAGATAAGGAATAAAATAAATCATGATTTCAGGATCAATATACCTACTTAAAGAACATAAGGAATTTTGACTTATGCTATTGTAATTTCAAATGTGTTACCATGCTCCATTAGCCTTATCTAAGTGAAATTACCATGAAGATAGGGGAATTAATTTTCATAGTACCATATATCCTTATTGTTGAAATTCATAACACTATATTATTCATCATTAACTTTAATTCACACTCCTAATAATATTTCTCTCTATAAAATAATGAAACTCACATTTATATTAAACAACTACTAGGTTTATTCCATCCCAAACTATCAAATATAGGATGTCCTATCCTTCTATTCTAATACCTTATCTCCATTATTTTTTCTAGGACCTTAATTAATTCCTTCATCTCATGTTTTTATTTTAAAATATATAATTTGGTGAATATTATCTCCATCTTGGTGGAACTTGATACCAAATGGTCATATTATATAAATTATTAAGAGTATTGTGACTATAGATGGATTTATATAATCCCATCAATGAATGAGTCAATAATAACTTTTGTATTGAATATATTGTTGATAACATCACTTGTTAGTATTTTATTGTTCTTTATACTCAGAAATAATTTCCACTTCCATATATATTATATTAAGGAAATTCATTTCAAAATTATCTAATTTCCCATGATAAAAGTGTTTTACAATGATTATCTCCTTAAATTTATCCATTACATTATATATCTCTCTCTGTACACCTTTTTATTTTGAATTAATAACCACCATTTCTTAGCACATCCCTTTTAATAATGAACTAGAAGAATAATATGTTCTATTTAATTATATTATAATTCCATAAATTTATTTTCAAGTTAATTGATTCGTTTTTTAACTATTTATGGAATAGTAGTTCCATTAAACTAAAGCAGTTTCTATCGTAAGAAGCAGTCTAACATCAATGAATCATGATCTAAAGTAATATAGTTTTCCATATGGGAATGATTATTTATAATAACCCGAGTCAACTATCTTAATACATTTATAATCCACTTATCTCCAATAATAGTAATGTTAAATTTCTCATGATTGAAATCCATACATTATTTTGGGTGTTATATTCCTTCAACTAGGAAATATTTTTTGACAATATTATATACTTGATCATCTTATCACATTATGAATGATAGTTGTTAATTCCCAATCTGGTGGAATACATGACATAAATTTAATATTCATACATAAATTATCTCGAAATAATAAATTTAGTATTTTTTGGAATATAAAAAATCATAGAAAGGTTTTCAAATCATCAATAATGGTATATATAAAGTATTTAATTCTATAAAATCAAATCCCCTGGTGTGTCCATCTATGTCTGTAGTCTTATCCCATCTCAATATGAAACTATATAGATCATGTGAATATACATATGATCCATTTACAGTTGTTACCCATACGTTCATCAGTTTCATAACCACATCCACATTCCAATATACATACAAGGATATATTTATATTGAATTCTGAACAATATCAAATTTGGATAAGAATTATAAAATTAATATTACTTGGACTTATGACTAGAATCCATCATTGGATAATGTATTCTTATATAGGCTTTCATAAACATAGATCCAAATATTTATAATAAACATCCTCCAATACCAAATATAAAAACTGGGAATCTAGTATACTAGATCCAATGGCTAAATTATTACATTGGAACTATATACTGGGGATTACCCAACCTATGATTGAAGTGTTTATTAGTCTTGGAAATCTACATACATTCATTATTCTCACATTACATTTAAAAACCAAAAAAACATATTATATTATTTTAGAGAATAAAATTTTCCTCTATATTAACATTTCATACCGATCAATGTACACTTACAAGTATTTTGGGGATTGGAAAAAAATAATAGGGTTGGATTATATGCATAGTAAAAAATTGAGTTTAGTAGAATCTATTATAAACTAAATAAGGATTGAATAATATGGATGAAATAAGTTATTATCAAACAATGAAATATAAATAATCACATGATTTTTAATCTTATCGTTAGATAAAATTAGTTATTTAAGTATCACGTTGGAATCAATAACTAATTTTATAATTATTGAATGAAAAATTTTGGACATATTAAACATACCACTGGGGCCTCATTATTGGAATTATCACATAAAAAGGTATGACTATGTCCAAATTCATACCATATTTTGTATCTTGAGTTCTACTGATTTATTGACAGAATATTCAATTGCATTCCCTACTGAGAAAATATTAATTCCAATGCATTAATCATATGAATAAATATTGAAACATAATCAGCATGCATTATTAATCAATAATAGTCTATATTGGAAGAATATGCATATTGAATGTACAATATTTCCCAATTTAGGTAATTTTAATAATTTTTGAGTAAGATGTTGTATAATTACATTAGAGTATATCCCTAATATATCACACGATTCATTAAAATAAATTTTATTATATGAAAATATATTTAAAATACCACTGGAATATTTCTTTTAGGAAAATAACATATTAATTTCTAAATTAGATATTTAAAAAATAAGAAACTGAAAAATAGAAAATAAAATTATTTTAATTGGAAATAAATATAGATAGTCATCAATTAAGCTTCAAATAAAATAGTATTCATTATGTTGAGAAATTTTATTCATGTAGTGTACACTGAAAAGAATATTCCATTAACACAATTGGTAAAAACCCCATATTTGGTTTATGATAAGAATATTTATTTTAAACCTTTTTATATAATATTAAACAAGGGTAAAAATGAATTTAATAAATCATTAGAGGACATTTAATTTTTTTATAATGTTAAAAAGAAATTATGGACATGTATGAATATGATTCGTGATATAATTAAAAAATAAAATTTTTCTTATAAAAGATGGATTTAGTATTTTTGAGTTCAATAAGAGATAAAATAGAACATATAATTAAAAAACCCAAAAATATTTTGTTGAAAAGTATATTTTGGGGTTTATGATAGAAATTTCATATATTTCTTAAAATGGAAACTTAATCCAAATAAATAATGAATAATGGTGATATTATCAAAAATATATATAATATTATCAAATAATGAAAGAAATTACTAAGGAATCACATTTCATCATGATGAATGTGATCCACATGTATGCATGAGTGATGATATAATTTTTCTAATGAGATGATTTTTAAGAAGGTTAATTATATATTGTATATAATGAATCACAATTGTGTTATTATTATCATATATAATTATTAGTTATATCATTATAACCATCCAGGTAAAATGGTGATGAAAAATGAATTACACTACTATGTGGACATGATATGATGTATATATGCCTTAGTGATGTTTTTCATTACATATTATTGAAAAGAAACAAAAAATGGTTCTCCCATAATCATAATAACATTATAGTTTATTTATTATAATATATTCATTTTTAGGATGAGTGTAATATATTTAGAGTAAGTGAAAGTAGAATTTTATTTGAAAGAGTCAGTAAATATGGCTACCAATTTATTATTATACACCCTTTAGATAAAATCTTAAAACCCCATGGAATTTTATTTTAATAATACAAAAAACATTAAATAATATATATTGATTTTTATAGGATAATTCGGTTTTTCTATTGAACATGGTGGCTCAAAATTCTCTAATTAAGAGAGTTGAGGGCCATTCTTTTATAAGTGGGGGGAGGAAGACACCATTATCATTTTAAATAATCCAAAAATTATTAACACATTTTGATGAAAAAGTTTCTCATAAAAAAATTAAAACCCTAGAATATAGTTATATAGATCAAAAATATTCTTAAATTAAGATTCAAGCTGAAAAATTGTGGCTTTATAACTTATTTTTAACATAGGTTAACATAATTTACCCTTTTACAGTGTTGACCAATTTATTATGTTTGGAATATTTTTTATTAAAAAAAATAATAATGACTTATTATATAATATTTATTATTTTATTCTAAATATGGAATAAATTCTAAAAAATTAAATTTAAATAATTAGAACAAATTTACTTTAAAATAAACTGAGAAAATGCAATGAAAAAATGTTTTCAGAAAATTTCCTTTTTTATTTAGAAAATTATTTCTATTCTAAGGTAAAGTAATATTTTTATTTGACTGGAATAAATTTGATTATATTTTTAAAAAATAATACTATTATATCTTAAAACATATATTAAAAAAATTCCATTCAAAATGCTTGAAATGGAACTTTAGTTTTCTTAAAAAATAGGTGTTTTCACAAATTCTTCCAAAATTAAATATTTTCATCAAATTCCCAATAATTCATCCTAATATATATTTGATATGGTGATTTAAAAATTAATATCCACATTGAAAAATTATATTTTAAAATATTTATTTAAATAAACAATATTATGTGTATACAAATTTCAATAATTTTTTTAAAAAAAATTATTTTTGAAGAATAAAATGATTTCCCTAAAAATGGGGTAATTATTTAATAATAATTTTCAATATATTAGTATTTAGTTGGACTATTATGTATATATGTCATTAGATTAATATTCATATTCATAACCACCAATTAAATGGATTGGTTATAATTTCTATATATAAATAGTAACACTTTTATAGTATATTTTACTTCATCTAAATATCTTAATGTCATGAGTTTTGAAATACATCTAGAATTATATTATTTTAAACCGTAATTTCATCGTATTAAATTTTTGTATTGATTTATTTCTCTTTCTTATTTTTTCATATGTTTTTTATATTATAATAACAAAAAAACATAGTACATTTAGTATGATGAAACAAACTTTTTTAAAGGTAATAATGGATACTATATTTTGCATTGAACGTTTTTGAGTCACTATAGTGATCTATTTTGAATATTGATAATTCATTAATGTTTTTCCAACCATCTTCCCTTTTTAAAACCCTAAAATTCAATCACTATCCAAAAGAACCTCTTTAACTTCAATTAGTATTGGGTGACTCTACCCTCTCTTCATTAATCATTAAATAATTTATAGTAAAATAATAACTATTATCATTTATTATTTCATTTATTTATTTTATCTTTCCCTATGTTTATTTTAATGTTTCATATTCTACAGGTCTTGAAATACCATAGTTCTCAACCTATTTATTTTTTACCATCAATTTAGCATATAATATAAATAAAATGATGGTATATGGTTGTGGAAATCTCTGATGAACCATTTCATAATCTAGTTATCATAGACTCAGTTGAAAAAGTTATTTTCCCGTAAAGAATAACTGAATTATGTATTTTGTGAAGTTCATTCCTATTTTTATAAAAAATTATCAACTTTTAAGGATGAATTTAATTATTTTAACATCCTCATAATGATATATTTTAACCATTTTAAGTTTTCCACTTATTTATTAATAACACCATACAAGACTAAGACTCACTTGACAACATTTATTTATCCCTTAACCATGTTTCCCAAGATATAAATTCTTTTTTAATTTCAAAATAGAAAAATATTCCTCATACTAGGCCTTAAATTTAATCTTTTATATAGTTACATGTTGACCATCAATTCAAACTACACAATTCCATTTGATTTTTCAGTCACCACTACAATTTTTTTATTTTATAATTTCTTACATGGTATAAATATATATAAAGGTGGATAAATAAAAACTATAATGGTATACATTCAGTCTGCCTTATTGTGTTTTTTTAATTGAAAAATTTTTATTTGTAGATAAATTAATCATTTAATTCTAAATATTTTAAAGGGGGATAAAATATATAATATGGTATATTGTAATAAAATATCATGGTTATTTTTATTTATTTTTATTTAATTGTTTTTAATAGTGATCCTTGTTATATTTTTTAAGGATTTATTTCACATAAGGTTATATTATAATAACTCTTATCATAAATTGAAATACCTTAATATTATTTTTGGATGTATAAGATTAATAGTTGAGTAATTTAAGATCACAAAAAATAGAGGTAATAATATGCATGGATCTCATTCTCTAATTTTAATGAACACATATGGTTTAATGGACCATAGACCAATCCACTTTTCCTTAGTGATGCTAAACATACACTTGCCTCTATTAGTATACTAGAGTAAAAGGATTTAAAAAATAAACTACATTGAATTAATGTATTCAATAACTATACTATTACCCTAAAAAATCTAATTTTCTATTTATAAATCTAATAAATTGAATTTGGAAAGAGAAGTTATAAAAAAACCAAAACAATGCTCTTTTATATAAGGACCCAATCATAAACAATACATAGTATAGTTATTTTAAAATTAAAAATCAAAATCTTTTCCTAAATATCTTTTATGTTTATAGTTTTATACAATTAAGAAAAATATTATTAACTAAACTATTAAATTACAAGTGGAATATTATAATAAGTGTACATTTTTTCTACCAAAGGAAACCATTTTAAAATAATACATGGTTTCTTTTTAGGATTATTATTCAAAATTTTATTCACGAGCTCAACCTTGTCCATACTCTTCCTTAAACCCTATGAAAAACATTTCAAATATTGGGTTGATCAAGACGTCTTATTAAGGAAATTAAAATAAAGTAAACTATTATTCTTGTGAAAACTTATAAAATATGTCCCAAAAACGAACGTTTTTTACCCTGAAAAAGAATAATTATTCCAAAAATAAAATTATCTTACCTTTTGAAAATCAAAGGAGATTCCTAAAAACTCATAGGGGATCATATAAAAGGTAAGTAGGTAACATGGGAAATAAATATAATCATATGTAATAACCACCATGTTATCTTCCATACACGTTAACCTTACAAATGTAATATCTATAAAATTTAGAAGAATAAATCATTATAACCTTTAAAAATATGTTTTACTTAAGGAGCCCCTTACTGTGAGTCCAAATCATAATGTAACTTATATATATTCTAAATAATAAACAAATGTTAATTTAAAATTTATTTAAAACCATATTTTAATTTTCATTATTCTTTTTATATCACTTATTACAATTTTATAACAATTACTTAATTATTTAAGTTCATGACTATTGTTTTGATGATATTTTGTACAAGAGTACAAAATAACTTCAGTAAGTCAAATAAAGTCAAAGTGGGCATTAGTCCATCATATTAGAAATAATATTCATGAAATAATTATTATTATTATAAATTATTCATACTTTTAAATCCATTAATTAAATATGGTTATGAAAAATGAACAACATTACAATCATAGAGATGGTAAGTCATACGTATGGATGAGTCATGTTTTCATTTTAAAACGAGAAATTTGGGAATAAAGAATGTATTATATTATCATTAAATAATGATCATAATATCATCAATATAATTTTAATAATTTAAATATACTTATATATATTATTCATGTGTTGTGGTGATGAAAAACGAATCACATCACTTCCTAGAGGTGATAGTTCACACGTACACACGAACGACGTTATCATTTTTATGTTCATGGAAAGGTAAGAATGTAAATTATATATTATAATTTAATAATGATAAATATTTAATTTATATCATATATAAACATTAATTACATCATTATAATCAGTCACGAGAGAATTTAATGGAAATTGAATTATATAGGTTTAGGAGGTGGTAGTTCCCCGTACACTACAATGATTAATTCATTTCCAATTTGCTGAAATTGGAGATTGATTTCTATGATGATATTAATACAATAAATATAATTATATTTAGGATAAAATATTTATTATTTCTTCTTGGTTGAATAATATTTTATGTTTTAAAAGATATAATATAAAAACATTCAATTAAAAATGATACCTTTTATTCGGATGATCAGTTTTTATTAACAGCTTAACACCACTAATATGAGTTTTAATCCAATAATAAGAGGTCTAGAATGTGGGGAGATATTATAGTAAGGGATTTGGGTAGATATTGGTAGAAATAATAGGTTTTTATGTGTAAATTAAATAGTCGAATGGGTTCCCTTTTGTAGGAGAGGGGAGGGAAACTCTTGGAAATTTTTAAAATATTAAATTAATATAAATTAATTTTATAATAAAAATGGCTCAAAACGATTTAATTTATAATATAGAATGTTTTTTAGGAAAAATATATTCTTAAAATAAAAATTATATATGTTTTGAATATTTGTATCCTTATCTTTTGGCTTTAACCATTATTGAACCTTTTAATTTCTACCGCGATATCGTGTAATTTACACTTTGAGGGTTAATATAAATACTATAAAATAACAAAAACAAATAACTGATTAAATTGTGTGTTTTTATACTTATCAAAATCAGTTAGATGAAATTAATATTTTTATTAATTTCATTTCATTTAATAAAATATTATTTATTTTAAAATATGAATAATTTCAATTTTGACACTATTCATTACTGGACTTTTTCAAAATATCATAATGACATGATACATCAATAAACTATTTTAAATCATCACTAGAATGTCAAATGAATCCATAAATGTTTTTTATGACATTAATTATAACAAATTATATTTATTTTAATATTTTGAATGTCAATTATTTGATTCCTCCATTAATGAAACAATTTATGTATCCTCATTGTGTCACCATTTAAGGTAATTATTTTATCACTAAAAATTATAAATAAATTACCATGATGAAGATAATAATTTTATAATTATATATAATGTTCATAGTCAATGATATCCCTTGTATAACCCTTTATTAAATATATTTTATTGTTAAAAACAAACATGAGACAATATTGACTTTTCTTTTGAATATATTATTACAAATTTCTTGCCCTATTCCAAGTGGATTAAAAAGGTAAAAATTTCATAATAAGTATGATTTCTGTTTACACAAACTCATCCAATTAAATTATGAAAAGTTTTAGTGTATTGTTATTATATTTATAATATTATATTTACTGTAAATTATTCTATTTACCATTAACCACGTGAATAAAAAAACTACTAAAGTTACAATTTATATTGTAAAAAAATACAAGGGAAATATTTACATGATTTGGACCTTATGATTAAAAATATGGATTCCATTTTTTCAAATTCAAGACACATAATTTTTATGAATTAATTAAAAATAAATCACATTGACAGAATGAGAAAAAAAGGCTTTTAAAGTAAATAGTTCAAATGTTCAAAATGTTTTTATGTCTAATTTCAATGTAAAATTGATTTCAATGACCTTAATTTTAATAAAATAATAAAGAAATATAATTATACGTTAAAACCATTAAAAAATATAGTTTATTACTATAAAAATATTTCCTGAAAAAATAGTTTTCACTTAAAATACACTATTTTAACTATTCATCAATACATGAAACTTATAAAAAAACAATATAAATTCAACAAAATTAATATTTTAGAGTCTTATTTCAAATAAAAATTTTATTTTTCCAAATATAACTTATAAAAGTATCAAACTCTATTTTGAAAATAGGTTCCCTATCAAAAGTCAGAAATACTACATTTTTTGGAAAAATACTTCTTTTATTCATCACATTGGATTGTTCTTATATCATTAATATAAATATATAATATTAATGTTAAAAATTAAATTAAATATATTTTAAATATATTTCATTTATATAATCCAACAAGTGTGATTTAATAATTTATTTCTATAAAACACACTTGTGCACATTTAAATAGTTTTTTAGAAAAAAAATATTTCCTTTTATTTAAAAATAGTTTTGCAATCATTTATAATTAATTTTTCACTAAATAATTTATTATAAAAAAATGTGTTAACCATATTTTCATAATTTTATTAATTTTATTCCTTCCACCTATTCTAACTACTATGTGACAATTACCATATTAGTAATAATATTTAGTTATTCTTTTAAAATTGATGTGGCATATCATTTACACCGGAAAACATAAAATTTCCTTTTAAAAACTCATGAAGTCATATTATCCTCCCATTATGGAAATTTCATCAGAACAATTTTGATTTCCTTATATGTAACTGATGTTTGACTTTTCAACATACCCATATTCAAATCCTACATCTGAAAAAATGAGTAATAAAACTTCAAATTTAAAAGGATGAAAGGGAATTAAAATGGTCACATGAGATAATAATTATTAGTGTTATAAGTTAAAAAAACATGGACATAGAAGATAAAACCAATTATCATGTTCTGGTGGAGAGTGATATAGAACATAGTCATGAGAAAACTAACAATAAAAAAACCATAAATCTATTATTATTTAATAGGTTATTGACGACTAAGTCATAAAAATAAATTAATAACAATTTTTTATGACCCCTTTGATAGAGTTGAGAAATTCATTTATGTACTACAATAAGAACATAAATAAATATACACAAATGAAAATTTTATTTTTATCCATTAATAAATTTCCACTTGAAACATGTCTATCTCCCCAAACAATGAATATTTGAAATGAAATTTTCAAGCCCTAAGAACTATAATCAACATACAGGGAATCACATAATAGAAAAATTATAAACTACAAACTTTTACTTCATTTAGATATTAACAAAAACCAAAACGTTTTGGATAAGATAAAATAATTATCCAAAAAGAATAAACTATTTTATGATGAAAAACATATTTTAATATTCAAAATTCAATAGTAATACACAAAGTTCAACATAAACTATTGAATAAATAATGGTCCATAAAATACCTCAAAATAATCCAAACTACGAATGAAACCCAAATTTCAGAAGGATTTTATAAAATAATGTTCTTTGAAATTTTTTAACATTTATCTCAAAAAAACATCAATCCCTCATAATGTCCCTGACCAAAAATTTAATTTACTAAATTACGTAATCTTAAAGATATGATAATAGTTTCCATTAATAAATAAAATAACTATGTGTACAGAAATAAAATCACAGAGTATTCCATTTAAATTAATCATATAGGATTCTCAAAATAGTGATTGCCTTCTGAAATAATATTCATCACTTAACCCCCAACACATTTTTCCAAAATGATAAAAACTAAATTTCCAAAATCAAAATTTCATTTATCAGTATAATATTATAACCTAAAAATATTCATACTGACTAGGACCTCATGTATGCTAGTGGTAGGCAATGCAACCATGTCAACATTCGGTTGTGGGTTAAAAACTTGCGGCCTTCCCAGGTGCGATGTGTTGTCCCCAATCATGTGAGTTGTCCTTTTTATAAAATAGTTTAATTCTTATAACATTCAAAAAATATGTTAAAGTAATCATAAATAAACATAACATGTTTTATCCTCAAATTTTATCTAATACCTTTCATTTTACTTCCAAAATATTAATAATCCATAATTACCTCAAAAATAAATGACTCGATAAATACTATTAATCACCTTATAATTTCATAACTAATTCCTTAAATAGGGACTATATTACATTGAACTTATGATCAAACATAGAATCATAAACCCATTATGAAATCACCAAATCTTAGGTAAAAATCATAATATCTAAAGTTGTCTAAACCCAGCTCTGATACGAGTTGTTAGGACCCAGCCTTAAACAATACATAGTATAGTTATTTTAATATTAGAAACCAAATTATTTTAGAAAATATTTTTTTGGTTTAGAGTTTTATAGAATTTGGAAACATTTTACCATGTATACACTTTTATTAAAATTGAACTCTTATACCCACTGTCCAAGTTTCCCATGAAAGGAAACCCTTTTAAAATAAAACCTCATTTCTTTTCAGGCCACATGTTCACAATTTTCATCATGACCTTAACCCTTTCTCTATTATTCCTTAAAACATGTGAAAAACTATTAAAAACATGGGATGCGCATAAAATATCAATAAAAAATTTATAAGGAAGGAAACAATTAGTCTAATGAAAAACCATATAACATTTCCATTAATAAATCATTTTTACCCTGAAAAAGGAATCATTATTTCTGAAAGCTCATTACCATACCTTTTCAAAATAAAATGATTTTAGTAGAAACTCATAAGAAAGAATATAAAATATAATTAGGATCCATGGAACATAATTTTAATCAAATGGAATAACTATACAGTCTACTTCTATACATGCCACTCTTTTTAATGGAAGATTCATACGACCGACTTCTATACCGAATGCATTAAAGGTTATAACATAACCATTAGTCTTCAGTTTATCCCCAAACCACTTATCATTGGTCTATCATGTAAACACCCATAAAATTTGAGAATAAAATTATATACTAATAACACATAAAATATTCCAATTTTCAATAAGTCACCCATAAAATTCTATTTTCAACCATAAGAAAACATTTGATGTCATTGAATATCCTATCAATTTTATAAAACCATTTAAAACATATAAAGGATATTTTTAAATCCAAGTGTCTCATACCACATTGAAATAATTGAAATAAAATAAAAATTCTGATTATAAAAATTTTATTTCATACAAATACATTCATAAAAACCATTTTGAATATATGTACATTAAGGATAAATGTTTAAAAGAATAATTATTTAAAGCATTTAGTACCATGTTTTACTTAATGATCCTTTAAAATAAGTCCAACTCATCCCATGCCTTATTTATATTAAATAAGAATAAACTTAAGTTAATTTATACATTCTTGAGAACATTATTTTCTAGTTTATTATTAATTTTATATCACATATTACCTTATTTTAGAAATTATGTAATTATTTATGTACATGTCGGATGTTTTGAAAATATTCAATACATGAGTCTGAAATGACTTTGGTATGGAGTATACTATAAAATAGTTAATTAATCAATCATTTAAAAAATAATATTCATTTCAGAATAATAATTATTATAAATAAATAATACTTTTAAATACACTTATTAAATATGGTTATAAAAAATTAACTACATTATAGTCATCGAGGCATGAAACTCTACATACGCATTATTAACATTTTCATTTTTCAACAGTAATTATAGAAAGAAGCTATGTGTTATTTTATCAATAAATAATTATATTATTATCATTAATGTCATATTAATAATTTAAATACACTTATATAAATTATTCTTGTGATGTGGTGGTGTAAAATGAATCACATCTCTTTTTGGATGTGATAGTTCACCCGTACGCACAAACGACGTTATGATTTTTATGTACGAGGAAAGTTAAGGACGTAAATGAAATGTATTTATATAAAAATGATATATATTTCATGAATATAATATATAAAAAACAATTCCACCATTTTTATTAGTTTTGAGAGACAATGATGGAAAATGAATTATATTTGTTAATGAGGCTGTAGTCTGTCGTATACTCAAATCATTAATTGTTAATATGATATCATGTAATGCACAATTTTTTTTAATATAATTAAAATAAAATAACAAATGATAAATACATGAATCAATTATGTGTTTGAATAATTATCCCAATCAATTCAACAAAATTAATATCTTTATAATTTTTATCTCTTTCAATAAGATATTATTTATTTTAAAATATCAATAATTCCAATTTTGACACTATTCATTAAATGACTTTTTAAGGATATCATAATTACCTGATACCTTTGAACAAACTCTTTTTAATCCTCATTAACATGTCAAATTAATCCAAAAAATGTTTTTATGACATTAATTTTATAAAATATTATTTATTTTAATATTTTTAATATCATTTAATTGATTCGTCTATTAATGAAACAATTACTACATCATCCTTGTTTCACCGTTTAAGGTTATTAAGTTATCACTAGAAATTACAATGATGTAGATAAAAATTTTAACATTAAAATACTATTTATAGTAAAAATATTTCGCTTATATTACTATATATTAAAAATATTTCACATGTTAAAAAAAGTGTGACAAAATTTACGAATATAATAATATAAAATTCTTTACTCTAATAAAATTTGTTTAAAAAGGTCATAATTTTGGACCAAGATTTTTTTTTGAAAAAAACACTCATCCAATGAAATTAATACAAGTGTTAGGTTAATTTTATAATATTTAAAATATTGTTTTTAGCAAAAAATTAATGATTTACCTTTAACCTTATCAATTAAAAAATTTACTAAAGTTACAATTCATATTGTACAAAAATAAAAGGTACCTATTTAAATTATTTGGACCTTTTTATTCCAAATATGGAATAAATTTTATAAAAAATCAAAATAAATAATTGGTACAAATAAATTAAAAATTAATCTTATTGACGAAATGAGAAAATGAGTTTCTAGAGTAAAACATTCAAAAGTTCACAAAGTTTTATATCTAATTAAAATGTGAAATTTATTCTAATGAACTTAATTAGATTAAATGATAAATCATTTTATAATTGTACTTTAAAACCATTCAAAAATAAAATTTAACACAATTAAGAAATATAATGAAAATATTGTTTTCAATTAAAATACATATTTTTTTCATTATTCATAAAAACATGAAACTTATCAAAAAATATGAAGAATTAAAAAAGGTTAATTTTTATACTCTTATTTAAATAAATAAGTTTTTTTCAAATAGAACTTATCAAAATTTCAAAAATTAGATTTTAAACTATTACGCCCTCAAAAGGCAACGAAACTTCCCTTTTTCAAAAATTCTTTTTTATTCCTCAAATTTGATTTTTTCTTATATCATGTTTAGAAAATACATAAGATCACTGTTACTAATTAAATGAAATATTATATATATATATATATATTTCATTAATGTAATACTATAACAGTAATTTATTAATTTATTATTATAGAAAATATTTGGGCACATTTAGATATTTTTTCAAAAAAAATTAGTTTTATTTTTTAAAAAGTTTTTACAGTCATATATAATGATTTTTTCACCAGAAAATTAATAATATATACATTTGTAAATTATATTTTTGTAATTTAGTATATCATATTCATTCCCGCCATTCTAATGAATATGAAAAAACTGTCATATTAAATAATAATATTTGGTTGTTTGTTTGATCTCGATGTGGAATATCGTGTATACTATCAAACATAGTGTTTCCTTTTAAAACATAGGATGTTATATTATATGTTTTAGATATTTTTTGTATTATTTTTTTTCTAACATTACACTAATTTTAGGGATTTTACACTTCATTTATCATATTCCAAATACTTACCTAATCCTTAAATTTTATTCAATTTTAAATAAAAAATTATTATGATTTTTGAGAACAAGCATCAAAGGGATTGTATTAAAAGTAATCCAATTTTTTTCATTTTTATTTATTTTAGTGATCACCGCCATTGAATTTTGGGATTGGGTTTTTAATACAAGTATAATCAATTAATTATTATTCTTACTTCATTTGGTTACATAAAGACAAGTAAAACCATTGGAATAATGGAACACTTAATCTACTTTTGGTAGGATATCTAGGCACTCATGTGATCAAGTATTTTTTAGGATTCTATAATAAATTCATGTTAGCATTATTATTTCTACAATATTCTATATTTTTTGTTTTAATTTATATTTTTTAATTATTTTTTAGTTCAATTAAATATTTTTTATAGGAAAGTCACCACATACACATTCCTTCAACTCAGACCAACATTCATCACCAAAAACCTAGTGAAAATTAATGTTCAGTTTGATGTCATCATCTTTATTCTCTCTAAGACCCTATAAAGAGTATTACATAATATATAAATTTGATTGAAACCTAATCATGAAATTTTATATTTTATTGAATTTTAAGAATTATTAAAATATTCTCTTACATATAGAAATTAATAGAAATAATATATATATATATATATATATATATATATATTATCTCTCAATATTTTTTTTATTATGTTATAAAAAATTCAATGTTAAAACTACATGTTGTAAATAATCAATAAAATTGATGTAATAAAATAATAGTCATTCATAATTTATTAATGACACAACCTAATTAGATTTCAGTGTTATGGAATCATTATTTTTCTTGTTCATAAAATCTATATTCCTAAGAAACATTATCAAATTTATATATCCCAGAGTATGAAAATATATTATATAAATCTTATTTTTTCCTTCCATTATGATGAATTTTATAAAAAAATTCAACAAGAACATATTAATTATAGAACATATCTAGAAAAATATGACAAATATTGAATAAAAAAGTTATTACTAATATGTGGAAGGAAATCAAGAGTATTATTTTTTTGAAGGTGGATATTATTAAAAAGAAGTGAATATGTACTGTATAGGAATATATGAATATAGTTTAGGATAATAGCTTCAATTTATTTTCCATATTATTGATGATATTCCAAATCAAGTTATTCTTGTTGTTTTAGCTGAGTTGATTTGTTTTGGAGCATAGATATCATGAATGTGACTTTTTTACCTATACAAAACCAAAATCAATATCTATGTAACGTCCCGGTTCCAGGTGCCACTCAATGGGTGCCCCGAACCTGGTTCTCCACATGACCTCAAGCACATTTCCCCAAATGCCAGAGGCTGCTGACTAGCAGTGAGGGCCCATGTCTGATAGTGGGAAAACTATGCCCTCATTTGTCAAAGTGTATCGCATCGGAATATAATATAAACATAAAACAACAAAGTAAGAAATAAACCATACACATTTAATATAACAACTGTAGTAAAATATATCCAACCCGATATATAGATATGATGAAACATGTCTCATTTTCTAAGAAAACAGCCAGAACATGTTACACTACAATACAATACAATATAGAGTAAAACAAACAGAACAAAGCAACCGGTAGCATCGCGAGCCTAAGCCCAGTCACATGCTCCACTACTCCTCAGCAGCAATCAAGTACCTATATAGGGACTCTTTCCCCTATCCACACCTGCAATAATATAATCTGTTTAGGCGGAAAATCATGACCCAAACAGGGTGTGAGAAATAAATCACAGTAGGCACCCACCAAAGGCCCGTGCCCAACTGTGTGTAAACATTCCACAACAGTGTGTAGTAGTAAAATGAAATAAACTAATTATTACTCAAAAGTAACTAACTTTACCAGTTATATTGACATTTAATTATTTATTTAATCATTTAATTTAAAATATCTCCACAGTGAATATTTAAAGTAAACAGCCAATGTCCTCAGACACGTAATCCCCTACCCTTAGGTAAAGAGAATCCAATAAAAAGAATCTGCCCACAGGAATACGGATATTTCCCACAGGAGTACGAGGTGTCGCCCATAGGCACAAAATCAGTTTCCCATAGGCATGGAAGAAGTTAACCACATGCTAATAGTACAGTGCCCACAGGCTAATCACAACACTGACCTCAGGCTAAAGCAAGAACTGGGCCATGCCCAACATACAAACAAGCAGTTCAAATACAATTCCTCTTGAGGAAAAAGTAATGTATAAAATAAACACGGCATACCTTCGGGTATCCTGGCCAAACGGCTAAATAGACGAACGCACCCCTGGGGTGGTCCTGGATCCAAGAATCAATCCCAAACATTATTTTAATACCACAATTAATTAAATTTTCAATTATAGGTATTTAAAATAGTCATGGCCTCTGCCACAAGACACCCTAAGATGGGTTTGTTGGCACAACGGTACACAAAAATGCACAACAGTTGGAAAATAAACACCAAGACACCTACCTTTAACACCCCTGATCAGTATACTCGAATGTCGCCACTAGAAACGCGCAAGAACAACGTAGATCTGACACAGAGGAAACTTCTTTTAAACTTAAATAACTTCCCTATGGTAAATAATTGGTAAGAACTACTCTAGTAGAAGGGAAAACTCACCCGTGCGGTTCTAGGGAGATCGACAATGTAGAAAACGGATTCCCGACATGCACTCGGCGGATCTCCAAAGCTTCGGCCTCCCTCTCCTACTCCTTATTCCCATTATAAGCCTTCCCTGGGAACATGGGAGGCTACTACCCATTTTATGTAGAAAAAACAAATTACACGGCGTGTATTTCCATGTACACGGCGTGTACTTCCAATTTTTTAACTATTCCTCTGGCAGTTTCCCACTAGCGTGGCATTGTTTATCTGCCGACATGACTACACTGTGTTTCTTCATGAGTACATGGTGTGTTCTGTCGCCCAACTAGCCACCGCCTTACTATTTTCTTATTGACTGACTACATAGCATGTAAAGGACCATTACACAGTGTGTAGTCAGTTTCTACACCCTTCATCGCCAACATGGCCACACGCCCCATGTACTCATCCCACATGGCCAAAAGTATACAGCGTGTAGTTCCAAAATTTTGGATTTTCCCCATTTTCCTTATTTTCTCAAAACACTCAAGGAAAAGAGAAAGGTAGAAACTGTACCTTAAAAATAAGAACTGGGTTCTTACAAACATCCCCCCTTAAAGAAATTCTCCACCGAATTTCCCTTCCAAGGGTGGTGATGATACAGCCGTGAATAACTCCGGCCACTGAGCACGTAAGTCGGTCTCCAGCTCCCAGGTTTCTTCCTGTACTTGACCATGCTACCATAGAACCCATATGAGAGGAACTGATTGGCCTCGAAGAACCTTCACGCTCTTATCAACTATACGAATCAGATTATTCTCAAAGGACACATCTACATGAAGCTCAACCTCCTCGGGTTGAAAGATGTTAGACGGGTCTGAATGATAGTGGCACAACTGAGATACATGGAAGATGTTGTGCATGACCCGATACCTCTGTGGTAACTGCAACTGATAAATAGCTGGCCCGAATCTCTCCAGAATATCAAATATCCCCACATACCTTGGTGAATGTTTACCCTATATCATGATTAGTTTGTGTCCCAACCTCAACGAAACATGCAAGAGAACCTAATCCCTAGCCACGAACTCCAAAGGTCATCTGTGACGATCATCATAAGATTTCTGACGAGACTACGCGGTAGCCATCCGCTTCTGAATCAACTGGACCTACTCAGAAGTCTCATGCATGAGTCGTGGTCCTAGTAAAGCTGCCTCACCAGCCTCTAACCATCACAAAGGTGATCAGAATAGCCTACCATATAAAGCCTTGTATGGTTCCATCTCAATAGTTCACTGAAAACTATTATTATAGGAAAACTTGACTTGGGGTATATTCTTCTCCCAAGAGCCCCAAAGTCTAGGATGCATGCACGCAGAAAGTCCTCAAGCACCTGTATTGTACGTTCTGACTGGACATCGGTCTGAGGGTGGTAAGCTGTGCTCAGAAGCACCTGTTTACCCAGTTCCATCTAAAAACTCTTCCAGAAACGAGACGTAAAATGGGAGTCCCTATCTGAAACAATAGAATGAGGGACCACATGAATATGTACGACCTCTTAGATATACAACTTTCCAAGCACGTCAACACCAAAGGTCTTCTTGATCAGCAAAAAGTGAGCTACCTTTGTGAGTCTGTCCACAACAAACCACACTATATCATTGCCTCGAGGTGACCTCGGAAACCTAGTCACGAAATCCATCGGGACATCATCCCATTTCCACTCTAGGATGGGTAATTTTGTAACAATATGGATTGCCTCTGATGCTCCGCCTTCACCTGCTGACAGGTGGAACACCTCGTAACCAAACCAGCTACATCTCTCTTCATACCCGGCCACCAGTACTGATGTCTCAAGTCTCGGTACATCTTGGTAACCCCGGGATGAACTGCCCAAGCTGAAGCATGAAACTCCCACACCAGTTCCTCGCGTATATCCACTAGAACCCATACTCGTCCATGGAAAAGAATAACATCATCATCGCCTATCGTCTAATCAAGAGGAGGGTCCTCACTTTCCACTGACTCCTGTAGAACTAGGCCTTCTGAATTATATAGCTGTCTCATCCTCACTCTATCCATGAGGGTAGAAGTCACAGCTAAAGAGGAAAGATAAGTCTGACCCTGACTGTCAGGCACCTCAAAATTCATCTTAGAGAACAAATCCATGAGCTACCACTAATCACTAGCCTCTTGCACAGCCTATATCTGAGTCTTCCTACTCAGTGCATCAGCTACTGCATTACCTTTACCATGTGTATAGGCAATCTCAAAATCGAAGGACTGAAGGTATTCAACCCACCTTCGCTGCCTCAGATTCAAGTCACACTGAGTAAAGATGTACTTGAGACTTTTTTGGTCGGGGAGAAACACAAAACGTTCTCCCAAAAGATAATGTCTCCAATAGCACCACACATGCACAACTGTAGCCAACTCGAGATCATGCTTCAGGTAATTCCTCTGATGTGGCCTCAACTGTCAAGACTTGTACGCAACAACTCGATCACCCTATATTACCACAACTCCCAGCCTAATCACTGATGCATCATAGTAAACTATATATCTCTTCCCATACTCTGGTAGTATCAAGATCGGTGCTGATGAAAACCTTCCCTTCATCTCCTGGAAGGCTATCTCTCAAGCTTCTAACCAAACGAACTTCACACCCTTCTTAGTCAAACCATTCAATGGTGCTGCTAAGCGGGAGAAGTCCTGGATGAAGCATCTATAGTAACCATCTAGCCCTAAGAAACTCAGTATCTCAAACAAGTTCTTAGGCTGCTCATATGAAACTATTGCTCTAACCATCTCCCTCTGAGAAGATATGACCTTGGAAGTGAATCTGGTCCATCCAAAAGTGGCACTTTGAGAGCTTAGCATATAGCCGATGCTCTCTCAGTGCACTCAATACGATCTCAAGATGGGTGGCATGGATGTGTCGAGTGTGAGAGTAAACCAAGATGTCGACCACGAATACTACCATAAAAGAGTCCAGGTAAGGATGGAACACATGATTAATCTAAGCCATGAAAACTGCTAGTGCGTTCGTGAGTCTGAATGGCATCACCAAGTACTCGTACAGACCATATCTGCTCCGAAAAGCTATAAGCGGTATATCTAATGGTCTCACGCGCAGCTAGTGATATCCTGATCTCAAGTCAATCTTCGAGAACACTCGTGCTACACAAAGTTGATAAAAAAGATCACCAATCCTAGGAAAGGGATATCGGTTCTTAACCGTCAACTAGTTCAGCTTCCGATAATCCACATAGAGTCTGAGGGTACCCTCCGCCTTTTTCGCAAAGAGGACCGGAGAACCCCAAGGAGAAGTACTGGGTCATATAATAACCTTTTCTTGTTACTCCTCTAACTACCTCTTGAGCTCCTACAACTCTGGTGTAGACATACTATAAGGAGGAATGTACACCGGTGCTGCTCATGGAACAAGCTTGATAGAGAAATCCACCCCTCACTCCGGAGGTAGACCGGAAATGTCGTCCACGAAGACATCCCTGAAAAGATCAACAACTGGAGGGAAATTCGTCTGACAAGTACCCTGGTCGTCCAGATATAAACTTACAATCTGGGCTGTGACTCCACCTTTCCCATGATGCTCTAGTCCAGCTCGACTTGCCTGAACATCCCATTCACCTTTGTATAGAATCTCTCCACCCTCTGGTGATGTGAAACACACCCTGCAATGATAGTAGTCTACAAAGGCTCGAAAGGGAACCAACCAGTCCATTTCAAGAATGACATCATAGCTCGTCATCTTCAAGACATAGATATCCCAAAAGAATTGACACCCACCAACCTCAAGGGGCACTCCTTGCACTAACACACACCAGTCGTTTTAGTCCCCAATAGAGTGTCTAGCGTCATGATAACAGTAGAAGAAGAGACAAAGAGCCCAAGGCTCTCCAAAATGGGAATAGATATGAAAATATGTGTATCACCCATATCAAAAATTACTGAATATAAGACAGATGCTTCTATAATAGTACCTATTACATTAGAAGGTCCGGGATCCTGCTCCAGCTAGGTCTGTTGCACCATATATGCCTGCCCAGTGCCGCAGCCCTACGACATAGCTTGGATACCCTGAGCTGTCATGCCCTGCTGCCTCTGAGATCCTAGTGTCTGGATACCACGACCACGACCACCATCTCTTCCTGCATGCCCCGACGTATTCCAGTTCTCGGACTGTTAAGAAGCTGGTGGTCCTGCTCCCGCTCGCGGATTCTGCACAAAACCCCTCTCACTAGCCACTGGTGGAAATGCCCTGCTAAAGTGCTGCAGATGACCCATCATGCCGCAAGCTCGGCACTCCACTGGGTCTCATGGACACTATGGCCTCTTGTTCCCCTCTCTACCACACCGGTAGCACATGACATGGCCACCTGAATCATTCTTCCAGCTGGTACTGCCACCCTGAGAGAAGTCCATATGTCTCTTCCTCTTACCAGTAGAAATAGTACCAGAAACTGGTGCTGAACCGCCATGGAGCACACCACTAGCTTCCCACATGTTCCTCTCTGTGATCAGCACCTGGTTCACAATAACATGTACTGAAGGCAATGTGAAAACATTCACCAGCACCCAAATGTCATACTAAAGACCATACTCAAACCGTCTGGCTCTCAGCATCTCATAGCCCACCAAAACGGGTGCAAACGTTGAAGCTCAGTGAAACAAGAAGAATTATGCATCACCAACATAGCACCTTGCTGCAGATTGATGAACTCTCGAGCTCTATCTGCCCTCAGCATCTCTGGGAAGAAGAAGTCATAGAAGGATATCAAGAAATATTCCCATGCCTTGTCTTTGTGATTCTCTGACTGGGTGGTAACATACCACCCCCTCTTGGAAGAATCACGCAGCATGTAAGTTGCGAGCTTGACCCTCCGCCCTGAAGGAGTCTCAAGATACTCGAAGATTGTCTGCATCAACCCCAGACAAGATTCTGCAGCCTGTGGTCTGCCATCCACTGAAAATGTAGGTCGATGTTGCTTCTGGAAGATACGAGTCAGCTCATCCATAGATGTGGCAGCCTGCGGTGCTCCCTGAATGGTCTGCATGAACCGCATAAAGCCTTCACAGAACTGCGCATCTTCTCCTGTGTCTGGTATAACGGCTGACACAGCATCTGGATCTACTGGAGGATCCATCGGTATCCCATGGCCCACCATCTCTGGGGTATAGTCATCGCTGCTCTCCTGGTGAGCAACGTGTGGTCGGCTCGGCGGCATGACTCTACAAGGTCAAATTCACACCTTAGAACAAGATTAACAACGACTGAAAAAAAATAAACCCAAAAGGAAACAGGAGGAAGAAGGCATTCAAAATTCGCAAAATCGGACTACACGACGTGTATACTGACTAAACGGCGTGTAATTGACTTCTCTTCTCCTGCCCAGGTCCTTCTACACGACTAAGCCACACATATCCCATTGAAAAAAACGACACAACGAGTATATCATCTACACGGCATGTATAGTGTTATTTACAACTGCCCGTGTCGTTTGTGACCCGACTGACCACTCGGCTTGACACTACATGGCCTGTGACACCCAAACATGGCGTGTACCCCACCCTGTTTTCCCAGCCACATGGCTAAAACCACATGGTTTGTCCTCGGACAAGAATACACAGCGTGTCCCACAGGTACACGGCATGTACTTGATGAGCTCCGCCGACTCGTGTTGTTAGTTACATGGCCGGACACACGACTCACACTACACGGCATGTTCTATATATACACAACTTGTATACGAGAGGATAACACTGACCCGTGTTGTTAGTTACACGGACGGGTCCCCAGGTCAAACTACACGGCGTGTTCGTCATTGACACGGCGTGTAGTAGGAAAGATTCCACTGACCCGTGTTTGTTAGTGACACGGCCGGACTCCGGGTCAATACTACACAACATGTACATCCGGTATACAGCGTGTTCGCCCCAAGATCATCCCTTCCCTGTGTCGCCACCCACACGGGTTGTGACACGGTAAGAGACTACACGGTGTGTACTTAAAAAGTTTTCTTTTCTTCCTGAACAGAAGAATATACACGGCGTGTTAAGAACTACATGGCTTGTATACTGGGTTTCTGGACAGTATGCCTTAGAAACTTCTCTAAAACCCAGAACACACTGAAAAACAACACCTAAGTGCCATATTCTGATCTGTAAGGGCCCATAATCTGCACGAATCAATGTTTGGCATCTTATATGTGTTATAACAAAATAAACAGCTAATGATCCACCAAATCCAGTCAATGGGGGCTCATACTCCCAAAAAACCAAAGTTTGGTGTCCATTATTTCCACAGACTTATACAGAAATACCCTGTCACATAGCAAGTATTTATCAATGCAGCTATCACAACAATATGATTTTCTAGCACAACAACTATCACAATAACATGCAATTTCTAATGCACCTACATGGAATGGGATCTATGCATGGCATGCGATTTCTAACATGTTCCTAAATGATGCATGAGATGGAATACCCACATCTCATCAGGTTTCAACTAAATAGAACCCATGAATAAAATATAAATAGCACAACAACAAGTGCGTCACCCTTCGGTGAATACAAATCAACTGTAAAATTACGAAATCAGTGAAATTGAAATACGAGGTAAATTGGATTTTCCCTATACACGGGTTAGCTACTCCTAGGAAAAGCTTATTACCAACTACCATTTCCATCCTATCCCAAACTATAACTCCAAATAGTAAGTCAATGAAAAGAAACCCCTCTGATACCACTTTGTAACATCCCAGTTCTGGGTGCCACTCAACGGGTGCCCCGAACCCGGTTCTCCACATGACATCAAGCGCATTTCCCTAAACGCCAGAGGCTACTAACTAGCAGTGAGGGCCCATGTATGATAGAGGAGAAACTATGCCCTCATTTTTCAATGTGTAGCACAACAGAATATAATATAAACATTCAACAACAGCGGAAGCAATAAACCATACACATTTAATATAACAAATGCAGTAAAATATAACCAACCAGATATATAGATATGATTCTACATGTCTCATGTTCTAAGAAAATAGAAAGAACATGTTACACTACAATACAGAATAATAAATAGTACAAAAAACAGAACAAAGCAACTGGTAGCATCGCAAACCTAAGCCCAGTACCATTCTCCCATACTCCTAAGCAGCAATCAAGTACCTGTATAGGGACTCTTGCCCCTATCCATACCTGTAGCAATATAATTTGTTTGGTCTGAAAAGAATGACCCAAACATGGCGTGAGAAATAAATCCCAGTAGGCACCCACCGAAGGCTCATTCTAAACTATGTGTAAACATGCCACAATAGTGTGTAGTAGTAAAATTCAATAAACTAAGAAGTACTCAAAAGTAACTAACTTTACCAGTTATATTTCCATTTAATTATTCATTTAATAATTTAATTTAAAATATCACCATAGTGAATATTATAAGTAAACAGCTAATGTCCTCAGGCACATAATCCCCTACCCTCAGGTAAAGAGAATCCAAACACAAGAATCTACCCACAAGCATACGGATATTGCCCACAGGCATACGAGGTGTCACCCACAGGCACATAATCAACTACCAATAGGCACGGAAGAAGTTTCCCACAGGATAATAGTACAGTTCCCACAGGCTAATCACAACACTACCCTCAGGATAAACCCAGAACCGGGCCATGCGCAACATAAAAACAAGAAGTTAAAATACAATTCCTCTTGAGGAATAATTAATGCATAAAATAAACATGGAATACCCTCGGGTATCCTGGCCAAACTGCTAAACATAGGAACGCACCCCCGGGGTGGTCCTGGATCCAAGAATTGATCCCAAACAGCATTTTAATACCATAATTAATTACGTATTCAATTCTAGGTATTTAAAATAGCCATGGACTTAGCCACATGACACCCCAACATGGGTTCGCGTCACTACGGTGCACAAAAACTCAAAACAGTTGGAAAATAAACACCAAGTCACCTACCTTTAATACCCATGACCAGTATACTCGAACGTCTCCCACAGAAACGTGCATGAACAATGTAGATATGACGCAGAGGAAACTTCTTTTAAACTTAAATAACTTCCCTATGTGAAAGAATTGGAAAGAACTACTCTAGGATAAGGGAGAACTCACCCGTGCGGTTCTAGGGAGATCGATGGTGCGAAAACGGATTCCTGACTTGCGCTTGGCGGATCTCCAAATCTCTGACCTCCCTATCCCACTCCTACTTCCCATTCTAAGATTTCCCTATGAACAGGGGAGGATACTGCACATTTTAATCAGAAAAAACAAAGTACACGACGTGTATTTCCATGTACACGGTGTGTACTTCACATTTTTTAACTGTTCCTCTGGCGGTTTCCCACCAGTGTGGCATTGTTCATCTGCCGACATGACTACACATCATGTCTTCTTGAGTACACGGTGAGTTCTGTCGCACAGCTGGCCACCACCATACTATTTGCGTACCGACTGACTACACGGCGAGCAATGGACCTCTACATGGCGTGTAGTCGGTTTCTATAACCTTAATCACCGAAATGGCCACACGCCCTGTGTACTCATCCCACACGGACAATAGTACACAGTGGGTGAAAAGGTACACAACGTGTAGTTCCAAAATTTAGTATTTTTCTCCATTTTCCTTATTTTCTCAAAAAACATAAGGAAAAGAGAAAGTAAGAAACAGTACCTCCAAAATAAGAACTGGGTTCTTACAATCTACAACCTTACTAGAACTCCCAAATCCCCATGTTTTGGTAGATAAAATAATGGTTATAGTTGGAAAAGTTTATTTGTGAATTATTTAACAATTTTAAGGAGTATATAACTATGTAAGTAATGGAATATGTGGTATATAATGTATATATAGAAGATAACTAAACAAAATAATCAATTTCTATTATTTTACAATTTTTGTAACTGAATAACCTAACATAAATCTAAGAACACAAAAATATTACAAAAAATTATATTTATTCAATATAATGGGAAGATATGTTAGTTTCTTAGTGAAATCAAGGGCTCATATCTCTTACTTAGAGATTGATTATTCCTGACATCAAATAACAAAACATGGTAGAATAAATGACTCAAAAATAAATTTATACTAACAAAATATATATTACATTACATATGGATACATATTAACCAATATAGACATGAATGATGATAGAATTAAATACTCAGTAGGAAATCATCATGATTCCAACATATTTAAAATACACACTGGTCAGTTTTTTAGATCTAAATACTCTTTTAAACAAATATAAATGTGAATGGAATATTTAGGTGGTTATGAAAAAATACATATTAATTGTATATATAAATTATTTTTATACTTTATAATATTAACAAAAAGGATGAATCCATATATTGGTTCAATTTATATATATTATACCCACTTCAGGCCTTAGCTATATAATATAAATTGGTATAAATATTACATCTTACAATCATTCCAACTATATAAGAATATTGTATTCAAGGTGAAATATTTATACCAAGTGGAATAGTAATCACTTAAATTTGAGTTAAGAAAATACTCCAACCCTTCCCTTAAATAATAGTTTAATGGGTTTAATAGATTCTAGGAACTATGATGCCATCCCATAGATCATATAAAGTGATGCCTATGGAATTATGAACACATCCTTAATAAGAATGAAACCACTATTTCTTTACACATATACTTAAGAAATATATTATATGAATATAAAACAATATCCCCATGCACATTATATGTTACAAAAAATATATATGATCACAGTAGATTTCTAGTTACATAATTAAACATTCTTAATAAATAATGTTTTGATCACATTAAACCTAACAAAAAATAGTCTCTATCAATTTAAAATTCCATAATTATTAATCTAAAATGAAAAATTAAAAAATATATTCATATGTTCATATTTTATACTAGGTATAAAATAACTAAAACCAAATTTCATGTCATACATGATGTCCCACAAAACCCAGGTAACCCCCGAATAACACATTTTATAGTCAAAACACATTTTCAATATCATTAAAATCATGGAATGTGTAAGATCACATATTATTCTTTAAGGTAAGTTTTTGTTTAAGATTTCATTTAAGTAACTTATTTTGAATTTAATTAGTGTTTCCCAAGACAATGATAAGTCTCAAGGGTGATACATGGGTTCAGTGAAGTAAAGAGGATGAAAATGACGTTTTTTGGGCATGTTGCATTATTTGTGCATGACCAATGAAAACGATGTGGCACATACCAGGTAACATAGTATTTGGATAGAGGATTATGCATAGTTGGTGAATGATTAATCTAACCATGAAGAATTACAAGGTAACTATGTTAACCAACCACTATCAGATAGTATCATGTGCCCGGTTTGCACATAGTTTGGAAAACTGTGCAGGTAAACGTTGTAGCCCAATAAAGTGGAGAAATTTACAAAAATTCTATTACCGGATTTTTAAACGAAACTCAATATTTTCATACATTCTTCCTCTTATAACCCTAGTGATGAAAAGGATCCCCTAGATCTTCCAAGGGTGATCCTCCATCATCCATAGGTCGATTGGAGTGTCATTGGTTTTAGATCGAAGATTCGAGTAAGTATAATCGCCTCAATGATTCCTTTTCTCAGATAGGGTTTGTATATTTCCCTCATCTTTTTCAGAAGCTCTAAAAACCTTCTTTTCTTATGATATCTTGGTTTAGGGTTCAAAGGGTGGTAGTCTCGGGATCTAAGGCTTTGATTAGGAGGGTGTCCATCGGCGGATCTAAGGTAGATGGTCTACAAGTTATGTACCATTGATTGTACATATATTAGTGCATGTAGAGTTTTATTCTTGTTATCTTATTGATGTTTCCTTGGTTCTATTGGAATGATGTGGTGTATTGGGTGTCTAAATAACTAGTTTAACCCCTCATGATTCCCGTAGAATGCATTGAGGATGAATCGACGAATCTCGTAACACCCAATGGGTGTACCGAACCTCCCTAACATGGATATTGAAAAAAAATCAGTTTGAAATGTACTTGTAAATAGATAAATCCAATATTAAATATGCAAATTGGTAAAGTTATTGACTAATAAGGGATTATGGTAATATGTGACAAGTTGGGGATATTGATAAGTTATCATTTTTCTTGGCATATAAATGGGATAAAATATGATTAATGAAAATGAGAAAATGAATCATGTTTTATACATGTATATCATTAGTTAGTTAGGCATGTAAAATGGGAATTTGGTAAAATTATAATGTGATATATATGATAAATGTGTTAATATATTGTGGAATAATAATTATTTCCATTTGAAATTGTTAATGTTTGTTGTTTCTAATGTTATTATATATTCTTGTTTTTGTAATGTGGCTATGTGTGGTTGGTGGATAAATAATCTTGTTCACATGTCTTGGTAGTGTTGGATATAGACATGCGGTTTTATGTCCATGGCTTGAGTAACACTAATGCTCTAAACTCCACCTATTAATGCATGGGTTTGGGAAGGGGAAAAAGTTGTATTCCCCTAATAGTTGCATTCCACCCAGAATGAGGTTTCGAGGTGAGGATAATGAATTCTTTTATGTGTTTATATATGGAGTTAAAACATGATTTATTCCCCTATTCTATGAAATTATTGAACATTCCTAATCCATTGAACACACGCAAAAGGTGTACTCAGCACATAGTCTTTATAAGTATTGGGTCTGAATTTGATAATTGATTAACTTAAGGGAAACACTCTTACTAATGGATACATGAGTTGTTTTATATTTATTTATCATTAACTACTTTTTTCATGAACCATATATTAAACATTAATTTTTTAGAAACCACTGGTGGTGGGAAACAGAGTTATACTCACACCCTGCTCGGGCTATCGTTGGGTACCCGAGAAGATTTTAATCTTGTAGGTTAAGATAAGGGAAATTTTCATATGCTAGAGAGTTGAGTTGGGTATGGGACATGCATGGATGAGGTTACAGACATATATTTAGGACCATTTTTCAGATTCCAAGGTTTTCCACTGTTTTGGGTTTTGTTCAATTGGCATTGTAGTGACATGACTTCTTTACAACTAGTTGTGGTTTGTACCTAGTTTAAAAGATGGTTATTTATGCAGGTTCACTATTATTTCATGTATATCATCCATTTTTTAATGTTTATTATTGTATTTTACTCTGGTATAGGGGTATTTTATACCCAAATTACCATTATATCCTCACTTATAGTCAAAAACCTATGGTTTATGTGGAGGTGTCCTTAAGGTCATGTGATGACCCGACTTGGGGCACTGGGTTATTGGATTTCAGGTCGTGGACATTAAAAAGTTGTATTAGTTGAGGAATTTTATGTGAAATTCTATTTGGAATGGTATAAAGGAGGTTAGGAATGTGTTTTCCTTTGAAATTAGATCTTTATTGGGAGTAGCTAACCCATGTATGGTGGAAAACCGAAGTTACCCTCTGAGGGAATTGTAGTTCTTATTGTGTGATATTAAAATTTTTTATGTTTTACTATTGGGTGATTCACTTGTTGTGTGATGTGAATATTTTATAATATTTTTATCATGTTCTCAATGGGACATGGTTGTTCATTCATGTATCATTATAGGAACCTATGTATATAAGATACATGAAGTATGGTAGACCCACATGGGATGGGTGTGTGAAACATAAAGGGAAAGATGCATTCAGTTTTTCCTAAAAGTAATGTAAATTATGTTAAATGAGATTATGAAAATGGGTAAAATATTATGTAATAAATATGTAATGGTTCTTCAGAATTAAAGCAAGTGAATTAATGGTTTATTGGATTAGGTTGATAAATATAAACTGTTTCTAAATGGTGTAAAAGGTAAGTCTTGTAACTGTGTGAGTTAGTTACTTCACGTTAGACATAGCCACAATAGGGATGGTTAAGTGTAGAGTTCTATATATTATCATGTTGTTTGGGTGGTGTAAGATAAATGTATTGTGTCTAGCTAGTGATGAACATCCCATTATTGTTCTGAAAGCTATACGGGTTTCTTTCTAAAACTAATGTTTGGTATTGTAGGTAAAGATGCCACCAGGAATATCTATGTTGGTAGAGAAATAAGAGGCTGTTTCTTAGAAAACTAATCTTATGGTGGAGAAATATAATGTGGTGACTCAGGAAAATAGAGAAGATAAGTTTTGTGAGAAAATTTCTCATTTTATGTAGATGATGGACTGAGACCAAGGGCGAGTTGCACCGAGTATGTTCATGTTGACCATTAAATTCCAACTGCATCACCCACTGTCTTTTACTAGATAGGGTGAGACAGAGGTATAAGATTTCTCTATAGAGTATATTTAGACTGTTCTGGATCATCTATATACTCCTCTTGAAAAGTGAGTCATGTAGGAACCTATATGCGGAGGGTTTAGGCAAAGATTTGGTGGGACATCACAGTTCAAACGGAGTAGGCAGAAAGAATGATGTTGAAATTTTTCCAGGAGATGTTCCTTGAACAGTTTTATTTGGAAATGATGAGGTAAATGATGTTTTTGTAATTTATGAGTTTGACCCAAGGAAAAATGTTAGTGGTGGATTATTCTAGTCGTTTCCCCGATTAGTGAAATTTCTTCCCAATGTTTGCGTGAGATGAGGTTGTTGTGGAAAAAAGTTTTCAAGATAGGATTAAACACGAGGATAGTTCCCAAGTAAAAATATTTCATCTAATTTTTTTTGATGTAGTAGATCAATCCCTTGTCTTATAGGGGAACATGAAGGGAGTGTTGGGTAGTGAACTTGTGGTGTCAGCTGGGTGAGTAAGTGGAACGAGTTTTGAAAGAAGGAAGTGTCATTCTGAATGTTTCCATCAGTGGGAAATGCATAGAGTAGGCAGAAGATAGGGTCAACCTCTCAGGGCGAAGACCATGAATTCTATTATTAGTGTGGATGTCCCAGGCACATGGTTGGTTAGGGTACCCAACCACTAGTTGAGTGTCGATCATGTGGTATGATGGGACATGTACAGAAGTTCTATGAGAACCCACAATAGTCAAGAAATAATGGAGGCCAGTGATAGAGGTAGAGTGTAGTTAGGGGTTTAGTGACTCCATATCTGGTAGGATTGTGAAACTCCACTAGTCATATTGGTAGGGGTGGTGGACATGGAACTTTGGGGTGAGAGCATTCACACCAGTAAGACAGTGTACTGTAGGGTTCTCAGGTTGGGGCCCATGGTAGAGTGGTAGGTCATCTTCATGCATTTAAGAAAACACCTAAAGGTTCCAAGGAAGGACTTTCTACTGTTCGAGGTATGATTATTATATCTTCTAGGCTTACTAGTGATTTATTTGGTATGGTTTCTTCACATTTTTTCATTTCTGCTAATTTCATTGTTTTGTTGTGACTAAATATGAAAAATTCTTATGGAGTAATTTCACATGATACTATATTATGAGTATGAGCTTTGGATATTGAGTAGTGTAAGGACTATTCATTATAGGTGGGGGATATCATTTCCAATAAAACATGTTCTTCTTTGAGATGTCAGGTTTTGACCTGATTCTGGAAATGGATTTGCTAGTGTTGTACCTATAACGACCCATCCATTAAAGTTACATAATATTGTAATAAGTCAAGAATTCACATTGAGGATATTTTCAAGTTTATATTTTTTGAGAATTAGGCCATAACTATTACATTACATCTCAAAAATAAAAAATTAGACACATCTACTCATTTCAATTTTTTTCATAAAATAAAAACACTTAATGTAATGACCCAAACATTCATTAATGAAAATTAATCTTGATCTAATTAAATGTCCTATTATATAAAATGGTTATATAATATATTCACTAATTTTGTTTTATGTTTCTAGAATTTAAAATACCATTAACAATTTTTACCATTTCTAATATAGCTGTTGAGCAATGATCACGTGATTATTATAAATATAAGGATTTAACAAATCCAATTTACTCAGAAAAAGCAAGTGATGGCCTCATCTAGTAGACTTTCCCAGTATGAATCACATTTGGCTGATCTTGGAAAGGAGGTGGCATCATTGGGCATTACTCTTGACCATGATGAAGCTGAGCTTTAACATGTTAAGCTCGAACATAACCACCTACTAGAGAAGTGTAAGTTGATAAAGATTACCACCCGAGCAATGTTATCCGAGCCACCCCAAGAGTCTATCACTATCGCAAACCTTACCCTTCAGCCTTATACGTGTGTTATAAGGGGTTATGTAACAAGACTTTAGCACTATGTTCGTTTTTTTGAATATAATAGTGAATATACATTCATTTTATTATTGTTACATTGTAAATAGTTTATAAAGTGAAAATAATATTTTTAGTTAATATTCAACTTCGAAATATATTTTAATGAATTAAAGGATTTTTTAATTAATTGATATTTTAAGAAATATATTAATTTTATTAAATTAATTTTTATTAAATATAAATTATCTTAAAATTTTATGAATTCAATTGTAATTTTTTAAAGGTTTGAAAGTTGTTTTTTTCAAAACCAAACAATTTTTTATAAATGTCAATTTTTATTTTAAAATTAAAAATTCACATATTTAGGAAATTATTTAGATTAAATGAATATTATTTTTGGAATCAGGACACCAAAATTATCCAACGGTTAATTTTTCATAATTTTCTGAGATAGTCGAATTTTTGGGTAAAACAATAAATACAGTTTAAATATATAATGTATTTTAAGACATCATAATGACCCAATAGTTATGTAATAAAATAGTATAAATGATATTATCAGACAATATATGTTTTACCATTAATATAATGTAATTTAGGGGTTTTTTATTTATTTTACAAAGCTTTAGTGGACCATTCAAGGCTTATAAAACATTCTGTCTTTTTAAATTGTTTTCCTGGAGAGTGTGACTCACCTCCCCATAAGAAACCCTATTATTTTAAGATGTTTGGACATTTTCCTTATAAAATATTTTTCCCCCTCCCATTTCGAAAAAACCATGGGAAAAAACCATTGGGTTGTTTGTGGTTTTGATTTGTTTAATGTCAGGTTTCCCGAACCTAAATAATAAAGAATTCCCTCTCCTTTCTTATATAATCCCACCCAATATACAACTTCCTCTTCAATAAAAGAATATTTTGTTAGACCAAACCCTAAAATATTATCTCTAGAATCCTCCCAAGGTTCTCGAATCTCCCAAGAAGCCTTTCACAAGCCTCTCCCAAGACTTTGGGACCACACTTCCAAGTATGTGATTTCTTTCATTATCATTTTTGTCCAATTTTTTAAGTTGTTATTCCCTTGTTTCTCAATTAAAAATTTTGGGGTATGATTTAAAACCTCCCCCATACTGCCCTTTTTATGTTTGGATGATGGGAGACCCCTTTCTCCCTCATTAATTCCTCCCATGTACACCTGTTATCATGCTGAAATTCAGTGAGAGATTTCTCTCTCCTCTTTTACATCCAAGTAATTCTTTTGTATTATACATCTAAATTCCATTATGTTTGTTGGGACATTTATCTACATAAACCCTTTACTATAAATTACATGTACATATGATGAAACACCCTTTAATATCTCATCAACCATTTTCATGAATCCTTATTTAACGCCATTATGTAGTTGAAATTGCACCGCGTTTTTCCAAGCCATGATCCTTGTGAAGTGAATACCATACTCATGTCCCTATCAAGGGTATTCACCATTATGAATATATAAATATTTAATGTTACATTCATGTATTTATTACACATTAATTAATCATGGAATAACTTATGATGTTGATTGATTCCATGTAATATGATCAATGTGGCACACATATGTATGAAATGAAATGTTTAAGAAGGGTGTACCTTGATAGAGCTCCAATACATTGTGTAAAGTATAGTATCATGATACATCACATGAAATGGATGTTGACTGATTATAATTCATGGGAAATTATGGTTTACTCATTCTCTAGCTTCAATTAGCCTTGGCTTATGCTAATTCCATGTTAAGTGTTGTTTCAACATTTCCATGTTATGATTATCATGATTTATCATACCTTTATGTTCATGTTTCTCTTATGTTCCATTGATATTTCTATTTTGTAACATGTATTGTAATCTTCATATTATTCCTTGTTTACTACCTTATGAAGATTTATAGCTCACCCTTTTCTTATTCATGTCCTCGGGTTGTCCCATGAAATGCTATGTACGAGGGAATATAGTGGTCATGTAAAGGAAGTTTTCAATAAAGATTTTTCATTTCATGTTATAAGTTGTTATATAATGATCCTAAGCCAAAAATACACTAGAACTATCAATATTCTATGTTGTATCAAGTTCAGTTTATGTAACAAATTATGTTGTAGTTTGTAATAATGAGTATGGTTGTCATACTTAAAAAAAGAAACATGTCTAGTTCCATGTTTTAGATAGTATGGATTTTCCTTGATCCCATCCTTGACCCTAATCATCTTTATGTCCAGTGAAAAAAATTTCAAAAAAACAAGCGACGAGAATAAAAATCTCAGTAAATTTAATAAAATAAGGAAAGAAAATATTATCTAATCAATAAATACAAATTAATGAAACCATACTTTTCAATCATAACATACCTCATGAAATCGTAAGATTTATGAATAACACACCGAAATCATAAATCATAATGGTAATTTATGGAATACATAACATACTTACATTATAGATTTCACAGCTACATAGATTGTTACATTTGGAATAACCATTATAGTATATTACCTAAATATATTAGGAGAAACATTAATTTTTACCTCCATCATGTTACCCAATGCATTGGAGAGCTATATCGGGCTCACCCGCCCTAGGTTTATCACAGAACCACCTGTATATGTAAAAAATGCCCAAGAACCATATCATAATCATAATACATAACAAAATCATAATGTTAAGATAAAAAATCCACATCACAATATACCACTTCATGATATTGGAAAAATCAATGCTTTTTCAAAACCCATTTCAACACCATTTAAAACATTTAATAAAGAGATTTTTGAAACAAAGTGTCCCATACTATTTTGAATATTTTAAGGAAATTAACATTTTAAAACATTAATGTCCATATAAATAAATCCTTAAAACCATATTCTAAAACATGTACATTAATGAGAAAGATTTAAAGGAATAAATCTTTAAAATGTTTAAAATGATATTTTAGTTAAACAGTTTCTAACCAAATGAGAGACGCCTGAATACAAATAATTGAGGAATAACATTAATAAAATATTATAATGTCATGAGAATAAAGAGATTCATGATATAATATGTCAAATGGAATTATATACATTATATAAAAGTGAATTTTTTTATTAAAAAAAATAAGATTCAATGGAATGTAAATTGAGACAAAGTCCCTTGGAAAGATCATATCCTTAGATCAAGGACAAATAAATGACAATATTATGTGTGACAACTAATAATTCACCCAATATAAGTGGATATTAAGTGAAATATAATAATATGTAATTAAAAAATATTAATATATTAAAAAAATCCAGAATTATAAGTCTAACCCAAAGAATTGAAATGGGGTTAAGATGTTCTCTTACAGAAATTCGTCAACCTAATGACGTCACATTAAAATTTAGAAAATGAGTTGATGATTGGGGAAAGGGTATCTAATCCAATGTACATAAAATATAAAACAATAAGGATATATAAGAACATATCCCATCATAATAAAATGTAAATTTAAAATAAATAACATAAAAAAGGCCTTTCACTAAAAGAGGGGGGGTGAAAGGTTCCCTGACCAATTTTGTAACTTATGAAAGATACACCACATGAAAGAATGATCATAAAATGATGATTTAAATACCAATAAATTAAAATATATTAAACACAGAATAATATCATGGGTAGTACATACACCACACAAAAGTAAATAGTGGAAAATATAGCATGAATCTCACAGGAATAAGAAGTGAGATGAAAACCCCTTACCTCATTGTAATCAATCGAGTCATATGAAAAACAATAACCATAAAATGAATCAAATAATTCCATTAATATAAAGATAATAATTATAATATATATAAAATTTTAGTAAAAATACACAACATGAAAGAAATAACTGGAAAACAATGGAAATCTCATGGAATTAAAAGTCAGATAAGAAATCCCATACCTCGTTTCCAGATTGCCTTGTTTGATCCCTATTCTTACCGGATAATAAAATTAAGTTAATTTATACATTATTCATAACCTTTTTCAAGTTTATTATTACTTTCATATCACTTATTACCTTGATATAACAATTAGTTAATTATTTGAGTTCATATCAGACATTTGGTCGATGTTCAGAACATGAGTCAAAAATGAACTTGTTATAATTACAAATTTTCTATGTGGTCAAAAGTATATTATATATAGAGTAATATTAATTATTTAAATATTATATATATAATATATATCCAGTATATATATGTATTTATAATAGTAAATAACATTTGGATATATGGAATGAAATTCACCGTTCAAGCAGACAGTAAGCCGTACGTACGCGTGAACACTACTTTCATTTTTTTTCAATTTTTAAAAATAATGTAAATTAAATGATAAATAGGTATATTGTAATATCATAATAATTTTATATTATATATATATGATACATAATTTCATTAACAACATCATTTAAATGTTCCATGTATTTCATGAATAAATTATATTACCTTGAGGTGGCGGAAGTCCGCACTTCCTAAAATGAAATTATCAGGTTACATGTATTGGAAAGCATAAAGGATATTTTGTCATTAAAAATTAGAGAAGAATATAGAAAACATAAACATAATATATATCATATATAAACATTTATCCATAATAATGATCACCATTAGAGGTGGTAGGATAAGATTGATCAATCATTGTTTAATGAGGCAGTAGTTCGCAGTCTAGAGAAACAATATATTATTTATGCATTAGATGGAGGTGTGTGAAAGTGTAGTTATAATAAATATTATAAAAAAATCCTATTATATTTAAGATATTGGTTTTTTTATAAAAATAAAGAAATAAATTGAGTTTAGGGGTTGGAGATGGAAAATAAAACAAAAGAACTTAAGAGAAGATGTTACCTTCAAATTGGGAAACTCTCGTTGGTTTAAATCAAACGGCTTTATTAAAGTGACTTCTACTTAAGGTAACTATTATAAGAGGAATAGATGGATGTATATAGATTAATTGGGAATATTTAGGTTTATCTAAGTTGATTTATAGGTGTCAGTAATGGGTTATAGGTGAGGGATTTTTATAAGGGGGAGGAAGGGATATTTTGGAAAGTTTGAATGTATTATTTTATTATAAAATTATTTTTGGATAAAAAAGGTAAAAAACTCATTAAAGTAGAAGATAAGATGAATCTGGTTCAAAATAAAATAATCCAATAATAATTGGACAGGATTTCTAAACTGTTTTAATTTTTATAATCTTATTTATTTATATCATTCATTATTGAGGTAAAAACTGCATAATTATTGTGTCATAAATAATTTTATTTATTTAATGTATAAAAATTATAAAAAATACCATGATGTAGGAAGTATTTTTATCTTAAAAATTAATATTTATATTTGAAGAGATAACTTAAATAAACCCTTGTGAAAATTGATTTACTAAAGGATATATGTTTAAGTCATTTTTGTATTTACTTTAAATCAATTAATATAAAGTGTCATTATCACTCCCAAGGGGATCCATGGGGTCGAAAAATTTACCCACAGATTCCCATGGTCGAAAATATATCATCCAATAAGATTGGGATACATGTTAGGGTACTTTAATATTATTATTATAATATTTTTTTACCCTTATTTACTGGATTTACCCTTTAACCATGGTAAATATAATATTTAACGAAGTAAATTTTCATAATTTCTAAAAATAAAAGTTACATATTTAAAAACTTTAGACCTCCTGATTCCAAATATGGAATCCATTTTTCAAAAATTAAAACATATAAGTGTCAGAAATTAATTTAAAATTAATTCCCATTGTTAAAAAAAGAGCGTTTTTAAGAAAAAATAACTATCAAAAGATTGACATGGGTTTATGTCCAATTTCAATGTGAAATTACATACAATGACCAACATTGGATTAATTGGTAAAAATATAATCTAATTTAACTTTAAAACCAAATAAAAATATAATATAACCATATAAATAAATTAGATGAAAATGTAGTTTTGAATTAAAATGTGGTATTTTTCACTATTCATTAAAAAAATTAACTTTATCAGAAAAATACCAAAATTTCAACCAAACTAAAATTTGATGTCTTGATTCTAAAGAAGAATTTAATTTTGTCAAATATAACATATAGAATTGAAAAAAAACTATATTTACAAAGGTTTCTCCTTGAAAAAGTGGTATATCAACTTTTTCAAAGAATATTAGAGTATTTATGCTTAAAATTAGATTCATTCACATTTTAAGTCTCTAACATTTAATTGGTAAAAGTAAAAACATTTAATAAACTTGTGTAATAATATTGAAGATAGTTCTGTTCATTTCCAACAAAACAATGGTTTTGCATTAACTACCATTTAAAATAATAATATTATATCATTATTTTTTTCAGTATGACTCAACATTGTGTGCAACATAAGACTTTGGAGAAACCCAGTATTTCGTGTTCGGTACGCCATAGGAAATAACATCCCCTATAAAGTAAAATTAATATTTAATTCACAAATATTAATATATATGAAAATATTAATATTCTTTATTTACCTAGGATATTAAATCATTCCCCCCTTTTAGGGATTGCATCCTCGCAATTTGTTAATTGGGCTCAGAAACTTTAATAAAAGTCCAACGTCAAAAAAATTATCAATAAAATTGACACTTTAAAAGAAAGAATGAAAATAAAAAAGATCCCCCAAGATAACCCATACTAGGATTCCATGTAGGAAAACATGGATATTGAAGAGAAACTAACTCTCATAGTTTAGTAGAGAGTGATAAAGAACATTATCATGGAAATATATCCACCACAATACCATAAATTTGTGGTTGGGTAAAAGTCTGATGATAAAAGAAAATGCATAACAATTTTTCTTCATGATACATTTCATAGAGTTGTATAATTTTATTACTACCTAGACTAAGATCATAAAAAAAACTTACTTGAAAAGTAGTGTTTCATCCATTAATCTAATTTCCACCACAAACTCATCATTTTTCCAAATGATGTGTATTCAAGAAAAAATGGTCACAGATGAAGTGCCAGAATCATCTTCAAGAGAATCACATAATCCAAAAATGATGAACTATATATTTCCAATATCATTATACATTAACCAAAACCAAAATGGTTAGTACAATATCAAATAATCCCCAAAAAGGATACTCTTTTACAAAAATAAAAACTACTCATGATCTACAAAAATTTTAAAATAATACCCAAAGTCCAATAAAGACCATTCAAAAAACAACTATCCAAAAAATTCATTAAAGTAATCCAAACTAATATTGAAACCAAAAACACAGAATGATTTAATTACATAGTCTTTCAAGATAAATCTTTTTATTTATCTCCAAATAACATCTGTTACTCCTAAAGAATCATACTAAAAAGTAATTAGCCAAATCATAAATTATTTATGATAGTTTAATCATTTCTATAGATAACCCAAATTGTTATATGTCCACAATAAAAACATGTATTCTTCCAAAATAAAATTCGACCATTTACTCTGCAAAATAAATCCCATAGTATTCTATTTCCCTTTATTATATAATGTTCCAAAAGATCAAAAAACATTATCACTTAATCACAAAATCATTTTCCTATACTAAGGATATCCATTTGTAAAAACATAAGTTCTAAAAATCAACTTAATTTTGGTTTATAAAATCATCTAACTAAAAAGATTGAGTCATACTGACTAGGGACTTCACTTAGTCTAGTGGTAGGTGATAAATCCCAATTGCACATTGGTTGTGGGTTCAATTCCCACAACTTTGTCCAACATGACAGGTTGTCACACGGTCTGCATGTTTTCTTTTTTTTCCAAAACTATAAAAAAATTTAACATTCCAAAAAAATAGATAAATTCCTAAAAAACCATAACATATTTTGACCAGAAATGTTATCTCATACTTTCGCATTTTCATCCCAAAAAGTAATAACCTATAATTTCCTCAAATTCTTGGATCATATAAACCAAAATGTTTCTTTTTAAATATATAAAAATAATAAAATATAATTATTCTTTGAATAAAATTTTAGTATATCAAACTTTAGGGTTACACATACAATAAAAAGTCTTCCAAAGTAATCCCATCATTAATACATTCAAACATGTCATCATCCATAACTCTTCAATTCCTAAAACGGAGACATCTTAATCATTATAAATTCTTCCTGATCCTTTATCTATGTTTTTCTATATTATTATTTTATACTTATTTCTTAAAAAAAATCAGGCATAATGTCCTGAGATTTTAGTAATTTCAAAACATGAGATAATAAATAATACATACCTTTCATATGTCATTTTTAGTTTCCTCATCTTCAATTGGAAAGGTATTGAGAATTGGTAAATGAATATTTGTACAATCTTGCTGATACCTTTCTCGAAACTTCTTTGTAGGAAATATATTTGTGTAGTGACCATGAACATCACATTTAAAACATTCAATTGACCCCTCAAAAAGAACTTCCTTCCCTTTTGGAGTCAAATCGATGCTTCCTTTTTCCATGGATGTTTCCTACTTCATGACCTTCATTTACACATCTGAATAATCTTCTCATCCCTTTGAAGCATTTTCCTAAGTGTTTTTTCCACATCATTGACACATATGTTTTTGAATATACTTAACTTTATGATTATTACCTGATCTACCATTGGGATTCATTTCTCGCATATATGATGCCTTAGAAAAATCACCCAGGTTTAAGTGGTCAATAATGACTCCAGATAGTTGGTTAAGAGCAACCAAAAGTGTTCTTATTGTAGCTCTCATTTCATTCGGTTTGTCATTTAGAAAACCACCACATTTTCTATCACATATATTTCTACATTGGTGGCTGCTAGATCCATCCATTTATTAAAACCAAAAAGTATAGGGTGAGTATATCAAAAAAATCATCATATAATATCTTATGAAAAGGGTAAACACTAATATATACTTATTCATGTTATCTTAAAAACATTCACTCTATCTAAAATAACTACAACTCTTTCTAAAATCATAACCATTATGGTTATGTAACATATGCTTCCAAAACTCTATAACCTTTAAAGTTATTTAAACTGACATCTGATACCAACTATAAGGACCCATCCTTAAACATTATATAATCTTGAATGAATTCAAGAATTCACATTGAGGATGTTTTCGGGTTTATAGTATTAGATAATTAGGTCATAACTATTACATTACATCTCAAAAATTACAAAGTAGACACTTCTACTCAGTTTTTATTTTTATCATAAAATAAAAAATATTAAAAAAAGAAACATATATAGTTCCATGTTTTAGACAACATGAATTTTCCTAGATCTCATCCTTGACCCTATTCATCATTAATTCATGTGAAAAAAATTTCAAAAAAACATTGGATGAGCATAAAAAGCTCAGTAAGGGTTATTAAAAAATAAAGGATACATTATCCTATCAATAAAAACAAATCAATGAAACCATACTCTTCAATCATAACATACCTCATGAAATCATAATATTTATGATTAACACACCGAAATAGTAAATAATAAAGTTAACTTATGAAAAACACACCATACATATATTATAGCTTTCACAGCTATGTAGGGAGTTATGTTTGGAATACCAATCACAAAATATTCCCTAAATCTCGTTGGATAAACATCAACATTTACCTTCTTCACATTACCCAATTCCTTGGAGAGCTATCGAGGGCTCACAATACCTATGTTTATCACAAAACTACCCATATACGTAAACAATTCCCATTAAATATATTATAATCATAACAAATTACATATGAATAAAGGAAAGATAGCATTTCCACATCACAATATACCATTTAAAGATATTGACATAATCAATGCATTGTCAAAACCATTTTTAAACCCATTTAAAACATTAAATAATGAGATTTTTGAATCAAAGTGTCACATACCACATTGAAACATTTAATGGAATTATAATTTTAAATAATCAATGTCCATATAAAAAAAATCCTTAAAACCATTTTTAAAAATAAATGAGAAATATTTAGAAGAATAAATCATTAAAACGTTTAAAACAATATTTTAGTTAAAGAGTTTCTAACCAAATGAGAGAAGCATAAAAAAATAATTGGGGAATAACATTAATAAAAACTTATAATATCATGAGAATAAGGATATTCATGATATAATATTTGAAAAAGGAAGTATATACACAATATAAAATTGAATTGGTTTATAACAACAAATAAGTTTCAATGGAATGTAAATTGAGACAAAGTCCCTTGGAAAGATCATATCCTTAGATTAAGAACAAATCAATGACATGTTATGTGTGGAAAATAATAATACACCCAATATAAGTGGATATTAACAGTAAAAAATCATAGGTCATTCACACATATTCATATCATGACAAAATCAAGAATTATAATTTTAACTCAAATAATTGAAATTTCGTTAAGAAGTTCTATTACAGAAATTCAACAACCTTACAGTGTAACTTAAAAATTTAAAAAATGAGTTGATGAGAGAGGAAAGTTTATCTCATCACATAAACATAAAATATAGAGAAATAAGGATATATAATAACATATTCCTACATAATAAAATGTAAACTTAAAATACATAACATAAAATAATCATTTCACTAAAAGAGGAGGGTGAAAGGTTCCCTTACCGATTTGGTAACATACAAAAGATACACCACATGAAAGAAAGATCATATAATGAAGTTGTAAATACAAATAAATTAAAGTATATTACCCAAATAATAAAATCATGGGTAGTACATACACCACACAAAATGAAATAGTGGAAAATATTTCATGAATCTAATGGTTATAAAAAGTGAGATGAAAACCTCACACCTCATTGCAATCAGTCGAGTCATAAGACCAAAAGTTAATAAACACCAAATGAATAAAATAATAACATGAATATGAAGAGAATTATTATAAAATATGTAAAATGGAAGTATAAAATACACCACATTATAGAAATAAGTGGCGAACAACGGAAATCCCACTAAATTAAAAGTGAGATAAGAAACCCCTTACCTCATGTCTGACTTGACTAGTTTGTTCGTTATTCATCCTGAATAATAAATTTAAGTTAATTTATACTTTTTTATAAAATTTTTCAAGTTTATTATTTCTTTTATATCACTTATAACATTGATATAATAGTTATTTAATAATTTGAGTTCATATCAGACATTTTGTCGGTGTTCGGAACTTGAGTCAAAGATGAGCTTCTTTTAATTAAAAATTGTCCATGTGGTCAGAAGTATATTATTTCATGAATCATATTAATGATTTAAATATCATTTATATCATATTTTTCCAGTATATATATGTATTTATAGTATTAAATAACATTTAGAGATATGGAATGAAATGCATCGTTCATAGAGACGGTAAGTTGTATGTACGCATGAACGCTACTATCATTTTTTCCTTTTTTTTAAAAAGAATGGAAACTAAATGATACATAAGTATATTTTAATTATTGTATAGTTTAATATGATATATATATATGTTACATAATTTAATTAACTCCATCCTTTATACATTCCATGTATGTCATGAACAAATCATATCACCTTGAGGGGGCGATAGTCCGCACTTCCTCAAATGAAATTATCATGTTTACAAATATTGGAAAGCATAATGGTATGTTTGTAAATAAAAATTAGAGAAGTATATAGAAAATAGAAACATAATATATATCATATGTAAATTTAGTTCCATCATAATGGACACCATTAGATGTGGTACAAGAATATTGAACAATCATCGTTCCTTAAGGAAGTAGTTCTCCATCCACCAAAACAATACGTTCTTTACCAATTAGATAGAGGTGTGTGAAAGTTTAGTTTTAATCCGCCTCATAACAATATCCTAGTATATTGAAGATATTTTTGTTGTTATAAATAGAACGAAATAAATATAGTTTAGGTGTTTGGAGAAAAAAAATAAAACAAAAGAAATTAAGGAGAGACGTTACCTTTAAATTGGGAAACTCCTTTTAGTTTGAACCAAAAGGCTTTATTGACATGCCTTCTTCCTACAGGATAGATTCTACGAGGAAGATAGGTATGTAGGGAGCTTAATTTAGGAGAGGTTGGACGATCTATATAGCTTGATATGTGTGAGTAATGGGTTAGAGGCGAGGGCTTTTTATAAGGGGGGGAGGGGATCATTAGGATTGTTTGAAAGTATTATTTTATTATAAACTTATTTTCAGAATTAGAAGGTCCAAAACACCGTAAATTATAATATAAGATGACTATATTTTGAAATAAAATCATCCAACAATAATTGGATAGGTGTTTTATTTTTTTTATTTTTATAATAATATTTATTTAAATCATTCATTAATGAGGTAAACAGAACATCATTATTGTGTTATAAATAATTTTATTTTTTTGACGTCTACAAATTAAAAAAATACCATGATGTTGAAATTTTTTGTATGTTTTAATTGAATTTTTATATTCTAAGAGATTACATATATAACCCCATGTAAAAATTGATTTACTAAAATATATATGTTTAAGTCATTTTTGTCCATACTTTAAATCAATTAATATAAAGTGTCATTATCACTCCCAAGTGGCTCTATGGGGTCCCCAAATTGACCCAGGGATGCCCATGGTCGGAAATGTATCATCTAATAGGAATAGGACACATGTTAGTGTAATTTAATATTATTATAATAATATTTGTTTACCCATATTTACTGAATTTACCCTTTAACCATGGTAAATAAAATATTTATTGAAGTAAATATTCATAATGTCTAAATATAAAAGTTAAATATTTCCAAAATTTGGACCTCCAGATTCCAAATATGGAATCCATTTTTTTCAAATTCAAAACAAAAATTTTTAAGAAATTAATTCCCATTGTCAAAACAAAAAACGTGTTTTTATGAAATAATACCTATCAAAAGATTGACACTTGTTTATGTCCAATTTCATAGTGAAATTACAACCGATGACAATAATTGGATTAATTGGTAAAAATATAATCTAATTAAACATTAAAACCAATTAAAAAGATTTTATATCAATAAAAATAAATAAGATTAAAATTTAGTTTTGAATTAAAATGTGGTATTTTCACTATTCAATAAAAATTAACTTTTTTTAAAAAATACCAAAATTTCATCCAAACTAAATTTGGAAGTCCCGTTTCTGAAGAAGAATTTTATTTTGTCAAATTGAACCTACAAAAGTGAAAAAAAATATTTCTAAAAATAGTTATCCATCAAAAGGTGGTAAATTGATTTTTTTAAAGAATATTACAGTATTTATTCTTAAAATTGGATTCATTCAAATATTAAGTCTTTAACATTTTTTAGGTAAAACTAAAAAAATATAACAAACATGTGTAATCATATTTTAGTTAGTTCTATTCATTCCCAACAATACAACAGCTATGGGTTAACTACCATTTAAATTATTCTTATTATTATTATTATTTTCAATATGACTCAACATTTTGTGGAACATAAGACATTGATGAAACTCATCGTTGTGTGTCGGGTACGCCATCGAACATAGAATCCCCTTTAAATTGAAATTAAATTTTAATTCACAAATATTAATAAATATGAAATTTTCATATTCTTTATTTACATGGGATATTACATAATCAATCACATATTGATAGTTACTGGTGTATAGTGACCTTCAGATCTCCTGAGGGAAGAACTTATGTCTTTTGTGGTGGGTGGGATGTTAGAGTGGGCTATTCAAGATTGATTTGTCAATAGCTGGGTAAACTTACAACCCTTGTAGAAAGACTTATGTTAGAAAAATAACATCCAGCCTTCCCTCTCATTATGGACTGATTTCATGATGTGTTTCTTAAGTACTTCTTGGTGTTACCACCCGAGAGAGATGTTTATTTCATGTGGAACTATTGTTGGGGGTAAAGTTAGTTTCCATTCCTCCATACTGAATATCACCTACAGAATTCCAAGATTATAATGTTCAGTTAGATGAGTTGTTGATTAAGGGGTTTATCCATCCTAGTTCATAACCTTGGGGATCTTGTATACAATTTTTCAAGAAGACAGATGGGTCGTTGAAGCTATGTGTTGACTATAGGAAGCCGAACAAGACGATGGTTAAGAACTGGTACCCACTTTCCAGAATCAGTGACCTATTTGATCAACTGATGGGTTCCATGATTTTTTAAAAGATCGATTTAAGATAAGTATGCCATATGTTGAGGGTGATACCATCTGACATACCACACACACCTTTTCAAAGCAGGCATGGGTTTTATGAGTTTGTGGTTATGCCATTCGGGATGACTAATGCACTATAAGGACCCGTCATTATTACATTACATAATACTGAATTTATTTAATAAATCAATTCCTTTCACATCGAGGATATTTTAAAGTTTTTATATTTAGAGAAATGGGACAGAACACATATATAACATTACACATTATTGTAGAGTGGTTACCATAAGAACAATATTCGTTTCTTCCAAAATATAAAACTATTCAAATAAAACCTGATTTCTTTTGTAATTTATAAAAAATTTAACATGGATTCCTTCTTTGTCATACACATCCTTATAACCTGTGAAAATAATTTCAAAACTTGGGATGAGAACAAAAAGATCAGTAAGGGATATAAAATGAATTAAAGTGCACATTAGTCCATGAATACTTGTAACACATGAAATGATTTTCAAAAGACATAATTCTCACATATATATACATACATTATGAAAAATGAAATTTCCAAAATATTACAATAAAAATAATACCATAAATATAACTATAATGGTATCTTTTGACATTACACACATTATATTTTAACCCTCTCAGCTACCTTAAAATTTGTAACCCTGACGGCTACCTTACAATTTGTGTAACCATTGCAGTTACACTTGGAGTAACCATACGACCAACCTAAAACTGACATATAAACAATACATTTGAGGGAGATATAGGTACCACCCATAATCTTAAACAATTACCAATAACTAGAACATAATCATACAATATTAATAATTTCATAAAAACATTGCTTTCGAATTTTGTAAAACAGAATTTTAAAAGAGGATTTTAAAAGAAAAGTATCATAAAAGTATCATATAATTGAATTGAGACTTAATAGAGTGAATTTAATATGTATATACACTATAAATAAACATAATTCATCATAATAAAACAATATTCATCACAAATAATTGTAACACCACATAAATAATGAATTAGAAGGTAAACACAAATAATAGAAATCGGGTAAAGAATTCCCTTACGCCTGTTTCGTCTTACTTAAATTTTTTTTAAACCTCAGGTATAATGGTTAAAAGAGTGGTATTAATATCTTAAATAAACATATTCATGTTTATAATACCTTATATGATAATTCTATTACACCATTACTCCTGCTAATTATTAGTATTTTGTTCCTTTTATTTTTTTGAGTGTGTTCTTTACCTGATTTCCATGTTCAATTCATGATGGATATTTTTGTCGATTGGAAGTGAAAATACCTAATTGAAATAGAGTTCTATTTAGATGTTTCCCAAAAAATAAATTATACCTTTTATCATTTTTAATTATGACATGAGGATGATTCATAAGTTAAATCGTTATTGATATTTGTTTAAGTCATTTTTACGAATCTTCAATCATAAAGAAATACTTTTGTTTCAAAAATTAATAATCATGTGTAAAAAATGATTACAGAACCTTATATAAGTTATAATACATAAATTATAATTTCTTTAAACCATAAAAATGGTTTCATTACATGTCTTGAAGTGAGTAAAAGAAATTGAAATCACATCACCCATGATGTCCCTAAATCAAAACAACATAGATGATATTTTTATTTATTGAATAAGTGAAAGAGGAGAAAGAATATAATGATGATTCTTCCATAAAAATATAAAATCCTGAATATTTATGATACTGTAACATTAATTCCTTTTTTATAAGTTAATGTGAGGAATGAAAAGAATGAAAATCTTGAATTAATAGAAAATTTGAGAAATCCCTTACGAAAATTTGGCAGCCAAACGACGTCGCTTAAAATTTCGTAAAATATTTTGATGAGAGAAAATGGGTATCTCATCATTCATACATAATATGAATAGTGAAGGGGATATTTAATGACATATCACAACATAATCCAATGGAAACTAAAAGGAATAACATAAAATGAAAGATTGAAAAAGAGAAGGGTGGTGGATTCCCTTACGTTGTAGAGTAACTACTAAAACATGAAGGTTAGGACCATGGGTGATTGAAGAAACATTGGGAGAACTACTAGGGAGGTAGGAAGACCAGAGATTCATTGAGGATAAATTTTTAATGAATGGAATGAATGAATGGATTGGTATTTATAGCAAAATTGAGGGAATATTTTATTAATTTCCAAGGGACCCCTCATTAGTGGTATTTGGAAAACCATGGGCATGACCATGGTATTTTTCCATGGTATTGGACACTTGGGACACCACATAAGATTATATTAATTTACACAAGTTGACCCAAATTTATAAATTATTATTAAATTATTAATAATGTCATTAAACACACCGAAACTCAAACTATATTTTTACTATTCCTTAAAAATTCATCTATTTCAGAAAAATCCCAAAACTTCATCTTAACCATTTTATGATGTGTAATATTAAAAAATGAACTCCATTTTTGAAAATAATTTTCTAAATATTATTAATTTAATTTTTAAATAAAATCATAATGTATTAAAAAATTATAGTTTTAAATCTATAACTCTTTTTTTTAACACATTGAAAATGTAATTAACATCTCATTATCTTATATCCTTATGAAAATAAAATAATAATATCTATTACTATTCATAAGGGTCATATTACTATTAATATTAATATTTAAAGGGTATGTTACTATTCACCAAAAAACAAGTTAGTTTTTTCATACTTGATATAACATACTGATAACAATTATAGATGACAATTTCTTGAAATTAAAAACATAGAAGTGGAAAAAATATGTTTAAAGGTTAGTTATAAATATCTACATAAAACAAAGATTCATTCATTTTAATTTTTTTTAGAAAACCTTGGGGGTTACATTATCCCCACCTTATGGAAATTGAATCCTCACTATTTTATTAACTTATTAAACAAGTTAGGGTACTGTTCCCTCATTGAATTTTCAGACTCCCATGTTGCTTCTTCAACCATGTGGTTTCTATTCAAAACCTTTACCTAGTGGATTACTTTATTCCACAATACATGTTCCCTTTGATCAAGAATCTGAACTGGATTCTCTTCATTAGAAAGGTTCTTTTCTAGTTGAACTACTTCTAGGCTCAAAACATGAGTTGAATATGGCACATACTTTCTCAACATAAAAACATGAAAAACCATGGGTAACTGAGACAAACACAGAGGAAAAGCTACTCGGTAAGCAACTGATCTAAATTTATGCAATATTTCAAAAGGACCTATAATCTGCGGACATAGCTTTCCTTTCTTAACAAAACACATCACGCTTTTCCACGGATATATTTTAAGGAAAACGTGGTCACCTACCTCAAAAGAAAAGTCCTTCCTTCTATTATCTACATAACATTTCTTCCTACTCTGAGCTATCCAAATGGGCTACTGGATCATATTCACTTTATTATCCACTTACTCTACTAATTCTGGTCCCATCAATATCCTTTCCCAAACATCATCCCAAAATACTAGATTTTGACACCTCTTCTATAAGGCCCCAACCTTAACCATTACCTAATCATGAATTAAGTTAATAATTCATATTAATGATATTTTTAGGTTTATATCATTAGTGAATTATGTCATAACTTGTACATAACAACTTGAATATTACATGTAGACACTACTAATCACTATACATATTTTCATATAAAAAAACTATAAAATCATAAATATGTATAGTTCCATGTTTTAGACAATATGAATTATTTTTATATCATCCTTGAACCTATTCATCTTTATGTCCTGTGAAAAAACATTTTAAAACCTGGGATGTGTATAAAAAACTCAGTAAGGGAGACATAAAAAGCTAAAATTATTAGTTTTTCAAAACAACTTGTAATCCATGAATAAATTATCATAAATTAATAATTTTCACCTTAAAGTAGTAGAAAAAATACATCACTGAATATAAGCTCATTTCTTACCATTTATTGTTACCAAAAGATTACCATAAAGCCCGTAAAAAACAACTTATAACATATAAAAGTAACTTAGCACATAAACATACTTAAATGGAATAACTATTATGTATAATTCCACACATATCACTAAATGGAATAGTCATACAGTTGTCTTACATACCCAATGCATTAGAGGTTATAATGTAACCACCCATCTTGGGTTTATCTGTCGCGACCCGTCCTCGGGGCCCGTGTCGTGACTATCCCAAGCCCGTCTTCCATATGACAGGGGCTGACGACTAGCACCAAGGCGTAAAACCCAGTAAAAAGGGAAGGCATTGCCTTTGGAAAGTAAACAAGCACCACAGAGTAAGAAAGCGGAAAAGTAAACACTAAGTGAAAACTGTAACAAGCTGTGATGAAAGTAAAAAGGGGCCAGAAATACAAACCCAACTGTAAATTACAACAGAAAGGGGAAAACAACAACTGAAAAGAAAAGCCACAGCGTTGGGCCGTCCTCTAGAAATCCCACCTGAAGGGTGGGTACAGATAGCTCCACTGCTCCTCTGGTCCTGCCGTCCGCTCCGAGTACGTCCCATCCAGTGGTCCACCTTCAGGTACCGTCCTGCTCTGCAAACCTCAACCACGATCAACTCTATCCGTCGTCTGCAACCAACACAACGTAGTGCGGGCATAGCCCGTGCAGGGGTGAGTATAAGCTACTCAGTAGGGACCCCGAGACCCCCGAAGGTCTCCCGAAATCCACAAAGGATAAACCACAATGGAAAGATACAATCACAAAGTAACAACCGACATTGCTTAGGTATATGCCCATACATATACCTAAGTCATCAATTCCCGTTCGGCTCCAACGTCCGAGCCCAAGAACAACCCAGTCCACACTGGAAAGCAAACGTATACCCACACAAGATAGCTCAACACAATCCACAAAGGAGAGTAAACAGTAAATCCACACAGGATAGTTCAACACAATCCACAAAGGAGAGTAACACATGATTCAGCTCACACAGGTATACATCATCGAAAAGGTGAAAGAGATGATCAGACATAGATACTGAATCATCTAAGCTGGGACCCACATAGGATACAAGACCTGCTGTCTTCATTGATTCGTTTATGCTGGGACCCACATAGGATACAAGACCAGCACTGAATCATCAAAGCTGGGACCCACATAGGATACAAGACCAGCACAGCTAGGACCCACATAGGATTCCAGACCTGCTGTCTTCATTGATTCATCTATACTGGGACCCATATAGAATACAAGACCAGTATTGAATCATCTAAGCTAGGACCCACATAGGATACAAGACCAGCATAGCTAGGACCCACATAGGATACAAGACCAGCTGTCTTCATCGATTCATCTATACTGGGACCCACATAAGACACAAGACCAGTATTGAATCATTAAGCTGGGACCCACATAGGATACAAGACCATCACAGCTAGGACCCACATAGGATACAAGACCAGCTGTCTTCATCGATTCATCTATACTGGGACCCACATAGGATACAAGACCAGTATTGAATCATCTAAGCTGGGACCCACATAGGCTACAAGACCAGCACAGCTAGGACCCACATAGGATACAAGACCAGCTGTCTTCATCGTCGCAGTCCACTGAGGATCTCTACACAGTCGTCGTCGTCGAAGTCGCAACCAGCTCTAGGGTTCCCGCACACAGCAAGCTCGTTCGGGAGGGTCCGCTCCACGAGTCGAAAGGCTGATACGTCAACTGTCACATAGCCCGAAGTTGATGTATCCAAAAGTTCCGTGTCGTCAACAGGAACTCAATGCAATAGACGGCGCGTCAATCGGACGCCCGGTCTGAGAGATATTGGCTTTTTCGTCCCAGGGGCCCGGTTGGTTTTTAAGGAAAAACCAACCTGACCGTACTCCACCTGGATCCAAACCTCGAGGGGAGTATGCCAAAAGATCCGTCTCACTTAGAGGAATCCACCAAAGCTGACGGCACGTCAATCAAACGTCCGTAGCTCAAGATATGAGCGTTTCCGCTCCGAGGGCCCGGTTGGTTTCGTGTACGAACCAACCCGGCCGAACTCAAAGTATTCCGAAACCCTGAGTGCGATATACCTAAACTACCTTCTCGATCCAAGGATCGCGTTGCTGCTGATGACGCGTCAGTCGGAGGCCCGTAGCTCAAGTTACATGCATTTTACCGAAAATGGTCCGAAGACGGGGGGTCCGAGCCCGGGCCCACCCGGCCTGACACCCCCCCCCCTTGGGTCGTCCGAACCGGGTTGACCCGACCTGGTTGGACCGGCCGAGCGCCCTGGTGCCACGGGGCGCTGCCCCCGCGGTTTGGAGATGTCGCGGCCCTTGAAGGGCCGCGCTGATTGAACGGACGCGGCATGTCGCCGCGTCCTGTGCGGCGAGCTGGACCCGCACGGCCGCGGGTCTGCTGGCCACCGCCACCGCGGCAGATGCCGCGCCGGCTCTGTTTGGCAGTGCGCCGGGGAGCCGCCGCCTCTGGCTGCCGGTGCCGCCGTCCGCTTCCGCGGGCCACCGGAGTTGCTCGGGTGGTCCGTTTTCCTTCCCGTCTGCACTTTTGTTCCTCCCGGGTTCCGTTCTTCACTACGGGATCATCAAAACGCCCTTGCGTCACGATTTTCCGTCGCCCGCCAAATTCGCACAACAACGAAGAACGGCGGAGGGTTGTCGGGCCATGTTCGTTTGGCCCGCACCCTCCGCGTTAGCTAATAACAACGGGAGAAATAATTCAACACATGAAACAACTATTTTAATAAATTAAAATTGTTCATTTGAATCCGGTTCTTAAATTTAAAAGAAACGTTCACGGGAATAAGGGCATTTCCAAAATAAAATCCCTACCTCGTCAAGTGTCGCACGTGCGTTCTTCGCGGAATTGATCGCTGCAGAAGGAGGCGATCGTCGCGTCGTGGAAGGCGTCACGTCGTCGCGGAAGAGGGACGCGCCGTCGCGGAAAACGGTGTACGTCGACGAACTCCAAGGATCATGAAAAAGAAATTTAATTTTGATAATTAAATCCATCTTGAGTTAAAAACCACAAAGGAATTTAATGAATCGAAAACTCTAACCTCAACGGATGATCGAAGAATTTTTCCGCGGAGGAAGGAATGTCACCGAAGAACGTTGCAGGAGAGGAAATGTTGGCGTCGCGGCACACGGCGTCGCGTCGTCGATTTCCGCGGGTTCGGCATTCTTCGTCGGAGGCTGGCGTTCTTCGCGTTCTTCGCGTTCTTCGCGTAGGAGGATGAAGAATTCTTAGAGGTTCTTCAAAGGTTTAACACATCATTTCAAAGGAGGGTGTGTTGGCCTTATTTTATTAACATGCCAACAAAACGAAAACGTGTTAAGAAACAAATGAAATTAATTCATAGAATTAATTTCAACAAATAAACAGCCCATTTAAATGGTGCGTTAAGAATTTAAGAAAACGCGTCAGTTGACTTTCATAATGATGGGTTTTTGTGGGTGCGTTACTTAGCGGAAAAAAATGGCGGGGCTCGTGTGGGCCCCACACCACAAATATCCTACCAAGAGGGTAGGATATTTCTGGATAGCACCCTATCCGTATCGACTCATCTTAAGCTACTTTAAGTGGTTTCAAGTGGCTTCCAAGCGGCTTGAGTGAAATAAAATAATGTTTGTCATACAATTTTTTTTATTTCTTAATATTAAGCCCCAAAATTAAAAACCACACCCGAGCAAACGCAAATCCGGAAGAGGCGTTTCTAAGCAATTATCGGCGCTGCGATTTCATCGGTGCCCTCAGAATTTGATTCTGAGCACCGGTTCAAAAGTTAGAAAAACCCGCTCGTCCATTCACTGAACGTACCCTAGCCAAACTTCGGAAGGTGATTCCGGGCACACTGGGCCTCGGAATCGGGTGCCGTCAGAAACTGCATTCTTGTAAAATTCAAAAGAAAATTAAGAAAAAAAAATTCCTTGAAATTTCGGGGTCTTTACATTACTCCCACCACAGGGCTTTACGTCCCCGTAAAGCTTCAACACATACTCGGGATACAAAGGCAGTACTGAGCACGCATCTGAGCCTCCCGCTCCCATGTGCTCTCCTGGAGGTTCCCGTGCTGACATCTCATGCACACAAGAGGAATTGATCATCCACGTAGGACCCTCTCCTATCGATCCTCGATCTCTACTGGGACCTCCGTAAAAGGTCTCCCCATCATCAACGTCCAACTCCCCATGGTCAATGATGTGTGTCAGTCATGCACGTATCTCCTCAGCTGAGATACGTGGAAGACATCGTGCACCCGGTGCAACTGAGGTGGTAGAGCCAGGCGATAAGCCACCTCGCCAATCCTGCTGAGGACCTGGAAGGGTCCGATGAAGCATGGAGACAACTTTCCGCCTTGGCCAAAACTCTGTAATCCACGTCGAGGTGAGACACGCAAGAAGACGTGATCGCCATCCTCGAACTCAAGTGGCCTCCGCCTCCTGTTAGCAAAAGACTTCAGCCGGCTCTGAGCTGTCCTCATTCGCTCCTGGATGACCTGGACCTTCTCTGTCGTGGCCTGGACCATCTCCGGTCCCACAAGAGCTGCTAAGATTTTTCTTTGCCGATAAGAGAAATCTGGTCTCATCCCCTAGATGAACCAATTTCATTGCCTAATACAGTCAATCCCGACATGGATGTTACTAATCCATACCAAGGATGACGTCGTAAGGCCTCGACGCTACTACCAAGAGATCCAACCGTTACACTCGCCTCCAAGGGTTGAGTCACACTGTCGGCATCAGTGTGTGGTAACTGAGTCTCCTCTAGTAGATGTCTCACAAGTGAGGTTCATGTCAACAGTCTAACTGGAACCTCTTAGTAACAACACAAAAGTGGGCAGGAATGAAAACATCGCAAAGGTAAGCATCTTTTACTATTGCATCTCATAATAGAAAGACACTACACAACAACAACAAGGAACTAGAAGTACAAAGGATGTATCCACTAGTTCTGCTCCTGTCCATCTGCTCCCAGAGCGCCATGATCGAAGGCCTCGGCTGCCTGAAGCTGAGCTCCTGCATGTCCACCTACTCCCTACGGTAGGGGTGTACCTCCTGGTGGTGGTAGTGGAAACACCTCGAAGTTTCGCCCACCATCTGCTACTCGGCCAGCTCATCTTCCTCGTCCGCCTGCACCCTGTGGACCACCGTGGCCGAACCTCTGTCTGGGAGGTACCTCTACCACCTGTTTCTCATCTGTAAGACGAGTCGGGCAGTCTCGAGCCATGTGACCTCGCCCTCTGCATGCGTAGCAATGCTTGCCCCTCGTGTAGTTGGCTCTCCTTCGGGTGCCCCGCAAAACCGAATCTTCATCCTAAGACTGTCTATCTGATGGTCTGGCCCATTTGAACCTCTCCGTCACCTGTCTACTGCCAGCTGCAGAAGACCCTACTACGGGCTGTCCTGCGGGGGGCCCTGTCACTGGAGCCTGCTCAGCGAGAAAAATCTCCACTAGAAGGGCTCTCTCCAACACCTCTGCCTGAGTCGGAATGTTGAGGGAGATCATCGAAGCCCTGATCTCATGCCTCAGTCCCTGCTCGAAGGTCCGGGCCTGGAAGAACGGGTCCCGTACCATATCTATGGAGTAGCGTGAGAGATCAGTAAATCTCACCGAGTACTGGGCCACTGTCAAGTTGCCCTGCCGAAGTTGATGAAGCTCCTGAATGCGCACCGCACAGAGGGTGGCTGGGACGAACTTTGAGCGGAAGATGCTCTCGATGTCCGTCTAGAGAAGAGATGCCTCGTCGTGCACCTGGATCATCAAGCTCCACCATCGGCCCGCTGCTGCGTGCAGTAGGCTCGCCGCGAGGATCACCATGAGGTCTGCTGGTGTCCTCACTAGCATGAAAACTCGCACCACTGCCTCCAGCCAGTCCTTGGCTGCCTGGGGATCCGTCTCCCCGCGGAACCTGGGCAGTCGCTGACGCTGAAACTCGTGCAATGCGCTAAGGCGACATGCATCGTCAGCGGTTGGGGCTGGTAGCATTGATGGCTTGGCGGGAAAAGGTAACGCCGGTTCCTCTGCTGACAAGGAGACCTGCACCGAGGCCTCGTCGTTCGGTGGGGTGTCATCACGCTCCACTCTCAGAACCCTAGCTGGCTGCCGTCGTGGGGCCATCCTGAAAAGAAGCAGGTGCACCACGGTCAGAACTGTATACCTGGTGAGATGACACAATTAATCACAAAGAAAACTTGAATACACATGCAATCAATGTTTTCGTGCATTAAGTCGGAAATCAGAAGACAGGGTCCTGGTGTACGGATATGTCGGCCGTCGCACCAAAACTGGACTCCCTGGACTGATAACCACACCCAATACACTGAACACTATTGCTTCACATAGAAGAAGGATCAGAGTCTGCGGTAGAACCGACCACCTCTGATACCAATTTGTCACGACCCGTCCTCGGGGCCCGTGCTGTGACGACCCCAAGCCCGCCTTCCATAGGACATGGACTGGCGACTAGCACCAAGACGTAAAACCCTGTAAAAAGGGAAGGCATTGCCTTTGGAAATTAAACAAGCACCACAGAGTAAGAAAGCGGAAAAGTAAACACAAAGTAAAAACTATAACAAGCTGTGCTGAAAGTAAAAAGGGTCCGGAAATACAAGCCCAACTGTAAAGTACAACTGAAAGGGGAAAATTGCAACTGAAAAGAAAAGCCGCAGTGTCGGGCATTCCTCTAGAAATCCCACCCGAAGGATGGGTACAGATAGCTCAACTGCTCCTCGGGTCCTGCCGTCCGCTCCGAGTACGTCCCGTCCAGTGGTCCACCTCCAGGTACCGTCCTACTCTGCAAACCTCAACCACGATCAACGCTGTCTGTCGTCTGCAACCAACACAACGTAGTGCGGGCATAGCCCGTGCAGGGATGAGTATAAGCTACTCAGTAGGGACCCCGAGACCCCCAAAGGTCTCCCGAAATCCACAAAGGATAAACCACAACGAAAAGATACAATCACGAAGTAACAACCGACACTTCTTAGTTATATGCCCATACATATACCTAAGTCATCAATTCCCGTTCGGCTCCAACGTCCGAGCCCAAGCACAACCCAGTCCACACAGGAAAGCAAATGTATACCCACACAGGATAGCTTAGCACAATCCACAAAGGAGAGTAAACAGTAAATCCACACAGGATAGTTCAACACAATCCACAAAGGAGAGTAACACAGGATTTATCTCACACAGGTATACATCATCGAAAAGGTGAAAGAGATGATCAGACATAGATACTAAATCATCTAAGCTGGGACCCACATAGGATACAAGACCAGCTGTCTTTATTGATTTGTTTATGCTGGGACCCACATAGGATACAAGACCAGCACTGAATCATCAAAGCTGGGACCCACATAGGATACAAGACCAGCACAGCTAGGACCCACATAGGATTCCAGACCACCTGTCTTCATTGATTCATCTATACTGGGACCCACATAGGATACAAGACGAGTATTGAATCATCTAAGCTGGGACCCACATAGGATACAAGACCAGCAAAGCTAAGACCCACATAGGATACAAGACCATTTGTCTTCATCGATTCATCTATACTGGGACCCACATAGGATACAAGACCAGTATTGATTCATCTAAGCTGGGACCCACATAGGATACAAGACCAGCACAGCTAGGACCCACATAGGATACAAGACCAGCTGTCTTCATCGATTCATCTATACTGGGACCCACATAGGATACAAGACCAGTATTGAATCATCTAAGCTGAGACCCACATAGGATACAAGACCATCACAGCTAGGACCCACATAGGATACAAGACCAGCTGTCTTCATCGTCGCAGTCCACTGAGGATCTCTGCACAGTCGTCATCGTCGAAGTCGCAGCCAGCTCTAGGGTTCCCGCACACAGCAAGCTCGTTCGGGAGGGTCCGCTCCACGAGCCGAAAGGCTGATACGTCAACTGTCACATAGCCCGAAGTTGATGTATCCAAAAGTTCCGTGTCGTCAATAGGAACTCAACGCAATAGACGACACGTCAATCGGACGCCCGGTCTGAGAGATATTGGTTTTTTCGTTCCAAGGGCCCGGTTGGTTTTTAAGGCAAAACCAACCTGACCGTACTCCACCTAAATCCAAACCCTGGGAGGAGTATGCCAAAAGATCCATCTCACTTATAGGAATCCACCAAAGCTGACGGAACGTCAACCAGACGTCCGTAGCTCAAGATATGAGTGTTTCCGCTCTGAGGGCCCGGTTGGTTTCGTGTACGAACCAACCCGGCCGAACTCAAAGTATTCCGAAACCCTGAGTGCGATATACCGAAACGACCACCTCGATCCAAGGATCGTGTTGCCGCTCACGGCGCGTCGTTCGGAGGCACTTACCTCAAGTTACGGGCATTTGACCGAAAATGGTCCGAAGACGGGAGGTCCGAGCCCGGGCCGTCCCGGCCCGACCCCCCTTGGGTCGGCCGAACCGGGTCAACCCAACCCGGTACAACCCGTCCGGACCCGGTCCGGCCCGGCCGGTCGGACCGGCCTGGCTTGGCTCGGCCGAGCGGCCGAGCGCCCGGGTGCCGCGGGGCGCTGCCCCCGCGGTTTGGAGATGTCGCGTCCCTCGAAGGGCCGCACTGATTGAACGGACGTGGCATGTCGCCACGTCCCATGCGGCGAGCTAGAACCACGCGGCCACGGGTCCGCTGGCCGCCGCCGACCCGCGCCGCCGGCCGCTTCCGCGGGCCACCGGAGTTGCTCCGGTGGTCCGTTTTCCTTCCCGTCTGCGCCGTTGTTCCTCCTGGGTTCCGTTCTTCACTACGAGATCATCAAAACACCCTTGCATCACGATTTGTTGTCGCCCGCCAAATTCGCACAACAACGAAGAACAACAGAGGGTTTTCGGGCCGTGTTCATTTGGCCCGTACCCTCCGCGTTAGATAATAACAACGGGAGAAATAATTCAACACATGAAACACCAATTTTAATAAATTAAAATTGTTCATTTGAATCCGGTTCTTAAATTTTAAAGAAACGTTCACGGGAATAAGGGCATTTCCAAAATAAAATACCATCCTCGTCAAGTGTCGCACGCGCGTTCATCGCGGAATTGATCGCCGCGAAAGGAGACGATCGTCGCGTCGCGGAAGACGTCACGTCGTCGCGGAAGAGCGTCGTGTCGTCGCGGAAAACGGTGTGCGTCGATGAACTCCGAGGTTCAAGAAAAACAGATTTAATTTTGATAATTAAATCCATCTTGAGTTAAAAACCACAAAGGAATTTAAAGAATCGAAAACTCTAGCCTCAACGGATGATCGAAGAATTTTGCTGCGGAGGAAGGAAAGTTGCCAAAGAACGTTGCAGGAGAGGAAACGTTGGCGTCGCGGCACACGGCGTCGCGTCATCGATTTCCGCGGGTTCGGCGTTCTTCGTCGGAGGCCGGCGTTCTTCGCGTTCTTTGTGTTTTTCGCGTAGGAGGATGAATAATTCATAGAGGTTCTTCAAAGGTTTAACACATCATTTCAAAGGAGGGTGTGTTGGCCTTATTTTATTAACATGCCAACAAAACGAAAACGTGTTAAGAAACGAATGAAATTAATTCATAGAATTAATTTCAACAAATAAACCACCCATTTAAATGGTGCGTTAAGAATTTAAGAAAACATGTCAGTTGACTTTCATAATGACAGGTTTTCGAGGGTGCATTACTTTGGGGAAAAACGGCGGAGCTCGTGCGGGGTCCACCCCACAAATATCCTACCAAGAGGGTAGGATATTTCTGGATAGCACCCTATCTGTATCGACTCATCTTAAGCTGCTTTAAGTGGTTTCAAGTGGCTTCCAAGCGGCTTAAGTGAAATAAAATAAAGTTTGTCGTACAATTTATTTTATTTCTTAACTTTATGCCCAAAAATTAAAAACCACACTCGATAAAACGCAAATCCGGAAGAGGCATTTATAAGCAATTACCGGCGCTGCGATTTCATCGGTGCCCTCAGAATTTGATTCCGAGCACCGGTTAGAAAGTTAGAAAAACCCGCTCATCCGTTCACTGAACGTACCCGATCCAAACATCGGAAGGTGATTCCGGGCACACCGGGCCTCGGAATCGGGTGCCGTCAGAAACTGCGTTCTTGTAAAATTTCAAAGAAAATTAAGAAAAACATTTTCCTTGAAATTTCCGGGTCTTTACATTATCACAGAACCACCCGTCATTTAGTTTATCACGTAACCACCCATAAAATTTTCAAGTAACATTATATAATCATAACACATAAAATATCTCAAATGTAAACATTTCAATCATATATTTTCATTCAAAAACACAAGAAATAATTTCATGAAATTGAAATAGTTATATACAATTTCAAAAACATTTTCAATACCAAAATATTTAAAAAGGGTATGTGATATTTTTTTCCCTTTAAAAACATCACAGCTTGTTATGAAAGACTAATATCAAATAATGCTCGTGGTGACGAAAATGTTGTTTTTTCCGCATAGGATAAAAAAAATTCCCCTTTTCATTTAGTAAAATTATTCATGGAAAAAATATTCCATTTTAATGAAATTAAAAGTAAAAGTGGTTTATACACTGTATAAAAGCAATTCATGTATAAATAAAAATATGCCTCAAAGAAAAGAGATGGAGATGAAGTCCCTTACCTTGTATTTGACTTGAATCGTTCATTTATTAATTTCATGAATAATAAACTTAACATAATTTATAAATTCATAAGAAACCTTTTTATGTCTATTAATCCATTTATGTCACTTATTAACTTGCTATAACAATTAGTTAATTATTTGAGTTCATATCAGACATTTTGTCGATGTTTCGAACATGAGTCAAAAATGAACTTATTATAATTATAAATTGTCCATGTGGTCAAAAGTATATTATCTATAGATTGATATTAATGATTTAGATATCTTATATATCATATATATCCCGTATATATTTATTAATAATTGTCTATAGAATTTTGATATAAGAAAAGAAATGACTTGTTCATGGAGTCGGTAAGCTGTACATAAGCACGAACATTACTTTCATTTCTTTTTCATATTTAAAAAAATGGAAACTAAATTATAGATAGGTATATTATAATTCCTGTATAATATCATATATAGCTTCATTTACTCCATCCTTTATAAGTCCCATGTATGGCATGATGAGTCATATCACATTGAGGGGGCAGTAGTCCGCCCTTCCTCAAATGAAATAATTGTATTTATACAACATGAAAAGAATAAAGGTACGTTATAAATGATAATTATGAAATTATAGAGATAAGATAAATATCATAAATATCATGTATAATTATATTGTCATCATAATTTCCCCCATAAGAGGTTGTAGGAGAAGATTGAACAATCATCGTTTCGTGAGGCAGTAGTTCGCCGCCCAAAGAAACATTATGTTCTATGCCCATTAGACAGAGGTGTCTGTAAGAGTAGTTAAAATACTTTTGAAAAAACCTAGTATATTTAGGATACTATATTCTTTATATAAATAAATAATAATAAGTGCATAGTTAGTGGAGAAGGGAAATGAAGGAAATGAACTTGAGAGAAGAAGTTGCCTCAAATCGGGTAACTTCTTTTGATTAGAGTCAAAGGGCTCTCTTGAATTGCCTTATTCATAGGGGAAGGATATTAGGAGGAATATAGGTATGTTGGTAGATTATTTAGGAAGAGTTTGTATTATCCAAGGAGGATTGAGATGTGTGAGTAACAGTTAGAGGTGATGCCCTTTTATAAGATGGAGCAGGGTTACTTTAGGAATGTTTAAAAGAACTATTTTATTATAATATTATTTTCTATTTCAAAAGTTCCACAACTCATTAAATAAGAATATAAGATGAGTATAAGTCGAATTAAAATCATCCAATAAGATTTGGACATGTTTTGGATACTTTTTTATCCTTTCCTTTTTTATTTGACCCTTTTTACTCTTAACGTTTTATCATGGATTTTACACTTTTAGAATAAAAATAATTAACAAAACATGAAAAATATTCAATTAAAGAGTAATTAATAAACTTTTAGACTAATAATAACTATTTGGAAGAATCTTAGATATTTTTGAAATTTTATAATATTTATTAAAATATTTTATATTTTAAAATATGTATTATAGCAATTTAAGCCCTATTCATATCTGGACTTTTTAAAAAACCCATAACAAATTTATTTATTTAGAAAAACATCATTAATAAAAATATAACATGTAGATGTCATCCAAAAAAGTACATTTATGACATGAAAATAACCAAATTACATTTATTCTAACATCTATAATATAAATTATTTGAATCCTTTATTAATGAAGCAATCACTACATCATCATTGTGTCATAATTAAATTTACTTATTTAATGAGTCAAAATTATAAATAATAATCAATGATGTAGGAACACGTTTTAGCTTTCCAAATAATATTTATAGCTGAATATATCACTTTTATTACCCCATATAAATTTTTTTAATAAATTTTATATGTTTAGGTTATATTTTCCTTAACATTAAATTAGAAGTAATTAAATGTCATTTTAACACACAAGTTTTTCCATGGGGTCATAAAATTGACCGAAGGATTTCCAGGGTAAGAAATATCTCATAAAAAAGGGTTAGGACACATGTTTGTGTAATTTAATATTAATAAAATATTATTTTTTTACCCTTATTTACCAGATTTACCCTTTAACTGTTGTAAATAAAATATTTACTAATGATACTATTCATAATGTCTAAAAATAAAATATTCATATTTACAAAATTTGGACCTCATAATTCTAAATATGGAATCTATTTTCCAAAATTCAAAACAAATAAGTTTTAGAAATTAATTTAAAATTATTTCCTATTGTCAAAACCAAAAAAAAACGTGTTATTAAGAAATAATAACTATCAAAAGATTGACATTTGTTTATGTGTAAATAAAAAGTGAAATTACTTCCAATGAGAAAAATTGTATTAAATAGTGAAAAAATAATCTAATTACAATTTAAAGCCAATTAAAAAGATAATCTAAATATAAATTAATCAGATGGAAAGACAGTTTTGGCTTAAAATGCAGTATTTTTCACTATTCATTAAAAAAAATGAACTTTGCCAGAAAAATACCAACAATTTACCAAAAAATTTTTAATGTCCCGCTTATAAATAAAAATTTTATTTTGAAAAATAGAATATATAAAAGTGAAAAAAACTACATTTAAAAAGGGTTCTCCATCGAAAGGAGGTAAATCGACCTTTTAATGAATATTAGAGCATTTAATGCTTAAAATCAGATTCATTCTAATTTATGCTTGTAAAATTTGTGGGATAAATGTAAAGACATTTTATAAACATGTGTAATCATAATGTAGTTAGTTGCGTTCATTCCCATCAACACAACAACTATGCGTTAAATACCATTTAAAATAATAATATTATATTATTTTTCGGTATAACTCAATGTTTTGTGCAACATAAGATTTCAAAGAAACTAGTTGTTGCATGTTGAGTATGATATCTAAAAAAGTGTCCTTATTAAAATAAAATTAATATCTTATTCATAAATATTAATATATATGAAAAATTATTATTCAATAAATATATGGGTCGTTACAGCTTCCCATACAATGCCTCAAAAGGTTCCATATGTATACTAGAATGAAAACCGTTATTATAAGAACACTTAATAGAAAAAATATTCATATATAAACATCCATAGTAGTCTACTGGACAAGATTAAATCATATCCTCTAAAGTCTGAATCATTCGTTTTGACTGCCTATCTGATTGAGGATGGAAAGATGTACTTAAATTTAATTATGTTCCCAACGACTTCTGAATGCCCTTCTAAAATTTATAAGTGAACCAGGGATCCCTATTACAAATAATGGAAAGAAAAACTATATATAACCTGAAAATCACTTTGAGGTACAGTTGAGAAAGCTAATCCGACGACACTATATCTCTAAGAGAAATGGAATGTTCAGATTTTGTCAGCCAATCAAAAATAACCCAAATCACATTGTTATCTCAAGAAGTCTTCGGTATTCCCACCACCAATTTTATGGATATATTTTCCCATTTCCACTCTGGAACTGGCGATGATTGAATAATACCCTTCGGTAACTACCGCTCTGCTTTGACCCATTGACATTTCAAACATTGCAAAGTAAATTCTGCAATAACCCATTTCATTTAATCCCATGAGTAATACTCCCAAAATTATTTATACATCATAGTACATCCAGGATCAATTGGAAATTGATAACTATGAGCTTCACATAATAAACCTTTCTTCAACTATGAATCAAAAGGCACACACAATGTTTTACCAAATCTTAAAACACAATCTTTATCATGGTTAAATTCGAGAAACTTACAAATTTTAACCAATTCTACATGAACACACGACATTTTACCAAATCTTAAAACACAATATTTATCATTGTTAAATTCTATAAACATACCAAATTTAACCGATTCTACTTTTTTCTATAGATCACGGTCTTCCTTCTGCGCTTGCTTAATTTTTTATGATAACAATGACTGCCCTGAAACCAAAAACAAAATAGAGGTAATTCCTGCACCAACAACTTTTAATCCGAAATTCGTCAAACCATTAATCAAGGGATCATGTTCCAAATGGATCATAGATTATGATGCATGATGTTTTCGACTCAAGGAATCTGCCACTTTTTTTAATTTTCCCTAATGGTAATTGATCCTTCAATTATAATCTTTTATCAATTCATTCCATATTCTCTACCTCATGTCTAATTCCTTCTATGTGAAAATATAATTCAGACTTTTATGGTCAGTATATATTTGACATTTTAATCCATATAAATGATGCCGCCAAATTTTCAAAGCAAAAACCACAACTGCGAATTCCAAATCTTGTGTGGGATAATTTAACACATGGGGTTTTAGTTGCCTTGAAGAATATGCAATTACCTAATCATTCTACATTAAAAACCAAGTCCCTTCAATGAAGAATCAATATAGATGAAAAAACACCATTTTGGGAAGGTAAGGCCAAAACTGAAGCATTTTCCAATCACTTCTTTAGTTCTTGAAAAAAAAAACGCATTCTTCTATCTAATTAAATTTAACCCCGTTTTTCCTTAACTTAGTTGGCGGGCTAGATAACCGTGCACATTTTTTTTCCAAATCATTGATAATAACCTGTTAATCCAATAAAATGATGAATCTATATATCATTTGTGGGTCTTGGACATTCATTAACCACTCTAGTTTTTGGAAGGATCAACTATTATTCCTTCCTTATTTACAATGTTCCTATGAAAAAAAGTTTGTTGCAACAAAAAATCATAGTTTATAAATTTTCCATTTGTTTATTTTTCTTTTAATGTTTGAAAAAAACCCTCATATTTTTTTCATACTCCTATTATTCTTATAAAATACCAAAATGTGGTCAATAAATACAACCACAATCTTATCTAAGAACTCATGAAATTTTCTATTTATAAGATCCATGAATATATAAGGTTCTTTATTTAACCCAAAAAGTATAACAACAAATTCATAATGACCATATCTAGTATGAAAATATGTTTTCGGGATTTTATCCTCCTTCACCTTCAGCTGAACGTATCTGGATCTCATGTCAATCTTGGAAAAGTACTGAGATCCCTTGATATGATCAAACAAGTCATTGATATGAGGAAAAGAAAACTTTTCTATAACTGTGATGTTATTCATTGGTCTATAATCAATACAAAGTCTCATGGAACCATAATTCTTTTTAATGATTGAAATAGGGTCATCCCATCATGATGTGATAGGATGAATGTAGCCTTTATCCAGAAAATCATGCAACTGATTTTTTTAATTCATGATGTTCCATTTAATACATACAATATGGGTTTTTTGAAAATTTCTTAGCATTATGAACCAATTCAATTATGAATTTGACTTCCCGATCAAGTATTCCACCAGGAAACGCAACACGAAAAACATCAAGGTATTCATCTACCACTGGAACATCATTAATCTGAAAAAATCACTTGTTTTTTAAAATATGAGCATGATAAAATTAATATCCATTTTTCAGTAGTTTCACATATTCCCAATATGTTATCAATTGTATGGGTTCGTTCTTTTATAAAAAATGAAAATATTTCTAAAAAAACAGCTTTGTTTCAACAATTATTCTTTACATGATAAACAGAATGCCAATCCACTCCAAGAATGACATGAAACTTTACTAAGGTAAAAACAAAAACGTTTTTTGGCAATGTATTCCCAAAAACCACAATATAAATATTATTATAATTTCTATTTGCTATAAAATTCTTCCCTAGTGTTTTAAAAATAAGTTTTGATCACATTTGTTGAGGTGGAATTTACAAATTTCCAGAAAATTCCTCAGAAATAAAGGAATGTGTAGACCCTGTATCAAACAAAACATTAGAAAAACCTGATTAAACAAAAAATGTACCTGATGCAACTTTATTGGATGGCCTGACATCTGCTGATGTTGTCACAATGGATCTCACTACACCTTTCTTCTTATATTCTAGCTTCTTTGCATCATTCAGATATCTCGTAGGGAAGACATTTTCATAATGACCAATCTCACCACATTTAAAACACTTAACAGTTTGATAATTAGGATTAGTCTTAGGATTATTTTCATTAAAATATAAATCCATATGCATAGTCTTACCAAATCAAAAACACTTCCAAGTTTTGCTAAGGCATTCCCCAGGGTACTTCTTTCTACACTTCTCAAAAACTAAAAACTAGATTTTCTTACCATCAGATTTATTTGTTTGATTCTTACCCATTATTTTCCATCTAGAAAACTTCTTATCTTTATTTTACAAATGAATATGATCATCAGAAAACTCCATCTATACCCTCTCAACACACTAGAAAAGTTACTTATAACCTTTTAATTCATGGGAGGGAAACACCCTTCGATGCCTTGGGTTTATTCCTATGTAAATGCGGTTGATTCTCTTATCAAGATTCAGAATAAGATTTGGAAAATTCCTCACCAGATGAGTGAATTGTTTTTCACACACAGCCACCAAATCTTCCTAATTTTTCTTCAATTCATGTAATTTCTTCTCCATCCTATGTCACACCACCTAAGGAAATTATTTTTCTTTGAAAAGACTTAAATTCATCCAACTCTAAGGCATAAATATCCTCTTTATCCCTGATATTATTGACCATTGAACACCACTAATCAGCTTCACCTTAAAATGATAAATGGAAAGACTTACCTATTGATTATACAAACATCCCAAAACAAATAATATATTTTCAAGGGATTTAATCCATCCTTCAACCACTACTAGGTCAGAAGATCCATTGAAAGTAGGGGGTGTTGTCTCATAAAATGTTCCACTATTATCATGTTCTTTTATAGTACCTATGTTTGTCTCTTTCATGGATGGAATAACAATTTATTTCCAACTTTAGATGATCCATTACTATCACAAATTTCTTGTTTTCAATCCATACAATTTTTTGATTCATATTCAGAAGGTTATCATTCGGTCGATGCCTCTTCTCTTTAGTTTCATTATTTCTTCTGCAGACAACCATTCTCAACAAACACAACTTAATAGAAATAATATGGTAATATTTATATTATATAACATTTATAATCAATCAATTAGTAAAATCATTTATGGTATTCTTTTAACATCACCATAACCCATAATGTTATCTAAACCATCCTTTAATACCAACTATAAGGACCTAATCTTATTACACTACATAATATTGAATTTAGTAAAGAAATCACTTCCTTTCACATTGGGGATCTTTTCATGTTTAGAGATTTAGAGAAATTTGACATAATACATTCATAAAATTTCAAATTATTATAGAGTAGATAATGTAAAAATAACATTATTTTCTTCCTAAATATAAAAATTTTCAAATAAAACAAGATTTCTTTTCTATTTATTTAAACATTTAACGTGGATTCCTTATTTGTCTTACAAATCCTTAAAACCTGTGAAAAACATTTGAAAACTTGGGATGAGCACAAAAATCTTAGTAAGGGATATAAAAATAAGGAAAGTTCATAAAAGTCAATGAATACTTGAAACGTATAAAATCATTTTCAAAAGACATATTTGTCTCCCATATATACCTAAATTCTGAAATATGTTATTTCCACAAGATTACCACACAACATAATAATAGAAATAGAACCATAAAGGTGTCTTGGGGAATTACATACATAATCATGTAACCCTCTAGGCTACCTTACTGTCTATAACTCTCATGGATACCATAAAATTTGTGTAACCATCATGGTTACACTAGTAGTAACCATACTACCAACCTCCATCTTACACATACCAAATTAATTGGAGGGAGATATATGTCTCACCCATCATCATAAACAATTCCCATGAACCATAACCGTAACATCCCAAGTAAGTAATGAATAATAGATATTTTTATCTATGTCTATTAATGAATTGGATAGTGTTTTAGAGGCTTAAAATGAAAATAAATCCAATCTTAAGCATGGAATACACTAATATTTTTAAAAGATTGTTTTACTGCCTTTTGATGGCAAACCATTTTTAAATCTATCTTTGGAAAATTTTATAAGCTATGTTTGTCAGAAAAAACTTATTCTTTATTATTGGGACATCAAAATTTACTTTGTGTGAATTTTTGGTATTTTTCTGACAATGTTCATTTTTTTAATGAATAGTCAAAAATACTGCATTTTACATCAAAACTGCTTTTTAATCTAATTTATTTATATGATTAGATTATCATTTGAATTGGTTTTAAAGTGAAATTAGAATATATTTTTACCATTTAATAAAATGGTGGTCATTGGAATCAAATTTACTTTGAAATTGGACTTAAACTGGTGTCAATCTTTTGATACTTATTGTTTCATAAAAACACGCTATTTGTCATCACAGCGGGAATTAATTATTAAATTAATTAATGTAACTTATATTATTTGAATTTTTTAAAATAGACATCATTTTTTAATTCATAATATCAAATATAGCTTAGGGTGAAGTTTTGGTATTTTTCTGAAAAACTTCAATTTTTGATGAATAGTGAAACCACAAAGTGGTAGTTAAAGAAACCGATTTTTAGTTTAAATGAAACTTTGCCACTTCTGTGATTTGATTCGTTAAATACCATATGTGGGACATATAAAGGATGGAACTATGATATTATATATGATATTATACTGGAATTATAATATACCTTTATATCATTATGATTCCATTCAATAAAATACGAAATAGAAATGAAAGTAGCGTTCATGCGTATGTACGGCTTACCGTCTCCATGAACGGTGAATTTCATTTATTACCTCTAAATGATTATGTAATATTATAAATTCATGCATGTAATGTACATATATGATATATATGATATCTACATCATGAATACCATTCTGGATATAATAGATACATGAACAACTTGTAATTATAAAGGGTTTATTTTTGACTCACGTACCAATGATCATTAAGATGGACTTTATTAACTTAAATAATTACATAGTGTTCATGACATGGAAATAAGTGATATAAAAGGAATAATGAACTTGAAAAAGGTTCTTAAGCAAGTAGAAATTAACTCAAGTTTATTATTCAGGACACTAAAGAACGATCGAGTCAAGTCGGACGCGAGGTATGGGACTTCGTCTCAATAACCTTTAATTGAGGCATATTTTGTTTTATATACAACCTTCTTTTATACGGTGTATAAACCCCTTTTACTTTTATGTTTATCCAAAAGGAATCTTTTTTATACGAAGTGTTTTAATAAACGACAAAAGTGAATGTTTTTGTCTTACGTATGCGGTGACAACGACTTCTCCGCCGCCGTGACCATTATTTGAGTTTCAGCTTCCTCTACAAGACATACCTTATTTTTAAAAGAAAAATAAATACCATGTTTTACTTTTCTTTTATTTTGGTATTGAAAATGGTTTTCGTAATGTTTTTATATCAATGTGTTTTATTGATATCTTGTGATTGAAAGGTGAAAATGTTATGTTTTCTTTTTTGCATGTTTTATGTGATACGATTATGTTGAGGTTCTTGGGTATTATTATGAAGACAGGTGGTTCCGTGATAAACTAAGTGCAGGTGAGCCCGATATAGCTCTCCAATGCATTGGGTAACGCAAAGGAGTGAAACTTTAAGGTTTCTATGAAGAGATTTCCGGAATATACTGTGATGGGTATTCCAAACATAACCAAGAGGGTTAATCCCTACGTAAAAATGTTATGAATGCCTCAAGTAACCTCTATGTCTTATGATTTCTATGATTTATTCATGATTTGATGAGGTGTGTTAAAGTGCTTATGTTTTATCGGTAAAGTATGATTTCATTCTTATGTGTATATGTACCCATGTTTCCTTTCCATATTTTTATATCCCTTACCGAGGTTTTTATGATCATCCCAATTTTTTTTGAAATGTTTTTCACAGGTCAAGGGAAAGGTACATGATATGATGATATTGTCAAGGAAGTGTCAAGAAAGAATCTATGTTTTATTTTAAATATGTTTCCATTGATGGGAAAAATGAATACTATATTTTATGTAACCACTTTGTTTAAATGTGGAATGTAATGAAAGTTTTATGATCTAATTCCCTAAAACTCTAAACCCGAAAAGATCCTCAAAGTGTAATCCTGTAATAACTCAAGATTATGTAATGTTAAAGGCTGTCGCCTTATAGTTGGTATCATAGGTCGGTTTAGATAACTTTAGGAGTTATTATTATATTAAATGATTATCCAATTTTTTTTTTATGGTCAAATTGAAGTGATATAGTATTTGAATATTACCATGTTGCTTCATCTAAGACATGTTTGTTCAGAATGGTTTTCTGCAGAGGAAACAGGGAAGCAGTGCTAGGAAGGCATGCAGAAGGAAATAACCTTCCGAATCAGCATCCTGAGATGTTCGGAATTGGAACTGAACATTTTGTTGCAATAATGGCGCAGTTGAATCAAGACATAAATCGTGGTGGTATCCATACACGAGTTCAGCCAGATCAACCACAGAGAAACATGTTAGTGGTGGAACATTTCATGAGGAAACATCCCCCATCATTGAGAGGATCATCTGACCCTGTGCTAGCTGAAGGGTGGAATAAGCACCGGAGAATTTTTTCGATGTCATGGGGTGTTTAGAAAATCAAAAGGTTAGTCTTTCTATTTACCGTTTGGAGGGTGAAGAAGATCAGTGGTGGTCGATGGTTAAAAATATTAGGGATGCTGATGAGATTGATGCTCTCAACTGGGATGAATTCAAAGGTATGCTTCCTGATAATTATTTTCCTAAGGCTGTTCGACTTAGGATGGAAAAACCATTCCTAGAATTTAGGCAAGAGGAAGACTCAGTGGATGCTTATGAAGAATGGTTCACTCGATTGGTGAGGTATGCTCCAAATTTTATCTGATACCTTGACAGTAAAATCAATCGTTTTTACTCAGGATTAAAGCCAAAATATCGAAGGGCATTGGCTTCTCGTGAGTTTAAAAGTTATGAAAAGCTTGTTCGATGTTATGATAAGGTGGAAATGGAGTTTCCCGATGATCAAGTATTCTATAACAACTAGCAAAAGATGTGACGCCCCAGGTTTTTATAAACTGGTCCAAGTGAACGATTTTATTCTTTTAATGATGTCTCATGTTTTATTCTATTTTATTATTTGTGTGCTGATAAAGAATTCGAATGGAAAACAAACATGAAGAATACGATAAACTGTTATATATTTAAAAGTTACATTACAACAAGATCCATCTAATTGAAATTATCGTGCACAAGACCTAACACAGCCACAACAAGACTACAACGAACCACAACACGGGAAATCGGATAATCGTCATCTTCAGGGTCCATCAGTGTGAAAAGTATAACCGCCAGAACCACCGCGCATGTACTCAACACTAGTGGTATGAGGAGAGCCATCCGCCAAGGGTCCAGTGTTTTGAAAATGTTAAACATCCTACCCCTTTCTTTTATAATGGACCTCTAAAGGAATATGACCTTTTTTTTGACCGTTGGGTTCCAATGGATAAAGTACATCTTTTTATAAAAATTTGGTCTTTATTACGCATTTATAATATAATGGTGTTTCGATATTTTAATAAGTACAAAATATTAGAATTATATCTTCGAGTTTTAAAATAAAATATTATTATTGAAAATTAATCTATTTTTATGACGATATTTATATGGTGGAAAACATGATATTTTAAAATGTGTCGAACAGGGTATCAGCAATAATTGAAAAATGTATCTTTTCAGATCTCTAAAACTATGTGTTTTGAATTAGAGAAAAACTACGGGTCTTTTAAAAATAATTTTATAAAACAACAAGCGAAGTATGTTGGATTTTAATGGTTATAAGATCCTGGTAGTTATAAATGTTTAGTATAAAATATTTATCCTTTAGAAAAAAAGTATACCAAATAAAATCGTTTTTTTTCTTTTTCCTTAAATAAAATGATTTTGATTATCAGGTTTGAAATTTATGGGTTAAAAGTGCTTATTTAATTTTATACAAATATAAATTATAACATCCCGGTTTAAAATTGTTTTAACATTTATTATATTGTTTTTTCTTTTTTTTTTCTTCCCAATCGCGTGACCCATGCCTCCAACGGTTAAACCCAACCTCGCGTGATCGCCTCGACCATTCGATCTCTCCACGGTCAATCCCAGCCATTGATATGTTTTAAAACACTCTTTTCTTTTCATCCGTCCGATCACGCAAAGGTCGAATCTCATCCGTTGTTTTTTTTCTTTCTTCCTCCGCGTCTTCGATCGTCTTCTACCTCTCGTCAGGGACCCTCGAACCAGTGATTGGTTTTCCCGATACGCCTCCCTCTCCACTATTCATGTTGACCTCGCGCACCCACCTACCTAGGACGCCATAGGATCGGCCTAACAAATGGATCTAATCCTTTTGGGTGCACCGAAATCTTCTATATAATCCCTCTCCTCGCGGACCTCCTCTTGTACCCAAGCTCCTCCCTATCTCTCCAGCTAAACAAGTAGGCTTCTCTGAATCCGAGCGTCCTCCACAACAAGGTAAGGTCGTCCTATTAAAGTGTTATTCCAAACCTACCATGCTCCTCGGTATTATTTTTTTTATATATACAAACGGCTTAGTTACAGGTTTATATATATATATATATTCCCTAAAAACCATTTTACTATAATAGGGGACTCCAAGGGTGCATGCCTTCGAGGGGTACTCCTTTTTTTTTTGTATAATACAAACCTAGTATAAACCCCCTTTGGGGATTCAGTTACATGCTATATATATATATATAAATTTTATATAAGAATCGTTTCACCCCTTTTATTCAAAAACTGGGTGTGTTGAAAGGAAAGGTTGTTTACCCAAAATGATTTAAAGATTTCATTTCTTTTGATTTTTATTTTGCAACCGGTATGATATAATAGGTGTACTAATATAGTTTTATATAAACAACACAAACCCTTCAGTTTGGAAGAATTTTCAAGGGTGTTTCCATGGTGATCTAAAAAGTGTTATCTTTTTTTACAAACCTAAAACTCAAGTTTAAGTGTATAGTGTTTTTATGGTTTTGAATATATATATATATATATACATATGTATATACATAACTCAAACCCAATTATCTTTAGGGTATCAAATATTATTCAGTATCTTTTTCACTAAGAATTATACTTTTGAAAGGGTATTTCTAAAATCAATTCCTAACATGTATGATTTTATGTAAGCCGCATATATATATAACTATATATTTATATAAGGTTATGTATTGGAATGGAAATTGGTTTTTATTTTTACAAAATGAACACTTATCTTTAAAAAATATTGTTGATGCGAACTTGGACTTTGGTTTAATTACAATTATGTTATAGTTAAAAACAAAGTTTTTATATATTTATGTGTTTATAGTTACATGAACATTTAAACCCCCATGAGGTTTTGAATTTCAAACTAACAAGCAGTTAGAGGTATTAAGATTCTAAGTGTACCATGTTCAATTTATGAGGAAACCTATATATATAATTTGTGTATATATATCCTTATGTATGTATGTGTTTTTAAGATTAATATCTGAAAAACCTAGTTTCATGAAATGGTTATTAATATTTCTATGCATGCAGGATTTTAGCGCTTCCCTATGCTGTTTTATATTTTTGGGTCTAATTATACACCAATTAACTTGATTAATGTCTCCCTTGAACTGACATGTGTGTTTTTTAAGGATATGCTTATGCCTGTTTTAAACTTTTTTTTTAAAAGGATATGGATTTAAGGGTTATGTTAATATGTAGAAATCCTCTATTATTTTTATACCAAACTCGCTACAATGATTTTTAGTGAGCAGAGTGTAACTAAAAATTCTATGACCAGTGAAGAATAATAATTAATGACAGGTATTATTTTTAAAGTGGTTTATTTCCAAGTGTTGGAATTTTAAAGATTGCAAGTGTTTATTATATACCAAGCATGCCGTATTAGTTATTAGTGGATGGATATTTTTTGCAAGAACTGTGACCTGTGAAGTACAATAGTTAATTCCAAGTAGTTCTTTTCCATGTACTAGAATTTTAGAAACTCAACATTTAATACCCCTTGGGAGCAAGTCTCACACATTCATCATTTTATGTGCTTAAATAATTGTTCTATGGACATAGTATGCTTGCTTAACCATGCCTGCTTTCATTCTATATTTTCCATTTTATCTGTCGTATCATGTATTTGTAAACCAATTATATAATTGTTACCTTATTCATATTGTTCATGCATATGACTCAACATGATAATGAACTAAGAACTAAATTACCCAAAGTGGTATGGGACACCTTGGGTAATGAGTAACGAAGATCGTATTACCCAAAGTGGTATGGGACACCTTGGGTAATATGAAATGAAAATTAAGTATTCAAAGTGGTATGGGACACCTTGAATATCTGACCTTATCAACATGTGAGAAATGTATGGGACTACCCGGAATGGGGTCCGGTAAGAAGAAAACCCTCCATGTTGGGGACTGGTTAAAGTAAGCCCTCTGGGTTGGAGACCAGTTAAAGTAAGCTCCTCGATGCATCGATAGTTCTCGAGACAGTCAAATTGGGTTTTTACCTTTAGGTCATGGCACAAGGCCTTGACACAGAGACCATGAGTCCTTCATCATACATTTCTTAGCTTATGACCAACCAAGTGATTACTCCGACTAGAGGAATATCCATGGAGATAGAACCTTACCTATGAGTATCAGATTAAAAAAAGAAACACAAGACATAGGATATGGCAATGTTGATGCATTCCCAGTTTTCTTTTCCAGAATTTTTATTACAAATGTTTCATTACATTTATCATGTCATGATGTGGTTTTTTAGATAACGCGCTTGTGCGTGACTCTGATGATGTTTAAACCTTGTTGTTCATGCACACCTTTCTTGTTTATGGACACTTAAATTAGTATAACCCATATCTTTTTATTAGCATGCTTATCTTGTCTATTAAGTGGCTTCTAGCTAAGTGTTCTAGTGTGTAAGTATGAAGTGATTTAACTGTGTTACATCGAATTTGGTTTTGTCTTGAAGTTTTTACATGAAGAAAACATTTTATGTATAGAAACGTATTTTCAAAATGGTTTTCAAAGGTTGTATTTATGTATTTTCAAAAACCCCTTACTGAGTATTTCAATGCTCACCCTATGTTTTATGTTAAATTTTTACAGGTTGCTAGAGCATTTCCATGTCTTGGATGTTTGTTCTTAGATCAGAAATAAAGAAGAAAAGCTGTTGTCTCTGATTCTCCAGGATCTAAACCAGAAAGTTCCTCTTGATGGGTTATGATGTGTGACTTATTTGTTTCTTTTGTACGAAATAAATTACACACCATAACCATAGCACCGGCTCTGGGCTACCGGGGTCGGGGTGTCATAGTTGGTATCAGAGGAATGGTTTAGGAAACCCTGGAAAATTAGGACAACGCAAAAACATTAATGTTTTACTAAGTAGGGCTTGTTATTAAAACTTCTCAGATGGAAAGACATAAAACCACGCCTAGACTCTTGACTCTTCCTATAGAGATCATAGAGACTATTGTAGAAAAATCCTTTTCAACAAGCTACCAACCTTTTGTTAACTTACGAGTCACGTGCAAAACCCTCTATGAAATATCAAAAAGCTCGAATGTCCTTCGAATCTTCCGAGGGTCAGAAGTTGTGTATAACCAAATGGCCAGTGCGCTGTTTGAGAATTATAAAAATAAAGGGAAGTACTACGAGGGACTCTTCCTGTGTTTCACCATGAATAATAAATGGTTGGCCTTCCCGGAATTTGGAGAATCTGCAAAGCAGTTGGACTTCCGTGCAGTCTTTATGTACCAAATCTTGTGCTTCAGCATGCTTGGGGAGCTCTGCGATTTTGGATCTTTCATAGAATCCTTCAATTATGAAGTGGTTCGACAGATATTTAGGAACCAAATCCAAGCGGATATCGTGAAGCTTGATGTCACTCGTTCCCATCTCTGGAAAACCACCTGTATCAAACGTGAGCTTTGTTTCAACCTCGATCCACTTTTCCAAAAATGTATTTCGGATGAGGAGACCCACAAGCTTTGTTCGGCCCTGGGGATTGAGTTGAATAGTAACTTCTTCCATGGGCGGTGGAGGTAAAGGGACATCACCAAGGGTGTCAGAGAAGCGGTGTGAATAAGTCAGTGTATGTACGCCGATCGAATTGCGGGGACACAATTCTTTTAAGAGGGGGATAATGTGACGCCCCAGGTTTTTATAAACTGGTCTAAGTGAACGATGTTATGCTTTTAATTATGTCTCAGGTTTTATTCTATTTTTTGATTTGTGTGCTGATAAAGAATTCGAATGGAAATAAAACATGAAGAATACGATAAACTGTTATATATTTAAAAGTTACATTACAACAAGATCCATCTAATTTAAAGTACCGTGCACAAGACCTAACACGACCACAATAAGACTACTTAGAACCACAACATGGGAAATGGGATAGTTGTCATCTTCAGGGTCCATCAGTGTGAAATGTATAACCACCAGAACCACCGCGCACGCACTCAGCCCCAATGGTATGAAGAGAGCCATCCGCCAAGGGTCTGGTGTTTTGAAAATGTTAAACATCCTACCCCTTTCTTTTATAATGGACATCTAAAGGAATATGACCGTTTTTTTACCGTTGGGTTCCAATGGATAAAGTGCATCTTTTTATAAAATTTTGGTCTTTATTACGCTTTTATAATATAATGGTGTTTCGATATTTTAATAAGTACAAAATATTAGAATTATATCTTCGAGTTTTAAAATAAAATATTATTATTGAAAATGAATCTATTTTTATGACGATATTTATATGGTAGAAAACATGATATTTTAAAATGTGTCGAACAGGGTATCAGCAATAATTGAAAAAAGTATCTTTTTGGATCTCTAAATCCATGTGTTTTGAATTAGAGAAAAACTACGTGTCTTTTAAAAATAATTTTATAAAACAACAAGCGAAGTATGTTGGATTTTAACGGTTATAAGATCCTGGTAGTTATAAATGTTTAGTATAAAATATTTATCCTTTAGAAAAAAAAATTATACCAAATAAAATAGTTTTTTTTCTTTTTCCTTACATAAACTGATTGGGATTATCAGGTTTGAAATTTATGGGTTAAAAGTTCTTATTTAATTTTATACAAATTTAAATTATAACATCCCGGTTTAATATTGTTTTATCATTTATTATATTGTTTTTTTCTATTTTTTTTTCTTCCCAATCGCGTGACCCAGGCCTCCAACGGTTAAACCCAACCCTGCGTGATCGCCCCGACTGTTCGATCTCACCACGGTCAATCCCGGCCATTGATTTCTTTTAAAACACTCTTTTCTTTTCATCTGTCCGATCACGCCAAGGTCGAATCTCATCCGTTGTTTTTTTCTTTCTTCCTCCGTGTCTTCGATCGTCTTCTACCTCACGCCAGGGACCCGCGAACCAGTGCCTAGTTTGCCCGATATGCCTCCCTCTCCACTATTCATGTTGACCTCGCACACCCACCTACCTAGGACACCATAGGATCGGCCTAACTCATGGATCTAATCCTTTTGGGTGCACCGAAATCTTCTATATAATCCCTCTCCTCGCAGACATCCTCCTGTACCCAAGCTCCTCCCGATCTCTCCAGCTAAACCAGTAGGCTTCTCTGAATCCGAGCATCCTCCACAGCAAGGTAAGGGTGTCCTGTTAACGTGTTTTTCCAAACCTAACATGCTCCTCGGTATTATTTTTTTTATATATATAAAAACGGCTAAGTTACAGGTTTATATATATATATATTCCCTGCAAACCATTTTTCTGTAATAGGGGACTCCAAGGGTGCATGCCTTAGAGGGGTACTCCTGTTTTTTTTGTATAATACAAACCTAGTATAAACCCCCTTTGGGGATTCAGTTACATTCTATATATATATATATATAAATTTTATATAAGAATCGTTTCACCCCTTTTATTCAAAAACTAGGTGTGTGGAAAGGAAAGGGTGTTTACCCAAAATGATTTAAAGATTTCATTTCTTTTGATTCTTTATTTTGCAATCGGTATTATACAATAGGTGTACTAATATAGTTTTATATAAAAACACAAACCCTTCAGTTTGGAAGAATTTTCAAGGGTGTTTCCATGGTGATCTAAAAAGTTTTATCTTTTTTTTACATACCTAAAACTCAAGTTTAAGTGTATATAGTTTTTATGGTTTTGAATATATATATATATATATATATACATATGTATATACATAACTCAAACCCAATTATCTTTAGGGTATCGAAGATTATTCAGTATCTTTTCACTAAGAATTATACTTTTGAAAGGGTATTTCTAAAATCAATTCCTAACATGTATGATTTTATGTAAGCTGCATATATATATATAACTATATATTTATATAAGGTTATGTATTGGAATGGAAATTGGTTTTGATTTTTACAAAATGAACACTTATCTTTGAAAAATATTTTTGATGTGAACTTGGACTTTGATTTAAGTACAATTATGTTATAGTTAAAAACAAAGTTTTTATATATTTATGTATTTATAGTTACATGAACATTTAAACCCCCATGAGGTTTTGAATTTCAAACTTACAAGTAGTTAGAGGTATTAAGATTCTAAGTGTACCATGTTCAATTTATGAGGAAACCTATATATATAATTTGTGTATATATATCCTTCTGTATGTATGTGTTTTTAAGACTAATATCTGAAAACCCTAGTTTAATGAAATGGTTATTAATATTTCTATGCATGTAGTATTTTAGCACTTGCCTATGCTGTTTTATATTTTTGGGTCTATGTATACACCAATGAACTTGATTAATGTCGCCCTTGAACTGACATGTGTGTTTTTTTAAGGATATGCTTATGCCTGTTTTAAACTTTTTTTTAAAAAGGATATGGATTTAAGGGTTATGTTAATATGTAGAAATTCTCTATTATTTTTCTACCAAACTCGCTGCAATGATTTTTAGTGAGCAGAGTGTAACTGCAAATTCTATGACCAGTGAAGAATAATAATTAATGACAGGTATTATTTTTAAAGTGGTTTATTTCCAAGTGTCGGAATTTTAAAGATTGCAAGTGTTTATTATATACCAAGCATGCCGCAGTAATTATTAGTGGATGGAGATTTGTTGGAAGTACTGTGACCTGTGAAGTACAATTGATAATGCCAAGTAGTTCTTTTCTATGTACTAGAATTTTAGAAACTCAACATTTAATACCCTTGGGAGCAAGTCTCACACATTCATCATTTTATGTGCTTAAATAATTATTCTATGCACATAGTATGCTTGCTTAACCATGCCTGCTTTCATTCCATATTTTCCATTTTATCTGTCGTATCATGTATTTTTAAACCAATTATATAATTGTTACCTTATTCATATTGTTCATGCATATGACTCAACATGATAATGAACTAAGAACTAAATTACCCAAAGTGGTATGGGGCACCTTGGGTAATGAGTAATGAAGATCGTATTACCCAAAGTGGTATGGGACACCTTGGGTAATATGAAATGAAAATTATGTATTCAAAGTGGTATGGGACACCTTGAATATCTGACCTTATCAACATGTGTGAAATGTATGGGACTACCCGGAATGGGGTCCGGTAAGAAGAAAACCCTCCAGGGTGGGGACTGGTTAAAGTAAGCCCTCCGGGTTGGAGACCGGTAAAAGTAAGCTCCTCGATGCATCGATAGTTCACGAGATAGTCAGATTGGGTTTTTAACCTTAGGTCATGGCACAAGGCCTTAACATAGAGACCATGAGTCCTTCAGCATACATTTATTAGCTTATGACCAACCAAGTGATTACTCCGACTAGAGGAATATCCTTTGAGATAGAACCTTACCTATGAGTATCAGATTAAAAAAAAGAAACACAATTCATATGATATGGCAATGTTGATGCATGCCTAGTTTTCTTTTCCAGAATTTTTATTACAAATGTTGCATTACATTTATCATGTCATGATGTGTTTTTTTAGATAACGCGCTTGTGCGTGACTCTGATGATGTTTACACCTTGTTGTTCATGCACACCTTTCTTGTTTATGGACACTTAAATTAGTATAACCCATGTCTTTTTATTATCATGCTTATTGTGTCTATTAAGTGGGTTCTAGCTAAGTGTTCTAGTGTGTATGTATGAAGTGCATTAACTGTTTTACATCGAATTTGGTTTTGTCTTGAAGTTTTCCCTTGAAGAAAACATTTTAAGTATGGAAAAGTATTTTCAAAATGGTTTTCAAAGGCTGTATTTATATATTTTCAAAAAACCCCTTACTTAGTATTTCAATTCTCACCCTATGTTTTATGATAAATTTTTACAGGTTGATAGAGCATTTCCATGTCTTGGATGTTTGTTCTTAGCTCAAAAATAAAGAAGCAAAGCTGTTGTCTCTGATTCTCCAGGATCTAAACCAGAAAGTTCCTCCTGATGGGTTATGATGTGTGACTTATTTGTTTCTTTTGTACGAAATAAATTACACACCATAACCATAGCACCTTCTCCAGGCTACCGGGGTCGTGGTGTCATAGAAGAAGTGACCAAGGTGGCAGGAGAAAGGGAAGAATTCTTCAAAAGATTCTGATGGTAAGAAATCTAAGTTTCCAGTTTTTGATAAATGTGCGAAAAGGCATGCTGGGGAATGACTTCTGAATTCTGGAAGGTGCTACCGATGCGGTAAGATGGGACATAAGGCTCGTGATTGCACTAAAAAAGATCAAGGTGAAGGTAAGACCAAATTTTATTTACAGTTAGTGAAATATTTTAAGTGCAATGAGATGGGTCTCTATGCGAACGAGTGTCCGACAAAGATCTTGAGTGATGGGAAGCAGTTAGACTACAAGCTGAAAGGGGTGGTGAAATCCTTTGAAACTACTTCAGCAGTTGTCGGGACATCAAATGAAGTTGTATCAGGTACTTTGATTGTTTTTTAGGATTATGCCAGTGTGTTGTTTGATTCGGGGTCTATACATTCTTTCATCTCTGAAACATTTTCTAGTAAAATGGGAATACCATCTCAAGAAATGACTCCTTAACTTTTGGTAAAAACACTTGGGGGGAAATGTTGAGGAAAAAATAATTTATAAGAATCTTCTTATCCTTATCTGTGGAAAGAACCTACTTACAAACCTTATTGTTCTACCTCTAGTAGAGTTTGATGTTATCCTCGGTATGGATTGGCTCTCTATTTACCATGCTAAGATTGACTGTAGATCTAAAGAAGTTTCTTTTCAAAAAGACTTTCAGTTTGTGTACAAGAATGAACCCTTACTTTTGATAACATATCAGGAGGCCATGAAACTTGTAAAATATGGAAATGAATGTTACCTTGCACATATTGTTGAAAATAAAGGAATTGCTCAGATTAATGATGTGTTGGTGGTAAATGAGTATACTGATGTTTTTCCTGATGAGTTTCCTGGAATAATACCAGACCAGGAAGTTGAGTTTACTGTTGACTTAGTTCCTGATGCTAATCCAATTTCAAAACCCCCTTATCGAATGGCTCAAATTGAACTTTTAGAGTTGAAGGAGCAATTACAAGATTTATTAGAGAAAGGTTTCATTCGACCTAGCACATCACCATGGGGTGATCCTATTTTATTTGTTAAAAAGAAAGATGATTCAATGAGACTTTGCATTGATTATAGATCCTTGAATAACATCACTGTTAAGAACAAATATCCTTTGCCTCATATCGATGATTTGTTTGATCATCTCCAGGGAGCTCAGTATTTTTCAAAGATTTATTTCAGATCGGGGTACCATCAACTGAAGGTAAAGGAAGCAGATGTTCCGAAGACTACATTTCGTACATGATATAGCCATTATGAATTTGTAGTAATGACTTTTGGGCTAACCAATGCACCTGTTGTATTCATGGACTTAATGAATAGAATTTTCCATGATTTCTTGGATAAGTTTGTGGTGGTTTTCATTGATGATATTTTGGTTCTTTCTAAAAGTAAAGAGGATCATGAAAGACATTTAAGGGTTATCTTTCAAACCTTAAATGAAAAGAAACTATCTGTAAAATTCAGCAAGTGTGAGTTTTGGTTGCAACAAATTTCTTTCCTTGGTCACATTGTTTCTAAAGATGGAATAACTATTGATCCTGCAAAAACAAAAGTTATTGAAGAATGTCCAAGACCCACAAATTTAACTGAGATTCGTAGCTTCCTTGGTTTGGTAGGCTATTACCGAAGATTTATTAGAAATTTTTCACAGTTATCTAGTCCAATGACTAAGCTAACTTGGAAGGGTGTTAAGTTTATCTGGACAAAATAATGTTATGATTGTTTTTAGGAATTGAAAAGAAGATTGGTGAATGCTCCATTTCTGGTACTACCTTCCAGGAATGGTGAGTTTGTTATCTATAGTGATGCTTCATTGAAAGGACATGGTTGTGTCCTAATGCAGAATGATCAGGTAATTGATTATGCTTCACGACAGTTGAAAACTCATGAGGTAAATTACCGTACACATGATTTGGAATTAGCTACTATTTTTTTCGCATTAAAAATTTGGAGTCATCATTTTTATGGAGTAAAGTGTGAAATATATACCGATCACAAAAGTTTAAAGTATATATTCACTCAGAAAGTGTTAAACATGTGACAGAGGAGATGTCTGGAATTAATCAAGGATTGTGATTGTACAATTCATTACCATCTAGGAAAAGCAAATAAAGTGGCTGATGCTTTGAGTCGAAATAGTAATGCTTCATTAGAAATGTTGCGTTTTGAACGTGATCCTTTGGTTAAGGATTTGATGAACTTTGGCATAGAAGTTGTTGGTGCAGGAAGTTCTTCTGTTTTATTTCAGGTATCAGTGAGATCATCTCTATCAGATAGAATCAAGCAAGCACAGAAGCAAGACAGTGAGTTGCAGAAAAAGGTAGAGCTGGTTCAGAAAGGTAAGTTTCCTGAATTTAACATTGATAGTGATTGTGTTTTGAGATTTGGGAAGAGATTGTGTGTGCCTTGTGATTCACAGTTGAAGAGAGATTTGTTATGTGAATCTCATAGTTCTCCATTTTCAGTTCATCCTGACAGTACTAAGATGTACAGAGATCTGTGGGAGTATTACTGGTAGGATGGAATGAAAGGAGATATTGCTGATTTTACTGTGAAGTGTTTGACTTGTCAATAGGTTAAAGCAGAGCGGTAGTTACCGAATGGGATGCTTCAGCCTTTTCCAGTGCTAGAGTGGAAATGAGAGAATATATCCATGGACTTTGTTGTGGTATTACCGAAGACATCTCGAGGTAATAATGCAATCTGGGTTATTGTTGATCGCTTGACTAAATCTGCTCATTTCCTTGCTATATGAGATACTTTTTCCCTAGATCAACTTTCCCATTTTTATATTAATGAGATAGTCAGGTTACATGGATTTCCACTCTCCATTGTATCTGACCGTGATCCCAGGTTCACTTCTAACTTTTGGAAAGGCCTTCAGAAGTCGTTGGGTACTGAATTAAATTTTAGTACAACATTTCATCCTCAATCAGATGGGCAGTCAGAATGAACAATTTAGACCTTGTAGGATATTATACGAGCTTGTTCGATTGATTATCAGGGAAGTTGGGACCAACATCTTTCTTTGGTTGAATTTTCATATAATAACAGTTTTCATTCCAGTATACAGATGGCACCATTTGAGGCGTTATATGGGAAGCGGTGTCGAACTCCAGCTTCCTAGGATGAAGTGGGTGAAAGGAAGTTGATGGGACAAGAATTGGTAGAAGAGATGGCAGAAAAAGTTCAGCTGATTCAGAAACACATGAGAATAGCTCAGAGTAGGCAGAAGAGTTATGCAGACAACAAGAGGAATGATCTAACTTTTGAGGTAGGTGATCAGGTTTTTCTCAAAGTCTCACCATGGAAAAGTGTGATGAGATTTGGTAAGAAAGGAAAGATGAGTCCAAGGTTCATTGGACCATATGAAATTTTGGAGAGAGTTGGATCAGTTGCATACCGGGTGGCTTTACCTCCGTGTTTATGTCAGGTACACAATTTTTTTCACGTTTCGATGTTGAGAAAGTATATGCCAGATCCATCTCATGTTTTGAGTCCAGAGGTAGTTCAGTTGGAAGAGAAACTATCTTATGAGGAACAACCGGTCCAGATTCTTGACCACATGGAGAAAGTGTTACGGAATAAGGTGATTCATCAGGTAAAGGTTTTGTGGAAAAACCACATGGTTGAAGTGACAGAATGGTAATCTGAAAATGCAATGAGGGATAAGTACTCCCATTTATTCGATAAGTAAATAAATTACAAGGACGCAATTTTCTAAAGGGGGAAGGATGTAACATCCCAAGTAAGTAATGAATAATAGATATTTTTATCTATGTCTATTATTGAATTGGATTGTGTTTCAGAGGCTTAAAATGAAAATAAATCCAATCTTAAGCATGGAATACACTAATATTTTTAAAAGATTATTTTACTGCCTTTTGATGGAAAACCATTTTGAAATCTATATTTTGAAACTTTTATAAGCTATGTTTGTCAAAATAAATATATTCTTTATGATTGGGACATCAAAATTTACTTTGTGTGAATTTTTGGTATTTTTCTGACAATGTTCATTTTTTTAATGAATAGTGAAAGATACTGCATTTTACATCAAAACTGCTTTTTAATCTAATTTATTTATATGATTTGATTATATTTTGAATTGGTTTTAAAGTGAACTTAGAATATATTTTTACCAATTAGTCAAATGGTGGTCATTGGAATAAATTTAACTTTGAAATTGGACTTAAACTGGTGTCAATCTTTTGATACTTATTGTTTAAAAAAACACGATATTTGTCAAGACAGCGGGAATTAATTATTAAATTAATTAATGTAACTTATATGATTTGAATTTTGTAAAATAGACATCATTTTTGAATTCAGAATATCAAATATAGTTTAGGGTGATGTTTTTGTATTTTTCTGAAAAACATCAATTTTTGATGAATAGTGAAACCACTAAGTGGTAGTTAAAGAAACTGATTTTTCGTTTAAATGAAACTTTTCCACTTCTGTGATTTGATTCGTTAAATACCATGTGTGGGACGTATAGAGGATGGAACTATGATATTATATAGGATATTATACCGGAATTATAATATACCTTTATATCATTATGATTCCATTCTATAAAATACGAAATAGAAATTAAAGTAGCGTTCATGCGTACGTACGGCATACCGTCTCCATGAACGGTGCATTTCATTTCTTACCTCTAAATGATTATGTAATATTATAAATTCATGCATTTAATGTACATATATGATATATATGATATCTACATCATGAATACCATTCTGGATATAATGGATACATGAACAACTTGTAATTATAAAGGGTTTATTTTTGACTCAAGTACCAATGATCGTTAAAATGACCGTTATTAACTTAAATAATTACATAGTGTTCATGACATGGAAATAAGTGATATAAAAGGAATAATGAACTTGAAAAAGGTTCTTAAGCAAGTAGAAATTAACTCAAGTTTATTATTCAGGACATTAAAGAACGATCGAGTCAAGTCAGACCCGAGGTATGAGACTTTGTCTCAATCTTTTTTCATTGAGGCATATTTTGTTTTATACACAACCTTCTTTTATACGGTGTATAAACCCCTTTGAATTTTACTTTTATCCAAAAGGAATATTTTTTATATGAAGCGTTTTACTAAACGACAAAAGGGAATGTTTTTGTCGTACGAATGCGGCGACAACGACTTCTCCGCCGCCGTGACCATTATTTGAGTTTTGGCTTCCTCTACAAGACATACCTTCTTTTTAAAAGAAAAATAAATACCATGTTTTACTTTTATTTTATTATGGTATTGAAAATGGTTTTCATAATGTTTTTATATCAATGTGTTGTATTGATATCTTGTGATTGAAAGGTGGAAATGTTATGTTTCCTTTATGCATGTTTTATGTGATACGATTATGTTGAGGTTCTTGGGAATTATTATGAAGACAAGTGGTTCCGTGATAAACTAAGGGCGGGTGAGCCCGATATAGCTCTCCAATTCCTGGGGTAACTCAAAGGATTGAAACTTTAAGGTTTCTCTGAAGAGATTTAGGGAATATATTGTGATGGGTATTCCAAACGTAACCAAGAGGGTTACACCCTACGTAAGAATGTTATGAATGACTCATGTTACCTTTATGTATTACGATTTTTATGATTTATTCATGATTTGATGAGGTATGTTAAAGTGCTTATGTTTTATGGGTAAAATATGATTTTATTCTTATGTATATATGTACCCATGTTTCTGTTCCATATTTTTATATCCCTTACTGAGCTTTTTATGCTCATCCCATGTTTTTTTGAAATGTTTTTCATAGGTCAAGGGAAAGGTACATGATATGATGATAGTGTCAAGGAAGTTTCAATAAATAATCTATGTTTTATTTTAAATATGTTTCCATTGATGGAAAAAATGAATACTATCTTTTATGTAACCACTTTGTTTAAATGTGGAATGTAATGCATGTTTTATGATCTAATTCTCTAAAACTCTAAACCTGAAAAAATCCTCAATGTGTAATCTTGTAATAACTCAAGATTAAGTAAGGTTTAAGGATGGTGCCTTATAATACCATAATCATACAACATGAATAATTTCTAAAAAACATATCTTTTGAATTTTGTAAAACAGAATTTTAAAAGATGATTTTTAATGAAAATCCCCTTAAAATATCATATACTTGTCGTGAGACTTAATAAAGTGAATGAAATATGTATATACACTATAAATAAACATAATTAATCATAATATAAATAATTTTCATCAAAAAAACAATTTTAATACCACATAAATATTTAAGTAGAAGGTTAACCGAAAGAATGGAAATCAGGTTAAAAATTTCCTTACCTCGGGATTTTCTTACATAAAAATTTTACCCAATTTTATAATAGTTAAAATAGAGTTATTAATATCTAAAATAAACATATTCAGGTTTATAATACCTTATATGATCATTCAATTACATCATTGATTCCATTAATTGATAGTATTTTGTTCCTTCCATTGTTTTGGGTGCGTTCTTTACATGATTTCCATGTTCATTTCATGATTGATATCCTTATGGATTGGAAGTGAAACTCCATAATTGTAATGGAGTTGTATTTAAATGTTTCTAGAAAAATAAATTATACCTTTTATCATTTTTAATTATTACATGAAGATGACTCATAAGTTAATGCATTATGGATAATTGTTTTAGTCATTTTGGTGATTATTCAATCTTAAAGAAAACATTTTGTTTTATAAATTAATGTTCATGTTTAAAAAATTATTCCAGAACCTTATATAAGTTATAATAAATAAATTATAATATCATTAATCCATAAAAATGGATTCAGGTCCAGTCTTTAAGGAAGTAAAAGAAATTGAAATCACATTATCCACGATGTCGGTAAATCAAAACATCATGGATGATGTTATAATTTCATGAATAGGTTGAAGAAGAGAAGGAATATAAGGTTGATTATCCCATATTCATGATAAAATACAGAATATTTAAGATATTGGATCTTTAAATCCTCTTGGATATTGGATAGTGAGGAATGAAAAGAAAAGAATATTGAAAGAAATGAAAATTTGAGGAATCCGTTATGAAAATTTGGCATCTAAACTACATTGCATAATATTTCATAAAACATTTTGATGAGAGAAAAGGGGTATTTCGTAATTATTACATAATATGGATAGTAAGGGGGATATGGAATGTCATATTCCAACATAATCCAACTAAAATTAAAAATAAGAACAGAAAATAAAATCTTGAAAATTAGAAGGGTGGTGGATTCCCTTACCTTGTAGTGTAATTACTAAAACATGATGGTTTTTCCCTTGGGGGACTGAAGACACCTTGAGAGGAATACTAAAGAGGTATAAAGAATATATGTTTTTTGAGGAGGAATTTTGAATGAATGTAATGAAGGAATGGGTAGGTATTTATAGAAAAAGTGAGGAAATATTTTATTAATTTCCAAGCGACAGCTCATTAGTGGTATTTGAAAAACCATATGCTTTCCCATGGAATTTTCCCATGGTATTGGACACTTGGGACACCCTACAAAATTTTTTATGTAACAAAAGTTGACCAGAATTTATATATAATTATTACATTATAAATGTTGTCATTAAACTCACCGAAACTCAAACTGTATTTTTACTATTCATTAAAAATTCAACTGTTTAAAAAAAAGTCACCCTAACAATTTTTTGATGTGTATAATTCAAAAAAAAATCCATTTTTAAAAAATAATATTATTAATATTATTAATTTAATTTTTAAATAAAATCATAATTTATTGAAAAATAAAAATTTTAAATCCATAGCTCTTTTTTCAACACCTTGAAAAAATAATCAGCATCTCATTATATTATATCCATAAGAAAATAAAATAATAATATGGTTTACTATTAATAAGGGTCATATTACTATTCATATGGTTATGTTACTATTCACTAAAAAACAAGTTGGTTCTTTCATACTCGAAATAACTTACTAATCAAAATTGTAGAAGATCGTGTCTTGAAATTAAAAACATAAAAGTGAAAAAATAATATTTAACAGGTAGTTATAAATATCTAGATAAAATAAATTTTCATCCATTCTAATTTATTTTTATATATCCTTGGGGTGTTACATTCATCACCTGTGTTCATGGCTTTGATGAACTGGATATTTCACATATATTTGGATCCGTTCATTGTTCTCTTCATTGAAGACATCTTGGTGTACTATAGAACTCAGGATGATCATGCCAAGCACCTTGGCATCATCATAAGTACACTAATAAGGATTAGGCTCTACAAAAATCTACCAAAAAGTCAGTTTTGGATTGATAAGGTGCATTTCTTGGGTCACATTATTGTGGAATCGTGTGTGTCGGTGGATCCAAAGAAATTGTAGACTGTGGGGTCCTGGGAACATCCCTAGAACAGTTATAATGTATTGAGTTTTATGGGCATGGTAATTTATTACTAAATGTTCATTAAGGATTTCTCATATTTAGAAGTTCCACTCTCAAGCTTCACCAAGAAGGGGGTTATTTTTTAGAGGTCAAGAGAATTTGAATGTTATTTTCAATAGCTAACAAAGAAGTTGACTACCACAATGATTATGACCTTACCCAAACTAGGTAAGGGGTACATTTTGATTTGTGAAGCATATCATGTTGGTCTTGGGGAATTGTTGATGCAGGATGAGTGTGGTGTAGATTATGGAACTATGGAAATTCTTTGTAATTGCAACAGCCTATTTGCTACAGGATCCCATCTTAAATACGCTTTATTGACGGGGCCCCGTCGCAAATAGTTCGTTGTAGAAAATGATGTCGCAAAAAAAGTTATTTGCGATGGTAAACATCTCTGTCGCAAATAAGCATATGATTATATGTATTATATATACGTAAACGTTTTTGCAACGGACCCGTCGCAAAAACTACTTGTGATAGGCTCTCGTCCTGTCGCAAAAAAAAATATAACACTTTCTGCGACGGGCCCATCGTAATAAATTATTTGCGACGATACTACTTGACCGTCACAAAAATGTTTTTAAAAATATTAAGTTAGACTATTTGTGACGGAGTCCCATCAGAAAAGGTCCCGTCACAAATAATAATTTAATTTTTAAAAAATAAAATTTAATAAAATTACGATTAATAAAAATATAATATTAATATTATGAAAACAATAAAAAAATAAAAAATATTAAAATTCTCAATATTCAAAAATAATAATAAAATATTAAAAATATAATTATGTAATATTTGTACCAATATAAAAGACAGAAAATTTAAATAATTCATACTACAATGTTAAATTCAAATGTTTTTAACATAAAAAATCACTGGGGGGTCATCTTCTAGAGGAGGCGGAGGAGCTGAACGAGCTGGTGAAGGAAACTACATCCCCAAACTACGAGTCAGATGGCACATGTACTCCATCTGATCGTGATGCCACTACTTACATCGACGCATCTGCTCCTCGTAATTCTAATCCAGCTGCTACTGCCGCCGACACATCTCTTCTTGCTGCTTCTGAAAAGTCTCTATATGCTCAACCTGAGCTCGCAACCGCTCCTGATACTGTGAGCCAGAAGATGAAGCCTCTCCACGAGCTCCTCTCAAGTTGGAAGTCGACATCGTAGCAGTACCATAATAAGTACCAGGAGTCAAATGAGAGCTGATGCGAACTACTTATCCCTCCTGAAATCCATACTGAGTCGCCTGCATCCATGCCGCCTCATCGAAATGGTGAGCACTGGTCTGCTCAGCCGTCTCGTCCTGACCCTCAGCATGTGTCTGAGAGGTCACAGCCTCATATGAATCCTTAAATTCCAATTTAAATTTAAAATTGTCTAAATATTATATGCAGTAAATTGTTAAACTGAAAAAATAATACTAACCACAATCTGACGTTGGCAATCACCTCTAATCTCTCCAGTAGCTGGATTACTGTACATCTTCCGATAAACGTCGAACTCCGTAATATCGAGATGCTTGACTTCCTATAGAAATATAAAATAAACTATTTATATTTTATGTTATATAAAATGTTTAAAAAATATATATACCAGAGGCTCTCTATGCGAACTGAATGTATGGCTAACAGTTCGATGCGTCACCTCCTGTCTCCCCCGGTTCTGTCGTCCCACTAAAGATCTCCTCTGAAATCCACCACCCAACCAGTGTAAACATAATCCATCCAAAATTTGAGATGAAATGTACTCTGGTCGGTGGGCTCTACATGACTCATCAAATTATGTCACCCCTTATTTCTTAATGTCCGTCCTTCTCAAATCGTGCAAAACCTGGAGAAAACAGTCACACATAGTAACCTGACTTGCCGTGTGGATAGCATCGCGCATGCTATCATCAATAGGATGCCATAAAACCTAAAAATAATTTATAATATCAAGTTGTTAATAAAATAAATTTCAAAATAAATATTATTTATTTACATACCAGCCAATACTGGAACATGTCGCGTCGCACATCAACGGGAATATGTTTCTATGTGATCCATGGCAGAGAAAAATAATTGCTCAATATAGAGCTCCCATGTCCAGTAGCTACATGCTGAAAACTGTGAAAAAGGAATAAATAATAAAACAATTAGTATATATATAAATAAATTATTGAAATCTAAATAAAATATATAGGTTACCATACATCCATGTGCATGGATCAAAACCAAGATATTGACGTCGCTCGGGGATAGGGTCTGGAATCATTAGTCGCGCAAGACCGCGCCCCCTCTACGTACCTGCTGAACCACCAAAAGGTTGAGGGTCAGCTGATCCTACATCCTCATGATCCAATGGTAGCTTAGCCTCCTCAAACTCACGCAATAGATTAGAGTCCATCTAAAACAAAAAAATGATTGTTGTTAGCAGATAGTTGAAAATAACTATTATATATTGATATATATTAGTTATTATTATCACCAGCATTTAATTATGTCAATGTTCATCTTCATCATCCTCTCCATAGCGGTCAATGTCAATGTCTTCATATTCCTCATCATCATCATCAATATCCATATGAGTTTCAGTTTCAGCATCTCTTGTCATTTTAAATTCATTTGTAACATCTTTAACATCTTCATCTCCATCGATCCTTAATTTTGGGGTGTCATCGTCGATATTCATGTCTCTTTGTGAATCAGATGTACTTTGAGCCATATCTTGAAAATTTTAAATTCCTTCCACTTCAGCAGAACCACATTCAGTTTGATTAAACTAATTTTCCCAAGATTTTATTTTTATTATGCTCCACCAATCGCTCATGTCTCTTGATGTAGCACAATACTTTGTATAATAAATTTGATGTACCTATTGAGCCAGTAAAAATGGTTTATTTACTGCAAGAAAACTTTTATATTTAATATTGACGATTCCATGTGTTGGATGAATACACTGAACTCTCTAAGTATCCAACCACCAACATTTAAACATTGTTATGTAATTCTGTCCTAGATAACACAGCTCAATAATTTCATCCAAAATGCCATAAAAGTCAAAATCAGTTTCTCTATGATGTGATCATCTCAATAATACTCAACTTTTCATTGTTTTTTTGATTCCCCGTATGCATGTGTATGAAATTGAAAACCATTCACCACATATTCATTATAAGATTTAACCATTTTTAATGGTGGGTTACTCAATATACACAGTCCCTTATCAATTTAATCAGCATATTGAGACACCTGAAATTTTTTAAAAAAATTATCAATATAATAAATAATTAAGGGAATTTATATTAAACCATCAATAATTTATGTTACCATTTTTAGAAACCATTGAGAAATTTTTTTTTGTCTGCGTTCTTCACGAGAAGCTGCTATAATTTGTGGAAGTTGTTTCTTGATATGATTATCATATAACCTACAAATAAAATAAGTTTAAATACTATAACATAAATTATAGAATAAGTGATAGAAGCACTCATAGGAAAAATGATGTCATTTCTTCACAGTTGAGCAGGACGTATATATGAGCTCTGTGATGTTCATCATTTGAAAGCCATCGTTCATGAACTCCACTAAAACCAAAATTTGGCTGATTAAAAACTGTTAATTGAACTTCCGTTTCTTCATTAACATTCCCCTCATTTCACACCATGTGATTCTATTTTGAGGGATATTGAGATTCAAAATAATGAGAGCAGAAAAAAGAAATTTCCCCTTGCAAATAAGATTCAGTAATTGAGCCTTCAATTGATGATTTTTAACGTATTTTTTCATCAATTTCTACATGAATCTCTCGAATGGGTACATCCATCGAAACTGTACTGGACCTCCAAATTTAGCTTCATGTGGAAAATTAAATATCAGATATTACATAGAGTAAAAGAAAACAGGCGGAAAGATTTTTTCCAGTTGACATATAATTACAAGAACATCTGCTGCCAGTTTTCTTAACGCATCATAGTCTGTTGTCGATACAAAAATGTCTCGAAAAAATATGATATGTCTGTTATCTAATCCCAAATCATAGAATTCAACGTACATCTGAATCAAATCATCATTAGTCTTTCCATTATAACATGACTATCATGACTTTTTAATCTAGTAATATAACCATTCTTAACACATCTACCCAAATTGGAAGCAAAGCCATTTGGAAGTCTCAAATCTGAAATCCACGGACAAATTAATAAGAAACTCTCTTTGGACAGTGTATAAGATGCTTTTGGATTCATTAACCTCTATGATCTGACATTTTCAAATAATTAAAGTTCTGGTCACCGGAAAATTTGGGCAAGATCTAATCGTGCCTTTACAGTATCTTTGGCCTTACCTGGTGTATCCAAAACTGTATGAAATAAATTATCAAAACAGTTCTTATCAATATGAATAACATCCAACATGTGGTGGACCAAAAAATAAGGCCAATATGGAAGATCCCAAAAAATGATCTGTTTTATCCAATTATGTTTTTTCCAAAATCCTTGAATTTTTTGTTGGTTTACTGTTGGTCCAAATGTGATGGGGGGTAATGAAAATACAATTGATTTTAACTCTGTACCTAAGATCATCTTTGGAGGACTATCCCTTTCAATTTTACCTTTTCTGAAATGAGATTTGTTCCTCTGAAAATGATGATCGGTTGGAAGAAATCTATGGCGACAATAAAAATAGAAAGGTTTTTTTCCATTGACCAGCATAAAGGCTTTGTTTTCTTTCATACAGTAACGAAATGATTTCGAACCATGTGTACTCCAACCAAATAACATTCCATATTCCAGAAATTCACTAATCATCCACAATAATGCAACTTTTAATATGAAATTTTGTTTCGCTGCAACATCATATGTATTAACACCATCACTCTACAATGAATTTAACTATTCAATCAATGGTTTCAAATAAACATAAATATTATTTTTTAGATGTCCTGGGATTAATAGAGTCAAAATGATATAAGGATCCTTCATCAACATCCATGGAGGAAAATAGTACGGAGTTATAAAGACATGCCACCACGAATACTGACTACCATAAGAACCAAACAGACAAAAACTATTAGTAGAATGACCCAGTCGCAGCTTTCAGGCTTCTATAGAAAAAGATGGATTTAGACAGTCAAAATGTTTCCTTGAATCACCATCAAATAGATAATTCAATCTTTTATCAGTCGAAATATTGGTTTTGTGCCATGACATCATTGAAGTTGTGTTTTCAGACAGAAATAAACACTATAACCTGGGTGTAAGGAGGAAATATCTCAACTGTTTTACTATAATCGATCTACAATTCCCTGGTTGATATTCTTTATACCTCGATTGTCCACATGTGGGACAAATAACCAATGACTCATTTTCACCATAATATAAGATTCAATCATTAGGGCATGCATGAATCTTCCGATAACTAACGCCCAAATTACGAATCGACCTCTTTCTCTCATAGTAATTTGTAGGCAACACTTTTCCTTCAGGTAACAGTGTTTTAACCATTGAAAATATCTGATCAAAAGAGTTGTTGGAAATTGAATTATTTGATTTAATAACCATAAATTTTGAAACAATTTATATTTTTCTTATCTTGCAACCAGGATATAATGAATCCTCAGCAGAGCTCAACAAATCATAAAACTCTGATGGTGCCAACTCATGAGTTAAATCAATATCATCGTGAGTTTCAGTTTGTTGCACAGATGGACCTGTAACATCATGTACTAAATTTTGAAATCGTGATTGATCCAGAATCATGTTATTAATATCTTTTCTGGAATTGCATTCACTGTGTTGATACCAAAAAACATAATATGGTTGAAAACCAAACCGCAATAGATGTCCCCAAACCTTGTCAAATGTGTCAAACGTTCTCAGAGAATTTTTTTTTACAAGGACACTTAATTGTGCCTTCTGAAACATATTCTGGATTTGATGATGCAAATGCTAAGAATGCTTCAACACCCTTAATATATACAGGATTGAAACTAGAACCATTGGGATTTCTGTGCTGATTTATCCAAGCTCGATCATCTAATAATAACTAATGTCGACTGCCTTGTTCCATATTTTTTTACATAAAATATAAAATCATCACCATTTTTGAATAGTTTGAAATTATAAAAACACTATTTGAAAAAGATGATAAATAATTACAACTACTTAATAATTATCATTAATTAAGGACGACACAATTTCCAGTGGATTGATGGACACTCTTTTATCCAACAGCTCATTTAATTTCATCTTTCTCACACTTATTTTTTCTAATTATTTCTAATTATTCCTAATTATTATTAATTATTGCTAATTATTACAATTTATTACTAATTGTTACAAATTATTACAAATTATTACAAATTATTACATTTTATTACTAATTATTACAATTTATTACTAATTATTACTAATTTAGAAATTCTTATCAATACTTAGGAAAAGGAAAACTTCTTTAATAATGAAAGGAAATTTGGTAATCATCATTGTGGAGATGATTACCAATTTTCCATTCATTATCCAAGAAGATTTCGTTTACTAATTATTAGTAATAAAAAATATATTATCAATATTTATGAAAAAACAATATTATTATTATTAAAATAATAATTTTTTTTAAAATATTAAAATAATCAATATTCACAAGAGACTTTGATCTATTCTTAACATGTTCAAATCTCAAAGGGTCGTTAATTGTGAAGTCATGCGCAATAAAAAGTTTGTGTCAGTCATGTCCAATGTAAACTCTATAATTGTACTTTCATGGTTGATCACCTTGCAAGTAGTGTTGCAATAGGATTACCAATGTAATGACATTCTCATCTCTAAGAATCATCTCACATGACAGTTTACATAGATCATTCTCTCTTAAAAATTTGAGGAGATATCATTATTTATTCGCTTAAATTTTCAAAGAATAATGGTCTATATAAAGGTTCATGTGAGATAATTATTATAAATAAGAAGGGAATGACTTGGTTTATCCGATTGTAGCATTACTTGTGAGGTGATCAACCATTCAGGGACAATTACAGAGTTTACATTGGATACGGCAGTCAAAAACTTTTTATTGCGCATGACCTGACAATTAGCAAACCGTTAAGATTTGAACATGTTAATAATAGAGAAAATCATGTTGCGAATATTGATAATTTTAATTTTTTTTAAATTTTTTATTATTTTAATAATATTAATATTTTTTTTGTAAATATTGATAATATAATTTTTTTCTAATTATTGCTAATTATTGCTAATTATTTCTAATTATTCCTAATTATTCATAATTATTACTAATTATTACTAATTATTACTAATTATTACTAATAATAACTAATTATTATTAATTATTACTAATTATTACTAATTATTACTAATTATTACTAATTATTACTAATTATTCCTAATTATTCCTAATTATTCATAATTATATCTAATTATTCTTAATTATTCCTAATTATTCCTAATTATTCGTAATTATTCCTAATTATTCTTAGTTATTCCTAATTATTCGTAATTATTCGTAATTATTCATAATTATTCCTAATTATTCCTAATTATTCATAATTATTCCTAATTATAACTAATTATTACTAATTATTCCAAATTATTACTGATTATTTCTAATTATTACTAATTATTCCTAATTATTACTAATTATTCCTTATTATTACTAATAGTTCCTAATTATTATTAATTGTTCTTAATTATTCCTAATTCTTCCTCATTATTCCTATTTCTTCCTAATTATTCCCAATTCTTACTAATTATTCCCAATTATTACTAATTATTCATAATTGTTACTAATTATTCCAAATTAATATTAATTATTCCTAATTATTACTAATTATTACTAATTGTTACTTATTATTACTAATTTTTACTAATTATTACTAATTGTAACTAATTATTACTAATTGTTATGAATTATTACTAGTTGTAACTAAATATTACTAACTGTTACTAATTATTCCTAGTTGTTACTAATTATTCATAATTGTTACTAATTATTCCTAATTGTTACTAATTATTACTAATTGTTACTAATTATTCCTAATTGTTACTAATTATGCCTATTTATTACTAATTATTCATAATTATTACTAATTATTCCTAATTATACCGAATTATAACTAATTATACCTAATTATACCTAATTATACCCAATTATTACTCATTTTACATAATTATAACTAATTATTATTAATTATTACTAATTGTTACTAATTATTACTAATTATTACTAATTATTACTAATTATTACAAATTATTACTAATTATTACTAATTATTTCTAATTATTACTAATTATTACTAATTATTCTTAATTATTACAGATTATTCCTAATTATTTATAATTATTCCTAATTGTTACTAATTATTCATAATTATTCCTAATTATTCCTAATTATTCCTAATTATTAATAATTATATCTAATTATTACTAATTGTTACTAATTATTACTAATTAGGAATAATTATAATTATTCCTAAGTATAGCTAATTATTCCTAATTATTCCTAATTATTCCTAATTATTCCTAATTATAACTAATTATAACTAATTATTCCTAATTATTCCGAATAATTCATAATTATTCCTAATTATTCCTAATTATTCCTAATTATTCCTAATTATTCCTAATTATTCCTAATTATTCCTATTTATTTCTAATTATTCCTAATTATTCCTTATTATTCCTAATTATTACTAATTATTACTAATTATTACTAATTATTACAAATTATTCCTAATTATTACTAATTATTACTAATTATTACTAATTATTACTGATTAGGAATAATTATTCCTAATTATAGCTAATTATTCCTAATTATAGCTAATTATTCCTAATTATAGCTAATTATTCTTAATTATAGCTAATTATTCCTAATTATAGCTAATATTCCTAATTATTACTAATTATTTCTAATTATTACTAATTATACCTAATTATAACTAATTATTCCTAATTTTTACTAATTATTCCTAATTATTACTAATTATTCCTAATTATTAAAATTATTCCTAATTATTACTAATTATTCCCAATTATTACTAATTATTCCTAATTATTAATATTTATTCCTAATTATTAGTATTTATTCCTATTTATTACAATTTATTCCTAATTATTACTATTTATTCTTTATTATTACTATTTATTCCTAATTATTACAATTTATTCCTAATTATTACTAATTATACCTAATTATTACTAATTATACATAATTATTACTAATTATGCCTAATTAATACTAATTATCACTAATTATTACTAATTATACCTAATTATTACTAATTATAAAAAATTATTACTAATTATTCCTAATTAATACTAATTATACCTAATTATTACTAATTATACCAAATTATTACTAAATATTCCTAATTAATACTAATTATTCCTAATTAATACTAATTATTCCTAATTAATACTAATTATTCCTAATTAATGCTAATTATTCCTAGTTAATACTAATTATTCCTAATTAATACTAATTATTCGTATTTAATACAATTTATTGCTAATTAATACTATTTATTCGTAATTAATACTATTTATTCCTAATTATATCTAATTATTCCTAGTTATATATATTTATTCCTAATTATATCTAATTAATATTAATTATAACTAATTATTTATAATTATAACTAGCAATATCAAATTCATAGTAAAACTAAATATAAATAAAAATCAATAAAAATCAAATTAAATTCGAACTAATAAACAACAATTAAAATTTACATAAAAAATAAAATAAACATAAATAAATAAAATATAAATACATTAAACTTTGATATTCTGAAGATATTGACGCCCACCAATTGATCTCGTATAAAAAACATCAACTAAAAGAAAAATTTCTCTTTAAAACTGATGAATGAAAAGAGAGAGAAATCACGATCTGGATGATTTGTGAAAAAAACAGATGGGGGTATATATAGGTTAGATTAGTTTTGACAGGATTATTAGCGACATACTTCCAGTTGCAAATGGTAGTATTTGCGACGAGACCCGTTGCAATTACCCTCGCCCGCATTAATTACAGTCGGCGGTTAGAAGGTTATTTGCGATGGGACCCGTCGCAAATAGTACATGCCGAAAATCTTTTTGTGACGGTACGACATCCCGTCGCAAAAGGGTATTGACCGCCGCCAGGTATTTGCGACGGGTCCCATTGCAAATACACCTGCGCGCCAAACCGGGCCAAACTATTTGTGACGGGAGGTGAAATCCCATCGCAAATACTTGGTTATTTGCGATGGGCTTCTTTCCCCGTCACAAATAGATTCTTGGACGGGTTATTTGCGACGAGAAGAGATCCCGTCGCAAATAACCCGTTGCAAATACTGCTTTTTCCCATAGTGTGGGTCCAGATAATTGAGGCATAATGAAATAAATTACTGTACTCGTGTCCTTGAGTTAGCCATTGTTGTTTATACCTTAAAGTGATGGAGGCATTACATTTAGGATAAAGGTTAACAGTGTTTACCAATCACAATATCCTTAAATACATCTTTTCCCAGTGGGATTTGAATCTTCGAAAGAGAATTTTTGTTGAGTACATACAACCATTTGTTTTTAGATGGTTTATACACCTGGAAAAGGGAATAGTGTTGCAGATTCTAATAGATAGAAAACTATGAATCAGGAGGTTCAGAAATCCAACTCAGAGTGAAGAATGATGGCCTTGCTTGCTAAGATTCACTTGGAGATATAGGATGGGCACCTGAAGATGGCCCTTTTATCTATAATTGTAGAGTTTTTTCTATTGTACATAGTCATGGAGATTCAGCTGGTGGACAAAGAGTGTTTGGATATGAAGGAATGTCTTAAAGGTGGGGGAGTAGCCTTCTAGTTGTGCCATTGTTGATGATGGAACTATTAGTGTTTGTGGTTGTTTGGTTTTACCACCATGTAGGTGGGAAGATTTGATGTGCATGTTCCATGCATTGAAGTGGGTAGTGAACCCTAGTTTAACTATGATATACCATGATCTTTATAGGTACTACTGGTGGAATGAATAAAGAAAGAGGTGAAGGTGAAACATCAGCACCGAGGTGTTTTGTTATTGTTATTGACTACACTAGAGTGGAAGTAGAATGACGTAATGATGGACTTCGTAGCGGGTCTTCTCAGGATACCCTGGAAGAATGATGCAATATTGGTGGTTGTGGACCGTCTAACCAAATTGGATCATTTATTAATGATCAAGTAGATTTATATGGTAATTCAGTTCAGTGAGTTATATGTTCAAGAGATAGTATAGTTTCAAAGAGTTACAAGAACATAGTTATGGATTGTGACCTATATTTCACCTCACACTTCTTGAAGGGGTTAACAAAGGGGATTAACAGCTAAGTTTTTTTGAGTATGGATTATCACCTATAGACAGATGGGAATTCAAAGAATAATATATATGTATTAGAAGATATTGTTGAGAGATTTTATTATGTATTTTGCTGGTTCATGGGAAAACATTATACAAATGAATTTTTTCCTACAAATACAGTTTTCAGGCAACAATATAGATGGATCCTGTTGTTGTACTTTATGGTAGACAATGTAAATCTATATTATGATTGTTAGCAGATAAGGAATATGAGATGTTGGGGTTGAGTCTTGTATAGGATAAATCAGAAAAGGTTCGGTTGATTTAGAATTGTATGAAAATTTCTCAGAGCATGCATAAGCCATATACAGATTGACATCATAGATAGCTTTATTTTTTGGTGGGAGATAATGTGTTTCTTCAGGTTCCACCATGGTTTGGTCACCATCGAATTCATAAGTAAGGAAAGTTGGCACCCAAGTATGTAGAACCATTTGAAATTGTGGACAGGATCGGACCGGTGGTATATCGATTATCTCTTTTATAATGATATAGTGTAATGAATGATGTTTTTAATGTCTCGAAACTCTGAAAATATAATCCCAACCCATCACATGTTATAAACATTGAGGATGTAGATCTATAAGATGGTACATCTATTCAAGAGAATCTAGTGTGTATTATGGAATGTAGTGTGAAAGTATTGTGATGCAAGACTCTGCCTTTGGTTAGAGTTTTATGGAATCATGGTAATGTTCAAGAAGAAACATGGGAGAGAGAATCAGATATGCAGTCCCTGTGGTCTGATCTCTTTTCTTTATAGACTCAATAATTCTCAGGAAGAGTGGCTTGAGGAATAGTCTTCATAAGATAGGGAGGTTGTAAGATCCTGAATTCTTCCTTAAGGTATTTTTTTTGTTTCCACTTTATTTGATGTATCTTTAATTGAATTAAATAAGTGTTTCCCAAGACCATGAGATGGATCAGGGGTGTTCTGGGGGTTTAATGAATGAAGTAGGAGGAAAAAGATGTTTTTTGGGCAGGTTTCATGGTTTAGGAATGGTCAATGAAAACTGTCTGGTGCATCCCAGGTAACTGTGCAACCTTGGGAAGAGGCTTACACATGGTTAGTTCGTGGTTAAGCTACCCGTGTATAATTCATAGGTAACTGTGTGGACTATCCCATCTCATACAAAAACATGCCCACTATTTGTGCTTGGTTTTCCAAATTGTACGGGTAAACCATGCATCCGAGTAAAGATGAGAAATTTATGAAAATTCCATTACAGGGTTTTTAATCCCAACTCAGGACTTTCCTCATATCCTCCTCCTGCATCCCAAGTGGAGAACAATAGCTCCCATTGGCTTACAATAGTGATTCACCTCCATCCCTAGGTCATTTGGAGTGCCAAAAGTTACAGATCAAAGATTAGCGTATGTCAAATCTCCTCATTTTTTCCTTTTCTTGGTTAGGGTTAGAATCTTAATATCCTCTCCTTCTAAAGTTGTAAAACCCTTCTTTTCTGGTGAGATCTATTTTTAGGATTCAATGGTTAGTTATGTCTTGATTTATTTCTTATATTAATAGGGCATTCTTAAATGGATCTAAGGTAGTTTTTTTACAAGCCATATACCATTGTTTTTACATATATGTTTTCTTGTAGGGTTTCATTATTGATCTCTTATTGATGTTTTTGTGGTTCTGTTGGAAATATGTGGTGTATTGGGTGTCTAAATTACCAGTTTAACCCCACATGATATTTGGAGAATTCAAGAAGGAAGACTCAACCAAATCCAGGACAACCAAAGGGGTATTCTGAACCTTTTGAACATGGATAATGAAAACCCTAGTTGTAAAATGTACATGTAAATAGGTAAATCCCATGTTGAATAAGTAAATTAGCAAAGGTATTTACTAGTAAGGGATTAAGGGAATATTTTTCGTGTCGAGTAAATGGCTACAAGATCATTTGTCTTGACATATTGGAGAAAAAATGGGATTAATGGGAATGTGACAATGAATCATGTTTTGTACTTGAATATAATTAGTGAGTTAGGATTGGGAAATGGGAATTGGGTTAAATGGTAATGGGATATAAATGATAAATGTGTTAATTTGTTTTAAAATAATAATAATTCCAATTATAAATTATCAAAGTTGGATGTTTCTGATGTTATTTTCTATGATTGGTTTGTATTGGGGTAATTTATTGTGAGATGATAAATAAGCATGTGCACATGGATTGGTAGAGTGGGTTAAAGAGATGAGGTTCTACATCCATGGGTCGAGTTGTACTAAGTCTATAAAATCCACTCCTAAATGCATGGGTTAGGGAAGGGGACCCAGTTGAATTCCCCAAACAGTTGCATTCCACCCAGGCTGAGGTTTCGAGGTAAGAATAATGAGATTGTTCTGATGCGTTTTTTATAGAGGTAGAACAATATTGTTCCCATATTCCTTGTGATTATTGATTATTCTTAATCCATTGAACATATGAAAGAGGTTAACTAGGAATATAGTCTAAATAATTACTAAGTCTAAATTGGATAATGGATTAAATTAAGTGAAACACTTTAATTAATGTCTACTTGTATTGTATTTTTTTATTTTTTATTAAATATTTTATACATACATAATCCATAGAATAAGATATTTTGTTGATACCTTTGGTGGTGTCCTACTGAGTGATAATCATACCCAACAAGGGCCACCATTGGGTACCCGAGGGTATTTCATGCCTGTAGGTCAGGAAAGGGAAATGGTCATATGATAGGTAGTTAGGTTGGGTAAGGGAAATGCATGGATGAGGTTGCAGACATGGAGTTGAGAACTTTTTGGGGATTCTTATGTATGAATTTATTTTGGGTTTTGATAACATGGCATTGTAGTGACTTGACATCTTTACTGATTATCGTGGTTTGTACCCAGTTTGGGAGATGGTTATTTATGTAGGTTTATGGTTATTTCTAGTGTTTCCACTATTTTTTAATGTTTTATGTTGTGTATTACAATAGTGTAGGGGGTATAGTCTACCCACGTGTCCATTAGATTCTCCCTGCTAGTCGGTACCCTCCGAAGTATGGGTAGGTGCACTTGATGTCATGTGACGACCCGACTCAAGGAAATGATTTTGTGGATTCTAAGTCAGGGACATTCCAATGTGGTATCATAGGAGATACATTCAGTGAATTACTATTTTGGATAGTATAAATGAGGTTAGTAGTGTGTCAGGCCTTGGAAATGATCTTGTTCATGAGTGTAGCTAACCCATGTATAAGGGAAAAACCCAAGATACCCTAGGTTGGAATTACGGTTCTTGATGTGAGAAACTGAGATTTATTATATTTCACCATTGGGTGATTTATGTGTTGTGTTATGTGACTATTTTATAATGATTTAATCATTCCTTCCATGGAATTGGGTTATGCATTCATGAATCATTATACTCCCATACATATAATAGAGACATCCATCAAGGTAGGTAAACATATGATGAGTGTGTGGAAAATAAATTGTAGGAACTATTATGTTTTTTCATAAAAGTAACTGAAATGATATTTAACAGGATGATAAAATATTTAAAATGTTATGTAAAAAATATGGAATGGTTCTGGATAGGGGAACAAAGTGAATTAACATTTTTTTGGAATAGGTTGAAAAATATATACAGTTTCAAAATTGTATAATAGGTAAGTCTTGTAACCATTTGAGTTCGTTGTGCCATGTTATCCATGACCTAATTAGGGATGGTTGAGGTTAGTGTTCCAGATATGATGAGGTTGTTTGGGTGGTGTATATTAAATAGATTTTTTCTAGTTAGTGATAAACCCTTAGTTATTATTCTGAAAGATTTATGGTTTGCTTTCTGAACGTCATTTTTGGAATTGTAGAAATAGATTCACCCACAAGGATGTGTGTCAGTCAGGCTCTAGGAGGATGTTGATAATATTAATCCTCCCATGGTGGATCAGTGGAAGTTGGTTGTTCAGGAAAATATAGAAGATCAGTTCCATGAGAACTTTTCCCATTTTATGTAGATAATGATTTCATACCTAGGGTGGGTTGCACCGAGTATATTCAAGTTGACTAGGGAATTATATTTAGAACACCCTCCGAATGGAACCATAGGTAACCTACCACCTTACCCACTAAACCATGTGCTCAATAATCTACACTACGTACTCAGTAAACCCTTTTTTCATTATAATATGTTTTATTTTATTTTTTAATGAAATAAACCCTAAAATATTTTTCCAAACCTATAAAAATATTTTAAAAGTCTTATAATTTCATCTAAAAAATTATTATTCAATGTTTGAATTTGAAAAATAAAAAAAATCCATGTCCTCCTCTAGGAAACGACAATCAAAATTTACTCAAGATTTCATTACTAAATTATAATTGAAAAAAATTACAATGGAAAATTAAATTACATTTTAATTTTTTGAACGAGTTTTTCATTGAGAAGATATATTTTTGAAACATTTACGACACTATAGATGGGGTCACATCCAAATTTATACATTCACACAATAATTAATAATGTGTATGATGAAAATATTATAAATTAATACTAAATAATGACATAAAAATGGTTCAAGCCTTTACTAGAGTATTAATATTAAAATGTTTTATCTACTCTTTAATGTTTTTGATATCACACTTCCAAGGGAATTAGTTTCTACTAGAGGTCTAAAATCATTTATCAATGTTATGGTTGTGAGAATACAACGGTCCGTTTGATTCAGGAATCCTAGGTTTTATTTGGTAATGATATAGATCACTCTAAAGGTAAACTAGTTGAAGAATAATTATATAGGTCATGTAAGAATGAATTCTGTCCCATGGAATATAATTTAATTATGAAGACTAATGATCAGAACATAGTACATTATTTCTAAATCCATTTCTATTTAGTAAAATTACTTGTTTTAGTGGTTATGATGCAATGTAACTAGTTTGAATGTAGTTTTTTGATATTGTGATATGGTTAAATTTTATTTATAAGATAATTTCATGATATATCTAGCTTTTACTTGATTTTGATTAGAATGATATAATTCTTTTGTCATGCTATGATTTTTCTATCAATCTATAATTTTAGTTGTTTATAAATATGGATTTTTGTGTGATTTAATGCCTTCTAAATCATGCATTTTCAAGTCCCCTAAACTCATATAATGTTGCCTAAATGTTTTAAATTTCTCTATTTACATGAATATATATTGGATAATTTAAACAAGAAGTTAATCACATGAATTTAGAATTTTAATTCAGAGTCGAGTGAGGTGGATGAGAGGCATGTTGTTTAGTGATTATGGAAAATAAATGAGAAGAATAAAATAATAGGATATGATTAATTATTATTTTTTAAAAAATGATGAATACATATGATATAGGAATAAGTAGCAAAGAAGAAGACTATAAAGGATAAGAAGTACGGTAATAACTTCAATGAAGTCTACATTGGTTGATGACTCATGGGAAATTAAATTTCAAATCATTTATCATTTCTTATATAAGAGAATAATATAAACATTGGGAGACAAATTATATATCATGAGATAAATTATAATATATAATTATTCATAATACGTGATGATTGTTTGATCATGTGATCATGAGTTTTAACAAGTCATTGTGAGGGTGTTTTTTATTTTCTTGGAAAATGAAAATTTGAAAAAAAATTATTTTTCCTAATGTTTTTGGGCATCGATATATTTTCAAGTACTAGATACAAATTCCATCATTCAATTTAATAGCAGGTAAAATGTTTTTAAGGAGGAACACAATAGTAGGTAAATCCATTAATTCACATCACCTAATGAATTATAACTACACTTCTTTGTCCTTTTAAAGGGATATCAGATCATCCATGGTTTCCTTCAATTATGAATATATTATTCATGTTTAAAGATGATATATTTCTATGTTTTTGATGTTTTGAGTTTTTAATTTTTTTATCCTGGATAAAAATAATCTAGTGAATATAAATGGGATTTCCAATCAATATATGAAAAATTACAAAATAGCCAATTGTAAAATAATGCCGTACTAATTATTATAAAATCTAGATTAATTATAACGTACTACTAATGGATTTATACTAAAAGACTTTGTAATTTTTGTTGAATAAGTTGATAAAAAGAATCTAAAAAATGATTATTATTCTTATAATTCCAATTTTATATTTCTTTCAGAAATATATATTATCTAAGTAAAAGAGATTAAAAAATAAATGTATTTGGAATAATTTTGAAACAATAATGAATTAAACAAAAAAGTGATAAAATATAATTTAGATGTTTTAATATTGAAATTTAAATTGCTATATATAAATGATAATTAAATAATAGATGATTTCTTCACTATAGTAAATGAATATGTGATCACTATAAGAGGCTTTAGAAATAATTTTATATATTTTATTTTTTTAGAAAATAAAATATGTATTTCTAAAAAAACAATTATTTCTTGTTTTTTGTTTTAGAAGATTATAATTGTAAAAATAATACATTTGATGATTTACATATCATTATGATAACTTATGAAATTATAGAATAGGGTGTTTTAATTAATAAGAGTAAAGATAATAAGAAAAAATTAAATGGACAGTTCAAAAAACAAAAATAAGAGTGAAAAAGTTGTTATATAAGCAGAATAATATTATATTGATGCATAAAATGTTTATTTTTTTAAAAAAATCAAGTGATTAATTTAAATAAGTGTTAGAATAGGTAAAGGAAACTATTGGAGTATGTTTCAAGTAAAAATTTCAATTTTTCATGATGTTATAAATTTCATATAAAATTGTTAATTGTTAGTAGAAATTTATGATTATAAAGTTAAGGATGGTAATCAAAGGATTTACATAATGAAATAATTTTCAAATTTTGAAAACACAATGTTTCCTTTAATGGGACAATGTAAGGACCACTCTGAACTTCACTAGAGAAATTTACTATCTATAATATAATATGATGATAATATTGAGGATTGATAGGTAGTTGAGTCTTACAATAAAATTTGAGAAATGGTTTTCAATTGAAATCGAACACTAGGAATAGATTATTGGATATGAGATGAAAATTAATGGAAGTGAAGAAGAAACCAAAATAAATTTAATCATAAAGTATAATCTTAATGTTGTCCTTTTAAACATTTGAACATTATAGATGGAGGATAAAAACTAAAAAGAAATAATAATATTATTTTAGAAAAATGTCACCTTATAGGTTTAAAATGAATTAAATATGAAGAATTATGTTGATATGTTGAAGATGATAATTCTTTTATATATTTAATAAAATTACAATATAAAAAAACAACTTATGAAATGAAGAAATAGCTTGATGTTGATGAAAGAGATTCGATAGAATGAAATATGAAAATCAGTATTATATAATGAATTTATTTAAAAATTATAATATATTTTTAGTATAAATATTAATGAATTATTTGGTTACAAAGGATTATATTACGTAAAATGAAATGAAATTCATTTTTTTAAAGTTAGACAATTTTTATAATTTAAAAAATTTAGGAATGCCAACATGAAAGAGAAAACTATTTAAATTTCTATTTGATAGGGTTGGGGATAAATATTAAAATAATAAATAATTTTTGGAGACACTAGTATTATATTTATTTATAAATACAATCCTTGTTTGATGTTCTAATGGTGAAATAACAACTAGAGACTATATCCATACAATAAGTAGGGTTTGATGGATGGTTCTGATTTTATTTCATTTATTAGTTATACGAATTATTTTTGAACATGGAATAATGATTTTGATTAAATTTCTAATTTCACCAAATAAACATGTATATATAAAAAAGGTATAATAGGATTAAGGTCAACTCAAAGAAAAAATAAATTTTTATAAATAATATGAAATTACGAAATAATGATTTGAAAAAATATTTAATCATTTGAAAAGGGTTTTCAATGGTATGGCCAAATGGTTCTCTTTTATGAATATTTCCTCACCATAATACCTATTTATCTGAGTATGAATTACAATAATAAAATTTTTAGAAGAAAAAAATATAAAATAAAGGAGAATACATTATTTATTAATATTGAAGTCATTAAATTAAATAAATGTCCATGTATCTGGGTTAATGAATTCTCTTCAAATATAATATTATTATTAAAGAACATGAAATCCATTGGGAGTTGAAACAAAGGATTAGTAACTATTGTACATGATTGGTTACTAAAATAATAGAATTTGGATAAGTGGACATTATAATGGAAAATATGAAGTGAAAGGATTATTAATTTTATCTTATGTTGAAATAAAAATTATTTTGCTTCCTCGACTTTTCGATGAAGGAAATGAAGTATTTTTTAAAAGGGGAATTCATGATAAATTAATTGAAATATTGATTTTTATTATTAATTAGTTATAAAAACACGATTAAAAATGTTTCATGTTATTGATACTAATCATTTATTTTATATATGGTTGATGTTAGAAAATCAATTATGACATCAAAGAGTTAACCACATTGGAAAAATAATATGAGTAATCTTACCCAAGGAAATAATATTTTTGATGTTACTATGTATATTTTAGAATGATATTGGAATTTGTTAATATTTAAAAAGCAGATGATTATTAATTATTCTTTTATGAAAGTGGATATTCAAATATGTCACCTATAATATCACATTGATTCATATTTCAGAAATAATGTTGGGAAGAAATTGACTAAAAAAATATTTTTTAATTTATTCTATTGATGAATTATCTCATATTTAATATATTGTTTTATGAATAATAATTATAAGGACACCAATATCATTAAAGTTTTTTAAAAAGTGAAAATATTTATGTTTTTCCCCTCAATAATGTTATATATGGACAATAGTGATGAATACCCAGGTGGTAAACATGAAGAATATAGTAAAAATTATGGTTTTATTAATGAATTTTGTGAACCACGTACCAAATAATATATTTTTTACTATATTTATGAATATTATATTAATTTAAATGATTCTGACTATGATAGAGGATCATAATACATAATTATTTTTAAATAAGAATATTTTATGAAAAATAATTTAAAATAAAAACCAGTTAATATATCATCAAAATTTAATTTTCTCACTTTATGATATGAATTAAATGGTGAACTATATGTTGAAATATATAATTGTGTTTGTAATATCATGTATTTTCAAGATGAAATGTGGAATTGTGGGATGTGTAAATAAAATTGTCTGGAACAAGACTTCCTTGGTTATCCACCAATTTTCAATAGGATATCAATGGTAATGAAAATAAATTTGAATAAATTTGGATAATGTTGATGTTAAAGTGTTTTAATACTAAAATAATGAATAAAATAATATGTTTATTCAAATGAGATAATTATTATGAAGACTATTTTTAAAAACATATTTATGTTTATTAAAAACAGGAATACATGTGAATAACATGTTTAAGATGGTGATTCAACCATTTCTAGTGTCAGTGAACAATCTTGTTCAACTCATAAAAGTTTTATAAATCATGTTACTGTATCAATATATATTATTAATATAGTGGATCATTTTTATTACATATAAACACTTCTGAATTATATTTTATATAGTTACTATAACTATAAGAATATTATGTAATTTTCTAATAAAAAAGAAGGAATTTAATTTATAATAAAATTATTTAAAGATATATATGATTTTGATTAAAATTATATATTTATAAATTCTATAATTTTAATAAAAATAAATCTATATAATTTATAATTTAATCAATGAAACTTTTTCTTATAATGATTTTTTTGGAATTTTTTGAAAATACTGATTTTATATTGAATAATAGAAAATAGTGTTTTAATGAAAAATGAAATTTATTTTAATGTATTAAAAAAGTCAATTAATATTTTATATTTTATAAAAAAAATTATGTGTACATTTTTATTGTATATATTCTAAAAATTACATTTTAAGAAATATCATACTTTAATTTTGTAAAAAAATTATCAAAAGAAAAAGAAGTAATTTTTTGGAAAAACGTTTTTCATCATTTTTTATAGAATTATTTTATATTTAATTTATTTCATTAAATAAATTTAATTTGAAAAAATGGAATCCATATTTGGAATCATAATTTCGAAATTTCTTAATTTGGTATGTTTCATTTTATTTTTATTAAAAGTAATTTTGTTTAAAAAGTTAGTAGCCCCAATAAGAGTTTACACTGGTAAAATGGATAAAAATAAAATTATTATGGTTTAAATGAAGTAAATACATGTATAAATCATATTTTGAAATGATATTTATACCACATCATATCTCCACACAAAAAAATAAACTATTTTAGAGCATTTTTTCTAGAGTTCTTTATTAATATATTTTAGTCTTTGGAAAAATTACATGTTTTTCTTCTCCATTGATTTTAAAAGGAAACCCCACTATAATAATCATTATAATTCAACATACACATAGATATGCAATTCCATTCTATAAGAAAATAATAACATCGCATGTGCAGACTTGATAACTTCTACATTTTGAGAAAATATATTTTATTTTTCATCCAAAAATATTATATATGATCATAATAATTTGAATAATGGCAAGCATATTCTTAATATTATTTGAGATAAATTTTATATTTCTAAATAAAGTTTCTTCTTTATTATTTACAAACCAATGGAAAACAAATTCTTCATGTGTATGTCTGGACTACCACCCCAGGAATTGATGTATTATATTGTACACCACATAATCACATGTATTGTATATGTAGATGGATTTTTAGAAGGAATATGATTCCTATAATTTAATTATAAATAGGTAATGATTATATTATATATACCTTATTCCCTACTCTTCTATGAAAAATTGAAACATTACCCATGCATATATACAGACTATCATCTCTATGTTGTAATGTAATTATTTTTTTAGAACCATCCTATATTTTGGGATATAAAGTTATACATAACCCATTAAAAATAATATTATAATATTACAATGATTCCATAAAAATCATGATCCACTGGACCATAGTCAACCAACCCAATCCATTTACAACGTATATGTTGAATATTCTCAAAACCACTGAAAACAGCTTAATTGATTAAGTAATTATTTATAACATAGATATAGGTTAAATTAAATTATTAATAATCATGAAAAATAGTAATGGAAATTTTAATAATTAATATATGTTTATTTTTATGATGACAATGAATGTACATGAAAAGTTAGAATCTATGTAAGGTCTACATAACCTTAAAACCTCATTTTAAATATATTAAATGATTACATAATAATTATTTTATCTCCCATGTACATATTCATAAAATAAATCAATAAATCAATGAATTTTCAAATAACTAATTTTTTATGTGAATTAAACATCCCATTTTTTATTTCATTCAAATTATTCTAAAATGAATATATTTATTTATTTAATATTGGAAATTTTGAATTTCATTAAAAAATGAATAATTAATGTTTTATTTAAACATACGTGATGTTAATGGCCTTTCATATCACTAAAGAAATTATTTCAGGTTTAGATTTATTTAGCATATTCATAGATATATTCAATGAAAAATCATTCTTCCTACTGTTTTAGACTCTTTGGTTGTGAAATTGTGTTTCCAAATGAAAGGGAAATATGAATATCTAAAAATGATTTACATTTGGTTTTAAAAATATATGGCTATGATTTTGATGTGGTAAATGAAATAATTTATATGTTTCAAGTATGTTAGGGTCATCCAATTTTGTTTTTGATGACTAGTGAGTATGATATATCTCATCAATATATCAGTTAATTATTATTTTTTCTAAAATACTATATAGGAATTAATCGATTTGGTTATTCAATATATAAGAATTATTATAATGGTTATATAAAGAGTTATCAATAAATTATATACCAAGGAACTTATCCTAATATTCAATTCTTCATAATTATATTTCATGAAATTTTTTTGATTTCAATAGGTAAGCTAATGATCTATTTTTTAGTGGATTTATTATGTCCCATATGGGTAAAAGGCATGTTTTTAAGAAAATGTTTTCAATGGGTTCTTATGAATTATACAAAACTCTAATGTTTATGATTTTTCCATTACAAATTCATATATACGTTTTTTAAAATATTTTTTAGTAATGATTATTTTATGTTAGAGTAAATTATTATTTGAGATACATGTTTATTAAGTTTATGATGAACAATATTATATGAATATATGGTTTTGAACTAGCATAATAAGTTCCTTTGTTCTATATTATATCTCCCTTAGTGACATTTTAATTCTCACCCCATGTTTTAATTTTTTTTCATTAGGTATATAAATTAAAAGGTATAATTATATTAGAAAGATTAACAACATGAATATTTATCATGGAAATAAATGGAACTTCAAATTAAATTTATATTATTTTAAAAAATGTACATTGAGTGGAATTTTACAGTATATAATGTACGAGTTTGTTTTTTAAGAGTTATGGATGAATTCTCTTAAACATTAGAACTAATTTTTTGGGGAAGGTAATAAAATTATTTATTGATTAAAAACACAAGATTATGGGATTAATGACTATCGAGTACAAAAAATTATCATTATTGAGGGGTTTAAATATTTTTATATGCTATGATAATATATTTATATACCCTTATGAGATTATAATTTCAAGTTATGTAGACATTATATGTCATTTGAAGATTAACATGTTGCTTTATTTAAAATCTTTCTATAAGGACCCTACCTTATTACATACATAATATTGAATTTAGTCAAGAAACACTTACTTTTACATTGATAATCATTTCATTTTTAGTTCTTTAGAGAATTGGGACAATACATTCATAATGTAACACATTATTACAGAGTGGATACCATAAAACAAATTTCATTTTTTTTTCCGAAAATAAAACATTAAACCTTAAACATGACCTCTTGACAATTCTTCAACATTTTACATGGCTTCCTTATTTGTCTTACAGATCCATTAACCTATGAAAATAATTTAAAAACATGGGATGATCATGAAATATCATTAAGGGGAGAAAAATAATGAAGGAGAACATTAGTCCATGAATACTCGTAATGTATGAAAACATTTTCCAAAGACATGCTTCTCACCCACATACACTTAATTAGTGTAACATGAGATTTAAAAAATATCCACACAAACATGAGAACATAAATATAATAATAAATTTATATTGGGTAATTACTTACATAATCTTGTAACCATTCTTTGCTACCTTATAATCTGTAACCCTCATGGCTATTTACTTTGTGTTACCATCACAGTTACACTTGGAGTAACCATACGGCCGATCTCCAACACACAAATAACCAATGAATTTGAGGGAGATATCAGTCCCACCCCTAATTATAAATAATTCCCAAAAACTATAACATTATCATACAACAAGAATAATTCCATAAAAACACTGCATTGGAATTTCGTAAAACTGAATATTAAAAGAAGTTTTTTTAAATATCCCTTATAAATATCATATAATTGAAGAGAGACTTAATAAAGTAGATGTAGTATTCATATATATTGTAAATAAACTTAATGAAACATAATATAAACATAAACCATCCCATTAACAATTTAAATCACACATAAATACTGAAGTAGAATGTTAACCCAAAGAATGGAAATCGGGTTAAGAATTCCATTACCTCGGGTATGTGTTACTTAACACTTGTTTAAACTTCCTGTATAATGGTTAAAATAGTATTACTAGTATTTTACAGAAACATTTTCATGTTTATAACAACTTATATTATCATTTCATAACATCATTTCACCCTTTAATTGTTAGTATTTTCTCCTTGCACTATTTTTGGGTGAGTTCTTAACATGATTTCCATTATTGGTTCATCGTGGATGTTCATGTCGATTGGAAGTGAAAATACAGAATTAGAATGGAAAGGTATTTAAATATTTCTAGTACCATAATTAATACCATTTATCATTTTTATGTTTAATATGAGGATGATTTATAAGTTAAACATTAATGATGTTCGTTTAGATCTTTTTAGTGGTTCTTGGATAATAACGACCTCATTTTTTTTATAAATTAAAACCATATGATAAAAAGATTTCAAGAACCATGGATGAGTTATAATACCTATATTATAACTTGGTTCAACCATATAAATGGTTTTATTACCATAATTGAAAGAATTAATAGAAATTGAAATCACATCGTCCATGATGTCGGTAATTTGACACATCACGGACAATGTTTTTTATTCCTTAAATAAGTGGGAGAAAAGAAGAATAATGATGAGGAATATTCCATAAACATGATAAAAACCAGAATATACATGATTTCGGGAGATTTCATGCCACTTGGGTAAGGATATATGAAGAAAGAATCAGAAAGGAACTCAAAATAAAAGAAAAAGTGAGAAATCTCTTATAAAAATTCGGCAGCCTAATGGCTATGCAACATGGTTTTAGAAAATATTAAAAAGAGAGGTGACAAGGGTCACCCATAAAAAAAATTAATAATAATATATAGCTGATCAAGAATTATAATGAAATAATAACATGTTATGGAATCTTGAAGGTTATACTACATAAAAGAGAACTTGAATTGAAAAAGAAAGAAATTGAGAATTTTATTACCTTGTAGAGTAACCCTTAGAACAAGAAGGTTGGGACCTTGGGGGATTGAGGAAACCTTGGGAGGACTACTATGATGGTACAGGGGCCAGATCTTCATTTTATAGAAATTTTGAATGAAGTTAATGAAGGAATGGGTTGGTATTTTTAATAAAAGTAAAGGAATATTTTAATAATCTTCAAGGGACACCTCAGGAGTGGTATTTGAAAAACCATGGGCTTGCTCATGGTATTTTATCATGGTTTAAGAAACATAGGACACCACACATATTATTTTACTATACACATGTCGACCAAATTTATTACATCATTATTAAATCATTAATGATGTCATTAACACACTGAAACTAAAAACTGTATTTTTTACTATTCACTGAAAAATCAATTGTTTCAGAAAAATTCCCAAAATTCACCCTAAGAATTTATCAATGTGTAGATTTCAAAAATGAAGTAAAATTTTTGAATATAATTTTCTAAATATTTTTAATTTAATTTTTAAATAAAAGCATACTAAATTCAAATATTATTTATTTAAAAACTATAACTGCTTTTATATCACAATGAAAAATTAATCAAGATGTAATTATCTTAAAGCCTTAAGAAAATAAAATACTAATATAATTTACTATTCATTAGGGTCATATTACTATTCATAAGGGTATGTTACTATTCACCAAAAAACAAGTTGGTTCCAATCGACTCCAAATAACATACTGAACAGAACTGTAGATGAATGTTTTTTGAAATTCAATTCATAGAAGTGGAAAAGTTATGTTTTAATGGCTAGTTAAAAATATATACTTAAAAAAATGTTCCATGCATTTCTATTTATTTTTAGAAATACTTGGTGTGTTACATTATCCCCACCCCTTGGAAATTGCATCCTCATAATTTTATTTACATATTAAACAACTGAGGGTACTTTTCCCTCATAACATTTTCAAACTCCCATGTTGCTTCTTCAACCATGTGGGTTTTCCACAAAACCTTTACCTGGTGGATTACCTTATTCCGCAATACCAATTCCCTTTAATCAAGAATCTGAATTGGTTTCTCTTCATAAGAAAGGATCTCTTCCAGCTAAACTACTTCTCGGCTCAAGATATGTGATGAATCTGGAACATACTTTCTCAAAATAGAGACATGAAAAACATTGTGTACCTGAAACAAACTCAGAGGAAATGCTACATGGTATGAAATTGCTCCAACTTTCTCCAAGATTTCAAAAGGGCTGATGAATCGTGGATATAGCTTCCATTTCTTACCGAAACACATCACACTTTTCCAAGGAGAGATTTTAAGGAAAACATGGTCACCTACCTTGAAAGAGAAGTCTTTCCTTCTGTTTTCTGATTAACTTTTCTACCTGCTCTGAGCTATCCTCATCTACTGCTAGATCATCCTCACTTTCTTAGACACTTCTTCTACTAATTATGGCCCCATCAACTTTCTTTCACCGACATCATCCCAAAACTCTAGAGTCAGACACCACTACCCATAAAACTCTTCAAAAGGTGCCATCAGAATACTGGAATGAAAATTTTTATTATAAGAAAACTCAACTAAAGGAAGATGATGATCCAAACCACCCTGATAGATTATTGAACAAGCTCGAAGCATATCCTCCAAAGTTTGAATCATTCATTCAGACTGACCATCTGATTGAGGATGAAATGTTGTACTGAAATTAACTCTATGCCCAATGACTTCTGAAGTCCCTTCAAAAAGATAGAAGTGAACATGGGATCTCGATAAAATATAATGGAAAGAGGAACTCCATGTAACCTGACTATCTTTTTGAGGTACAATCAAGAAAGCTGATCCAAATTCATTATATCTCAAATAGAAAGAAAATGTGTGGACTCTGTTACCCAATAAAAAATAACCCAAATCACATTGTTACCTCGATAAGTCTTTGGTAGTCCCACCACAAAGTCCATGGATACATTCTCCCATTTCAACTCTGGAACCAGAAAAGGCTGAAGCATCGCCTTTGGCAACTTTTGCTCTACTTTATCCTGTTGACACATCTAACATTTCATGGTAAAATCAGAAATATATCTTTTCATTCCATCCCACCAATAATACCCCTGAAGGCCCCTGTACATCTACGTATTTCTAGGATGAACAGAAAATGGAGAACTATGAGCATCGCACAACACATCATTCTTCAACTAAGAATCACTAGGCACACACAACCTTTTTACAAATCATAAAACACAATCTTTATCAAGGTTAAATTCTGGGAACATACCCATTTTAACCAATTCTACCTTTTTCAGTAGCTCCTAGTCTTCATTCTGCACTCTCTTAATTCTGTCTGACAACAAAGACAATATTGAAACCTAAAACAAAACAGATGTATTCCCTGCACCAACAACTTCTAAGCCAAAATTCATCAAATCATTAATCAATGGATCATGTTCCAAATGTAACATGGTTAATGATGCATGATGTTTCTAACTCAAGGCATCCGACACTTTTTTTACTTTTTCGGGATGGTAATTGATCATGCAGTCATAATCCTTTATCAGTTCTAGCCATCTTCTCTGCCTCATGTTTAATTCTTTCTGAGTGAATATTTACTTTAGACTTTTATGGTCAGTATATATTTGGCATTTGGTTCCGTATAGATGATGCCTCCAAATTTTCAAATCCAAAACCACAGCTGCCAATTCCAAATCATGTGTCGGATAATTTGGCTAATGAGGTTTAATTTTTCTCAAAGAATAGGAAATTACCTGATCTTTCTGCATCAAAATACAACCAAGTCCCTTCAAAGAAGAATCATGGTAGATGAAAAAATCACCATTTTGAGAAGGTAACGCCAAAACTGGAGCATTTACCAATCTCTTCTTCAGTTCCTGAAAACATACCTCACATTCCTCTGTCCAAACAAATTTAACCCCTTTCCGTGTTAACATAGTTATCAGGCTAGATAAGTGCGGAAATTTCTTAACAAACCGTCGATAATAACCTGCTAACCCAATAAAACTACGATTCTTTATAACATTTTTGGGTCTTGACCATTCATCAACTACTTTTGTTTTGGTAGGATAAAATATTATTCCATCCTTATTTACAATGTTCCCAAGAAAATATATCTATTACAACCAAAAATAACACTTGCTGAATTTTCCATATAGTTTTTTTCTTTTAAAGTTTCCAAAACAACCCTTATATGTTTTTCATTCTCCTCTTTATTTTTATAAAAAACCTGAATTTCTTCAATTAATACAACCGAAAACTGATCGAAGAACTCATGAATTACTTTATTCATAAGATTCATGAATACATCATGTGTATTAGTTAAGCCAAATGGAATAACAACAAATTCATAATGCCCATATCTAGAAACAAAGGTTGTTTTTGGGATGTCATCCTCCTTCACCTTCAGATGATGGTATCTGGATCTCAATTCAATCTTGGAAAAGTACTGAGCTCCCTGGATCTAATCAAACTAGTCATCGATATGAGGAAAAGGAAACTTGTTTTTAGTAGTGATGTTATTCAAAGCTCTATAATCAATGCAAAGTCTCATAGAACTATATTTATTTTTAACAAACAAAACAGGGTCTCCCCATGGTGAAGTGCTGGGATGAATGAAACCATTGTCAAGAAAATCATGCAACTGATTTTTCAATTCAAGATGTTCTATTGGAGCCATACGATATGGGGGTTTTGTAATTGGCTTAGCATTAAGAACTAAGTCAATTGTGAATTCAACTTCTCGATAAGGTATGACACCGAGTAACTCATCAGAAAAAACATCAAGGTGTTCATTTACCACTAGCACATCGTTAATTTGAATAGTTCCCTTGTTTTCAACAATATGAGCAAGATAACTTTCATTTCCATCTTTCAATATTTTCTCAGCTTCCTCATATGTTATAAATTTTATGGGTACATTCTTGTATACAAAATGATACTCTTTTTGAAAAACAACTTCTTTAGCTATACAATCAATCATAGAATGATAATGAGAAAGCCATTCTATTCCTCGAATAACATCAAACTCAACTAAGGGTAAATCAAAAGGATTTAAGGTAAAGTCTTTCCACAGACCACAATAGAAAGATTCTTATAATTAATCGTTGATATAACATTTCCTCCTGGTGTTTTAACAACATGTATGGGTCTCATTTGTTGAGGTGATATTTCCAATTTACAAGAAAATTTCTCAGAGATGAAGGAATGTATAGACCCTATAAGAAACAAAACTTTATAAAAATCTGAGTGAACAAACAATGTACCTGATACAACTTCATTGGATGGCCCGACATCTTCTGATGTAGTCGCAAATGATCTCACTACACTTTTCTACATGTAGTATAGATTCTTTTTATCATTCAGATCTTTCTTTTGGAAGGCATTTTCATAATTACCCATTTCACCATATTTAAAAAACTTTATAGTTTTCATATCATGATTATTCTTTGGTTCATTTTCGTTATAATCTCGGGCCATATGTCCCAACATATCACATTTAAAACACTTCCCGATTTTTCTAATACATTCCCCATGGTGTTTCTTGCCACACTTTTCATACATTGGAAATTGGATTTTTATACCATCAGATTTCATTGGTTGATTCTTGCCCATTGCTTTCCAACTGGACCAATTCTTATCTTTGTTTCTAAAATTCACATAATCATCAGTAAACTCCATATCAACCGTCATATCACTTCAGACAAGTTTCTCATAACTTTTTAATTCACCGGAGGTCAACGCCCTTCGATACCATGGCTTCAATCCTGAGTAAAAGCGGTTGATTTTTCTATCAATATCCAGAATAAGATTTCGATCATACCTCTCCATTCGGGTGATGTTTTCTTCATGCACAGCCACTGAGTCTTCCTCCTTCTATTTCAAATCATCGAATTGCTTCTCTGTTTTAAGTCACACCACCTTAGGAAAAAACATTTCAAGGAAAAGACTTTTAAATCCATCCCACTCTATGGCATAAAAATCCTCTCTACCCTGATATTACTTACCATTGACCACCATTGATAAGCTTCCCCTTCAAAATGATAAAAGTAAGGACTTACCTTTTGATTATCTAAACACCCCATAACATCAAATATCATTTCAAGGGATTTGATCCATCCTTCAGCTGCTACTATGTCAGAAGATCCATTGAATGTAGGAGGATGTTGTCTCATAAAATGTTCCACTGCTATCATGTTCCGTTGTGGTACCTCTATTGGTTCTCTTGAATAGATGCCACCACCATTTATTTCCTATGTTAGCTGAGCCATTACTAGCACAAACTACTCAGTTCCAGTCCCTACTATTCCGGGTTTTAGTTTCGGAAGGATTTCATTTTGTTGGTGTCTCTCCTCTTCAGTATCCCTGTTCCTTTTAAGGACAACCATTCTGAAGAAAAATGTCTTAGATGAAGCAACATGGTAATCTTTAAATGCTATTACATGTCAAATTAAACATAGAGTGAAAATCTTTTATGGTATTATATTAACATCTCCCTAACCCCTAAAGTCATCTAAACCATCCTCTAATACCAACTATAAGGACCCGACCTTATTACATACATAATCTTGAATTTAGTAAAAAAACACTTCCTTTTACATTAAGGATCTTTTCAAGTTTAGAGATTTATAGAATTAGGGCAATACATTCATAATGTAACATATTATTATAGAGTGGATACCATAAAAACAATTTCCATTTTTTTTCAAAAAATAAAACATTAAAACATAATCATTACTTCTTGAAAATTCTTCAACATTTAACAAGGCTTCCTTATTTGTCTTAAACATCAATTAACCTGTGAATATCATTTAAAAACTTGTGATGAGCACAAAATCTCAGTAAGGGATGAAAACGAAGTAAATAACACATTAGTCCATGAATACTCGTAACGTATGAAAACATTTTCAAAAGACATGCTTGTCACCCATATATACTTACTTCATGTAGCATGATATTTACACAAGATCCACACAATCATGAGAACATAAATATAATCATAAATGTATATTGGTTCATTACATACATAATCTTGTAACCATTCATGGCTACCTTATAATCTGTAACACTCATGGCTACCTTACTTTGTGTAACCATCGCAGTTACACTAAGAGTAACCATACAGCTAACCTCAAACATACACATAACCAATGCATTGGAGGGAGATATAGGTCCCACCCTTCATAATAAATAATTTACAAGAACTAAAACATAATCATACAATAATAATAATTCCATAAAAACATTACATTGGAATTTTGTAAAACCTAATTTTAAAAGAGGTTTTTTTCTAAACAAATCTGTTATAAATATCATTCAATTGAAGGGAGACTTAATAGAGTGGAGGGATTATGAATATATACTGTAAATAAACATACTAAAACATAATATATATATAACCCATCACATAAAAAATTTAAATAGAACATAAATAATAATGTAGAAAGTTAACCCAAAGAATGTAAATCTGGTTAAGAATTCCCTTACCTCGGGTACGTATTACTTCAAACTTGTGTAAACATCCTGTATAATGGTTTAAATAGTGTTATTATTAGTTTAAAGAAACATTTTCATTTTTATAACATCTTATATTATCATTTCATAATATCATTTCACCCTTTAATTGTTAGTATTTTGCTCCTAGCACTGTTTTTGGGTGAGTTCTTAACATGATATCCATGATTGGTTCATGGTGGATGTTCTTGTTGATTGAAAGTGAAATTTCAGAATTGGAATGGAAAGGTATTTATATATTTCCAGTAACATAATTTATAACATTTATCATTTTTATGTTTAATATGAGGACGATTCATATGTTAAAACATTAATGATGTTCGTTTAGATCATTTTAGTGGTTCTTTGATAATAACGAACTCATTTCATTTTATAAATAAAAACCATGTGTTAAAAAGAATTCCAGAACCATGGATGAGATATAATACATATATTATAACCTGGTTAAACCATATAAATGGATTAATGACCAGAATTGAAAGAATTAATGGAAATTGAAATCACACCGTCCACGATGTTGGTAATTTGACACATCACGGATAATGTTTTTTATTCCATAATTAAGTGAGTGAGGAGAAGAATAATGATGAGTAATTTTCCATTAAAATGATAAAATCCATTATATACATGATTTATGGAGATTTAATTCCACTTGTGTTAGGAGATATGAAGAAAGAACCAGGAAGGAACTCAAAATAAAAGAAAAAGTGAGAAATCTCTTACAAAAATTTGGTAGCCTAACTGCTACACAACATGGTTTTAGAAAATATTTAAAAGAGAAGGGAAAAGGGTAACCCATCCATAAATTAATCATAATATAGATTAGATCAATAATTATAAGGAAATAAGAACATGTTATCAAAACATGAATGTTATACCACATATAAGAGATCTTGAGTGGAAAAAGAAAGAAATGGAGCATTGTCTTACCTTGTAGAGTAACACATAGAACGTGAAGGTTGGGAACTTGGGGGCTTGAGGAAACCTCGGGAGGAATATTATGAAGGTATGGAGTCCGAAACATAGTTGAGGATGAATTTTTAATGATGTTAAGGAAATAATGGGTTGGTATTTATAGGAAAAGTAAGGGAATATTTTAATAACATTCAAGGGACACCTCATGAGTGGTATTTGAAAAACCATGGGTTTTCCAATGTTATTTTTCTCATGTAATAAGCCACTTGGGACACCTGAAATCTTATTTAACTATAAAGAAGTCGAAAATAATTATAACATTATTATAACATAATTAATGTTTTCATTAACACACCGAAACTAAAAACAATATTTGTTACTATTCACTGAAAAATCAATTGTTTCAGAAAAATTCCTAAAATTCACCCTAACCATTTATAGATGTTTATATTTCTAAAATTATGTCCATTTATTGAAAATTATTTCCTAAATATTTTTAATTATTTTTTAAATAAAATCATAGTTAATTCAAAAATTATTTATTTAAAAACTATAACTGCTTTTATATCACATAGAAAAATTAATCAGGATATTATTATCATAAAGCCTTAAGAAAATAAGATAATAATACAATTTACTATTAATTAGGGTCATATTAATATTCATACGGGTATGTTACTATTCACCAAAAAAACAAGTTGGTTCCAATAGACTCTAAATAACGTACTGAACACAATTGTAGATGACTGTTTCTTGAAATTCAAAACGTTGAAGTGGGAATGTTATGTTTTAAAGACAAGTTAAAAATTTCTAATTAAAACATAGTTCCATTCATTTCTATTTATTTTTAGAAAAACTAGGGGTGTTACACATTCTATGGAGAACAGTTTTATGTAGGGTAAAAAGTAAGATAATGTAAGAATCCAATAAGAAGACAATATCCTTACAAATCATAAATTCACAAATAATGAAATTTGAATATATATGTTTTCTCTATTATAAATATATTTAATCACCCTATAAGTTATGGTAGTATCCTTGTGAGAGAGAAACCACAATCCCCATAGAGGAACATGTCTACTATAGGTCATATTATAAAACAAAAACCTCTAACATTTAGTTGACCATATATTCCTATGATATATGAATGATTTATTAAATTCATGGAGATGATATTTGATGTCGTGTACTTTTCATATCATCAAAAGGTAACACTTTCTTGTTAATATTTTCATGGTGAAGCCTATCGATGGTTGTAAATTATTATGAATATAATAGATTGATAAGATATTGATTCCATTGAATGAGATGATTTTAAGAATATTTGATTTGATATATATGATCCCAATATTTCTAAAAATCATGGAAATAGAATTCATGTAATTGATGATGAAGAAGTATGATTCAATATTCGTGTATGAATCAAACTACAACTTATTATAATGGTGTTCGCCAATTCATATTTAGTATCTTGATAGTACAATTAAATAGTTTTACTATTTAATAAATAATAGTTATGTAATATATTTGGATTCTGTTTAATTGAATTGTTATGATATTATTTTTCAATTTCCCAACAAGGTTAAAACATGGACTTTTGAATATCATGTATTCCATGAAGTAAAGAAGAAACCAATTTCCATATTTTAGGGAATATGCCAGCATCCAAAAAAATCTCAATGTAGGAAAATAATTTTCCCATATTGTGATTAGTGTTTTAAAAATTATCATGGATAATATATTTAGAAGACTAAAATGTGTTTTGGATGTGGTAATTCTTGACATGTGGCTTTTGAATATAAATAAAATTATCAATGTAAAGATAAAAAAATAAAAATTTAGTGGTAAGATGATTTATTTATAATAAGATGGGTCATTATCATAGTAATTTTCCCAAGATTTGAATAAATTATTGATGTTTTAATCTACACAAGTACAAAGGTGTTTAAAAGTCATGTGTGACTACTTCATTAGATTTTAGACTATCTAGGGATGTGTTTTTAGGTATATTACATATTTATTTAGAATATTATATTGTGTTATTTGGTTTGGGGTGTACAAAATCTTGTTTTTGTGAAATGTGATGTCAAATTTGATATTTCACCTCTTGAAATAAATTTTGAATATTTGTTAAAAACACATGAAAGTAGTATTAATGAAAAAAATAAATTATACGAATCTTTTTAACACATGTGGATGGTTTTTACCAGGAAACATTATTTTATTTCCCTTATTCAATTTGATGTTAATATGTGGATGGTTTGGATTTATGTTTATCATGACAATATGGATTTTAGAGCTAATGATGTTTATTAGGAAATATTTTTAGTTTTTATATAATAATTATTTAATCTAATTAAATACATATCAGGATGCTAAGAAATTTACTATAGATGTAAATTAAATATATATTGCATATATTCTTTTGAAATTGTAATATATTAAAATTTGTTATATTCAATTAGAAAATTAATATATGTATGTATAACAAGATTAATTTTCTAGTATTATTCTTGATTTGGTTACTGAATTTAATATTAGAATATTTTATGATTCTATGAAAATTTGAAAACAACCTTATTGAATGGGTCATGTATAATTTTAGGAATTAAATAATTAGATACAAGTGTTTCTTTATAAAGTATTATTTTATCCTAGAAAATCAAAATGGGGTGTTCATGTTTTTTTTATTAACAGAAATTTTGTTTTCAAAAGTATTTACATTGATTATAACAATTTTCATAACCTTGATGTAAGGAATAAGATCCATTTTTAAATATACTTAAGTATTTGATATGCTTCAAGGTTGCTAGTATTTTTGGAAGGATGGTCATAGATCTACGAACAACTACATGTAAGAGAATGAGGATGAAAATTCTATGATTTAATTTCACAAAATGTATGGGAATTATAAGACAATGTTTATACACTTTGTGTTGAAATATGTTATATTTATGATTATGTAACTTATGAATAGAGTTTTACATACGGTTTTTGGTAATTTTTTTTCCTACATTTATAATATTTTGGTGAAGTTGAAATGTTATGAGGATACATGAATAACCCATGTATTCTTCTACCAATCAAGAAATAAGATATGATATATTGATAATTTAGTAAATTTTAATTCTAGTTGTGATGGATTTATTTCATTAGACATATTTTAAATAAATATATAATAACATTTTGATAATTATAAATCTTATGTTTTTTAAGAGTGGTAATTAAATAATAATCTCACAAATATTAACATTTTAAATTTAGTATTATGTTAATAACAATAGTTTTTTGAAATCATGTTTCAATTATCTATTGCACAAAATATTATAACTCGAATGAAATATAAATTCATATTGACGAAAGAGGGTGATGAATATCTTGTGGAATTGAATGTAATATTACTGAAGCTATAGATTAGTCATACCATCTAGAAATGGATAGTATTTATTTAAAAATGACACACCATTGAATGGAATTGGGCGTGTTTCGATAAAAATGATTATGTAATGTATATTGCTTCATAGAAATTTAAAACTAATAATCTAAATTATCCAACACATGTTATTGAAAAAGGAGTTGTGGCCTTTTCTTGGAAAATATGGATCCCTTATTTATTAGCAGAAAATCATGAAATTTAGAATGACCATAATTGTTTTATGTATATATTTACTCAGAAAGAGTTGAACATGATACAAAGAAGATGACTGAAAATGATTATGGTTTATAACTATATGATTTATCACAATCTAAGATATTAAAATTGAGTATCTAATTCTTTATGTTTAAAATATAAAGAAACATTTACCATTATTATTTTGGAATACTCTTTTTTGGTAAAGGATTTTAGAATTGTTATTTTATTAATTGTGTGTGAATGAACATCCATTGGTCAATTTTAGGTTTTAATTTATTAATAGTTATTTGTATATCCTAAATTTATTAATATTTATATAGTTATTGGATAATAATACGAGTAAAATGCAATGGTGAATGATATTTTAGTGTTTACGCAAAATATTTTGACTTGTCAATAGGTAAATGTCAAAAGAAACTTATAAAATGGGATGCTACATACTTTTCTACTACCAAAGTGAAAATTGATATATATTTCTATATATTTCATCGTGGGATTTCTAATGAAATACCAAAGTAAAAATATGATATGGGTAATTGATGATCGATTAACTAAAGTTTCACATTTTCATCATACTTGAGAAATTATTTCATTATATCATATTTATAGAGATTATATTAATGAGATAATTAGTTTACATGGAGTATTTAATTTTTTATTATCTGATAGTGATCCTATATTTACCTTTAATTTATTGAAAATCCATCAGATATTTTTTGGGTGGCAATTATATTTCAATGCAGTTTTTATTTCTCGATATGATGAAATACCAGAGAAAAAAGATTTAGATATTGAAATAAATTCAATGATCTTGTTATATAGATTATCATAGTGTTTTGATCATCATATTGAATTAGTCTGATATTTATAAAATAACATTTTTTTATTATATTATATAGACGAAAACCATTTATGATGTTACACAGAAGGTAGTGTTTGTCTCCAGCTTAACAGGACAAAGTAAATGAAAGAAGGTTTTTAGGACATGAATTGGTTGAATAAAATTTTTATAAAGTGAAAGTAATTTGATAAAATAAAAAATATTTTATGATATAGAATAAAATTCATACAAATAATAGGAGTAAAGATCATTCTTTCGAGGTAGGATACTATGTTTTTCTCAATGTATATCTTTATAAATGTTTTTTTAATTTTGTTAATAATTAAATGTTAAGACCAAGATTCATTGGATAAAATATAATTTTGGAGAATAATATATTAGTTTTTTAACAAGTGGATTTTACATATATTTTATATATCAAACATGATTTTTTTCATGATTCATTCATAAGAAAATATGTATTAGATATATCTTATGTTTTTAGTCATGAGTTAGATCGGCTTGAATAGAATCGTTATTATAAGGGGAGTCTTCTTTATTTTTTTTTATTATAGAGGGATTGTGTTTTAGAATATGTTTATTTACCATGTTATGGTTTTGTGGAAAAACATATGATTAATAAATCAACATTGAAATTAGAAAAGGAAAACATTAAGAAATATCACTACAAATTTAAGTTATGGTTCAATATATTGATTAAAATTTAAAAAATTTGAGAATAATGTTACCAAAAAATTAATCTTGATAATAGATAAATTTATTTCATTATTAATATTAATTAATTATATTTTAAATATTTATATTCAAATAATGATAATAAATAATTTTATAATATAAAAAATAGTGGTTTATTCATACTTAATTAAATTATAGGTATTATATATTATTAAATAAATAATTGAATAAATAGTTCACATAATATTAATTATAAAAAGGATATAAATTTTTATATCACAAGGTATTATTTTTTTGAGTGAATATTTGGGAACCTTTTAAAAAAGACTATTTTTCTGAATATTTAAAATATTGAATTTACAGAAAACTACCTTTTACATTCTTGTATTTACGATGTAACTTTTTATTATTTATTGGTTTCATAATTTTATTAGTTAATTATTAATAAAAATAATCCAATCAATTCAAATGGAATAAAATTATACATGAAATTTTTATGAAAACATATATATACAAAAAATGAATTTTTTTGGAAAAACAATTATAAAAAATTTTCCAGATTATTGTAAACATAATTGATACCACTTTTATAAATTTAATTTAATAAAATAAATCCATATTTTTAATAATGATTTTAAAATTTATTAATTAGGACACATTCATTTCTAGTCATTATATATAATAAATTTGGTTAAAAACTCAGTTACCTCAACAAATGATACAAGAGGGAAAAAATGTTTAATATAAAATGATAAGGGTTAAAATAAAATAGATCATGTATAAATTGTATTTAATTTTCATATTTTTACCCTATATTATTTCTTTTATAAAATTGTCCATTTTTAGCTATTTTATTAGAGTAATAAAAAATATTTTAATATTTGGTTAAATTCCAAGATTTTCATTTCTATCACTTATAAAAAGAAACCTAATATCATCCCTTATCTATGCTTCAAGAGACTCTAATATTGAAGACAACTGACCACTATCCCTTCCAAAAGTCCCTCCGCCTTTCATTGATTCCATGTTTTGTTTATATTGAAATTCAATAAAGAATCTTATTAAAATTCTATGGATGTTCTTCGAATGAGAGATTTAATTCTTAATAGGATGCTTTCATTTTATTCATTATTTTATACCCTTAAAACCTATATAAAAATTTTCATTTAATGGAATAATTATCTACCATATATTTTAATTTTTTATAGTCATGGTATGACCATTTTTATCTACAATAATATATATATAATAAAAGCATCAGTCATGTTTACACGTGCACTATCTCCTCGTGAGATGATGTATTTTATTTTTCCTCGCCGAATTTTATAGTAGGTCAAAATAATGTGTAAAAATGAAATAATATGATATAAATTCTATTCTGAAATGGTAAATAAATATTCTACAATTTCATTATCTCCAAATAGAATATAAAAACGTCACTCATGTATACATACAAACTACAACCTCATGAACCAATGAATTATATTTTTTACCACTTCCTCACATATAATGTTCATATATTGGAATATAAAGAAAAAATATCATTTTAATCATATAATAATAAATCTAAATTGATAAAATAGAACATACATTCTTCTATAATGCTCTATAAAAAATGGAAACTTTACTCATACTTAAAAACATGCTACTATCTCCATGAAGTAATGTGATTTTGTTTTCATAACAATATTATATAGATGTTTATGAATATATTAAACATTTATATATAAAATTGGTAGTATTCTATAAATAATATAATCTGGATCCATCTGAACATAGTCAACTTACCTAATATATTTTTGAATTATAACACTAATGTTCTAAAAATGTTTGATGTGAACTTAATTGAATAAGTGATTATATATAACAAGGATATAAGTTATATAAAATAAATTATAAACCTAGAAATTATTTTTATGGATGTGAATAATTAATATAATGTTATTATTTCTGATTATAAATAACATCAATGAAATGTTGAGTCAAGGTAAGGGACACCATACTGTAAAAAATCATTTTAAATGTTGTCATAATTATTTTTCAAAATATATTTCAAACAGGTGCATATTAATAAAAATAAATTTCTTATGTATTTATTTTGATACAAATAAAATATAACTGATATTTTAGGACTATATTTACTTTATTTTAAATAATTTTTAAAGGAATCTATTTGTATATTTTTTAAAAATATGTTGGCATGCTTTAAAAAATGGGAAACAAAATGATCTATTTTAACTTATATGTTGTCAATGAAATTTACCACTTTCAAAACGATTATTCTTTTCTAAATTAATTTAAAATTTTCCATGTTTTATTAAAATTATTTCCTAATTCTCTCTATTCTGGGTGTTTTATTTGTGAAAATGAGGTTTTAAAGGAAATGAAAATATTGATATTTTAAAATTATTTACAATAGGTTTCAAAGAATATAAAAATGACCTTGATTTGTAAATGAATTATTTATTTTTTCCATGTAGTTTAGGGTACATGTAAATGTTCCATGATGTCTTGTGAGCCTAATTTAGCTCTCCACCACATCAAGTAATTATTTTATTCCATAGATAATTATATTATAATAAACCAAGTAGGTTATTCCAATAATAACTTTTATTTTAAGGGTTATTTTATAGGATCTATAAATATTATGTCCCAATTTACTGATATGTATTTTCTATATTTATAATTAATTTTAAAATTAAAAGAACTATTTCATATGGTATTCTAATTTTATCTTGTTTAATTTAATTATTATTCAAATTTGTGAAAAAATGCTTTGTTTTTAAGATAATGATTTCCAAGGGTAAGCTCACACTGCCGGCACAAGAAGATCCCAGCCGAAGCTCTCACCTCCTAAAGTAAGCTCACACTACTAGAACCAGTGTGTAATCGTTGGGTCTGCTCTCATAGGAGTCTCTAGCCATAAGGATTGACCCAACGGCTTCTTCAGAATCTCAGATCTCCGAACAAGGGCAGCAACAATAAAAGAATGGCTTACACCTGTGTCTATATGTACTGCAGCAAGGGTGGAGTAGACAAAGATAATACCTCGAATCATCTCATGTGCGCCGTGGTTGTAGGCCTCGACTGCCTGGAGCTGAGACTACCTCTATCCACCAGCTCCCTATGGACGGGGTGGACCTCCTAGTGGTGGTGGTGGTAGAGCCTCGAAATGTTGTCGACCACCCGCTGCCCGGCTAGCTCCTCTACCACGTCCGCCTGCTCCTGGTGGTCTACCACAGTCAAACCTCTGCCTCTTCCTGGGAGGTCCCTCTATTGTCTGCTTCTCATCTACATGGCAGGTCGGGCAGTCATGAGCCATGTGGATTTTCCCACCGCATGCAAAGCACTGCCTGCTCCTCGTAAGGCTAGCACTATTTCGTGTGCCTCACACAACTGAACCTATATCTAGAGGTCACCCACCTAATGGACTGGTCCTCTTGGACCTCGGAAACATCTTTCCATTGTCGTCTGTAGAAGACTCTGTTATGTGTCGCCCTTTGGTGGGTCTCTCCACTAGTGACTGCTTAGCGAGAAAACTCTCCAGTAGAAAGGCTCTCTCCAGCACCCCTACTTGCGTCGGAATGCTGAGCGGAATCATCGAATCCCTGATATCATGTTTGAGTCCCTCCTCAATGGTTTGGGCCCTGAAGAATGGGTCCCGTACCATATCTGTGGAGTATCGTGAGAGGTCAGTGAACCTCACTAAGTACTGAGCTACTTTCATGATTCCATGTTGTAGATGAAGTAACTCTTGAATCTGCACCACATGAAGGGTGGTTGGAACAAACACCGAGCGGTAGAGACTCTCAAATTGTGTCCAGAGTAGTGATGTCTCGTCATGCACCTAGAGCATCAGGCTCCACCATCTACCTGTTGTCTCATGCAGGAGACTCACCGAAAGGATTACCATGAGGTCGGTTGGTGTCTATACCAATGTAAAAACTATCATGACCGCCTCTAGCCAATCCTCAACTACCTGTGGGTCCATCTCTCTCCGGAACCTCGGCTGTCTCTGGCACTAGAACTCATGCAATGCACTCCGGTGGAGTTCACTCTATACTACTAGATCTGGTGGTATCAGTGGCCCAACGGGTAGTGGTACCGCTAGTGTCTCCACTGTGATGGGGCCCTACACTGTGGCCTCGTCGCTCGGTGTGCTACCATCTTGTATGAAACTCTGAACCCAAGCTAGCTGCCTTTGTGAGGACATCCTAAAAATAAACAGGTGTTCCATGGTTAAAACAGTATACTAGGTGAGCTAACACAAAGTAATCATGAAGAAAACATTTTTAAAGGAAACACACGCGCAATCCGTGTTTTCGTGCATTGAGTCGAAACTCAGAGGTTAGGGTCCTGGTGTATGGATACATTGGCCGCCACACCAACACTAGACTCCCTAGACTAAAAACCACACTTAATAATCTTAACACTTTTGCTTCTCTAAAAAGAATCAGAGTCTAAGTTCTACGGTAGAACTGACTCCTCTAATACCAATTTGTCATGAACCGTCCTTGGGGCCCTTGCCGTGACTACCCCAAGCCCACCTTCCATAGGCCAGGGTCTGGCGACTAGCATCAAAGGCGTATTCCTGAAAAAAGGGAAGGCATTGAATTTATAGAAGTAACATACCCACAAATAGAGTAAGCTGTAAGGAATGCACTAAGTGAATACTGTATACAAAAAGTAGCGCTGAAAGTAAAGGGGGCGGGAAATACAATCCCAACAGTAAAGTACAGGTACAACGGAAAGCAAGTACAACTCAGTCCACACAGGAAGTAAAGTCAATCACATCTATGATAATGATTGAAAGTCAAGACTCAACTCACACATGTATACATCTTTCGTATAGTGATAGAGATGATCAGATGTAGTCACTGATTCATCTAAGATGTCAGACCCACACAGGATACAAGACCAGTTAAGCTGTCGGACGGACACAAGATACAAGACCAGTTACTCTGTCAGAACCACACAGGATACAAGTACAGTGGTCCAACTACCAGACCCACACAAGATACAAGAACAGCAGTCATCTCTTTCGAAACCATTGAAGATCCCAGTACAGTCATCATCGTCGTCTAACCCACGGAGGATTCTAGTACGGTAGACAATGCAGTTGGAGAAAGCTCTAGGGTTCTCTCACACATCACGCTCGATTCCGGGAGGGTCCGCTCCTCGAGAAAAGGGGTCGATACATCAACTATCACGAAATCGAAAGTTGATGTATCCCGAAGTTCCGTCTCATCAAAAGGATCCCAACACGATAGACGATGCGTCAATTGGACGCCCAGTCTGAGAGTTATTGCCTTTTCCATTCCCGGGGCCCGGTTGGAATTTTTCTCCTTCCAAACCCATCCGTTTTCCAAAGTTTTCCAAAACTTAATTAGAGTATTACAATAGCTCTGTCTCATCATGAGTATCCCAGTGCCACAAATGGTGCGTCGATCGGACGCGCAGTCTAGAAGATATTCGCGTTTAAGCGAAACGGGCCCGACCCGTCAAGCCTAGTGGGATGGCGGGTCGACCCAACCCGGTTTGGCGGGTCCGACCCAGTTTGGCGGGTCTGACCCGGCTAGGGGGTCGGACGGGCCTGGCGTGGTGCAGCCCACCCGCGAACCCGGCCTGTGGTTGCAGGCCGGTTCGACTCACCCAGCGTCGCCGAGCGGCCCCGGCCTCCTTGCTGCCCGACCGACCAAAAATGACCGGTTTCGTTCGGCTCAAGTGGCCTGCACAGCGGGCTGCTGTTTCTCCACAATGCGGTGCATGTAGGTGCCGTGGTTCCCTTCAGCCTAGCCAGCAGGCGGCCAGATGGTTCGCCCTCTGAAGCGGCCCATAGAAGCGGTCCGTGGTCCTCCACAACGCGGCGCCAAGAGGAACCGTGGTCTCCTGCCCAGCTGGCCGTAGCCGGTCGGTTCATCCAGCAAAGTGGCCCATGGAATCGGGCCGTGGTCTTCCCGTAGCGCGACACCAAGGAGGCGTTACTGTCCTCCAGCCCAGCAGGCTAAATCCGACCGGTTCTTCTTCGGCCAAGATACCCACAGTTCCGTGCCGCGGTTCTTCCGCACGTGGCCAATGCACGACCACCACTACTTCCTATCGCCTATGCCACCACCTTCTTTCAATTTGGTTCTCCTCTAGCATGGGGCGGCGACACCACGCCCCCTTGACTTAGCCCCCATCGGAAAAACAAAAATAACCAATGGAGGGTCGTCGGGCCATGTTAGTTCAACCCACGCCCTCTATATTAGATGGTATCATTTGGACAAAGAAAAACCAAGGCATACATCGAAGAACAAGAGTTTAATTTTATTCCAGTAAAATTAATCAAAAACCCCTACCTTGATTCGAAGTTCCTTCATTTTTGACGACATTGATTTGTTGATGTCGGGGTGCGTCCAAGGAGGAAGAGGAAGAAAGACGACATTCCTCGTGAAATTTTCGTCATGTCCTTGCCTTAGTTGAAGTAGGTAGGACAAGTTGCTTCACATCCTTCGAGTCGTGGATCATTCTTCACATTATTCATTAGGAGAGTATGTCTTTCTTTGTGGGAAGAACTATCCATTTCCAATTTTCCCAAAGCTCTCCCAACACAACAAGTTCCAACCCAAAATAATAGCTTAGGAAATTATTTTATCCTCACATGATTTTCAAATTAATTCAAAATTTAGAGGAGCCAAAATTAATTGTTCATTAATTAAAAGTGTTTTGGAACATTCATGAGAGGAGGGTGGAATGTGGAGAGTTTAGAAATAAAAGAGGAGAGGTGGTGTGTTTAGGAGTTAGGGGGGGGGGGTTCAAGGAGTTTAAGGGAAGGTAAAGATTTGATGTTCATGTGGACCCCACGCACATTATCCTTCCATGTGAGGTTATTTGGGGGTGTTCCCCACCATCAAAATCCCCTTGGAGATAATAATGACCAACACAATAAATGGTGTAACCCAATAATTTATTAAATTTATTATGAATCCCCAAAATATAACTTCTACTCCTGACCAAACGTAACTGCGGTAAAGGTCTCCTTAAGAGAATACAGGCGCTGCGAGTTCATCAGTGTCCTCAGATTTCAATTCTGAGCACCGGTTCAAAAGATAGAAAAACTCTCTCGTACGTTTACTAAACATACCAAACAAAAATCCAGAATTTGATTTCGGGCACACCAGGCCTCAGAATCAGGAACCGTCAGAAACTATGGACTTATAAAATTTCAAATAATTTAAGAAAAAAATTTCCATGAAATTTCTGGGTGTTTACATATCACTCGGAAGGGAGTGATGTTCTTGTGGATTGAAAAATATTAGAGTACCTTTATTGAGTTAAAAAATTCATTTAACTTATACACCAATATTGAATATCTAAGAGGTAGGGTAGTACTATGTTGTCTTCAGTGACCCATCTGGTCTGTGTTAGACGTGTGTCATTTTAGATGGTGATCATGTCATAGTTTTTGGATCAATAAAGCATAGGAAAAATGAGAAGAATTATCTGACCTATGATATGAAAATCATATATGTGATGTATTCTTATATAATAGTGAAACATTACCTTTTTTTAGAAAGGTTTACCACTTATTCCAACCATATAATCATGGTTTATATCTAATCTAAAAAAAATTAAACCGTTATTATAGGAGTTGGGTGAAATACATATAGTCTTTTTCACATCAACATTTCATAAACATTATGGAAGGGAATTTTTTTGCTGATTATTTGAGTAGTAATCATATGAGCCTGGCTGTGAAATAATTCTTTGAATTGTGGAACATCATTGATATTTTTTATATGTTTCATTTAGGAGTCTAAGATGAAGTTACCAATGATAGAATGAGTAGTGTTCAGTTTAACTCCTCTCTTCTCAATATGATTCTTTAAGAAAACTATCTCAATGTTTAATTTTATATTATTAATGACTCTCATTATGGTGGGGAGACCATAAGTGAATATAAGTTCTATTTTGGTGATATAATATGTTTTTTATTTAGTTTTTAAAACTTTTCCCAGTATGGTAGTCCATAATGTGACATTTCCATTATTTCCATGGGTGGTGCACCTTGGTACTACAACATTTGTTTATGATATGTAGTGATGATTCTGGTTTCTAGGCATGGGATGTGATATTTCTTCATTTTTTTCTCATTTTTATACATTTAAATAGGTAAAACCTTTGAATCAGATACCTTTAGGTTTTCTTCAACCACATCTCATTATGATTTGGAAGTGGGATGATAACTCTATGGAATTTATTACTAGATTACTGCATACCACCTAACGAAATAATGTGACATGGGTTGTGATCAATTGGCTGGTGAAAATATCTTGCCTCTTACCAATTAATGATACAAAAAAATTGGATTTGAGAATTATATTTTTGTAGAATATTTTCAGATTTCATGGAGTCACATATTTTATAGTATCGAACATGGATCCATGTTTTACATATCTCTTTTAGAGAGGATTCCAGGAGGCAGTAGGATATTATGTACGTTTGAGTAGAGAACATCAATTGTGAGTGGATAGATAGATAGAATGAGATGGGATACTTATTTAGTAAATGCTTTGTGAATGATTTATTAATTATAGTGGAGTATGTTGTATAACTTTTGAATGGTTGAGTTTTTTATATTAACCGTTACCATTCAGAAATTCTAATGGACCCTTTCGAGGCCTTGTTTTGTGGACCTTTTAAATAACTATTTTTTTGTAAGAGATTGGTGAATGTCCATTGGATGGGATGTTTTTTGTCTTAGAAATAATAGTAAAAATTCAATTTATTCATTTGGAATTTTTTGCAACATAGATCTTCTAAACATCCTATGATAAAAATAATAGATTAAATTTTTATTTTTCTATTGGTGGCCATGTTTTTTAGATTTTCACCTAGTTTGGGTCATAGAGAAAATGTGAAATAGGGAAAGATTTCACCATGGGTTTTTAGGCAATTTTATGTTGTGGAGATGTTAAGGAATGTGGCTTACCATTTATCACATCCACCATAATTGATGTTAATACATAGTATGTTACATGTATCATAGGTTCAAGAGTAAATTTTTGATCCATTTCATGTCTTGTGATGGGAGGATATTGATGTTGATATTTACTTATCCCTGATTACAAATTTATTAATAAATATTAATTCTAAAATAAAAGTACATAGAGAGAGGATGATACCATTATTTTGTGTTCTATTTCATCTTTTTTTTATTCACATGTGACTAGGGATCATGAGGAATTTATGGAAGAGTATTGGGCTCATATTTTTGAAATTTAGTCTTATTTATAGGCTTTCTGGGTATATTATGTTTTTATTGTTTTAGATTATATAACATATCATTACCCTTTTCAGGTATTCCATTGCCCTTTTTTTTATTTCATTTAATTCAATACTTGTTTTTTGGTTTTTCTTGGAGAAATTTTTAAACTCTGGAATCATATGGGGCTATTATTAGGTTAGTAAATTTTTAGGAAAAACCATATAGTTTGTCCCAAAAAACCATGCAACCTATTATGAGCCTATAGAAGAGATGCATGGTTTGTTCAAATGATGTGGAAGGCCCCTAAAACCCATGAAATGTAAAATTATTAGGCATTTTATTCTTGGTGTATGTATTGATAAACCAAGAACCCTCCTTGGAGAAAACATACACCCTACCAGTATGGCGCATAGTTGGGAACATAATTTTTCTATCTCATAAACCCTATCATGACAACCGTGTATTGGGTTTTAATTCCACTAAAAATTTTAGTGAAATTCAAAAACACAAAATTTTAACCCCTAATCAACCTAAGTATCCCCATAACTAGTTCCTTGGTATTTAAATTCATCCAATACATAGTTTAGACTCCCCCATGAACTTTTCTTTCCTGATCGAAGTGTTGTTGATTTTATTCGATCTCCTTATGGTAAGTGGATATCCTATCAAGTGTTTCATTTTATCTCTAATTATATCCTACATAGAGAGTGGTGGATCATAATTTCTTTTGTGGATCTGAACATTGATGTTTGAATATGGATTCTAGCTTACATTTCGGGGTGTATTTCACATCGTTATTCATTGGAGATCGTATCAAGAATGTTTTCATAAGACATGTAATAAAAGGTAAGGGTTTTGTGATCAATATCCATAATATTAAAATATTATAAAACATAGATGAATTAAAGTGAGTTTTTAATGGATTTTCAAACACTAATTTTAAATGAGTTTATCTATTATTTAGAATAACATGCAAATTGTTGAAGGAAAACTGTAATTTTAATTGAATTGTAATATTGGGTGGATCTTTGGTGAATGAGGGATTGGTTTTTAAAATTATTTGATAAATTCATTTTAATCTTTATTTTTCCTAAAAATGGCTTAAGGTGAAATATGATTTGAAATGGAATGAAATGATGAAAACCAATTTTTTGTGAAATGAGGAAGTTTTGGTCAAAACATTTAACTTGTAAAATGTAATTGTAATTTATTTTAAAAGTTTTATTTCCCTAGGTATGATTGGTTGAATTTTTTAAGTATATTTTATCCTGGGTAGTTAGTGGTACATGGGAAAATGACAATTGGAACATTACTCCCTGGTTATGGAATGACGATGAAAACACTAACAAAATAATAGTGGCATGAATTCATGGGGGGGGGGGGGTTCCCTTTTGTGGTGTAGATGACCCATGATGGTTCCCTAATTTGGGTGGAGATTGATTTGAGGGTATAAAACTCTCTTGATATGAGATCATTATGAAATGTTCTACTATTATATTACCTGAACTTATATACTTAAAATATTTTTTACATTGTGCTATAATTTTTTGACTTGATTATACATGCCTATTCTTATGGAACTATTTATTTCATTCCAACTACTTTTTATAACTTTTTTATTTAAATTATTCTTTAACAAATGTTTTGTTATGTATCTGAAAACTTATAAAATGTGATAGAATTTTATATATAAAATATGTTAATAAAATATGATACCTTTTTTAGTTCCTTTTAAATGAATGTTTAATTAGTTTAGTTTTTATGGAATTTATTATGTAACACTTATTAAGACACTAATATTATTTTTATCTGACATTATACCTTTACCTTTTGGAATTTGATAATTTCATTATGTGAGGTCCGAGAATAGAGAAACTTATACATTGAGCTAGTGAATGTTTTTTATCTTTGTGATTGTGGATTGATGACGATGACAAATGAGCTATTTTTCAACTATTAAATAGGATATTATGAAATATTTTTCCGGTTGACATTGTTGTTTTCTTTTGTAGGTTGATCAATCGTAATGGGAAGGGTTTTGACTATTTTTGTGGTCTTATCTCCCTTTTGGTGTGTTGATCATACCAAATTTTATCTCTTTTATTATGTTAGCCTATGTGAAAAAATTTCCCTTTAATGTGGGGAATGTTCTATATCCCCTTTTTTGATTGTGCATTGAAATGTTAATGGATTGGGGATAATTTTTATTTCATTATCCCCCCAAAAATTATAACTATTCTTGGATGTTCTATTTGTAATAATGAATAATATTAATATTTTAATAAATAAGTTAAAATTTTAAATCTAATATTAAATATTATAAATAAAAATTGTTAAATTTTAATAATATATTAAACTTATCACAATTATAGTAAGGTATTGTCTCATTTTATTTTGTAGTATAATAATAATTTATGGAACCAACATTACTAGTCCTCCAAAAATAAAAGTCATTCTTTTTTCTCTTCATAATTAACCTAATTACCTCAAATATCCATATCCTATAACATGTCCATTGGTAAAATAGACGGAATGTAATAAAAAAAATATTAATTTAAATAATGAATCAACATTAAAAATATTTTGATAAAAAATTTCTTCACCCATATATTTTCCATACATTTTTCTTTATTTGATCATGGGAATGTATCTAGGATACAGGTTTCATGAGAAAAATATCACTAAATGTTTCAATAATTCTAAAAAATATTATATATTCAATTCCAAATTATCCAATCATTTGTTTTCATCGTTATAAAATAACATTACAAAGGTATGGTTGTTTTATAAATCAATATTTTCAGTACAACTACATCACCAATTGTTTGATCTATCAATTAAGGATAAAATTAAAATATAAAATTAAGATACAATAAAACATAAATGAATTTATAATGGAAAAATATAATATATCTTTAATCATATAAATGATGCATCATAAATATTATAATCTAAATTATTATAGGTATGTTAAGAAATATTATCTTAAGAAAGATCAATAAGCTCAAAAGTACTATTATAGTGATTAGAAATCACTACATGATCAGTAATAACTAAATGATCATTAATCACTACCTCACAAGTATTCACAACATGATTAGTAATTAGAGTAGTAGAAGGTGATGGATAATGAGCATAAAATCTTAGAGAGATCGTAGATCCTAGAAAATATTTTGAAATAAAAGTGAATGAAAGATAACAGTCAGTGTTAGAAGGAAATAAGATATTTGCAAATGATAGTGATAACATCAGGGGACCAAAATACATGGGGTCCTTAAATGGAATAATCAGATAAAAAATTGAAAAAATTGTTATATGAGTTGCTTGGTCTGATGGATATGATATCAATACAATTGGTGATCTAAATATCCTTGGTTCCTCAAATGGAATGATGGTATGATAAAGTGTAGAATAAGGGACATAAAATGATGTTTTTTGTTGCGATTAGTTATAGGGGATACTTAGTGATCTTATACTATGATCCCATATTAGTGGGTTATGTTGATTGGTTCTCTCACATATAAAACTAGAGAAAAGTATTATCCTTGGCGGTTATTATATATTAAAATTTACAAGTTATAATAAATATGAAATATTAAATAATTAATTGATTCATAAAATTTAAATACTATACAGAAAATGGGAATTAGAGGTCACAATCTGAGGTATATCACTTGTTGATAATTTTTATATAATTTTTTCTTGTCATTCTATTAGAGTATTTGATATATTCTGCATAGTAAATATAATTGATATATTATACGAATTCCAATATATATAAAATGGAATATATTAAATTATTGATAAAATTAATAATATGAATAGAAAATTTTAAAAAATCTTAGTTATTGGAAAATATATAAAAAGGTACATATTATTGCTATTATAAATTCCCCACCACATCGTCAGGTTTTTAATCAACACTAACAATTAAATTTTTGATCCATCATATAAAATCGTTTTTTAATATCAATAGATGCTTTCATGGTGTTAATTACATCCACTTAATTAGGGAAAATGTGTCCTATTATTATTTAAAAGATGAAATAATATATGGATCACCTATATAATGTAATAATTTCATGTTGACAACATTAAATACAAATATATATATACATATATTATCCATATGGAATCATTTAATCATAAAACAATAATTTCAACATATCTACTCCAATATCATAGTAATAATCTATTGAGTATTTTTTATAAAGATCATTAATACCATTCATTTTTATATTGAGGCCTATTGTCTGATACAGATGAATAAATATCATTCGGGTTTTTAACTATAAATCCATTATTTTCAGTGCTCATGTTCACTTCTTGACATGTAATAAAAAATTTAAACCCATTAATGAATAATGATTTAGATTCACAAACCATTTTACCCAAAACAAATTTCCTCACTCTTAATTATAGCCATACATCACTTTTTGATAAAATATATTAAAAAATATTTAATTATAATGAAAATTATATTAATTATTAATATTTATTGTATAAGAGTAATGTTTTTTCTTTCTGATTTTAAATGACCATGAAAATATATATATAAAAAATGTTTCTATCATTATCAAAGGTAATAAAATAATGGATTTATGTTTTATGTTTGTAATGAATCCTTAATAATATAACAATTTTTTTTTCTGTGACTATATATTAAATGGAAGAAAATATTAATATCACTTACTTGATATATTCACCAAGCAAATTGTAATTAAACAAAACCATATGATGTGTCATATATATCTCTTTAAGTCTCAAGTACCTATTGAAAATCATAATTTTAATGATATATTTTTTACAATCACTAATAGTTGATGATGATGGATTGTCATTAAAGGTTATCCATGTTGGATAGTTACTAACGTTGTGTGTTTCAAAAAAAATTTTGAGAATAATTTTATTCAATTTAGAAGATGTTATAGATACATATTTCAAAGGGTAAAAAGTTTCAATAAATTTCAATAATATGTTTTGATGGATTGAGATAGATTCAGAAGTTTTTGGAGTTTTAGGATCAAATCAAGGTGAAAAAATAATTATATGATGAATGAAGATGTAGATTATTTTGAATTTGAAAATTTTCATATGAATAACATCCCATACTTTAATATATATTCAAAATTCCTTTTGAAAAAATAATTCAAGCCAAAAATTGGTATACAATATAGATCAAACACATGAAACACATAATAATTTCTATCATTAATTATGAACAACATATTTCATGAAAAAATTATTGACTTAAAAATAGAAACTATTATAATGGGATAATAAACCTAAAAAATTAACATAAATTGAACTGAAAAATGTGGGTCATGCTAGCCTCCTAAATTTATCATAGTCATGAATAAATTTTTTGGAGGGATATAAATTTTTTTAATCTAATAGAAATATTAGAAATGTAAAATTTCCCACCCTGATAGGAATCATGGATATTGATGAATGATCGAATTAAATAGTATTTATAGGAGGTTATATGGCCCTTAAAGTAGTAACCTTACAGTTTGGAATAATTACATGAATTTTGGAGTAGTAAATTGAGAAAATGTAGAAAAATGTATTATAAATAACATTTCCCTCATATATTTATGAAAATATAAATAATATAATTTTATTAAATAAATATTATTTTAAAATATATGAAGAAAATATAAGAATATATTTGGTAATGTTTATTTTTGTACCTTTTATATAGATCATAATTATTTACTAAGTAATTTGTATTTTCTATGATTTAAAATTGGTTTAAAATAATTAATTTATTTTTAATAATTAACACAATGATATTTTCTACTGTGTACCTATTGTTAATTTTAAGAGAAACACCAGTGAGTTTGTAAATAGTAAAAAACATATTTTTTATTACATGTATGACTTAAAATAAATAATACATGATTTAATAATGATAAAAAAACTAAAAAAATTTATGGTTAACCAAAATCATGTTTAATGAGTTAAATAACTCAATAATATCCAATGTGAATCATAATAATTTATTTTTAATGTCTAAAGTCTAAATTATTACACTAAATGTTTTTTTTCCATTTTCCACATTTTTTAATAAGAAAAACAAATAATTTTTATCAATGGTATAAGATTCATAAAAATTAATGATTAATAATATATAATTATCATTTTTAGAAATATAAATATTAAAAAAATTGATGTAAAATATATTTTATTCAATATCTTATCCTAAAAACACACTTTTGATCAAATATATGTACCCCTCACCCTACTCTATTAAACCCACTTAAATTCCAATTAACAAAGAGAAATATATTCCCAATTACAATAAAGTATTGAATTTATCATCCGTAGTTTAATTCTTGAGTCATATAACTTTATTAATTAATGTATTTAAGATCCTTTGTAATGAATCGACACAAAGAAGGATGTTGGATTCCATTATTTTTCCCATTGTTTCTCTCTTCTATACTTCAATACTTATATTATTTCATGTCTCAAATCTCCCAAAATTAATAATGTAGTTTTTTAAAAACATATTAAAGATATTATCAAACAATACTGATTATGTTTTGTAATATATTTTAATGTTATACATCTCAGAAATCCTCCTTGGATAATTTCTCATTAACAGTCTCTCAACCACTAATATAGAGAAAACCATTATTATTCTTATCACAATGATTATTTTTTATTAAAATAAATTATTTGTTGCATTTAAATGTATAAATATATGTATTTTTGGAAATTTTTATTGAATATTTTTAATGTATATGTATAAATAATGTTGTATCATTAAATAAAAGCATGATAAGGTATTATAAAAAATCAAAATATTTATTTTTACTAAAATAAAATGACAAATAAAATTATATGATTATTATTTATCAATATTAAAGAAATAATAATATATATTTCTTCTTAATTCATGAAGTATTAAACCTAAATTCAATATACATTAAATATAAAATTGACAAATGTAATAGTTATCTATTTTAAGTTGATTCATTAACCCTTCTTAGTATTTTTGTGCCTAACAATTCTATATCATTATATCCAATGTGTATTTTATAGAAACTACCTCAAAAATAAATTTCACACTTATTTATCTATATATTTTCTCAGGATATGAATTCTTCAAATTTATAGTAGTGAATTAAAATATTCCACTGATGTATTTCAAAACAACATTTCTATAATATCTCATTGATTCATTTTAAACTTTTTCATGATATAATCCTAAATATTATCCTTTATTATAACATTTTGTATCCAAAACATTCCACATATTTAATTTTTTATCCTTAAATTTTTTCACTAATTTTTTATAAATGTTTTCCTTAAGAAAATCCTTATCATTTCATGTGATAATTTTATTTATATCATTTAAATATATTCTCATTATTTATCACATTCCTGAAAATGAATATTTTATTATTTGAAAAGTGAGATTAGGATAATATATTCCTCAAATATAATATATAATGAGATATATCTTATGGTATTAGTTTCATTATTCATTAAAATTATGTTATATTTTTTTCACAATTATGATATAATTATTAATGTACACATGTTTTTTGTGAACAAGATGCTATCTTTTTTGAAACTAGGTGTAATATTTGACCACTATTTTATGATGATTCATTACTAATCATATTTTAAATTCAATGATTTCTAAAATGATTCCATTAATCTTGTGATGTTAATCATATCATTATGTTATAATTATATTCATTATTCTCAAACATGTATTATTGATTAATGTATCTTATTCCATCCATGTTATTCATCAAATTACTTGTCTTTTAGCTCACCTCATCATTTTATGTATATCATATGGTGATAACATGTTCTAAAGAGAACATGAGTTCTTTTAGGATGGAAATGAATAAGGATTTAAATAACGTTTTGAGTCTTATAATATAATCCGGGTGTGTGAACCTAATTTTCCATTTATATTAAACTTTTTTATTTGGTATTCTATTATTATTATGTTATTTATCCAAAAAATGATGTAATTGTCGAGTTATAAAATGTTGGGGTGATATAGTTGGTATTATAATATATTTTTTTTATTAATTTTGTTTTTATGACTACAAAAACATTAGGAAAAAACCAATTGAAAAATATATGTATAAGAAAACAACCAATTTTATTGTAAAGTATTGACAGTGTGGTCTATAAGAAATTAAAACACAATCTTGATAATATAATTAGATGTGGTTATGGATATTAACCTTAGGGTAATCTCCCTAAAATGTTTGGTTGGATATTATTCAAATAATCACACTAGGAATGAGTAGTTGGCCTTACAACGCAGTTTTATTTACACATTTGGTGGAATTTATTTGGTTTATCACACTCCCCTTGTAAAAAATTATGATTTATATATGACAAATGTTATTAATTATATTTAATTTAGAAAATACTAATGTGCATGATCTTAGATACATTGTTTGAGATAAAGTATTTTCTAAATATAAGGATTCCATTAGACATGACTTTAAAACTGGTTTTCACATGACAATAAATTATTTAATAATATTTTGTTCAAATATGTTTTATTAAAATATTATATATTTACCAAATTTTGAGAACCTAAAGAAACAAGACCATCAAATAATGCGGGGAAAAATGGAATGATTTTCTAAATGAAACACCCAATGAATTGATATGTGGATCTCAAAACATCAAGGTAGTACTTATTAACATATCCAAGTTTATGAATAATAACCTAACCATGTAGAACATCCACCTTCACCCATTAATAAGAAACATTCCATTTATTCCATTATGAAACAATAACCACAAACATTCAATGGATCTTTTGATGCAATTGTAACAGAAAAGTGGGTTAAATAAATTAACAGAAATTATATATGCTTCACTAGTCTTAGAATGGGAATTTTACTCCATCAATATATATTTATATGGAGATGATACATCCTTTAAAATTTATTTTCATATATTAAAGAATTAAAATAAGTATAAAAATAAAGGAAAAAATAGAAGAAAAATATAGGACTGGTCCCCCCTATGCGATAGTCAAGGGGTTCTGAAAGAGTGGAGTCCATGGAAGTCACCTCTAATTATGTTCTCACACCTAGGAGGAATAGATCTGATCCTAGAAGTGGAAACAAATTGTCCTTCCGGACGAATCTACAATGTTATAAAATATTTACCTTTGTTACATTCTCTCCAAGTGTGAAGAATATTCATTTAGTTATTGATGAGATGCATTCACCTATGAATTAAATTTGAAATAGACCATGGAGTATCGATGGTGTTATGGAGAGTGTTAAATATATTATTGGAGTGTATTTCAACCATTAATAGTGGAATTTTATCATCAATTTAGAACTTCATCCCATGGAAAGTTTTCTAAATCCTCTTCCAAAAATGAGTTGACTATCTATAAGGAATTAGAAAAAACAACAATTTTAATTCCTCTTTGGACTCAGAAGATGCAACATGCCCTCCTGATTCCTAATGTAAAATAACCATCAATTTTAATTTTTAAGACGTTTCTATGAGGGATCCATCACACTAAAATTATATCAGGTATAAATCTTTGAGTGAAATGAGTGATATTACATTTAGATAAAATAAATTTGATGGATGAAGAATCCTACCATATTCTCAACAATAACCCATGTTCAGATTCCAAAATCCTCATTCTTGAAATAAGAGCCATCATAAGGAAATAAATTCCTTCATATTGAGCCTTTTTTCTACTAATCCATATACAGCATAAACTAGCTACTATTATAATGGTTCTCAATTGACTATTGATAATGTTCCCCCCCAATAAATGAAACAATCTCTGGATTAATCCATCACCTTGGAGGGTCGATATAGACAAACTAATAAATTCTCCCACTGCTTTCCACACTAAGTTGGCCTATCAACTCTTAAACAATAAGTGACATATCGACTCCTAATTAGAGCTATATCTATATGAACACTATGAAACATTGGTGATTCCCTTTTTTATATATACTCATCGGTGGATAATGTATTATTCCATGCATGATAAATAAATTTTTTTGAATTTGGTGGGTATTTTTTACCAAAAAAAAGAATATAATTATAGTTGTACCACCCTTCAATATCAGTAAAAATATACTTGTTTTTTGTATATCTAATCCATGGTTTTAATTGATAAATAATACAAATCCATAATTTTAAATTGAAGATATATATTGCGAGGTCATTATGAAAGAATTTCTTGAAATTTATTTCCGTTGAACTCTCTTAAAGAATATAGAGAGATAATTTGTAGAGATAAATAAAATGGAGGGAAGATATTTTAGGGATTATGAAGAAAATTTCACAAGGATTTATATATTATTCCATTTGTTTTATTATCATAAATTGAAAAACTATTTAAATTCATTTAATGTTTAAAACCACATCACTAAAAGGAAATAAATATATACATATTTGGCATACTTAAAGAAGTAGTCTGATGTATTATAATTCTAAATATGTTTTTTTGGAGAACGACCCCATAGATATGGATATAAGAAGAGAATAATAAAGTTTCAAAATGGGGTATTAAATGTTAATTTAAAAAATTGGATCCAACCACCAACATGTTATAAATATGTGGTGAAGCATCAGGGGAATTTCCTCAATGAAATTAGAAAATTCATTAATCATGAAAGTGAGGGTTATGATAATCATGAATGTTGACGGGATATGATATAGCTGGGAAACATTATGGACAAAAGGATTCACCTTCCCAATACCGCACACATGGTAAAATAATTCATGTCCAAGGATCAAGGGATCTATGTAAGAAAGTTCACTAACTAAGGGTCTTCGAATGTAATAAATTTTTTACCACCAATTTATAGGGATCATGGAATATAATTTTCAACAACCACATCATAGGAAGATAATGAAAATGATGTCATAAAAGCTACACTTCTAATTCACTCAAGAATATAAAAGAGTTTAATTTGATTATGGTTTTATGAATCTCTTTATATATGGACTATTTTCTATAACAATTGAATCAGATACATGATATAATAAAGTATAGATATTTTTAAAAACCTATATTGGTGAAATCATTGCAACCTAAGTGTCGAACTCTTATCCTATTACAATATGTTGTAATATTTGTCCATAAAATCTCATAATCCATTTCTTATTGGAATTTAACACCATATTGGTAATGGATTGGATCTCCTTATATAGAGAACACATAAAAATTTTAAATGGAGTTCTCATTCAATATTTTGAACCTTCCCATGATCATGTATATATATATGGATGATCATGAATATCATTTGGAAATTCCCTCAATGGATGGGTGTTAATACACAATAATGATGCATACCATTCCTAAATGGTTGTGTTAAAGGAATGAATCAAATATAGAGGAATTATCCTTGTGAAGAATATTCTTTTTTATATCCCAAATTGTTTCTTAGACTTCCACTAGATCTTATGCTATAGTTATTTATAGATATTATAACAAAAAATTTCTAATATAGAAATTACCATATAGGATGACCCAATTATAACAAGAATTAGTAAAATATAACTGTAATATTTTTGGAAAAAGTATAAATAGGCCCTAATTCCAACCCATTGTTTTCTGATGCTCTTTTTTAAGATGATGGATGTATCAATCTGGTTTTGTGTTGATTATTGGGATCTAAAAAAGATGATGATAAATAATAGGTATCCACATAAAAGAATTTTTTACTAGATTGAAAAATTTCAAGGATTGTAATACATACCAAAGGTGGATCATTATTCAGGATATCATCAAATAACGATGATAAGGGAAGATATTTATTAGACAAATTTTCGTATGTGATATGGAAACTATGAGTTCATAGTGATTCCCATTATACATAATAATTCCCCAAAAAATATTTATGGATTTAATGAATGGAGTTTGTAGATACTACCAAAAACTTTTTTACAGGATTTACTGATGAAATTACCATCTAATCCCATGTTAAAAATGAACATGAAGAGTATATATATATTTTTCTAGAGACATAAATATAAAAAATATGTATACAAAATTCAATAATTGTGACTTTTTTATGAAAAATATAACATTAAAAGGAAATTTTATAAAATTTTAGGAAAATTCATTAGACACCTCACTGGAAATGGAAATTGGGGAACGTATCATACCTTGAATGATCACATAAATAAACAGTTTTATTTTATTAGATGGGTACTTGGTTGCGCCCAAATTTACCCTACTGGTAAAAGAGGTTGATGTAGAACATGTAGGGGTCGAATCCACAGGGACCAAAAAAGTAACCTTGAGACGCTATGATTTGGTGAAGGATCTGCTATGAAGTAGCCAACTTTGGGTTTGATTTTGGATGGTTTAATGAACACTAAAAAAACCTAAGTGAATTCAATTCAAAGAAAATGGGTTGATCTTAGGATTATGCTCGGGGTGGATTGAATGAATTTTACTTCTTTAGACAATTTTGGTTTTATTAATTCTTGATTAATCCATTCTTCAAAAATAACACTACCTTCATCATTTTCTGGTTTGGTGCTTACTAAACACAATTAATATCCCCTGTACACTTAGAGAACAAAATTCATGATCTATACGAGGTATATGGTCATTTAGTAATTGAATTTAGTTTGCTCAGACACAGTAAAGATGAAGGGTAGAAATAACTGAACAATGGATGTCTTAAATTAACTATCCAATTAACAACAATTCGTTCATAAAATAACATTCAATACAGCCTTTGCATCCTCCTAAGATCAACCCATTAAAAGGTTATCCTTCCATTGATGGTATACTCTCAATGGTGGGTGGAAGATGGCTAACAAGAATTGGATTGAAGAAATTAAAACCGCGGAAATAACGAGCACTCCACCGTGTGTGTGAATGAAATTCACACCTATGTGTGAACTAATTCACAAAAACACAGAGATATCACTGTGCTTTGTTATAATAACGTTTTAATAAATGAAATGGAATGTATATAATATAAAGAAGTTGATTAATAACTTAAAGATACAAAAAATAAACTTACATGGAAATGGAAAACATTACAAAGGAAATTTGGAAGCATAAACTTATAATGAAACAAGCAACAAAAGATGATAATAAAAATATCCACCACCTATTCCCTTCACCACTATATCCTTATATAGGAATATTAGGAGCCTTAGGTCCATCCCCCAACAATTAATTCACCCCCAAAAAATTAATAGAGTCAAATGGAAGGTGAATAATCAAAAGGAAATTGATGTTTCGAATTTGACCCGAAAAACTCTCCAGATTTGTCCACCATATTGACGTGTGAATTCGCAATTGAAGATTTCCGAATATGGAGGGGTTGGAGAAGAGAAATATCTTCGACCATCTGTCCTCTATGAGCTGTAAACATTTCAGGAAATTTGGCTTATCCGTTTGGATTTTATGGTCGAAATGGTGGGACAAATATTTGTGCATTAATGTCGGGTCCACCATTTAAATCTCAACTTCAGATCCCTTTATCATCAGGAAAACATCAGACATAGCTCCAGCCACAGTTTAATGAAATGATCCTCATACTTTTATCTTTCTACTGTATAAATTTGAGCTTCATTGGGCTTGGTATATGGGCCCCACATTTGTTTGATGGGCCTTAGCCCCATTATGCTTTTTCCTGCAAGTTTCTGCCTTCAGGCGCCACATTCTCCAACTTCCTTTGGGATTCATCCTAAGGACCGCAAAGATAAAATGTTCCAAACAAAGTGATAAATCATATCCCAAAATTTCAAATTCCTAAAATGAATATAATTTTGTCCACAAACAAATTAATGATTGGGACAAAATTTTAATTTTAAACATGAATTGCATTTTTGATGAGAAATGAAGTTCTATTTATGTAATGCACTAAAAAAATGTTTATAGACTTTGGAAAAATGAATATAAAGATATTAACAATTAATATTATCCACTTTTAGTGACTAATCACACCCCCCAACTTGAGTTTTGCTAGTCCTGAGCAAAATAAATTACAAATATGAAATTCAAATCACCTTTTCCAAAAACAATTTAATACACATTGCTCACCTAAATATCTAGTACCAAAAAAATTATGAAAATCCATCAAAATCATTTAAAACAAGCTAGTTCCATAATCATATTCCAATACCAATCCCATTCCTTTGTTCAAATTTATTGCCACATTTCATCCAATTCCAATTAAGCATGATAAAGTGTTGTGCATCATAAAAGATATGGGGCCCATTTTATTGTTCAAGGGGAAAAATGGAAGCGCTAGGTGGGAATTACATTAAACCTTAAGATGAGTATCCATTTTTTTTTATTTTTTTTATCCACAATAGATATGAAAAGACTAACTCTGGGCAAGCCAACTATGGAGTCACGATCCCCAAGTGCCGGACGCCACACATATTGTCAATTTCATGCTCTACAATAGAGATATAAAGCCTAACTCTAGGAAAGACAACTATGGAGTCATGATCCCCAAGTGTCGGATGCAACGCATTTGGAAAAAACATTGCTCTATGTGGTCATATTTTTTTTTGTTTTTTTGGATACTAAAATTAAACAAAAAGTGACCCCATAACCCTATGCTATAATGATAGGGACCCAAGAACTCAAATTTACACCCACGATCCAGTAGACGTGCATTGTGGCATTTTTATTAAGAGGATGAAAATTTAAACTTTGAAAAATCACATCAGAAAACCACACTTTCCAAAACTTATGCTCATGAACTTAAACATGCATTAAAATCAGAATCAAGGAATGAAAATTTTATTTGATATCCAGTTTTAGAGTTTGCAATGTGTGTTATCATGTTAAAGGTTAATGGAATTTTTCATTTCATGCATGTTTTTATTCAAAAAAAATCATTTTTATCTCCCCCCAACTTATAATAACACTGTCCCTAGTGTTTAAAGAAAAGAAAAGTTATAGGGGGTAGGTTAGGAGTTCAAAGAGGAAATTTAAAATGATAAACATGGAACAAATTCACCTGGTTTTTGAAGTTGAAGTTCATGATTCTCCATATTACTCCTTTGATCTCTTGGGGGATGTAGGCACCTCCTTGATTGAACATCTATTACCCAAAATAGTTCTTGAACCATAAAAATAAGAACAATGCAGACAAAACAAATAACACAACAATTTATTTAAAACCAAGTACAAAATTTTTACGGTTTTCCCTATTGTTTTTTAAAATAAAACTGATGATACGTTGTCTTCTTTATATTTTATGGGTAAGGTATTACTCAGTAATCACACCGCATGACACAGATGAATACGGTGCTCCCCTTTCATACCCATCCATAATCATAAAAGAAGAACCAGTCAAGAGTCTAATTTTTTTAACCTACAAAAAACATAAATAAAATAAAAAACAAACTGATGATACATTGTCTTTTTTATATTTTCTGGGTAAGGTATTACTCAGGGATCACACCGCATGACACAGATGAATACGGTGCTCCCCTTTCATACCCATCCTTACTCATAAAATAAGAACAGGTCAACAATCTATTTTTTATTTTTATATTTTTAAAATATCAAAATGATTTATTAATCCTATTTGAAAAATAAATATGATTCCAAAAATATTGGAAACATGAAAACCATGGGTTGCCTCCCGTGCATCACTTTTGTTTAACGTCGTTAGCTCGACTTGTACCCCCCAACTTATCCAATTCCAACTTTCGACATTTTAATTAACCCATCTTTTTCAACTTCAATAGGATTAATATTGATTATTTTTTTTGAAATTTGTATCATGTAAAATCCTATTTTCTACATTGATTGGAAAAATCCAAGGAATATCTGAAATGGTTGATCGAGTTGAAATTATATTCTTTCCTAAGACATCAGTGACCATTTCAAAATTATTGGCTTCTTTAGATGAATGAACTAAAAACGAAAGGTCTTTTTTATCACCTATGATGGAATTCTTGTCTGGGGATGGAAGGATAATGACTTTGAGTTCTGGTCGATTGCAATTGCCTAATAAAGATTGGAAATTTGAATGAATGCCAGTTTCTTCTCCAAAAAAATTAGAAAGAATTGGTTCCGTTTTAAAAAATGATTCATCCCCAAAAGTGTCTAGTTGAATTTGTGGTGTGGGTATGGGCTCAATTTTTGGTATTTCTCCCAATTGTTCAGTGATCTGTGTTTTTGAAAAATCATCAATGGAGAAATATTCAGGACTCTCCATCCACAATGTCATGTTTCCCTCTTGTGAATACAAAAAATCAGTTTCCACTTGATTTAAGCACCCATCAACAATTCCTTGATTATCTTCAACTATCCCAAATCCAATGGTTGGTTATTCAATAAATTCATTTGAGGTTTGTGAGAGACACGATTTTTGTATTAGTGATGAGGAAGAGACAACCTGAGTGGGAATGGGTTCTGTAACCATTTCAATGCTTTGTAGTTCTAATCTTAAAGATGAAACCTCTGAATTCATTTTATCCATTTTTTCACACAAATGTTCAAGAATTTTTTCTGAATTAGGATTGATAGATTTTTGGACATCATGAACTTAATTATGTTGGATCTCTTCAATCATCCTCGAGAGGTATGAAATTGATCCTTTAAACAATCAGCATCCCATTGATTGTACATCTCATCTGGTGTGGTGTATTAAATCATGGTTTGGTGAGTGAAATTATCTATGTGAGGTGATTCAAAATATTGATTTTTCATTTGATTATAGCCTTGGTATATTAATGAGTATTGTTGAAGATAATCCATTGGAGTTTATTGAAAGTTGTTTTTGGGATTCATTGGACACGCAGAAATAGAAAGGGGAATATAGAAGAGAAATAAGGGTTAGAATAGAGAATTTGGGGTGAGAAAAGAAGATGAGTGTCTAAGGCACTTACTTGGGTCCCCGGAAACGGCACCAAAATTTGGTTGCGCCCAAATTTACCCTACTAGTAAAAGCAGTTGATGTAGTACATGTAGGGGTCGAATCCACAGGGACCGAAGAAGTAACCTTGAGACGCTATGATTTGGTGAAGGATGGGCTATGAAGTAGCCAACTTTGGGTTTGATTTTGGATGGTTTAAAGAACACTAAAAAAACCTAAGTGAATTCAATTAAAATAAAATGGGTTGATCTTAAGATTATGCTCAGGGTGGATTGAATGAATTTTACTTCTTTAGACAATTTTGGTTTTATTAATTCTTGATGAATCCATTCTTCAAAAATAACACTACCATCATCATTTTCTGGTTTGGTGTTTAATAAACACAATTAATAATCCCCTATACACTTAGAGAACCAAATTCATGATCTCTCCAAGGTATATGGTCATTTATTAATTGAATTTAGTTTTCTCAAACACAGTAAAGATAAAGGGTAGAAATAACTGAAGAATGGATGTCTTAAATTAATTATCCAATTAACAACAATTCATTCATAAAATAACATTCAATCCAGCCATTGAATTATCCTAAGATCAACCCATTAAAGGGATAACCCTCCATTGATGGTATACTCTCAATGGTGGGCGTAATATGGCTAACAATAATTGCATTGAAGAAATTAAAACCGCGGAAATAACGAGCACTCCTCCGTGTGTGTGAATGAAATTCACACCTATGTGTGAACTAATTCACAACAACATAGAGATATCACTGTGACTTGTGATAATAATGTTTTAACAAATGAAATGGAAAATATATAAGATAAATAAGTTGATTAATAACTTAAAGATACAAAAAATAAACGTACATTTAAATGGAAAACATTACAAAGGAAATTTGGAAGCATAACCTTATAATGAAACAAGCAACAAAAGATGATAATAAAAATATCCACCACCTATTCACTTCACCACTAGCTCATTATATAGGAATATAAGGAGCCTTAGGTCCATCCCCCAACAATTAAATCACCCCACAATAATTAATAGAGTCAAATGGAGGGTCAATAATCAAAAGGAAATTGATGATTCGAATTTGACCCGGAAAACTGTCCAGATTCATCCACCATATTGACGTGTGAATTCGAAATTGAAGAAGGCCGACTCCGGAGGGGTTAGAGAAGAGAAATATCTTCTAAACTCTGTCCTCTATGAGCTGTAAACATTTCAGGAAATTTGGCTCAGCCGTTTGGATGTTATGGTCGAAATGGTGGGACGGATTTCTGTGCATTAATGTCGGGTCCACCATTTAAATGTCAACTTCAGATCCCTTTATCATCATGAAAACATCAGACTTAGCTCCGGCCACAGTTTAATAATAGGATCCTCATATTTTTATCTTTCTAGTGTATAAATTTGAGTTTCATTGGGCTTGGTTTCTGGGCCCCGCATTTTTTTGATGGGCCTTAGGCCCATTATGCTTTTTTCTGCAAGTTTCTGCCTTCAGGCACAAAATTCTCCATCTTACTTTGTGATTCATCCATCAGACCTAAAAGATAAAATGTTCCAAACAAAGTGATAAATCATATCCCGAAATTTCAAATTCAGAAAAGTAATATAATGTTGTCCACAAACAAATGAATGATTGGGACCAAATTTTAATTTTAAACAAGAATTTCATTTTTGATGAGAAATGAAGTTCTATTTATGTAATGCACTAAAAACAATGTTTATGGACTTTGGAACAATGAATATAAAGATATTAACAATTAATATTAGCCACTTTTAGTGACTAATCAGTACTACTGATGGTCTATGCGAATCTTCTCAATATGTTATACCCACTGACTATGTTTTCATGGAAGATGGAAAAGTATATATGGATGGTATAATCTGAGAAATGCTTTAATAAAATCAATAATAGGATAATAATTTTTAATTTACTCATATATGGATATTTTTTGTGAAATATAGTGATGTTTCAAATAATTTCATGGTTTGTGTACTCATGGATAATGATAAATTGATAGTCTCTGACTTATGATAATTAAATATTCATGAAGAGAACTACCTAATGAATGATATGGAGTAGGCTACAATATTCATTTCATTTATGATTTGGTGAAACTAAATTTATTCTGAGATGTGTAACATATATAAAGATCATTGGACTATAATATTTATATTCACAGAAACATAGATGAACATGAATTAAGAAAGATGGTTAAAGCTGATAACAAACACTGATAGCTCTATTCAGTACCATCCTAGACCGGTGAATAATGTACATGATTCTCATTAAATAAAAGAACATGATACTATATCAATGATTTGGATTGATAAAAACACGGTATTAATAGGCACATAAAGGTTATATCGTGAGATAATAATAGTGGGGAAGACATCCTACATTACATAATTGTTTTCCAAACCATATATCCAAGAGAATATCAAAGATACACAAAGTGGTTATTTAGAGGATCAAAAGATGGTAATAACATTAAAGTAATGAAATTTTAGAAAAATATAATTTCATTACATTTTTAACAAGGGCTTATATGCCTTCGTAACCAGAAAAAGAGAATGATCTATTAGATAATGCATGTAGCTCAATATTCTCCATTTTTCTAAGTAGTATAATGATATATCACAATGATCAAGAGAAAATTTGTCTAGACTACATGATGAAATATATTGTTGATCAAAACTCTAAGATATAATTATATTATAATGTTATTATATATAAATTCATGTATTAGTGAATATACAAAAATTAACCAAAATCACAAATAAACAAGAGTACATCACCAGAAACATTTTCACAATCCTCAGAAAGACATCTTATGGGAGAATTATGATATTGGTCATAGTTCATCAAGTCACAAATACCAATCACTTAATTGATATTTTTCATGATTTCTCACATGAAATATTATCTATGATGTACATAAAGGATGTGGTGAGCATTCTTGTTGAATCACATTCAATCATATATGATCGTTATTTAAGGTTAACATCTAAATTCAAGAGAATTAATTCATATTATTTTAATAATAAATTTAAAAATAGTATGAATTAACAACCCCTAACATATAGCAAATATAAAAGGAACCATTAAAAAACATTATAGTATACTAATATCTTTATCACTATAATTTAATAGGGGTTGGGAATAACATCACCCATAAGTAGATTTCCTATACAATAAAAACATATGACTGAGTATCCCAATGGACACAAATGATACTATCGGTCTAAATTTGTGTAGAATTCCTACATTTTGTGATGAAATATATAAATTAAATTAAATTCAAACAGATATTTTACTATTAATGAAAAAAATGTTTAATCCATTTAATAACACATTAATGCTACTCATATTCAAATAATATCTATATTGACATTCATAAAATGGACTAATAGTTTAAATTGGGGGACACTATTTTCTTTATAATGTCACAATGTTATAGGTTCACATGGTTTTCAAATAAAATAAATCTTAGAAATCATTACATTATCCCCATTGAGATTTATGATTGAAATGTAGTGTTATCTGATCCGCTTGCATATATACCAAACCTGGCTCTAGTTCAGGATGTTTTCTTTGTATCTATCCTGAGGAATTTCATAATTGATCTTATACATGTATTGAATCATAATGTGGAAAAATATAAGGATGAAATATCTCATGTGTAACATTAGGTGAAGATCTTGTACAATAAGGAAAAAGTTATTCACAATAAGAAAACCAACCTCAATAATTCTATTTGGTGAAATTATAAGAATGATGAAGAAATATAGGAAACCAATGGGTTTGTGATATATAAATAAAAACATCTATTATCATAAAAGTATATGATTTTAAATTTATGGTATTCATTATATAAAGGGGTAATGGAGAATTCTGAACTTTTATATATGCTAAATTTGACTTCTGAATAAATATTTCATGCTTAATTAGGTGTATAAAATAGTTAAGACCCATAAAAATGTAATGATTTATTTTATTAATTGGGAAATACACATTTAATGAATAAATATAGAAATAAAAATAGAAACTATTACTATGGTACTATAAATAAAAAAAGTAAAACATGTAGAACTAAAAAATATGGAACACATTGATCTTCTAGAATTATCACAGTCATGAATAACAATATAAAAATTATAAAAATTATTCATAATCTAGTTAATATTTTAGAAATTAAAAATGAAAAAGCATGAGAGGAATTTAGGTGAATGATTAATGATGGGATTAAAGGGTAATTATATCTGGTAATATGGTTGTTAGAGTAGTACCCTCGCATATTAAATAGTAAATTGACATAAATTTTGTAACATTTAAAAAAATAAAATTTACATGATATTTTTTATCAAATATAAATATCATAATAACATAAAAACATAGTAAGATTATAAGATCAAACAAATGAAAATAAAATTTTCCAGAAACTATATATTAATGTACTATATAAAAAAAATAATTTCTATGTTAATAAAAAAAATTATGTAGATTATAATATTAATTTTTTAAAAAATATATATTTTTAGAATTGTAACGTCAAAATATTCTATTTTTTGTTTATTTTTAGAAAAAATATCATGTTTAATGTGAATAGTACAAATACATTTTTTTACAACTTATGTATATTAAATTAAGTCATTTTTGTCATAATATTGATATAAACTAGTCTATAATTTGAATATAGAACAAAAAATGTATAATAAATTCAATAATTAATTAAATTTAAATTAAAAATACAAAATTTATTTTCCATTGTCAAAATTTTAAAATATTCAATTAAAACATTTTTTCATTATCCACTTTCATATATTAACAACTAATGAATTCAGTTTATAACAGGTTTTAAGGCCTTAACAACATTTCATTATAATCGAATATAATACATAATATAAAAAATATCACTATTATATGGTTTATATTGGTGATTATATTTTATCACATTTGTTATCCAAAACCTCCCCACCCCTCAATTATTAATAACCTATTACCCTCCATTGGAAAACCACTTCACTTCCACGTAACAAACAATAATATTTAGCCAATTACCATCATTTGATCCCCTTATATTCCATAGTTTCTTTTTGGATTCATATAAGTTCATGATTTCAAGTATTTAAGATCCTTATAATAGGAATGAAACAAACTAGGTGGTAAGATTCCTTTATTTTTTCCCTTTCATTTTCCTCTTCCCTTACTCAATTCTAAAATTATTTTCAATCCCAAGGCTCCAAAATTTTATTTTTTAGTATATTAAAAATATATTAATTTTATTATCCTACTCTAATGATTTAATTTTAAACTTATTCATATGTTATAATTCCCTCACCACCTCATTTTACAATATCCTATTAATAGTCGATTAACTTTTAATGAAGATGATTCAAATTACATTCTCATCATAACCATTAAGGATGATTATAATAAATTAATAATAATATATATATTTATAAATTTATGTTTTAATATGAATATATATGTAATATTTTTAATGTATAAGTATTAATAAAGGGTAATCATTATATCTAATTAAAATGATATGTTCTTAGGTTAATAAAATATCCCATGTTTTTTGTTTTAATAGAGGGAGTTTTGAAATAAAATTTAATGAATATAACTTAAAATTATATACCAAATTGAATAAAATTCATTTCTATTATAATTTTTTAATAAACATAAATTCATTAAATTAAAATATAATAATTTATTAAATAAACTAAGATCTATGGAAAGGGGAATCATGATCCCAAATCCTTTTATAGGGATAATCACATCTTTATATTTTTATTCAATATCAAATATTATCAATTACATAAGAAGAAGTTTCACTATTCTATCCCTTTTCATTTTATAGGTATGTAAATTATTATAGTTTTTAGATATAACTTCAATTATTCCCATAAGGATTTTATAAAAATTACATAATTCAAAAACATCTCATTGATTCATTTAAAAACATTATTTCTAATTACCATATCCTATGATATTTTATGAAGCATTTGAATTTAATTTTTTTTCATGTTTCATTTTTGGTTTTTAATGTTTATGCATTGATATGTACTTTATTATAGGTTCTTTAAACCCATTCTCATTATGAGGGTTTAATTCATACTATCATTATAATATGTTCACTTTATTTATAGAATGCGTGATGATGATCCATTAATGATCTGAATGGTGGACCAGTAATTATATATTCTACTAATGAATTTGTGAATATGATTTATATCATCATATATTTATTAATATTTGAGAATGTGATGCTATAATTGTTTTCAATTTCAATATTATATTTATATCATATACATTATGTGTGCACATGATGCATGATTTGTTCACAACTATGTGTTGTATTTGAAAAATATTTTATGATGTTATATTATATTGAATATTCCGCATTCTATGCTTATTAAAATAATTTCACCAGGAATATAATGATAATACCATTATTATGATATGACGATTATTTTTTCTATCAACTATGTATTAACGATTCATGTCTCTTATTCTTTATATGATACGACTCCCCATACTGGCCTTTCACCGCACCCATTTATTGGATGTATATTCTTAAGAAAACACATCTAATAAGTAAGACATGATATATTTTAGGATGATTATAAATAATGATTTAATTACTTTTTATGTTTTTTTAAGTACACGTGATGTATGAAATTTTTTTCCATGATATTAAACCTCTCTATTTAAAAATTTATTATAATTATGTTATTTGACCTAGAAAATAGTGAAATACTCATGAAATAAATTTTTGGGATCTAATAATATATACAAATGTTTATTGTATAATTCATAGCATCTTCTCAGGTTTTTAAATTTTGTAAATGAAAATATATATTCCCCCTATATATGTATACTTTTTAGAGATTCCTATTTCTAATGGATAAAAAAAGTGTTTGTTGTATATGGACTTTTATGTTTGATATGTAATAATTTTATTTTTGAGACTAGGACTAAAAATATAATATTACACATTACCTATATAATTGTTCATATCCTATATTATGGAAAAAATAGAAACAACTTAATTTTAATTTTTTAATATTTCATATGTTATGGAAGAAAAGAGTATTTTTAAGGGTTATTTGGAGATATAGACCATATGTTAGGATCCATCTATTTTAATTTTTGTAATATATATGTTTCAATGTAGAATAATTTGTTGAACACCCTCATATTTAAATATAATTTATACTATAAAATATGATTGACATATCTATCACAACATGATAATTTTTTAAATGTCGTGAAGTGGATTATTTTAGGGGTTCTATATATTTTGATATTCCCACACCATGGTTGAGGATCATTATATTATAGGATTGGAGATTGAGAATATCTATAATTTTATCATGTTGTAATATAATGGTCACAACATGAATAAAGTAAATACATATTTATGATTATTCTATGAAGAAAGAATCAAGGACATGAAAGTCAAACTCCGTGATATTTAATAACATAAATCAATTTGAAAAAATAAACTACTCTATTACATTATAATGTTACTAGATATTGAATAAAAATTGATAAATGTATAAATATATGATTTTGTGATAATCTTTTACACTCTAATATTTCTGAAATATATAGAATTTTAGTATAAATAATTTATTGATACTTTTTATTCTTATAGAAGTAACATCAATAGTCTTCAAGAATTTCAATAGTGAAGCTTTATTTAAAGATTGTTTGACCGGTGAATTTTAGGAAAATCAAGGTCAAGGTAGATAATTTAAAATAAATTAATTTATAATTCAAATTACCTAACTTGAAATATAAGAAGATTTTGGGAAAAAAATAATGGGAAATGATCTTCATAAAAGTAATAAATATAATAGGGAAAAGGAATGAAGAGTTGTAATAAAGATGAAGAAGAAAGGAATTAAATAGTATGCATTTCAATGAATATATAAATTTAATATTATTGAGTTTTAGCTGGATTTTATTCCAATGAATATTATATTTTTAAGTGAATAGTCATTTTAAATATCTGCAAAGAATGAAAATTTATTTCCCTTATACTAGAATTACTTTATCTTGAGTTTTGTCTATCAGGTGCTATTTTTTAAAGGTAAAATATTAAAATACTCTCACTATGTGTGTGTTTTCTTTATATATGAAATTGGTACGAACACATGTTATACATTATATTACCATATATTTTACTATGATGCCGTTAAAATATATAATACGTGTCAAAAATATTGTTAACTTCATATTGATATACTGATAAGAGTCTTACAAGTATATAAACTAATATATTGTAGAGAAATATTGGAAATTATATAAGGGATTGTACCTCGATAGGTGATGATCAGTTCCAGGTACAATTATATAGGGAGTGATCATCAGTGGGAAGTGATTTTATAAAAATTATATTTTTATAAAAATAATGATTTGTAGTGTGTTTCTAGTACAACAACCCAATTATTTTTACGATCCATATATTTATCATAGTGTCAATAAATTAAGAAAAATATAAGTGTCCCAGTATTTCTTTCATTATATATATGTTCATGATAATTTATTTGAGTTAGAATAGAAAATTGAGATAGGGTGAATAGTGTTTCCTCTAACAAGGGGATAATATTTTAATAGAAAAAAGACAATGTTGATGAGTTTAATATAAGCAACACTTTGATCCAGCCACCTCCCCCCATAATGGTGTCTAGCAATACAAAAAGTGTTATTAGATAGAATAACTTATTCTATGGATTCAAGTTATAATTTTTTTGTAAAGATAGGATAAATATGCAAGGTAAGAATTTTATAGTGAAATTTACATTGTTTTGTGGGGAAAATTTTTCCAATTGGAAGGTGGATCACATATCATATTTGGAAGTATATATTCGAATCATATATTAAATATTATTATTTCAATATTTTTTTCTATGATGACATAAAATTCTTTTTTTATGGATCATTTTTTTAAATATTGAAATTTGTCCCAAGAATGAATTGTATGAAACCTTAATTTTAAAGGTTCTATATAATACATCTCACTATAATAATTTAAAGGATATTTAGATGAAGTATGAAAATATTTATGTTAATACAAATATTTAAAATTTTGATTACCATGATTATTCTATTTCTATATAATTTATGTTGGATGATAATCTGGGAATGACTTTTGTTCCTGAAATATGTCATATAGTTAGATGAAATAATAATAATAATAGTAATAAGTATTAAATGATGAATAAAATTTAAAATGACAATGATGTGAATGAAAAGATCAATTATATATATAAATCTAAATTTACAATAGATTTTAATTGTTAATAAAAAGATCCAAATTATACACCACCTAGAAACATGGAGGATGATTATAGGATAGTGGAAACTAAAATGAGTGGTAAATCTTGTTTTTAAACATGAACCAAACTATATATGATTCAATGCATGAGTAATGAAGAAAAATTCATGAAGGCTGAAGTTAAAAATTACTATCATTACCTAACAAATTTTTATGAAATGGACAAAAAATTTATGATAGATAAGATAACTCTAATGGAGTCCATTTCATCAATAAATAAGATAATTGAGGAAAAAAATTATCATGTAAAAAATTTAACCCCACAAATCATTATATCATCCCTATGATATTAGTGTAAATACTATTTGAATATTAAACATAATGGATTGAATTCGAAAATTTAAAATTTAATAGGTGAACCACGGAAGAATTATTTAAGGATTATGATTCTTGAGAGAGAGCTATATACCTTGTTGTAGATGAATAACACTGAATATTCTCCCATGATTACATAAACTGGTAATAAGGGGAACACCAGTCATAAATTAATATAGAAGAATAATGTAAATATATTATTTATAATGGAAATATATGAAAACATAGTGATTAGGATTGTAATTTTTATTCAATCATAGGATACACAATGGATAGGTGCAATGATAATTTTGATATGTTAATTCATGTGATTCCGAATAATATATCTCACCCATGGAATTATAATTAAAGGAATAAATTTTTAATTATGAGGTGTTATATTTATATTATATTTTATTATATGGTGAAAAAATAGAAATAACTGTTATTCAATGATGATATTACCTAATCTAATTATTAGTCAGAGACATATATAGATGAATGAAAAATCTATCTTAATTAACAATAGATTCAAGGCATTTTATGGTTATGAATTATGAAATATATGGAGGATTCCATTATAATCATTGATATATTTTTGTATGTATTCATAATGTAGAGAAAAAAAATATCCATTTATTTTGAAATGATTGGTAATTTGAAGCCTGCATGTATAAAATTTAAGAAAAAAATTTAAATAAGATTATATATTACATATCATCCAAGGAGACCAAATAAATGATATTATTTTTTTAGGATATTTTTTCTATGAAAAATATGGTCATATAGAATGATTTTCCAGAACGATATAAATAATAGAGAAAAAACTGTACATTTTATTTCTATAAAAAGTATAACCGAAAATTTATAGCAATCTACCTCACAATTAAATAGTTTCAGTACATTAGAAGATAATAATGAAAGATGGAAATAGAGAGTTCATCGATCACTAAATCATGTTTTCTAAAACAAACCTGCATGGAATGATATGATAGAATCACAAAGATAATTTAAGAAAGAAGTGTTTTCTTTTATCATTATCAAGGAGTATGTGAAATAAAGACAACAAATTTTTAATGTGAAGGAGGATGTTCCCATTTAAAATTTTACTTATGTTTAATCAAATTCCCGTCATGGATAAAAAATTGATGTGGCTTTAAATATAATCATGGAGGATAATGTTATTCCATGTATGAGTGGTTCATATCTTTCCATACGTTGTTTGTAAACAAAACTGGTAGAGTGAATATCTCATTGATATAGAATCATTAAGAATGAAGTATCCTCAGTGTCGTATAAATGTACTAAGATTACTTGAACTTTCTAAATGGTAGGCTATTAGATAAATTTATTGATTTGAAATCGAATACCTAGTAGTATGTTTTTGTGTTTAGTGTAAACTAATGGAAAATACCCTTCAATACTTTGGAAAAATGGAAGTATTGATTACACTTGTCATAGAAAAATACATTCTTCTACTTGAGGATTTCTAGCACTACCCCTTATCCCATTAATTGGATTTTTATATCGAATTACCAGAGTGATGCATAATTAATAAAGACATACAATCTATGGTGTGTATACATTGAAATGATATGACTATTTTATTATTGAAATATTTCATTGAGAATATATAAATTAAAATAAGTGGTGTTATAAGTGACCAATATAAATGTTAAATAAAATATTACATAACATGTGGGGAGATAGATATTGGAATAAGAACATCAATAAATGTGTTAACACATGTAGTAATGAACAAACTCAAATTATTATAAGTAAAAAAGGATAAATAATTGATATAAATAATTTAACAAATTAAATCAATGATGAATATAGTTATACATGCTGACATAATTTAGTACAAATTGTGTGAAACAACATTAGGATAGAATCAAATTCCAAAACAAATTCTTATCATTTCTAATATTATCTAGAAAACTTTTGAATTCAAAATGTGGTGTCGAGTATTTATCTTGTTGTGTTATACCCTGAAAAATAAGTTGTATAGGTTGATGTAATAGTTGCTATATTCATATTGGAATATTTGTTCAATTTATTGATAAACAAACAATTGTGGGTCAAAATGTTTCATTCTAGGATACTACAAGATTATGGGAATAAACTATTGTGAATAGTAAGTTGTTTTTCTTGTACTGATGATTTTCAAAATCATTAATGTCTAAAATAATTGAAATTAGGAGGAGTTTATGATGAAATTTCAAAGGATTATTATCCATAAATAGTAATAATTATTCCTTATAAATAATTTAATATTAAGATATCAAGTGGAATTAGTAATTTATCCTGAAAAAGTGAAATAACTTTTTTTAATAAATTGCATGACTGACACATTTTTTATTTATTGTATAATTAAAATATATAAAAATATGATTTAGATCCTACAAAATTTAATATTGGAGAAAATTAATTAATTAAGTTGCATATGATTATATAAATAACTTAGAGACAAACATAGAATTGATGCTACTGACATTGGCTATTTTTGCACACATAGAGTAATAACATGGTTGGATTACAGGATTTTTGATGGCTCATTACACGGTCATACAATCACTTATCGGGATTCTAAGAAATGAATTTAGGTAAAAGTTAATGTTTTTTGAAATTTATGTCGAAATGAATGATATTTGAAAAAAGAATAAATTATCTAATTATATTTAAAATAGTGTGAACAAAACCTAATTTATTTATGATGACAATAAGTGGATGATAGTTTTAAATAATGGCTTACTAATGTGGATGTTTATAGCTCTTGAAATCCTTATTTTTAGTTCTAGTGGTAAAAGGATATTGATATTAAAACATGTATTATTTTATAGATATTTATAATTAATATACATAGGGATCATATTAATCAATATCTTGTGGTACTTGGGGTAATTTCAATATGGTGATATTTTATGAAATTTGGGTTTAGGAAGATTATTGAAAAAGTGGGAGCCATGATGTTGATGATATCCCAATATATTTTATCCAAAAGTTTATATAAGTAATGACGTATCTGGTGATGTTGAATCATCGATGTTTTATTTAAAAAGGGGGAGGAAACAAGTCCATAAAAGTTATTAGTTTTTATGGTAATGAATTGAAAAATAAATGGGGAGAGATTATATCCATCTATTGAAGATTCCTAAATTTTATGGAAGTTTTCTCAACCAAATCCAATGATGGATATTTTCATGACCACACAGACGAGGTCCTGTCTGGCTTATGGAAAGCCAAGATGTTGCTACCCCAAGATAGCATCCAATTTATAGGGGATGGATACAATCATATAAAATAATAACTAAAATGGGAGGCCTTTTCTTAATATAACTATATGAACACACCACACTATCTCCATGAAAAATTATAGTTGAATAAAAATAAAAACTGTAACATCTAGATTAAAAATTATTCATGTATTAATCCTTAGGAAGATTCAAAATATTATGATTGAAAAAGTGTAAAAGTAAAGGAAAACATACACACCCATCCAGAAAATATATCCAAACGAGACAAAACATAGAAAATAAATGTTGAGTGAGCATGTATATAGATATTTTGTCCTCCAACAAAGTATGTAGTCAAATACAGAAAATTATCACTATGTTCCTCTAAAATCCCCTTTGACATTTCAATCATCTTCATAGGACATGAGATGTTTGGAAATATACCATGCATGGTTGAGTATATACCTACCTAGTAGAACACCCTAAAAACTAAAGAGGGAGTAATATAAGACATGATTGAAGTAGTTAGCGCATCACAATGAATGCATGCCAATAATTATATGATAAAGAAACCATAATGGAATCCAATATAAGATAAAAAATAAAAAAAATAATAGATAAAGTATATATCCATCTCCACAACCCAATAATGATTAAATGATCCTATCAACAGTTCAAATAGATCATTTTTGATGTGAATAATCTCACGTGCCTCTTTGAATAAATAACTATGTGGAGGAACCACACCTCTCCATTATGTTGAAAAATTAAGGGGGCATAATCATCAAGTAAAGGTACCATGTTGTAGTCAACTATGTGGTACCACACTATAGGTAGAGGACTCACACCTTTTCCAGTCATAGGTTACCCCTCAGTATGTAGTGTAATAATTACCTAGTACATCAGGGGGTACCACTCAGTAGTTAGAGGACCCATACCCAAGTTTGTTAGGGGGTATCACTTTGTATGGAGAGAATCTATACACTATTCCATTAGGGGGCCACTCAGTAGGTATAGTACTCACACACTAGTCCATGAGGGGGTACCGCTATGTAAATAGAGGACCCAAACCCTAGTGCATGGGGGTATTAGTTATTAGATAGGGGACCTTCACCCCAATGTGTTAGGTGGTAACAATAATTAGGTAAAGGACCTATGCCCTAGTTCTTTTAGCAGCACCAAGAAGTAAGTATATGACCTAAAAAATAGTCCATCAAGGGTGTACCACTTAGTATATAGAGGACACATTCCCAAGTCCATCATGGAGTACCACTCAGAGGTTAGAGGACATGCACCCTAGTATTTCATGGGGAACACCTCAGTAGATAGAGGACCCCCGCCCTACTATATTAGGGGGAACCACTTAATAGATAGATAGATGTGTTCTGGGGACCCTCCCCCTAGTATGACATGTGTATTGCTAACCCCTGCCACCCTCTAATGATCATACCTGATCAGTACAATCATCGATCATGGACTAAAGAACATTCATGATATGAATATCTTACATTATAGGTCAAAATACACTTCTAATGTGACCATCACATTCAACATGGGAAAAAACATCAAGTATGTTGCTCATGGTCCAAAATTCAAGTCATAATGAAGGAGTGATGAGGGGAAATGATTTAAAAATGAAGTTAACAACATGTAATGGGGTCCACATGGCTTGTGGTTCTCATCTGCTACCCATCTATATACCTGCTAGTTCTCGAGTACCAGGCCATGTCCATATACTGCCAGAGTATATGACATTCCTAGAGAAAATACTGGAAAAGGAATGATTCTCCTCATCAGTCTCAAGGGAGAAAAATGTTAAACCATATAATTTAATCATAAATGGCTACTAAAATCCAAACATATCAAACCATTGCAAACCTCATGAAAAAAATTTCTGGGATAGTCGATTCACTTTTCAAAAGTGACCTCATAGTGAAAAATATTCGTTTAACCACAACACATACATAGGTTACAACATGGAAACATGCTAGGAATCTTAATTAATATCTCTATATTTGTATTGAAGTGTTTTCCTTGATATTATGGTCCTGAATCAATGGGTGGTTCATCATTCTAAGAACATTTGAAAAAGATATGTCAGTTACAATATTTCATAACAACAAGAACAAGAACAACAATATTATTATTATTATTATTATTACTGAGTGTTTTATGGATGTGATCTAAGAGACCAAATTTAATATCCACCACTGGTATTGAAATTTCGCCTGAAATATAGGGTTTTGAGGATGAAAACAGTTTGTTAATCCAATGTTGTGTGAATAATTTATATCTGAATCAAGGTTATCCCAAATAAAAAAATAATAATATTTTATATTATTATTATTTATTTTTTCTCTTTAAAACCACAGTCATGGTAGATATTTTCAATGACTCCTCTATTCTTCAAGCCGCCTTTATGCATCAAATCCCATACAAATTTTTCATTTATTCACATTTTTTATTTAAATCATTATTGTAATAGTTATATTCTAATATTAAAATCCTATAGGAGGCATTACATTACCAACCCCCTCCTTAAAAAAAAGATCATGAACCAGTTTCTACATGGATCCCAAGTACTCTTAAATTTTGTAAAACCTTCATTAATCATTTAATTTAATTAATAGACCCATTTTATTTAATGATATTTTTATTACAAAAAATAATAGTAACACCCCCTGCATTGACCACGTCTGTCAAGATCATATGAGATCCTAGTAGGGCCACCATCATGACCAAATTGAGTGTCCTCCTCTATGATATTCCATTCGAAGACTTGACATGGTACCAATCTCATCACACATTATGTATTTTCTATTCATGAACTGAGAAAAACTGGGATCACTGATCCAATCCTATACCACCTCTTATTGACAGTCATCTATGGCACACTTCGATAACATCCTCCTTTGTGATCCCGCCCCCACTTCACAAATCTAATCTTCTCTAAAAAACTATTCCAATCATTCATCAATAATCCAAGAAACAACTTATTTATATGTCATCTAGGATACCATGATGAATCTAAGGGTTTGATCATAGATAATATCACCATGGAAATTTCAAACAATGGCCCTATTGGCCAATGCTGAAGAATGTGACGAATGGAGAGGGTAAAAGCATATGAAAAATGTGAACCATCATTAGAAAACCATTCTTGGACCTTGATTATATAAATAGGATGATAACATGTCTAGTGGGGTTATAATTATACGAGATCAAAACAATTAAAAACTTTTAGGGGTCATGTAAAGAATAGTTATCATAGTTCAAAAAATATAAAATCCACACCCAATCATTTAATAAAATGGGAGAAAACCATCATTTATATACCCTACCTCGATTATGGATTGATATTTTCTAAATAACACATCCTCTAGTGATGATGGTTTTTATCTATCAATGTTCATTATTCATCTCATAGTTACCCACAATCTGATCATCTGGTGCTCAGTGATCATCCACCGAATAAGAGGGATCTCCTAATCCTCTATGATCTTTTAAGGGTTATGTGGCCAACCCTTGAAAAATTTTCATATGTTGGTATTTATAGAGGATTTAAATATTTTTTTAATAAAACAAACAATTTTTTTCCAATTAAACTCCCCCAATGGATGCCTCTACCAAACAAACCACATAATCCAACCCTAGGTTGTTCCTAGAGTAAAGATTGCACTCGAGATCCAACTGTTGTCTTAGATTTATGATAAGATACTTGATTCTAGATATTTTTAATTATTTCTAAAAAAACAAATGTTATATAAAATAAATTTTCTATTTTAATAAAACTATTTATGTGCTCAACTGGCCTTCGAAACACACTTCATCTCAGCACCTAGACTTTTTGAAATATTCTTACAAATATTCTGAAGTCCTAAAAGTTAAAAATAGAGTATCTACACTAGTCACTTATTCATATCATATCATCAATAAAAATCAAAAACTATGTAGAAAGGTTGGGTATTAAGATCTCAACAATGTCTCCCACTGCCACGAGCTCCCCTGATGGTTTCCTATGCATCCAAAAAACATTCAACCAAGGAGAAAAATTGATCATGATGTTTTTTTCTATTTTAGTTCTCAAAACCACTAGACCCTTGAAAAAGGAATCTTCTCTCTCATAGACTAGGTTACCTGTGTCAGTATAATACAACAAGGCCTACACAGACCTCCTCATTGAATGTTTCTAGAGAATACCAATCCCCCATTCAATCTAAAATCAAAGGGTTAACTAGTAAACCACCTCTTAAACTGTTTTTGAAAAAATAATTATGTCTTATGGTCCTTAGAGATCCCTCTATCCTAGACACAAGATATCTATATTACCACCAATCACATGGGTGTACTACTAAGAGAAACCAACCTCCTCATCACGATTTCCCATATCAAAACTAGTGTCACTGAACATCCTTGATCAAGGATTGTGTCTTTCCCACATTTATGGTATGCATCAGGAAAGTATCTAGTGGATATCAAATTATGAAAGATCTCCCAGTCAATATCTCCACGTCGTGCTTCCCTAAAATCTGGAGATGATAAGTGGTAACAACTATCAACTAGAGGTAAACTATACTGTAATCACCTAGAAAGGGTCAAATTCAATGAGTTTAACTACTCTGTCACTTCAATGGGATGCAACAAATGGAGAAAATCACTATGATAATATTTTATGATGTATATTCTTTATGTGGTACTCATGATCACACCACCTAAAACTCTATATTGCCCACTGTCACCCCCATGTTTTAGTGTACAAATCCTGATAAGTGGACCTCAAAATCCAAAACTAACACCATGAGATTTTAAATTAGACAACCACTATTTTTTCATTTCGAGAAACATATTCTTGTGGGTCACATGCTCTGAATTTGATGTTGGGCACATTAGGTTACCATCACAAAAGACTACATCAAAATGATACAAGAATGGTTAAGGATCAGGATCATAAGCCTTGTTAACTATTTTGGGGTGATCAACTAACAAAATAGTATAATAAAGACTCAAAGATGCCACAATAGATCTAGGAATCCAATATCATTAAATCCTCCTCTCGAACCTAGAGATGGTGACAACCCATCTAGTTATCAAAATCTGAGAAATACTTCATCAACAACCACTGGTCTAAGAAGTCAAAGATTCATTGGATTAGATATTATTTCTCATGTAACATGGTTTAATTGATACCTGTCCACACCATAAATCAATATATCATCTTCCTCCTTTGGAAATAGTGTAAGGATATCCCAAAAAAGCATTAGGTATTATGAAGACCCTACTTTACAGACACCTCCAACTGCACATCCATCTCTTACAGCTACATGGGTTCATATGATATACTACTAAATATATGAAATCTTCCCTAGTAGAATTACATGTTAATAAAAAACTCTCGATGGTGATGTAAACCCAACAAACCCTGAATAAGGATTCCCTCATACTCCACTGACATCACAAAAACTAATATTTCATTGTATCGGCTTCTCTAAGGGTAATACTAACAAACTAAAAATGATTTAGCTATAAGAACCTATGAGTGAGTTCATCCTACCATACTCTTTGATCACTAATTATAAATATGGAAAAATATATCTGAAAAAATCTAGAAGAAAAACTAAAATCACTGGCATAAATCATTTGAGAATGGATGTTAGACCAACCCATACCAGGGAAAACATCACAGGGTGCCACTACCACTACAAAACGATTTATTGTGCCTCACTCTCTCATTAAATAGTAAGAATACGTCATATATAGAGACCTGTGATCATAGATTACATTTAAGGGTGACTCTAAAATAAGGGTTGAGTAAAAAGTCCCACAATGGTATCTCTAGGTCTTAAACAGGGGATACATACTTCAAAAGCATCTTTCAACTATGCACTAAACCTGTAACCAATATCATAGAGGACAAGGGTCTCATCTCAAATACACCTGGTGCCTCAGGGTCACAAGACTCCACTACATGAATCCATATTTACTCATTCTTTCCTATTCTCCTTAATTAGGGCTCACTCCAACAACTTCCCATCCTATCAACTTCAAACAAATAGGTCAAAGAACTCATCCATCACACATCAAAAATATCTTATTTGGGAGAAACTAACTCACCCTCATAATTTTGAATCGCACTGGAAGAAAACAAATTAGAGATGGAAATGTAAGACTATATTTCATATTCAAATCCGCTTAAAACATCAAAAAAGTAAGGGTCTAATGATTTCTGACATCACCCAAGAAAAGTGTCACCATTAGGACCATCATTAGGAGGGGTCCTCTCCAATTGGGACATTTTCACCTTAGTATCACACAAGTCCTAAAATACATGAAATGTGGGAGAGAATCTCACCACATAACCTAGGAAATATATATCTTTTAAATTCAGTATTAGTACACAATATAGGTTCAACATATTTTAGTAACTATTGAGAATAAATTTGATCCATGAAGATGATTTTTCGCCTACACAACAATCTGAACAGTCAATTTCTGTATAATAAAAAAACCCAAACCACCCCCTTGAGTCAAGATTCTACTGCATGTGGGTCCATCTTTTCATAAAATCATTGTGTTAACCATCATTGGATCTCACATAACATTTTAAATCAATATTTTCCATCATCCTACCCTATTGGTTCTATCAACTTCTCAACATGAGGAAGATAATATCCCTGATCTATAGAGGAATCTGTGATCTTCTCAATTCATGGTAACACTACTCAGTTCCCACCTGGAGAAAAAATATTGTCGGTTCTATCCCTGAACTGAGGTCTTAATACTCAATCAGCCATCATCAAGATGATATCTCAAGATCCTATATGGTTATCATCATAGAGTCATCTTGAAATTTTTTCAATACATACAGTGATCAATGATCATATCTACATAGATGAATCAATAAGGATAGTTAAAGGACACTATCTTATAATATTCATAAACCATTGATCCCTAAAAATGATGTCTTAGTATTATAAGTTGAAAATAAGGTAGTCAGAGTCCAGATGTATGGGTATGTCGGTAGCTGCAACAACAGTAGGTTCCACAGACTGAAATTTTCACCTGAGAAACTTCAAAATTATTTCTGTATGTCCCAAACAAACATTATAAATAGAATAACACCAAACACCATACCAATTTCGAACAAAAAATAATACCAATCCATCATGAACCAACCCATCAGGGTCTTCTTAGATAATTGAAGGATGAGACAAAACTACCCCAATCCTACATCAATAGCCTAGGGGCTGGTGAAAATCACAAAAATGAATAACTTAAATTATAGGCCTTTTAGTATTTTACCCGTATGACCACACCCATACTTCTCTATGGAGAAGTGCAGAGGAATAATATTAAAAGACTATAACATCTACAGTAAAAACAATTCATGTAACAACCTCTACGAAAATACATAAGATTATGAAAATATAAAATAAAAAATAACAGAAAAATGCATTCCAAACCATAGAAGATGTCCCAATAAGAGGAGAACTAGAAAAGAAATGTTGAAAGATCTCAACTCCAAATCTCCATGACCCAACCACTGTACTGTGTCAAATACCCCATGTGTCCCTTTTCTCATTAGAAAATACTTTTTTATTTTCCTTTATCTATATAATTCATGACAATTGTGGGGAAAACCAATGTAGGGGAGAGTATATACATTCCCAGTTGGATGTCCCAAAAACTGATGAGAGATCAATATAAGACACCATAGAAGTAGAAAAATCATAACAAAAAAATAATTACAATCCGTATATGAGACAAAAAACCATAAATAAAACCAATATAAACTAAAAAAGAATCCAAAATGAGGGATAAATGGTTTTCACATATCTAAAATCTAGCTAAGAAAAAATGAGTCTTCCAAAAATTCTATGATTAAATTATCGATGCCCAACATCTAGTGTGTCTCTATGAAGAAGTAACAATGGGGATGAAATGCACCTCACCACTATGTTGGATAGTCTATGGGGGAAAATATCTATTTATAGGACATATTCCCTAGTCTTTTAGGGGTACCACTCAGTAGGTGCATGACCCACACCCTAGAATGTCAGGGGGTACCACTCAGTAGATAGTGGACGTATGACCTAATGTGTTAGGGATTTTTCACTCTAAAGGTGGAGGATTTGTGCCCTATTATGTTAGTTTTATCACTCAATAGGTAGAGGACCCAAAAACTATTCCATTTTAGGGAGGGGAACCACTTTGTAGGTATAAAACCCACACCCCTTTCCATAAGAGGGGTACCACATAGTAGACAGTGGACATGTACCGTAGTGAATCACGGGGTACCACTCAGTAGATGTAGGACCCATTCCCTAGTTCATTAGGGGTACCCCTTAGAAAGTAGATTAATCGTGCCACAATGTTCCATGAGGTATAACTCAGTAAATAATGGACTCAGTCCCATGTCCGTTAAAGGGTACCACTCAGTTGATAGAGGTAATGTGCCATAGTCAGTCAAGTGGATAACACTTAGTACGTAATTGAATTACACCCAAGACAGTCATAGGGTTACCATTAAGTAGGCATAGAACCTCAAGAAAAGTCCATTAGGGGATACCACTCAGCAGATCGATATAGGTGTATAGGGGACCCTCTCTCTTATATGAACAAGGTATTTTTATCCCCAACCTCTCTTTGGTGATCCCACCCAATCAATACAATCGTCAATCAAATCCAAAAGAATAATCTCCCTTGGAACATCTCAAATCATATATCCAAATACACTACAAATTATATCATCATGTTCTACCTGAAAAAAAACACTCAAGATTGTGTACCCGTGGGCCAAAATATGAGTAAAAACTAAGAATATATGAGAGTTAAAAGATTCATAAATTAGAGAATGGTTTGTAAGGGTGTGAACTTGACATATGGTCCAACTCAAAAACCTAGAGAATTACCCGGCGGTGCTTCGTTAATGAGTCATTCCCATGTACTCCCAAAGCACATGATGTGTCTCTCCAATATTCTACAAATGGGTAAGCATCTTCATCCATCCAACAACCTTATATTTAAAACAAAAAATATGTCATTGAAAACATCCATGAAAATCCAAATGGATCACACTATTTTGGTCATTATAAAAAACTATTAGGATAATATATTCACTTGTCTATGATAGAAACTTGTTGAAAAAAATGCATTTCAACATAACACTTACATACCTCACTTCACGGGCTTGATCCATGAGACCAAATTAAACCACCCAGTATTGGTAATGAAATGTCTTCCTCGATGTCATTGTTACGATTCCATAGATAGTTCATCCTTTTGACACCATAAGAAGAAAATAAATCGATTAACATATTACATACCTATAATAATAATAATAATGTTTGTATTATTGGATACCTCCTTGAACTAAGTCATTAAAACAAATTAAATTTCCATCTTTTTCTTGAAATAACCATCTCAATGTTAGGGTTATGATACCATAGATATATTTTCAGTCTGACATCTTATGACTAAGTGTCATCTAAGTCAAAGTTTTCCCTAAAACAATAAATAATAATAATATATTATTATTATATTATCAATTTTTCCATTTAAAATATTTATAAAGAAAAGTACACTAAAAGCATCCAACATTCATAGGATCCAATGACCCTTCTTCATTTATTAACTTTTTATTCATTAAAACAATTATTATAATTATTATATTCTCAAACTAAATGCCTAAGGGAGGAATTACACACCCAACCCCTTCCTCACTAAATAAGGTACACAAGTGTGTCCCTACCTAGTGTGAAACTCAGCGAAATTTTTTTTCCACCAAATTAAACATTTAGTTTAATTAATAAGAATTTTTTTAATAATATTATTAATATTAAAAATATTAATCACACCCACCAAATTGTTCATGTCTAATTATATCATTCGATATCCAAGTCTAGCTACTATAACATCCAATTTTAGTACCCTCTACTACGATACCCCACACATGACCTCCACTAGAAACCAATTCTATCACACCAGACATCATAAGTGCATGTTAATCAGAAAAAAAGGATTCATGATATGATATTATACATCCTCTGATCAAACTCCATCCTTGATGAACAACAATGACATCCTCAATCCTGAAACATATCCTGTTGTGCTGATCTAATATGTTCAGAAAACATCATCCAACTCATTCATCAATCCATCCACAAATCATTCATTTGTGGGACGTTTATCCTACAATAATGAATTTGGGGGTTCTATTTCTCTTGAACCTTCCCATACGATTTTGAACTACAAATCTTTTGAAAAAAAGTGATGAATTCCCCAAATAGAGAATGGAAAATAAAATGAACAATGTGGACCACCATTTTCCAAGTGTTATTTGGAAATGAATATATAAACATTGAAATAAAATGTTAAATAATCATAGAATTATAGTTGATAAATGTAATAAATAAATTATGGGGTGCATGGTAAGAATAATTATCAGAGATCAAAATTATGTTTAATTCAGGCTCAATAATTTAATAACAACTGTTAAAACCAAAATTGATGATAACTAATTCAATTTTGGATTGATCATTTATGAAGAACACAACTGCTAGTAATGAAGGTGACAATCCTACTATGTTCTTCATTCATCTCAAGATTTTCATTGATCTGATTGTTCATCATTAAATGTTTATCTGCCAAAGAAACAATTATATCCTCTTTCTCTCAAGTCTAGTGTAGGTTTTATGAAGAACCCTTGAAAAATTTTCCTACGAGGGTATTTATAAAGGATTTAATTAGGTCATTTAATAAAAAATAAAAAAATTAATTATTTAATTTTCTTAAACACACCCACCAACAATTTCCTCAATAAGAAGTCCTACGTTGACATACCTTATGTCACTCATAGTGTAGAACATTCACTCTATGTTCAGTTATGGTCTCATTTATAAGATTCAAGACTCCATTCAGGAGGTATATTATAATTTCTAGAAAACTTTGTGTGTTTACGATATAAAATAAATTTAAAATTTTTATGAAATCATTTCTGAGGTCACTGTGCCTCATAATCGTGTGGCATCTCAGTGCATAAGTATGAATAAAATCCTTGAAATATTTGATAGTTATAAAAGGGAAAAAGAGTCTCTTTATATATATATTTTAACCAATGTTGTCACGGCCCGTCCTCAGGGCCCATTATGTGACTACCCCAAGCCCACCTTCCATAGGCCAGGGGCTAGCGACTAGCACCAAAGTCGTAAGTCTCCAAGATGGGAAGGAATTTCCTTTATGAAGTAACATACGCAAGTGAAGTAAGCACTAAGAAAAACTGGGTACAATATAAGTGAAGAAAAAGTAAATGGGACAGTATACAAGACTAACTGAAAGAACATTACAACTGAAAGTGAAAGTACAACAGCAGTAAGTAAACAGCAACACCGAGTCGTCCTCCAGAAGTCCCACATGAAGGGTGGGTACAGATAGCCTCCCCAGCTCCTTGGGTCCGGTCGTCCCCTCCGAATACGTCCCACCATGTAGTCCACCTCTAGGTACCATCCAGATCTACAAGCCTCCACCCCGATCAGTGATGTCCGTCGTCTGCATCCAAAACAATGTAGTGCTGGCATAACCTATGCAGGGGTGAGTATACGATAGTCAGTAGGGACCCCGATACCCCCGAAGGTCTCTCTGAATCCACGCAGGATAAACCAAAAGAGGATAGATACAATCATGAAATATAAAACGACTCTACTTAGGTATATGACCATACATATACCTAAGTCAACAGTCACAGTGTGGCTCCAACTCCCGAGCCCAAGAACAAACCAGTCCACATAGGAAAGCCCAACCCAGTCCACACAAGAAAACAAAACCCATTCCACACAGGAAAAGAAAGTCAACCACATCATTTATAATGATTGAGAATCAAGACTCATCTCACACAGGTATACACTTTTTAAAGCAATAGAGATGATCAGATGTTTCCACTGATTCATCTAAGCTGTCGGACCCACAAAGGATACAAGACCAACTAACCTGTTGGACCCACAAAGGATACAAGACTAGCTACTATGACGGACCCACATAGGATACAGGTACAGAGTCAAATACTGCCAGACCCACATAGGATACAAGAATAGTAGTCATCACCGTCGAACCCACATGGGATTCTAGTACGGTCGTCGTTGCTGCCGAACCCATAGATGATCCATGTATAGTCATCCTCGCTGCCGAACCCACAAAGGATCCTAGTGCAGTTGTCATCGTAGCAGTCGCAGCCAGCTCTAGGGTTCCGACACACAGCATGCTCGATTCCGGGAGGGTCCGCTCCTCGAACAAGAGATAGAGTCAATACATCAACTATCACTAAGTCTAGAGTTTATGTATCCCAAAGTTCTGTCTCATCAAAAGAAACACTACGCGATAGACGGTGCGTCAATCGGACGCCCGGTCTGAGAGTTATTGGCTTTTCGGTTCCAGGGAGCTGGTTGGTCTTTAAGCTAAAACCAACCCGACTGTACTCCCGCTGTGTCCAAACCTCAAGAAAAGTAATACAAAAGGACAATCTCAACAAAATAATCCCAACTCAATTGATGTCATGTCAATCGGATGTCCGGTCCTTGAGATATAAGCGTTTCCGCTCCAAGGGCCCGGTTGGTTTTTAGTTCGAACCAACCTGGCCATACCCAAACTTTGCCGAAACCTCAAGTGTAATATACCAAAATGACCATCTCGATCCAAGGATTCATACACAACTGAAGGTGCATCAATCAGAGGTCCGTATCACACATTATGGGAAAAAGACCGAAAGCGGTCCGAAGTGGGGGGTCTCGGCCCGGTCCGACCCGACCCAACCACCCTGGGTAAGCCCGAACCGGGTCGACCCGACCCGGCCCTGCGGGGCATGGCCCGAACCAGTCCACACGACCTGCCCTGGCCCAGCTGGGGGGGGGGGGTGGGGCACTGGCTCGGCCAGCGGCCCGCGCAGGGGGGGACAAGGTCCCCCCTCCCTTTGCGCTCCGCGGACGCGCTGGTTGCCGCGTCTCCTCCGGATCCCGTGTGGCCGCGGGATCCGGCCACCTGCCGTCACGACTTTAGTCACAGCGGCTCATCTCAGCGGTGCGCTGGGGCACCGCTGCCTCCGGGCGGCTGGCCGGTGTGGGCCGCCGACGACCTGCGCCCCTGGAGTTTTCCGCTGGCCACCTGAGTCATTCCGGTGGTCCGTTATTGCTCCCGTCTGTGCCTGCGATCATCTTGGAACCCATACCATACTACAATGGCCTCCAATCACCAAATCAGTCCCGTTATGTCATCTCTAATTATTCAACACATCAGGAACAAAACAGCGGTGGGTTCAGGCTTTTTCGTTAGCCTGCACCCACCATGTTAGTGGTTTTAGGAAAACACCTTCAATAAAATATGCCATGCTGAGGGTATTGAAATAACAAATGAAGAAATTATTCCAAACACCCCTACCTCAACCAGTAAGACGATCGTCGGTGTCGTGACGGAGAAGAGGATCATAGGCGTCATCGGGGCGCGCCGAGGAGGAAGTGATACCTCCTCTCTGACCATGATGAAGAGGTTTGGTGGGGCATCATCAATCTCCGAGGAACTGGAATTCTTCTCCATTCTTCGTCAGAGGCCGGTGTCATTGGCATTTCATCAGAGCTTCCTCCTGTGGTTTCTCAATTTATTCTCCAAAGGTTTGATTAATAAAATAAATAATCCTCACGTTGTGTTCATTATTATGGTTCATTAATGAACCTTAATTAATGAACATATTAAACACACAGGCATTGCAGTTACACAACCAAAGTGGAGAGTCATTAAATGGATCCCATTTATTGATCGTCGTTACATTGTGATTCTGCCAACTGTAACTCAACGAAGGAAGAAAAAGAATAAAATAACTTATAGTTATTTTATTATATACAATTCTTTTTTTGAAAGTATAAAAACTTATCTTTTTGTCCAAACCTTGTTGGTTGAAGTTAAGCTTTGCCGAAGCAAATATCGGGGCTGTGAATTCATCGGTGCCCTCTGATTTTAATTCCGAGCACCAGTTCAAAAGTTATAAAACCCGCTAGTTTGTTCACTAAACGTAGATGATCTAAACTTCGAAAATTGATTCCAGACACACCGGGCCTCGGAATCAAGCTCTGTCCGAAACTGCGTACTCGTAAAATCCCAAATAATTTTTAAAAAATATTTCCTTGAAATTTATGGTTCTTTACATTACTCCCACCTCAGGTCTTTATTTCCCAATAAAGATACATCACAAAATAGGAAAACAAATTATGGTACTCAGCACGCATCTAAGCATCCTGCTCCCACGTGCTCTCCTAGAGGTTCCCGTGCTGCCAACTGATTTGCACCAGAGGAATCGACTGTCCCCGAAGGACCCGCTCCTGTCGATCCTTGATCTCCACTGGGACCTCTGCAAAAGTCTCCCCATCATCGATGTCCACCTCCCCATGATCGATGATATGTGTCGGGTCATGCATGTATCTCCTCAGCTGAGATAAGTGGAAGACGTCGTGGACCCAGTCCAACTGAGGTGGAAGAGCCAGTCGATAAGCCACCTCACCTATCCTACTGAGAACCTGGAATGGTCCGATGAAGCGTGGAGATAACTTGTCGCATCGGCCAAATCTCCATAATCCACGTCGAGGAGAGACCAATAAGAAAACATGGTTTCCATCCTCAAACTCTAGTAGTCTCCACCTCCTGTCAGCACAGGACTTTTGTCGGCTCTGAGCATCCCTCATCTGCTCTTGGATTATCTGTACCTTCTCTGTCATGGCCTGGACCAGCTCTGGTCCTACAAGCACTGACTCTCCAGGGTTTGTCCAGCACAGAGGTGATCTGCAAGGTCAGCCATACAGTGCCTCGTGTGGTGCCATCCCGATGGTGGTGTGGTAGCTGTTGTTGTATGAAAACTCCACCAAAGGTGGGTGATCCTCCCAACTACGACCAAAGTCGAGTACACATGCACGGAGAATGTCCTCGAGAGTCTGAATGGTCCTCTCCGTCTGACCATACATCTGAGGGTGAAAAGCGGTGCTCAGGTGTAGTTGCATCCCAAATGACTCCTGCAACCCCTTCCAGAGCTGGGAAGTAAAGTTAGCATCTATGTCAGAGAGGATAGATGATGGTATACCATGAAGTTGTATGATCTCCTGAACAAATAGGCGTCCGAAGCTCTCCACTCAGCCCTGCTCTATGATAGGTAGAAAGTGGGATGACTTGGTGAGTCGGTCTTCAATCACCCAAATGGTGTCATGTATTATGGAAGTACGTGGATGCCTCGTCACGAAATATAGGGATATTCCATCCCACTTCCACTTCGGGACCTCTAAGGGCTATACCAAGCCTGCAGGTACCTGGTGATCCACCTTCACTTACTGGAAAGTGATGCATTGAGAAACGAACACTGCCATAACCTTCTTCATACCCGGCCACCAGTACTGTCATTTGAGGTCCTGATACATCTTCACTACTCCAGGTTGTACCTCTAGAGGGGAAGTGTGGAACTCCCTCAGCACCTCCTCCTTCATTGTTGCTGTTACCATGGTACGTCCTCTTAAAATAATGACGTGCCCTCCTCCTATAGAGAATCCATCAGGTTCCTGTTCTGAGGATATATATGAACGTCGCGTCTCACAGTCAACCTCCCCACGCTGTGCCTCTCTGACCGACTGAAGATGTATAGGAGTGACTATGAGCGACTGAAGAAAGGACTCCCCATCTCTATCCATGAAGGCTATCTGCAACGCGGCTAGATGCTCTGTCACCTCTCCAAGTAGCTAGATGCCTGACCTCCTGCTGAGAGCATCAGCTACCACGTTCCCCTTCCCAGTAGTATAGACTATCTCAAAGTCATTATCCAGGAGGAACTCGAGCCATCACCACTTTCTTAGGTTTAGGTCCTTCTGCGAGAAGATGTACCTGAGACTCTGGTGGTCAGAGTAGACTGTAAAGCGCTCTCCCATCAGATAGTTCCACCACATCATCAAGGCGTAGTCCACTACTGATAACTCTAGGTCATGGGTAGCATAGTTCTGCTCGTGCTGCCTCAACTGCCGTGAACCGTAAGCGATCACAACTTTCTCCTGCATCAGGACACACCTGAGTCTGGTCCCTGATGCATCGCAGTAAAATACATACCCTACGCCCTCCTCCGGTAGCCTCAAGATGGGTGCACTGGTCAATTTCTGTCTCAGCTTCTAGAAGCTCTACTGACATCTATATGAACACACGAATGGTTTCCCCATATTCGTCAAAGCTGAAAGTTGTGCTGAAACTCTGCAGAAGTGAGGCAAAAATTTCTGATAGTACCCAGCCAGACCTAGGAAACTCCGCACCTCCGTCACGCTCTTGGGTGGCTCCCATGAAATTACCACCATGACCTTCGCAAGATCCACTGCATGTCCCACCTCTGAGATGACATTCCCTAAGAATTGGAACTCCTGAAGCCAGAATTGGAACTTCGAGAGATTACTATAAAGCTGGTGCTCTCAGAGTGTATCCAGTACAACTAGTAAGTGGTAGGCATGCTCCTCCTCAATAGTCGTGTAAATCAGTATGTCTTCAATGAAGACTATGACAAACTGAATGAGGTAGGGCTTGAAGATCTTGTTCATAAGACTCATGAGCACTACTGGAGTGTTGGTCACACCGAAGGGCATGAACAAGAACTCATAGTGGCCGTACCGACACTTGAACATCCTCTTCTGCACATCCACATCACGTACTCGGAATTGATGATAGTTAGACCTGAGGTCTATCATCAAGAACCAACGTGCTCCATTGAGGTGATCAAAGAGGTCGTCAATCCTTGAATGTGGATACTTTTTCCTCACAGTCACCTGGTTCAGGCGACTGTAATCGACACACAGTCTCAAGCTCCCATCCTCCTTCTTGGCGAACAGAATTGGAGAAGCCTAGGGTGAAACACTGGGCCAGATGAAACCTTTCCCCTGTAAGTCTTCCAGCTATACCCGAAGCTCACGAAGCTCAGCGGGAGCCATCCGATATGCTGGAGTAGATATCGGTGATGTCCCAGGGTATATTGCTATGTAGAAATCTACCTCCCTATGAGGAGGTAGTCCTGGATCATCGTTAGAGAAAACGTCCGCATACTGGTCCACGACTATAGGAAAACGCAGACTCAGCATGTCAACTATTCCGAGGATGAGGCTAGCCAATTGATGTGTGATTGACTGCCCTCTCCTCTGTGTGAGTCCATTTTGTACTTCGAAGGTTCCCTTCTCTCCGGTGAAGGTGAACCTGGTCCCATCCGTGGGGACACACCGCACCTTGAGCCTAATACAGTCGATCTGAGCATGGACTGTAGATAACCAGTCCATGCCCAATATGACATTGTAAGGCCTCAACGCCGCTACATGAAGATCCCAGCAGAAGCTCTCGCCTCCTAGAGTAAGCTCACACTACCGGCATCACTGCGTAATCGTTGAGTCTACTCCCGTAGGAGTCTCTAGCCGCAAGGATCGAGCCAACGACTCCGTCGGAATCTTCGAGCTCCGAACAAGGGCAGCGAGAATAAAAGAATGACTCGCACCTGTGTCTATAAGAACTATAGAAAGGGTGGAGTAGACAAAGATAGTACCTCGAATCATATCGGGTGCGCTGTGGTCATAATCCTCCGCTTCCTGAAGCTGAGCCTGCCTCTGCCCACCAGCTTCCTGTGGTTGGGGTGGACCTCCTGGGGGTGGTGGTGGTAGAGCCTCGAAGCGTCGTCCACAACCCGCAGCTCGGACAGCTCCTCTGCCTCATCCGTCTGCTCCCTACGCACCACCACCATCGAACCTCTTCCTCTGCCTCAGAGGTCCCTCCACTGTCTTCTACTAATCTTCATGATAGGTTGGGTAGTCACGAGCCATGTGGACCTTCCCGCCGAATGCATAACACTGTCTACTCCTCGGAAGGTTGACTCTATGCCATGTGCCCTGCACCGCTGAAACCGTGTCCTATGGTCACTCACCAGACGGCCTGGTCCGCTTGGACCCCTGTGTCATCTGTCGACTGCCAGCTATAGAAGACTCTGCTCCATGCCGCTCTGTGGTGGGTCTCGCTGCTGATGGCTGATCGGTGAGAAAGCTATCCATTAGCAGGACTCGCTCCAGCCCCCTTGGCTGGGTCGGGATGCTGAGTGGAATCATCGAAGCTCTGATCTCATGCCTCAGCCCCTGCTCAAAGGTCTGGTCCTAGAAGAATGGGTCCTCTACCATGTCCGTGGAGTAGCGCGAGAGGTCGGTAAATCTCGCCGAGTACTGGGCTACTGACATGATGCCCTGTCACAGTTGTAGTAACTCCGAGATGCGCACTGCACGAAGGGTGGCTGGAACAAACTCTGAGCGAAAGAGGCTCTCGATGTTCGTACATAGAAGATATGCCTTGTCATGCACCTAGAGCATCAGGATCCACCATCTACCTGATGCTGCATGCAGGAGACTCGCGGAAAGGAACACTATAAGGTCAGCTGGTGTCCCTACCAACCTGAAGACTCTAACGACAACCTCCAGCCAATCCTCGGCTGCCTGAGGATCCGTCTCTCCGGGGAACCTAGGTTGCCTTTTCCTCTAAAACTCATGCAACGTGCTCAGGCGGCATACAATCTCCGCCACTGGGGCTGGTAGCATCGGTGGCTCGGCGGGTAGAGGTACCACTGGTGTCTCCGCTATAATGGGGCCTTACACCGAGGCCACGTCGCTCGGTGGGCTGCCATCTCACACAATGCTCAGAACCCTAGCTGGATACCTTCGTGGGGCCATCTTGAAAAGAAACAGGTGCGACATAGTTAATATAATATACCTAGTGAGCTGACACAAAGTAATCAAAAAGAAAACTTTTGAAAATTAAACACACATGCAATTAGTGTTTTCATGAACTGAGTCAAAAATCAGAATTCAGGGTCCTGGTGTATGGATACGTCGGCCGCCGCACCAACACTAGACTCCCTGGACTGAAAACCACACTCAATACTCTTAACACTGTTGCTTCACAGAGATGGAATTATCAGATTCTGGAGTTATGTGGTAGAACCGACTCCTCTGATACCAATTTGTCACGAACCGTCCTCAGGGCACGTGCTGTGACTACACCAAGCCCACCTTCCATAGGCTAGGGGATAGAGACTATCACCAAAGGCGTAAGTCTCATAGAAGGTAAGGAATTTCCTTTATGAAGTAACATACTCAAGTGACGTAAGCAATAATAAAAACTGGGTACAACATAAGTGCTGAAAAAGTAAATGGGCCAGTATACAAACCCAACTGAAAGTACAGTACAACTGAAAGTGAAAGTACAATAGCATTAAGTAAACAACAACACTGAGTCATCCTCCAGAAGTCCCACATGAAGGGTGGGTACAGATAGAGTCCTCAGCTTCTCGGGTCCGGTCGGACGCTCCGTATACATCCCACCAAGTAGTCCACCTTCGGGTACTATCCAGCTACACAAGCCTCCACCCCGATCAAGGCAGTCCATCGTCTGCATCCAACACAACATAGTGCGGGCATAGCCAGTGTAGGGGTGAGTATACGATACTCAGTAGGGACCCCGAGACCATTGAAGGTCTCTCAGAATCCACGCAGAACAAACCAAAAAGGATAGATAAAATTACGATGTATCAAACAACTCTACTTATGTGAATGCCCATACATATACCTATGTCATTAGTTATAGTTTGGCTCCAACTCCCAATCCCATGAACAACCCAGTCCATATAGGAAAGCACAACCCAGTCTACACAGGAAAGCACAACCCAATCCACACAGGAAAAGCAAGTCAACCACATCATTGATAATGATTGAGAATCAAGACTCAGCTCACATAGTTATACACTTTCTAATGTGGTAGATATGATCAGATGTATCCACTAATTCATCTAAGCTGTCAGACCCACATAGGATACGAAACCAGCTATGCAGTCAGACCCATGAAGGATACAAGACCAGCTACTCTACCAGACCCACATAGGATACAAGTACAGAGTCAAATACTGCTGGACCCACATAGGATACAAGAATAGTAGTCATCGCCATCAAACCCACAGATGAATCCAGTATGGTCTTCGTCGCTGCCGAACCCACAGAGGATCCATGTATAGTCATCCTCACTGTCGAACCCGCAGAGGATCCAAGTGTAGTCGTCATCGTCGCAGTCGCACCAAGCTCTAGGGTTCCCTCACACAGAATGCTCAATTACGGGAGGGTCCTTTCCTCGATCAAGAGAGATATTTGATACATCAACTATCACTAAGTCCAGAGTTGATTTGTCCCAAAGTTCTGTCTCGTCAAAAGAAACCCGATGCGACAGACGGTGCGTCAATCAGACGCCCGGTCTGAGAGTTATTGGCTTTTCCATTCCCGGGGCCCGGTTGGACTTTAAGATAAAACCAACCCAACCATACTCCCACTGTATCCAAAACTAAAGCAGAGTAATCCAAAAGGACTATCTCAACAAATGAATCCCAACACAAGTGACGACACGTAAATAGGATGTCCGTTCCTTGAGATATAAGCATTTCTGCTCCAAGGGCCCGGTTGGTTTTGAGTTCGAACCAACCCTACCATACAGAAACTTTGTCTAAACCTCAAATGTAATATATCGAAATGACCGTCTCGATCCAGGGATTCATACGCAATTGACGGTGCATCGATCTGAGGTCCGTATAACAGGATTATGGGAAAAAGACCGAAAGTAGTCCGAAGTGGGGGGGGGGATCTGGGCCTAGTCCGACCCGGACCAACCCCACTGGGTCGGCCCGCACTGGGTAGACCAGACCCAGGTCCGAGTCTGACCCGCCCACGTGCGGCCCAGTCCGCGCGACTGGCCCTGGCCCGGCCAGGGGGTTGCGCTGGCTCGGCCAGGGGCCGAGCAAGGGGGACGCGGTCCCCCCTCCCTTTGCGCTCCGTGGACGCGGCGGGCGCCACATCTCCTCCAGATCCCGGGCGGCCGCGGGATCTGGCCTCTTGCCAGGGCCGCGCCGTGGCGCCGCCTCCTCTGGGCCGCTGGCCGGTGCTGGCCGCTGCCTCGGACCACCTGTGCCGCCGCACCGGTGACCCGCGCTGCCGGAGGTTTCCATGGGCCACCAAAGTCGTTCTGGTGGTCTCTTCTTTCTCCCTTCTGCACCTATGGTCATATCGGAACCCATACTTTACTGCAACGTCCTCCAATTACCAAATCGGTCCCGTTTCGTCATCTCTAATTATTCCATGCATCAGGAACAAAACATCGGTGGGTTCGGGCTTGTTAGTCAGCCCACACCCACCGCGTTAGTGGTTTTAAGAAAACACCTTCAATAAAACACACCATGTAGAGGGTATAGAAATAACACAATTTTTTTCCCAAAAACGCCTAGCTCAACCAGGAAGACGATCGTCGGCGTCACGATACACGGCGTTGTGGAGAGGAGGATCATAGGCATCGTCGGGGCATGCCGAGGAGGAAGCGACGTCTCCTCTCTGACCTCGAGGAAGAGGTTTGGTGGCACGTCGTCAATCTCCGAAGAACCGGTGTTCCTCATCATTCCTCATCAAAGGCCGGCGTCATTGGCGTTTCGTCAGAGCTTCCTCCTACGGTTTCTCAATTAATTTTCCAAAGGGTTGATTAATAAAAGAATTAATCATCATGTTGTGTTCAATATTATGGATCATTAATGAACCTTAATTAATGAACCTATTAAATACACATCCCTTTCAGTTACACAACCAAAGGGGAGAGTCATTTAATGCCCCCCATGTATTGATCGTCATTACAATTCGATTCTGCCAATTGTCACTCAAAGGAGGAAGAAAATAGTAAAATAACTTATAGTTATTTTATTATATACAATTCATTTCCTGAAAGTCTAAAAACATATCTTTTTCATCTGACCCTTGTCGGTTGATGTTAAGCTTTGCCTAAGCAAATCCCAGCGCTGCGTATTCATCGGTGTCTTCAGATTTTAATTTCGATCACCGGTTCAAAAGTTAGAAAAACCCGCTTGTTCGTTCATTGAACGTACCCGAGCTAAACATCGGAAATTGATTTTAGGCACACCGGACCTCAGAATCAAGTGCCGTTAGAAACTGTGTACTTGTAAAATCTCAAAGAATTTAAAAAAAATTCATTGAAATTTACTGGTCTTTACAAATGTAATTTGTTTAAAAAAAATTCAATCAGAAAATATAATTGATGATAGATGGTCACTGAAGGTTGGTAGTGAGGTATTTTTGTGAAGATTGTGAGTTCTAAGTAAACTATGAGAAGAATTTATTATCCTATAGATGTAATGAACCAAATGTTGTTATAGAAGAAAATATTATCTAAAAGTAATTTTTCATGTGGGATATGGTTTAAAAAGGATTGAAATTATATTGGATGATTGGAGATATATTCTAAATATATTAATGTTTTTATAACAAATCAACTTGCATGTAAATAAATCATTAAAAGGGTTATTTTTTATATTATAGATAATTTGAAACATTCATTGTGTGCATAATATTTTTGGATGATGCCTAATATATTCTAAAATATTGAAATGTGAGAAAAGGAAAATCATGTTATCCCTATATATGTTTGGATATTAGAGTATATGATTAATAGATAATAGAAAAGTGTATGACATGTATGGTTTTTAGAATTTTATATATAAGAATTACTTTTCAAAATTTGGACTGAAATAAGGAATGTAATTTTTATCTACATGGTACAAATGATCCAATGTTTTAAGATCATAATTAAGGGTTCTCTAGAGAGATAGACAATATTGAAGGATTTTTCCTCTTTCATTTGAGTTAATTTGTATATGTTATTATTGAAGAACTAATTATGAATATATAAGTTATGATATATACTATATCATAAAATATGGTTTATATATTATCCACACTATGAGAAGTATGACTATACCGTGAGACCGATTTTAATATTTCATTGATTCTTCATATTTGGATATTCCAATTCCATGAAGGAATTTAATGTCAAAATGGGGTGGTGGATTGATAAAATCAATTATTTGGTCATGTTACATTACAATTTTCATTCCATGGTTAAATAGATTATACTATAATGTTTAAACTATATAGTAAAGTGTAAGTCCATGAATGTTAATATCTAGGTTATGAAGAAACATAAATCAATCTTACACTTTTAATGAATCCATTAGAAAATGTTGTAATAAGCTGTGGAAGAAAAAATGTTAAATGATCCAATATGCCATTCCATGATGAATACTTCCATAAATATTATTAAAATAGAGAGAATTCACCAAAAATTGACTTGTTGGAACATTTTATCTATTTTATGTTATTTTAATAAATATAAACATAATTAATGGAGATAAACATTGGATATTAATGTGAATATGTTTTTATGGATGGGTTTTTTTTGTAGATTAAATTCATGGTAGTTGATTTATAGACATTGAAATTGAAAATCTTGTCTCAAAAATATAAATTTATGGATATGGATAGAAGAAATGATGAAAAAAAAACATGTTGACATCAAGATAGATAATAGAGTGAAGAAATTGATATTTATAAAAAAGGAAAACATTTTTTTTGAAAAACCAGTGATACATTAATTATCTGAAGTATATCGAGTTGACTTTCCACTGATTTTAATTACATTAATGATCATATTTTAATGTGGACTATTTTAGTTCAAATATACAAAGACAATAAAATAGATAATTACTACAATTTAATTAGATTATTTAGATTTTGGATGTTTTGTGATATCTGGTTGATGTTTAATGTTATAAAGTTTATCAAAATGAAATTATTATATGTTATCATGGAATTTTGAGAATAATGTAGAATAACATAAAGCACCACATATATAATTTTTATATAGATCACAAATTATATAAATGATGATCATGAAGTGACCTTCATGTTGATAAATATTGATGATATATATGAGTATAAATGATGATATCTTGTAGATCAATGTGTAATATAGGATGAAGTAGTTACCAATATTATGTAGCGTGATATTTACTAAATATTTGTAATGATATTGATCCTTTGTGATGAGTGACTTCATCTAAATCTTGTATGCAGTAGCACAGTAAATTAAATGTTGATTTTTTCCACCAACACAATTTTGTGTGTATTCCACAAAGATGTATCACATTTTGGGTAACTATCTAATATATATGTGAATCTTTATGTTTTACTTTCAATACATGTGAATGGTATTTTATGTAGGTAAATTTGAAAAAGATATTTATTGGATAGTTTTATTTTTTATAGTGGAACAAGATCAATAATGTATAGTTTGGGGTGAAAGTGTAAATTTATTTACACTCTAATTTGGTGCCACCCAAAGTGTTCTTGGATTACAATAGTACCCAACCTATATGATACAAAAATCCCATATTTTCAGGAAGTGGTAGAAAATTGGATTCAATTATTCAATAGATTGGGAGTTTAGATGATTAGTTTCTTATTTAATATTGTATTAAACATGTATATTTGGGCCTATTTATGGTTTTTTGACTATTTTAAGGGGCTTATAGTTGTGTTTAGTGAAATTGGATTGGTAATAGATGAATATTCATGTTAGAATATTCTAAAAACAATATCACTAGTGGGACCCTAGAGTTATATTCAGTGAGGTATTAGATAGTAGGACTACCATCAGAATCATGGTGATGTGGCACTAGAACCCAGTGGGTTCCACTAAAGGTATGTAAGTATCCACCAACATTCAATCTCTCATAATATTTATTATTAATTAATTAGGAGTTTAAAAAGAAAAAGGGGATGTATAGTCACCCTAGAAAAAGCAAACCCCCTGTAATTTCTCATTTTGTATTATGAAATGGTGGATTTAATAGGTTATCATAGGTTAATCATTCCGTTATTGAAATGGTTTATCATGTGTAAGACTCATCCTAAATATTCATTTATTCCTAGTTTTTTCATTATTATCATGAGTTTTGACTAAAATAAATATTTTAGGGATATTACCTCTAATTCTCAAATTCTACCTTCTTATGTCATTTGTTTTTATAAAATTAGTTTAGAAGGTCCATTGTATAAAAACATGAGTTTCCTTAATATTTCTACTTATATATGTCAATTTTTATGCCATGTAATTCGTGGTCATGAATAGAGTAATGTGTGTGATCGTAAATGAAACCACATACAATTTCTATTGATATATTGAGATTTCATTTCTTATTTTCCTCTGCATGATAACTTATTATTGGTAATATATGGGTTGTTATTGGTTGACTACCTTAGGTCATTAATATAATATTTCCATATATTTTTATGTGATGGCTGGTAGGGTGTTGTTCTTGATGTGGTTCCTTGAGAACATTATGGAAATAACTCATGTACATGTTGGAAAATATGGTTCTCCAACATAACATGGGGATGTGTTAACCACTATCAATGGGTTGGTAGTAGAATATTTCCATTTTTTAGGTATAGGATATTAATGATATTTATCATTGTAATAACCAGGCTATTGGGTTCATGTGAACATTAGGAAGGGATAACAAGGTGTTGTTTACCGATAAACTTTTATAAGTATTGTCCATATATTATAATTATTGGGTGATGGTTTTGATAATCTAAATAAATTGGGGATTCGTTTAAGGTGTCCATATGAACTGAGGAGTTATTTTAATCACTATTTCGGAGTGGAATGATCATTTTGGGTGGTAATTTTTTGGGATTATGTATTTGGATGTTGGGAGTATTTCATATTAATTATGGGTTTGTTGATACATACTATTGAGATATCGAAATGAAAATGACTTGTTTCTTAGTTTGATATGAGGAGTGGTGCATCAATCAATCTTTTGGATTTTTTATACGATGAGAAAATAATCACACTTAGGTAATGTATGAAATAGGTATGGAGTTCACCAATGTATTGATGAGAATGTTTCATAGTTGGTTGAGTTGATTTTATTTTTCTTAAAATGTTTCTCTATAAATACACTAATATTTTTAAGGATATTATCAAGAGAAACCATTTGAAACAACCTGATATTTTTGTACTCATGCACTATAAAATCCCTCTTAGATAAACACATACATTATGGTATATGAAATAAGAAATGGATGTTTCACTATATATATGTATACATTTATAATGGTTAAATGGTTACACTAGTAAAATGTTGATGGATTTTGGGGCCACACATGCGGGTTCCTCGGTGTTGTGTTGGTGTTTTTTTCTCTGTTAGGGTTTTCTAAAAAAATTGCCTATATGGGTTCCTGATTATGTCTGCATGGATCTTGTGAAATCAAAAATGTTTTTCAAACTATCAAATATAATTCTATCTATTATATTAAAATTTTATTTATTTTATGGTTTAGGTAATTTTCATATACTAATTACTATATTCATTTATATCATGGGGTATAGTTTCCCCACTATCACATGTCGAACTCGTTGCTAATTGACATCCTCTTGTCCGAGGTCTTCATAACTCTAGATTATATGTATTTGGATTCATTTATAAAATGGATGACACAATGTGGTAGAAGCATTATTTGTTGAATATGGTACAAAATAGGTTGTCATATTTATATTCTGTTATATTTTATAGATATTTAGAACAAATATGACTAAAAAACACACCCTATGAAACTAAGTAGCTAATTCTTATTATTTGGACACACATGTTTTTTGGGACTATAATTGTTCTTTTATTTTTGGTATTATGATTTGTGGGTTTTATGAAAATGATGTTTATTTAATGATTATTTTTTCAATCATTAATTTTATCTTATAAAGTCAAAATGTTGTGTGTGGGTATATCCATGCATCATTTCTAAAATTTATCAAAATAGAAAAATATACTCTTAGCTGTGGTTTTTTTAGTTTATTGGCAGTTACAACTAATATTAAACTATTTCAGGGTTGTTCTGAATAAACACTACTACGTTTCACATCAGTAGAATTATCTTGATGTATTTAATATTTATTTAGAGAAAAATATTTTCCAAAGGCCCTTTTATAATATACGTGTTAAAAATGATACCATTTACGTTAACCTATTTTTCCCTATTTATCTACATTGTATATAAATAGAACTAAATATTGTACCATATTTAGTGGAATTTTATAAACATATACTAATTGTTTCCTTAATTAACCATTTTTTATAGAGGTAAAGTAAAAAACCATTAAACATGGTACATTTATAAAAAATAATACAATATTTAGTGGTGGGTTTAAGTTTTAATATTTATTATGTGGTGGTTAAAATCATATTGGTTTATTTATTGGTGGTTAAGACCATCGATAAATAAGGAATGGTAGAAAAAGATAAAAAATGTATAACCATCCAAATGCACTCAACCAATAGAAAAATAAAAATTAGAATATTCATCTATTAAAATATAATAGTAAAAACAATTTCCACATGTAAACCTACAATAAATATTATAAAACAAAAATACATAATATTATAATTAATGCAATGTTTTGTTAATATATAATATAATATTTCATTGTTCTTAAACATTACTAACCCTAACATTCTCTCTCCTAAGATGGGTCATGTAGCTCATCACCTCTTTTTCTACTTCCTGTCTCTAGTTCCTATATTTAAAGTAGTTAAGTTCAATTTTATTAATGAATATATCACAATAATATTATGAATATATCTATAATAAAATCAAAAAATAGAAAAAAAATACTCCACATAATTAAATAAGTGTGCACTAAAAATTTTATATTTATTAAACATTAAATAATTTTAATTTATATATTGAAGTAAGTTTTTTTATCATTCTAACACATTAGATATCAATTTCATCAAGGGAGGCTCTATCAATGTGATTTTACTCTTCCATGAACAATATCCCCCCACTTGAGATCGAAACCATGGTAAAACATTTAGTAGGTCTTAATCATATTATTGTTATAAATCATATATATTATTCTATGGAATACTAACCTATTGTATTTATATTATTTATAATTTATATATTTTAAACATTTATAGATATTGGTTTTTTGATGATGTGAATTTTATTTCGAGTCCCAATCTTCTATATGTGGGTGGTTTTCACTCTATTAGTTAGTTAATTATAGGTATTTATTTATATTCTTAATTTATTCTTGATAAGTATTTTATATTTTATATTTGACCAATAACATTTTAATTTATTATTTTATTAAGTTATTGAAGTTTATTTGTTTTTAATGGGATATAAATATTCTTTTTATTCAAAATTAAGAAACATATTTCTCCTATATAATTTACTGACTCTTATTTTATGGGATATAAAGGGTTAAATCTAAATTATATGTTATTGGTAAATGGGGTAAACTTATTTTTTGATAATTTTCCATTTTTGGTATAAATGTTTCAATAAATGTGAGTTTCATTTTTTATAATTATGTTTTTAACTGCTCATGTACATGTCTTCTTATGTAGGAATCCCAATTCATGGTTTATGGGTGGTATATGAATGATAGATTTTGTTTATTACTTTAAAACACACTAAATTCAAATAAAAAATCATTACCTAAATAATGTGGTATAATGTGAGATAAACCATAAAATTTTTTAATGATTCATATTAAACTGAGTGGAATAAAAACAAAATAAAATTTATATAAATTGTTAAATATTTAATATAAAATAATTAATGGGGGAAAATTTTCAATTACATTAAATTAAAATATCTAAAACAAACCAACTAAAATTGAATAAAAAAATACAACCAAATTGATTTCACTAAGGATACCACTACTCAACTTGTACCACAATATATAATATAAGTTTAATTCAACCAATCAAGCCACACTAAATCAAATAAATTATAATTATAAAAAATTTAATTAAACTAAGATTAATAAAAAAGATCTAACATTACCTAAATCCTATTAATGTAATCCAAATAAAATGAATACATTTTAATCCATGTTAAAAAAACAAAAATAATTTATACAAATAAAATGAAACCTGATTAAAACATAATTAAATAAATATAATAGAACAAAAATGACATTAGATTAAACAAATTTTCCAATACTAAACAAAAAATATTTGTTATGACCAAACGTAATGTATATGATTGCACTCTCCTGTCATTAACTGAACTAAATTTACAGATACTTACCGAAAACAAGTCAAACTATATCGAACAAAATAAACATTATATGAACTGAATCTAACCAATAAAAATAAATCAAGTATATATAGAGATTATATTGAAAGTTCAATATTAATATTCGTAGCATGGTTCATAATTGACCATGATATACCATTGATCCTTTATGGTTGAAAGAATTATGTTTAAGAGTGGTTTTTATGTAAATATTATTTTCAAATAATTAATAAAACATATACAAATATATTTATCATGTAATTTAATATTTTATCACCGTATAATAAAAATATATTAGTATGTTTAAATTATAATCATAGTGGTTTGATAGAGAGTTGATTATTTTTCAAGAAAATATTCTGAAGATTAAATAATTTTACCTTAACTAAACTTAACCACATAATAATATAATTTTCTATTGAAATGTGTTTATGTGTCTGTGGTGATTAAGGATACTCTTATGAACTAAAATTAATTAATAAAATACAATAAAAAGAATTAAATTGATTATTTTATTGATACTAATGCTGTTATATTTCAACATATACCAATAACGGTGACATGTTAGTAGCCTCTTGATAGAAAATGTGTGAATGTATGAATGTATGATGCCCCAAAATCCTTAAAAATAAGTATCATAGTTATTAAAATAATAAAAGGATTTTAAATTATATCCAAAAAATATCAAACGTATTTGATTAAGTCTATACTACATAAAATATATAAATCAAACCTTGTGTACTACAAGTATACATTGGGTAACTGAAGTAGAATTATTATCATAATATATTGAGAGGTTACCATCTAAAAACCTCATTTAAATTTATATTCATGTAAAAAATATCAATAAAACAATTCCAATAAACCAACAATTAAATTATATGTCATTATATATATATTTGTAAAAAAAAATATGAAAAGTATTTATATTTGATATTATAATTAGTTTCTTATTTGTTGTTAATGCTATTATCACTTTATATTATAAACAATACTTATAAGTATTCACTATCATTAACCTCCTTCAGAAGACTAGTGAAATCAATATCCTCAGTAAAAAATAATTCAACACGATGTTGTTTCAAGGGTTCAATATCACAAATTAACTCACATTCATTTCACATATCAATCATGTCCTATCATTTCATGTTGGAAACAATAGTCCATCAATAATTTATTATATCATTAACAAAATATTGTTTTTCTTTGACTGTAATAATATTTGGATTGTTTTCTTCCCATTCAAATTCATCCTTAAAGTTAGATAAATTTGTATTATTAAATATTAATGATTCGATACAAAAACTATTATTAGTAATAACCTGCTTTCAATTTAATAACAAAATTGAAAATTTCACATGATAATCCATCACAATAATATTAACCAACTATATATATCTACATATATCTATAACTAGTAACATAAAATTGTTTATTTTTTTTCAATCCTTCCATGAAATCAATTTTATTATCTTAAAACTACCAATTGTTAAATTATTGAATATCCAAGAATTTTTTATATGTCCTCAAGAAAAAATAAATAAATAATATGGATGATAAAATAAATTATCATCATGTATTATATATAAAAAATGTATATAACATATTTTTCATATAACAGATAATAATGAATATATAAAAATTTGAAATATATACTTTTTTACAATAATCACATTGTTAAATGCCATCAATATTTATTTTGTAAACCAATTTGGACATATCTACCTCATTTCGTGTTTGAAACTTATGATTCATTTCAATTTTTGTGTTCAATCATATAATATATGGTTAATAATTTTCAATATTTAGTTAGAATATTTTATTATCATAACTTCAACTCTATCAATGAAAATGATGAGAATTTAAAATACCATAAAAACCCTAGAATCATTAGTTTATTCATTATCATATTGAAAATTAATTTTATTCACATCAATATGTCCTACTTACTTGAATCATAAATCTATTAAGTAAAAATACATATATAATAATTTCATTTTATCATTGATTAGGTGAACATGACGAGTATAAACTATTTTTTTTGAAATTTAATATAAAAAATAACTTGAAACCTAATGAAAAAAATATCATATTTTTACTCACAATTCATATGAATTATTAGGTAAATTATACTCCATTAAATGGTAGAAAATAAATCTATAGTACTTATTTATTTTATATTGGAAATGATAATCTCAAGTTCCTACAACTGTATTCTTCATACAAATAATTCATCAAACGAATAACCACCATGAAAATGGTGAGATAAATAACATCTTTGAATTTTACAGGATACATAATATTCTTAACTTAGTGTTTATCTAACACGATTAAAACAACAGTATTCTAAAAAACATTTTTTTATGAAATTGAAAGATTTATTTCTATTTTTATTTTTTATTAAGAAATTATACATTATTAAATAGAAAAAATAATCCATCATAATTTATTTTCCATGAAATTAGAATACATGATGTTTTTTAATGACTCAAATCAACACATCAAGAAACTTCACATGAATATCGATCAACAATGTCCAATTTTTTTAATATTCAATTGAAAACATTTTTTCTAATTAATTATTTGTTAAAAAAAATTAATTAATTCACACTATTCTAAAATTCCCATATATATTGCATAATATTCAGTGCATCAATGTCTTTATGAGTGTTTATATTATTCTACGATTTCTGAATCCCATTTAGCATTATATAACGAAAGTAATTATGTACATTATTCCTAATGTTCATAAAATAAAAATTTCTATTTAAAAAATTAAATTTCCAATATGTAATACTGTAAATATGAGGCTTTTATTTCATCTCAATATTCTACATTGATATTTTATAATTTGAAATATTTCCGACTATCATTTAGCTAAAATTATTTTCCTAACTCTATACCGAAATTTAATAATTTTTTGAAGACATATATCACAATTAATAATTAGTATAGAAGCCTCAAATTTAATTTTCCATATAATTATGATTTATAAAATCAAAATTTATGAGATGTATCAAGTAAGTTATTATGACACATATAACAAAACATTTTTTATAGGAATGTCATTGAGGCTCAAAATCAAAGTGAAAACATTAAAAAGAAAAACCAGTGTCTGTGTTCCAACAAGATAAATTTTCAATCCATGGAGAGTCACTAATGGTCCATATTTTGGAAGTTTGTATTTTGAATATTTTCATGGTACATGCATTATAATATTTTACCTGATCATTCCATAACTCTTATAATTCCAATATAATAGGTTGAATATAGACATAAATATTATCTCAAGGAATTTTTTCCCATAAAATAATCATAAATATTATTAATGAATTTATTGGGATACACATATTTGGAGGTACAATACTTGAGATAAAAACAATTAATGATATTACAAAGTTGATAGTTAATGTCAATAAAGGATTTATTCCATCAACATATAATCCCATATTAACATTTTTCAATTGTCAGATAAAACATGGTGTAATTAATTTATGGAAATTAATGTATTTTAATCCTCTATATTTCCCCTAAAGTGGTTATTATTTCTATTTATTTTATTCCAATTTCTATAATTATCAATTTTTTAGTCGGCTAAACAATCATTAAAATCACAATTGTTAAGAAAAATTTAATAAAACCCCCATCGTAAATTTTATTTTAAATTATTTCATATTAAAAATTAGTTGAGAAAATTTTAATTATTGTTCAGCTTCAATAAATATGTAAAACATCTATTTCACACTTCTCAATTTAAATATTCTCCCCACCATAACATAAAATCAATAGGACATGAATGCATATTTTTATATTTAATGAATTATAACATCATGTCGGTTACCCTTTTTTGATTCAAATGATAGAGGAACTAATGTAGAGTTTGAGGTGTTCTAGGAGGATATAACTGAGTTTTCGGGATTTTATAGGGTCACTCATCAATAGAGGAGGGTGTGGGGATTCCCATGGATAAGATCAATGGATATTAACGAGTGATGGTAGATGTGGATTTATTCGTTTGGTGTTGTTGTGAACCATAGTGTGGGTAACGGTCTGGAAAAGTAGATCAAAGGGTGCTTCACCTTATGGTGTTCAGCTATAATAATTGTATATTGGAAATAGTAAGGGAGATAATTTTAAATGTGTTTTTGAGTTTCACAATCTTGAAAAATGGCGAGTCAGCCTTTACAACATATTAGTGTTTTGGTGTGTGGTTATAGAAGTCCATTCTATTTTTCTCAATTCCATAGAATAATCAGTGTGGCATAAAAAATGGATTTGTTGATCAGAGCACATAGCATGGGAAAATGGTGAGATAATGGGTCCCTAGACATTGGACTTTTGTATGGAATGATAATTCGACTAATGGAATTATATCATTCTATATAACTGGGTGTGGAAGAGAATAAAAGGTTTAGATGTGGGTTATAAAGCATGGGGAAATGATGAGATTAAATTCTCAAATTAAATATATTATCTTTAATTTGACCAACCATGTTTATAGTGTGATTTAGAGATCCATGATGGAGGAATTTCAAATCTTCATCCATAAATATATATTAATCTTCCCAGTTATTCGATCTTATATCTTCTTATATTTAATCTCATCCAACTCTTAGTCCTCTAAAAACATTATAACTACATCATTGAGAGTATATACCATAGGTTATTACTAATTGATATCTCAGGAAAACATTTACTATTTTCTCTCCTATACGATTCATTCCCCTAATTTTACTTCATTCTATAAGTATATTTTCGAAGGAATAATCTATATTGGGATAGAAATTAAACAAGATATAATGGTACCATATTGTAGGTATGCCCTGGTGTTTTTCAAAGGTTAGGGCCAAAGCCTCACTTATTATTAAAGAAATGAAAATACCTCTTTAAATGTGTAGTGGGAGACCCATTATATAACCCAAAACCCAGTGGGCATTTAGACAATTACATGGCCGCATGCCCAAATTTTTGACAAAAGGCCCATTCTGTGAATAGTACTACTATGATACCACACAGTACCCGTCACTACTACAGTACCCTGTCACCATTACAATGCCATGTTGCCACTATAGTTCCCGTTGTTGCTATAATTTCGCCGCTGCTATAGTACACTGCAGTACTGCTACAGTAACATGCGCCCAATGAGTTTTGAAACCCCATTTTCCTTGTAATATTACAGGGTGCTTACCACTAAGTTAAACCCCAACTACATAAGACCTTGTGAATCTTACATTAGATTTTGTGGTGTTAACATTATTGGTTGCAGACCCTTAATCATACTCTCATACTATGATAACATTGAACTTATAATTGAAATAGGGGGTCCTTAATCTATCTTGGTTTTTGAGAATCATTATGTTTATCTTATTATTTTATTCCATAGGTCAGATAGTAAATTTGGACTTACAAAATATAGTGAACCAACTTAGATTAATTGAAAGTGGTATGTACGGGTTCACATATTTTTGATTTCATTATTATTTCTTCATTGTTCCTCTGGAAACATGAATTTATTATGTTGAGTGTTCTATTTTTTTTACACATTATGAACCCTGGTAGTAAAGTTTTTCTTGAACTAACCAATCATAAATGGTTAAGAAAATATCTATATAGATATAGAATGGTTTGTGGATATTTATATTATTTTTAAAAATAAACATGTGATTGATGATGACATTCTATGATCGCCCACTTTACCATTGAAATTCAAAAAATAATTATATGAAATAAATAATGATTATATACGTATTGACTTATTTATTGTTTTTAAAAATAGTTTTGTGGATAATACATTATTTTTACGGGGATGGTGGTGAGAAAATCTGTTTCATTATATGATATAGAAGTGGAGAATATCGTTTGTCTCACATGGGATATGTGAGGGATGATTTATGGTGGTTGATTTATAACTAAAAATATACGATTTTTGAGTTATTATAATAAACCCAGTGTGAGATATGGAATAATTAATAAGAGGTGGATGGGATGTAATGTTACGGAGATTGTTATAGTTTCTTGGTAGCTATGGGTTGAGGGTAGTAATGTTGAAATAGTAAGTATATGGGTTTATATAATACATGTGGTAATTGATTAATATTTTTATTGAAAATATATTGGAAGATATGTAATAAAAATGTATGGAATAAAATATTACATGTGTTGTAAGTGGTTTGTTACTAAATAAGAAATTATTTAGTTATTTAATGGAATTTGTTCATTAATTTGTCTAAATATATATATAAATTGTTTAATTGTTTAATTGTTTGGGTATTTTCTATGTTGAGCCTCATATATTGGTTACTGTAGTTGTTCTTAAGTGTTGTGGGGGCGATATAATTGTGTAGAGGAAAATGTTGATTTAATTTGAATTATTCCCTTGGGATAGGTTTTGTGTGTGAATATAATTTATTCATTTTATTTTCTTTTCCATATAAGCCCTAGATATTTCATGAATTTCACTCTAATACCCTAGAATGGTATCTGTCATTAGAATTCCCCCAACGGCCATTTGATAATAATGATGTTGGATCGGTTAGTTTTGATTCTTAGTGATGCTGGATAAGATGGTTGTTATTACTAGTGATGTTGGACGAGTTGGTGGGGATTTCTACTAAGGATAGCTCAATCGGTGGGGATGTATAGAATTATTGGAAAAGATATTGGTGATACATGTTTATATTGGATCAGTTGGTGGTAATGCCTTGTGATGTAAAATTAGTTTGTGAAAATAATGAACGATATTGGATTAGATAGATTAAATGACTATAAATTACTAGAAATGGTTGGTGGTGGTCGTTATTATGATTCATGATAGGGATATTTATGGTAGGAGGATTGAATAAGGTTGATTAAATTCATGTTTATCATACCCCCACTACATTGGAAATGAGACATATGAATGTCGATGAAGTTACTAATATATGATTATTGGGAACAAGATTTCCGATTGCATAATATATATTCATTAGATATTATTTTAATATATTGGATTTGATATTTGGTTAGTTATCCATAGAGAGATAGAGTTGGTTTTTTGAAATGTTCAGGTGTATGTTAGTTCTGTTATTTTTTCAATGGTGCATTAATATTCTCATCTAACATTTTAATGAGGTACCATGGGTATGATCCTACTATGTATACATATTATGATCACCTTATATATATATGAACTTATTTTGATGTTTCCATGAGTGTTAAATAAATAGATCTATACATTACTTTCTTTGATAATTGTGTTTTTGTATAATTTCTACCATAGTATTTACCTTGATCTATTTTTTTTGGATTACTTATTTGTATAGGCTACATTTATTATGAGATTATTGTTATATTATATTTTAATGGTAATTTTTTGAACATGTTATTACAACATTTCACTTTTGAACTAATTTTATTGTGAAGGGAATACCACTAATTTATTGATTTATACCCTCGCTACAAGCCTCTAACATCAGGCCAATTGATGGAGGACCTCGAGGGTCACTCCATAAATTTTTTTCTATCCAAAAATGGGCATTATAGGAGGTAGTTTCATGAGATATTTTTATCAAATATGATTTCTAGGAGATATTTTGGAGACTGTAGTTAGGAACTCTGATGTTTTCATGGGATAGAAAGTAAACAAAAATGATTGAGATTGGTAAGTGACATATTCTAGGGAGACCGTGTTTGAAAATAGATTTTTTGGGAGAATTATAATTTGATAAAAGGAATCTTATTCATCCAAAAAATATTGTGTCACCAGGTAATATTTTTTGGGTAGAAACCTTATATTCATGCACAAATTATTAGTGATTGATTTTGTGATTTAATATTGAGATTTTTTCAATTAAATAATAATAATAAGGTAAATCTGGATGAGTTCCATGGGGTTGGTGTTAGGTGTCTATCTATTTTTATTAAGGTATGTTTTGTATATAATAATATTAATAGGGAGTTATCTTCTCCCAATATGATTAATTATTTTTATTAAATGTTTTAATATTTATGAGGTGAGCCAGGGTTACTCAAAGTCGGCAATATCATGTTGTGGTGGATGGATTCTCGTGATTTGAATTCTTATAGTAGGGTTTTTATGATTATGTTTGTATTGTTTGATGAATATAATGTGTAAGGAAATATAACATATCAAGGTAATGATATTCACCCAATGTGGCTGATAATTAGAAAATCTAAAATTTTATGAGTGTATTTGGGTGTTTTCATTATAATTAATGATTTTTTAAAAAATATGAGAAATGTTAAACATATTAATGTAATTATATCAGATTAATGTTTCAGGATGACTAAAATGTATTAATTTATATTTTCTTTTCATGAAGTTATGTGTATTGATATTAACTTTAATAATAACATGATAAAGATTCATTGGATAAATGGGAGAAGTATTATTAAGGTAAGACTGCAGTATTAAAGAATTAATGGGTGAAATTTTAATATCTTAAATGTCATGATATGCTAAAATATAAAATATATTTTTCAGAAACATTTGATTATATGATAATGTTATGTTCCTAGGAAAACATTTTTTTAAGTTATAGAATTAATATTCAGAGAACATACATGTTGTTATGTGGTAGTATGTGAAGTTGTATTTAATATTATTTGCTTGAATTCATTTAAATAATGATGCACCCTATTCCTTAACAAGTGAGAGGTTTCTTTTAACAATGGCTATAATTACTTTTTGAGTGATATTGTAAACAGTTTAGAGTATTTTAAAAAAACCTTACATCATGATATAATGAATGGTTTAATTTTTTTTTGGAAAAAATTGATTTTATTTATTTTAAATGATTATTTTTAAAATTATTTTGACTAATTTAAAATTTATTAAATTATTGAGTTTCATGAAAAAAATCCAATTTTTTAAATAGTTATTTTATTTAAAAAAATTTAAATCATTTATTAACAATATCAAATTCTTTATTACGCTTGAACCATTTCCATGGTTGAATTTGGAATTTTATTTTTGTGCGTGTTAAGAGTGTTTACTTATGCTAAAGTGTATTGATATGATTTGGAATTTATAATTGGAATGAATGCATTTCAAATTGATAAATATTAGTTAAAAACATGTTTTTCACTGTGTTTTGAAATAATGAGATTCTAAATATTCCTTAATATTATTGAATGTTAATTTTAATGTTAGTAAAATTAAAACATGTCAACTAAAAAACCAATATGATGCATGTTAGAAATTGAAAATACTGTTTAAGACTGAATTTAATAGATTGTTAACATGTTTTTATTAAGGAAGAATCTTTTCCAAAACAATATAATTTATGGGAATATTTTTTTAAATATTTACACAATTCAAAAAAAATTGATTATTAATTTTTATTTTTAAATTGCTTACCTAAAATAAATTATATTTCCACATTCTTAAAAATGAAATTTTATTCATTACATAAGAATTAAATTTATTCAAATAATCTACAGGCTTTTAGTACAATTTATTTTACAAAATATAAATCAAAGAGTTGTGATTTCATTTTTATAAAATCATGTAACTTAATATAGACTTTTAATAAATTCTTAATTAAAATTATATTTAAAATGGAACAAATGGTAGAAGATTCATATTATGAATTTATTTACTAAAAGTTATTAAATTGTTATGGAAGAAGGATAACTTTGGAGACATGTTTTATTAAAGGTTGAGGTGTAGTGGCCTCTTCATTGAAACAAAATAAAATATCCAATGGAGGAACAAAGCAGTAAAAAAACAATAGAAAAAACAATAGGTAATATTAACCTATTTTAGAGCGGGTAGTCATGTTGTAGTAAGGAAGAAACCCACCTTTTTCATGGGAGTGTAAATTTGGAGACATGTTGCTTAAGCCATGTTTTTATTTTAAATGATATACACTGAATTTGATGTAGGACTTATTATGATATGTTTTTTTAAGTAAAATGGGTAAAGGGGAACATGTATAAATAAATGATAAATTAAAATAATGATAAAAAATTAATAAAAAATTAATTGTTATGAAAAAAATGCAATATGAGCACTGTAAGAAAATGATTATTATGACAGCACTAGATATGAAACATTCTAGAATAATATACCATGATACATGGCTATAATAACATAAATTTGGTATTGACACCATTCCATTCATTACATGTTTCTTCTTAAATTTATTTCCATTACTATTATTGAATGGTTTAGCCTCTTTAACCATATCAATTATAGTAAATTATTCTTAATGTCTCCATGATCTGTTATTTTGAATGGCATTAATGAAAAAATATATATTAATATATATATATGATGTTGTTATACTAAAATGAATTATTTTGGTTCCATTCCAAGATAAATCAGTACACTTTTACAATTTCCAAATTAATGTATTACTTTATACTCATGATTAACTAAATGAATGATTTGAATATTTGTTATAAGGGTGGTATTTGGTATTTTATTCATGTAATTACTCTAGGGGAAAATTTATCTGAGTGTTATTCAACCAAAATCAAAATAGTATTTCATAAATGGACCCACATCTTCATTGTAATCATGTATAATTCTTTATGTTATTATATAATTTACATGATATATAATAAATTGTATTCTCTATACTATATGTAGTTTTTAAAAAAATAGATAAACATGTGTATGAGTGATTTATCGACTTTTTATTTTGAGAAGCATGTATAATGATGAAGAATATTGGTGTTGTATATTTTGAAGGAATTATGATAATCTTTTTTCCCTCTGAACAAGCCGTAGTTTTGGGAATTGCATGACAATGTTTAAAAATATAATCTTATTCCCTTAATTGTAACAGGAAGTCTGATTTTGTTAGTAGTGTGATGCTAAATTAATTTTTAATTCAATCATGTGATGTACAATACCTGATGATGATGTATGTGAAAATGTGAATTTGGTTGAAGTCTAATATGATATTAATGAATTTCAAGATGTAGTTATTTTTAAATGAATTACTGTTAATTTTGAATAGACCATCATGCATTATTTTGTTAATGATTACCTTGATGTGTTGATTTATCTTACTGAATTTTTTTATGAACCATAAATTGTAATTCTAATTTTTGTATAACATTAAGTGAATCGTTAAAAAAATCTATAGATAGAAACCATTTGTCTCTTGTTTATAATTAGAGTTAAATGAATACTTATATTTCTAAAATATTTGAAATGATAAAAAAACATTTAATTAAATGATAATACTTTAAACATTGATAAAGAATATATATTTTTAAATATAAAATGTAGTGGTGTTATTGTTACTGAAGACAAGTAATTCATCCAAAATAAATTATAAATAGAGGATTTACTGATATAAAACAATTATTGGGTTTTTATAGCTATTTTAGTGTCCCTTTTTGGTATTTTAATGACATTCATCAAAGAAATTCATATGGATAGATGGGATGATTGAGTGAAAATTACTAATGTATGTGAACTCAGCCACAATATATTGGTAATAAAATCATCCATTAAATTCCATAAATCTTTCTCTCAACTTCTTTCCAATTTTCGTTATATTAAACTAAGATTTTCTATAATATAGTGGGTGAAATTTTTTATTTAGTTTTAATTCACTACTTATATTATGCTAAATAATTTTCCAGAACAGAGATGCAAATCGATTATCATGGCTAGTTTAAGTCTATAAATTGTCTCCATGAATCCTCATCACATCTTTAAAGAATATCCTTAAATGTTTATCAAGTTATAGTTCCTCTCATATTGAAATGTAGTGAGCTATCTATGTATGAAGATCCCCCAAAATCCATATAGAATTATTTATTCTTTATAAAATTAGAAGACCAAGGTGAAAGTCCAAGGTGATGTTATCCCATTTCAATGTAGGTATTTGTAATGGTGGAATCATAAACTTATTTTTTTTCTTTCACCCTTTATTTACTCATATACTATACAATTTGATGTATGTAATAGAATTTCCATCTTCATATTGGTCTAGTAACAGTTCACTGGGATATCTCACTATATATTCATACCCCCTAGGTGTACTCAGAAGGTTGATCTATGTTCATAATTCAACAACTATATACTTGTATTAGGGGTTTATGGTACATATTGATTTGAAAAAAAATCATACAACTAATTCTTCATCTATTTTGATCTCTTAGGATTTTAATTTTTATATCTTCAAAATGGTTATATATATATACATATCCTCTTTAAGAATCCATTATCATCTATTAATGGTACATATGAGTAATAATTTGAGAAAGGTATGATGTTGTTCCTTCCTTTATGAACAATCTGTCTATCCATTACAATTATATAAATATTTAGTCTCTATTCATTCCCATCGTTGTTAATGTTTCCAGATCTTTTCAACATAGGTCATCTTACACTTTCTTCCTTTAAAAATTTTGTATTGGATTGATAAGTTTTTTTCCATGATCGTATCTATCCATAATCAATGGATTATTTCAAGCTCCTTATTTATGATTATATATATGAGGATCGATTGATCTATACATATCTCTCACTTCTAAACATAGATATAATTTTATCATATTTCAAGCATAATTATTACTTCAGCTAGCTCCAGATCATGCATTGGATAGTTCATATCATGAATATGAAACTAGCATGAGGTATAGGATATAACTTTATCACATTATATTAATACACATTTGGATTCCTTATTAGAATCATTATTGTATTCCATGAAATGAATCAAAATTGAGCACAACATAACAACAAGTTCCATAATAAACTGTATTATCAATTCGATGAATATCTCATTGAATTAATTAGTCCTAAAAAGCATTACTCCCTTCTGAGTATGCATGGATAAAAGGGTTTACAATCACATGAATTTTCTCAAAAATCATTAGTAATACCCAACTAGTCCATGGAATATATGGATCTCCATTATTGAATTTTGTATAATCCACTCCTAAAATTTATTTGTATTCAATGGTTCAAGAGATATCTATTTACTAGAGTTACAAAGACCTAATAATGATACATACTCCATAAAGAACTCAAAATTACTATACTTTTCATATAACTTCTGCATTCTTAATATGATTATAAAGTATTCATATTATTCTCACACTAATTCTTACACTTATAATATATCAAAATATCATCCATAAAAAGAAACCATAAAAATGTAAAGGGTATTTAAAATAATATATTCATTATTTCAATGATGATTATTAGAGAATTACCATGTCCAAAGTGAATCATTATGAACTCATAGTTCCCATACATCATTCAAATTCCATTATTAGATGTATTTTACTTCTTGACCATAAATGATGATATACCAACCAAAGGCCCACCTTAAATAAAAATTAGTCCATGTACAATTTACCTAATAATAAATCAATCATGTTAGGGGATACTTTTTCTTTATCATGATTTTTTTGACTTCATGATAATCAATGTAGTGGCACATTGACACATCATTATTCTTGATGAAGAGAACTGTAACAACCCATGATAAAGCACATGGGTATATACAACACTTCTTTAAATTATCTTGTAAGTGATTCTTTAATTCTACAATATTAATGGTGGAAAATCTATTAGGATTATTCGACATGGGTAGAGATACAAGTGTAATTTAATTTGATAACTCACCCTCTCAGTCGTGAGGATGATGACAAAACTCTATAGGTAATACATTAGTATAATTCCTCCCAAATGGCTTATCTTCAAGAATGATTACCTCCTTTGTCTCATTAATTTGATCTAAATATTCATTATCAAAGGGAAATTATATTAAAACATGCAATAAAAATTCCAAAGGATATTTATCCCCTTTCATAAACATGTTCAGAATCAAAGGATGAATTTGGATGTGAATAATGATCTCCAACTCCTGATAGTATTGTTGTATTTATATATGGATAGAAAACACATTCAAATATTGAAAAAAACTCATTTAAATGATGTTAAAAGATATTTAGGGGAGGTTAATTCTATAAACATTGAACATGGAGGATATATATATATTAGGATTTAATAATTTTTCCATTTTATAATCTCACTATTTTCCCATCCCATGTTTTTTGAGGTGGCATTTGAATATTTCTACCATACACAACATATAAAAAAGAATTTGTTAAACATTAATAGAATAATGGGTTCTATATTCATGATTTTATAAACAACATACCTTATCATAAAATATTTTGGGGATCCACCTTAGCTGTAGTGATAGTATATTACCTTCCTGTCTCTCTCAAACTTCATGATTAATATCATTAGTTTTCTATTAAAAACATTTTCTATGTATATTGATTCAATTAATTCCATTTTTCATTGATGTTGAAATACTATCCTATTGGATAAGTGTTAATTTGAAACTTATTTTCCATTATCATATAGGTTGGATTCTTCATATACATTCAATTTTTGCGATACATATTTCCCTATTTTCCATGTTGGAAGTATCTCGTAGTTCACTAAAATAGTTTCTGTGATTCTTTTTCCCATATTTTTTAAAATTTGGCATTTGGGTTTTAATAACTCTTTGAGATTCATCCATTTTTTCTCCTAAAAAAATTTATTATTATTATTTTTATCTCGTGACCCACAAGACTATTGAGAGTCTGCAATCACCATATCAATGTTGAGGTCACAAGGAACATTATCTTCTATGTTTTCAAATTCTAAAATCACTTAATCTTATTATAAAATAATCTTAAAACCAATAAATAAATGGTCCAACTTAATATATTTTTTACTGACAAGGCTAGTGGAATATCGTGGAAACCTTATGATGTCTTCCTCACACACCCTAATAGAATCATCATCCTTTTTGTTTTAGTCTATGGAACAATATGTCAATTTTAGTATGAAGAGTTTTGGGAAAATATTTGTTAAATAATATTAATTTGATTCCATCTCATCCAATGAAAAAATTTCTTCTTTGGATGTCATGTTCAATATCATTGTTTAGTAGTTATAGTATTCATATTTATGATGATAAGCATCCTTGAGGACATTATCTTCGTTTAAACATTAATAGGCATGAAATATCATTTTTATGGAGATAATTCATTCTTCCATGATGATCATATTTAAATATCAACTAATACATGGAAGAATACTAACAAAAAATTCTCAACCAAAACTCTATCTTTCATAAAGATAATGAGGGATATCTAAATGGTTCATGTTCTTTGTCATAACTTTATTTAGCTGAGCCGACCATTTCGGGACTATCCCATCTCTTGCACATATCAGTTTATTTATATTACTATTGAAGTCATCACATTTCTTATCATGTTGTTTTTGTGGAATAATTCCTCTAATTTCATACCATTATATAATATCCAAAATGGGATGATATTACAAAATCAAAAAAAAATTTAAAGGGTAGTTTTGAACAAAGAAGGAATTACTTATTAATAACATGTAAATCATAACATAAGAGTCTTTACGTTTCATTCATTTTTATACATGGTAGTTTCCATATTTTGTTTTCTAACCAAACAATTGATTCTTATAATTAATAATAGTTTATAAAGTGTATGTTAATTTTTCAAAGAATATTCCATGAGGGTTTCAAACTAGTTATACATGAATTCCTCTTTCCCGTGCACTGTTTGAAGATAAATTTAATAACAAATGAACCCATTTTTAGGTTATGAACACTAGGTAAAACTATCCCATACCTATATACACTTGTAGTATCTAAACAAGTATGTAATTTCTTGGAATCCACTCACCCGTTAGTTCTCCAAAATTTTTGTATATTTTCAATACATAGAAATATACATTTTATTGTCACTAATATATTCTAGTCCAAATCACCAAAAACAATTATAACTTGATCTGATACCATGTACAGTAAAACATGTCTTTTACACTTATTATTATGTAATTTTTAATATAAACATCTAATAAACAAAACCAAATGATCATGTGGCCCAATGTATATGAAAGATCATGTTCATTATATATCAAAAAATATTGTTATTTGTTATTCTCTATAATGAGGTCCTAAATCACTTTTATCTCATAAAACTATATATGATAAAATGAGGGATACATTAAAGAATACATTGAGCTATAAATCCCATTAATTGAATAAAATGATAAAAAATAATAACATTTGAGTCAAACAACATAATATGATTTCCAAAAAAGGGAAGGATCGTGAATAATCAGTTGAGATTGTAACATATAGAATACTGTATCATATGGTCCTAGAATTATAAGACTGTGAAAACAACATAAAACATGAAATAAATATATGTCATGGATAATGGACAAGACAACATCACATGGTAGACAGAGTCCCATCATGGATTACGTTTACTCTATAATCCCATATATAATTTATCATGAGACAAAAACATTACCCAATTAATTTGATCCCTATATGGGAACACCCATCAAAAAATTTAAATTCTTATGTGTTCCCTAAAATGTAAATCAATCATAAATGATACAAAAAAAAATATTTTCTATAAAATGAAATTGGATTATTAATCATGCCTCATTTAATAATCAAAGTAGATTCCAAAAATATTTAAAAGGGAAGAATGAATTAAATAAATTTTAAACATATTTATTAGTAATTAAAAAGGGTTTTAGAATTTAGTGTTCATTTGTAGAAAATCATTATATTTTATATTAGGAACTAGGTTTAGAAATCATATTTCAAAATGGTGTTTTAATAAATCCATTAATGTACTTTGGTGAAGGAAAAATTATGAAATTTTGTTAGAAATAAAATTAAAATAGAATGGTTATATATAAAATTTTACATTATTAAATGTAATTAAAATGGGAATAATGATTTTAAATGAGTGTTATTTAAAATTATTACAATATAGAAAAGTTAAAAATATTGTGTTTGACTTCATAGAAGTCATTTGAGAAATGAACATATATAATATATTTACCCATCAATGGGAGGGAGAATAAGATAGGTATATATTTAAGATACATATATAAAAATATATAATCATTAAATAAAATCAAAACAGAGAAAAATTGAGTTAGATTGAAAAAGTCAAAATTTTAATCTATTCTTTGGTTCAGAGAGATCATTTACCTAATGTTTGAGAATCGTTCTACACATGAACATAATATAACGAATAATAAAATTAAATTCATTGAATACATAATTAATAAACCTTTCCATATATATATATATTATTTGTTCTATTTATTTTTTTCGTTTAAAATAATTTCAATTAGATATATTTTTCATTTACTCTTTTCTAAGAGTTTTCAATTTATGGTTCTATGGAAAGATCACTTGTGGATAATTATTAATGTTACTTTTAAAAAGGGAACACAACAAAAGAATTAAGATAAAATGTAATTAATACCCTTACATAAATTTATGTAGAACCCAAAAAACATTTTATTTATCTGGATAGATTTTTTTTTTAAAATATTAACGCTTTGTGGTTAGTTCATTTTGGTGGTTTTACCAACTATCAGAAACTAGTTTTGTTTTATTTAACATCACTCCTATATATTAACTCCATAAAATGAAATAAGTTATAATATAATTACTATCATCTTATTTAATAATAATAATATCTTTACTATCAGTATTAAATTTGTTATTGTAAAATGAAAACTCAACATCCATGGAGTTGGGGAACTAAAAAAATAAAGGAAATGGTTTCATTTTTAGAATAAATAGAAAATAAAATAAGATAGATACTGTATATTAAATTTAAAAAATATTTATAGTATATATATTTTATAGGGGTCATTATGAAATGATGTATGAGTCATGTGATGAAAATGTAGAAAAATAAAATAATTTAAAAATGGTTGTTTGATAATATTATCTCTTGAATGTAACATCCTTGTAAAACGATATAAGGCTCCTGAAAATGGTATTTTTGTGGAACTAGAAACACTAGAAAATATTGGAGATGATTGGGAATGGAATAAAATAGAAATTCGGTAGTCTCTACATATTTGATGGTGTAAGAAGATGGGGTTTTAAGGGGTAAAATTTGTTATGGGGGTATTGGGTTGTTTTTGAATATTAAAATCTTTATTTCATAATTTATTCTAAACACTATCAATAGGGTTTATTCTAATGTAAATTTATATTAATGGTTCTTATGAGTTCAAAATACAAGGTTCTTATATAATTTTGGATTCATAAATTCTTGTATTTATCCTATAACATTTAATAAATTTTTTTCATATTTGAATATTTTCTAAAAATTCCTCATTTTTAACAAATACATAAAATTCAAATTATCCACTTTTTGATATGTATATTCTAAAAATGAAATAAATTTTATGAAAATAATTTACAAAATTTTGGAAAAAATATTTTATAGGACATAATCATTTATTTGAAAAATAAAACTATTAATACCATGATTACCTTTTGAAACCCCTTTAAAATTACTTATAGTCTCATAAAATTATCTTTACATTATAATATAACATAATTATAATTTATAAACATATTTTATGGATATAATCTCTCTATTAAATTATTACATTTATTATAAAATTAAAATTAAAATAACAATATTTATAGAAATAATAAAAATACTTAATATATCATTTTTAAAACAATTATTTACATTTACCATGATATAAATATATAATATTTTTATTTTATAAGAAAAATTAATTTCAATTGACACTCCAATAGGTGAGGCCACTATTCTAATGTTTGGTTTAAAATTCCCAATTATTAATTTCCTAATCCAGTTTTCCTATTTATAAAGGATATATGGGTTCCCTAAATTTTATAAAAAAAATATTCTATACACAATTCACATATATTTTAACTCAATTATATATATATATTTTCATTTTAAAAATGACTATTACATTACTAATGTTCTACTTCAATTCTACAGTGTTGTTCATGAGTGAAATAATTCAATGGGATCGACACATCTAGATAATTTTATTACTAATATCTTGTTTTCTATTTTCTGTTCCATTATATTACTTTAATTTCATAATGAAATATTTTTAAATGTAATGTTCAAATTAATATAATAATTTTTTTATTTATCACAAAGTGTATCACTTTACTAAATATGAAATATTTATATAATTAGAATTAAAATTCCATTGAGTGAAATTTAGGTTGTTACAAGTCACATGATTCCTATTTATAATGATTTCCTTATTTTAATAGTTTAAAAAGGGGTTTTATTTAATCAGTTATTTATTCTATTGGAGTGGTCTTAAAACAAATATATATTAATATCGGGTCATCTTGACCATGTTATTCATCAATTATTGTACATTGGTAAAATTTAGAATATTAATATGTTGATAATTGATGTGTAAGTATCTTGATAATGATTCATTAGTGTGTTTTAGGGAATCATTTTTCATTTATTAATTTTCTTATCCTCCATCAGAGCATTAACCTGTACATTCTGATGATGTACAAAATTGATGAAACTTTCTATAATGTTTTATTATACATTCTAATTTCACTAAACATGTTGAGAAAAATATTTCAATATCATGTAATCTGGCACTTCATATCTTTTCAAATGTCATATTAATTAACATTTAAGTGATTGAAGTTATATTTTCCATCTATGGATTGATTTTAAATATAAATATATAAAAAAACATAAATTAATGACATATTATGATCTGTTCTAAGGTAATTTAATCCAATATTTATATTTTTAGAAATAACAAGACAACCCAAAATCTAACACAAAAACAGTCAATCCATAAATGAAAAATAAATAAATGTAACAATCCAATCTATACAAATAATGAAAAACAAAACATGAACAATAATTATAAATATATTTATCGATAAATTCTAAACAATACAACCATGAATGAATACACATTTTAAATTGAAAAAATTCCTTATTCACCTCCATTTACATAATTAGATTATTCAATAATTATGATTGTGGGGAAGAAAAACTATTTGAAATACAGTAGAAATCAATGGTCATAAATCAGAACTAAAAATTATTCCTTGTAAAAAATCATCTCTATATTTACATATAATATAAAATATTCTAGATATTATGTGGTTTGATTTTATAATTAGAAAAAAAATTAATATGTAGTTATTAGAATTCAATGTTGATCGACCTCAAAACTATGATATCCAACTATTTAATTACATTAATACTATGAATAGTATTATAAGTATCCAAACATTAAATTATTACATATATTGTAACAATGTGTCTATATGTTTCAAAGTAAATATAAGACTACCATATAATAAAAAATATATAAAAAATACCATACTCAACCACCAAAGTATTTTTTTGATTTCCCAAAGTATTTTTTTTTTATTTTACAAATTAAATATATATTTGGTTAAGTGAGAACCATACAATGTGGGAAAAAAATATATGAGGAAATGTACCCAAGGGGATTTACCTTTGCATGCAAAATTCATCCAACCCCAAATACTAAAACTACAGCCCGAGGATGAAAACCATGTCACCTCAGGTCGATCCACACCAAATGATAACAGACCAATCAAACAAGAATAGACAAAGAATAACATCCGTATAAATACATAATCAAATCCACACAAGATACTATGAAGGATGATGAATGATGATAAAGGATCACTGATAGAGCTCTAGAACAAGGAACCAAAATATTGTCAAGCTACCATGGACATTGCAACCATCCAAAAGTGAACATGAATGTTATACCTTCACCTAGGTCACCGACATAATCCAAAATATCATGGAATAAATCAAATCCAACCAAAATTGGGCCATTCAAGAGGGAGAATGGAATAATGGAAGAGGAAACCAAGAATATCATAACAATATAGCCATACTAATGGAAATAAAAAGGTAATATTGATCCCTATGACAAAGCCAAACTAGTGTAAGAAAAAAGCGGCAACAAGAAACCCGAACAATACTGAAACCACTACATCTGGAAATAGGGAAAATGATATGAACAAAAATATGAGAATATCTAGAATGTGGATGAGAAACTATCGATGGATAATGAACAATGGAAGGTATTTCATCGTTAGAGCTCTAGTGCATGGATCTGTAGAACCACTAAGTCTAGATCATCACCACATCATTCCATGACATGAGGAACCCGAACAAGCATGGAGGAGAGAACAAGATAGTACAACCACTATTTTCCACTATGCATGATCAAAATATCATCCCCTATTTGTAAAATTTGGAAAAAATGACTTTTTAACTTATTGATATCTTGAATTCGGGGCATGAGCCATAGAGAGGAGGTCGATCCGATAGGGGACTAAATTATGTATTTGAAAAAAAATACCATATTTCATTAAATTACAATAAAATATGATAGACTGAATGGCCCAAAGGCCTTATTTTTTATTGATTTTCTGATAACCCCCTTTCAAGGGATGAGGGGGAACCCTAACAAGCCCCATAGGCTTAAGGAATTACATTGCCCATAGGCTTGGAGACATTACATAACCCATAGGTCATTTAAAATATATTTGGTATTTTAATGATATCAAATCAAATTGTTTATACAAGGAAATATATTTGAATATTTGGTAAACATAAAGTTGATGATTTTTTCTATCCAAATATTTCTGTAATTTATCTTAACAATAATTTTTTGTTTTTGGATATTAAAATTATTGTTTTATATCAATTATATAGGGTGTATAAATTATTTTTTAGTGAATAAAATTAATGGGTTTTAGTCATAAAGATTGGAAAAATGATATTTTTTCTGTAATGGTATATTATTGAGTGTCAATACCCTATAAAAATTAACATTTTTCAAAGTATTATTACAAAATTTCATCTTAAATAAAAATATAATATGATATTAAAAAATGATTTTAATAGGAAAAAAATAAATTGACTAATAAAATTAAATGAATACTATTTGATAGAAATAAATTATTATGTTTATGAATATGAAAAAAGGAAATAATAACAAAAAAAATTAGAACATAAGAATTAGTGGTGGAAATTATGAAAATAATTATAGTGAAAACACCATTGAACAATGGTGGTGGTTGGAGAGATATGAGGTTCATGAGTATCATGAGGCTCATAATAGAGAATAGTGATAGGATAAATACATAGAGATCACTCTGATAAGAAGAATGCATAAATATCATAATATATTATAGAGACATGCAGATGAATAGGGATCACAATGGACCATGGTGATTAGAAGATGGAAAGTGAGGTGATGGTGGAAATTATGTATTGTAATCTAGTGGAAGAGTAGAATCACAGAATGTGATAATGATACTGAGGCTATGCGTGGGATTTTTCAGGATAATGAAAAGGTTGTAGGTTGCCTAGTGAGGATGATATGAGGGAGGTATAGGCATTTAAAAAACACCTAACAATAGTTTCTATTAAAAAAATTATGCTATATATTATTGTGTTGGTTTTTATTTAAAATATCACAAAACAAAATATTTAGTGATTATTTTCAAAAGAACCAATAAAAGGCTAAAAATCAATATTAAACTATGGATATTGAAACTACCTGTAAATATAACATTTAAAATATTATATGGAAGACATGTTAAGTCTATTTTTGGGTGTTAATTTTTACTTGGTTATAAATAGAGGATTTTTATTTTTTACATTTCAACAACATGATCGATAATTATTTCATATATATATTCTTGGTGTTATAATACTCAATTAAATTATAATCTTGATTCCTATTTTTATTGGATGTGTGGATCCATTATGTGTGTGTACGGTATTTTACCCTAGAATGTGTAGCTGGGGTTATAAATCTAGACATTATAGTACTTTATTTTGGGATGGTATTTTTATGGGATAGGAGGAATTAATTCAAGGTATGTGTATGCTTTTTTCAGTATTTTTTGTATTTTTTAATAATTATGTAGGTTTTTTGATTTTTAGAGATACTCCTTAGTAAAATATGTTGATGTAATCTCAAAGAGAAAAAGATATGGTTCCACCAATTCATGGCCTAATGGCCCCCCTAATGTTGAGTATGAGAATATGTTATGTCTATATGTTCTGAGAATGTTCAAGAAACTTGTACCAGTTTGATGATCTATGGTGGAAAATTTAGGTACAATCCATATTTATCATCAAATATTAGATATAATAAGTTGAGATATCAATCTGGTATATAATCAGATAATTTTTATTTTAATATCCTTCATTATTTTAGGGATATATTGGAGTTAAAGTATTTTAGTAATTTATTCTATTGGTAAGAGAAATCATTATTTAAAATGGGTCACCACCTAAGAAGATGATAATGATGGCTACATATATGATTATGGTATTAATGATATAATGTATGAATATATATATATAATGATAAATTTGATGGGATTAAATAGAATTATTTTGGGTTGTGATTCCAAGATCAGATTCTCTTCGATATTTTACAGGAGAACTAAGCATGTGAGTTCATGCACCAGGTATAGAGGGAGATTACATTGATAGAATATTTGTTATGGTCAAAAATATATTTAATTTGTCTGTAATATTTTCTAGAGATGGGATTTACAGGGTATGGTGATTTGATTTTGGTCTTTATCATACTATTGTGATGCATGTGAATATTTTTAGGTTAATATAAATCAACAAATCAGTAAAAAATCAATGATAGAAAATCCCAAAATAACTAATGTTAATATACATATATAGATACTAGTTTTTATTGAACTGATTTTTTTGGATTTTAGAAGTTGAATTTGAGGGTATGAATATAACTATAATGGTAGTAAATCCTACAGACCATATTTTATAACACCGAGTGGGTCATCTTCTAGGAGTTATTATTGAAAATTTTGGGGGAATATTCAAAAATAATATGATCTAACACCTAATAATTTTCATGACTAAATAAATATGTGGAAATTTTTAATATTATATTGGATATTAATATATTTAACAAGCGGATGTTGATCAAGATAGACTTAGCTAATTTCTATTTGAATAAGAGCTATTATGAGAATTAGCAACTGAAGTTCATCTACAAACTAAATCCATGGAATTTGAAATGGTGATCCATATTAGAGGTCTATGACTAACACAGAGGGTGACTATACGAGGAGATAAATCATCAGGAGGTTGGGGATTATAGTAGTTTCACATAGGGATCTTACCATCTCTATACAGGTTACAAAGCCATATATTTTTAGAGGTATGTATTAATTATATTGGTTCTTTTTTCCATAATGGATAATGGTACATGATGAGTGTTATACGTAATTGGATCAATAATGTTTGAGTTTTATTATGGAATCAGATATGATGTGTGGTGATCCTGTGTTGGTTTCAAGTGTGTGTGTGGTATTCTATATGATGGTGGGTATGACAACATAGTTGTGATGAGTAGCTTGATTTTATTGGGACTAATGTGATGATTCCTATGGTGGTGAGTACTGATGGATGATATTTCTATTTTTTATTATTTTTCTACTTGGTTGGGAATAAGAAGATGTGTTCCAGACTATCTTAGTTCCTTTTGGGCCATGTGAGTGGGATTGTTAAGTATTTATGAGCCTTGTTCAAGGGGTTCATAAGGATTGATCATGGGTGATTTTTTATATGGTTGAGATGGTCTAGTGTCCTTGGGGTTTTGATGAGGTATTTTGATTCTAAAACTATCCTGAAATGGGTATTTTGGAGAATTGGTGGGGGGGTGTTGGAGTTGCTGGAAGAGACTCAGAATCCTGTTTTATGAAAGGGAATTGTCTTGGGGAAATTTGAAAGTGAACATATTCTCACCTAATCCATATTGGGTAGCGACTCGATTTCTAATGTTTTAGGTAGAAGCCATTAGACCTATATTTTAAATCTTGGTATAGGGATACAAAGATCATATTGGATTCTATAATTGTTCTGATGGGATCCATTATAGTTTTAGAGGGGTACTATTGTTAATAAAATTTAATTTTACTGAATTAAGTGTTTTAAAAAAGTGTGGGAGACTCGTTAAATCTATATTGACTAGTTACCCTCAATGATCTCTTTATTCTTCCCCAAAATGGATTGAACCTAATTTTTATCTATTGTAAAAGTCTAATGTTTTAGTGATTCGTCATTGTAAAGACTCATTGTCTATATTCATATGTATCTAATTTTTCATTTTTATGGAGAATTTTGAAAAATATATCTTTTATAAGAAATTTTTTGAGCAGTGATGACCTATTCTCCCACTTTTAAAATCAATCATTAGAATCGAGCAAGAGGGCTTATACTAGAACTTGGTAGTTGGTTCCTTGATATTATAACTATAATATTTATGTTTAAAAAATGTGTGATTTAATGGTGTATGATGGTTCGTGTATGGTAGTGGGAACATGACCCCTTCTGGTTTCCATGGATCAACAGACATGATCAAATGTAGTTTCATGTGGGTCGATACCAAGGCTAGTCTATATATGATTTTTTTAATTCCTAACTTTTATTGGTATGACATTGAAAATTTTAAACTATTGATGTCTGATGGTTCATGATATATGGTGCTTAATGTGAATACATGAGAGCATGATTGGTGTAACTTGTGTGGATTGGGGGTGAAGTGGTTCATTATTATAATGTTGTGTGGTATTTTTCACTTATGAGAGAGGGAAAATAGATGATTACTAGGATGTGGTGAATGGATGTCGGCGATATTGTTCACCATGGGGTCGAGGCCATTGGAATCATGTGCACATAGAGAGGGGCACATGTAGTGGTGATTACCATGGGTTTCTTTTATATTAATTATAGCCGAGAAAATGTTTGTAACAGTTATTCTTATTTAATTAAATGAGGGATATATCATAAGTGAAAAAATAATTGAAAATTTATTGTGATAACTATTTGATAATATAATTCTTGTCATGTATTGGATTATTTCAAGTCCTTGAGATGGGAACTATAGATGATGGAGTATTCATTGTGGGTTCATTTTTGGTTCACTTATTAAATTTATATGATCATTGAGATGATTATTTTTATAAAATGATATGGGTGGATTCTTCATTCTCTATCTGGGTGTATTTAGACCATGGGGACATTTTTCAAATTTAGTAATGGCTAATGATGGTATCATTTTATCATGTGGATAATCTAGTATGTTATGGAGTGGTTTGAGAATATTTTATATGTTTTAATATATTTTTATTTTCATACACTCATATAAATGTCAACATTATCTAATGAAATCCCTTGTTGTGGCCTATTGAGTTCTAACTCACACCCAATAAGGGACCTCCAGTACAAGTGCATACTTAATGGTTTTCTAAAAATGATAGTTAAAGTTACATCGTGGCTAGCGTATAACTTGTTTGAGGTGTAGTGGATATAGTGATGTGATGTTGAAGGATTTGGGGGCAACATTAGGTGGATCCACAACCCATGTTATTGTTTTTTTGTTTTATTCGACTTACCAATACATTATCGGCCTATATGAAATCTAGTTTTAATTTATATAGTTTTTTAGACCATAAAAATGAATTTTTCTCTTGTCATGTGATTTATTTATAAATACAATTCAAATATAATGTTGATTAGATTTTTTCTGTTATACACTTCCACTATTTAATGAAATCATTGATAATAGGGTGTATTGTCTCTCCATGACCACTAATAGACCATCGTCACTAGTTAGAAACCTATATCATATGGGGAGGCGTACATGATGTTTTTATCACTCATACTTAAGACCTTCTCTAGAAATATAGGTGGGATATGATACCTATCATATCATATTTCACATTTTTACTTTTCATTCGTCAATTAAATATTATTTCAACATCATACAAATACAATGCATAGAAATACATACATTCATCATCTAAATAACATCTCCTAATAGAACATTCTAGGGGATTATTTTTCCAAACATTAAACGTCAATGTGAATATATATCTTTCAAATGGATACATACTAAATGAAGAAACAAGAACATAAATAAGAACATATGTTGAATTTTGGATAGTAATATGTATCATAAAAGTAAAAAATGGTTTGGGAATATATCTAAATAAAAAATACTTATTATCATGTTTTACTATTCTAAAAATCCCTTTTCAATGTATTTGCACAAGTCTTTTCACAAAAATGGTTTAAATTTATCATTATCAACCTTATAATATTTAATAGTAAATTTAAATATCTATTATAAGAAATAATACTGAATCATGTAATGTTCATGTGTTTTCATATATTTCAATTTAATATCTACTATATTAACTAATTTTGATATACTAATTGAAAAAATATCTAGAAGATATAGAGTCACTAAAGCATCTACAAATGTGTTTTTCCTTGAGGATATTTTCACCAGTGAAGAATAAAGAAATTTTATGTTATTGTAATCATTTTACTCAGGATGAAGTTCAATTCTAATACACCAATATCTGTATTCCCACTAATATCATAAATAATGTTTTATCATACCCTTAAATTTTAGATAATTAAAAATAACATTATATTTTATTACAATACGATTATGTGTAAATAATTATACTAAAACCTGGTAACTAGTGTGGAAAATTCTTTTAAATACTCCATTTCCTTTAAATATTATTGGTTTCAGTATAAACATTCATCCTGTTATGAAACTTATACTGGCCATTCTCAAGAAAAAACTTATTATATTTAAATTTAGTAAAGATAATAATTTCTAATATATGTTGAGATAGTTTTCTATCATCATTATATTTTCCTACTTTTGAAAATATATTCTTTCAAGGTTATAATTTGAAGATAATCTATGTTTACCCTAAAAACTAAAACAATGAGAACAATAAGGCTTGAGGATTGTGTATTTGTAAAACAAATATGATAAGATAGTTTACCATTTTTACTCCAATCAAGCAACATTCCATAAGTAGTATGGTGATTTATTATAAATATATGTGCAACACATATGAGAAATTTAGCTTTTATAGAACTCTCATATATATGAACACGTATATCTTAATTATTTTTTTTAAATTTATTAAATATTAAAATTAAATTATTATCTAGTTTCTAATATTATAATATCTATATATACACATATTTATATAATTGAATGGTTTTTATACATATTATACAAGGGGAGGTTATAAATATAAATCAATACAGGACACATATTATATGAATTAATTATATGATCAATATTAATAAAACAAACACAAAATATATCCAACCATACACAATATACTTCAGTTATAAAATCAAGATAACATGAAATTAATATTTATCATAATGATCAATTAACAAGATGAACCCATTTCTTTTCACACATATTTCTCAGAATATCATGCCACCATATATTTTAACAAATTTACATAGATATAGAAATATTTCAATCCGATGAAAAAAATAAAATGAAACATTATATTTTTAGAACATTATATGTTTTTTCATATACATTTATCATCTAACAATATATACCTCATTGTTTCTCTCATTGGGGATCATGTTTTTTTCTCAATAATGATTTTATATTTATAGAAATCATAATGATATTTTATTTGAGAATATATGTACATCAAAAAAAATTCGACACCATAAGAAAATTTGTAGGAATACATGCATCATTAGGTAGTATATCCTTTAAAAAAGTAAAATGATAACAAGCCACATTATTAAAAATATCATACATGGGTTTCCCAAGATATAATAAAATTAAATACTCCATCATTTTTATTTTACCACATGGTAGATGTTTAAGAGTCCTCACATATTCCATTATACTTTTCACTATATATACATCATCATTTTCAGTAGTTATATAATGTGTACTCATACTGATGTATTATTAAATTAAAATATATCTATTCTCATATTTATGAATAAAAAAACAAAACAAAACATTAAATTATCTATTCCACTCCTTGTATTTATATCATTAATAAAATTTTTGTGATTCTTTTGTCCATTATGAATCCACACATGATAATAAGAATGAAAATATAATTTTTCAATATTGGAAATTAATTATTCATGATATAACCATGTACTTGAGACATATTTATCAGAGGTTAAGTGAATAATCCCTCCATCAAAAGCATTATAAAATGAAAAATCTAAAAATAGTTCCAAATCAATTTTAAAAAAATTTAGATATGATCTTTAAAACACATTCTTCTATATTTTGTAATACAAAAAAATTAAATATTTAATAAAATAAATATTTTAGATGATGATTATATAAATAGTGACAATAATTAATCAATGAAATTGAAAAGATCCAAAAAAATTGTTCAACTATTTAACAATTATATATATTTTTATTAAAATTGTTTTCATATACTTATATCACTTTATGAATTTTAAACACTACTAACTCATACTATTTTCATAATATATTATATTATATAAATATAATTCAATCCAAGGAGAATGTGAGAATACATGTATTTGATGTATAGTATTATATGAATTTTAATGACTCGTGTTTTTTAAATAGTATGTTATTATTAAAATCAAGGTTTGAAGGATGCAAAATTGTAAGTGTAATTATTTGGTGAATATTAGAAGAAATATTTAGAATATATTAATGGATAATTTCATCATGGGGTTAATTAAACATTATCTGTGGGTGGCCTAGGAATAAATAATCATTTTTATAATTACTACGAAGAGTATTATAGAAATAATCTTTTCATAGATCACTAGGTAAGCATGTCAATTAAAAAAATAATATTTAAAGATACAATAACTTAAAGATCATTTTTTTGTGAGTCATTATAATAATTAAATAAATATAAACATTCACAAAATATAAAATACATCTAAATAAGTATAATTAAAGACAATTAATAAAATTATAGTAGATTATAATTTTGGTAAAATTGTATATGATATTATATAATTCCTCTCAAGATATAATAATAGAGAGAAATTTATTTAAGGTAAACATCCAATATATTTCTTTATATGAGAAATGTTTTGGAATCTTAATGTTAGGCATCATAATAATTTCAATAAAAAAAGAGGCAAACTATGATTAAGAAATAACTTCCAATATAATATAATAAAAAATTCCCAACCCAATTATTTTTTTTAACACCCCTAGATTATATGAAATATTTTTTTCAATTAAATATTATTTCTATAATGGCATGATTTATATGCACCACTGAGTTTTAACAAACCACAAGATAAAATTTAAAACATAATTATTTTAACATGAATTTTATAACCTAGACATTAAACATGGTTTTAGGAATAGGAATCACTACATTTTGAAAATTAAATATAATCAGTTTAGATAAAGAATTTATATTGATAAATATGGAAATAATTTTTTAGTGAAGTATTTATATGCCTTGAAAATACATTTTTCTCAAAAAAAACATATTTTATTGTTTTCTGTGAATAAATAATAAAACTAATTTCATCATTTTTTAGAAAATTTATTTTCAAAAAATAAAATCATAAAATAAAAAAAATTATCCTTGGTTTGATTCTATTTATTTTTTAGAAAAGGTAAATTTTGTAATAAATAGTGAAAAATATTGGTTTTCATTTAAAACTCTCATTTCATTTAAATGAAAAAGAATCTTATATTTTTTAGTATGATTGTTTAAAAGTAAAAATAGTTTAGTTATATTTTCTGAACCCGAATTAGTTCATTATAGTCAAATTCATGTTGATTTTTGATATAAAAACCTTTCATATGAATGAAATAATTTTCTTTGGGATATATTTTTTTGTATTTTTTGTAAGATTAATTTTAAATTAATTTAAACTAATCTTATTAATTGAATTTTGTAAATTAGTTTAAACATTTGAAATTAGAATAAAATTTTTATTAAATATTTTCAACTTAATTTTTTTATCATAATTAATAGTAAAATAGTAAAAATTCATTATCACAGTTATGGTTAAAAATGGTTTACTAGGGTTCAAACTAAAAAAGATAAGTTTTCAAATGACATAGAAACATTTAAAATTAATATATTCATCCATATTTTTTCATTATTAAATCTAATGTTTATAAATAACTTAATTTGTATCCTTGTGTCATGTTCAAAACATAGTAATCACTTTTTTCATTTCATAAATTCCAATATTATCATCTGCCCTGCATAAAAAAGTGCACCATCTATCTTCTCCTCATCACACCTCCAAATACCTTTGATTCATCCAAGGGATAGCCAAATAATTTTCTCACTTCCCTATCAACTTTTATTAATCCTTATTTTGATTAGTAAACCCTCCTATGAGGGATTTAGGTATAATCTTAATGAGGGGTTCCGAAGTAGAGGTATAACTCCAAGACATGTGTTAACATTTTATTCTATATCACAAATCCTTAAAATATTATACAAAAATGTTGATATAAATATTTTATTATATACCATTAAATTACGTGTTATTATTTTAGTGGAATAAACTTTATCAATCTCATATTTTGTCAAATTAGAAACGAAATTGTTGATTATGTGTACATCGGACTACCGCCTTATGAACTGCTGTAGTTATTTTTCCATCACTGCATGTCACAGTTGTATATAATGATGTAGTTGACATATTCTTATTATATTTATGAAACAATTATATTTATTGAATTTTAATATCACATCTAACTTCTTATATTCCATTCCATTTTAAAATGATAACATCGCTCATGTGTATGTATAGACTACCACCACCATAAAGAGATGTGATACATTTATCATTTTAGTTTTACATTGATATTAAAAAAGATAAATTTAAATAATATTATGATATATATTGAGTATCATTTATTTTTAAAATTTTAAATATTATTTAACTGTAATTATTCAATCAATCATGAAAATGGAAACATCATTCCTGTGTGTATATGGCTTACTATCTCCATGAATATTGTAATGAAATTTTATATCTAACTTTAATAAATTTCTATAAATAAATACATAATTATTATATATGATATTTATATAATATTTAACATTATTGGTTTTGTTGAACCATGAATAACTATGAAGGATTAGGAATACCAAACCAAAACATACATGAAAAATGAAGAAGTTATTACTCGAAACCTGATTTTAATAAGGAATTGTTAAAAAAAAGGCAATGATTAGTCATATGTAAACCATATATGGGATGGTATATATGACTATTAATATTTAATATGTTTATAATAAACCTATAAATTTTAAATATGTAGTTCATATGTGTACTAAGAATGTGGACACATTAGGTATGGACATTTCATCTCACTTTTATTTCTATAATAAACATTCAATGTTCACCACATGTTCCTTTTATATGGTGTATATAAATTCCATGAATATATTTTAATATTATAATAATGAAATTTTTTTGATATACAAATCTATATATTGTTCTTCCTTTCATGGGGATAATGGTTCAAATTTTACCAAACTAGAATGTGTTTTATGTTACAATATCATTATTTGTCATGATTATAAATGATTATGCTGAAAATATTAAAATATAATGATATATATCTACGAAGAAACATTTAATTATTTATATACTTATTATATAAGGAAATTACATGGTAACTTTTCATTTTCCTCTCATTATGTACTCATGTGATGAAATGAATTTTTAAAGGAAAACTGACATTTTTCATTGTTTGGTCAAAACTCTTTTCTCATTCATGTCCAAGTTATCTATAAAATTTTTAAATAAATATTTAAAATTATCAAATTATTAATTAAAGTATTTATTATCCATGTATTAAATTATAAAAAATTATTTAAAAATAATATTCTTATCATTTTCTGGAAGTGGTAGTTTTGATTTATTACCAAATATTTTAAAGGAATCATGATTCTAAAATGTACGAAATGAATTATATTGCCTACTAATATAAACATTCAATGATTTAAAGACTACATTACATGTTTCTGAATTTATTTATACTATATATATATATATATTGTGATTTTGTTATATTTTTAACAAGTTTTATCAATGTAGAAAGTATATTTTCCTCAAGAGATTTTCCTTGCGATCTTCCACAATCAGTATCCATATAATATAATATCACATGATATTACTTACTATTTATTTGGAATGTGATACAATGATAAAATAATAATAATTTATTGGGATGGTTAATATTTATGATCTTAATATGTTCCTTAAACCTGTTATTTTTCCACATGCTATGATATAATGAAATGATGAAATAATTATGAAACCCATTTCTTTTCCATGGGTTACACAATAAAGATATGATAAATTATTCATGAATCCTATTTAAATTCCACTAGTTATTATAGATTTAATTTTTTATGAAACACATTTATTTACCATGATTGTGATATGATTGATGTTTTATAATCATATGTAACCCAAATATATATATTTTGTGACACGTGGAGACTATACCATCCTTTAATGGATTGGGAAATGTTTGACATATCATGAGATAAAGAGGACTATATGAGTGAATTAACCTTCTTTAGAAAGGAAATTTATCCACTTTTATAGACTTAAGAGTGAACAATGACTACTATATTGGTTTGGGGAGTGAATCCATTCCCCTATGATAATCTTGTATAAGCACCTATACTACTAAGGAAATGATTTTATAGGATTACATGTATTCAAAAAAATATTTCCTATAACAATCGAAAGTTATTATGGGTCATATTTGTTTTATTCCCTAATGATTTAAGACCGATGAATTTACTATATTTATTTCAAGACTCACAATTATGATCTTTTAAATAAAGGTTATGGGTTTCAAATGTTAAGATCATGTTCTTATAACATTATATTCATGTTATGCTTATGTGATAATTTATATATCTGTTGTTTTACATTACTAGGCATCTATGATAACCCTTTATTTTCTCCCTTCCACTAGATATGACAATAGTTATTATGTATGTATTTTTAAGAAGGGTCATATTTATGAAGAACTTAGTAAGAGTTGATATAACACCCTTCTGAACCAACTGTTTATGTTTCCATGTTTCCAAAGAAACTAGGCATATATTATTTTGGAGATGATAATTTTGATATGTAATGAATATTCATCTATATATAAAAATTTGTTATCTGTATTGTTGGTTTCCAAGAAATCCTTGGTTTAACATTTGGTAAATATAATGACACCCCTTGGGAAATGTTTTGGGATATGCATACAAAAATTGATAATGATAATAAAAATTCTTGGGAAATTTAAATGAATTTTGTATATGTAAATAGAGATTAGTTTCTAATAAATAACAACAATTTATGGATACTATATGTAACACCCCATGATTTTGTGAATTTTGTTTCTATTTAATTTAATATTTTGATATTTTTCATTTCAAGAAACAATAAAAATAATTTTTATACTAAATCAATATGTCCAATATTCTATTCACATGGATCCTAATTGAAGTAAGTTACATGAAATATAATCTTGGTGTATGTTACACGCAACATTGAATTGTCATACATTACATCGAACACCAACTTGGTGTATGTTACACACAATACTGAGTTTCTAGAAAACATAATTTTATGATAATAATTATTTAATCAATATAATTATATCATAATAATTATAAATAGTAATATTAATAGTAATTACTGATTTTCAAATATTTTTTATAATTTTATTATTGATAATGAATGATATGATCTATTTTGGTAAAGTACTTATATGTTTCAAAATACAAATTTCTCAAATAAGCAACTTTTATGTATTTCTATGAAAAATAATAAAAATAATTTTAGACACATTTATATGATTAATATGATAAAATAAACTTCAATTTTGAATTTATAATGTTAAAATTATCTTTGGGTGAATTTTTGGGATTTTTCTATGAAACTTCATTTTTTGATGAATAATGAAAAATACCGGATTTTAATTCAAAATTGCCTTTTTGAATAAATTATTTATAAGGATAAATTATATTTTAATTGGTTTAAAAGTTTAATATGACCATTTTTATACTTTAATACAATATAGGTCATTTTAATCAAATTCACTTTTAAATTGGGTGTAAAAACATAGCAATATTTTCAGCATTTTTACATGAAAACCCCACAGTATTGTCCTGTCAGTAGGATTAGTATTAAATTAATCATTCCCACTACATTGATATGAATTTCAAAAAAAGGATTGCATGTTTGGAATCAGAATAATTAATAATTTATAATAAGATCAACATATTTTTTTACAAAAAATATTAGTGAAAATGATTATATTAATTAAATGGTTAAGAGAAAACTTTGGTTAATAAAGTACTAATCCTTAAATATAAGACCAAAAAATACATATAAAATTGTAAAAAACACATTTAATGTATATTATTTGTCCATTAACCTTCCATTATTTAGTTTTTTTTGGTTTGGTATGATTTTTATAGATTCAAACGTTGGTACAAGTAACTTGTTTTTAAAAAATGAAAAGTGTTTTCTTTCCCATTTGTATAAAGGACACCACCTCTCCCTCATAATTACACCTCTAAAACCACTTAGGTTTGACTAAATTCTTCCCAATAAAATTCAAAAAATACTTCAATTTATCCTTCTATCCTTAATTTGGTCATAAAAAATCCAATGATGCATTTTGGCATAAACCAAAAGGAATTACCTGATTAAGAGGTAAAAAATTCTCTCAAGATCCTTTCTTTTATTTCATTTATCCACCCCATCCACTCTATTAATTCCATGATTTTATAAATACACCAGTATATTCAATTAAATTTTCTGTTTTTTTACAAAGGGTTGGATCTATAATTACACACATCCATCCAATGGGTAGTGAAAATATTGAATTTGTGTACAATGAACTACCACCTCACTAAACGATGATTATTTATTTTTACATTTCCACATCTCATGGTGGAAATCATGTTCGAAACAGTAATTATATATTCCTTATATTATAGTTATTATTTATTTAGGCTTATCTTTTCCTTTTACAACACATATGTTTTTTTTATATTCCATTTGGTGTAAATACGATAATTTCATTTGAGGAAGTGTGGACTACCACCCCCTCAAAGCCATGTGATTCATTCATGCACCATATAGAATGTATTAAGGATGGGTTTAGTGAAATTATACAATATATATCATATAATAATTAAACTATAATAATTATATATATAAATATATAGATACTTATATGTCATTTTCTATCCTTCCATAAATATGACATTAAAAATAGAAAAAACGTTCATGCATACATACGACTTACCATCTCTATGAATGATGTATTCTTTTTCATACTTATATATTATATAGATTATTATTATAAAATATTAATTTATATAAATATTAATTATATCATTTTTTACATTCTATAAATTATGATATATGTATAAGGACCAAATATATAACAAATTGAGACACAAGCGAAGAACAATGTGAATATTACCCAAAGTGAAACCATAATATAATATTGATAATAAGAGGGTAATATAAGGTATTAATAAAACTAAATAAGGTATTATGTATAATAATATTATTATTTAAAAAATTTATAATAAACTTACATTTATTGTACTGAAATCCTGTATGAATGGTATTATAGTGAAGACACATGGTATAGGGATTTCATCTCATTTTTCATTTCTATGAGATACATGCTATATTCAGCACCGTTTCTTTTCTCTGGTATATATAATTACCATTTAATTATTATATGATTAATATATTTAAATTTATGGGTATTTACATATACTTTATATTCTCTTAATATCATGGGGTTTATGTTTCAGAAGTTACCAAATTGGAAAAATAGTTTTGTCTCAATTTTCCTTCTTCGAGTCTCATGTTTGTTTATACACCTAAATTCCATTTATAGGTGTATATAGATCCATTTTACTTGTTATAACATGAATATCATTACTTTAATTATATTTTTAGATTCATTTAATTTTATTTTTTTACATGGATAGTAATATCCCAAGTTACCATGTGATAATGGTTACTTGAATCAATCTCATCACTTTTCAAGATTGTTTTTGTTTATACTTTCTTGGATGAGATATTATCATCCATCTCTCAATAAAACTCATGAGTTTCCTTATTATATTTTTAGTCAATATATATACATGTATTAGTACCATTTTACCACTATTTGGTACTTAATATAATTAAGAAAATGTTTTTAATAACATTTTACCATATTTCTCTCTTTGGTTGGAAATCTAATATATTTCAAAACCCTTGTTTTCAATTTTTTTTTTCAAATGATCCTTTAAAACCATTTTCAAAGAAAAATTATTTTACAAATCTTTTATTATTTTCATACCATCCTTTAAAATATTTGAAATCTATATTCAAATAAAATGGTTCTCAAGAAAGTATTATGTTTAAGAAAAGTTTTAAATTTTTTCAAGTATTCATGATAAATTTTAAATGAAAATGGTTTTAAAAATGATTTCAAAGAATTTTTTATATTTTTTCAGGTCTATTATCAAGGAATTGGTTTTTAAAAGTTTATATGTTTTAAAAAAGAATTATTTTAAAATAATAAAGGACACTTTCTTCAATAAATGTTTTCAGAAAATATATCAAAATTGGTTTCCTTTTAAGATAATTTCCTTGATGTTACTTATGAATTTATAGAAAATGATCTTATGGTTTCATTCATATTATTTTTTATGGTTTAGGATTTGATGTAATGATATTTATAAAAACCCATTTATCTTCAATTAATTATAATCTTTTGAAATCCACTTTTTTTGGGGGTTATGATTTCATAATGTAATTAAAAAACCTATCCATTTTCATTTTTTATGATTTTATTAAATATTAATAATACCCATTTCATTTAATGTGTTGTGTTTTTATATTTATCAAACCTATATCTTTGTGTGGTTTATGATATGATGAATTTTTTATTTTTTGAAACATGTATGAATGATATTATTATAAGATAAGTGGGATATATATCTCCCTCCAATGAATTGGGTAACGATAGAGGAATCATGATTTTATATGTTAGGCATGAACCTAATTTCATGTTAACAATGTTATGCACAAAACTAATTCAATGTTCACAATGTTATGCATGGACCTGGATGGATGTTCAAATGTATACAGGTGAACCTGATTATGTGTTCATAATATTGTGAGTGAACCTTATAACCATTTCAAAATATTTTTCATATACCCTGTTTCATGTCCATGAGTTTATTCGGGAACCTGGTTACCTGTTCACAATGTTTTGTGTGATCCTGATTACATGTTCACAATGTTATGCATGGACTTGGTTTCATGTCAATAAGGTTATTAATGAACCTAATTACACATTCAAAATGTTATGTATGGACTTGTATGCATGTCTATAAGTTAATGTGGGTTCATGATTTCATGTCCTTAAAATATAAGAAAATAACCATTTTGTAATGGTTTTTTTGGAAATTGGTGTGGTTTAAACGACCTCCATATGATTCTTCGACGATTTCAAAAAATCATCACTAAATTGTTTGTCGGTATAAAATATGTGGCAATTTCCTCGATTTATCAGCGGTTTAATGTAAATGTCATAGTGGGTTCATTTCATAGTGGTTTTTATGGTTTTAGTGGTGGTTTTCCCCAATGAACCTAATTTTTATAGCGGCAGTTATAACTGCTACTAAAAAAATATAAGTTTATCCAGATAAAAACACTGATAAATTATTGTCCATAGCGGTGGTTAAAACAACTGATAAATATATTTTATTTATTTTACAGTAGTTAAAACCACCACTAAAGCCATATTTTCAAAAAAATAATCTGATATTGCAGTCCCATTTCCAATGCACTAAAAAAACCATTCCAATTGATATAACATATAACACATCATAACCACAACACATCTCAACCACCCTACATTACAACTAACCCATATCAAAACTACCCACATCACCACCACCACACATAATAAAACTACACATCATAACCAACACACATAATTTAGTTTCAATAAGAATTTTTATCATAATTACTAAATTATTATGAAGGGTATTCACACAAAAATACAATATTTCATGGGAAACCAATTTAATAGTTCGATATATATTATTAGTTGTTTTCAAATGTGGTGAGGTTATAAAAACATACATAGAAAGTTTTATAAATACCAAGACAACATACTATCTCAAAATATGTCATAATTAGAAAACCAAGTAAGTGTGTCTATATTAGAATAAATAACAAGAATAAGTAAAAATCATGTGATTTATCCCTTCCCCATAAAATTTAATTAAGCTTGATCATTATCTTTATTACGAAGATATGTACCATTTAACCGAATAAAAACAAAATCATGATATTTCCTAATGTACATATAAAGAAGGGGTGATGAAGGATCTCCACCCTTGACTGAATCTTCCTGGAGAGATGAACAAGAACCAAGGATAAACCACCATTGATCTCAAGTGAATTACTATTTAATTCAATGAATAATAAGACTCCATCAAAAACCACCTAAACAAGTGGAAAATTACCACCATAATGAACTCTTCAATATAATAGAAAGATAATAATGGAGTAATGGGAAATGAGAGGGCTACCATGAATCAAATAACATCAATATAAATGATCCATTATGATCCGAGTGGTTTGGAACACCATGGGAGGTGACTGGGGAAAGAGATGATGAGTAAGGGCCAACCAAGAATTTAGGGAAAGTATAAAATTCATAACAAGGAGGTAATAAAACTCTTATTTATATATTAATCATAGTAAACTCTACCAAAACATTTTTTATATCCAAAGATTATGTGGTGGGTTTGGTAAACGTGTGATCTAGAACCATCATTGTTGTTTTAACATTTTTACCATTTTAAAATGGAATTTGGCCTCCCAAAAATCTGAGATCATGGAGTGGTCTAAGCTGTAGTGGTTCTTCTATATTATTCCATTTATATAATCCATGACCAAGTTCCCATTTCTTAACCATTTCACTGCCACCTTGCCCAAGGCTAAAATGTGATGAGCATGGGTTTCCTAATTTGGACAGCTAGTCCTCCAATATTCCATGCCAACCCAAGGGAATTTCAAGATTCTGATGGTGCATAGGAAAACCATTAAGACAACACGCATAACACTATGTCATCCCCAAGACATAGTTATATATGCCATTTTACACAAGAGAACACCGAACATAATACTACCTCCTTTATATCTAGAAAAGTCATTGCACACGCCATGGTGGCCTTCAAAAGGATAAGCACCACCTCAATCCTCAAATTCACCAAAAAACTCTCCCTTAACATCCCCAAGTATTGATAATGCACAAAGGGTAGCTCATAAAGGACATGTACCATTACAATTATTCTATTTATATTGGTTTCCCTATTATTTCTCAATTCTATGTCAAAGTGATCATGTTTTCCCCAAAATTATAATAACTTTGTGTGTATTGATTTGTATTTTCATGGGATACATTTTGATTCCTATATCACGTATCTCAAACCCAACCAAAAGACAAATAAAAAATCCCCCACATTATCTTAGTGACCAGGTTTCATCATTCACATTGGTTTTCCATCCAAAGGATTGGCATTAACACAATTTTATTTCATTTTAAACATCAGTTTAAACGAAATTAATCCTCACTTAGTAAGGTATTTTTAATATGATCTTAAACTACATATTATTTTAGTCATTTTAACAGGATGTTGAACTATGTGATGCATGGTCCATCTTGTAAGACTTGAAACTTCTTAGAGTAATCTACCTAGTAAGACCTGTCTTTATATATATATTATACAAATCTATATAAGGATCCTTAGCATGTAGTTCTTTATACATAACCCCATGTTATTAAATAACTAATCGTACCCTAGTAAATAGCCTAATATACATAGGGGTATCATATAAATAATATATGTGGATTGATTCATGAGGTTTCAATATATGTAATGATGTTTGGATCTCCTATAATATGCCTTGGTGAAAATTATAATCACACTTTTAATAACCTATAGGAAAGACCCTTCCTCATTCACATAAATTTTTTTATTTCTTTATCACATATTGGTTCTCATACATCTCATCCTTCTACTACTATATAAGAGACAAAATTGTATAAAGGGCCTTTTCTAAGAACTATGAATGGATTGTTTGATGTTACTATAGGATATTTGTTTGATCCTTTATCCTTGGGTAACAGACCTAAAAATTTTTGGAAAAATAAAACATAAAAAATTATTCATGAAAATAATGAATCGACATATATGGTACATACCACACTAGAGAAATAAATATATAAAATGAAACATCATAAATCAATAATATACATAAAAGGAAACCTGAGAAATCAAGAAAATGATAGGTTATGAAAATTTTTGTGGAAACTATGTGCTACACAAGATACATATACAAAACGACTATTACCATAATATTACAAAATATCAACAAACAAATAATCATAGTCCGATGATGAACACAAATTTTCTCCCTCTCTACCTCCATATCTACTTCTTACTACCACAATAAGGAACATTATATTGAAAATTTAATACTGATGTATATTTATATTTAAACATGAAACCAATAAATGTTTGAAAACTAAATTATTTGGAGTTTTTGTGATTTACCTACTCACAACCATTCAATTAAATACCACCAGGGGTAGATCTGTTTGTGTTCTGATATAAACCAGTCAACACTTTTGCAATGCGGATATTTGAGCCTGCTGGTCGTGAACTGTGTTTCGTGGAGAAAAATATCTCTCTGAGTATCTCAGGGTATAAACTAACTACAACAAGGAGTAGATGCAGCTACAATCCCCAGTGACTATCCAAGGACCTCAGATGGTATGAGTCTCAAATGCATCCCGCAGACACTACCAAGGTGCTCCTTCCCAAGGGATTTAGCAACTAGGTCATCCTTGGAGACTAGGTAGGACTGCGCAGGATTGGAATCCCATAGTTCTTTAATATTAACCTATAAATAAAATATTATTCATATTAGAATCAATATATATTAACATATTAACAACTTATAATAAGTTATTATAAGAATAAATTGGTTAATAACCCATCTTCTTTGGTTTACTCATTAACAAAACATCACACAGATTTTTAGTGAACATTCAACCACACTTCTGTTCGGTATGCTTCATGCCCTAAACTCTGTGACTGCATTAAACAAAGATAAATAAAAAATTTAATATATTAATATATAATAGTGTTTTATAAATATTTAAACTAATGAAAATATTACCATAAAAGATCAGCTTCTAAAAAAACTCTTTGACCCCACAATGTGAGGGATGACATTATTTTCCCGGCTTGATGCATTCTCTCTTGAATGATCCTGAAATAAATAAAATTAAATTTAATAGAAATTTATTCAAAGTCATGTCCTCATTATATATATGAATAAATGTAAAATTATATTATTATAGTAATAAATATTTAAATACCATCTGCTTCTCATCACGGTGTTTCTCAATAAAAACATTCCATTTATCTTTGGGTACCCCATCAGGTAGCTTTGCATACATCTATTGGGTGGTAAATAAAGTATCATTGACATCACCCCACAATCTCTATTTAACGTATATCCATTTTTTTCCATGATTTTTCAATTTCCACTTTCCTGTTATCACATCAGCAACTTTAAAGTGGAAAAACATCTGTACACAAAAATTAATTTTTAAAATAATAATAACATGAGATTAAATTACACTATAATGTATTAAAATTACTTTTATTTGGGAATCAAAAACATCATTCTTCCAACTTTCAGGAATATATCTCCAAACATCATACGAAATAGGAAGGGAAACGGGCTCTGCGTCCAGCTAGCCTAAAATATTGAAAATTAATCATGCGGCACCGTCTGTAGGGACCATATATTGATCAAATGGCACAACTATCTTCTCTCTGGTCAGATTCCATACATATTAACTTTTATAGTTTTCTCCATAGTTTCATTGTTTCCATTTTTAATGAACAAACATATAGTATAAAAAAGTGAAATAAACTTGTTCATATTAAAATTGGTACCTATAACATTTACCCTCTATTATCCCTGTGGAGAACTAGATGTGGCGCGACACTCCTCCACTGCTGAGGCTCTTAAACTAGGAGGTGACGACTAAGCTACCGAAGGGATTCTCACAGAGGGGGTGAGAGAATGTGTGGGGTGAGATGGTGTAGGGGATAGGTGGATGGTGGCTCAGATGTCGTAGGGAGGGAGACAAATTGATCTTCATCTATCATTATGGTCGATGAAATAGTATATCATCTCCTCTTGGAATTATTATAATTTAATCAAATAAAATTAATTTTAGAACATATATTTCGAAGAATGTTTATAGAAAAAAATTAAATAAGATAATATGTGCATGATACTATCAAAAAAGATATACATAGTAATGATAATGAATGATTTCACAAATGAAATAAGTGGTTGCTAAATGAATGCATAACTATACATACAATCATTTTCTCCATAAATCAAGTCAGTTTTCAGGTCAATTACTTCATCCAATTCATTAATCCTTTCTAGATTATTTTTTTCAATATCATGGTGGAAAAATAATTTTTATTCTTTTTTTATATGAGATTCAATGTTAGAGGTCACATCTTCCACTTCATCACCCATATCTTAAAAATATCTTTGTTTTACATGAGCAACTATACTCCCCCTTGATCCACAACATCATTCACATAATATACATTTTTTATTGTGATGATAAGATATATGAATCATGAATTTCACAATCAAAAACATCCCTCATGTGAGAGAAGTTCACAGAAGTAAATTGCAAGGAATATTTTTTAACACCTCTGATAATATTGGCCAAATTGCATTTCAATAAAACAATTGAAAAACACCTGTGGTAGTTTAATTCAATAATATCAGTTAGCTTCCCATAGTATCCCACTTCAGAAAATGTAAATATACCACTATTCTGTGTTTTAAAATCCTCCTCTCGATTGACTATACGAAATCTAGAGCCATTCATAGTGTAAGCGTCGAAATTTTTAAGTTTTTTTAGAGGACCACGAGGAAGAAAAATAAAATCTTCTAACAGCTCTGCTCGAGTATCAGTATTCATGATCTAAAAAACAAATATACTTTTTTAAAATTACAAATTATATGTGTCAACATAATATTCGTATTTATTACAATATTTAGGAACTTACACGTCGTGAAGACCATCATAAAATATCTTTATTAAAATCATTCATTCTATCATTCCCATTTCATGTTAGGCCTCTCATTCGTCTCTATTTTTGTATCCTCAAATATTCAATAAATGGATATGTAATTTCACTATTCAACATCACATATCTATGTGGCGGTAATAATTCCATTTCTGTCAGTGTAACATTTGAGGTCCTCCCATCAGATCGGCCAATAGCAGGAAATATTTTTGAATTCCCATGTATTTGATATTGGTTTGATGTGTCATCAACATGTCCTAATTGATTAAATATTGTCTCAATATCATCCAAGTATCTAGAATAAAAGGTAAGACACTTTTCTTCCAAATAGCCTTCAGTAATAGATCCTTATTTTTGAGCTTTATTTCTCACATATGATTTCAAATTCCCATGATATCTGTGAAATAAAATAAACAAACATAATTATGATTTTAAATAACTGCCAAAAAAATTTTACATAACTGAAAAAATATAAATATAGTACTTCTAAATTGGACACATCCATTTATAATGAACATGGCCTCCTAATATAGCTTCCTCAACCAAATGCATAGTTAAATACATCATGATAGTAATAAAAAACAGAGGAAAGATCATATCCATTTAAAAAAGTGTCAATAAAAACCTCTCCTAAAGGTTTTTTTAGCTCAAATCGATGTAGATATTTCTCACAATGTTATTTGAAAAATGTAAAGAATTGGTGTACAAATTGAGTAACATTTTCCAGTAATAATATATGCAATTCCAATGGTAGTAACTACTCTAACAAAATATGTGAATCCTGAATTTTCAATCCATGTAACTTATGATTCTTTAAATAAACACACCTTGAGATGTTACTTGAAACTCATAAAATACTTTCACATGGTTTAAAATTAAATGGAATATATCTTTATCCCTATTTTCTTTGAAAAATTTGTTAGATCATACTTTTCATTCTCATTCGGCCCGAGATCACATTTTATGTTCATTATATATAATTCTTTCCGAGCATTGAGATGATCCTTTTACTTTTCATGATCATTAAGTAATGTGAAGATCATATTTTCACAAGAATTCTTCTCAATATGCATAAAATCAAGATTATGAAGCAACAAATTAAATTCCGAATACAAAAGTTGGAAGAATATACTTTTTTTCTTCCATTGTTCCCTTCTGATTTCACTTGACGATGCAAATTGAACCTGTTTACAACTATCATTCAAATGATAAACCATCCGAAATTTTGTTTCAACTTTTCCATGTTTTTTCAATATTTTAGAACTAGTTAACAACATTGGAGGTGGTTTATGATCAATGAAACCATTAAATGTTGATTTGATTAGCCGAAAACTATGAGATGCAATGAGAAATCTTTAATGGCACAAGAAGCAGCATTTTCTACTGTGAGATAGCTATTTGTGCTCAAAATCAATGTTAAAACAGAACAAGACAAACCAATGTAAGTGTTCCAACCATGATAAATTCCTAATCCTAGGGAAGTCGCTAATGGTTCACATTAAAGCAGCATTCATTTTAAACATTGTTTTTGAAGAATCATTAAATGGATCAACACTGTTGCTACATAACCCCCGTAATTATTCAATTTAAGGATGTATGTAATCCTCAATATCATTTCCCGGAATATTTTCTTAGAATAAGCATCATAATGATAAAATACATTTTTTTCATACACATTCATGGAGGTAGATTCTTAGGGATCAAAACAACTGGCCAAATTCTATAACTGGTACTCAAAGTCCCAAATATGTTGAATCTGTTGGCAGCCAATCCTAATACAAATTCCTAGGATTAACTAATAAATATGGATATAATGAAACAAATGTCTTCCAAAATTGTGAATCTCTTGGATGTTGCATTAACCCATCATTATTATTATCTATAGAATTCCACTTTTTGTGTTTAGTGGTTTTCCCAGAAATGAATAATATTTTCAATTGAGGATTTAATGGAAAGTAACAAAAAAACATTGCAAGTGTGATCCTTTTCATATTATTCATGGTATTATGTTGATTCAGACTTCTAACATCACCCAATGACTACCTTCTAGAAGAACATTTTTTTCAATCATGTTTACTTGAATCATCTCTCCAACAAATCATACAATCATTAAGACACAGATGATATTTTGTATAATTCAACCTAAGCCTATTAAAAACTTTTCTCATATCAAAATAAAACTCAGGGATGTTTACTTTAAGAAATGAATCATTCAACAATTCCAATATCATGAACATTACCTTATTTTTAATTCCACATAGTCATTTTATATGGTACAACTTTTCGAATATTCCAACTATCAACTATATAACTCTTGATTTCCATCTTCAACTAAATCATGAAAAAGATTTTCCTTAGCCAGGTTTTATCTTACATTATTATACATATAATCAAGAGGAGGATCCACTAATATGTTACAATCTTCATATGGTTTTCCTCAGGTCTCAAAAACATCACTTGTCACGTTGTTATTTGTATAGCCCTAATTTAGTTGTTCTAATATGTTTTGATGTCGATGGTGGTGTCTTGTAGTTCCAAATGAATCATTTATATGGTTTTTATTTTCATTTCCCACTGTTGATGAAGATGGAAGCTTGTTCTGTGGATTGACATCAGTGGTCAACCTTTCTGTAATGTTCGATTCTCCGTGCCAAATCCAAAAAAAATATTGACTAGAGAATTGATTGAATATTAAATTTTCATAATCTTTATATCTCTTCAACCATATTATAAATATATATGTAGGACATGGACATCTCATTCTCCCTTCAATGGATTGATTGGAAATTGAAAAATCTAAAAACTCTTCCAAACTCTTAATATTTTGAGTGGTTTTCTTCAGTAATGTGATCCATCTTTTACCCATGTATATCACAATGTGCCTACACAATATTAAAAAATTTTAAAACACATAACGATTATTAAATATGGAAATATAATTATATATACTAGTTGAAAAAATATATAAATATATTAAATATTTGGATAATTTGTAGGATTAAATATTTTTTCCAATATCCCATGGTAACTTAAGGATCATTAAGATGATATCTGGGCAAGACAATTCCCATAATATACCTATTAAGTCTCAAAAATACTCTCTCATGTCTACCAAGACATCCCATAATATATAGAAATTTTAAAGAAGAGGCATGAATTCCATTGATACCAATTTTTCACAAAACAACCTAGATAACCTACCTAAGCGGCACATATTCTTATTTTGACATATACCAATGGTTGTTCCAAATCCCCAAAGGCCGGAGACTAGTATCTAAGAATAAAAAAATATAGGATTAAATCATTTCAAAATTAATTTCAATAAAATCTGAGAAACAGAATCACCTATGTCAAAATAAGAATGAATAATCATTTCTATCAAAACATACATGATTAAAACATTTCAATCAATAATTGGCATGTATAAATCATTTTTCATCATTTTAAGAAATAGAACAATGTTGATAACATCTAGGGTTAGTATTGGTGACAAGGCTTCAACAAATATCAGTGAAATATGCCTATAGGTTTACGCACACTCTTTAGATCCAAAAGCTTAGGGGGGATATGATAACACCCCAAAGAATGAACTACCTTCCCTCAAGTAGTTTTGTTTCATTTTCAACACCAGGTTGATGTAAGATATCGATTTACCTAGCCTAAATAATCTATCTCTTTATTACCTTTAATCCCATGTGCATCAATGAAATTAGTTATATTTTGGGATATCATTCAATACAATTAATAATTCAATCAATCAAAGAAATAGTCCCCAAGTTAATGTTTCAAAACATGCCTTTCATTACAAAACCAATATCTAATAATTTTTATCAAAAACTCATGCCATTACTTTATAATCATTTCATTTGAAAACATGAAACGTTTAGTAATTTTATATCTCATTAATTCATGCTTCAATTATTATCTTGAGATATTTTAATAGTATTTATAATAGATACCATCTGAAAGATCATACTACATGAAACTAACATTCAACAGACATTTTATCTATTAAATATTAAATTTGTTTTAAATAAAAATTTCTCTAAAGAATGAACTTAATTATACTATAAATGGGTAAAAAATTAAATTAATAATAAATAATTATACAGTCAGAAAAGGTACTTTCTCCCAGGTACACATATATTTCAACTAATATAAAGGAACATGGTTTCATGAATTACACTTATAACATGAAACAAAGATGTTGGTATATTTTTTTCTTGTATTTATGTCAATGAATTGGTTTAAATAATACGTTATAATTTAATATTTTTATAATTTATGGAATCAATGAGGGGTTGGCTAAAATAAAAGATTAATAAAATTATTTTTCATGGAATAGTAGTCAAGTGGATATTAGAAGGTATATTCATTTCAGAGAATATAAATGTAAATGATAGTATGATATTTATTGTTAAGGAGTTAATTAATCTAATTCAAAATTCAATTATGGGTAGATTGTAACTATTTTCAGAAAAAATTTATATTTATTTGTTGGAAGAAATGTTTTAAAAATACCAATGAAATAATTGAATTATGTATGCATAGTAATGGGGCCACAGAACATTGAAAATACACAAGAAAATTATGGGACCAAAAAATGATAAGTAATTTCATGTAACCAAGAAGAATATATAAATAATAAATAGAAATAATCCATATTCACATCCAAAAAATATTCAATGAACATATAATCACTCATAATAAATTCCCCATTACAAAATTATCACGACTGTAACAAATTTTCCCCAAATACCAATACACACAATGGTACATAATTAGATTTATGAATTATGAGAATTGAAACTCGGTTTTATTCATTAGAACACACTAATATATAATAGAATTCTATTCATTCCAATCTATATTTTGGGTGATAACTCAAAAAATTCACACCATAATTATGATATAAAAAATGTAATAAAGAATATTAAAATGTACCTCCAACCTAGCAGAATGTCGGTGAGGTGGTGACGTAGCAAGGGGATAGGGATTCAGGGGTCATAAGGGGGTCTCATGGGTGTTAGTTAGAGAAGGGGGGGGGGAGTGTCAGGATTTAAAATAAAAAAAATTTAGCGACAGTTTATTAAAAACTGACTCTAAATCACTAATAAAAAAATTAATAGCAGTTTAGTAAACTGTCGTTAAAAACCCTAGAAAAAGGATATTAATGTTGTAGTATTAACATATAGAGTGAACACGTTTCTAATTATAAATGTTCACAATGTTATAAAAAGTGTGTATTACATAAATTCCATATCTTATTCCTATGTAATTTTTCCATCAATTATTCTCTTAATTCTCTAATAATTCATATCTTATGAACCTACAATCATTATAATGATCTATAATATGTAGGGTATGATTTTAAATGTTATTATAATGTTATATACCCTTTTTCATGTTATGATTACATGTTTCCTTTATTTAACATTTCTATCCATCTGAGCTCACCCCATTCTTAGGATTCCCTTCCCCAGGTTTTGAAGGATTGTTTTTGGTTGAAGTACCAATGGTTGAGATCTTTATGGGAGTTTTTGAATATCATTAAGTAGTATAGAATATTTTGTTTCCATGTTTCCAAAGAAACTAAATTATTATGGTCATTGGGAATGTATTTCTATAATTTACGTAATATTAACATAGAATGATTTAATATCCATGTATGTTAAGCTTGGGTTGCTATAGTTGTTATTAGTAGAATGGTTTAGTCATCATTTGGAAACTAGGATGAGAAAAATTTAGTGAGATACCTAGGTATATTTTTTAAGAATATGTATAGGTATTTCTCTAAGGACAGGTAGAAGAATGAGTAAAAATTTAGGAAACATTTCCAAGAATTTGGTTAAAGAATAGAGTGAGTAGTTTCCTATTAATACATCCATGTCTAGGTACTACAAGTGGATGTGGGTTTGGAATAGATTTACCTAGGTGTAATAACTTCGACTACATGTTCTAGTCCTAACTCAGGGTAATATAGTACATTATAATATGCCTTATTTCACAACTGGTTTGACACTCTCATGATATATGATTTTGGAATTTCCCAACTCTTCATGAAACATCATGAAGGATTTAAATTGAACATCGATTTGAATAACCTAGGATAACACCAAGGTGTTATATATTAAGGAAGGATTCATAATTTAGACATCATACAAGTAACTTTTTATAAATATGTGGTTCCTTATTATGATAATAGTTTCTTACTCTATAGTTCGAGTCAATATTTGGAAACCTAAAGGAACCACAATAATGGTGATTACGATTGAAAATTCAATGACTTTTTTTCCTGAAGATGTGAATGTTATGGGGGATAGATTAAAAACCTCATTGATATACTCTCAAAGATTTATCATGCTATGAATCATTCTAATATTATGAATAGGAAATGGATCGAACAACATTATGTTGAGTCTTTAATGAGGTAATATCCACATTCATTCAGGGGATATTTTAATCCACTTGTTTGTTAACACTATATCAGAACCATTGAAAAGATAATCTCTATTTACCAGTGTTTGGATAATGATAAATTCATTCATTTTGTTTATCGATTATAAAGTAAAGCAGATCAGTGGTGGATTATAATCAAGAATACAAGGATGCACGATAAAATTGAATCCATTAATTGGAAAGAGTTCAAGAACATTTTATTCAAAAGGTACATTTCTCATGTTCTTCCTATGAAGATGGAAATGGTGTTCCTTGAGTTGAAGAAAAATGATGATGAATCTATTAGTACTTACAAGGAAAATTTCTTAAGTCTTTTGAGTTACACTTAATATAAGTATCATAAGGTTATTGTCCATAAGAGACATTATTAGTTATGAATAGATTGTGTGTTTTTATATTAACGTTGAAATGGAGGTTGTAGTTATGTATCAATCACATGGTTTTAACAAGAAGAGTAACATGGAATTAAAAGGGGAATCAAAAAACCATGGAGAGAAGAAAAAGTTTCAAAAAAATACATTCCAAAACTATTGGAAAGAGAACTTAGGAGAGTAAAATAAAGTAATAAGAATGTGTTTCAAGTGTGGGAATCCTAGACACAATGAAAAAAAATTTATAAGTGATTCGAAGAAAAAATTCAATGAAATTTATGGAGAGAATGCTAAACAAAATGAAACACCCACACTTCAGTGTTTCAAGTGCATGGGTTTTAGGGAATTTTCAAATTAATGTCCTAGTCCAAGGGCTAATATGGATCATAAGACACAACAAAATCTGAGGAAAAATGATAATGTGAAATCTTTTAGAATCAAAATGGATAAAGTGAATAATTAAAATTATAGGAAAATGGATCATGCCCCCTTAGTTGGGAAGTTTATGTTTGATTTTAAATGAATAATCCCTATGATAATATTTTTTTTCATCATTTAGTGATGTTTCATGTGGTTATATCCCTCTATATAGACATTGGAATAACAAAATCAAATTTAATGATATATAGGTTAAAGGATAAACCCATGTATCCAGGAAAAATGTTTTTGGTATAAGATAAGAACATATTTAAGGAAGAAAGGGTGAATTATATTTTGGAAGGGTTATATGCTTAACCATTTATGGAATATTTATGTTAATCTCCAAATAATGTTTTTGATATTAATTTATTATCCCACCATATTGGGGATCATGCATATTGGATAACCAGTTTGTGTTTTTTTCACTGATGATAGATGGAATGACTTATCATGGATCTCATGATCTACTAGTACTTCAGGAATGAAAAAAAATTCTCACTCATTTCTTAGTGTAAGAGATGAAGTGGAAATATTCCAAGACACAACCAAAGGGTGAGATTTATCATATGAATGGGAATAAAATAACGTAATTATAACATATCATGACAATTCCTCATATCTAGGGAAATATTCATGAAACTGAAAAGTGATATCTTGGTACCTTCATTTCCGTTGAATCAAATAGCCCCTTAGATCATATATATATATATATATAGATTTGTGATTCTTAACTTTCTCCTAACCACGTTCTCTATCACACTCAATCAGAATATGATGGATATATTTTTATTCCATATCTCTATCATCACCTTCCACCAATGTTCTCTTCTGTAGAAACCTACTTATATATTACTATGGGTAACCATTATATTTTGAAAATTCCTTTTTTCAAAGAAGTTTTATTTTTCATTTATTACGATGTGGGTTTATATGAAATAAACATTCATGTGTTAATTCATTGATAACCCATATAAATTTTGAGGGAAAATCATTTTATGTGGGGTAGAAGGTTACACGACATGATTTTGTGAAATATTTGTTTCATATTAATTTAATATGTTTATATTTTTCATTTCATGCAATACTAAAAATAGTTTTTTCATATTAAATCACTACATCAAATTTTTTTACAAGATATTGACTTTGTGTATGTCACACGAAACATCAACATGGAATACGTTACCCAAAACAATGAATTTATGTATGTTACAACAAAAATTGACTTGGCTTATGTTACACCGAACACCGACTTGGAGTATGTTATATGGAATACCATATATTTAAAAAGCATCATTTTATTATTATAATTATTGAAATTGGATAATTAAAACCTATCCATTAAACAAAGTAATATTAATATTAATAAATAATGATAAACTTTTTTTATTGGATTTATTTATAACAAAGGACATAATATTTTATTGGAATAGTGCTTATATTTTTTAAGAAACTTATTTCCCAAATTAATTGATTTTTATGTATTTCTATATAACATACTAAAATTAATTTTAGACTCATTTAGAAATTTAATTTAACAAATATACATCACTTTTGAATTTATATTTTCAAAATTATCTTAGCGAGAATTTTTGGTTTTTTTTTAAAAACATCAATTTTTGTATGAATAGTATAAAATACCATATTTTAATTCAAAATATCATTTTCATATAATTTATTTATAATGTTAAATTATATTTTAATTTTTTTTAAAATTTTAATTTGATCATTTTTCTATCAATTTATCAAATTTAGGTCATTTGAATCAATTTCAGTTTGGAATTGGGTATAAAAATGTAGCAAACTTTTGGAAGTTTTTATTTTTAAACCCATAGTGTTGTCCCGTCAGCATGATTATCTTCAAATTAATTTCTTCCAGTTATCCGATTAGAATTTAGAAAAATCGATTTCATATTTATAATCAAAATAATTCTTAATTTCTAATATTTTCAACATAGTTTTTGAAAAATAAATAATACTGAAAGTGATTAAAATTAACTACTATGATTAAGGGAAAAAATAGGTTAATAAAGCACTAAACCATAAATTCAAAAAAATGACCAATAAAGATTTCTAACACACATTTAATTTCTATTAATAGGACATTAACCTACCATTATTTATTTGGGTTGGATTTTTATGACTTTTTTAGGTAAAAACGTTGGTACACCTAACTTATTTTAAAAAATGGAAAGTGTGTCCTTTCCCTTACCCATAAAAGTCCATCACCTCTCCCTCTTCATTACACCTCTAAATCCACATAGTTTCATCAAATATCATCACAATACACTTCCCAAAACACATTCCTTCCCCAATTAAGACTCATATTTGGAAAAAATAAATCCAAGGAAGCCTTTCAGAACAATCCTAAAGGAGTTACCCGATTAAGATGTTACACCTTCTCTCAAGCTCCTTTCTTTTATTTCATTTCTTCACACCTAAAATATATTTATTACATGATTATATAAAAAACAAATATTAAATAAACTATGATTTTTTTCATTTTAAGGGTTTAACCTACACTTACTCACACATCCACCTAATGGGTAACGAACATACTATTTACATGTATGGTGAACTACCACCTCGCTACATGATGAGTGTTAATTTTTCCTTTTCTATATCGCATGGAGGAAATTATGATTGACACTATATATATATTTAATATATAATTTTATTATTTATTTAATATTATATATTACTTTTACAAAAAATACCGTTTTACTTTGCATTTGGTGTAAATACGATAATTGTGTTTCTAGAAGTATGGACTACAATCCCCTCAATGAGATGTGATTCATTAACACACTACATGGAATGTATTGGGGATTGGTTTATTTAAATTATATGATATATATTATATAATCATGATAAGTTAATAATGGTATATATATAGATACTTATATTCCATTTTCATTCTTACAATACGACAATAAAAATGGAAACAATGTTCATGTGTACGTATGACTTACCATCTCCATGAATGGTGTATTCCATTTCATACATATATATTCTATAAATTGTTATCAAAAAAATATAATATATATAAATAATATTTATATCATGTTTTATATTCTATAAATCATGAAAGATTTATATAGACCAATGATATAACAAAGTAAGACATATAAAAATAACATTGAGAATATTACCTGAAGTGAAATCTTAACACGAGATTATTAAAAAGAGGTTAATGTAAAGTCTTAATAAAAATATATATGGTATTAGATATAATAATATTAGTTGATAAAATATTAATAATAAAATTAAATTTATTATAAAATAATATTTTATGGGTATGAATAGATTCAATACACAAGGTAAGGGGATTTCATCACACATTTTATTTCTGTGAGATACATGCTTTATCCATCCCACATTAAATTTATCTAGTGTATATAATTACCATGAATGTGTTCTATGATTATTATAATTAAATTTATTATTATTTAAATATACATTCAATTCTCTTTATTTCTTGGGGTATAAGTTTCAATAGTAACCAAATTAGTATAATAGTTTTGTCTCAATTTTCTTTCTTTGAGACTCAGGTTTGGTCCTGAACCTAAATTCATTTTCTAGTATATACTTCCATTTTACATGTTATATCATTAATCTAATAAATTTAATGATATTATAAGCTTCCTGTAATTTCATTTTCTTACATGGAGTGTATCACCCCATGTTACCAAGTGAAAAGAGGGGATTGAAACAATCCCATTGCTTTTCATTAGTGTTTGTGTTTATGTTTTATTAGATGAAATATTATACTAAAAATATCAATAAAAATCATGATTCTACATATCCTATGTTTATTCAAGATATATACAGATATTGGTAACATTTTATACTCTTTTTTACATAATATAATTAAGAAAAGGTTTTAATGAATATTTGATTGTATTTATCCCTTCGGTCATAAATATATTTTATTTCAAAAACCATTATTTCAAAAAGTTTTTCAAATATGTTTTCAATTGATTATTGAATATCATTTTCAAGGAAAATTATGATAAATGTTTTTTAATTTTTTCAATGAATCATTCAAAATATTTTGAAGAGATTTTTAAAGAAAAATGATTCCAAGAATGTTTTATGTTTATGAACTGATTTAAATATTTTCAAGAATTATTTATATGTTTTTAATGAAACATGTTTGAAAAATAATTTGAAATCATTATTTATATGTTTTCAAAAATATTTTCATCGAAATAGTTTTCAAATGGTTTTATGTTTTAAATTTATTTTTAAATGATGAAATGTTTTTTTCCTCAATAATTGTTTTCAAAAGATATTTCAAAATTATCTTCGATCTAAGATGGAATTCATTTACGTTAGTCATGAATTTCTAGGAAATTCTATAAGGGTTACATTAATATTATTTATATGAATGTTTTATGATTCGATGTCATGTTGTATTTGAAATCCATTTCACTTCCATGAGTTATATGCTTTTGAACCTCTCTTATTTTCATGGGATATGATATCAAGATGTGATTAAAAAACATATCTTTTTTCATAGATTATGATTTAACTACATTTTAATGATACCCATTTCATTTCATAGCTAATAATTTCATGTTTATAAAACATTTTTATTTTTATGGGTCATGATATGATGAAAGTTTTATTTTTTATCACATGTATTAATGATGAAATTATGAGATGGGTGGGACCTATATCTCCCTAAAATGCATTAGGTAACTATGGAGTAATCTTGAGTATATATTTCATGCATGAACATGATTTCCTGTTCACAATATTATGCGAGAACCTGATTACTTGTTCACAATGTTTTATATGGACCAAGATTTATGTCTATACGTTTATCCCAAAACAAGATTACATGTTCACAATGTTATGAGTGGACCATATTATGTGTTCACAATATTATTTAGGGACCTGGACGAATGCCCATATGTTTATGAATGGACATGATTATATGTTCAAAATTTTATGTCTGAACCTCATTACATGTTCAAAATGTTATGCAAGGAATTGGATTCAAGTCCATAAGGTTATATGTGAATCTAATTACACATTTACAATGTTTTTCATTGACCTGGTCACATTTCCATAAGCTAATGCAAGTGATTGATTTTATGTCCTTAACATAATGAGTGATACTCTTTCTACTTATTCTTGTAAACTACGTTATAAATAAATGTGCATGCAACAAATTCATTATCGTATTTATATATTATGCTTTCATGAATTATGCTATTAATTCACTTATGATTCATATATTAAAAAATTATAATCATTATTTTGATCTTTAATATGTCAGGAATGATCTTAAAATGTTATGTTTCAGTTCCATAAACTTTTATTCATGTGATGATTACTCATTTCCTTTATTTACCATTATTAAGAATTTGAGCTCACCCCTTTCTTATGTATCATTTCACCAGGTCATGAAGAAATATTTAAGGTATAATTAATAAAAGTGGATATATTTATGGGTGTTTTGGATGATATTTCACCATGATATAAATTTTTTTTCCTAGATTCCAAATTTTTTTTAACTATTTTGGTATTTGAGCATTTATATTTGTAATTTTTTGAAAATTCATTTAAAATTATGAAATATCCATGTATTATAAGCTTGGGTTACTATAATATAATTAAATTTAGTTCTACAATAGTTGTACCTTATGTTCAAATCTATGAAAATGGTTCCTTGATATGTAATAGATCTTGACATATTGATTGACAACGAGTGTTGTTATACACTTGGTTTGACACTCATGGGGGATATGTTCTAGAAATTTTGAAACTCCTTAAAACCCATCATGAAAAATTTGATTAATAAAAATGAAATAACCAGTGTAACCATGGGATATCATAGATATTAAAGAAGGTTTCATGATTGTGACAACTTACAAGTGTTTTTTTCATTATTATGTGGTTCCTACTATGAATATTGTTGCTTACACTCTGTTTTTTGGACTTATTCAATGGATGAACCCAAAGAAACCATGTTATTACTGAATGTGAAAATCAATTAAATGATGGTCATCATGAGAAAACAAATTATATGGTAGTAGGAATTAAAACAATCATTACTATTCTCACAAAATTTCTCAAGATATAAATCATGATGGACTTATAAAAAAAAGGTGGGAAAAAAAATTAAGTCGAGCCATTTGTGAGGTAACATAAACCTTATATTAGAGGGTCTACAAATTTACTGGTTGTTGATTAATGGATCAGTACCACAGAAAAGATATTTTCCATTCTCCAGTGTTTATAACAGAAAATAAATCATTTTTTCTCTCTATCATTTGTAAGGTGAAATCTAAAAATGGTGGACTCTTTTTAATAATGTGGTGTAACAAGAATAATTTACTCTATAGAGTGGAATGTATTTAATAGATTATTTAAAATAATTAATTTCTTCGTAATAGTTATATATAAATGGAGAAGAATATCCTTGAGATGATTCAGAAAGATTATGAATCCATTATTACCTATGAGCTAAATTTCACAAGTCATGCAATGTATGCTTATGGAATTATCATCAAACATTAAATTATGTTTGATCAATTAATTAAGTGTTCAAAACCAATTCTGTAAAGTTAGTTATAAATTGGGATATTTAGTAGATATGAATATTTTTTATGTACTATCAAGGAAAAAAATGAGGTTGGAGTTAACCATAAATCTCATGGTATTGACAAGAAAAAATGGTGAAAATCAAAGGAATGTCTAAATAACATGGAGAGAAGAATATGAAGTTTTGGTTATTATCATAGTGTTTAAGGAATCATGGTGGAAATAGTCTTATGGGGATGTGTTAATGTTTTATGTGTGGAAATTAATGTTATAGGGTAATCGAATGTTGAATTGGTTGGATGAAGATAACTAATGATGTGAATAGAGAGATATCTTCATAGAATTCACCAAACACACTATAGTGTTTCAAATGAAAGTAGTATGTGAATTATTAAAATTAGTTCCAAAAAATGATAGTCTATGATGAATATTGGATCTAAAAACTAGTAAAGATGAGAGAAAAAGGTAAATATCATGTGATATCTACCTCTAATTAAGGGTTAGATAATGATGTAGTGAATAGTACACTTACCATCCACTCTAGAATAGAAAATGTCTTATTTGAATCTAAATATTCAAATTTATTTAAAAATTAATAACTTCCTAATTATATAAAAATTTTACCCCAATGATTAGATGATGAATTATTAGTTAAAATATGAAGTGTAACTATGATCACATATCAAGTATATGAATCTTCTCAAGTGATGTTTGCATGAATATGATTCCTGAAAATATTTTCATTCTTATTCTGGTTGAATTTGATATTTTTATAGGAACTGATTAAAAAATTTTGCACAACAATGTATGAGGAAGGGAAGTCGGGATTTTTATTCAAAACCAACTAGTGATTATATATCAGTGTGATGATAAATATGAACATCATGTGGATATCACACCTATTGTATGGAACATGATTCCAATTGAAAAGGGGTTTTTGTCTCATATGGTTGGGGAGAAACTTAAAAAAAATGATATGACTATTGTTCTTCATCTTCTTATTTTTTTTGGGTTTTTTAAAGGGTTACCTTATGTTACACAAAATCATAAAGTTGAGTTCTCAATTTAAATCATAACTCATGCAATACCAATATGAAATTCTCTATATAGAATTTCCCTGATTGTGTTGGAATAATTGGAGATTAAATTAAAAAGATAATCCTGTAAACATATTAAATGGGACAAGTGTTCCACCTTAGGGTCCCGAAATCCATTTTTATTAAGAAATTTGAATCAATGTGAATTTAAAATTGATTATCACAAACTATATAGGATCACCGTAAATATTAGGTATCATCTACCCCACATTAATGATTTGTTTGACCAACTATGTGGTGCTCAATACTTTTACAATATTAACTATTATTCTAAATATCATCTTTTGAGATTTAATAAGAAGTATATACCCAATAAAAAATTCCATAAATGTTATGGGAAATGTGAATATATAGTTATTCAACTTGGTCATACTAATTCCCAACCTATATTCATGGATATAATGAATAGTGTAATTAGATATTATCTGCATCTATTTTCATTAAAACATATATATAATATTATTATCTATTTATATGGAAAGTGATAGTAATAAAATTACATAAGAATTGGGTTTAAAGATCCAATTAAAATATAATTATAATGATAATTTTTTAATATATAAATTTCCCTTCAAAAAAATTCATTTTATTGTCATATAATCTCAAGTGGGGATTTATCAGTGGATCCATAAAATATAGAGGCTTTTGATTTTCGTCTTAGATGAACCAAGGTGACTGAGATTACTAATTTTTTGTTTTGTATGGATATTATCAATGGTTTGTGGATAATTTATCATATCGATCAAATACACTCATAATGATTACCCGAAAGGGTTCCATGTTCCCTTGGACGATTGGAGGTGAAGAAAATTTCAAGGAACTAAAGGGAAGGTAATTCAGAACACCTATGGTTACGTTAACCTGTAGGGAATAATGTATTATAATCAATAGTGACTCATTGAATAAGGGATTGTTATGAATTCTGAATTTTAATTACATGGTGATAAACTATGCCTAATGAAAATTGAATGTTCATGAGAAATATTACCCACCTCAAGATTTTTTTTAACTATTGTAATTTTTACTTTAAGTATATGGATGTATTATCTTTATAGAGAATGGTTTGATATATATACTAACTATAAAAGTTTTATGTATATATTTATATAGTAGGAGTTGAATATTAACTAGAAAAGATTGATGGAACTAACTGAATATTATGACTAATAAATATATTACAACCCTAGTAAAGAAATCTAACATGTTAATGATTAGAGTATAAAAAAATCATGCTAATGTATCAATTATGAGGATAAAAAATGACCCAATATTTTCGTATTTTCAAAGGATTGATTTTGAAATTTTGAATAAAGGGGAGAAATCATATCTTCCTAAATGGATTTTCCAAAAATTTATCCTAGTGAAGACGGAAGTGGTATAAAAGGATGATATAGATCTATATAAGAAGTTATGAAATGTTCTGGAGTCAAAAAAATATTGGGATGGAATTATAGTGTTTAGAAACTTTTTATGTTTTTCATCCATACTTGTTTTTATGAAGGAGTAGTTATAGGATACCCATAGTTCCTTATTTTCTATATATCCAAGATGGTAAAATATATATAGAGAATTAAAGGATTATTTCTGGTGGGATGAAATGAAGAGATATATTTAATTTTTTTTATCTATTTGTGTTTAGCATGTAAAAAAATGATTTGTAGATAAAAGTATAATGTTATGTTACAACCATTACCCATACATGAATTGAAATGGTAAACCATCACCATATATATATTTCATTAGACTCCAAAAAAAATAAAAAAATACATGGTGATATATGAGTTGTAGTCAATCCCTTTAAAAATTAAAAACACTTCATTACTATCACATAATATTTCTCTATAGATCATCATTCTAGGATATACATTTAGGAAATGGAAATATTTCATAGAGTATCACATTCTAATGTGTGTTATCAAGAACTGAGGTTTACCTTGATGTTTTGGAAAATCCATCAGTGAGAACTTGATAGAAAATTCAGTTTCATAATTTAGTTTCATCCTTAAATCCATTGTTAGGCTTATGTAAAAATTTCAATCCTAGAAGATGTTTTATGATTTTTTTTCTATGTATTTATATGATAGATTCTATCAACACCTTCCTCTTGTTGATTTTTTTAAAAAATAATATCTTTCACTCTTGCATTCAGATGAGTCATTATAATAAACTCTATGTAAAGAACTATATGAATTGAAAATGTTTGGATGATATTAGAGAACGAATAATATTTTCAGTATATTATCTGTAAGAAATGGAAGACTTGGTTAGAGACATTCAGAAACTCATAAAGGAAGCTCAAAGTGGACAACAAATTTATCCATGAAATCATTAGTATGATATATATATTTATTTTGCTGGGATGGTTTTTAGGATAATTCCTCCATGTTAAAATTTAATGAGATTTAGTAATAATGGAAAGATGATATTTAGTTATATGCTTACTTTTGAGATTCTTAATCATTTAGGGATTGTTTTTTATTTCATAACACTTCTATAAAACCTATTTTTAGTCACAGATGTGTTCCCTACATCTCTGTTGAGGAGAACATACCAAATATATCGCATTTCTAAACTCAAATGTCATAATACTGGATTATGATTTTTTTATAAAGAAAAAACTATGGATATTTTGGATCATAGAGAGACTGTTCTATGAAAAAAAAACTAACATGGTCAATGTTTTGTGGTGACACCACCAACTTGATGAAGTTGTGCATGAAACTGAGGATAAGGTGAGAAATAATTATCCTCTATTTTTTATCAAGGTGACATAATTTTGACTAAGAAATGCATATTAGGAGGAGGGGGTATAATTTAAAGCCATTATATTTAATGAAATATTTATTTCAGATAAATTTAATATAATTTAATGTTTTTCTTAGAGGAAACATCTAGTTTTAAAGAACAATGATATATTAATAAAAATTTTGTAATTTTAGCATGATCATTATTGACTAGGAATTAAATATAATGGTATAGATAAAAATAAACACATTTTAAAAATTAAAAATAATATAATCAGATGATGAAAATATATTGATGAATAAGTTCATAATTTTTTGGTAATGATTTTATATTATTTGAAAATTCATTTACTGAATAAATTTATTTTTCTTTATTTTTTCTGAGAAAATGTAAAAAATTAATTTTTCATATTTAATGTAATGATCCATACCAATGGGGCATGTTCTATGAATCCCCAGTAATGCCTATAATTGGATAGGGGATTGATACTAGATCTTGTAAGAATATAACTAATGTGGGTGACCTTAAACTAAATTATGTGTACACATTAATACACCTCCAAGCCCACATAATGAAAAAAATGTAATAAAACAAGAAAAAACAATGAATTCACACATCTAAATATCATAACCCTAATATGAAAACATGTAATAGAACGTGAAAATTTCCAAATACTATCCCACCACAATATGTCTAGAAACATGTCCATATAGAATGTAAAGATGGGGATTGTTGTCAAGATAACAACATGAACACACCTTGATCTATCCATCTCACTAAGCACTTCCGGGTCCGGGTCCCTCTAGAACTACATCAAAAGGTAGATCATATCCAAAATACATGACACATGCAGTAAACTCTCATTAATGGGTGATCATAACAATACCTAGTAGGACAACCTAAAATCACTAAGCATATAAAAATAAAAATCATAGTGAAATCTACAGAGTTATATGTATACAAAAATATAAAAATAATATCTACATATAATTAACAAAGACACAAAGTATTATGATTGGCCACAACCATCATTCTATCTAAGGATTCATGCTTAGAGGTTCATCATAGAACTCGTATACAGGTACACATTAATTGAGTCAGATAACACTAATGATGTCTTATGAAGAGGTCATTCTCATCATGTCTCTTCATATGAAGTATATGCTATAATTTCAAAGATAATGATATACATATGAGGATCACACCCATGTCCATGGGGTATACCAACAAATAAATATGTAATAATTAGATATGTAAAGGTTCCTTACCCATGTAGCATGGGTCATGAATATACTAAGAACTCCACCTAGGGAAAGAATATTGTAGGGGATCTTATTTCGGGCCTCATAGAAGGATTCCAACAACTCTATCCAAGATGTCATGCTGAAGGGATCATGATACTTTTATGAGGAAATGATTCTATACTAACTGTCATGGATATGATATAGGTAATTCACCCTAAAAAACATTTCCATGCTATAAAGGACAAGGACCTCAATCCACCTTTGTATGAGTAAATGGTATACACTAGCAGTACATGGAGTGTCCCATTGACTCTCAGTTATATAATTGTAAATAGAACATGTTTCAGTCTATTTCAATTTTAATGGCATGCCCATGCCCATGTACTTCTGACCATGTCCCATTAAATGTATTTTCCAGTGTACACCTTTCCTGACCATTTCTGCATGTGAGTACACAACATGTATGTGCCCAGGTACTCCTAGTTGTGTCCATGTAACCTCCATGGTACACACTGAGATTAGATGGTCATGTTATAAACTATGTGATTGGTGTCACATTCTTTATGATATTTAACTTAACATGTAATCTTTATCCACTAAACTAGGGTCCCACAAGTCATGTGTTCCTGAAATAAATGTCGTGTGGATTGGGATTTTCTAGAATCCCACTATTCATCATGCATCGACCCTTTACATCATTACATCTACCAAATATCACTCTTTTTGATGTAATATATTGGTAATGTATAGTTAATCATCACTAGATATATGATTTCTGGCTTCCATGTATGTTTAGGAATCTTCTCGAACCTCCATTGTTGCTCTATATCCAAGAACCACACATGCACATGCCATATCTTATCAGATCCATCATCAACATTATTATAGAATGATCCTATCATCAATTAAAACTTGAATCCATGATATCAATCTATTGTGATCATAAGTGGCAACTCAATGACTGATTTATTGATATTTTTATAGCGACTCTGATTTCCCATGTATTTTTTTTGGATTATTTATGGATTATTTTTTAATTCAGTTGTTAAAATGAAGTGTGATTCAAAATATCGATGCCCCTGTAATAAATGTTTGAAATATATAAATATATAAAATTGAATGAACATGAATTTTACCTTAAATAATAGATTAATTATAAATAGAGGCATGGAAAAGAAATTTTATGTCTCTATTTAGCTCAGAACATTGGTTTTATGTTAGGTGTGACATAACCATTTTCGGAATGGGGGAGTTGTGAAAAAATAATCGAAGGCGTAAAATGAATAAATGAATTTAAATAAATTATTTTATTTATCCCTTGAATAAGTTACATAGATTCTACATCAAATATACAGTCATGACGAATTATCTCTTTTAGCCACTAAACCCTGAAGATCTAGAGAACCATTGCAAAGTGTTGGAGAAACTATCTTGGTGAATGACTGTTTGATTGTAGTGTGATGATCGGTGCTCAACATGATTCAAGGATCTCACAAATGATAATGACATATCTTTTTTCATCATCAGTGATCAATTTAAATCATGTTAGGAAATTTTTTATTTTATTTTCCCCATTTATGATTATAATGGAAAAACTAATCAAACATCTATTTAATTGATTCATGGATCAAGCGTATTATAGGTATGGGTTAGTTGGGAATTTGGATGTGGAATTTCTTGTTGATTATTTTAAATCTATTCATTCATTTCTCTAATGAAAATGAATCTCGTTCAAACTGAAAATCATATGAGTTTCATTCCTCATAGTTTCCCTTTGTGATTTCCCTTTCCACATTTCATCATTCAACATGTAAAAATACATTGGATAGTGGTATAAATAAGTAAAAATAAATAAATATTCCAAAAATATTTCTTAACACAATGTATTTATATAGAATATATGGGTTTGGATTTATGATGAGATTTTTTTATGATGATAGTGATGATAGATCAAACCAGATAAAGAATGCACAAGTGTAGTTCTTGGATATATGACGAAGTTAGAGATTCAAGATGATTCCCAAACAAATGAGGTAGTGCGAAATCATATCTCTGGTAATTATTGGCCATAGTTGACCTGGATATGACATCCGTGAGAGTGATTTATGGTGGATATAATGGCATGAAGTGTCAATTCATGAAGAATAATGGTATTTTGGAAAATATTGATATACAAAACATGTATATTGGGAACACCTACAACATGGGACTCTGGTGCAATGGGAAGGGTATATTTGTTAAGTTAAATGTAACATGACATGTAAGACCTATCACCAAATGTGTGACTTGGCCTATAAAGCTCAACATGTGCCTTAGAGGGTACACGAACATGGAAATGAGGTCATGGGCATAAACACATAGTGTACTCCCACACTGATATGACCAATCCAGGATTACTTGGGAAAAGTTGTTTACATGGAAAAAATCATAAGTACATGAGTGTGGGTATGCCATGTATATTGTCACAGATTGTTTCCCTGGGAAGAACCTAGTCTAAAAGGGACATGTCATGTAATCCTTCAATGTTGGAAGGAAAACCCTATTCACTGTATCTTGGAAAAGTTTTGTTAGGTTGAATTCCAAATATATTTTCCCTAAGAGTTAGTTTGGAATCACTCTCTATGAATAATATACTGATCCCAATAGGAGTAATTCTTAGGTAGAGTTTTTTGAAAGATTATATGCGGTCTATTGTGATATCGTCTATCATCTTCATTCCCAAGGTGGAATTCTAGTTATCATTGTGGCCAATAATTCATGTTCACCGACCCTCCACATAGGATGTTATTATTTATTTATTATCAGTACACTGCATGTAAGTGGGTGTAATTCTCATATGTGTACTATTCTATTTAAGATTACTACATATACTTTCTATGAAGATACATGATGAGCACAAACTCCCAGATGGACACAATCAGTGTTATCTGAATCATGGATTTTGTTCTTTAGGACAAGTCTCAAGAATAGTCTTAGAGGGGGGATACTAGGATGGAATTATGGTTACGACATTACATGAGATTGTGACTTAGTTTAGTATATGTTTATATTCTTTTTAAAGGTTCTGTAGACATAAATATGTGTAGAAATGATTTTTATTTCTATTATTATATAAATAGCGATTCTAAGGTGTCCTATTGGATATTTTTATACTCACACCTGAATGATTTTTTCGTGCACTTGCATGTTTTGTGAAAAATATCAAACTTTTGATAGATTACTAGGGGTATTAGGACTAGGAGGTTCTTTGTGAGCCCAAAATATAAAGGTTTGTTTCTGATGTTATCTTGAAACTAGTCCCCATTTTTTTCAGGTTGGACTTGTTTTTATAGTCTTTGTGGAGGGATTGTATTTGGAAATGTTTAATCTCCATTACTTATTTTCATAATATGGTTGTGGGATTTAGATGTATTCATTCATGTTTTTTTTTCAGTTGTTTTTCATTTCATCATTTTATGGGCATGCAGATGTGGATGTGTGTTGAAATACATTAGTCTAAGGCCTCGACACTAGTCACCAACCCTTTATGGGAGGTGGTATTGGTGATTTATGTCTTGGGACCTATTATTATGGGTTATTACATAGTGTTATTAGATCAATCATTTCTATTATAGAACCATAGTCTGTGAGATTGGTTTAATAAAATAGTGTTAAATTTTTCGAGTTCGGCATTCAATCTTGGGACTCCAATGTTGGTGCGACATCCAATGTATCCATACAATAGGATTCTAAGAACCTGTATTTCAACTCAGTACATGAGGGAATAAGTTTTAGGGAAAATGGTACATTTATAATATTGGAATGGATTTTGGTATCTATGTCCTTCTTATAACATCTCTCCAGAGATAATCATTGACCACGGTATATTTTTTTATTAATGGATTCATTCGTGAGTTATTTTAACTAGGAATAAGAAGCATGATCCCTAGGATGATCCACTCCGTGGGGAGGCATCAATATAGGGACCAATTCTAAATGTGTTACCACCTATTGGTGAAACAACTATACTATCACCCATTGAGTGGATGTTGGTAACAGTGGTACATATAGATTAGGTGTGTATGCTAAGTTTACATCTCAAATTTACTTGATAGAGACGCCTAAGGTTCTGAGGTGAGCCCAGAAAATAGGTCTCTCAGGACTTGATTAAGGTAGTGAGGTGAGTTTTCCATCTTTCCTAGACATGGGTGGATCAGATGGAAGTTATGGAAGAAAACCTTCTCAATGGATTATAGGATAATGGTGGGGTTTAGTGACCTAGTCTTATGATGAGGTGACTCTATCAAGGTATGAATTGTAGAACATTTTTAGAGACGAGTTCTCTCTAGAAACATTGAAGGATGTACACTTCTAGGAGATTTTATAGTTCAAGCATGGAAGTGAAAGATTAGATGAATATTCATCAATGATTACCAACCAAACCATGTACACAACATATAATTTTTGTATCTTCCCTTCTATACTCAAGACATTGAGTGATGTAAAAATAGAGACATATGAACCATCATTATAACTTTATGAATTCCAATATATTCATGGGTTCTAGAGAATGTTTTCCTGGGACATTGTTTTATGGATGATTAGTAATATATTGTGGTTATCGATAATGGGCACACAAGAGTAGATAAGTCCTTAGTCTCAGGGACCTGGATGTATGAGACATTTAAAGAGGAGGTCCCATGATAGAGGGAATGTAATTCCAGGATATCGGGATAGTATTAATTATCTATGAGAGAGGTGGAGCTACTCATGTGATTACATGGTACATCATGCACAAGATTGTATGATATATCATACGACTGGAAGAGACATAATGGGCGGCCCACAAACATAGATGTAGTGGAAGGAGAATATGGGTCTTAAGGGTGGAAGGCATGGTAGATGATATAGGATAGAATCCAGAGGATGTATACACATCTACTTGTTAACATGAATACCACTAGGTGGTCTACAATATGCTTAAGGAGCTAGAGGATAGGGGTGGGGGTAATTGCAGGTGGTCAGGGATTATTAACCAGAGGATTCAGGTATGATTTATGGTAAAATCTATGTATTTTCAACCTTTTATTCAGTAATTATATACATAGGTTATATCCATTAATTTATTTCAAATTATATGGTATGATACATAGAGGTTTTCATTGATCCCTTAGCTTGAACCTTATACTTGAAGACTACTACTAGAGATGAATTATTGATCACAAACTTCTGTCAATTGTGTGACATGACTCTTGGATACAGTAGCTTCTATAGTAATTTCATTATGTAAGTGATGGGGCCTTTTGATTTCATCTTTGGTATTGAATCGTTATCTATAGTCCATTCCCAAATAGACTATTTCAGGAGGAGGATGTGGTGTACTTGTAGTGATGGGAGTAGGATTTACATTGTGGGTGAAAAGAAATATCTGGCATTGTAGGATGGACTCTTATATAGGAGGGTGTAGCCAATTAATCATTAGTTAGATAGAATGAACCTTGGCGCAATAAATGTTCTGAGTTTATAGTTCCCTTTAGTGGTTATGAAGTAAATGGAATCCATTCCTAAGGATGTTCTAGGTTTACCCTCCCATAGAGAGATAGAATTCTACATTGAGCCACACCCCAAAAGGACCCCAATATCAATTCTAGCAAATTAGATGGACTTTATGGAGCTTTTCACGCTGAGGGAGTTGTTGGAGGACTTTAAGTGGAAAAGACTTGTTATACCTAGTGTTTCACCCTTGGTAGCCCCAGTATTGTTCACCAAGAAGGTGGATGTGAGCTTGAGATTATGTCTGGACAACCTTAACCTAAACCTGGCCAATATAAAGAAGAAATATCCATTACCAAGGATCTGCGACATCATTGATTTATTTAGATGGTCACAATAGTTCTCAAAGGTTGTCCTTAGATTATGTTATCTCAAGTTACAGGTACAATATGAGGAAATACCAAAGACAACATTCATATTTATCTATGGTAACTATGAGAACATTGTGATTCCCTTTGTCATGATGAACTCCCTATTAGTGTTTTTGGGAATCATGAACCAGATGATTCAGCATTTCTTAGATCATTTCAAGGTATTCTTAATTGAAAATATCCATTTGTACTTGGAATATGAGGAGGAGAATACAATACACTTGAAGATGATTCTGGATATACTTTGAGAGAACCAACTATATTGGAAGATCATAATGTTTTAGTTTTGAATTTATGAGGTCCACATTCTAGGATATGTTATCTTGGTTCATGGTGTTGGAGTGGAAAAGGCGACGATCAAGGAAATGCAATCTTTGTAGCCACCCAAGAGTGTGATGGAGGTGTGGAGCTTCCTTGGGTAGATAGGCTATTACCAGAGATTCATACCTAACTTATGTAGAATATCATATCACATGATATCTTTGACCTGATTAGGGAAACATTTAGTGTGGATAGTCAGACTCTAGCAGGCTTTATACTAGTTCATGAATATATTTACTAGCACTCCCATATTGATATTTTTATTAGAGGGTGTCAAGAATATAGTGTTCTACATTGCATTAGGAATTTGGAGTGGTTATTTTCTAATGTAGAGGTAGGTAGTGAATTCCTATGGATCACATCAACTAACACCACATGGGTAGAACTACCAGAGACACCAACATCAGTTAGTAGAAATAGTTTTTTCACTGAAGATAAGGTGATACTACATAATGGGTGAGCATTTTATCATTTATTAAAAATACAAGATCCTCATGTATATCTTCTATCATAATGATCATAACTAGAGATAGAGGATATGGGTAGAGTTCTTCTAGGATTATAACTCCAATACTGTATATACTAATGGGAATGTGAATGTTGTATAGATTCTATTAGTGTGAGATATTATTCATAGTTGCTGAGTGGGGAATCGAAGCAATTGGTGTCATCGCAATTATCCTCAATTGATGGATATGGATCATATTACCTCCACTAAATTGTTGTTTCCCCTGTGCTTTTATAGTGTGATTGGGAGGAATATATTGGGGATGATGACTATGATACCTTATGTACTCATTTATCCACTGGACATGTTCATGATAAGTTTTCTGAAGGTAGGGAGATGTTTATACTTTTCAAATGATGCACAACTATACCAGGGAAATTACAAGAGGAGGTTTTGAGAGGGTTTGATAGACCTCCTTTACCAGAATATAAAGGTGTTAAAAAATATGTACCAAGACCTCCAACATAAATTTCAGTGCCTAGAGATGGTGAATTGAGTTGAAGAGTTTATCTCTTAAGTCTTCACTTATCATCATTTGAAGGATGTTAACTATGTTCTAGTGGGTTTATATCAACCCCATATGTTTATTAAGTGGAAGTGATATGGTATTTCCATGGACTTTGTTATGGGAATATTGTGTATGTATAGGGGACACGATTCAATTTGGGTGATACTAGACTAACTAACCAAGTCATCCTACTTCTTATCTATCCAAGTGTAGAGTCAGTGTAGGTCTTGGGATTCATTTACATGTAAGAGATATTCTGACTACATGGTGTTACCATGATGATCTTTTATTATTGTTGTTGTCTCTTCACATCTCGACTATGGATGTGATTTCAAGAGGATTTTGATACTTTTTTTCATTTAAGAACATCTTTTCACCCCATACTGATGACCAAAATGAGTAGATCAATGAGGTTTTGGAATACATTCTTCAAGAATGCATGTAGGATTTGGCCATATTTGGGAGGATCACCTACCGGTGGTGTATTTTTCATACAACTATAGCTACCATACCACCATTAGTATGACACTATTTGAGGCCTTGTACGGGTGAAATGGTAGGTCACAACTTTTATGGACTAAACCGGGATAGTTAGAAATTATCATCTCAGAGTTGGTGAGATAAAATATAGAGAAGGTTCACATCATCTAGGAGTAAATGATGACTTCACATAACAATTGGTATTCCTATGAGGACAGATGATAGAGTTCTTTGATGTTCGGGGATAGAGACCATGTGTTTTTATGGTATTCACCTAGACATAGATTATGAAGATTTGGCTAGGGAATCAAGGTATCTCCAAGATTTATTAGACCTTTACAAATAATTTTTAGAGTTGGAATAGTGGTGTACCACATAGCTCTATCTATGTAGTTGGACCGGGTACACAACGTCTTCTATGTGTTGTAGTAGAGGAGGTATATGCATGGTACATCACACATTATCAATTGGGGAGATATGGATATCAAGGACGAAGCTAACTTTTCTGAGTACTCAGTAGATATTGAGGATCAACATTAGATGATCCTTTAGGGGTGAGTGATTTCTTTAGCATGTTTCAGGTGTCATGGAATTTTTCAAGGACCACTTGTTGGAGAGAGGCTCGAGTGTGTGCTTAGTACATAATTTTTTAGTATAGTCATTAGTTTTTGATTTTCAAGACATAAACCCCTAATGTAGGGAGACTATGGAATATAATATTTTCCATTAATTATTTTTTTGATATTTTATAGATTTTATTGAGATAATGAACTGAGGAAACATGTAATTCCAGGGCCCTATGTTCCCAGAATAATTTTTTGAAATATATTATATATATTAAATTGCACATCCACACAAGTTTTTTGAAAAAAAGTGGATTTACATCTAAAAAGAGGCCAAAATTAGAAATCTGAGGGCACAGTTGAGTTATTAACATTGGTTTTACCTTATGGGTAACATCATTTTTGTTGGTTTGGGGCAGTTTAGAAAAGGTTATCATATTTGTAAAATTATATAAATAGATTAAATAAATTATTTTATTTCTTCATTGAAGCTGTGAACTGGATTCTTCTAAAAATATTTTATTATGGTCATTTCTCTGGTTTATCCACTGAACCTTATAGATCTAGATAACCATTGGATATCATTGAAAGAACTTTGTTGGTGAACTATCTCTAGATTGTAGTTTGATGATTGGGGAGAATCGAGATTCGATGATATCCTCAATGATAATATCTCCACGTCATTTTTCTTTAGATATCGATTCAAATTGAGGAACGATTTTTGTTTTATTTGTATTTATTTTTATTTATGATTCCTTTTATGAATGAAAATCAATAAACCAAAAAATTTATTTGGGTATCATCCATATTGCGGGTATGGGTTTGTTGTGATTCATGATTGGGAATTTATTATTAATTATATAACATCTCTTCATTAATTGTACTAATGTTAATGAATTTAAGTCTAAAAAAACAACATTTGAGATCCTTTCCTCATGGTTTTTATTTATTTGTTCGCTTTTCATGTTTTGATATTAATCATGGGAAAACCCCTTAGAATTTTTTTCTACAAAATAAATGTACATTAATCGATTACCATCCATCTCATAGCAAAAAAGATTGATATTTCATATATAGGTTTAGATCAACAATGATATAATTCTATAATGATGGTGATAATGGATTGGAAAAGATCATTCATGTGTGGTTATTGGACACATGGTGATAGTGTATGTTTTGAATGATTCACAAAAAATGAGGAATTCATGAATTGTATATCCGATGATGATCAATCTCGGTTTACCATGATAAAAAATCGTAGTGAGTGATTTGAAGAGGATCTAATGACATGAAGGGTCAAAACAAGAAGAATAGCGGGATATAATAATATCCTGGACTACACTAAAAGTATTTTGAGAACACGTGACATGTGAGACCCTAGTGTGGCGTCTATGGTTTTGGTATGAAGTTAAATATAACACAGCATGTGACACCTATCACATGACATGTAACATGAATATGAAATCTTAGCATGTGCCTCAGAGGGAACCCAAACATAGCATGAACTACATGGACATAGACACAACATGTACTCCACATGAACATGGCCATACCTGGTGTACAAGGGAATAGTCATGTACTGGGACACAGTCATAAGTACACATACATAGGAATGGAGTGAAATTAGACATTGGTACAGACATGGGACATTTACATGGTAATAACCCAAGGTTGAAGGGTTACACAATGTACTACTAGTACCTGTCATGTACTCCTTCATAGATGGCATGAAGCCCGCATCCTCTATATATTGGACATGTTTCATTAGGATTTGTTCCCTATTTCCATTACCAGAGGGTAAATAGGATATCAAATCCTAACCATAGGATAGTGATCCATTCAGTAGTACTTCATGGATATATTTTTTATAATCCTTTGGTGAGGCCCAAAGTGAGGTCCTATATCATCTTCTTTCCCTATGTGGTGTTTATAGTATCATCATATCATACACTACATGAGTGTTGATCCTCTATATATAAGGTTTTTCAATATTGAGATGTTTGTATACCCCATGGACCTAGGTGTGATAATCATCTATTTATCATTCTCTTTAGACTTAAAATATATGCTTCCTTAGAAAATACCTAACCATAATAACCTCTACAAAGGATTTCATAAATTTTATCTGACTTGTGGAGTGTATTCTACTAGATGAGTTCCATATAGAACCTTTCAATATGTATCATAGGATGGAATTATAGTTGTGTCCTTACATGAAACTATATTTCTTTGTTGAGTGTATCTAGATATTATGGATATATATATTGTATACATATAACAATATTGATTTGACTATTATTCATGTTGTTATATGCTTATTGATTTCAGTGTGCCCTACCGGGTATTGTTATACTCACCTTTTCACAGGCTTTCCAGACACGTGTTGTGTCTGGTACATGCATTCAACATTTTTATGGAGTCCAAGATGGAACATGAACAGGTAGTTCTTAGTGATCCAGATAGACCATGGTGTGTTATTGTGGATAGCTTGACATCACTCTCTATATTTACTCCCATACTAGACTTTTTTGGGACTATTTCTAATGGGATTCTGTTTTTCCCTATTTACTTTCCATTACATTTTTTCATACTCTGGTTAGGGGATTTAGATGTATGCATTCATGGTTTCTTTCAGTTTCTTTACATTTCCACATTATTTGGTATTAGTGATGTGTGTTTGTATACAACTACTTTAGGCCATGGCCTCTCATGTTATTTTTATTCCTTCTTGGAACTAGTTGAAAACCCATCTCCTTTAGAGGAAGGCTTGTGGAGTTGCATCATGTGACCTTTTGGAATGGTTTGTGATTTTTTTCAAAAGTGGGCCAAGTGATTTTCCCATGATGAACAAGGAAATGGTTAAAGGTAAAGTAAAAAAAGAACAACCATGGTGAATGGACCTCATCCATGGTTCATGCCGACATTGATTCATTTACATTTGAATAAATATTGAAGAGATGTAAAAATCAATAAGAAATTCCAAATCCTAAATCACAAATATCCGATACCACAAACAAACATGATATCAGAATCAATTCATTTTTTGATATATGTTTGTTCATCATAGGAATCATAACTGGGGATAAATCCAAATAAAAAAAACTTCTTACCTCAATTTTCATTGATAATTGATGGAGAAGGAAGATGAATAATTGTCATTAGTGAGATCCTAAAATCCTACATTGGATAGATCATTGAATTAATATTTGATTGTTGTTTCTCTAACTTATATCCCCCATCGATCTCTAATGGTTCTCTATATATCCAGGATTTTGAGGTTAAAACTAGGAATTCACCATTACTGTATACATAAAGTAGAAGCCAAGTCCTTGTATCAAGGAATAAATAAAAAAATTTATTTAAGTTAATTCATTCATTTTATGTATGTAAGGAATTTTTCAAAACATCCCCTCACCGAAAAAATTTATGTCATTCTTAAGGTAAAACACACATCCTAAACACAATGGTGCCCTCAACTTTCTTTTCTAGGACTCTATTTAGATGTTATTTCATTATTTCAGGAAAACAATGTGCATGTTCTATTTTATATATTTAACATATTCCAAACATTTATTGTGGTAACATTGGGACTTGGAATCATACACTATACCAGTACATGGTATTGAAAATAATTTATAAAATATTCAAAAATAATAACTGGAAAATTTGAGTCGCTATATTCTCTCTAACATGGGGATTTACATCACAAAAATCCCAATCAAATGGCTAAAAATATATATTTTGTTGTGAGAATGCATCTAAGACTCCCACTCTGAGGTCCTCTCCTGATGATTCCAATGCTTCCACTAGACATTCACTAAAGGAGTCTCCCCACGAAGGATGCTATCCTTCTAATCCTTGATCTGTATTAGGTACTCATCAATGGTAGATCTATCCTCAAGGTCCAGCTCCCCAATTTCAATAATATCTGATTGATGATTCCCGTACCTCCTCAGAATTGAAATGTGGAAAAATAAGTGCACCCTGTCTAACTATAGAGGTATAGCTAAGATGTATGCCACCATTCCAACTATACACATAATCTTGAATGTCCTAAAGAATTATAGATATATATTTCCACTATGCCCAAATCTCCATATTTCACATTGAGGTGAAGCCCATAGAAATACAAGGTATTTATCCACAATCTATAAAGGCATCAGTCTATCCACATACGAATTTTGATGGATTAATGTAGTCCTCATCCACTATTATATTTTCTGAAACCTTCTCTGTAGGGGCTCCTACCATCTTGGGGCCCATAATTGATGGCTCTCTAAGGCCAGTCCAACAATGTGGTGACAAGTAGGGTTGCCCATACAAGACCTCAAACGGTTTCATAACAATTGTAGAATGGTAGTTATTGATGTATGGAATCTTCACCAATGGCAGGTGATCCTACCAACAACAACCATAGTACAAAATGTAAGCTCAGATCATGTCCTCCAGAACCTGAATAGTTTTCCCAGTCTAGTCATCAGTATGTGGGTGAAAATCCATGATCAAATGAAACTGATATATCAAATCCTTCTAAAATACATTCCATAATAGATATGTGAAGTAATAATCATGATCATAAATGATCATTGTTAGATCAACATAAAGTCAAACTATCTACTATATGTATATCCTAATCATCCTACTGAGAAATTCTATTAAATATATAAGAAGCATTCCATCATGGCGAGTAAGTCAATGATCACCCATATGGAATCATGTATCCTAGACATAGGTGGTAATACCTTACTAAATTACATGTATATTATATCTCACTTCCACACTACAACCTCAAGGGGTTGAGAAAAAACCCTATGGAACAAGGTGCTCAGCCTTCACTTTCTGAAAAATGAGGCCTCGAGAGACAAGATATACAACGCCCTTCTTCATCCCAGGCCCCCAAAAATGACATCCAAGGTCCTAGTACATCATTTCCACACTTGGATGTACCAGTAAAGAAGATGTATGAAACTCTCTTAGATTCTCCTCCCACAATATAACTAATATCATTTTGTGACCTCTAAAAATATTGACATGCACCCCACTATTAGAAAATCTATTAGGAGCACATCTAGTACATAAAAGAGTATGTAGGGTCTCATAGTCTGCATACACAATCTGTGCCTCTCTAACATTATTTAAAAAAGTGAGGTAAAAACCCTCGAATGGTGGTAATATAGACTATCTCTATCAACAATGGATAATTTCAATGATGACAACTACTCGGACACCTCACTTAGAAACTGAGAAAAAGATATCCTGCTAAAATAATCTGTTACCATGTTTCCTTTCCCAAGATTATAGGCAATCTTAAAGTCATTATCGTGGGAGAACTCTAGCTATAAACTCTATCTAAAGTTAATATTTTTCTGATAGAATATATATATTTGACTCTTATAGTCAAAATATATGATAAATTTATCACCTATCAGGTAGTGTCACCTCATCTTCAGTGTGAATACTAACACTGCTATCTCATGATCATGGGTCGTATAGTTATAATCATGGGGTCATAACTAATGTGAACATTTTTAAATCATCACCATAGTTCTCATTAGAACACAGAAAATCCCTATTCATGGGGAATCATAGAACACTAGATACTCAACACCCTCCTCAAGAAATCTCATGATGGTACTACTTGTTAGTCGTTTCCTCAACTCCTAGAAAACTTTCACGAGTATCTCTTTCCACATGAATGGATTCACCATTCAGTTCAAAGATGTCATGGGAGATGATATCCAAGAGAAGGTAGGTATGAATATCTACAGTATCCTATCAACCTAAGGAATCTACTCACACTAATCATACCCTTGGGTAGATCCCAAGCTAACAATACCTTGACCATCATCGGGTCTACTACCACAACATATGTTGAGATAACATGTCCTAGAAAGTAGACCTCCTGAATCTCAAAATGACACATGGAGTGATTAATGTAAAGACACTTCTCTCAAATTACATCAAGAACCATCCTCAAGTGTCTCATATTCTCCCCCTCAAATATCGAGAGGTAAATGATATCATTGATAAAAACTACCATGAAAAGGTGTAAAAAGGATGATATATCTAGTTCATTAGTTCCATGAACACTACTAGGGGATTATTTATGCCAATGGTAATCTTCAATAACTTCTAGTGAATGCATTAATATCATAATGAAATCTTCGATATATCCTCATCCTATACTCATAACAAGTGATATCTTGATCTATGGTCATCCATTGAGAACCAGCATGCCCCACACAAATGATTAAATAGGAAATATATCCTTAGTTGTGGATACTTGTTATTTATGGTCACCTAGTTTAGTAAATGGTAGTCCAAATATTACCCCATTCTCCATTCTGCCTTCATGGTTCTTAATAATGGCGCTTACCAGGATGAATCAATGGGTTTAACAAAAAAACTACCCCAACACCCTTAAATCCCAAATCTCTACTAGATCCATAAAATATGCTAATACAGATATAGGGGTTGTCATGAGGTGTAGATAAATTTCTAATTATATCCCTTGGTTTGGGATGTAATCTTAGAACATCCTCCAGAAAGACTTCATCATACTCCTCCACCGCTGCAGGGAACTGGTATATCATAACATCAATTTCACCAAATGTCATACTATCAAACTGATGAGTAATCGGTCGTACCCTTCTATGTATGATTCCATCCTATAATTCATGGGATTCCTTTTCACTCAAATGGAAAGCCTACTCACATCGGTATATAAACACCACATCCTATACCTAAAATAGTATATATGGGAATGAACTATAGACAATAAATTCATACAAAATATGATGTCATAATTCCAAATCAATGTTACAAAGAGATCCTAACAAAACAAGAACCTACAAGACTCCAATCACATTGTCGGCACATGTTTTTGATCATGGAGTCATCTCCAATAGAAGTCTCCATGTGCATGGGTCAAGCCAAGGGATCAACCATAATCTATAAGAATCCTACAAGATAAGTGTATGTAAAGGAATGACTTGAACTGGTGTCTATCAGTACTACAACTAAGGTAGAAGAGACATATTTTATTACTTAAATCATCCTTGGAGCCTTTGGGTCATAAGCATATACTGTTTGAATCCTCCCATACCCATATCCTCAAGCTAAATAAGCTGAGCATAGACCACCTAGGGGTATGGGTGGTAACGAGTTGAAGTTTCTACCACCTATTATTGTTATCTGAACTCTTATGGCATGCACACTTCTCTATTTACATTTCTGCCTTCACCACATCCTCTACCTCAGCGACCCATCCATTATCTCTCAATTATCCACATGGTGGGTTGGATAATCTTATGCAAGATGTACCCTACCATCTAATTAGTCACACTCACTCTCCATGGGATTATTAGAACCACCCTGAGATCCTTGAAGCACAAAACCCTTTTCATGGGACTCCCTTATGAAACAAATAACATGACCAGTTCTTTGAGACAAATGTCAGCTCCCTGCTTTCAATGTCCCTGCTCTTGTGTTCCCACTACAATGAACCACCATCTATGTATTCTTATATATGGAAAAATCAGCCATAAAATCACATATAGTACCTTAACATAAATAGTAATTTTCAAAGGTATAATACCGAATCATATATCTCTACACAATCCTCGATCGAATGTTTGAGCCTGGAAGAAAAGATCAAAAACCATATACATCGAGTACCAAGAGAGGTTGGTAAACATTGATGAATACTCAGAAATTTTCATATTGCACTATTGGATCTATAGAAGATCCTAGATCCATACATCCCTTATAATAGCCTAGGTGAACTACACATTAAAAAGTCACTAAAACTATGACTGTACTCTAGTCTCCTTATCATTAGACTCAGTCACCAAACCCCATCATCTTCCTGTAGATCTATATAGAAGCCTCACATCTAGATCTACCATTTCATCCAGCGATGTACTAACATGATATAAAACTAATGTCACCATCTCCAGCCAGTCCTCATCTTTCATTCGGTCTATCTCACCATAGAAAAAGAGGGGTCCCTATCACTAAAACTTATCATGTACACTCATCTTGTGCACATCACCTTTCAATACTGATGGTACCAGCTGATACTCAATAGGTGATGGTATAGATGGTCCACCACATAGAGGTTTCACATATGAAAATGGTATATCTATCGATGCATCATCACTAAGTGTATAATTCTCATGATCCTGATATTGAATCCTAGCTAGCATATGTTGTGGAGTAATCCTAAAATAGACTAGATATAGCTTAATCAATGGGTATATCTTGAGAGGTGACTCAAGAAGGACCTAGAAACTGCAAATAATTTCTATATGTTGCATGTAAAATTATTTTGACATAAATCATTGTTCTCATATACCATGTCAAATGTCAGGTGATCGGAGTCCATGTGAATGGATACATTGGCCATCACACCAAAACTGATGTATCTATCCTAAAAGCTGTACTGGAGACAGTTAACATTGTTTCTCCAAAACAATCTCACAGACTCGAGTCCTAAGGTAGAAGTAATTTCTTCGATACCACATTGTAATGACCCATCCCAATAAGGCTCATGCTTCAAATTCCCAAGCCTATATTTAATAGGATAGGGTTGGAGATGATCACTGAGCAGACATATCACAATCACGGGAGAACTTATCCTAAATTAGTTTTACAAACACATATCGAAGAGCATATAATGTAGAAATTTAAAAAAATTGGAATAAACCATGAATGAATACATAAAAATCCCATAACCAGAGTATAAAATCATGTAATGGATATTAAATAGTGGAAAATTCAAGCCCCCCACATGGAGTCTAAAAACAATTAAAATATGAAAGTAATGATGGGGCTGTGATCAAGATAATTTCAAGAACAACCCTTGGTCTATCTATATCACTAAATACCACCTATTCATGGTCCCTAGAGGAATATATTAAAAGATAGATCATATAAATAAGTCATGAAATGTGTGAAAAAATCCCATGCATGTGAGAGTAAAACAAAAATCATGAAGGAAACACCAAAATCACTAAGCATGTAAAAACAAGAACCACAGATAGCTATACATAGGTATATGCCTACAAAACATATTACAATAACATCCAGATATACTCAAAAAAGAAACAAATTATCATTTATGGTCACAATATTAATGCCAGACTTGGTATCTTGCTAAAAGGTTCCACAAAGCTCTCATATGGGAGAACAAAATCCAGCAGTCAGATAACCTTGATGATGTCATTATGATTGGTTTCTCTCATTGGGTATCAACATAGGATGTATACTCTATATTTATGAAGATAATGATACCTAAATGAGGATCAACCCCAAGGAAATAGAGTATACCAAAACCTCATTCTAGAATAACCTACTATGTAGAGGATCTGTACCCATGTATTGTTGGTCAAGATGATACCAAGAACATCACCTAGGATAATAATATGATAGAGTATCTCACTTTGTGCCTCATAGAAGGATTACATCAACTCTATCCATGTTTTACGGTTGAATGGATCATTATCCTATATATAGGAGATGATTCCATACTAACCCTAAAAGAAAAGGATATGGGTAGAACACTCTAATGAAATAAGTACAAGATATGGTGGAAATGGTTTTAAGCTGACATTGAAGGAGTACACAGTTTGTACTAGTAGTACATGGCATGTAATAGAAATTAATGTAGTGTCCCTTAAACAATGGGTTATGTCCATGTAATCGGCCTATTTTTCATGTCTGTGTCAAATTATATTCCATGCATGTTCTATTATACTTCAAACTATGTGCTAGCCCATGAAAATACCTTTAAAAACGTTGTCTTGATGTGTCTATGTGGGATTAAATGGCATGTCCATACTTGTTCACTTTGTTATATGTATGTTTACCCTTTGAAGTACAAGAATATCTTTCTGGGTCTATTCACTCATCGTTTGACAAGTATCACACGTCATGTGATATTTAACTTCACATGGAACCCTAGCCACTACACCATGGTCCTACACGATAAGTGTTCCTAAAATACCTACTATTTAGGTTGTGCTATTCAAGAATTCCGTTGTTATTCACACGTCGACACTTCACGATGTTAAATTCACCACATATTAATCCTTTTGATTTCAAATTTTTTCCTACCGAGACTAATCATCTACAGAGATATGGTTTTTACCTACCTCATTTTTTCAAGAATCATTATGAACCTCCACCAACTGTAGGCATTAAAGAACCACACACCTACATTCTTGATTTGGTTTGTTCCCTCATCTCTATCACCAATGAAATATCTCATCATCAATCCAAACTAGTATCTATAATATCAAGCTGTTGTGCCATAAAATGGGAGCAGAATGAAAGGTTTACCAATAATTTTTTAGATCCATGGGCCAAGGTATTTTCCCATGATGAATAAATAAATTAATAAAGGAAATGAACAAAGAAAAACCATGAGAAATGAACCTCGGTCATTGTTTTTGTCATTCAAGATCCATTGTTGTTATAATGAAGAATGAATAGATGTAAAATAATCTATAAGAAATTCCCACTACCAAATGAAAACTATCCTATAACCACAATACACAGGATCCATGAATAAATTCTTAGGTTTATTGATTCACATTCATTATAGCACTACGGGAAAAATGGGCAATTGCGACGGGTTATTTGCGATGGGAATAAATCCCGTCGCAAATAGTCATGTTAAAAACTTATTTGCGACGGGGGTATTTTCCCGTCGCAAATAAGGAGGCTTTTGAGACGGGATTGATTTCCCCGTCGCAAATAGTTTTCCCGCGATGCGCGCCAAATCGCGGGAAACTTATTTGCGACGGGGGAATATTCCCGTCGCAAATAACCGGCGGCGGTAAAAGGTAGTTGCGACGGGAATATTCCCCCGTCGCTAATACTATGTCGGCAGGGGTTATTTGCGACGGGTCCCGTCGCAAATAACTATTTACCGGTTGACCGTAATAAATGTTGGCTAAGGTATTTGCGACGGGTACCGTCGCAAATAATACTATTTGCGACGGGAATCCCGTCGCAAATGGGCCCGTCGCAAATAATCTAACCTATAAATACCCCCATCCGTTTTTTCATTTCATTCTCATTCCTTATCTTCTCCTTCTCTCAAAATTATATTTCTAGAGTTGAGTTGTTCTTCAGTTTAATTTTTTTCTCCGGAGCTGATATTAAAGTTTTGAAGAACGATCAGAACAGATCAATTTTCAAGGTATTTATCTTCATTTTAATTTTTTATTTATTTTTAATTTTTTATTTATTTTTAATTTTTTATTAGTTTCAATTATTATTAATTAGTTGTAATTTAATTTTGTTTACATTGTTTTATTACTTAATAAATTTAAATTATTAGTATTGTTTATAGTTAATGGTAATTAGAAATAATTAGTAATAATTTTTAATAATTAAGAATAAATATTAATAATTAGTAATAAATACCAATAATTAGGAATAAGAACATTATTACATTATTAGTTTATTTTATTATTAATATTAAAATAATATAACTTTTTATATATATACAATTTTTTTTGATCTGTGTGTTTGCTGTCTTCACATGTATTATTTGTATGTGGAGATAGAAAACGCACAGATCAAAAAAGAATTGTATATAAATTAGAAAATTATATTATTTTAATATTAATAATAAAATATATTAATAATGTTATTATTTGTAATTATTGGTAATTATTTCTAATTATTGATAATTATTCATTTAATTACTAATAATTAGGAACAATTATCAATAATTATCAATAATTAAGAATAATTAGTAATAATTTGTAATAATTACCAATAATTAGTATTAATTACCTATAATTAGTATTAATTACCAATAATTAGTATTAATTACCAATAATTAGTAATAATTAGGAATAATTAACAATAATTAGTAATAATTAACAATAATTAACAATAATTAGTAATAATTACCTATAATTAGTATTAATTACCAATAATTAGTATTAATTAACAATAATTAGTAATAATTAGGAATAATTAACAATAATTAGTAATAATTAGTAATAATTAGGAATAATTAGTATTAATTAGGAATAATTAGTAATAATTACCAATAATTAGTATTAATTACCAATAATTAGTATTAATTACCAATAATTTGTATTAATTACCAATAATTAGTATTAATTACCAATAATTAGTATTAATTACCAATAATTAGTATTAATTATTAATAATTACCAATAATTATCACTATTTAGTAATAATTAACAATAATTGCCAATAATTACCAATAATTAGTAATAATTATCAATAATTATCAATAATTACTAATAATTATCAATAATTAATAATAATTAGCAATAATTAGTAATAATTAGTAATAATTACTAATAATTAGCAATAATTAGTAATAATTAGAAATAATTAGTAATAATTAGAAATAATTAGTAATAATTAGAAATAATTAGTAATAATTAGAAATAATTAGTAATAATTAGTAATAATTAACAATAATTAGTAATAATGAACAATAATTAGTAATAATTAGGAATAATTAGGAATAATTAGAATTAATTAGGAATAATTAGGATTAATTAGGAATAATTAGTATTAATTAGGAATAATTAGTAATAATTACCAATAATTAGTAATAATGATTATTAATTACCAATAATTAGTATTAATTACCAATAATTAGTATTAATTACCAATAATTAGTATTAATTACCAATAATTAGTATTAATTACCAATAATTAGTATTAATTACCAATAATTAGTATTAATTACCAATAATTAGTATTAATTACCAATGTTTAGTAATAATTACCAATGTTTAGTAATAATTAACAATAATTGCCAATAATTAACAATAATTAGTAATAATTAACAATAATTAGTAATAATTACCAATAATTATCAATAATTACCAATAATTATCAATAATTACTAATAATTATCAATAATTACTAATAATTAGCAATAATTAATAATAATTAGCAATAATTAATAATAATTAGCAATAATTAATAATAATTAGCAACAATTACTAATAATTGGCAATAATTACTAATAATTAGCAATAATTAGTAATAATTAGAAATAATTAGTAATAATTAGAAATAATTAGTAATAATTAGAAATAATTAGTAATAATTAGAAATAATTAGTAATAATTAGCAATAATTAGCAATAATTAGCAATAATTAGTAATAATTAACAATAATTAGTAATAATTAGGAATAATTAGGAATAATTAGTATTAATTAGGAATAATTAGTAATAATTACCAATAATTAGTAATAATGATTATTAATTACCAATAATTAGTATTAATTACCAATAATTAGTATTAATTACCAATAATTAGTATTAATTACCAATAATTAGTATTAATTATCAATAATTAGTATTAATTACCAATATTTAGTATTAATTACCAATATTTAGTAATAATTACCAATATTTAGTAATAATTAACAATAATTGCCAATAATTAACAATAATTAGTAATAATTACCAATAATTATCAATAATTAGTAATAATTATCAATAATTATTAATAATTACCAATAATTAGTAATAATGAGTATTAATTACCAATAATTAGTATTAATTACCAATAATTAGTATTAATTACCAATAATTAGTATTATTTATCAATAATTAGTATTAATTACCAATAATTAGTATTAATTACCAATATTTAGTAATAATTACCAATATTTAGTAATAATTAACAATAATTGCCAATAATTAACAATAATTAGTAATAATTACCAATAATTATCAATAATTACTAATAATTATCAATAATTATTAATAATTATCAATAATGAATAATAATTAGCAATAATTAGTAATAATTAGCAATAATTACTAATAATTAGCAATAATTAGTAATAATTAGAAATAATTAGTAATAATTAGAAATAATTAGTAATAATTAGTAATAATTAACAATAATTAGTAATATTTAACAATAATTAGTAATAATTAGGAATAATTAGGAATAATTAGTATTAATTAGGAATAATTAGTAATAATTACCAATAATTAGTAATAATGATTATTAATTACCAATAATTAGTATTAATTACCAATAATTAGTATTAATTACCAATAATTAGTATTAATTACCAATAATTAGTATTAATTACCAATAATCACCAATAATTACCAATAATCACCAATAATTACCAATAATCACCAATAATTACTAATAATCACCAATAATTACCAATAATCACAAATAATTACCAATAATGACCAATATTTTCCAATATTTTCCAATAATTACCAATAATTACCAATATTTTCTAATAATTACCAATATTTACCAATAATTACCAATATTTACCAATAATTAGGAATAACTACCAAAAATTAAGAATAACTACCAATAATTTGGAATAATTACCAATAATTTGGAATAATTACCAATAATTTGGAATAATTACCAATAATTTGGAATAATTACCAATAATTTGAAATACTTGCCAATAATTTGGAATAATTACCTTATTACATTATTTGTATATTTTATTATTAATATTAAAATAATATAATTTTCTATATTATATACAATTCTCTTTTCATCTGTGTGTTTTCTGTCTCCACATGTAATATTCGCATTCTTTTTCAAAATTATCAACCTACTCGCCAATGGAGAGGTGAAAGTGAATGCGAATATTACATGTGGAGACAGAATGTTAAACACACAGATGAAAGGAGAATTGTATATAATATAAAAAATTAAGTTATTTTAATATTAATAATAAAATATACTAATAATGTAATAATTTTATTATTATATAATTAATGTTTATGAAAAAATTATATGAGTATTATTAAAATAATAAAAAATCAATATAATATTAAAATTATCAATATTTGTAACATGTTTTGCTTTATTCTCAATATATTCAATCTTTACTTGAGTGTTTTTTCTAACAAATTTTTCAAAACCAGTAATGCTTTTATATTTTATAGAGAAATATGGAACAACGAGGTCGTTAAAAATCATTATTAGGTGACCGCATATGGATAAATCAACATAGAAATCCAAACGGTTCTGGTTTAAATCCAGTATATGTTGAGGGTGTGGAGACTTTTTTATCATTTGCGGAATCAAATTCAGAATTTGTTTCAGAAGGAAAAATAAAATGCCCTTGCAGAAAATGTGCATTGAGAACGTTTGACACGTTTGAAAAAGTGGGGGAACATCTCTTGCGTTTTGGTTTTCAAGCAGATTATGTTTTTTGGTATCAACACGGTGAACGCAGTTCCAGAGCAGGTGATACCAACTTGATTCCGGATCCATCCCAGTTTCAAGATTTAGTACATGATGTTGTAGGTTCATCTGTTCAACATACAGAAACTCCGGCTGATATAGCTTCAAATCCTGAGTTGGGACCGTCTGAATTTTATGAGTTGTTGAAGTCTGCTGAGGATGCATTATATCCTGGCTGCAAGATGAGCAAATTAGAAGCAGTTGCAAAATTTATGGCTATCAAATCAGATAATGGAATGTCAAACACCTGTTTTGACCAGATATTTTCTTTGCTGAAAACACTGTTACCCGAAGGAAATGTTTTACCTGCAAATTACTATGAAAGTTAGAGGTTGGTTCGAAATTTGGGACTTACTTGTCAGAAGATTCATGCATGTTCAAATGACTGCATTTTATATTCAGGGGAAAATGAGTCGTTGGATAGTTGTCCCACATGTGGGCAACTGAGATATAAAGAAGGACAACACAGGAAGTCTGGTTTGATTCCTGTAAAATAGTTGAGATATTTTCCGCTTACATCCAGACTTCAGCGTTTATTCATGTCTAAGAATACAGCGACAATGATGTCATGGCATAAAGAGAATAGTTCAACCGATAAAAGCTTGAATCATCCAGCCGATGGTGATTCATGGAAACATTTTGATAGAGTGCATCCATCATTTGCTTTAGAAGCTAGAAATGTTCGACTGGGCCTTTCCACTGATGGTTTCTGCCCGTTTGGATCTTATGGTAGTCAATATTCATGTTGGCATGTTTTTTTAACTCCGTATAATTTACCTCCATGGATGTTGATGAAGGAGCCATATATCTTTTTGACTTTACTAATTCCAGGACATCCGAAGAAAAATATTGATGTTTATTTGAAGCCATTGATTGATGAATTAAATTTATTGTGGAGTACTGGTGTCAGTACATATGATGTTGCAACGAAACAGAATTTCATACTGAGAGCAGCATTGATGTGGACAATAAGTGACTTCCCGGCTTATGGGATGTTATCTGGCTGGAGTACACATGGTCAGAAATCATGTCCTTACTGTATGGGAGAGAACAAAGCATTTATGCTCATTCATGGAAAGAAACCGTGTTATTTTGACTGTCATCGCAGATTTCTTCCAGTTGATCATCCTTTTCGCAGAAACAGATCTCATTTCAGAAAAGGAACAGCTGAAAGGGATGGACCTCCAAAAATGCTATCAGGTTTGGAGTTAAAATCGGTTGTATTTTCATTACCTCTCATCACTTTTGGTCCCACAATAAACCAACAGAAAATTTCTGGTTTTGGGAAAGAACACAATTGGATTAAACGTAGCATATTTTGGGATTTGCCATATTGGTCTGATTTGTTGGTCCGACACATGTTAGATGTCATGCATATTGAGAAGAACTGTTTTGATAATTTTTTTCATACAGTTTTGGATACGCCAGGAAAGTGCAAAGACAATGTAAATGCACGTTTAGATCTTGCCCAAATTTGCAGGCGTCCAGAATTGGAACTATTTGAGAATGTCAGAACAGAAAGGTTACTGAAACCAAAAGCAGCTTATACACTGTCTAAAGAAAACCGTTTATTATTTTGTCAGTGGATTGCAGATTTGAGACTTCCAGATGGCTGTGCTTCCAATTTGGGTAGATGTGTAAATAATGGTCATATTATTGGATTAAAAAGTCATGATTGTCATGTTATAATGGAGAGACTTCTACCCATTGGATTAAGAGGTCTGTTGAATTCTGTGATTTGGGATTCCATAACAGAAATGTCTCATTTTTTTCGGGAAATTTGTGCGGCTACGGCAGATTATGATGCTCTAGGCAAACTTGAAAAAGATGTTGTTGTAATTATATGTAAACTTGAAAAAATATTTCCGCCGTCTTTCTTCGACTCAATGGAACATTTGATGTTACATTTGCCATATGAAGCCAAATGTGGAGGTCCGGTACAGTTTCGATGGATGTACCCATTTGAAAGATGCATGCAAAAATTGAAAAGAAAAGTACGCAACAAAGCATCTGTTGAAGGATCTATTGCAGAAGCTTATTTGCAAGAGGAAATATCTTTTTTCTGCTCCCATTATTTTGAATCTAAGTATCCTTCAAAACACAACCGAATGGGACGGAATGAGAGGAATATTGATGAAATCGACAATCAATTATCTGTTTTCAACCAGTCAGAGCTTGGTTTTGGTGGAGTTTCTGAACGCTGGCTTTCAGATGATGAACATCATAGAGCTCATACGTATGTTCTGCTCAACTGTGAAGAGATGACATCAGTTGTACTGTAAGTGTTTATATCACTTATTCTATCATTTATGTTACAGTAAATAACTTTGGTTTTTATAGGTTGTATGATAATCATATCAAGAAACAAATTCCACAAATTACAGCAGCTGCTCTCGAAGAACGTCGACTGAAAAATTTCTCTCAGTGGTTTCAAAAACTGGTAACATAAATTCTTTATCTTTTAGCAACTCATTCAATGTATAGTTTACTATATTGATAATTATTTCACAAATCTTCAGGTGTCTCGACATGTTGATAAAATTGACAAACGACTGTGTGTATTGAGTAACCCACCTTCCAAACTTGTTAAAACTTATAATGCATATGTGGTGAATGGATTTCGATTCCACACACATGCATATGGGGAATCGAAAAAAACAATGAACAGTGGAGTTAGCTTGAGAGGATCTCATCATCGAGAAAATGAAGTTGACTTTTATGGCATACTTGATGAAATCATTGAACTCTGTTATCTTGGACAACATTACATAACCATGTTCAAATGTCAGTGGTTGGATACAGAGAGAGGCGTGCGTGTTCATCCAACTCATGGAATCATCGATATTAAATGTAAAAGTGTTCTCGCAGTAAATGAACCATTCCTATTGGCTCAACAGGCATATCAAGTTTATTATGCAAAGTACTGTGCAACATCAAGAGACTTGACTGATTGGTGGAGTGTAATAAAAATCAAAATTCGAGACAATCAGTTTAGTCAAAGTGAATGTGCTTTCACTGATGTGCAAAGAATTGAAGTTTTTCAAGAGAGTACTCAAAATCAATCTTTTTTACAAAGAGACATGAGTATCGATGACGACACCCCACATTTAAGAGTCGGTGATGACGATGATGTTAATGATGTCACACATGAATTTGAAATGGTAAGAGATGAAGCAACTGCAACTCGAATGGATATCGATGATGTTGAGGAGGAATATGAAGATGACATTGACATATATGAAGATGATGATGAAGATGAACACTTATAGAATTCCATGATATTTATATACAATCATAATATGTATATATGTATATATAATAGTAATTATCAATTATTTTCTAACATTAACATTTTCTGTTTTAGATGGACTAGGCCACATTTCGTGAGTTGGCGGAGGCTGACCTGCCTTTCGATGCGGATGAGTTGCTGGCAGATGACCCTCAGCCTGCAGGCGCTCCAGGGAGTACGCGGAGGGGGCGCGGTCTTGCACGATTGATGATTCCTGACCCCGTCCCCGAGCGACGTCCATGTCTTGGGTTTGATTTGCGCACCCAGAGGTGTGATAACTTGTGTGATAACCTGTGGATTTGACTAAGATTTCATTAATCTATTCACATAATAAATGTTTATTATTTTTTCAGTTTTCCGCATATAGCAGTCGGACAGGGCAGCGCTATTTTGCGCAACTATTTCTCTCAACCGTAGACCACATGGGAGCAGATTCCCATTGATGTGCAGCAGACAATGTTCGGCCATTGGTTGGTACGTACGTAAATAAATAATTTTTATTTTGAAAATTATTTCATTTATAACTTGATATTTTGATTTATTTGTAGGGTTTATGGTATCTGACCGAGGATACCATGCGTGACGCCATCCACGAGGCATGGGAGGTGGCCATGCGTGATCGTCTTCGTCAGTTTTTGCACAATTTAAGAAAAGCTGCGATGAAGAAAGCAGGAGTGTCAGATTTTGAGGAGTCATGTAGAGCACACCGACCAGAGTATATTTCATCCCGTGTATGGGATGGATTATGTGCGCACTGGTTGAGTGGTGCCTTTCAAAGGAGATCATCGGTGGGGAGGCAGAATTGGGGGAGACAGGAGGTGACTCATCGAGCTGGGAGTCGTTCTTTCAGTACTCATAGACAGCATCTGGTACGTACATTATTTATAAATATTTTATATAACTATAAATATTAACAGTTTATTTTTTATTCTTATAGGCTGTCGAGCACCCCGATATTACAGAGTACGACGTATATCGGAGGATGTACAGTGATCCTGCTACTGGGGAGCTCAGAGGTGATCGTCAGCATCACATCGTGGTCAGTATTATTTGTTTTCAAGTTTAAAAATTAACTGCATATAATATATTCACAATTTTAATTTTAAATTGCAACTATAGGAGTCATATGAGGCCGCAGCGGCACAGGCCTGGCCTGAGAGTCAGGCCGAGTCATCAGATCAGACCACTGCCCGTCAGTTTGATGAGGCAGCATGGATGCAGGCCACCCAGTATGCCTTCGAGAAGGGACGGGTAGTTGGTATCGGCTCTCGACTGACTCCCGGAGATTATTATGGCAGTGCTGCGATGTCGGCGTCCAGCTCGAGAGGAGCTCGTGCATCTTCTTCTACACAGTATGAGGATCAGTTGCGATCTCAGACTGCACAAATAGAGAGTCTCCGACAGGAGCAGGAGCAGATGCGTCAGCAGCATGAGGAGGAGCGTCGACGCCAGCAGCAGCTGTACGAGGAGCAGACGAGTCGGTGGCAGCAGCAGCATCAGGAGCAGATGGAGTACATGCGCCGACTCACTCATGTTTTAGGGATGGAGTTTCCTCCACCACCATCTGCAGATCCCCCACCTCCCCCCCTCCCCCCTCCTTCAGATTAGAGTTTGTATTTCTGTTATAAAATTTGTGAAATCAAAATATTTTTTTTTCTATTCGTAGTTTCTGTCTCATTATAAAATATTAATAATATTATATTTTTAAATAACAATATTAATATGAATAATAATATTATTTATATTTTATAATATTAAATTATATATATATATTAAAATTATATATATATATTAAAATTTTATAATATTATAATTTAATTATTTTTTTTGTAATACTTGAATTATTTTAATATTTGAATGTAAAATAATTCTATTATTTTTATATTAATTAAAATAACTTATTAATATTTTTTTTATTTATGAATTATAATTGTAATATTATTATATTAATTAAATTATTTATTAATATTATATTATTTTTATTTTTGAATTATAATTCTACTATTATTATAATAATTAAAATAATTTATTATTTTCATTTGTAAATTATAATTCTATTATTATATTAATTAAAATAATTTATTAATAATTTATTTTTTTTATTTTTTTTATAGTATTTGCGACGGGATACTATGCCCGTCCCAAATACTAGTATTATTAATAGTTTTTTATTTTTTTAAAAAAGTATTTGCGACGGGTCCCGACTCCCGTCACAAATACTAGTATTATTAATTTTTTTTATTTTTTTAAAAAAGAGTTTTTGCGACCGAACCGTCGCAAAAGCTATTTGCGACGGGTCCCGTCGCAAAAGGTATTTGCAATGGGTCCCGTCGCAAAAACTGTTTTAAAAGTTTTTTACAAAAATACGGAATACTATTTGCGACGGGGAGAATGCCCATCGCAAAAATAGTCTTTAGCGACGGGCCCGTCGCAAATAAGTGTTGTTGCGACGGCGTTTTCAGCAACCAGCTATTTGCGACGGGACCCCGTCGCAAATGGCTATTTGCGACGGGATCCCATCGCAAATAGCCCGTCGCAAATACCTGTTTTTCTGGTAGTGTAGGAATCATAGAGAGGTATAAATCAAAATAAACAAATTTCTTATATTTACTTGGATAAATCTATGAAAAAGAATGAAGCTGCTTTGTTATCATGGGAGAGATGATTGATTCTCACTGCAGATTGATCATTGAACTACGATCTATCTATAATCACTAATTATGTTCTTCGAACACTCACCAATGATTATCTTTATCTCTAGGGATTGTGGATAAATGTGAGAATTCACTATAACGATTTATTTAAAAGAGATTCCATGTCCTTATATAAATTAGTAAATAAAATAATTTCTTTAAAATTTTTCATTAATATTACACATGTGATGGATTTTTTAAAAACACCCCATGTCAACAATGGTGATGTCGTACCCAAGGTATAACCTATATTCCGAAATCAACAGTTCCCCTAGATTTTTTATTATAAAATTAGTTTAGAAGTTATTACAGTTTTATAAAAAAACACCATTTGAATGCTATTTAACATTTTTAATATATTTTAAACATGTATTCTAGGAACATTGGGCCTCATAATCACAATCCATCTCAGTATCTAGTGATTAAAATAATCTATACAATATCCAAAAATAATAATTAGAAAATCAATATCATTATATTTAAAAAGTGAAAATTTTGAGAATATTTTTGAAGGAATATTTGATCAATAAAATTATTACTAAAAAATATGTAATTTGAATAAAATTAATTTTGAATTTTCTTATAAAAATTATTAACTATTCTAAAAAAAAATTCATTGGAAAATTATATTTTTCATCTCATATACAGGTTTAATTTTATAATTTATTCAACAAGTTTTGTTAACTGAATTTGGAAAAATTTATTCCATATTTCGAATCAGAATAATTTGAATTATATTAAAAGTTTAACATAATTTTTTTTATAATGAACATTAAAACCATAAAAATAAATCAATTTAGTTGAGGTTAAAATGGTTTTTCTATGGTTTAAAATAAAAAAATAAGGCCTAAAATAACCTATAATCATTTAGAATTTATATTTTATGCCAATTTATGGGCCTTGTAACATTTACTTTTAGATAAGTATCTAATATTGATTCTTTTAACATGTTTAAACATTGGTATATTGTTTTCTTTTAAAAATTTAAAACAATTTTCTCCCTCACCCCACTTATAAAATGAATCCACTTATCATATCAACTTGACACATAAAAATCCATCTGATTCTTCCAATAAATACCAAAATACATTCATAAGTTACATATAAATGTCCTTTAATACATATTTTCATTAGTAAAACCTCATATAAAGTGATTAAGTGTAAACCGAAAGAGGCTCTCCGAGGAAGATGTATAATTTTTAAACAAGTGTTGTTGTTTTATTTATTATTCCACCTCCATAAAATATTCTAAAAATTTGCTGATGTAATACAATAGTTTTCTCTAATATAGTAATATTTTTTTATTTCTTTCATAACCTACATCATTCTCATTATACATCATATGCAAAATGAAATTACTGATTGTTTGTGTCGTGGACTACTGCCTCACAAACTGATGTAGCTCATTTTCCATGGTCGCCTATCATGGAAAAATAGAATTATTTATTAAAAAAATTATATAGTTTTTATGAAATAATTATTCTTATTGAATTATAATATCACATATAACATCTTAATATCAACTCCATTGTAAAATGATAAATTCGTTCATTCGTACGTGTGGGCCACCGCTTCCCTGAAGCAATATGATATGATTTTCATTTTATTTTGATATGGATGGTAATTTAAATAAATTTAATGAATATATAATATATCCAAATAATATAAATTATTTTGTAAAAATTAATTAATATTTACATTTTTTTCATTTCATACATTAAGAAAACTCATACAATATTCATTCATACATACAATTTACCATCTCTATTAAAAGTGTAATTAATTTATATCTATAAAACTAATAAATTATTATAAATACATATATAATGAATATATATGATATTTATATCACAATTAAAATTATCAATATTATTTATCCATGATCATTTTTAAAGGACCTAATGTACTAAACCGAGGCATACATGAAAAACGATACAATTATAACCCAAAATGTAATTTTAACAAGTAATTGTTTGTAAATAGGTTCTATAAGGCCATTAGAAAATAATATATGGTATGATATTGTGAGTATAGTTTTGGGGTTTATACATAAAAAATAAATATTCATTATATTTGATGTTTATTTTTGAATAAATTAAATACTTGAGGTATGATAATTTTTTCTCACTTATATTTTATGATACACATGACATTTTCACCACATGTTTAATTTTTTTATGTATATTAATACAATGAATTTATTTTATGAATCCTATCAGGAATATTAAATAAAATTTGTTTCCATCTGTTGTTTTCTCTTCATGGATATTATGATTTAATGGTTTCCATATTGGTAAGAGTTTATATTTTAATGTCATTGTTTATCGAGATTATTTATGATTATTCTTCCAATTATTAAGTCATCTGATATGTATGTCCAAAAACTCGTTAAATTTATTTTCCATTAATTAATTCTAGAAAATAAATATTTTCCTTTAATTTTTCTCTTGTTAGGTTCTCAAGAGATGAAATTATTTATTTTAAATAAAACTGGATTTAATTACATCTTCATTCAAATATCAGTTTTTCCTACATGTCCATGTTCACAAAAAATGATTGAAATTAATTCTTTACTATTCTACAATGATTTATTAAGTAATTGTTTACCCATTATTTAATTTTAGAAAATTGGTTAAATGTTATATTTCATTGTTTCCTGGATGAGTTACTTATGATTTTTTATTTAAAATTTGAATGTAATATTTATTTTAACATATATGAAAAGAAAAAAAATTTGGTTTATAATATAAAATAAATAAATTAGAGATTTAATTAAATGTTAAAAATGTTATTTTCAATGAAATTTTTTTGTTTAGAATTTGGAATAGTTTTAATATAATAATGAATAAATTTAAAATGTTATATGATAATTTTCTAATTAATTATTCCATATGATCCTTTAAAATCATTTTCTATTTACGATAACGTCCTTTGATTTTAATTAAACTTTATTGGTGATATGATCATATTATACCATTCTTATTCATCCTTTGGATGTTTTATGCTAATGATTATAATACATTTTTAAAAATAATTCATTTTCCATGGTTTAGTCTTTGATGATATTATGAAATGTATAATTAACCCATTTTTTTCCATAGGTTACAGTATAATTAAATTATAATTTTTTCTGAAAGAAATGTCTTTTCCTTGGGTTATTCTATGATGAAATTTTTATGAAACCAATTTATTTTCAATGGTTATGATATGATGGATATTTTATGATATTGTACCACACATATATATGAATTATGTTATTGGTGGGACCTATATCTTCCTCCAATTCATTGTTAATTAATTGATATCTTATGAGATAAATAGGAATAGAATTGGGACTATTCATAGTTCAGTAAGGGATGTTTTCCAAAATGATAGTCTTCAAAGTAAACCCTGACAACTACGATGGTTTAGGGACTAAACTCATTCTACTACGATAATCTTGGAAATGATCCTTGACGATTATGGATATGATTTTCTATACTTCTATATATTCCAAAAATATATATCATATGCTATTGTTATGTTCTCTAGGATCATGTTCTCTGATTCCATTATGATCTATATATTATGAACTACCATTCATTTTTCAATGACACATCATTGTGATATTTGATATGAATTGTACATATTTATAATGTTATGCCCATCATATCATAACCAAATTCTCAGGTTATACTTAAGTGATAATTTATATCTCCCTTGTTTACCCTTAATTATCATATGAGATAACCCTTTATTATGTTTTATTTCTAAAGGTGATAATGAAATATATTATATATTATTTGACTAATAATGGAGATAGTTACGAAGAACATAGTGAGAGTTGGTGTGGAACTCTAATGAACTAGTGTTTTATGTTTAAATGTATCCAAAGGCACTAGAACTATATGATTTTGTGTGGACTATATTTTTATGCAATTAATATTCATATATTTATATAAGATATCAATGCGTCTAAAGTTTAGGTCCTCAAATAAGTGAATACATATTAAAAAATTCAATGTAAATATATTTTTTCAAAAATAAAGTGTTATATTCAGTTTCATTACTTAATAAAAATATATTGCAATGTTTAATAAGAATAAATATTAAATGAAATGAATATTTTTACTTGAATGGTGAATTTAAGATAGATTTAAATGAAATTTATGTTAAAAAAGAACATGAAAAGTACTCTAGTTTTTTCACATCATGATTGTAAGTTTTATATTTGAGAAAAATATTAAAAATGAGATAAGTGGAATGATAAATTTTATTTTACAATGTTATTAAATATAGTAAATATTAAGAAATTTATGAATAAAATTAATGAAGAACACATACAATAAAATCATCATTTATATATATAAATAGAGGATTAAGAGTATTTAAATAATATACGTAATGTTTCTTGAAGGGGAATTTATGATGGATTCATATAAAAAATCCTTAAATTATGGAGAACTAATAATATATGGAAATATATTTAGTGGGAAAAATATTTATATGGTTTTAAGTCCTAAATATGTTAATATATTCACTGATACTGTATATAATTTTCAAATGTTTTGGGTTTAAATATAATATAGTATATTTCTGATCAATAAATAATTAAAATATAAATATTATATGATTAATCCCATAACTACATAGTAGATTAACTCATAATTAATCAGTACCATGAATAACTCCTTAACACCAAAATATATATCGCATAAAAAGTTTTTTTATGGTGGATTTAGTTAGAGTTAATGACTAATTAAGTTAAAGAAAAATTCATGGGATTTGATACTAATTGTGATATATTATTAAAATATTAATAATACAAACATTCATTGATAAAATATGATGATTCTTATGTGAATAGTATCATAGATTCCATTTGATAAATTGAAATATATAGATATAGCAATCATTTGAATAGTTAGTGGACTTGAACAATTAGATTTGATCATTGAATGGAATGAAATGAAAAATAAAACCAATATAGAATATATTTTATTGTTGGGGTGATATAAACAAAGGATCATGGCACAATTGGGGGATAATATTTATGGAATATGGGATTGAAATGCCATGTGGTTGGGTAAAACCATATTCTTATAAATATAGTTTCAAAAAATTATTGGTATAATAACTAAATAAAAGAACTTCTAAAAAAATGGCATGGAATACTTCACTGAAGGATATAAAAATTTATTTTAGAACACATTAGTATATCATAAAATATTCCCCCAAATATAACATATAATGGGTATTGAACCACGGAAATAACAAATCTTTCATTTAGTGAGAAGAAGAATGCTCAATATAAGAGATGTGTGTTAATACATTAGTGAGACATAGAGATTTAAAAAATAAATAAATATACCAACTAGTGATTAATAAGGATCTTTTAAATGTTAAATAAATTCATGATTCATCATATAAAAGAGATAGATAGAGAGGGATGTAAAATATAAGAATGTTCAGAATTATATTTTTCCACAAAGCCTAATAATTTAGGAAAGTTTCATTTTTATTTGTGATAACAAAATCATGAAAAAAATTATATTATGAAGAATAAAATTATAAGTGTATCCCAATAGTATTTTTCATCAATCATAATTCATAATATCTCATAAAACATGAATTTATTTATGACTAATACTTCATGATTAATTACTCATCATGTGAGAAGATTGGTCCTTTATGGACATTGTTAATATTTTAGATGATAAAAGATACAATAATAAAATTTTGATAGTTGAGATGAAATATATTTCAACCCATTAGATTAGATTTAAATTTCATGAATTGGGGGAGATTTTTATTACATTTGAAAGATGTCAAGAAAATTAATATTCATCAACATATTGTAAAGTATAAGACCAATTTTGATGCCTTTTAGGTAGTATATGGAATATGTTACAAATTAGTTCAATATTATAAGAATTTCATATTGTTAAAGCCAAATTAATATGTTTAAAAAAATTAAAATTTTTATTTTTTGAAGAGAGACATATGAAATTATTCTTTAATAATTTAGACTCTTCACAAAATAACAGGGATATATATGTTAATCCATTAGAGTTTTTTACTCTCAAATATATGGAAACAATATTATTTATCAATAACATTGTAATTTTATTCTCTATTGAATGAGAACAAAGAATTATAGAGAGGAAAAGTGTTAAAAAAACTTCTTCAATTTCAAGTAAACATTTTCAATATTCCTAATCAAAATATAGAGTTATGTTTTGTAATAAGGAAGTGTCTTTGACATGATAACAACATGAAGATGAGAAGACAAAAATTCATTATATTTTTTTGTTATATTTCATGAAACTTATAACTACGAAGATATATTTATTGTGAAGTTGGTAGTTTTCAATAATTATATTTATATTGAAGATGAAAATCCATTCCTCACTATTCAATGGATAGTGTATGTGTTCCCAACCATTAACATATATATTTAGGATTTTTTATCAAACAAGTTGATTAGAACCTAAGAGTAAATAATATGTATTTTCTTAATGGGGGATATATTTAAGGATTTGTTTGAAAAAAATAAAAAGCTATTAATTTAGTGTGTGTATGTGTGCGTGCACTTGTGTATGAGTTCATGTGTGTGAATTTTTTTTCATCTGTGCACTCTTTTATTAATTTATTGGGTATATGTGTAGAATTTTATTTTTAAAAACATATTAGGATATTTTTTTATTATAATACGATGATCATGGAAGTGGATGTTGATATATTGTTTTTGTGAATTTTTATTGATAACATTAATAGTTGTCATTAATAATATTTCTTCCACACAGCATATACAATCATTTATAGAAAAATTGATTAAATTATATATATTTTTAAATAATAATTGTTATTATATGTGCGTAAAATGTAAGAAAAAAAATAAAAATTGGTCAGTTTTTGAATCACTGAAAGATTATTTAAATAGGAAGAGATTCAAATCTTGGGAGTTTGTTGAAATTTCATTCTAACGCATGTAATAAATGGTAAAAAATTATAAGAATAAATTTATATATAGATAAATACTTCTTGAAATGTTTAGTGATTTTCATATGAATGGATGATTAAATTAAAAGATTTTATGTGAAATAATTATTTAAAATACATTAAATCATGACCTATGTTTTATTTAATTGATACCAATTTTTCCAAAATTAAGAATTTTTATTTAGAAAAATTATTTTTTACCACCAGAGTTATTTGGCCTTATTCAGAGTTTCATTAGAAAAATTTAGCACTAATGGCCTTCGATTAAGACCTAGTAAGGTTTTATTTTATTTTTTTAAAAAACTAATATTTTATGAATTTAATTATATTTTTTTGGTTACACAATAATAATATCATTCTAGTTTGTTTTAGTGATGGCATTTTTTCTATAATTAAAGGATCTTGATATGAAATAGATGATAATAGATTAAAATGATGAAGAAAATGAAACATGTTGAAATTAGTTTGAGGAAGCTATTTATGATGATTCATGTGTTGAGATCTTAATAATATTTAATGGAAAGGGGTGGAAAAAATATGAGAGTATCATGTACCACCTATCCCTTATGGATTTCAAAAGTTTTCTACTATGAGATTTACTAAATCTGGTGGAGATTTGACACGATCACCCATCCATATGTTTTTTTCAAGTTCATATATTAATTATAACACTTGGTTTATGGTTAGGGAATTTTATATATGATGTTAAGATATGTTCTTTATTCATTAGTAATTATTAAAGCAATAACAATTGAGGAAAAAAATTTGAAGCATGAAGATGTAATTGATAAGGAAATAAAGATTCATTGAAATAATCAAAGAAGAGTGTTCATATTCTACAATATTATCAGTGAACTATTTTTATGAGTCTATTAAAAATTTTATATATTTATAAAGACATCCAAATTTCATTGAGATGACTTGGAGTGATATGAGATATCCAAAGTGTGTTAGAATCAGTTATGATATTTTTTAAAGGATTTCATTAATATTAGGTTAGAGGTGAAAATTTGATAAAGGAATATTGAATGTCCCTAATATAAAAATATTTCTAGTGTTAAAATCCAATATAAAAAGTTAAATTCATAGAATGATACATAATAATCAGTTTAATAATAAGATAAATAATTTGAACTTCCAAGGAGTTTACACTATGATACATAACTCACCTCAAATTATACATAAGATATTTTTCTGAAATAAAATATATCCAATATCATATATAAGATACTTCTAGATATCGATACTATAATGTGTATAATTCATGATCACACAATAATACAAAATATGATTGGAGTGCACTAATTATTTTCATAGCATGTGTAATATATCTGATAGAGTATGTAAGATGTTGTAGTGGGAAATTTATAAATTGTTTCTTTTTTATGACACATATGATATTATGTATATTATAGAAGATATTCAGTGGCATGCATAATATTTTATTTACAATTTTAAATATTTTAATGAGTATATAGAAGATATTTTGGAGTATGCATAAAATATATGACCTTAATGAAGTGATACATATGATATTTTATTTCATATATAATGTTTATCTATTTACTAATGAAATGATTCTATATATTAAAAATCTAATAATGGTTATATGTTATTAATGTGTTAAATAGCATGATTTAAATGATTGAGTGTGGTATCAATTCCAATAAAAAAATAATTAAAAGAGAATTAATAGAAATGTGCATTTCTTGATTCTTATGGATTTTCAAATATGATGATTTTAGATTCACTAAAAGTGATAAATGATAGAGTAATTATTAGAATATTATATTGAGTATATTCCTTTAGAAAATATATATTTTAGGAATTAATGTTATGGAATGTTATTAAAAGGATAAGAGTATTATAAAATCATTGGGAATGAAACCATGTAATTATATTTAGAGATTAAATGATAATATTTTGAAGGAAATGGTGTTGAATATACTAACATGTACATATTAAAAATACTGAAACAATATTATTTTCTTTAACATGACAATAATTTTAAATACCACTATGTTTGATAGAATATAAAACATAAAACACCCAACTTAAATAAATAATGAAATTTTATTATGTGATCATTATAATATAGAAATTATATAGGTGGGAAAGAATAGCATTAACCACATTATGAAATATATAATTATCCTAGTCATAGTTAATTTGTTAATTAATTCTTTTTGAATAAGAACTTTATTTTTATTAAAGTCATTTTATTATTCAACAATATGTTTTATTAAAAAATAGTTCCCAATATTTTTACGAGTGAATAATATAATAAATTTAATAAACTTGTATAATTTTTTCCCTAAAAATAATATCATTTGTTAAATAATCATATTCAATTTAGCTTTTTTGAATTTCTGGGATATTTAAAGAAAGGTACATTTTCATGTGAATAGTTAATTTTTTTTGATTTTGTAGCGACCCCAACTCAAAAATCCTAGATTCGGTTCCTATTACCATTATATGGGAATAATATATAATGAATCATATCATGAAGGGAAAAATATTTTAGTACTCTCTGTAAATTAGATATATAAATGATTCACATATTTTATTTGAATACAAAAATTAAAAAATATTTTTTTATAGAATATGATTATTCCCTCTAAAATATCCTTGCATCTAAAACATAGTACACTTCATGGAATCCCATGGAAAGAGAATAAATAAGGTGGAGCTCAAATTCTTAGTGAGGGTTAAGTACTGTGGAAGCTATCTTCAATCTATAAGAATAATCAATATAGAAAGATAAATAAATGTGTTCACATTCCATTTAAATAAATGGGGAAGTCATAATCAATATGGAAAGGAAAATAACAAAGAACACTATCAATTCAAAAAACAATATTAGTCATAATAAATATTTAAAGGTAAATAGATTAAATACCTTGAAATTTAACCAATAACTGATTTTGAAATGCATCCATAGATTTATTATACTGAAAATATAAAGGGTAATAATAACTAAATTCTAAATATATTAAATTATTAATTATTGGATTCCATGTTTTTTAGGTACATGATACCATTACCATCAAGATATTTCATAAAAAACATTAACACACTACTATCAATACCTTTTATAAGGTAGTTTAACACTAATTGGTCACACACTCAATGTAATTATTTCAAACTGCATTTATATCATGAGACTACCAATGCATAGAGGGGATTACATTAAATTCTCTCTAACCCATGTAATTCCTATAAAAATCATTCCTCGTATGTTGATTAATAAATTTAACTGATAAACAATGTGAATTATAAAATATCTCTATTCAATAAAGGATAAAAGTTTATCAATATTTCCCTTGATAATAAATAACTTTCAAAGTGAATACTATAAGTAAAAACAATTATAAAATTCAGGTAATCAATTTATCCATGATAAATAATTTTTACATTTTGGGGACATTTAATTTCTATAGAAATGTGATTAATTCAAAGTAATGTTAATAAAAAAATCAAGGAAGTAAATTTCAATACAGTCTTTGGTCAAAGTGATCATAAACCATTGAGAGGATGATTTAGGATAATATCAAAACAATATAAACCCATTGGGTTAATAAAAATACTTTTATACATATTAATAGAAAACATATAGAAGATAATTAATAACATTCTTGATGAAAATAACTTTTTCATTATAAAAATCCTTTTGAAAATAATTTTATTTGAAAATACGTTTAAAAAATAAAATCTCAAATTTTTTTTGAAAATATTTTTTTTTATATAATCTAGGAAATATAATAGATTTTTTTTATACTTTTAGTTTTCATGATTTCTAGAAATTTGTTTCATGTCGTACATGTTAAAACAATGTTTTCTTTCACTTTCATGATGAAATAAAAACATGATTTATTTTGAAAACCATATAATATTATATAAAAAAATAAATAGTAAAAATGTGTAAATAATCCTTTAATAAATTGTTTTGAAATGGATAGAAAAATTTATAAAAAAAAGTTTTTGAAAAAAAACATATTTCAGTCTGAAGAAGGAAATGAAGAAGGATTTTCTTAAAACAATTTTCTAAAACATTTATATAAAAAAGAGTGGGAAAATAGAATTATTACTTTAAAGAGTTCATTAATAAAAATATGGGAAGGAAATTTAATTTTTTATTATTAAATGATCATGTAATTTCATTCAACTAATATTCATGAATAAACAAACTCGATTACAATGCGATTTAGAAATAATCCCATAAAATGACAATAATGATGAAGTGAGAGTTAATAAATTAATATATTATGTGTATAAACTATAAATAAAAATACTAAATTGTGAATAAAACATCATATAAGAAAAAATCATTACACACATAATGAGATAATCAATAAAGTGCATGTGTAACCTGGTGAGGGGAAATTCAACTAAGAAATCCCTTACTTTACTATTCCTTTTGGTTCAATACTTTTTAACAACCTGTAAAATTGTTTCAATCATGGTATTAACTACTAATTAAACAATATTAATATTTATAATATCATATATTATCCTTTTATAACATCTTATAACCATTTTTTTATAATATATCTTTAATTATATTGTTTCATGAGTTAATTACCTTGTTTTTTGAGTATGTTTTGACTTATTTTTTCCCCTCATATATAGATCATGATTTTGTCCTATATGGAATATAAAACATGATATTAATATCATATATATATATATATATATATTTAGATTAATCCCGTAAAAATTGGTGATGGGAAATTAAATACATTATGCATGGAGATGGTAGGCCACATATACTCATGAACAATGATTACCTATTATAATAATATTGAAAGAAAGAAAAAAAATGATATATATATATATATGTTATCATACCAGTGTCATTTTTATGTCATATATACACATATTTGTATAAATCCTATAATTAATACATTTGATATATAATGTTAACAAATCACATCGCTTCGCAAGATGGTAGTTTGTTATACACACATAAAACATTATCAGATTCCCACAAAATGGGAAGCATGAATGTTTATCTGATATAATATATTATAAGAATAATAAAATCATAAATATAATATATATCATATATAAAATATAAATAAATCATTATTCAAAACATTGAAAGGTGGCAATGGAAAAACAAATGACATAAGTTCGTGTGGTCGTAGTACATCGTACACACAAATAATGATTTAGTAACCCATTGGATAGAAGTGTGAACTCTTGTGCCTGATAAAATTAAAATAAAATAAAATATATATTTTATAGATATTGATGATATTTTTTTAAGAAATAAATTAAAATAATTAAATTTGTATGAGTAAGAAATAAAACAAAAACATTTCTTGATGAACATTACCTATTCTTCGATCGTATACTTTTGGTTTACAAAAAATTCATTCCTTATTTGGATTTATACCCAAATTAATGGATCAATGATAAGGGGAGATAAATGGAGAAGTGATTTAGGTAGTTCTTGGAAGAACCAATTTTTTTTCGTGAAGAGAGATGGAGAGGGTGGACTTTTATAATTGGGGGAGAGGACCCACATGGTATTTTTCATAAGAAATTTCGGTGAATGCATGTTCTTACATAAAAAAGGATTAAATAATGCACCTAATTTGATCCAAAAAGGGTTATGGTAAAAAAAATGGTTAGAAAATTATTTTTTTACATGATTTGGGTCATTTTAACACCTTATATTCTAAATTTAATCATTACATAAACACATTATCATCCTAATCACTTTAATTAATTTTATGTATTTCTAGCAATATATTTAGTAAAAAATTAATCTATAATTATTATAAATTATAAAATATTTTTATTCCAAATATGGAATTAATTTATCCAAATTAAAGTTACATAAGTGGATAAAATTAACTTAAAATTAATACAAGATACATTAGGAGAAGGTAGGTTATTAATGTTAAAATCTTCAAAAGTTTACAATGCTTTTATATATAAATTTAATATAAAAATTAGTATAATTACCCAAAATTTATTAATATTTGTATTAGTGATAAAATTTTTATTTAAAACCAATTTCAAAAATAATTTATATCATAAATCATTTTTTTAAAAATCATTTTTCAATTCAAATTAAGTATTTTTCACTATTTATCATAAACTAAACATCTCAAAAAAGAAAAAAAAATAACTGTAACCTTATTTTTGAAATGTAATTTTAAAAATGATGTTTATTTTTTCAAATAGAATTTATAAAAGTGTCAAAATATAGTTTCAAACATGTTCTCCGTTAAATGGTGGTAAAACTGCCTTTCAAAAAATACAGTTTTTATATATAAAAATGGATTTTTTATTATCTTATTACTATAAAATATATTGATTGAATGTCAAAAAACTTATTGAATATAAAATATATAAATTTAATTAATAACATTCACTAATGGAAATAAATTAACTATATTAAGGTAAAATGAAATTGGGAACGAAAAAAATAGTTTCAGTGTTAAAACAGTCCCTTTATATTCAACTGTTTTTTATTTTAATATATCCTTAATTAGTAAGTAATGAATTAATTTTATATTTGTGCAAAAAAAATATGTTATTTAATCCTCTTATTATCCACTATTCCAATATCTATGTGATATCTACCATATTAAATAATAATATTAATATTATATAGTTTTCCGGTAAAACTCTACCTTGCATGTAATATAAGTTTTCAAAGGAACATGTTGTTTTCTGTAACGTAAGATAAACTTGGTTTTCCATGGTGAGAATGAAAATATTTTTGTTTCTTAGAAAACAAGATATGTTCAGTGTTGTGTGTAATATACTCTATTGGAGAGATTGAAGTTATCTCAATATAAATATATTATAATTCATAGGATGTTATGTTCTCTAATACAAATAGTGTTGCGTGTCATACATGTTATCGAATACAATTAAGTACTTTTATAATTTGAGGGTTTCAAAATATCCCATCATTGATTACATTTTTCTCTCGTAGTCTAAACATGATCTCAGTAATCTTGGGTTTTATATTTGGAAATCCCTTTTCTCAAAAACCCATATCCTAAAAGAGTTACTATAATATCCCCTTAATAAGGTAGAATGTGATATATTATCGTTATATTAATTAAAATATATCTAGGTTTATATTTAAGATAAAATAGGATTCAAGTGAAGTTGTAGACATTGAATAAAATCATTAATAATTATAGAGGGTATTATAGGTCATTGATCATAATTAAGTGAACCATTAATGGAATTTTATGTGGATCAAAACCATAAATATTTTTTTATTTAAAAGATAATAAGTTCATCAAAACTAATTGTATTAGGATAAAATTTTGTTTCATGACTATTCTTCATAGAGTTGAGGAATTATTTCATGGTAAAAAAATATAGTTAAATATACTTGATATGATTCTAATTCATAAAAACAATTTCATCCTTTGGTAATGCTTTAATAAATTTACAATTCATCCCTTATTACAAGAAAGAAATATCGGAAAATGGAATTTTATTTGTAAAGTAATATAGTTAAAATTTAATAGTTTATATGATCCATGAAAGAGTTCGAAGATATTCACCTTTTCTTTAGTAAAATAATAATTATTGTAAAAAGATATAAAATAATATTAGAAGTTCAAATTAACCCATTCACTAAATAGTTAAACTCAAAGATCATACAAAATATGTTTGACTAAATTTAAAAGGAAGGTTACTAGATAAATATTATGTTCCTAAAAAATAATTTGTCTCTTAATCATCACATATAAAACATGTGAATACCCTCATCATTTATTCTCTTAAAAACATGGTAATAAGATGAATTACCATAAAAACATAGTTAAAAAATTCATTCGTCCTTATTACTTATGTAAAATAAAAGATATTTGATATATAAATTAAATCCAATAATATTTTATATTCCATCAATGAGAAAATAAATACTTTTTTGATAAATAATTAATCATTTGTTAGGTATTCAGAACTATCCAACTTATTTTATCTATATCAATAATTTGTTTATCAAAACACCATTATCTCAACATTAGAAAAATATTTTGGGTTATCATTCCCACAATAAGTTTCTTTACAATAAGTTTATCTTTCAACTGAGTCATTTTTCATAGTCAACATTACTTCTCAACACATTATTTGAAATTTGTAATGAATTATGTATTATTGTGCAATCCTTATATATATTTCATAATTATTATAGTCAGTAAATCATTGATAAAATAGTCAAATGGCATAATTATTGAATCTAAACATGATCAAATTATCCTTTACTCTTTATCTATGGTAATATTATAAGACTTATTATGATCCACTATATTATTTTTATGTATATTCCTTTTCCACTTAAGGGTTTAATTTTCCTAGGCCCCTATCTCCCTATATTTAAAGCATTGCGCATTGGAAACTTTTTCCCCTTACAATAAAATCACAGTGGACTTTCTCTCTACACATGTATCAAAATTTAAATCAATTTAAGAAAGAAACATTATATTTCATTCCATAGTTATCACATATGGGAATGAACTTATTTACCTTTTACCCTGTATATGTCCTTTTCTATATCATCCTCTTATTCTCTTTCTTCCATTCGAATCCATAGGACATGGAAAATTCATTATCTACCTTGTTAGAAAAAGATGATATGTCCTCACATGATAAGAATGTTTGGTATACTACTTCCCTTCAATGAAATGGGTTAAAATATTCAATGAAACCATCATTATTACCATTTTATTAAATGAATTGATGCAGTTCTCATTCCATCATATGGAGGCTATTTCTCAAAAAATAAATATACTCGTTTAGCTCATTAAATTATGGATTCTTAATCATAATATATAATTATAACTTTAGTGTAAAACTTATCATGAAATAAAATTTATTCTATGTTATACATATAATCATAAGTATGGTTTCTTTAGGATGTTCTTTTACACTTTTCCCCAATGGTTATCATAGGGTAATGTTGGCTAATCTCTGTATTCCAATGTTTTGTTCCTAAGTATTATTTTAGAATTCCCTTGAAACCAACTATAGAAAAGTTGACCTCAGAATCCCAAAGTCAGTTCCTAATAACATTATATTAGAATAAGATAAAATGAATATCATTCTGAAGGACTAAATAAGTCGGTGGTCTTGGAAAACATGATGCACACTTGATTCACATGTTATATTTTCAAACAAAAAATAAAAAATAATTTTTTTCAAATATCATTATTCCCTTTAGAATATAATTTCATATCACACAAAATACACTTCATAGAATCAATGGACAAGGATAAAAAATAAGGGTGAGGTCAAATTCTCAATAAGGGTAAAGTGTAGTGGTAAAACTATTGAATAAATAATCTCAATCAACATGGATGTTAAATAACTCAGAACACTAGACATTTAAATAAATGGGAATTAAATAGTCAATATGTAAAGTTAAAAAACAAATAACACAATGCATTTAAATAACTTTATAAGTAATAAACAATATGGGAGGGTAAATATAAAAAAAACAAATTCCATTTAATCAATAACTGAGAATAAAATACATCCATAAATTTTGTTATATAGAAAATATAACAGATAATACTATCAAAATTTAAAATGTAAGAAATGATTAATCATTGTAACCCATTTTTACTTGGTACTTGATATATTTAAAATAAAATCCTTTCACAATATGGTTTATCATACAATATCTATGACCATTAACAAAATATTTTAAAAATTATTGGTTACAAACTCAAATAGATTATTTCGAAATAATTTCATTTCATGAGATCACTTATTCATCAAGGGGATTACTTTAAATAGTTCACAACCCATTTCATACCATTCTAATTAATTCATCATATATCTAATCATTTATTTAACTCATAAAAAAGTTTCTTCATTAAATATCCATATTGAGTAATGATATAGATTTATCTGTATGTTCTTCATTAATAAATAATTTTAAAAGTAGATAATATATTTAAAAAAATTATATTGTCCAGGAAATAAATTTATCAATCATAAATAATATTTAAAGTTAAGGTTATTTTAATTTCTATAAGAATGTAAATATTTTATGGTAATGTTAGAGACAAGAATAATGAATATAAAAAGCAATTGTCAGTACCTTCATAGTCAAAGTGAGAAAAACCCATCAAGGGGGAGATTAATGATTGTATGAATCCAATATATATACATTTGGTTAATAATAAATGGGTTTTATCATTTATGAATGTAAATACCACAAAATATTTTAAATAAATTATGATGGAAAATATCCTTTTCATTTTGAAAAACATTTGGAAAATAATTTTCTTTAAAAATCGCCTTAAAAAACTAAAATTTTAGAAAAAACATTGGAAATAGTTTTCATCGAATACAACATTTTATACTTATAAAATATTTTTTAAAACATTATATTGGTCATGAAGGAAGAAAAAATCATTCATGTCATACAAGTTAAAAATAATGTTTCATTTCTCTTTTTCATGTAATGCCAAAGACGCATTATTTTTTAAATAACAAAAGATTATTTAGAAATATTTGTAAATATAAAAAATCTATGAAACATAATTTATTAAAAAATATTTATATGGATAAAAAATAATTTTTGTAATATTTTCTAAAAAACATGGTTTTCGGCAGAAAACATGGTTTTCAACAAAAACATATTTCTGAATGAAGAGAGAAATGAAGTTGGATTTTAATAATAAAATTCAAAAACAATTTAAGTACCAAAGAGAGGTAAAAATGTAATATTAAATTAAACGGTTCATTAATAATAATAGCAGTATAAAATGGAATGGATTATTAAGAAATTGTCATGTCATTTCCATTACATGATATTGAATAATAAATAATATCAATTAAAATGAGATTGTGAAATAAACCTTTAAAATGATCATAAATTTAAGTGATAATTAATATATTATTTTATAATGAGTGTCCACTATAAATAAACATAAAAAATTGTAAAAAACAAAACATTATAATCAAAATTATTTACGCACATAACTATATAATCAATGATGTATAAGTTTAACCCAGTGTGTAAAAATTGTGTTTTGTAATCCCTTAATCATCATTTTGGTTGAACACTATTAAACCTCATGTATAATGGTTTTAAGCATGTTATTATAACATAATAGAACCATATTAAAATTTAAAATATGTTATATTATCCTCTTACCACATCTTATCACCAATTTTTTAATAATCTATCATTATTATCATTGATTTGGGAGTTAATTTCCTTGTTTTCGATTATGTTTTGACTTGTAATTTTTTTCTCCTCTTACTTAGATCATGATTTTATAATCACAATAATGTAAAACATTATATAAATATAATAAATATTTATTATATATGTATTCATATTAATCCCTAAATTTTTTTAATATGAAATGAAATACACTATTTAAGAAGATAGTAAGTCGTAAGAACACATGACAATTGTTTCCATTTTCTTGTCATATTGAAAGAATGAAATATAAATGATACAAAAAAACACACACACATATATATGTATTATCATTATAGTTTCATTTTTTTTAATATATATAACATATTTTTATAAAACCCAACCACAATAAATTCCGTGTAATATACGAACGAATCACATTGCTCCGTGAGGAGGTATTCCTCATTAAAAAAATTGACTCTATCATATTCCAAAAAAATATAAAGAATGAATGTTTGTGCGATATAATAGTTAAAAAGGCATAATATCATCATTTATATCATAAATACCATATATGAATTATAAATCCATCATTATTATGATACATTAATTATAGTAATGAAATAACAAATTACTACGGCTTGGGAGGTTGTAGATCATCGTACACATAAGCAATGACTTTGTAATTCATTTTATGGAATTGTGTAAATTATTTGGTAAAACCCATAATATAACAACATATAATTATTTTTGGATACAATTTTTTTAAATAATTATGATGTAAAAATAATTTAAGGGGTTTGAGGAAGAAATTAAACAAAAACGTTTGTTGATGAATGTTAATTATTTATCATGTAACTACTTTCTTTCCAATGAAGGAATTACTTGGATGGATTTATGCCCAAATTATGGATTATATTATGAGTTTAGGGATACATATAAGTTATTTTTGTTGTTATTGGGTGAACCAATTTGTTTTCATTTTGTGAAGAGAGGAGAATAGGAGGTAGACTTTTATAAGTGGCTGATGGGACACGCTGGGTATTTTTCAAATTAATGTTACAAGAATCAACATTTTTACCTATAAAAGGTTCCCATAATTCAAAAAATTAAATAAATTAATGGTTAAGGTGTATATATGGTAATAAAAGTTGTTTTCTCCATGTTTTTGATAATTTTTACACCATATATTCTAATATTAATCATTAAGTAAAAACATTTTCTCCTTAATCAATGGAATTAATTTTTACTATTTTCACTAATTAGTTTGGTAAAATATAAATATGACTTATTATAAAGTAATAATTATTATGATTATAAATATGGAATTATTTTTTCAAAATTCAATTCATATGATTGGATCATATTAATTTAAAATTAATCCTATTTATTGGATGAGAAGGATGGGTTTTAAGGTCAATTTGATCAACAATTTAGAGAGGTTTCTAATTAAATTTAATATAAAATTGACTATAATGAACTGAATTGGATTAATAGATTTATAATTTATCTTATTATACTCTTAAAAAATTAAAAAAACATGATATAATATTTTATTTATATGAAATGTCAGCTTTCAATTAAAATTTAGTAATTTTCACTATTCATCATAAAATGAATCTTCTGAGAAAAATAAGACAAACTCACCCTATGATATTTTGGAAATTTTAATTTAAAAAGTTTTTTTTATTTTGTAAGAAATTTTTTATAAATTTTTAAAAAATTAGTTTTCATACAAGTGAACCGTTAAAAATTTGAAAAACTGCCTTTAGAAAAAAAAATCTTTTTATGGATAAAATTGGATTAGGATTTATATTATACAAGTAAAATAATTTGTATGAATTTAAAAGAATTTTATTCAGTATATAATATAAAAATTTCAATAGGATATGTCATTATAATTAATTAAATTTATTAAGATAAAATTACATTGGACTTATAAAAATAGTTTGTTATAAAAACCATTTCATTATATTAAATTGGGTTTTTTTTTCTAATTAATTGGTAACAAATTAATTAATTTTAAATTTGTGTAAAAAATATATTATGATAATTTGGTTTATTATATTTTTAACCAATATTCCAACATTTAGGTGATAAATATAATATTAAATAATAATAATAATATATTTGTGTTGGGTAAAACTCAGTCCTTCATGTAACACAAGCTCAAGAAGGAACTTGTTGTTCCATGTAAAACATGCCAAACTTGGTGTTCCATGCGTACCAAGATAAATATTATATTTTTAATGAAATATATGTTTTTTTCAAGTAATATAGGCTATTAGATATATTTAATTCATCTAAATATAAATTTATTATAATTCCTCGGGAAGTTGTATTCCCTTCTACGGTGGTGTTGCGTGTCATAGACACTATCAAATACAATGACCTTATTTTATAATTTCACAGAGCTATAGTTTTTTATAAAAATATGTTTTTCATTATATTAATAGTATATTGATGATTTTAATTTTATCTCAAAAATAATATAATTAATATTCAGTTAGATATAATTTAATTAGTTACATTTTAATAATCGTTATACCTCGTTTTCGTATAAGTACATTTTTGGTCTTCAACATACAGTTTCCATGAAAACTATTTTAAATTAATTTTGTTGGATTAAATTTAAAATAAATTTTTCTAATTTTTATATTCAAATTTAGAAAAATTCATTTAATATTTTAAAATATTGGGTCCAAATATTTAATATAGGCACCATTTTTTCCAATATGAATAGTAACTATAATGATTTTATTACAACAGTTAGGGTAAATAAGGTAATTTTGGTTAAAAATGAAATGATATAGACTAAATATTGATCGTAAAACATTCTATTATCTTATCGGATTCATCGATTTCATCAATACCCTTCCAATATTAGGTTATATGGATATTTATGAGTATATTTGGATGAGATTATGATGATTATAGTATTTTACTTAATGAAAAGTCAAACATATCATAGACTTGTTTTTAATATGTGTAATAATTTTAATATGTTTTTATATAAAATATATTTCAAAATATAAATATTATTTTGTAAGAAAAAATATTTATCTTCATCATGATAATTTATTTTAAAAGTTTTGTGAAAAAAATTAACAAAAAATCTTACACAATTCTAATGCAATAATTATTTAATTAATGAAATAATAAAACAAATGATCATAAAAATATTAAAAGTAACATAATTTTTTATATTCAAAATGAACCCGAAATTATCTAGATGAATATGAAATTTTTAGTATATAATGAAATTTTTTGTTCTAATTTTAATAGTTTTTATTATGCTTTTAAATCCAAAGAAAAGAATAGTATCAAAATAAAAAATAATGATATTTTATGGAATTAATATTTTATCAAATTATTATAATTTCGTAAACAATATTAAATAATCATAATAAGGATTACATATGATGGAAAATTTCATCCCAAGTGAATTTATATGACATTTTATGCATTTTTCCCTAGAATAAGCTTAAAATATTTTAATATTTTTTTGAAATTCCAAAAGTTCTCCTCACCTAAATTATAAAAGGTCACCCCATACTTTACATATTTTCACCACATTAATCTATATTTCTTGACCAACCACTTCAAATTATTTTTCTCCAAATCCATAGTCAAGATAATGTTGTTATGGTCTTTCAAAAATAGCATCCTTAGATCCCTTTTGAAGATATTAAATGTAAGTTCAGTGAAGAAGAGGTAATCATCTTTACTATATTTTTCAAGTTTACTTCTTTATATAATTTCTCTTAATATGTTGTCTCCATCAAAAATTTAATATCTCTGCTATCCTCTATGTACTAAAATGTTATTATAAAATTTATACAAAAATATTCCACCTTTTAATGAACCTATGAAAAATAAAAACATTATGCTTGTGTACGTACAACTTACCATCTCCACGCACTATTGTAATTTTATTTCCATAACACCTTTACATGGATGGTTCTAATGATTTAAAAAATGGATATATGTGATAATAATGATGTGATATTGATTATATGAAATTAATATATCATTCATTTTTCTACCCATTAACCATTAAAGGAATGATATCGTCTCTCTGGCATACATACAGTCTACTATATCCATGAAGTGATGTGACTCATTTTTAATATCCAACATTTAATAATATTTCAAAAAATGTGTTAATTTTTAATTATGATAGTAATTACATAAATATTATTCTGAATATGATTAATATATATCCTGTTTTCACAAAATATTACATTATTTCAATTATCCCTAAACCCTTGTTTTGATCTCTTTTGAGTTAACTCTTGTTTTAGGGTCATTCTGAGAGAATAAGGGAATTTTTAGAGCCCTTTTGAGATGTAGATGGTTATTGCATGGTTTGACCAAAAAATTTTCCCTGGTGAAAATAATACATCCCATTTTAATTAGTGAATTCATAGTTTTCTAAAGGGTTCTATAAACATTCCCTCACCTAGGTCTGATCGTGTACCCCATATAGTAGTGTCACGTGAATGGTGCACGGTTCTCCCTAACCATGCGCCCCCTCCATCTATCCATGGGTACATGATTTTTTTCTCTCTAAATTTTATTTTAAAATTACCAAAATAGCTATTAAATTACTTAATCACCCCAATCATACCTAATACATTTTATTGGGTTTTTGAAGGCTTTTAAGAAGCGGTTTTGACTCCCCTAAATCCTTTCCATGGAAGATCCAAGAAGTGTTGATCTTGATTGATAACCTATGAGTATTTTAACATCCTCACATGTAGTCTCCTCCAAACTCTCTTTCTCTTGTCCTTAGAAATTTATATATAATAACCTAATTGTGGGACCTAAACTCTATTATATTTAATATGGATTCTACGCTGTATTCCTAGATATTCCCTACCTTCATTCTTCATTATTGGGCCCTATTGTGAGTGTTCATTTCTGGATCATTGAATTAATGAAATGTGGTCCTATTTAAGATTATTTATATAATTTAAACTTTGAATTTCAATATATTTTTGAAAAAACATTAATTGTTTTATATAACCTTGATTTTAAATGATTTGATTGTCATAATTGAAATTGAATAGATTTTTTGAAAAACCCAAAATTCCAATGGAATTGGATTTAAAATGTGAATTTTGAAAATAATTTAATTAATTGAATTATTTAATAATTGTTTCAATAAACACAGTTTCAATTTAAAATATGAAAATCTATAGTGTGTTTTATACTGAAATGCATGAAATGATAAATAACCCATGTTTTAGTTTTGAAATTCAATTGGTATATAGAAACTAAAAATTGGGAAATTTATTTATACAAAATGATTGATTTAAAATTAGATTATTATCTCATTATTTATTTATTTACTTTGTATATGAAAGTAGGGGTTTCTAGAGTTTTATTTTGGGTATCCATACTATGATCTTGATCCCCTAATAATGGAATGACAATGAAAACTCTCACAAAAACGTAGTTCAACCTGATTATCCCCGATGGGATGTTAGTGAGTCTTATTAATATTTTTACACTGGGATGTGTGCCCAAAAATTTTACCGTTATCATTGATTTTTGATATGTGATTATCCTACATCCAGAAACTAATATAATTCAGTTAAAATGAAACCAGTACTTGTTCTTTATGATTTTTGAGATATATTTAATAGAATATAGAATATTTTTACTCATGAAAATGATTTATATAAATGATTCTATATAAAATATAAATACAATCCATGTTTGAAAGGCCTTCTGTAAAATTTAATTTAATCATATCTTTAATATTAAATTGATATATTATTCCATGTATTTTTTATTTAATTTTAATGCATGATTGAATAATTATGATATAATCTATTATGTAACACTTGGTGATCCCTATTACGCTATATATCTCATACTATACCTTTTCATTTTTTGTTTATTTTATTATACGAGGTCTAAGAAATGGGAATTCTTCATTAGGGGTGGTGGATGTTATTGATCCTCTGGAGGGTAGAGTGGAGATGGTGACCTATAGAGTTGTTTTCCACTTGTTACATAGTGATTATTTTTATTTTTTTAGGGTGACATGGTAGTTTTATTTGAGATTTTATCTATCTTATTGTGAACACTTTTACATTTTTTTACTTCTGGAACATTGTCTTTCAGGTCAGTTGATATACAATATTTTAACTTGTTATCTTCCATCATTTTGAGGAAAAGATTCACTCATATATTTGTAACATCCAAAGTAAGTAATAAATAATATATTTTCATATCTATGTCTATTTATGAATTAGATAGTGTTTTAGAGTCTTAAAATGAGAATAAATCCAATCTCAAGCATGGAATACTCTAATATTTTTAAAAGATTGTTTTACCGCCTTTTGATGGCGAACCATATTTAAATGTATCTTTTGGCAATTTTATAAGCTCTATTTTTCAAAATAAACTTATTCTTATTTATTGAGTCATTTAAATTTACTTTGGATTAATTTTTGATATTTTTCTGACGATGTTCGTTTTTTAATGAATAGTGAAAAATACTGCATTTTACATCAAAACTGTTTTTCCATCTAATTTAATTATATGGTTATATTATATTTCTAATTTCTTTGAAAGTGTAATTAGAATATATTTTTACCATTTAATCCAATTGTGGTCATTAGAATTAATTTCACTTTGGAATTGGGCACAAACAAGTGCCAAACTTTTCATAGATATTGTTTCTAAAGAACCTGCTATTTGTTTTGACAACAGGAATTATTTCTAAATTAATTATTACAATTTATGTGTTTTGAATTTGGTAAAATGAATTCCATATTTGGAATCACAAGGTCCAAATTATTTAATTAAGACTCTTTTGTTTTTTGACATTATGAATAGTAACGACGGTAATTATCTTTAATTATCATCATTAATTAGTAATCAGGTAGTTAAGGATAATAAAATAATATAATAATAATAACAAATGACCTCATCATGTTTCTTAATTCTACTGGTTGTTTCATGGCCGACCATGGGATTCCTTGTACCAAACATAGGGACCTCATGGAATCACTTTTGGGTGAAAGTGACACCGTATCATTTTATTTTTAAAGAATGAAGAATATCACTAAAGAATTTATCACCTCAGTAAAAAAAAAATTAGTTTTGTCTGTGTAAATGATATCTTAGACTATAAATATTCACTGAAAATCTAAATCGAGTTCCTACATCATAGTATTTTTTTATAATTTTTAGACAATAAATTTATTTATTTATTTATGACACCAAGATGATGCAAAGATTACCTCGTTAATTAACAATTTAAATAAAATGAAAAGATAATGTAAATTATAATACATACACTTGTCAAATACCTATTGTATGAGTATATTTAGAACCGTTATCACCTTATCCTCTAAATATATCAATGTTGGACCTTTAAAATCCAAAACTCATTTTAATATAAAGTAACATTGCTTGTCTTTCCAAGAGTCCTCCTCCTCCATCTTATAAAGCCCCCCACCACTACCTCCTTTCCCACACTTATCAAGACAATGGCTCGTCCAAGATATACTAATTTTATCTCTCCAAATCCCTCTATTCATCATAGAAGCCTTACCTTAGGCAGAAATCTTTTCAAGAAACCCGTTTGGTACAAACCAAGTAGAGTTACCCAATTTAAAGGTAATGTCTTCACTTGTGTTCTTTTGCTTTATTTTGATTCTCCAACCCCTAGAATATTTTTATTACTTTATTTAATAAAAAAAATTATCTTCAACATACTAGGATTTTGTTATGAAAAGTATTCGAGATACACTTACACAAACCTTTGTCTAATGGTTAAAGAACATACTGTTTCTGTGGATGGCGAATTCCTGCCACACGAAACGATGATTGTTCAATATTATTTTAACACCTTTCATGGTGTCAATTAAGATGTAAATCTATTTATATATGATATATATTATGTTTATGTTTTACTTATGCTTATGTATTTTTCATTTATGTCATACCTTTATGGTTTCCATTATGGGTAAACGTGATATCTTCATTTTAGGAAGTGTGTAATACCGCCCCCTCAAAGGGATTTGATTCATTAATTCCATATGTGGGATGTATAAAGGATGAAGTTAAAGATATTATATATGATATTATACTAGAATTATAATATTCATTTATTATGAAGTCATTCCATTAAATAAAAAATATAAATGAAAGTAACATTCATGCGTACGTACGGCTTACCGTCTCCATGAAGGGTGCATTTCATTTCTAACCTCTAAATGTTATGTAGTATTATAAATGAATATATATACTGGATATATATTATATATATGATATCTAAATCATGAATATAGTTCTGGATATAATAGATATTTTACCCCAGGAACAACATGTAATTATAAGAAGTCCATTTTTGACTCAAGTACCAATGATCGACAAAACGACTGTTATTAACTTAAATAATTACATAGTGTTCATAACATGGAAATAAGTGATATGAAAGGAATAATGAACTTGAAAAAGGTTCTTATGTAAGTTGAAATTAACTTAGGTTTATTATTCAGGAGATTAAAGAGCGATTGAGTCAAGTCGGACCCAAGGTAAGGGAATTCTTTTCAATCTCCTTTCATTGAGGCATATTTTGTTTTATACACAACCTTCTTTTATAAGGTGTATAAACCCCTTTGACTTTTACATTTATTCAAAAGGAATCTCTTTTATACAAATTGTTTTACTAAACGACAAAAGGAAATGTTTTTGTCGTACGTATGCGGTGACAACGACTTCTCCGCCGCCGTGACCATTATTTGAGTTTCGGCTTCCTCTACAAGACATAACTTTTTTTTAAATTATAAATGAATACCATTTTTTAATTTTATATTATTTTGGTATTGAAAATGGTTTTAACAATGTTTTTATTATATCAATGTGTTATTGATATCTTGTGATTGAAATGTGGATATGTTATGTTTCCTTTATGCATGTTTTATGTGATACGATTATGTTATGGTTCTTGGGAATTGTTTATGAAGACGGGTGGTTCCATGATAAACTAAGGGCGGGTGAGCCCTATATAGCTCTCCAATGCATTGGGTAACATGAAGGAGTTAAACACAAAGGTTTCTCCGAATAGATTTAGGGAATATACTGTGATGGGTATTCTAAACGTAACCATGAGGGTTACTCCCTACGTAAGAATGTTATGAATGCCTCAATTTACCTTTATGTCTTATGATTTCTATGAGTTATTCATAAAACTGTTTATTTCATGAGTTATGTTAATGTGCTTATGTTTTATGAGTAATGTATTATTTCATTGATTCTTATGTATACATGTACTAATGTTTCCTTTCCGTATTTTTATAGCCCTTAATGATATTTTTATGATCATACCATGTTTTTGAAATGTTTTTCACAGTTCAAGGGAACGGTACATGATGTGATGATAGTGTCAAGGCAGTTTCATGAAAGAATCCATGTTTTATTTTAAATATGTTTCCGTTGATGGGAAAAATGAGTACTATCTTTTATGTAACCACTTTTTTTAAATGTGGAATGTAATGCATGATTTATGATCTAATTCTCTAAAACTATAATCCTGAAAAGATCCTCAATGTGTATTCTTGAAATAACTCAAGATTAAGTAATGTTTAAAGCTGGGGCCTTATAGCTGGTATCAGAGGTTGGTTTAGATAAATTTAGGAGTTATAATTATTTTAAATGATTATCCAAAAATATGTTTTTTTCTATGGTCAAATTGAAATGATATTGAATATGAAGATTAACATGTTGCTTCATCTACGAAATGTTTTTTTATAATGGTTTTCCACAGAGGAAACATGGAAGCAGTGCTAGGAAGGAATACAGAAGGAAATGACCTTTCGATTCAGCATCCTGAGATGGTCGGAATTGGAAGTGAACAGTTTGTTGAAGTAACGACGCAGTTGACTCCAGCAATAAATGTTGGTGGCATCCATGCACGAGATCAGCCAGATCAACCGCAGAGGAACATTTCAGTGGTGGAACATTTCATGAGGCAACATCCCCCATCATTCAGAGGGTCATCTGACCTTATGCTAGCTGAAGGGTGGATTAAAGCACTGGAGAATATTTTTGATGCCATGGGGTGTTCATAAAATCAAAATGTTAGTCTTTCAATTTACCATTTGGAGGGTGAAGCAGATCAGTGGTGGTCGATGGTTAAAAATATCAGGGACGCGGATGAGATTTATGCTCTTAACTGGGATGAATACAAAGGAATGTTTCTTGAGATGTATTTTCCTAAGGATATTTGACTTAGGATGGAAAAAAATTCTTAGAATTGAGGAAAGAGGACAACTCAGTAGCTTCTTATGAAGAAACGTTCACTCGATTGGTGAGGTATGCTCCAAATTTTATCCGAGACCTTGATAGTAAAATTAATCATTTTTACTTAGGATTAAAGACAAAATAACGAAGGTAATTAGATTACCGTGAGATCAAAAGTTATGAAAAGACTGTTCGATGTGCTGAGAAGGTGGAAATGGAGTTTTCTGATGATAAAGTGTTCTATAACAACCAACAGAAGAAGAGACCAAGGTGGCAGGAGAAAGGGAAGAATTCTTCAAAAAGGTCTGACGGTAAGAAAACTAAGTTGCCAGTTTGTGATAAATGTGGTAAAAGCCATGCTAAAGAATTTCTTCTGAATTCTGGAAAGTGCTACCGATGTGGTAAGATGGGACATAAGGGTATTGATTTCACTGAAAAAGATCAAGGTGATGGTAAAACAAAAATTGATTTATAGTTATTGAAATGTTTTAAGTGCAATGAGATGGGTCACTATGCAAACAAGTTTCCGAAAAAGAGCTCGAGTGATGGGAAGCAGTCTGACTACGAGAAAAAGGAGTGGTGAAATCCTTTGCAAATACTTCAGAAGATGTTGGGCCATCAAATGAAGTGGTATCATGTAATTTTTTTTCTCATATTATGCTAATGTGTTGTTTGATTTGGGGTCTACACATTCTTTCATCTCTGAAAACTTTTCTAGTAAATTGGGAATTCCATATCATGAAATGACTCCTAAACTTCTGGTAAAAACACTTGGGTGAAATGTTGAGGCAAAAAGAATTTATAACAGTCTTCCTATTCTTATATGTGTAAAGAACCTACTTACAAACCTTATTCTTTTACCACTAGTAGAGTTTGATGTTATCTTGGGTATGGATTGGCTCTCTATTTACCATGCTAAGATTGACTGTAGAGCTAAAGAAGTTTCTTTTCATAAAGACTTTCAGTTTGTGTACAAGAATGAACCCTTACTGTTGATAATATATCAAGAGGCTGAGAAAATTGTAAAAGGTGGAAATGAATGTTATGTTACGCATATTGTTGAAAATAAAGCAAATTTTCAGATTAATGATGTGCCAGTGGAAAATGAGTATCCTGATGTTTTTCTTGATGAGTTGCCTGGAATAATAATACATCGCGATGTTCAATTTATTTCTGAAATAGTTCCTAATGCGAATCCAATTTCAAAACCCCCTTATCGAATGGCTCAAATTGAACTTTGAGAGTTGAAGGAGAAATTTCATGATTTATTAGAGAAAGGTTTTATTTGACCTAGCACATCACCATGGGGCGCTCCAATTTTATTGGTTAAAAAGAAAGATGGTTCAATGAGACTTTTCATTTATTATATAGCCTTGAATAACATCATTGTTACGAACAAATATCATTTTCCTCATATCGATGATTTGATTGATTAGCTCCAGGGAGCTCAGTTTTTATCAAAGATTTACCTGAGATCGGGGTACCATCAGTTGAAGGTAAAGGAAGAAAATGTTCCGAAGACCGCGTTTCGTACAAGATATGGCCATTAGGAATTTGTATTTATGCATTTTTGGAAATCCAATGCACCTGCTGTATTCAGGGACCTTATGAATAGAATTTTTCATGAGTTCTTGGATAAGTTTGTGGTTTTTTTCATTGATGATATTTGTGAGTTTTCTAAAAGTAAAGAAGAGCATGAAAGTCATTTAAAGGTCCTTTTACAAACCTTAAAAGAAAATAAATTGTATGGGAAATTCAGAAAGTGTGAGTTTTGGTTGCAACAAATTTCTTTCCTTGGTCATATTGTTTCGAAAGATGGGATAAATGTTGATCCTGCAAAAACAAAGGTTGTGGAAGAATGGACAATACCCACAAATGTAATCGAGATTCATAGTTTTATTGGTCTTGCAGGCTATTGCTGACGGTTTTTTAGAAATTTTCCCGGTTATATAGTCCAATGACTAAGCTAACTTAGAGGAGTGTTATGTTTATCTGGACAAAAGAATGTGATGATTGTTTTTAGGAACTGAAAAGAAGATTGGTGAATGATCCTGTTTTGTCCCTACCTTCCAGGAATGGGGAGTTTTTTATCTACAGTGATGCTTAATTGAAAGGACTTGGTTGCGTCCTAATGCAGAATGATCATGAAAATGCTTACACTTCACGTCAATTGAAAACTCATGAGGTAAATTACCCAACACGTGATTTGGAAATAGCTGTAGTTGTTTTTGCTTGAAAAATTTAGAGGCATCATTTGTATGGTGTAAAGTGTGAAATATATACCTATCAAAAAAATTTAAATTATATATTCACTCAGAAAGAATTGAACATGAGACAGAGGAGATGGCTAGAATTAATCAAGGATTATAATTGTACAATTCATTACCATCTAGTAAAACCAAATAAAGTGGTTGATGCTTTGAGTCGAAAAAGTAATGCTTCATTAACCATGTTACATTTGGAACGTGATCCTTTGGTTATGGATTTGATGAAATTTGGAATAGAAGTTTTTGGTTCAAGATGTTCTTCTGTTTTGTTTCTGGTATCAGTGAAATCCTCTCTGTCAGACAGAATTAAGCAAACATAGAAGCAAGATAGTGAGTTGCAGAAAAAGGTAGAGCTGGTTCAGAAGGTTAAGTTTCCTGAATTCTACATTGATAATGATTGTGTTTTGAGATTTTGAAATAGATTGTGTGTGCCTTGTGATTCATAGTTGAAGAGAGAGTTGTTATGTGAAGCTCATAGTTCTTTGTTTTCAGTTCATTCAGGCAGTACTAAGATGTATAGAGATCTTCGGGAGTATTACTGGTGGGACAGAATGAAAAGAGATATTACTGATTTTACTGTGAAGTGTTTGACTTTTCCACAGGTTAAAGAAGATCTATAGTTATCTAAAGGGATGCTTCAGATTTTACCAGTGCCATAATGGAAATGGGAGAATATATCCATGGACTTCGTTGTGGGATTGCTGAAGACACCATGAGGTAATAATGAAATCTGGGTTATTGTTGATCGCTTGACTAAATCTGCTCATTTCATTTCTATATGAGATACTTTTTCCCTAGATCAACTTTCTCGTTTGTATCTTAAAGAGATAGTCAGGTTACATGGAGTTCCCCTCTCCATTGTATCTGATCGTGATTCCAGGTTTACTTCTAACTTTTGGAAAGGCCTTTAGAAGTCATTAGGTACTGAATTAAATTTTAGTACATCTTTTCATCCTCAATCAGATGGGCAGCCAGAACTAACAATTCAGACTTTGGAGGATATGATACATGCTTGTTCGATGGATTATCAGGGAAGTTGGGACCAACATCTTTCTTTGGTTGAGTTTTCTTATAATAACAGTTTTCATTACAGTATACAGATGGCACCATTTGAGGCATTATATGGGAAGTAGTGTCGAACTCCTGATTTCTGGGATGAAGTAGGTGAAAAGAATTTTATGGGACCGGAATTGGTAGAAGAGTTGGAAGAAAAAGTTCAGCTGATACAGAGGCACATGAGAACAGCTCAGAGCAGGCAGAAGAGTTATGCGGACAATAGGAAGAAGGATCTCTCTTTTGAGGTAGGTGATCATGTTTTTCTCTAAGTATCTCCATGGAAAAGTGTGATGCAATTTAGTAAGAAAGGAAATATGAGACCAAGGTTCATTGGACAATATGAAATTCTGGAGTGAGTTGGATCAGTTGCAAACCGAGTATATTTACCTCCAAGTTTATCCCAGGTACACAATGTTTTTCATGTTTCAATGTTAAGGAAGTACATGCCAGATCCATCTCATGTTTTGAGTCCAGAGGTAGTTCAGCAGGAAGAGAATCTATCTTATTAGGAACAACCTATCCATATTCTTGACCACAGGGAGAAAGTGTTTCGAAATAAGGTGATTCATCAAGTAAAGGTTTTTTGAAAAAATCACACGAGTGAAGAGGCAATATGGGAATCTGAAAATGCAATGCGGGATAACTACCCCCACTTATTCTATAATTAAATAAATTGCAGGGACACAATTTTCAAAAGGGAGGAAGGATGTAACATTCCAAGGATGTAATGAATAATAGATTTTCATATCTATGTCTATATATGAATTAGATAGTGTTTCAGAGGCTTAAAATGAGAATAAATCCAATCTTAAGCATGAAATACTCTAAAATTTTTAAAAGATTATTTTACCACCTTTTGATGAAGATCCATTTTTAAATATAACTTCTGACAATTTTATAATCTCTATTTGTCAAAATAAAATTATTATTTTTGATTGGGACATTGAAATTTACTTTGGATTAATTTTTGGTATTTTTTCTGACAAAGTTCAATTTTTTAATGAATAGTGAAAAATACTGCATTTTACATCAAAGCTGCTTTTTCATATAATTTAATTATATGGTTATATTATCTTTTTAATTGGTGATAATGTTTAATTATAATATATTTTTACCATTTAATCTAATAGTGGTCATTATAATTAATTTCACTTTGTAATTGGGCATAAACAAGTGCAAAACTTTTCATAGATATTGTTTCAAAAAACCCGCTGTTTGTTTTGACAACGGGAATTATTATTAAATTAATTATTGCAATTTATATGTTTGGAATTTGGTAAAATGTATTCCATATTTGGAATCATAGGGTCCAAATTATTTAATTAAGACTCTTTTGTTTTTGGACATTATGAATAGTAACAACGGTAATTATCTTTAATTATCATGATTAATTAGTAATCGGGTAGTTAAGGATAATAAAATAATATCATAATAATAACAAATGACCCCAGAATATTCCATAATGATACTCTTTGTGTCATGGCTGACCATGGTATGCCTTCTTCCAATCTTAGGGACCCCATGGTATCACTTTTGGGTGAAAGTGACACCTTATCATTTTATTTTTAAAGAAAGGAGAATATCACTAAAGAATGTATCACCCAAGTAAAACATTTTTAGTTTTGTCTTTGTAAAGTATATATTAGAATATAAATAATCATTGGAAATATAAAAGGATTTCTGACATTATATTATTTTTTTTATAATTTTTAGACATTAAATAAATTGATTTATTTATGACACCATTATGATGCAACGACTACCTCATAAATTAACGATTTAAATAAAATGAAAATATAATGTAAAATATAAGACATACACTTTTAAAAGTCTTATTGGATGAGTATATTGAAAACCCTTATCACCTTATCCTAGAAATATATCAATGTGGGACCTTTAAAATCCGAAACTCATTTTAAAATAAAGTAACATTGCTTGGCTTTCCAAGAGTTCCCCTCTTCCCTCTTATTAAAGGCCCCCACCACTACCTCTTTACCCACACTTCTCAAGCCATTGGATCGGATAATCTCTGTTAATTTTATATCTGCACATCCCTCTCATCATCCTAGAGGCATTAACTTAGGCAAAAAGCTCTTCAAGAAACCCTTTTGGTACAAACCAAGATGAGTTACCCAATTTAAAGGTAATGTCTTCACTTGTGTTATTTTATATTATTTTTCTTCTCCAACCCCTTAGACTCTTTTTATTCCTTTATTTTGTAACAACACCAGTATCTTCAACATACTAGGATGTTGTTATGAAAATTATTCGAGCAACACTTACACACACCTTCGTCTAATGGTTAAAGAACATACTTTTTTTTGTGGATGGTGAATTTCCGCCTCACGAAATGATGATTATTTAATCTTCTTTTAAAACATTTCATGGTGGCCATTAAGATGTAACTATATTTATATATGTTATATATTATGTTTATTTTTTACGTATGCTTATTTATTTTTCATTTATGGCATACCTTTATGGTTTCCATTATGGGTAAACGCGATATCTTCACATTAGGAAGTGTGGACTACCACCCCCACAAATTGATTTGATTCGTTAATTCAATATGTGGGACGTATAAAGGATGGATATAATGATATTATATATTATATTATAATGTAATTATAATATTCATTTATTATGAAGTCATTCTATTAAATAAGAAATAGAAATGAAAGTAGCGTTCATGCGTACGTACGACTTACCGTCTCTATGAACGATGTATTTCTTTTCTAACCTCTAAATGTCATGTAATATTATAAATTCATGTATATAATGGATATATATGATATATATGATATCTAAATCATGAATATAGTTCTAGATATAATGGATATTTTACCCCATGAACAACATGTAATTATTAGAAGTCCATTTTTGACTCAAGTACCAATGATCGACAAAACGACCGTTATTAACTTAAATAATTACATAGCGTTCAAAACATGGTAATAAGTGATATAAAAGGAACAATGAACTTGAAAAAGGTTTTTAAGAAAGTAGAAATTAACTCAGGTTTATTATTATGGATATCAAAGAGCGATCGAGTCAAGTCTGACCCGAGGTAAGGGACTTCATCTCAATCTCCTTTCATTGAGGCATATTTTGTTTTATACACAACCTTCTTTTATACAGTGTATAAACACCTTTTACTTTTAAATTTATTCAAAATTAATCTTTTTTATACGAATAATTTTACTAAACTAAAAAATGGAATGTTTTTGTCATACGTATGCGGCGACAACGACTTCTCCGCCACCGTGACCATTATTTGAGTTTCAGCTTACTCTAGAAGCCATAACGTTTTTTTAAATGAAAAATGAATACCATGTTTTAATTTTCTTTTATTTTTGTATTAAAAATGGTTTTGATAATTTTTTTTATATATCAATGTGTTATTGATATCTTGTGATTTAAATGTGGAAATGTTATGTTTCCATTATGCATGTTTTATGTGATACGATAATGTTATGGTTCTTGGGAATTGTTTATGAAGACGGGTGGTTCTGTGATAAACTAAGGGCGGGTGAGCCCGATATAGCTCTCCCATGCATTGGGTAACGCAAAGTAGTTAAATGCTAAGGTTTCTCCAAAGAAATTTAGGGAATATACTTTGATGGGTATTCCAAACGTAACCATGAGGGTTACTACCTACATAATAATGTTATAAATGCCTCAAGTTACCTTTATGTCTTATGATTTCCATGAGTTATTCATAAATCTTGTGAATTCATGAGGTATGTTAACGTGCTTATGTTTTATGAGTAAAGTATGATTTCATTGATTCTTATGTATAATGTACTAATGTTTAATTTCTATATTTTTATATCCCTTACTCAACTTTTTATGCTCACCCCAAGTTTTTGAAATGTTTTTCACAAGTCAAGGGAATGGTACATGATGTGATGATAGTGTCAAGGAAGTGTCAAGAAATAATCCATGTTTTATTTTAAATAGGTTTCCATTGATGTGGAAAATGATTACTATCATCTATGTAACCACTTTGTTTAAATATTAAATGTAATGCATGATTTATGATCTAATTCTATAAGATTCTAAACCTGAATAGTTCCTCAACATGTATTCTTTAAATAACTCAAGATTAAGTAATGTTTAAGGCTAGGTACTTATAATATTTGTGTATGATTCTTAGTTCTAGTTATAAACCTATGGGTATCAATATATCCCTTAAGGATATGTTATGTCTAGATTAGATAGAACAGTACCAGGTTTTCTAGGTTGGTTCGTGAAAAAATTGGATTAGATATGCATTCAAAATTTATTTTTTGAAGTTTCTATGCAGTTAGGGTTTTCCTGGTAGATAAGAGGTAAGACTAATGGATTTGGGGAGGTAGTTATGAATGAGTGTCTAGCCATATCTTTTCCAGAAAGTCTTATGTTTCTTGGGTAGGTGGGGAATGTGTATTGATTGGTATTTTGATCGATTTCTAGTCTTTTACCAATTCACATAGTGTGTTCAGAAGATACCAAACATTCTAATTTTTCATAATAAAATTTAAAATTTTTACTCCTACTTGAGTTTTTGATCTAAGTTTCCTTGTTAATATTTTCCATTTTTTTGTTGATCATGTGTATCATTATACACTTGAAAATATGTTTAATCCAAACTAAAGTGGGAACTTCAAATGAAATTAAGCAAGAGAACCCTCCTATTGACAAAGATCTCTTTCACATAACGGTGTGTGGTTTCCAATCTCTAGGACAGGTAGCCACACCAATTTACATTCATTCTACAGTCATTAAACCTTGAAGGTATGAATCTATATATTGAAAAAAAAATTTATACTCAAGTACAATAATTTTATATGGCTTAAAATTTCTTCAAGATGTTGAGGACTGGTTGAAATGAATTGATTGTCTTTTTGATTTCTTGTAAATTTTTAGTTCAATTATGGGGAAATTTGATACCTTCAGGCTTGAGGGACCTTGTAGAAAGTTATGGGATTCAATTTTGGGGGAAAAGGAATATAGGATTTGAGTGTAAGTACAAAAGGATCATTCTTAATAATTAATTATATCCATGTTATATGGTTTAAAAAAATTTGATGGATTTTCTTAATCTACAAAAAAATTAGATTTATATGACTTAGTATGATAACCACTTTAATGAGATGGTTTAATTTTATACTAATATTGTTACTTGTGAGAAGCTTTAGGAATTAGGAGTTTAGATGGTTATAGATATACAGTTTCATTGAGGTCTATTATAGGTCCAAAAAGAGTCTCTTTTACATGCTTCTACTGTGGCATGGTTGGTAATTAAAATGGGGTTGCAACGAAGAACCCAAGATTATTAGTTACTAAAGATGATCACATCATTTTCATAAGTTATGTTATATCTTTTCATCTCCTTGTGGTGTCATAGGATCATTATCACATAAAATTAATGCGGTTAGACCAAATGATTCATTTAAAAAGGGGTTCCATCCATAGGAATCAAGAATGAATCTTCTTCACATAGTGTGAGATTCTCCATTATAAGTTAATACATGTTTTGAGATTTTCAGAGGTACCATCACTACAGCTTTATCCATAGAGATTAGTTTATTTTATATTTTCTCATTCCACTCATTCATATCAAACCATGATTTTAATATTATTTCCCATCCTATATAGGTTTTATCTTCTTTGGTGGATATTACTACACTCCTCAGAATAAAGAGAAAGAATGGTCTTTTGTGTCCCGCTTGTGTTTTGAATTGATTAAAGATTAATATTACCTAGAATTTTATTTCCCAATATATGAAATCACCTAATGTCTTCATTTTGATGGATTGGTTGATCACTCATTAGGACTATATTTACTGTTATCTTCATTGTATCACCTATAAAATTCACAATGTGGTGGTTCTTGTCTTTTAGGGACAATGGGTGCTATGATTGATTAGAGATGGACATTCATTATAGGAGTTGGTAAGGGTATTATCAGTGTTCTATTTTGACATGGAGTGATAGTATTTGATTGATGATACCCCTCTATTTTTTGACGAGTTTCCTAATATGTTTTATTTTAATTTATCTAGTTTTCCAACATTAAGTGATGTTATGATTTATATTGATTTAGTACCTAGTTCTCCACCAATATCAATTCCATCTTACCATATGGAACCAAATCAACTGGAATAATTAAATATATAGTTGGGATGATTTTTTGGTAAAGTATTTATACACCTACATGCATCACCTTGGATGTTGCCTATTCTCATTACATAAAATGATGATAGTGTACTTCACCTAAGTGTTTTCAACAAGAAGATAAATCAGTATATAGTAGAGAAAAATTATCCTTACCATAGATTAATGATCTATCAGAATACTGAAAAAGGAAAAAAGGTTTTTTAACATTGATCATCAATTTTTTATCAGCGGTTATGAATTAAAAAATTTCACATTCCAATGACTACCTTTATGGGTATCTATGTCCACTATGAGTATCTTTTTTGAGTTTTAGTATGAATAATACTTATCCAATATTATTGGATTTAATGAAAAATATTTTACATTTTTACCTCACCATGTTAATTTAGTTCTTTGTTGATGAAATCATGGTTTACTAAAAAATATTAGTTTATCGAGGGTGTCATCTTAAGATAATAGAATATTTTTTATAGAAATACCCAACTATATTATGTGTTCTAGAAAAATGGATTTAGTAAGTGATTTACATGGGACACGTGGTCTCAAAACATGGGATTTCAGTTGATAATGAGAAGGTGAAACCTATTATTAAATGGGAGAAACCACAAAAAAAATTATTTTCATATCTTTATGGGTTTAGTAGTGTATTACCACTGTCTTATCAATGATATCTCAAACATGGATCCTCCAATGACATCCCTCACTCAAAAAGAAATGTCATTTTTTGGTATGATAATTTGTTGGTTTATTTTGTTTATATTAAATTAATTTTGATGCCTATGATGTTGTTAAATAATAGATAGTATAGGAATAGTTATGTGTTCATTTTGTGATTCATTGGGTTTAGGTTTGAGTTGTGTTATTATTCAAGATGATCACATTGTTGTGTATGTCTTTAGAAAACTTAGGCCACATGAAAATAATTATCCAACACGTGATAGAGAACATTTATCCACGATGCACTCTCTTAATGGTTTGTAGAATTTACTATTTGTAGAAAGCCTTACCATTTATTCTAATAACAAAAGCATGATTTCTCTATTATCTAAAAAATATTTGATTCTATATCATATATGTTGGGTGGAGTACCTATTGTCATTTGATTTTGACATTACATATTCCCTAAGAAATGATAATGTCTTCATTTTCTCTTCGAGTAGGAATCATCCATCCAAAGCTTTTATAGAATCATCAATATAGTAGAATTGTATGGCTCTATTTTCTGAGAAGAAATTAGGAGTCTAGGAGAATGAGTGTGAGGCTATATTGGGAAGTGTTCAATTGAAAAACTCCCCTCCTTAAGTTATTCTTTGGGATCAACAGTGTGATGATGAGTTCTGTAGTGTTGATGAATCTCTTAAGAGGGGAGAGATCACTTTTGAGTGGACTATCTCTATGGAGGGTATTCTATGTTTTCAGAATGGATGTGTTGTTTCTATTGAAACGATGGATTCAGTAATGAGAGGCTATCATTATTATAAGTGGGAAGCTCACCTAGGTACCACAAATATGTTCTATGATATGAATCAATGATTATGGGATCCAGGTATGAGTCAAGACATTAATGAATTTGTTTCCTACTATTATACATTCCAATTGGTCAAGGATGATCCCCATAAACCCTCATGTTTTCCCCATCCCCTTTCAGGGCTAACATGGAAGTGTGATGAGCATTCTATAGGCTTCATGTTGAGTTTTCTTCATTCTCATTAGAAGAGGAACAAGATATCGGTTATGATCAATTAACTAGCCAAATCAGATCACTTTATACCCATCCTTGATACAATAAAAGTTGCGGTCTTGGGAAGCCTATTCGCATAGAAGGGATTCATGTTTTATAGTGATTCTTATATGTTTATCCTAGATAGACATACCTAGTTCACTTCTCTTTTTCAAAGAGTCCTCCTTGAGAAAATGAGATCTCTGGTGAAATTTAGCACAAAATATAATTTTTAGAAGAATTTATAGATAGAATTTTCTATATAGATTTTGGAAGACATGATCCAATACTATGCCATTAACTTTTTTTGAGAATGGGATGTTGGTTTGGGACTGGTATTATTTTATTATAATAATAGTTACCATTATTCAATTTGGATGACTTCTTTGGAGGCCAGGATTGACTACCCTTGCAATATTATTATTTTTATTTAAATATTGGTGAATGTTATTTGGTTGGACCATGATTGGTCCAATAGTTGAAAATAGAATTAGTTTATACATTATATAATTCTTATTGAAAAAAGATTATACAAATACTATGATGATCTTCATCAATGACCATTAGAGTTTTCGATTGGTGATTGGTTGTTATTGAGCGTTTCACCTCGGTCGGGTCCCTGACTATATGGAAATTAAAGAAATATTTCACCTAAATTTTGGGGCCATTTTGAGGTTATTGGGAAGGTGGTTAATGTGTCTTTCCATTTAGAACATCTACCACAACAGATGATGATACATAATGTGTTCCATGTATCGCATCCTCATAATTATCTCTCTGACCCATCTCATATCTTGACATGTGAGGATCAAGATATTAAGACTGATTTATCCTAGATTGGGTGTTCAATTAGGATTGTTGACTCTGAGATAAATATACTTTGTGGGAGAATGATAAACTTTGTGTGTGTGCAAAGTCAGAATTTTTTTTATTCTTATAAGTCATGGGAGTGTGGGAAACTTATGAGAGATTAGTGTCCTAATCTATTAGGGAAGGAAACTTCTTAAGAGAATTTCAATGGAGAATAAATTTCTATTCTAGGGAGACTATAATATCTTTTTATATTTTTTCACATATTTTATGATATTTTTTATCTCATTTGAGTTGGGCCTAGTTTTGGGGTTGTTCTATGAGAAGTTGGGATAATTTAGAGGTTTTTTGTGATGATTATGTTTGCATGTAGTTTGAACTAACCGTGTTCCCCCAAGTGAAATATATTCACCTCCTACACATTCAATAATGTATATTTTGCTCACTATTTCCTAAAACATTTTCCAACTCATGGGGAACCGTGCACCCCAAATGGTATGTGTGCAAGGATGGCACACAATTTCTTCTAATAATGTGACCCACTCTAGCTAATGTTGCATGAAATATATTAATGATTTGAATTTTATTTTAAGAAACCGGACACCCTATTTAAGTAACTATTCACCCAACTCTTACCTAATACATTTTACTAGGTTTTGAGGGATATCATGATGTGGTTTCGAATCATCCAAACAATTTTATTGGATGATCTATGAGGAATCGATATTGATTAATCATCTCTAGGTATGTGGATCTCCTCTCGTGTAGTCTCTTCCAATATCTCTTTATCTCATCCTCATAGTTTTATTGATCATCGTGAAATGTAGGGTTAAAGACACTATTTTATTGGATGACGATTATAATTAGTGTTTTTCTATTTTTTTCCTACATTCTTTATAAGAGAGTCCTGTTGATGGTGTTGATTTTTGGGTCACTGGATGAAATGTTGGTGGTTCCATTTGATATTTTCCATGTAATTGAAACCAGGAATTTATTAATTTGTGTGAAAAAATTTCAATATATTTATAAAACCTTAATATGAAATTATTTGATTATTATATTTAAAATTAAATTAATTTTGATAAAAACAACAAATTTCAATGGATTTGGAATTGTGTGGTGAATATTTAAAATGATTAAATTGGTGAAAGGATTTGAACATTATTTTATGGAAAATGGAATCAATTGAAATGATGAATACCAATTATTTGTATAATATTTAAATCTAATTAAATTATGAAAATACAAGTTTTGGTTTTGAAATAGATATTGCATATTTATAGAAAAAATTTGGAAGTTTTTTTTATGTTTTTATTGATTTGAAATGAGGTGATTTCACCATTATTTACTGATTCATTGATCAAATGGGATCCTGGTGATTTGCTTTTTATTTTATAGAATAACTCTAGGATATTGATCCCCTAGAAATGTATTGACTATGAAAACTCTATCAAAAACATAATTTGGAATTATTATTCATAATGGGGTGTTAATGAGTCTCATTCAACATGACTTTGTGGGATGTTTTTCACATATTTTTAGTGGTGATCATTGATTTGAGAAGTAGGAGGATTCTATAGTAAGAAACTAACATACCTTATGGAATATGACCATAGTTCTTGCTGTGAATTATTATATTTTATGTATTCCATTGAATATATAACTATTTTAATAATTCCTATTGAATTTTATAAAATCCCTTATATAAAATTTCAATTTCACCCATGTTTGAATTTTTTTTCCATATTTTTAGAAGAAATCATGATTTTTTTGAAATAAAAAATTGATATATTATCTTATGTCCAATTTTACGTAAATTGAAATAATTTTTGGTTTATTTTTTGACATATATTATGGACCAAATGGTGAGACCCTACAAGGATTTAGAGATCACACCCTACAACTTCCATTGAGCATTCTTTTTAATTTATTATTCCATGTTCTAAAAAGGGGAAAGCACCACTAGAAGGTGGTGTATGTTCTTGATCCTTTGGACTCGAGAGTGGTGATGGTGACCAATTGATCTATTTAAACGTTCTACATAGAGATTTTGTGAATTTTTTCTATCTAACATTGTCATTTCATTTGGGATTTTTATCCATCTACATAAGAGTTTTTTCCTATTTGACTTACGATACTTTCTATTGGAGGAGTGTTGATATACAAAATTTTATCTTATTATCCACTAATATAGTAGGGAAAAACCATTCCCTCTCTATTATTGTGTCATTATAGGTTTTAGTAACCAACACATGGGGATCAGGATCACCCTTCGGGCTATATAAAACCCAACTCAAGTAATTGGGTACCACAATATTTGGGACGGTTGGTGACAACCATGCACATAGACTAGAAATTACATGACAAACAAGCATTAAAAAATGAAGTATTTAACAACAAAAATTATGGTACTAATGAAAACATTGTTTATAAATTCTTGAAAATTTGTCATATAAATTTTATTTACAATATAATAAATATAAATTTGAATCTAGTATAAAATAATATAATTATTTAAACTATTATACATGATGTTAAGGCAGAATGAACTAAATGAATTGTAATGTAATGAATGTTCATCTCACTTTTATTTTTATGGGACACATGATTTATAAAAAACTTGTTTCTTTTTTTGTGGTTTAAATATTACTATGAAAGAAATTTATGATTTTTTCCATGAAAATTATAGTAGATACATATCTATATAATGTTCTTTCATTCATGGGGATTAAGAATGAGAACATTATAAATTGAAATGTTTTTATTTCACAATCACTTTATTATTCGATTTGTTTTTGTTTATGTCCCCACATGAGAATATTTCACTTCCATATCCAGGTTTTCTAAAAGTATTTTCAAAAAGGGTTTTTACTATTCTCCTAAAATTATTTATCTCAATTTTAAATGATTTTTTAAATTTAAAAAAAATGTTTTGAAATCTTGTTATCATTTTCCATACAAGGTACTTTGTTACTTATCTAAAAATATATATAAGAGGAATGTTTTTTATTAACATTATATGGAATGATTAGATTTTCTTACCCTCATTATGCCCTAATTCTACGGATCATACTTTAAATGTTCAAAAAGTTATTTTAAAATAAAATGATTCGCTTCATATTTACAATCTTTATTATTAAAATGGTATTTCTATATGAAAAGTATATTTTTTCTCAAAAATATTTTTAATGATATTTTGATGGTGTTCTTATTCATCATTAAAAACATCCTTTATTTTAAATATTCACCCCTAGGTAAATTCTTTAATGATACCATCATTTGAAGTATTCATTTAAATTTTATCATTAAATATTTAATTTCTCTTAAATATCCATATTATTTTATGATGAATATTATTATTTTCTAACCAATATTCCATTGTTTTAAATATGGTTTTAACATTATTTTTTATTAAATATGGAATATCAGAAAATCTATATCCTTTAATCAATATTGATATTTCAGGATAAAAAACATTTATTCATGAATTAAATTGATCATTCTTTATGCAAGGAATGCTTTGGAACTATAGGGATGGGTGTCAAATTGAATTATATAAACCCTTTTTGCATCATTAGGTATAATGATAAAAATCAGTTAGCCAAATTAAATTCTTTTTTAATAATAGTTTTAAACAGTATTATGAGAGTTATTAACAATAGAAGTATCATGTGTCTAATAACATGATGTGAAATAATTAATCATTTACATTATTAAGAATTTAGATATTATTATTCGTGTGACCCTAAAAATGATATTTTATTTTAATGTATTTGATTATCAATTTATTGATTTAATGTCATGTGTGTCCAGTTATTGTTCTACCTATATTGATCATGCCTTATTTACCGATGATTACTTCCACAATAAACATTCCCTTAATGAGCATTACAACTCAACCCTTTCATATTTTTTTTGTATATGATTTCTAGAAGTTTATTATGATTGATATTCAAGGATATGTTAAATTAATTAATGGTTTACTCAAGGAAAATACTATGTTTTATTTTATGTTTTGAATTTTTTGGTGGTATTCAAGTATTTATATATTTTACCAACACAACAAAACTATTCAATACTTCATGATGTGGTTCATTGTATATACAAAAAATGTAATAAATTAACCAATAAACCTAGGATACAGGAGATGGTGTTATTATAGTCAGTATCAAAGGTAGTTCAGTATAATCCTTATAATCTAGATTTAGGAAAACATAGGTTTGGGAATGAAACCCTATGACAGAATTTATAAATATTTCCAAATAAACCAAGATTGTGATTTAGATATTAGTTATAACTATTATTTCAATTTAAGTTAATTTTTTTACAAATTTTGGTGATTGTACATTTTATTTCATAGTTTTATGATGTAATATAGTGTATTACATTTTCTATCAATAGCACATAGCAGATGTAATGGGAACTATATTAATGAAATTAATTGAAATAGTGATAGTGATCATTTCATTAATGGTCTTAACATAATATTTCTATGGGAACTAGTCTCCTAAACATTCTCATTGTATGAGGACATATTATCATGTGCTATAAATATATATAAATTTTTCTCTAAATATTATTTATTGAAAGGAATTAAGATAATAATTGGATGATAATGAAAAAAATGATAAAGGGAAGAACGGGAGGGGTTTTCACCATGACATAGTTGATGAATGAAACACCTCGGTACATGTTTAAAGGGAATGAGAGTATTCTTTAATTTTAGAGAGAAATGACCAAAGGATCATGAATGTCATTGTAAGAAAAAAAACCAATATTTAGTGTTTTAACTGAATGGATATGGTGTATTACATAGAATAATTACCCCATAGTTATATAAATATTTCTTAAATGATGAAAAAGGATCAAGGACATGATTTTTATCTTACTATATTATAACTGGAATAATTAAATTACTTTTTTATAGATTTAATAATTATGATGTAATTATATTTTATCAATTAAATTATTATCATAATAATCATTAATTCATCATGAATTTATTATAATAGCTTTTATTGATGGATTTTAGATAATATCTTCAATGATATGGTAACAAATACAAGTAATTTGTGGTAAGGTGATATTTTTTTAGAATACATGTAAATGATAATGATAAACCAAAATATGTTTATGATGTTGATTTTAGTTGGTATAATGAAGAGACACACACCATAGAAGTAAATGGTATAGTATTAGTGACTGTGAAAATGGTTTAATGCACATGAGCCTCAGCCCAGTTGGTGAGGAATCCCTAAGTGCATCCACAAGACATGGGATCAAATCCAGATGGAGGCTATTTCCAGGCACTGTAGGAGTACTGTAGCAGTATTGGAGCGGGTACTGTAGTAGGAACTATGCAGGACTGTAGCAGGAACAGTAGTAGGAACTGTAACAGGCACAGTTTAGCACTGTAGTAGTCGGGAATATTCCCCCGTTTGGGCCATCGGGCCACCGATTTGGTCTACGAGTCCTTTAAGGCCTTTGGGCCACCCAGACCTTTAGTTCAGTAAGGCCTTGGGCCCCCAAAAGGCCTTTGGGCCACCTTAAGTGCAGATGCAAACCAGATAACCTACAAGTAACATACCTCAAAGGAGGAGGAGCAAGGGGCATTCACCATAGCAGAAGCGAAACAGATTGCAAGAATGAGAGTGTATGGCACTTGCCATTGGGACAAGCCTCTGCATGCATGGGAAAGCCTAGACAAACATCCATGCGAAGGTGGAGAGATGATTTCATGATGAAGATGCTAGGTAGGAGCAGTTCCAAGTAGTTAGTCTGGGTTGTATGTAATTCTTGAAGCCTACAGGGATTGAATTATTCTAAGGCCTATAGGCCATGTAATACTTACGCCTACGGGCCTTGTAAGGGTTCCATCTCACCCCTTGAAAGTTGGATAACCAAAAATCAATAAAAAATGAAGGCCTTCAGGCCATTGGAGGAAAATGGTTTAATGACAACATAATTCTTGATATAGTAAACATAATTTTTTGGAATTTATGAAATAAATAAGATATTCTAATATTTTATTAATGGAATAATGATAGATTTAATTTCTATAAGAATAGGGGTTTTCAATATTCAATTAAAGTGATCGTTATGTTTTATGGGAATATAGGATCAAGGTATTTACATGAGACATTATGATATACATTATGGTAATGAATGATAAGTTGATATTACAAATTTTGTGACCATATTCCCAAATTTTTGGATTTTTTTAATTGATTAATATATATTAAAGATGATCTTAAAGATTTACATCTTGTATTATGGTTTATTTTGAGTATTGGATATTTTTTTATAGTTAATGTAGGATTTTTTGTATTGGATAACCTATTCTAACCATTTTGTAATTGGTAAATATTTAGAGACCAAAATAACAACTTATGAATATTTTTAATCTTAAATAGTGTTTCAAGCATGAAAAATTCTTCTTGAATATACATTTCATGGTGTAAGAGTTGAAGTGTTAATAGATCAAAGAATAACCAAGGGTTTATATTATAAATAAAAAATATAAATAAACTTGTATATAAATTTTATGGAGTTCTTTTTCAAGATAGTAAAATAATCCCTCAATATTAGGGAATGTTTCTTAAAATAAACATGTTATCTGTTAACTTATTTCATTGATAAATCAATGAACATTTAACCAACATCAAATTTATGGTTTTTTAGTGGTTAACTATCTCATGAACATATTATATTAAATCCAATATTAATCCTTGTATGTTTGTTTCTCTTCCATGTATAAATTTTCACTTCCTACCAAAATTACCATATTTATAAGTCTAGTTTTATGATTACATTTTTATTTCTTTTTCTATCATTTAAAGTGTTGAATTTATTAACACTATTTATGATGTGGTATTTTAATAATAGATATTTTAAATTTCAAACCCTTAATTACCAATCACATAATAAAATTGCGGGGAATTAATTTATTTAATGACAGTAAAATATAACACACTAATATTATAAATGAACACAATGTTCACTGGCATAAAATATATGAAATGACTATCTTAAATGAACAATGAAATATTATTATTTTATTGTTATTACATTGATTTTAAAATGTTGTGAATAAATATTATTAACCATATTATAAAATATTAAATTTCAATAACCATTATTAATTTATAAATTAATCTTTTTTGAATTAAATTTTTTTTAAGTAAATTGTTCTTATTCTCTAATAATACTTTTCCTTCAAAAATGTGTAACGCCTTCAAATTCTAAAATTTTAACATTTTACTCGCTAGTATGTGTGACACGTGACAACAATAATGTAAGGTAATATAGTATAACAATACTTAAAAATATATTTACTATTTTAAATAAATTCAATCTATGATATGGCTTGTAATAAATGAAACAATGAGTTGGCTTCTGTTATATGAAATAAGAACATTCTTCAATGGTTTGCATTAAATGCAAGACCGAGTTTTAATGAATACTACAAATATTATTTAATATAATAAGATATTAAAAAGACCTAAAATTATAGTTTTTGAATTTTATTAACTCTCTTATGAATATATATGGTTTAATTCATTGGTTACAAATTAATTAGAATTGAATATAAGCCCCAATTGAATATTAAAGAAAATTTTTTTGTTTTCTCTCAAAGATGTTTTGTCTTTGTAAATTAAATTAATTACAATTATAGAATTGTATTAATGAAATATATATGCCATATATTCAATAAAATATTTTTTATATTCATTCAACAGTTCTGATAGGCATATGATAAGAATAAATCCATTATTACGAATGAAAATATATATTTTCCTAAAGGCAATTTTACCGCATTTTTATGAGGAACCCAATTTAAATATAAATTTTGGAACTTTTATATACTATATATGTAAAAATAAAAATCATTTCCTAAATTTAAACATATAAATTAGGTTAGGGTTAATTTTTGGTATTCTACTTTGATGTTTTATTTTTTTATGAATAGTGATAAATATTGAATTTTATTTCAAAACTGTTTTTTACTCTTATTTATTAATAAGATAAAATTAAAAATTTTTGTTGGTTATAAAATTATATTAGATAAATTTATATCAATTAATACAATTTAGGTCATTGTAATCAATTTAATATTGATATTGAAGAAGAAAACATAGCAAATGCTTGAACATTTTACTTAAAAACCTGGTTTTTTCATCCATTCTATGGGATTAAATTTAAATTAATTTCTACAACTTAGGATACCAGAATTTGGAAAAAATAAATTAAATAATTTGAATAATAATAATTTATAATTTCTAATAATTTCAATGTAGTTTTTGACAAAAAAATGTATTACTGGAATTGATTATAATTAATTATAAAGACTAAGGTAAAATTTAGCTTAATAACGGACTGAACCATAATCATAATGGTCAAAATGACATATAAACTTATCAAAAATAAATTTTATGTTCATATTTACACCCTATAATCAATATTATATAATTTGGATTATTATTGTATTCACATGACATGGGGAAAATGTGGTTGGAATTCCCTTTTAAAAAATTTAATAAAATAACATTCCTCATCCACTATAAAAATCCCCCTACCACCCCTCCCATGTTATCACATATCTCAAGATACTTTTTCTTGAAAAAAATATTACCTAATATATAATCAAAATAAATACCCTCAACCTATAAGTCTTTCCATGGGAATGAATATATCCAAATATTTCCTTTTTAGAAAAACAAAAGAAGTTACCCGAATAAGATGTAACATCTTTCCAGAAGCTATTTTCTTTTATTTTAATTCACCACCCCTAAAATATTTTTATTACAACCATAACTAATTAAATAGTTTTATTAGATATATTAATATTTTTTTATTCTAATCCCTTTAACTACACTAACACAAAAATCCATCTAATGGGTCACAAACTTACCATTTCTGTACGGCGAACTACCACCTCGTGAAATAATGATTTCATATTTTTCCTCACCACCACTAATTGTTGGATATTATGATAAAAATTATGTTTGTATGTGATATATAAGATATTTATAGCATTTGTATTTTTTTTATAACAAATACATTTATACATTAATTGTTTTTACATACGATAACATTGTTTTTTGATGTTTGGACTACTATCTCCTCAAAGGGATGTAATATTTCCACACTTTACAAGGACTGTATTATAGATGGTTTTAATAATCAAATATGAAATTTATGAAATAAATAAGATACATTAATTATAATATACATATAGAGAGACACATATATATCATTTACAATTCATTCTTTTAAATATTACAATGAAATGGAAGTGGTGTTCATGCATACGTACGGCCTACCATATCCTTGAACGATGCATTTTATTTACTATATCCAAATATTATAGATTATAATAATTACTATATACCAGATATATATGATAATTAAATCATTTTTTACATTATAAATATGACAAAATCGGGATCCACTTAATATAAACAAAATGAACAAGTCAAAACACACTCGAAAAACAAGGTAAATAACACCTGAAATTGTGAAAATAATGAATGTTTACTAATTAATGATTAGTAAGATAATATAGAAAAATCATATATGATATCAGAAATTTTAATATGGGTTTTAAATAATTTCATAACATGTTTTAAACCATTATACATGATATTAATGGATTTTCAATGAAATGGAAATACATGGTATGGGACTCTTGTATCAGTTTTCTTTCTGTGAGTCAAACACCATTATCACAACTCATTTATTTTGTGTGGTGTATCTAATATATGTATTGATATAATATATAATGAACTAATTTATCTTCGTGTAATTTTTATTTTCAATTCTAATTATATCTTTTATGTGGATTGGAGTTAAATGTTACCAATTGGTAATGAGTTTTATATCCTGATTCCTTTTCACTGGGTTATATTAATTTTCATAGTAGATAATATTCAATGATTTTGTTTGTAATCTACTTTTACTCGATATTTTTTTAATTACAAGTTTTTTTTGTATATTCAAATTTTACAAACATAATATTTTCATTTATTGAATATCACATCAATGTTATAGAATTTCGAACGATTTACTTCCAAATATAACTTTATTCTGGAATTTTTACACTTGAATTCCCAATAGAGGAAATTATTTTTTGATTTTATATTAAAAAGTTTAATTTTATTCTCATATAATTATAAATGACATTTTTTAATTAATATTACCATTTTACAACTCTTTGAAAGTCAAAATCATTCAGAAACTATTTTTATGAAAACCCAAAATTATTTCTCTCTTTGGATAGAAACTCTATTTTCTTTTAAAAACCCAGTTTTCTAAAAAGTTTTTGATGAATGTTTATAACATTTCTTAAATAATTTTCAAATATTTTTTACAATTTATTACATTAGAAAATCTTTTCAAAAGGTATATTATTGTCATTTTTCAAACAAGGTTCTTTTCTAATCATTTTACCATGAAAAAAGAATATTATTTCTATCTTTTAAAACATGCACATATTTAATTAAAATCATTAATTTATAGAATAATTTTAATGTTTAAAATTATAAGGTTTCACTGAATTTTTTAAAAAAAAGTTATTTTCAAAGAAATTGTTTTTAAAAAATGGTTTTAAAAAAAAAAAATAAATTTCAATCAAGAATGATTGTAAAGTTATTCTTCTATTTCATCAATGAAAAAAACCCTTATTCTTACTCCAATGGTTATATGTCATGTTTATACCATCCATATTTTTCATTGGAATGGTTTTGGATTTATTTTTACAAGGATAATTTTTAAATTCACTTCCTTTATTTATTTGTTATTCCCCTTGAAATATTAAATTTTCAATGATCATTGAACATTAAGATTCCCCTAAATATCCCTATCATTTATCATGGACATGATTATTAAATAAACTATATCCTATTTTTACATACAGTGTGTAATTTAAATTTATTTGATTAAATGGTGAAATAATGATGATTCTATATATTCTACCCTATATGTGTATATATATATTTGATAAGGAATATTTTTAAACATATTATTCAATATATGAATAATTATTTGGACATATACAACACTAGTGCGGCCCAGTTATAGATATCCCCTTAATGCAAAACTGGTCTCATGGGGTGGGTTAGTTTTCTAGTGGTATATGGGGTTTCACCATATATTCTAAATTTCCTTGTGAAGGGTCTCGATGTTAATGGTACCATATACCTAGGAATCATAGAGTCCAATAATTAATCATTCACATTATTAAAATTCATTTACTATTTATCCATGAGTTTTTTCTTCTAAATATATACGGATTTATATCATTTTTAGTTTATTGATCAAATGGAATGTGTTTTATGTTTCACACATTTGCATATTGATTATGCCTTATCTAGTTATTTTAAGTGGCATGTGTTTTTTTATTTACCCTTCCATATTTTTTATCCACTTTTTTTAGTTTATTGATTACGTGGCATATATCTTTAGTTTTTTTACTTTCCATGTTAACTATTGTCATTAATTCATTATTTCTTCTTCTCTACTTACCCTTATTGAGAATTTTTTCTCATACTTATTTTATTTCCTTTCCCCATGATTCCATGAAGGGTACTATAAAATACATAGAATGATATCACTAATGAAATAAAGTTATTCTAGAAGAATTTTTGTTGTTTTAATCAGTGCAATAATTATTAATACAAGACTCAAATATCTATGAGGTTTAGAAATACTAATAAAATCATAATTCCATTGGGATTTTATTCTATTTAATTATTCCAATTTAATGGTATTAGAAACCATCTCTCGGCTTTTGAGGTTGGTTGGATATATTTGGTATCAATGGAAGATTGGTAACAACATATGGATCTAGATCAAGGAAAAAATAATTTAGAGAACATATCCCTAATATAGGATTTATAGAACCCATGATTTGAGGAATGTAGCATTTGTTATGAGTTTTTATGTGTTTAAAGTGCATGGTATGAGTTGGGATGTGGTTGGGAGTGTTTGGTATGGTTTTTAATAAGTTTGGGGGATTTTCTAAGGGTGCACAGTTTGAGCATAGTTAGGGGAAACTGTGCGGGTTCTCCAAGAAATTGTGTGGGGGGGAGACAATAGCCTTCTCAAGCGTGTTCATAGTCTTTCAAACCATAAAAGGAAACCATGTAGACCCCATTTATCAAGTTAGTGTCTTGTGCATGGTTAGCGCATGATTTTCCAAACTGTACGGGATAACCGTGAAGCCACTTAAAGGAAGAGTTTTTAAATTTAATCTCCCTCAGGATTGACCTATTTCACACTAATTGCTTTCCCACTCAAGCCTCACTCAGTATTTTTAGATTTAAATGGTTTAATGTGCTCTCCCACTCATTTTGGAAGAAAATTTAAGGGGTTTCTTGGTGGATTAAAGGCGGTTCTTCTTATCTAAGTCTTCTCTCGTGGTTCTTTGTGGTTTCCTCTAGATCCACATCACCCTCTCTCTCGGTTTTCAATATCTACATATGTTTCAGGTAGATCTAGGGTTGGGGTTTCCTTGGGTGTTGATTTTAAGTCTTGTGGATGTTAGGGAAGGAGATCTAGAGTGGTTTTGGTGGTACATTCTCCAGATTTGAGGTGTGATTTTTTGTGGGTCGATTTTACTAGAACACTAAACGTGGGTGGCTTCTCTCTTGGCTCAACTTTTTTAGAACTTGAATCTTAGTTTCATTTAATTTGGGTTTCTTAAAATTAATTGTGTTGTTGATGGGAGAAATTTTTTGTAAATCTCTTTGGGGATGGTTTGTGGATTTTTGGGAAAAAAGGTTTTGTGGTGAAGTTCCCTTTTTTTTATTTTAAAATAGGATTTTAAAATGGGTTCCTTTGTTTATTTGATTAATATGATTTGAGAAAATGGATTTTCTATAAAAGTGTTGTTTTATTGAATTAGGAATTGGCGTGTAAAATTGTTAAAGGATGTTTTCAATAAATGATTGATTTATTGAAGAGGTTTTTCTTATAATGGAAATGGTTAATTACATGTTGTTATGTCCTTGGTGGGTCATATTCTTAGACATGGGTTATTTGAATTGTTGTGTGGAAGTGGTCTAGATGTACCACTATAATAAGGTATGGTTAGTGGATGGATGCGCCAAAATCGAAGGATAAGTGGCTGGGAAGTACCACTAGTAGGAATGGGTGTACAGGTTGGATGGGAGCTCCACCATTTTGGTATCCTTGTAATGTGTTTCTCTGCAAGATGGGATTTGTTGTGCTGATATGAGAAGATGAAATTTCTTGTGGAATGGTTGTTTTGATTTTCTATGTGTTTGAGAATTTGGGATGAAAAGTCTTTGTGAAGGAGTTTTCAGGTTGTATAAGTTTTTTCATTATTAAATGTTTTATATGAACTAGTTATTATAAACATGTTAACGGTTTTAGCCTCATGGAATGTGTAGGGAAGTTATTTGGGGAAGACCTACTAAGTATTAGTACTCACCCCCTACTCTGGCACTTGGGTTCTTTTTCAGATGCCATATTTTAGCATACAGGTAACGGTAAATCATCTCATTACTAGTGGCTTGTGTTGAGGCTTGGGAGAGGTGTTAGTGCTTGGAGCATGGATCTTAGTGTGGATCTGTGGAGTGTGTTTTGGTTTTTTTGGGTGTAATGTTTATTTTTCCGCATATTACTTGGATTTTCTGTCGGTTTGTATTGGTTTTGGGTTTCATTGTGGAACAACTAGGTTTTCATTTGGTAATACATGCTTGAATGTTTTATTGGCATTCATCATATATTCCTTGTGAGTGGATGATTTGGTTGGGTTATTCTTAAGGTAAAATCATTCCCCGATTTCTTCATGAAGACCTAAACATTTACTTCCATCCATTGGAGTAAGGGGAATGTCGCTTAAGGCCATGTACCATTCCCATACCCTCTCAAGAAAATGGGATGGGGCAGGATGTTACAAGTGGTAAGGTTTGTTCGGTCCTTAGATTCCCAGTGAGAGCAGTTTTTCGATCCTTGGTTTCAATCATTAGTCCTGCTTTTTACATTTTTTCTTGGTGTATTCCTTGAGTTGGGATGGTAGCAAGGTGTAGGATTGTCAGAACATGGAATGTTTACCATAAAATAATGTATCAAACCATTTTATGTTGAACTTTAGTTTACCCGGGAGTTGGGTACATAAGTGGTTGGAGACACTTCTTTGCATTGGATATCTCATTCTTATGGTTGTATCCAATGATATGAGCATGGAATTCAAGGTACAAATGACCTCCCATGAGTATTTATATTTCATTAGGGTATAATGAATTATGTTGTGATATAAATGTGTAGGTTTTGAAAATCTATTTTCGGTTTTTAATCGGAATGATTGGAAACAGAAAAACTACTAGTATTCTAAAAATGGGTGGATTTTCAAAACATGGTGTATTTTTAAAAATAGTGAAACATGGGAAATGTGAACATATGGAAATCATGGTTGTGATATTTATAGTGTAATTGAACTAGAATTTTTTAATCATGTGTTACTGAAATAAGACATATGTTTGTTTTTGTATTGATATAAATGGCACTAGGTAAGCATCATAGAGACCAACCAGAAGAGGCTACCGAAAATGTGGTTGCACCTGAGCCCAGGTGAACAAGATGTTAGTGCAGAGTTTGGTGAAAGCTTTCCAAGCCGCATGAAGTGAAAATAAAGTGGATTAACCAAGGTATGTGGATCATGTGGTTTAGTTTCCAAAGTAGAGTCCACCCATCTTTAGGGGTGATTTTGAGATAAAGAGGGCGGATTCATGGTTTAATATGGTGGAAAAGAATGTTGAATTATTAGGAACACTGGTGGAGTTGAATGTGATGTGGGCCACATATATATTGGATGATATTTCCCTTCAGTAGTGGGAGGTAGTGGTCTATGTTGAAACGGACCAAGGTATGACATGGAATGGATTTTAGGAATTGTTTAAGAAACAATTCTACCCTCATACATTCATAATTCAGCAAAAAATGTATTTATTCCGTTTGAAATAGTATAACCATTCAATAATAGCGAATAGAGAAAATTTTATGAGCTTAGTGAGGTTTTCACATGAGGTGGTGGGTAGTACTTCATTGAAATCTCGTATCATTGAAGCTGCTATGAGGCAGGAAATTCGGTCCAAGATAGCAGTGCTGTGTATAGATGATTATATGGAGATGGTTAATAGATCCTTAGAGGTTGAAATTGATCTCTTTAGGTTTGTGAGTGAAGGAAGTTTATTAGTACCCTTGGGAAATAGTGGGAACTCAAACGGTGGGTTCAAGAAGAATAGGGGCACTTATTTCCAGGGTGGTATTATGACTATGAATCCATTTATAGGATTAGTGATTCTTCCTTCAAAGCCTCAGAGTAAGTCGGGATGTTTTTAGAGTGGTTCTACAAGACACATCAAGTGGGATTGTACAATACAACCTCAGGCATGTCATAATTTAAGAAGATGGGGCATCTACATCATTATTTTCAGAATGCTCCAAGGTTGGTTGTCCATGGAACTCCTTAGGGGTAATAGGGGTCTTATGCCTCAACGGGACGGGGGAAGCAGCATACCCTTTGGAAGAAGAGTAATGTTCGTCATGGTGATTCTCTAAATACCACAATGTCTCAGTTGAGAAATAAAGAGCATAGCGTAGCAAGAAAATAGTTGTTTGGAGTTGAGCAAGTTGTGGGGTAAGATCTGTGAGGACCATCCACGGTGCGTGGTACAGTTCTTTTAACATCCATTTTCATGTTAGTATATTTTGACATGGGTGCTTCCCATTCTTTTATTACTTCTCGCGTCATTTATTTTGTTGGTTTAAAGATAGAAACGACTCCTATGGTTCCCAAACATCAAACTCCTCTGGGTGAAAAAGAGTGTCGAGAGTTCCTGTGTAGAGCATGTCAAGTACGGCTAGATGAGGTTGAGTTGATGTGGGACTTCTCAATGCTGGATATGGATGTATATGATATAATCCTGATAATAGATTTGTTGAAAATGTTTAAGTCCTACATTGACTGTTATGCATGAATGGTTAGTTTCACGACAGAGGATGGCCTGAAACATCTCTTTACAAGGGATAAGAATGGGAAGTAGGGTAAAATAGGCTTTGTGTCACCAGTGATTGGCATGATATCATACCTATTAGTGTCTTTGTCATTGGCAGTAGTGGAATGTATTGATAAAAGTGTTCTTCCAATAGTTAAGGATTAGTTTATGGATGAATTTCCTAATGAATTCTCAAGGTTTACACCCATGAGGGATGTGGAGTTTACGATGGATCTTCTTACGGGGACCAGTACTATCTCACTTTTGTCTTTCCGAATAGCACTTGAAGAATTTAAGGATGTAATGGTACAGTTGGAAGAGTTAGAAAACAATTATTTCATCCAACTTAGCATCTCTCCGTGGGAAGAACTAGTTTTGTTTGTTAAAAAGGAAGATAGAACATTGCGGCCCTATGTTTGTTATCATAGACATAATCAAGTTATGATAAAGAATTTATACTCAAATCCATTCATTGATGACTTGTTTGACCAGTTGAGGGGATCTCAGTGTTTCTCCAAGATTGACTTACGATTAGGGTATCATCAGCTGTGGGTGCAGAATTAGCATATTCCAAAATAGCTTTCAGAAGTAGATATGGCCCTTAAGAGTATGTGGTTATGCTTCTTAGACTAACGAATTCACCAGTGGTGTTCATGTTTTTAATGAATCAGATATTTTATAGATATCTAGACTCTTTTGTGGTAGTATTTGTTGATTATATACTGGTGTATTTGAGGACAAGGTCATAACATGTGAAGCACTTAGCAATTGTATTGGGGATCTTGAGGGATCATCAGTAGTATGAAAAATTGTCAATCTGTGACTTTTGGATATTGGAGGTTTCTTTATTTGGCCATGTTATTTCCAAGGGGGGTGTTTCTGTTGATTCGGAAAAGATAGAGGTGGTTATCTCCTTGAAACTTCCAAAGAACGTTTTCAAGATATAGATCTACCTTGGTTTATCTAGGTATTATCGATATTTCGATTGCGATTTCTCTCGATTGGCTTTTCCAATGATAGCTTTGACAAGGAAGAATGTTATATTTCAATGGGATGAGCACTGTTAGAAATTTTTCTAAGGGCTAAAGGGTTTCCTACATCAACACCAATCTTGGTTTTTTCAGAACTATGGAAAGGGTATGTGGTGTATTATAATGCATTAGGATCTGGGTTGGGGTGTGTTCTCATGCAGTGGGATCATGTGGATTCATACGGATCAAAGTAGTTGAGGTTTCAGGAGATGAAATACCCAACACATGATCTGGAGTTTGCAACATTGGATTATGGTTAAAAAATGCAGCATAATTATCTTTTCAGTGATAAATTTACAGTGTTTACCGGCCATAAGTGCTTAAATCATATCTTCTCGCAATGATATTTTAACATGAGGAAAATGAGATGGATGGAATATCTCTATATGATTGATTTTGACTTAATGCACAAATCAGGTAAGGGACATTCAGTTGATGATGCACTATGTAGGAAATCATATGCTCAAGTGGTGAAACAAGAATCATATGAGGGGAAATTGTTGTCGTTCAAAGCTGAAATGCGGTTGGAATGTGAGGACCGAGGTGACAGAGTGGTATTATTTCCAATTTTTTTGGTCCTTCATTTGTTTGGTTGGGTTAAAGAGGCACAAGCATCTCATTTTGAATGTGTGGCGATGAGGTCGAAACTCAATGGTGGGGAGACCATTGAGAATTAGGAACTAAATGGGAATCAGTCTTTTGTTTTTGGAATCAGATAGTGGTACCAGTGTCTTTTAGAGTGGAAATTATCATGGAATATCATCATTCCAAGTGATATTTATATCCAAAAATTTTGAGAATGAATATGGTGTTGAAGGATTAATTTTTGGTGGTTTTGTATGAAAAGGTATGTGGTAGAGTCTTTTTTGATATGCTTGACTTGTTATCATTTCAAGGTTGAGAATCATCATTCAGTAGGCATGTTGTTGTCTTTACCTATCCCAGTGTGGAAATGGGAGAAGATAAAACTGGATTTGTGATGGGTCTCCCAAGAATGGTTAGGAAGCACAATGCCATATGGGTGATTGTGCATCAGCTCAAAAAGTTGGACCATTTCATCTCGATTCATAAATCTCATACTATTGAGGATCTATCCATAATCTATATCTGAGAGGTATTAAAGAGGCATGGGGTTCTAGTTTCTATTTTATCAGATAGAGATCTAAGGTTCACATCTTGTTTTTGGAAACTGTTGCAGCAATCCCTTGGGACATAGTTGACTATGAGCATGGAATATCATCCTTAGACAGATGGGAAATCTAATAGGATGATATAAACTTTAGAGGACATGTTAATGGTTTGTGGGATAGACTTTTATGGTTCATGAGAGGATCACTTACCGATGGTAGGGTCCTCCTTTAATAATAGTTGTCAGGCTTTGATACATATGGTTCGGTTTAAGGATTTATATGAGCATCCTTGTCATTCTCCACTTTGTTGGGTGGAAACAGGTGAGACTTCAATGATCGGACCGAGACTTTCCCAAGAGACTACAGAGTAGGTAATGTTGATCAGAATGAGGATGGAGATAGCTCAGAGTCATCATAAATCATATGTGGACCATCATCGACAACTGTTGTTATTCTAGGTGGGTGATCATGTGTTTTTGAGAATCTATCCTAGGTTGGTACATCTTCGATTTGGGAAGATTGGTAGGTTATCATCACGTTATATTAGGACTTTTGAGATACTTGGGAGGAATAGAGAGTTGGCTTATCATTTGGCTTTACTACCACAATTTAGTTCGTTGCACAATATGTTTCAAGTGTCACAATTGAAAAAGAATCATCCAGATCATGACCATGTGATTCGTTGGGATCATGTTGAGCTACAACCAGATGATTCCTGGGTGCACGTGCCAGTGTGGATTGTGGATAAGAAAGATAAAGTCTTTCTTGGTAAAATCATAACTTTAGTTTGTGTTTTGTCGCAGCACGATCAGATTCAAGAGAAGACATGGGAGCGGTAGAAAGAGATGGTTGAGGAGTGGCCTGATCTCTTTTGGCAAAACAATGGTTCCCTACTTTCTAAGGATGTAATGTACAATTATGGGGACAATGTATCACCTCCAATTTGAGTTATGTAGCCTTTTCTTATGACTTTTTATGCATTTGAAGTGCATGGTATGAGTTGAGATGAGTTTGGTAGTGTTTGGAATGGTTTTGAATACGTTTGGAAGATTTTGTAATGGAACACGGTTTGCGCATGGTGCTGGGAAACTGTGTGGATTCTCTAGGAAACCATACAGGGGGAGACAATAGCCTTCACCTACCCTATTCACGATTTTTCAAACCGTGTGAGGAGACCATCTAGATCCCCTACCTAAAGGCAGGGGCTTACACACGGTTAGTGCAGGTTTTTCCAAACCGTGCAGGCTAACCGTCCGACCACTTAAAGGAAGCGTTTTTAAATTTGGGAACCCTAAGGCCTCACCTATTTAACTCCAATTCCTCTCCCACTCAATCCTCACTTGTGATTTTTGGTTTTTAAAGGTTTAAGGTGCCCTCCCACTAATTTTGGAAGCAAATTGAAGGGGTTTCTTGGGGTATTAAAAGTGGTTCTTCTCGGGTATGTCTTCTCTCGTGGTTCTTTGTTGTTTCCTCTAGAGCTACGTCTCCCTCTCTCCCGATTTTCTAAATCTACCTCTATTTCATGTAGATATAGGGATGGGGGTTCCTTGGGTGTTGTTTTTAAGTCTTTTGGATGGTAGTTAGGTGGTATCTAGAGTGGTTTCAATGGTGTGTTTTCCTGATTTAAGGTGCAGTTGCTTCTGGGTCAATTTCACCAGAACCCTAAATGTATGTGGATTCTCTGTTGACTCCACTATTTTATAACTTCAAAATTGTTTGCAGTTAATTTGGGTTGGTTAAAATTAAATATGTTGTTGATGTTAGAAATTGGATCTAATACCCTTTTGTGATGGTTTGGATATTTTTGGTAAAAAAGGTTTTCTGGTGAGGTGCCCTTTTGTGATTTTAAAATGGGATTTTAAAATGGGTTGCATTGCTTGTCTGATTAAGATGATTTGAGAAAATAGTTTTTCAATGAAAATAGTTGTTTTATTGAAATATTAATAGGAATGTAAAATGGTTAAAGGGTATTTTCAATAAATTTTTGATTTATTGAAGTGGTTTGTCATGTAATGGAAATGGTTGATTGCATGTTGTTGTGGCCTTGGTGGGTCAAATGCTTGGCTATGGCTTGTTTGAAATGTTGTGAGGAAGTGGGTGAGGAAGTACCACTATAATAAGGGGATGGTTAGTGTACGGAAGGGCCACCATCAAAGGATAATTGTGTGGGTAGTACCACTAGTAGGAATGGGTGAATGAGTTGGATGGATGCTCCACCATTTTTATTTCCTTTTAATGCATTCCTTTAGAATGATGGGATTTTTTTGATAATATGGAAAGGTGAAATGACTTGTGGAATTTTTGTTTAGATTTCATATGTGTTTATCCATTTTGGGGGAAATGGCTTGGTGATGGAGTTTTGTCTTGTTATAGGTTGCTTCATTCTTTAATGTTTTATATGAACTACTTATTATAACTGTGCTAACAGTTTTATCCTAGTGGCATGTGTTGGGATTTCATTTGGGGAAAACCTACTAAGTTTTAGTACTCACCCTCTGCTCTGGAACATGGGTGATTTTTCAAATGTTGTATTTTGATACATAGGTAAAGGTAAAGCATCTCATTGCTAGTGGATTGGGGTGATTCTTGGGAGAGGTGTTGGTTCTCGGATCATGGATCTTGTGGTGGATCTGTGGAGTGTGTCTTGGATTATTCTAGGGTCACTTGTTTAGCCTTTTCCATAGTACTCTAATTTTGTGTTGGGTTGTATTAGTTTTGGGTTGTATTATAGAAGAACTTGGTTTTATTTTGGTAATACATGCTTGAAGGTTTTGTTGACATGTATCATAAAGTCCATATGAGTGGATGGTTTGTTTGGTTTTGTCTTAAGGGAAAATCATTCCCCAATTTATTCTCGAAGACCTCGGCATTTATTTCCAGCCTTTGGATCCTTGGGAATGTATTTTAAGGCCAAGTAGCATTTTTCCGCCCTCTCAAGCCAATGGGATATGTAAGGATGTTACAGGCTTTGAGGATAAGTATATAAGAACATCTGATAATTTTTTTAAGGTATATATTATATGCGTCTTACAAGTGATTCCCAAATATCTAGAAATCAAAAGTAAACTTGGTTCTCGAACATATAAACCTTGACATAACATCTCTAAAAAGGTGTATTAGGTCTGACTCAAGTGTAACCTTGTACATGAAAATGGGAATTACTATGAACATAGTTTGACACTCCTAGTGGATATTCTTTGGATAGTTCAAATTTTCATTACAAAACATTACAAAGTATTTGAACAGATAAAAAATGAATGATCTAGTTCAAACATGATTTGTCTTATATTGAAAATAATTGGTAAATATTTATACATCCTTAAAATGATTATATAGTTTTTCTAATATTAGCTGATGATGAATTATTATTTTTTGATTTTACGAAATTCCCCCCTATATATGATAAACTCTAGACCTTAGAAGGTCATATATGGAAATAAATGGATTATTTATTTATAATTTGAGGTTATACAAAAATTATTATTTAAAAGGATATTTAGTGATTCACTTAATTTCTATAATTTCCATCATATTTATTTCAGAAATAATATTAATATAGTTTTAGAAAAGGATAAATTGTATACTGGGTGAAAAACCGTCATGTCTGGAAAGGCCATGGGACTTGAACCCATGAACAATTTATGTTAAGGATTTAATGAAAACTATTGGCACATGTGATGTACTAGTTAATGTCAAATTATTATTAGTTTAAAAATTTGACAAATAAATATTAATTATGAACCACTACTGTATATTTTTAGGTTTATAGATAAATATATTAACAATACTGACTTTGTAAATAGTTAGAGACCAATAGTTAGACTTGTCACTATTTTGTGGGCCTTAAGATCTATTAAAAGTTAATTTTAGTGATTTAAGCATAGAAATTCATTTTTGGATATTCATTTCACAGAGTAAATTGAATATTTAGAAATTGATCAAATAATAAACAAAGGTTTAAATTTTGTTTATAGAAATATACCAAGTAATTATATTTCCTTATATTCTTTTTCAATGATTGAATTCCTCAAAATTAGGAAAAGTATGTTGAAATAAAATATTATTGTAATACCCTATTTTTTGATGAACCAAATGTCTTTTAAATCATCATAGAATTATGGATTTTAGGACATAAACATTCCATTTATCATTAACATATTATTTATTTATGAATATAATCATGCCTATAAATATTAATGCATTTCCTCCATGTATGAATCCATACATTCCACTAATGTTCTCATACTTAGAGACCTAGTTATATGTTAGTCCATGTGGCCTTTTTAATTCCCATTGTCTATTTTATTGAGGATTTATTATGAATTATTATCCAGATTTGGGATTTCAAAATAGTAAATATCAACCCATTTATTACCAAGGATGACTTTTAATTGCGAGGATGCAACTTAATTAAGGTGGGGAGAATTTAAAGCCCCTAACTAATAATATAACAACATTATATTAGATAGAGTGTATGGAATGTGATACCAAGAATGTAAGGGAATATAGTATCCTGATAATTTAAAATACCTCTTCTATTATAAATAAATTAAATATATGTTATTTCATTTAATGCATGAAACACAGAGTTAGCTTGAGTTACACACAGAAAAGACCATCTTTGATAGCTTATGTTACATGTAAGACCGAGTTTTATTGAATAATTATAATATTATTTAATATAATAAGATATATCCTAATCGTTAAATTATTAGTTACAAATAGTATTAGATAAAAAAATGTATGGTTGAATTATTTGGTTTCAAATTAATTAGCAATGAATATAAGAACAAATTTAATATAAAAGATATATTTTATTTTTATTCTCACAAAGTAGTGTTGCCTTAGTAAATAAAATTAATTATAGTTAATGAATTAAATTATTGAAATATATATGTTATATATTAAATAAATTATTTTTGATATTAATTGAATAGTTTTTATAGGAATAAGATAAGAAAACCCTAAAATCACCCATAGAAACCTATATATTTTAAAGGCAGTTTTACCGTATTTTTAGAGAGATCCTTTTTTCAATATAAATTTTTGAACTTTTATATATACTATATGTAAAAAATAGCTTCATATTTGAAATAAAAATATCAAAATTATGTTAGAGTTAATTTTTGGTATTTTCCTTGTGAAGTTTCATTTTTTTAAATAGTAAAAATAATGCATTTTATTTCGAAAATATATTTTTATAACTTATTTAAAAATATTAATTATATTTTTGATTTAAAAATAAAAAAAAAATATTACTTTTATATAAATTAATAAAATTATGACAATTGGAATCAATTTAAATTTGAAATTGAATATAAAACATAACAAAATTTTGTACATTTTACATTTAAAAACCCCACTTTGGCATCCCAACTGTGAAATTAAATTTAAATTATATTCATTGAATTCAGTGAATGGAATTTGAAAAAATTGAATCCATATTAGTAATCAGAATATGTTATAATGTATAATACAACAAACTTAGTTTTTTACAAAAAATATTTGTGAATGTGATTAAAATGAATTATAATGATGAAGGTAAAATTAAGCATAATAATAGACTAAACATTAATCTTAAGGTCCAAAATAACCTAGAAACACTTCCAAATTTAATTATATGTTCATATATCCACCCTATTCTAAATTAATACTAGTTTTGACCGTTATTTGAGCCACTTTACATGGTAAAAATGTGGGTGGAATTCTATTTACAAAAATTTACATGAATGACGCTCCTCCCCCACAATAAAAAAGAACTCACCCCTCCCACTTCCTACTCCTATCAATACAATTTTTAGAACCAAAATATACCCCAATATCTTATAAAAATCCTTCCCCTATTCCAATATTACTCACCTTGGGTAGAAAGAAAACCATGGATTCCTTTTGGTGAAAACAGAAAGAAGTTATCCAAATAAAAGGTAACGTCCTAAATCAAGCTCTTTTGTTTGTTTTCATTATCCAGAACCTAAAATCTTCATATTCCATTATTACATAATAAAATTAGTATCATAAATTTACTTATATTGTTTATATATTTTTTAGTCCTACACTTATACATATCTTTATCTAATGGGTACCTAACTAACTATTTGTGTATGGCGAACTACCGCCTCACAAAATGATAATTGTTCATTTTTTATTTACCACCTCTAATGGTAGAGAATTATGAAGGGAATAATTTTTATACATGATATATATTATATTTATAATTTCTTTATTCATATTAAATTATTATATAACACAGAGATTTATTCATTATATTTTGTGTAAATACGATTACATCATTTGTGGAAGTGTGGACCACTGCCACTTCAAAGCGATGTGATACGTTCAAACATTACATGTAATGTATTAAGGATGGGTTTAATAAATATATATGACATATATAGAATATATATTATACTATAATATTAATATATATCATTTAATTTTTCATTATTTTAAATACGAAAATGAAATGGAAGTAGCATTCATGCGTACACATGATCTACTATCTCCAGGAATGGTGCATTTCATTTCCTATCTTCATATATTATGGATTGCTATAAATATATATATACTAGATATATATGATAATTTAATAATGTCTTATACTATGTAGATGTTTAATTCATGATATAATTAATAATAACAATAATAATATGTCAAAAAATACTCGAAAAACTATTCAATTAATACACGAATTTATGAGAATAAATAAAATTCACTAACAAAAGGGTTGTAAGATATTATAAAAAGATCATATATGATATCATAAATATTAAAATGATTTTATAATAAGTTATTAACATATCAAAAATCTTTATATAGGTAGTTAATGGATGTTCACCGAAAAACAAACACATAGTAAGGGATTCTTGTCTCACTTTTCTTTCAGTGATGCATTCACAATTATCACAACTTATTTAGTTTTTGTTCTGTATCTACTACCACATTTGATATATTATATCATGATATATTTTTTCTTCATGATATTTTGAGATTTAATTTTAATTATATATTCTTATGGGATTTGAGTTAAAAGTTACCATGTACTAAATAGTTTTATAACCAGACACAATTTCATTGGGTTATATTACATTCTCATTATCATTAATATTCTAAGATTATGTGTGTAATATATTTTTAGCATATATTTTTTCTATTTACACATGATTTGTGTGGATTGAAATTGTACACACATAATCAATTCATTTATTGATTCTTCCATCAATGTTATGGTATTTTCTAGGTTTTACTTCGGAATCTCATTTTGTTTGGGATTGTTTACACTTAAATTTTCATGAGAGGAAATTATTCGATCATTGCATAATAAAAAAATTAGTTTTATTATAATCGAGCTATTAATTATATTTTTTATGTAATGTAACCATTTTCAACTCATAGGAACATAAAATGTTTTAGAAAATGTATTTATGAAAAACATACATTATTTCTTTCTTTGGATAGGTTACCTTTTTTTAACCCAATTTTTCTATAATGGTTTAAATTTATTTACCCTTTCCAAAATGTTTTATTAGTTTAATTTTACCCTTTTTTTCTTTTATAACTTTTTTCAAATGAATCTTCTTATCACTTCCTGAACAAGACACTTTTCAATCTTTTTTTATTATAAAAAGGGAATGTTCTTTTTTACCTTCTACAAAATGTACATATTTATAGACTGTAATTCATTCAATGATTCATTTTAAAGTTTAAATGGTTAATTTTTTAATGAGATTTTATTATATATTTTTTTTCATTTTTTTCAAATGTTTTAAAAAAAATGATATTTTCCCCAAGAATTCATTTGGATTTCTACTTCTATTTCATCAATGATAACAACCCTTATTCATAATGAAATGGATTTCTTTTATATTAATACTGTAATTATTCTTTCTCTGGATTGTTGTTTAATGATTTGACCAAGGAAAGTATTGACACTCACTTCCTTGATTAATTTTTCAGTCCCCTAGAAATATTCAACATCCAATGATCATTGAACATTAAGATTCCCCTATATATCTGTTTCATTTATAGTGGATATAATTTTATCCTAAACCATATACCATTTTTAAATATAGTGTGTACTTGAGTGTTATTTTACTAATTAGGTAAATATTTATAAATCATTATCTTCTACCCCATAAAGTTATTTGATAAGGCACATTGTTAACGTGATTATTCGATGTATGAGGAATTCTTTGGACAGGCACAACATTTGAGAGGCTTAGTTAAACATATACCCAAGATTCATCATTTGTCTCAGGGGAAAAGTCAGTTTTCAAATTTTAGATGGTTTTTAACTGATACTCTAAATAATCATTTGAATGGTCTTCATGGTAAAGGTTCCATGTACCTATGAAACATATCGTCAAATAATTAATCTTTTCTCTCATTCAGACTCAGATACTATTTATCCACGAGATGTTGCTTCAAAATATCTATGGATAAATTTCATTTTTAGTTTATTAATTAAATGTCGTGTGTTTTGAGTTTTTAACATACCATATTGATTATGAAATATCATTTTACATTAAATGGAATGTGTTTTAATTTATTTACCTTGCCATATTTTTTATCCACTTCCCCCTTAGGTTATTGATTATGTGGAAGAAGTGTTCATTTTTTACCTTTCTATATTGACTATTATCCTTGATTCATTATTTCCTCCACTACAATTTCCCTAACTGAGAATGTTAGCTCACCCTTATTTTGTTTCCTTTCCCCAGGTTTCAATGAATTGTACTAAGAATTTTATGTAATGATATCATAGATAGAATAATGTTATCCTCAAAAAAAATATGTTGTAATTAGTCTATTAATTTATAATACCAGAGTCAAGTATGTATCTAATTTACCATTACTAATAAACATTTTTCCCTTCATGATTTCATTCCTTGTAATCATGACATTGTAAGTGTAGTAGACACCAGCTCTGGGCTTCAAAGATCATTCCACTTCCAAATTGGTTTCTTATTTTTTATGCGTTAAGTTTTTTTACATCTAGACATCATATAAATAATATATTTTAAAAATTATATCACTTTTAAAATCATTATATTAAAATGATAGAACGATGATTTTTTTGGGATTTTTTTAAAATGATTGATTTTTTAATTAATAGTGGAAAATACAAATTTTTATTAAAAGTTCATTTTATTTATATTAAAATTCACTTTATTATTTGAATTTTATATCAACGTAATTTAAGTTCAATTTTGTTATTTATAATATAATGAATGATATATTAATAATTTTTATACCTTATTTGTTTGTAAGTCATTTTTGGGAATAAAAAGAATTTTTTAAGAATAATGTTCTTCATTGAATTTTATTGAATTAATATTTAATTAAATTAGGACACTATTGTGGGAATTATCTTAAAAAAATCCATATTTAGACTCATTGGGTTCATATTTTGTAAATAGTAACTTTTTATTTTTTTCAATTTGAATAGTAACTATGGTAATTTTATTACAGCAATAAGGGTAAATCATATAATTTATTTTAAAAATAAAATGATACTGACTATGTTTTGGGTTGGTCTCGAAACACCCATCAAAACCGTATCTAATGACACGTGGACCTGCTTTCCAAAGGCAGGCGTTCGCCAGATGGTCTGACCAGCGACGCTTAAGAACTCACATTGGTCAAGAGGATGGGAATTCGGGCTCATCACACCCTTTTGGGGGGAATTATTTCCTATTCTGAGACTCTCTTATAGATTTAAGACGTATTCATATGTTCGCGAATCTTTGGTTTATACCCAATCAATGTATCCACAGATTTCTCCTAGTTGGCAATGGTCAGCTGAACGCAGTGGTCCGGAATCATTTAGGCCTGAGGTTTACCATCCCTGATTGGATTAATGACCCTGTGGAGTCGAGAATCATTGTAGAGGAACTAGGATTGGTGTGGTGAACTGATGTGAAGATAGTCGGATCGACTAGTTGTTGGGCTTGAACCTCATGGAAGATTCCTATGTACCCTTCCTGAGAGACAAGGATCAAAGTCTACGTAGTTAATATTGGCTTGGGACTTACACATTGAGGCAGCCCGGAGTGATGGGTTAGGGCTTACACTATGAGGAGGCCCAAGATGTGGATGATGGGCTTGAATCTCAGGGAGGCTTCCTACGTACCCTGCCTAAGAGACAAGGATCAAAGTCCATGTAGTTTGTAATGGCTTGGGACTTACGCTCTGAGGCATCCCAGAGTGATGGATTGGGGCTTACACTCTGAGGAGGACTATAAGAGGGGGTCATGATCGATGCTTACTCTAAGACCACGTGAGTCATGCTCGGTGTGAGAAACAAGAGGCAGTAGGGACTAGATGATCACGTCACGAATGGTGCATCCATGAGAGGTGGAGTGGGACTTATGCATGAGGGAGGCCCATAAAGTCGGGGATTACTCTGGGATGGATTCCCATGGCGAAAAAGTGCAGCGGGAGAGGGAAAGGGATGCTCATGTTCTCGTCACCGCTCTTGTTCCCCGGGGAAGTACCGTGGTGCATGGGGATGGATGCCTTCAGACGGGTATGCTGCCCCCTCTCTTGGGAGGGGATAAGTGCCCGACCGTCGAAGCGTGTAGTCCCCCATCCTGGCGAGTAACGGTAGAAAGGGAGATCTTGGACTGAGACCCTGCATTACCATGGGAATGTGAACCCATGCATGCTTTGGGAATCTGCCGAAGGGTCGGGGAAACCCCTTTTCCACTATTTACCATGGGTATGTGAACTCAAAATGGTGCACTGATGCACCTAAGGGTTACACTACATGGATCTGGTGGCTCTGGTGGAGGCCTCAGCTCAGGGCCGATGGGTAGGCCAATGAGGAGGATGTGAAGGATTAGGCCAGATTGGAATTGGAAGGATTTTATCTGGATCGAGGAATGAAAACTCCGTAGGTTTTGGTAGGCCACACCAGGATATGGATGGTGGCCCTCTTCACGTAGGAAAGTGTTACACAGCTGGAGAGGCCATCCACAAGCTAGGGTTGCCTGCAGGCTGATTGGACATCCACGAACCTAGAGGGTTCGCGGACTGATTGGTCGTCCGTGAACCAGGAGGGTCGCGGAGTGACTGGAATCCCGCGAACCAAGAGGGTTCGCGGCTAAGGGTTCGGTTTGCCTAAAAGGTTGGTACACACAGGGGTACATGCGAGCAGCGAAGGCCAAGGGCGGTGCCGGCTGGAGGCTCTTCGGTCGGGGCTTTGCCCGCATAGGAGGGTGCTATGCGGTGCGTCGGATCGGAAAAGAGGCCTAAACTCATTGGTACGCGGGGAGTACATCCATGGAGGGACCCTGGTTCGCAGTTTTCTCTTCTTTGTTATTTTAAGATCATGGTTCACTAAGTTATTATGAATTTTTTGGATCCTTATTAGTTTGTTCCCAGGTTCATACCTGCTCTGGTTCACGAACTAGAACTTCCGAAATCCTAAGCCTTCCTTCAAAATCCTTCCACCCGAATCTGACTGATCTCCTCTCCGTTATCCCCTCTCTTTTTCTTTTTCAATATCCTTTTTATAGATTGGGGAAAAGGATGTATCTATGGTCATGCAGCACCTTTTGCGGAGACCCATGACTGATAACCCTGTTCACCGATGACTTGGTGAATCCGTAATTCGCGGGGCATTAAACAATCCTCCGCGAACCAAACTCCGGGAGTGCTTCGCGGTCGTGGAGGGTTCCACCTCCATTTCACAAACGACAGTAGAGGCGGTTTGGGCCGGTTGATGCATCTCGTGGATGGGGAAGTCCAGAATAGTGAACTGGGTTGGCGCCTGTCCCGCCTCGTGACCGCGGAGGATCTCCGCCTCCATCTCGCGAACGACTACGGTCCACAGAGGAGGGACGCTTCGCGGAACCGGCTGTGCATTTCTAAAATTAAACTGTTATGTGCACCGGTTCATCCTACTCCTTCCTTGAGTATTCTACAAATTTTCCCAATCCTTTTGAGGGGAAATTGGGTTGAATCTCCAATTGAGTTAAAGGGGAAAATCATTCTCCTTTGCGGATTTTTCAGCACCTTACAAATTCCCCCCATTGTAATGGGGTCCGATCGAAATGAAGAGGAGGCTATTCTTATGCAGAGTGGTACTAAAAATCAGGTAGTTAGAAGTAAAGAAGTGAACCCATTAGGGGACCATGCCTATAAATATGGAGGGCCCTTCATTTATCTTCTACCAAATTCTTCGAGAATACCAGCTCTCCCTCTCTTTTCTACCTCCGCGTGCTTGTTCCTTCGTGAAACGCTTCGTCCGCAAATTGGCTTCTACTTCTGCTAACCATTCATCATTCATGTTGTTCTTCATCCATGGACCAATGTACCAAATGAGAACTAACAAAATTAATTAATTAAAAAAAAGTAAGTCACGACGGGCCGTGTCGTAAGTCGCTTTGCGGTTTTGGTGCTCCGCGGTTTCTATGCTCCGCGGTTTCTGTGCTCCGCAGACTAAAATCTTCTTAACCTTAAAAATTTATATGTCTTCCGAATTTAACCACATAAATTTGGGATTGAAATTCCATGGAACAACCTGGTCCATGGTTTTATGGTCGATGCTCCGCGGGCCAGAGCATCGCAATCTACTTCCGCGCAGGGTTGGTTCGTGGGGTGTCCTCATCATGAACCAACTTTCGAGGTCTCCTTGCAGATTTTTCTATAAAGCTTGGATGTAATCCTTTTCAAATACAGGGTATTTTGTCCATGTTTGAATATTTTTGGACTAACCATTTCTTGGCTTTCGTTGTGCAGGGAGAAAATATGGTTCCCCCTCGTTTTGCACCATGGCCTGCCGCCGAGCCCCTCTCAATTGGCGATCAATGCCTGAAGGACATTTCCACCTCTATTCAGGATGGAATCTGCCAGTCCCCACTATCTTCCATTCTTTCCGGTCATCTCTCCAAGTCATAGCAGGAGTACCCCTTTTCTAATAGCCTTCCTTCCTATGGGTTCAGTTTGCTGTCTGATACCCCGATTCCGGTACCATCCCGTGACAACAATCCTGAAAAATGTATATTTAATACCACCATCCCTTGGTTCATGATACGTGTCAATAGGCAGCCTTCCCTGAGGGATACAGCTACTGGATCGGTGTTGAATCACTTTCCAGTATCTCCGACAGGAGAACAACATCAACAGGAAGGAAGAATTCCCTGCTACCAAAGCATTTCCCACAATGCCATGGTAAGCGACCAGCATGGCTGGTCAGCGAATCAGGACCTCTGGCCTGGAGGAGCATTTATGTCCTTGGATTGGGGGTGGCCCTTCTAGGTCTGCCAAAGATGTGCGGAGTTCGAGGCATACTTTCAAGCCTTACACTTGTATAATGCTGCCTGGGTGTCCCAAACCTATACCTACCAACCTCAAGCCCTCGCCAGGAAACTTATGAGTCATTGGAGACCGGACACCAACACCTTCCATCTGGTCCATGGGGAGGTGGGCATTAGTCCTTGGGAAGTCTTTCAGATTTCAGGGGTCCCCATTGTTGGGGGTATGTATGAATAATTCCTGCCTCCCCCGTCTATGTGGCATGACAAAGGGAGAACCCCTTCCTTGGTGAAGCGGCTCATCAATCTAGACTAGGAACAATCGAAGGATACATCTCCGAGAAATCTTGTCCCTGGTCGCAAGGAGCATTTGAAGGATACGTCTCTGAGATAGCTTGTCTCGTATTGTGACTAGATCAAAGATTTTTCCAGAGAGAGCTAGTCTGTAAGTCTTCCTCGTAGGCCCACGGCCTACCCTAAAGTGGAATCCCGAAAGCAGACAGGAAGCTATTGGATGAACCTGGAGCAAGGACAATTCAACGACTGGGGGTGAGAACTTGTTTCAGACGTTGATCGACCGCTTCTCCTACCGACATTTCTGGCCATGTTTTTGAGCAGCTGGCTATTTCCTGTGCCCGAGTCTAGTGGCGTGTGGGTCTCTACCTTTTTCACAACGGAAAAATTGGATTCTAGAAATGTTATCAACTTATCTGTCGCAACACTAGCTAGAATTTATTGGTTGCTTGGTAATATTACCGACGGGGGACGACCAAACCGAGTGGCCGACCCTATTCAAATTATTTGGGGATGGATGGGCGTACATATCAAGAACTGCTATACCTTAATCTATCCTCTTCAGATTCCGGGCACCACATTCTGGCCGTACTTGCAACTGACCATTGGTGTTATGCCCGGAGAGTGGGTGACCCAAGAGAAGGATAATCAATAGACAGTTTAGAACCTGTGTCTATTATCGACTCGAATCTCAAGTTATGATCATTTAAATTTCCATCCATTTTCTTCCCCAACTGGTGAAATCAAAAATACCATAATAGAGGAGTTTAGCAAGTGGGGATACCTCTTTTCCCTCTGAGAGGGTATCCTGGTAGCTCGTATTGGCGGGTAACTTATCTGTGAGGGGTACGCCCCTTGCCGATTCAGGTTCTAATTTGGCTGCGTCCAGGCACTATATCTTCCAGTACATAATGGTGCCTACAGGAATCATCATTTAATGGTGGCCAGGAAACTTTGGTTAATGTTTACCTAGGAGGATACCGAAAGAGAGGTTATGACCCCCATTCTTGCAGACTCTATGCCCTTCTTATCCAAGATTTATGCTGACTCCTAGGTACAATTATACCCAAATGGCCAGCTAGGTAAATTGGTGCCTACCATCTCAAGTACCAAGCCATCCAAGGGAAAGAGGAAGTGAAAGGGGGATGGTGCTTCAACTAGGCCGGGAAAATTCCTTCGCCACCCTGCTGGTCCCGTGCTCTTGGGGAATATTTTAACAGACAGAGGTGTATCCTCTCAGGCCCTCGAAGCAACTCGAGGGGGGTTGGTTATTCCTGCAGATGCTGCCTTCTCAATGGCCTGGGGCCAATGGGACGAATTCAATGGTCGATCATCCTTCTGTAGCCAGTAACCCCATTCTATGTGGCAGTATCTTCAGCAATCAGAAGTGGAATTTGACAGGCTAGGCTACATATCTTCCCATGTTGATATCCTTTATGATGAGGACCCAGAGCGGGTCAATCGGTATCTCCAGGATCTTGAATCCTATATTTATGCACTCCAGGGTTACGCAGTATTAACCCACCGATTCCAGGCCATGCTACACCTGGTGACTGATGAGGCAGGGGAAGGATGTGACCACTCTTCAGGGGGCGATGATTTCTATGATCTCCCCGTCATGGTTGAAGAAAGGGAATTCCCCTCCCTACCTGTGAGGACTTTTCCACAGGTAGCCCCAGAGAGTTCAAGGGCGGTGGTGAGATCCGTAACACAAATACATCCTTTAGCACCCCTACCAGCCGCTCCCGCTGCTCGAACCTCTCAGGTTAATCCTTCTAGGCTAGCTGTTCCCATTACGGCCGCATTGCCAAATGCATGGAAGATTTGGGATGACCTGAGGGCCAGGGGCTCAGACGAAGAGGTTTGGGCGTCGCTCCAAATTAGCCCTCTCAAGATCCTAGGTATTGTGGTTATCTTTGCTCCACCACACCTTCAGTTGGAAGAGGATCTGAGTGACATAGTTGCGTCATTGAAGGAGAAGGAAGCATACGTGCGCTCACTCTGAAACCGGCTCCATGGGACCACCCGAGTGTCCATGATGATTAGATACCCCAAATTGTCTGACCCTGAAGAAGTGGTTAATTTGCTCGTCCATTATGGATTTCTTCCTCCTTTATTGTGGAGGTTCTATGGTTTCTCCCCCCCCCATTCTTTTTTATGTCGGGCACCGAGGAATCCCATGGGGTAATTCCTTCCCCATAGTATACTCCATGTGGGACCATGGGAGGTGAACACCATTCTCGGCCATGGGGATCACCGAGGAGGGATCTCTTGGCGTAGGTGATCTTATGGAGGTGACCATTGTGGACCCAGCTAGGGCATTTCCTCCCCTGACTCCTTCCAGTGTTTCGAGCAAGGAATTGTCCCCGGGGCAGATCTAGAGGCTTCACCAGGCGTCCTATTTGACGGAACGGCTCAGGCAGGGGAAGTCGGGTAATCACGACTTACTGTTTCCTTGATTACCAACTGGTATGCTCGGATTTTGTTAGTTGTTGAATTTTATGGTGCTACAGTGTAGGACCATTCGGAGACCTGGCCGTGGCTAGCAAAGAGATTGTACCTCCTGTCCCTTTATCATCTGGGGGATCACCCGCATCCACCCCTAAGCGTGACGAGAAGGCGGGCTCCACCGATGGGGAAAACGACATAGATGCTTTCCTTATTCCTTCATCCACCAGAGATATGTCCGAGGAGGGACAGATGGAGGCCGAGACTCCTTCCTATCCCACTGCCTCTATAATTGTGGGAGAGAATGGGGTGCCGATGATTACCAAGGAGGTCCCATATCTGACGGGTCCAACTGCCTCAGACCCAGTGGATCCCATGGCGATGGAGGAGGAGCCTTCCATCAGGACAGTAATCGGGAACTCAAAACGGGCCATCATCTTATTTACTAGGGGAGTGATTTTCCCAGGCTTGATCTCCATAGCCGATCGCTAGGGGGCAGCTTTGGGAGTTTCTGGATTTGGGTATGGCCATAGGTCATGGACTCCCCTAGGGATTCCCAGGGATCCTCTGCCTTTTGAAGATGTAGCATCTTCCTCAAGAGGCTGTCGTGGCAGTGCAGAGCTTGAGGATGTCGATGCCTTGAAGATCAGTAGTATATTTCCCGATCACTTTCCACCGATTCCTTTTTCTTCCCTTTTTCTAATTAGGGGTAATTATCTCTCTTATTGACTCCCGGGCTTCAATACAACAACATTTGGCATTGGTGATTATGTTGTCAGACCCAACCGTGCCCATGACCACAACTTTCGGGGGTGAAGTTTCTGAAGTGCCAGAGTTTGGGGGTGAAACCGCATTGGGTCCCTCCTTGGTTACGTTCATCACCGAGTATGTGTCATCATTTGGGAGTGATTCCGAGCCCGATAATCAAATCCTCTCTATTCTTCGGCCTGCTCTCCAAAGGGCTTGGGAGAAAATATGGAAGCAGATCTCTCAAACGCCCTTGGTCGAGATGTTGACCAAATTACTGAGGCTACACAATTTGTTTATGCTACTGGGATTTGATGGCTTTGACTATCATGGTGTTTACGAGATAGTCAAGTAGGTGGCTGTTGATCGAGAAAGACTGGGTGGTTTCAAATCACACCTTTCTACTGCCCAATCCGAATTCTACCTTTCCGTAGGCCGACAGATTTTCCTAACAGAGGCTCATGATCATGCTAGGGTACTTGCGAGGCTCCAGGGACAAGTTTTTGAGAAAAATTATCACCTGGTGGTGATGAGGAATGAGATACATCAAATACAACAGGAATAGGCCAATGTTGCTGCCATAATTGAAGAAGGGGAGCAGTAGAAGGAGGAGGAAATGAGGGTGAGCATAAAGGCGGCCTAGGAGGCGTAAGGGTTGCGGGCTGGTGGAGAAGCTGAAGCAGCCTCACTGCAGAATCTCTACCGAACAATCGAGGATTCTCACCAGCGCCGAATACAACTTTGTGAATCCGCTGAAAACCTCCTGTAATAACTATTCACGCTAGAGGAGGCTCCGGATTGTGGATGCCCTACCTACTAACTTTTTTATGGAACAAAGAAATATTTCTCTTCAGTTCTCTTGTCATCTTCTCATATGATAGAAATTATTTGGCAAGATTGCTGCATATGTTAATTCCCCGAACATAGAATAATTAGATTTTAGGAATATTGATAAAAATAAAACGAGCTCTAACATTTTCCAGGACCATGGGATATAGCGAGAATAGTTTGACTATTGCTAGGGATTTTTATAAAATCCCCAAAAACTTTTTGGATTTTCTTTTAATGCCCTAATTTTTCATAGGCCCATTTAGTGTGCACCCAGCGGGTATGACCTAACTTTTTCTTAGGTCGCCCTTTTCGTGTTTCCAGCCTAACAGGCTTTGTGCCTCTTTCGCGAGCGGATTAATGTCCCGCCGTCAAGACTATCACTACTGATGTTTTAGTTCGAACAGGTTTGACCAGATACAGTGGGGAAAGGGCCCCAATGAGGTTTAGCTGGTTAAAAGATGTCCCAATACACTTCAGACGCATGTGGGGGAACACGTTTGAATTTGAACGACATGCAGGGAATGTCTCAAGGCATGGGAGTCGCGTCGGCGTATAGAGGTAAGAGGAGCATCACCTAAGGAAATCTTGCCTTTGGTAGATAGGTCATGGGTGATCAATATGTATATCCACTATGCATAGTCAATGACTATCCATTTCTGATGACCTTAGGACTTCATGAATGTCGGACTTATGGAAACCACCATGGGTGGCTTGGAGAATTATGAAAACCACCAAGGGTGGCTTGGAAAGGGTATGTGACGTTTGAAAGGTTTTGAGAAAATCTGTATCAATCAGGAGTGTGGAAGAAATATTACTCTCGTACACATTTATCTAGCATAAAGGATGGTTTATGCTTGGCGTAGATTAAAGTCATGTAGGTGGGACATAATCTAGAATGGAACGACTTCTCCTAGTCCTCGGTAATCTTGTCAGAGGCATTCCACCATATTTAGGAAAGGTTGTGAAAGAGGTTGGTAAACTATAGCTCAGAGGGTTTCCAAATACCGAGATAGACATGGGGGCTCAGAGGCCAAGAGGCATACAGCGGGAAGCATTGCCTAAGGAATCGTGCCTTTGGTAGATGGGATAGGGGCGATCAATATGCAGAGCCGCTGAGGGCGTGGTATGCATAGTCATGCAATGGTATCATTAGGTCCATGATTGTATTCCCACGATAGCCAAGAAAATCCAGGGAAGTTGAGATTTGGGACCACCAGGGGTGGCTTATGAGAGTCCAGATTTTTCTGAGTACAGAGTAAGTTTTATGATGAGAGGGTTCATGGATACAGGGGAAAAATCTAGACTAAAATTCTTGAGAATGGGTGAAGTAATCCCTTCTCATGCGGGTGTGAGACAATGTCTTTTCCCAGTCTGACCCATGCACTGAAGGATAGAGAAAATCCTTTGTTCCTTACTGAACCCGTGATGGGTTTGACCGTGCAGTTTAGCGTAATGCGGTAAAGACGAAGAACATTATTAAAGGATGTTTTGTAGTTTAATCTCAAGCAATGATGACGGGGGGGGGGGGGGGTATTTTCTTTCCTTTTCCAATGCTGTGCAGTTTAACGTCATGCAACAAGGATGATTGACCGTGCTGTTTAATGTCGTGTGGTAAAAATGAGGTGCATTATTGAACCAGTATAAATTCTTTTTGTTGGAGGCATTCCCCTATATGTTTAATGCTTTGTCATTGCAGCCTTATGCCAAGTGTCCAAGATGTGATCCGTTCTGTTTTACATCATGCGGCAAGGATGTAGTTCAAAAGGACTCTCTTGAATAGAATGTAACTGGGCCTGAGTATCATTGAATGTCCAAGATGTGGAGGGGGGTTGATGGTGAAAATCATGGTTCCGGGGATTCATGGATCAGGAGAGATGACATGGAGGCTCTAGGGTCAGTAAGCATATGGATCTAGGAAGAGTATCTCCCAAGGAAATCTTTCCTTTGGTATTCAAGCCAAGGGATATCAATATGCAGAGCCACTGAGGGCATGGTATGCATAGCCATCCAATGGTATCTCCGGGTCGATGGATTTCCACTTCCGATTTCCATGAATGGTTATGAAGATCCACAAGTATCCAGGCCATGAAGTCTGTCATCGGGGACGGAAATGTTTGAACATGTCGGGCATAGTCGGCCCTGGTTGTTGTTAAATCTTAGAGAGCTCCCTGCACTGATTTATTTTGCATGAGGGGGTGTACCTTCAATCCATGTAGTTTAACATCGTGCGGTAAGGATGAGGTACTCCCAGTTTATTATTCATAGAGTTCGGACCATTGGGTGACTATTGTTGCAGTCACTCGAAGGATAACTGGGTCAATATTCTGTGATATACTTGGAACAAGGTGGGGGATAAAGGTCATAAACTGGATCTTTGAGTTTTCCTGGATCAGGAGGTGTGTTGTGGGGGATCTAAGGTTGGTAAGCGTACGGAGCTAGGAAGAGTACCACACAAGGAAATATTGCCTTTGATGGATGAGCCAGGGGTAATCATTATGTAGAGACGCTAAGGGTGTGGTATGCATAGTCATACAAAGGTGTCCCCGGGTCGATAACTTTCCACTTCTGATGGCCATGAATGATTATGAGAATCCGAGATTTCTCATAGTACATTGTTTGGCATGTGGGGATAATGGTGTCCGAGCATACGAGAAACATCTTCACTGCAATTGTCTATTGAGTCACTGTAGCCTAGTCCTGGCTTGATGTTCATAGATGCAGGTCGTCATGTGAACCACGTGTGGAAACATAGGCTAACCGGGTGGGGGTACCCTGGTGATTTTGGATGTGAAAAGGGGACGATATTGTAAACCACATCGCCATAAACTTCTGGATCAGGAGGTATAGTGTGGGGGCTCTGAGGCCGGTAAGCGTACGGAGCTAGGAAGAGTGTCACCTGTGGAAATCATGCCTTTGGAAGATGGACCATGGGCTATCATTATGCAGAGCTACTGAGGGCATGGAATGCATAGTCGTACAAAGGTGTCCACGGGTCGATGAATTTCCACTTCAGAGTGCCATGAATGGTTATGAAGATCCATAATTATCCCGTTCATGGAGTCTGATGTATGGGGATGATGCAACCAATATGTGCAAGGATTATTACCACCTCGTTTCGCCATATATCTTAGGTTGTTTGCGACGAACTTCGTGCAGTTTAACTTCATGCGGTGAGGACGCAGTCCGTGCAGTTTAACGTCGTGCGGTGAGGACGAAGTCTGTGCAGTTTAACGTCATGAAGTAAGGATGAAGTATACACCCCATGCAGTTCTGGTCCATACACAGGGGAATGAGTCATTTTTAACATTATTCTCTATTCAGTTTTACGTCGTGTGGCAAGGAAACAAAAATACACCCCATGCAGATCTTGCCCATACACGAGGAAAATGGATCATTTTTAAATCATCTTATCCGTTCAGTTCTAAGTCGTGGAGTAAGGATGAGAAGTACACCACGTGCCGGTCTAGTCCGTACACAGGGAGAAAGGGAATTTTTAATCTTTTATTCAGGGGTCTAGGCCCGGACGGGGAACCCTGGCATCACTACGTATCCTGTGAGGGCAGGAATCAAGCCAAATGAAGTTCTCTGGAAGAAGTAAACCCTGTGCAGGTCTAGTTCGTACACGGGGGAAGAGGAAATTGTTAATTTTTATTTTATTTCATTTGGGAGTGGCTGGGCCAGGATGGATCCTGGCATCGCTATGTATCCTGCGAAGGCGGTAATCAAGCCGTACTTAGTTCTCTGAAAGGCAATACACCCTGTGTAGGTCTGGTCCATACACGGGGGGAGGGGACATTTTTAACCTCTTTTCCATGTAGTTTAACGTCATGCAGTGAGGACGATGAATACACCCCATTCAGGTCTGATCCATACACGAGGGGATGAGGTAATTTTTAAATTTTATTTGGGGGTGGCTGAGCCAGGATGGGGAACCCTGGCATCGCTACGTATCCAGCAAGGGCAGGAATCAAGCTGTACATAGTTCTATGAAATCCGTGCAGTTTAAAGTAATTAAGTGAGGATGAGGAGTACACCCCGTGCAGGTCTAGTCCATACACGGGGGGAGGGAGCATTCTTAACTCTTATTATCCATTATTTTCAATGATGTTTAATGTAGTCTGTTAAGGATGAATTCCATACAGTTTAACGTCATGTGGTTAGGACGAGGGGCATTATTAGATTCTGTGACATTTAACGTCGTGTGGTAAGGACGAACCCCATCCAATTTAACGTCATGATGTAAGGACGAACTCCATGCATTTTAATGTCATGTAGTGAGGATGGGGAGCCATTATTAGATTTCGTGTTGTTTAACGTCGTGCGGTAAGGAAGAACTCGATGAACTTTAACATCATGCGATAAGGACGAACTCCATGCAGTTTAACATTAGGCAGTGAGGACGAGGATCCATTATTAGATTCTGTGCAGTTTAACGTCGTGAGGTAGGGACGAACTCCATGAAGTTTAACGTCGTGCGGTAAGGACGAACTCCATGCAGTTTAATGTCATGTGGTAAGGACGAACTCCATGCAGTTTAATGTCATGCAGTGAGGATGGTAGGTACTTTTGGTTTCTATGCAAAATACTTCTTTAGGAATCATTCATTGGTAGGAGCCATGGTGACTTTCCCTTTCATAGAGATCTGGGTATATGCTCTGTTGGAGTAGACCTTGTGTAAAACTTATGGTCCCTTCCATTTAGGATCCAACATTTGAGGTTTCCTTCCAGGTATCATTGGGGTCCGGAGGACCAATACCAATTCTCCATCCAAGAAAGATCGGAGATGGACCTTTTTATTGAATTCTCGTGCAATCCGATTCTAGTAGACTTCCAGATGGTTCAAAGTGTCCAGCAGCTTCTCTTCCAGCTGTTCCAATTCACCTAGCCACTTTTCTGATTTCTCATCATTGGATAATTGATCACAAATGGAAACACTAAGAGAGGGTAATTGGATCTCAATGGGCAGGACCGCCTCTGTGCCGTACACCAATGAGTATGGGGTAGCCTGAGTAGCGGTGCAGGTTGTGGTTCAATAAGCCCACAACGCATGGAGGAGTTTATCCGCCCACAACTTCTTTTATTTTTCAACCATTTTTTGGAGAATATTTGATAGGGTCTTGTTGAAATCCTCTATCTCTATGTTGGCCGCTGCATGGTAGCGGGATGAGTGGTTATACTTGATACTGTATTCTTGGTATAATTTCTCCAATTCAGAAGAGAAGAAGTTGGTGCTGTTATCCATTAGTATGATATGATGGACACCAAATCTGGTGATGATATTGGTATTCACAAAGCTTACAATGCTTCTTTCCCCGAATTCCTTAATAGGTATAGCTTCTATCCATTTTGAAAAGAAGTCAGTTTCCATGAGGATATACTTTAGCTGTTTGGCTGTGGTAGGAGGATATGGTCCCACGACGTCCATCCCCCAAACGGAAAATGGACAGGGGTACTTGAATTGATGAAGTAACTCCAGGGGTTGGTGAATGAAGTTATCATGAATCTGGAATGAGTGGCCTTTCGCGTTAAAACTCTCACAGTCTCGTGCCATTGTGGGCCAGTAGTACCCAATCCTTCGAACTTGATGAGAAAGATTGGTCCCCGGTTGATGTGCTCCACATGCTCTGGAATGTACTTCATTCATTAAGGTAGAGGTTTCTTCTCCATCAACGCATCTGAGGAGCACTCAATTGAGGCGTCGTTTGTAGAGGACCTCTTACTGACCCACGCCACCATATAGGACAAAGTTGATTTCCCTTTTCCGTATTTTCTCTCATTCAGCCATGTCTGATGGAAGTTCTACCTGTTGAAGGTAGTATGTGATGGGGGTCATTCAGCTGTTGGTAAGAGAATATGGCACTGGGATAGGACTTAATTCGTCGATTTCTTCCATCTTAACCTGAACAAATGGAAATACCATTCGACGGTGAGCAATACTGATAACTATTTCATCCCAGCCTGGGTCAGCTGGGGATGCGGCCGCATTGGCTAATGCATCAGCCTGAGTATTCTGAGACCGGGGAATATAGGTCAATGTTGGTTCTGTGGATAATTCCTCCATTAACCCTTGTACATGGTCAAAAAGGGGGATCATCGCCTTCTTTTTAATAGCATAGTCACCATTGACTTGCTTGATAACTAGCTTTGAGTCACCTTTTACCTTAAGGTGTTGTACTTGTGCCTGGAGTGCGAGATCCAGGCCTGAAATGAGAGATTGATATTCCACTTCATTTTTTGTACATTCCTATGATATGAGGAAGGAATATAGAAAGTCTGCATTTTCTGGGGACACGAGTATTATTCCCAAACCCAATTTGTTGAATATGGGATCCTCCATCCTCTTCCTGGTTGGGCTTCCGGAGGTGTCGTCGAAGTACATTTCCCATGTTGGGAGATCGCCATGAACCTCAAAGATGTCTTCATCAGGTAATTCAACGTCCGGTATGGCAGTCCCCACTGAGGAGTGCTTTGCCAGAAAGTTTTCTAATTCCTGGCCCTTGATGGCTTTTTGAGGCACAAACGAGATGCCAAACTATTGTAGGATGACCGCCCATCGGGATAGGCGTCCGGTTAGCATCGGGAGGCTGAGGATGTACTTGAGCGGGTTAATCTGCAAGATCAAATGGACTTCATGATGCTGCAGATAATGTCACAGCTTTTGAACTGTGAAGACCAAGGCTAAACAACTCTTCTTGGTATTTGAGTATCGAGTCTTAGCATCAATGATGGTTCGACTAAGGTAATAGAGACTGTTTTCATTGCTGGCATCATTCTTTGGAGTGAGGAAGTCTCCTAGTGACCGTTGTAGGGCCTTCATGTACAATATGAGAGGTCTTCCTTCAACCGTGGCGATGAACACTAGTAGGCTTAAGAGGTACTTCTTCAAGTTGTCGAATGCCTCTTGGCAGTCATCCGTCCATTGGTACGTGACCCCCTTCTTCATTAACCTGGTGAAGGGAAACCATTTTCCTGACATGTTGTCTATGAATCGCATTATATAAGCCATGTTCCCTTGGAATTCTCTCAACTCAGTGAGGTTGTGGGTATGTGGCAGTCCAAGGATAGCCTTTGTCTTCTCAGGGTCGACTTCGATGCCACGATAGCGTACGACAAAGCCAAGGAATTTCCCTGAGGTAACCCCGAAGGCACATTTCAAGGGGTTCTTCTTCAAGATATACTATCAGAGTTTGTTGAAGATGGTCCCAAGGTCTGAAAGGTGATCTGAGCGCTGTCTGGACTTGACCACCAGGTCATCCACCTAACAGTCAACAAATTTCCCTATGAATGATTTAAAGATCCGATGCATGGCACACTGATATGTGGCACCGGTGTTCTTGAGTCAAAAGGGAATGACCTTGTAACAGAATACCCTTTGAGGGACACTGATGTCAGTGGCTTCTTCATCTTCTCGGGCCATCCTTATTTGGTTATACCCAGAATAGACATCCATGAAGGAGAGAGCCTCATACCCGACCGTTGCATCGATTAATAACTCGGTGACTGGGACCAGGAAGTCATCTTTCATACAATGACGATTGAGATCTCAGAAATCAATTCAGACACGGATTTTTCCATTCTTTTTCTTGACTGGGATGAAATTGGCCAACCATATGGGGTACTGGACCTCTCAAATGAAGCCTGCTTTAATGAGATTATAAACTTCAGGCTATATTTTGGTGGCATGCGAGGGATGTGCCCTTCTGGCGGCTTATTTATAGCCTCGGTGGTCTTCTGGTAGACCCAGGTGATGCGTCCTCACATCGGGATCGAGTCCCGACATTTCTGTGTAATTCTATGAAAAAACAACCCACTGTTTCCCCAGGAAAGAGGTATATACCTCATGATCCTCAGAGGACATGGCTGCACAGATGAGGGTAGGCCTCAGATCTTCCTCGGTACCTATGTTTATTTCCCTGAGCTCGACCACCGTGGTGGAGATACCCTCCTCAAATGCGGGAGGTGCATCCCGAAGATCTTCCTCCTCTTCTTCTCCCAAGTCATCATCTTCTTGATCCGACGGGGGGAGAGTTTCCGACACCAGCTCTTGGGAGTCTGGAGGCGAGGTTTCGTGGGCATCGTTACTCGAGTTTTCATCCCCAGATTGAAGGTCAGTGGATGTACCCACATTTTAACCCTCGGCCTTTATGGATGAAGTCATGAGTACATCTGAGTGTGTATCCATAATTGAACTCCAACTTTCAACATGGTTGATGGGCAGAACATAATCTCTGCCAAGCTGCCTGAGGGGGTCATCAGGAACAATTTCCAGGCCATTTGGAGCGGGAATCCAGTTGACACCATCGAACAATGGCTTCTTTTTCTTTTTCTCATAGAACCCGACGTCAATGTAATGTGACTTAGAGAGCTAGAAATGGGCCTTGTCGGCATGCAATATTCCACTTTTTCAATTGACACAGTACTTGATACACAGGTTGTAGGATGAAGGAACAACCGTGTGCTTAGGGAGCCACAACCTTCCCATCCGGGCATTGAATGTGGTGCTCTGCCGGACCACCAGGAATTCCGTGTAGGATACCAGGTCACCAAAATGGTTATTTATATTAATTTTTCCCATTGGTTTCTTCTCACTCTTGTCGTAACCCAATAGAGTTGTGGTCGAGGGAATTAGGTCGTCGTCACTATAGCCCAACTTACGGAGTGTCTGTAGGGGAAGGAGGTTAACTCTAGAGGCATTGTCTATAATGAATTTCCATATCTTAATACCATTCAGTTTGAAAGACACATATAGTGGTCTGATGTGTCCTTTCATGATTTCATCTTCATCCTAATCGGTGAAGAAAATCACCGCATTGAATTCATCTGGGTTAGTCTCTGTCTGGTAAATCTCGGCGGTAGCTACCTCGTCTTGAAATTCCTAGGGGCTGATCAAAGATTCTATAAGATCCTCCCAGATGTCTACTGAAAGACTTAGGGCATTGATTATTGATAGCTTGGCTGGTACAAATTTTAGCTACTTAAGGATATCATTTTTCTTCTTTAGCGGCCGACGCTTCTCCGTTGGCGGGAGAGTCTTAGCGGGTGATTTAGGGACTGGAACATTTGACGAGGAGGGACTGGCCACAGGGTCAGATATCGATGGTTTTCCGGCATTTTTTGGACTTGGCCCGGCCGGTCGATTTGTGCACATCAGGCGGCCAGACACTTGCTCCTCCTCTTGTGGGTATCGCAGAACAACAGGGCCAGAGTGGCTACTTTTGGAGGGGGAGGGGAATTATTTCTCCTGCTGAGTCTGTTGAAGGTATCTCCCATGGGTTTCCGTGATATTAACGGTTTGGGTCGGGGTCCAACCATAGGTTTGGTTTCGGTTGTGGCTGCGTCTCCCCTAGTATCCACAACCTCTGCGATTCCTACTCTAGGCTCCTTGTGCAGGGAACTCAGGTTCATAACCTTACCCTTCATCAGGGGACGATTCTATGAGGTGGATGATTTTAATAGAGCCAAAGATTGGCTCTTCATCCTTTGACAAGTCAACTTGGTCGGTTGTCCCTGATGGTGCCGTTTGGTGGGTCGGTGCCCGTGGTGCCAAATTCTAGGGCATACAATCTTCTAGGGTCGGGACTAACTTTGGCCCCATCGCGGACTGATCCTCTTGCGCTTGTTTCCTCCTTGTTCAATTACACCTGGATAACCGACTTGTGGAGGGATGTGAGGATAATACTGTTGTCTCTATGGCTTCAGGGGCTGTTGGTGGAAACACTGACTGTAGTAGTTGAGCTCAGAGTATGCCCTGGTCTTGATTGATAGTCTTTTGAGTCATCCAATTGTGAAATTTTTTCCCCTACTTGATGGTGACTTTCTACCACCCATTCCCTTTTTTGGAGTCGGTGGTAGAGATACATGCCACATGTGTTGGGGGTGGTCCCAGCTTGACCTGTCTAGAGTCTACCATCCTCTGCAGGTGGTCTTTGAAGAAGAAGCATTCTCGGATACTATTCCCCAACATTTGATGGTAAGGGTAGTAATCTGGCATGTCATCTCGGCTGACTTCCTCAAGTTTCCTCGGCTCCGGGAGGTGGAGAAAGTTGTAGTTCATGGCGGCAATGAAGTAACCGCGGACTTAATCGTCTCAGAAAGAGTATACTTTTTTTGTCTTAGTTCTGAAAACTGGTTCCACTTCGATCCTCGATGATCATCCAATTTAGGCGGAGTTGGCGGCTAATATGCAGGAGGTCCTTGACGATTTGGTGGAGGCCTGAGTGGCGGAGTGGGCACAGGGGATGGCTTGAGTGTGATAGCTGATGCTACAGCTCTAGGGGATCTTTTCGCAGGATCCTACGAGGCTATTCGGGACTTTGAATTAGTCTGCTGCAGAGAGTCTTCAATTCTTTGGGCAATGGCTGAGAGATGGAGGATGCGAGTGGTGCACTCAACTGGTATGAGTGGTGTTCACATCTCATCTCAAATATTATCGATGCATATGGCTAGCATCTCATCTTGAGGGATTGGCCTATTCAGGGAATAGGTCAGACCTTTCCATCTAGCGATGAAATCTGAGACCCTCTCGTTCTCTCTCTGCTTATAGTTCATGAGGTCGCTGACCATTGTCTTGGGCAACGTCAAGATGAAGTGGAACAAGAACTGCTACCGTAGGTCCTCCCAACTCTTTATTGACTGGGCTGGCAGACTCGTATACCCGACCAAGGAAGATCCATGCAAGGTCTGTATGAAGCATCTGAGTTTTACTACTTCTTTTTGTTCTGGAGTCCCCATCATAGGGTCACAATAAGATGCGTAGTGCATCAAATGTTGTTCCGGATCGCCTGACCCATTGAAAATAGGGAATAAAGGGCTCCAAAAATTGGTTGGAGGTGGTGTCTTGGTCACCCAATCTGGGTAGGGTTTCTGATCTAGCTGTATCGGAGTGCGTCGACCTTCCATTGCTTCCAATCGTGCTGTTAGTTCCTCAATGGTGTTGGTGAGACCCTGGTTTACATCCTGCTGGTCCCGGTCCGGGGCATGCGTAGCCCGAGGAATTTCTTGAGGATCAGGATTGGCCGGCATAAGGGGTGCATGTGCCATTTGTGGAACCTTCGGAGGGTTCTAGTGTACTCGCTCCGGTTGATTCCTGAGTGTAAGGAAGTCTTGGTATTCATCTGAATCTACGTTTAGGTAGTTGGACAGGCTGGGCGCCTCGTTGGATGGGATCCCTGACCGTATTTCATTTGTCGGGGAAAACCTTAGTCTTTGAGGTGCACTTGTTGGGAGTGGATGATGTGGCCCCTCCTGGGATGCACTTTCAATAAAGTGGTTACTCTGGAGTAGCTTGGCGTCAAGCTGCCTCAATTCTTTCATCTCCTCTTCCTGTCGAGCGAATCTCTCTTCGATCGTGAGTGGCTCATCTTTGTAGAGAGAAGGAGGTGGGTTAAGGGTAACCTATCATTTATTCCTATCCTTATTGGAAGCTTGCTGGGTAGGCAGAGGAGGGTTGGCAGGATGGACGACCATATTTAGGGCAGCCCACTGGTTCCGGGTGTGCACACTTGGTGGTTCGTTGTGAGTCACAGCCTGACCGGAACTATCATCTCGCGATCCATCCCGATTTGCATCATCTATGGTGTCACCTGTAGGGTTAACCTTTATGAAGTTGATGGATGCATATCGCAGGGCAGAGGAGATGTCATCTTCCAAACATGAATAGGATCTCCTGCGTCTTCTGCTGGCCTTCCCATTCGTGACATGGGATTTCCTTCGTCCTTCTTGACGAAGGGTGATGCAGAGAGTTCTTTGATGCGACCTTATGGTATGCTTTCCTATCAGAGGGGATGATGATAAAAATGATGGGATAGGACGAGAACCTCCTCTTCTGGCTGTCCTCCCTAGACGAGAGAATACTGACCTTCGTGGGGGAGGTTGTTGTAGAGGGGGTAAAAATGCCCCCAACCCTAAGGGCTAGGGTTGGCTCCGTTCCTTGGACATTGAGTATCCTCCCATTTTTATTGGTCTTACAGGGGCATTTTTTGTTAAAAATTCCCCCATCCCTACAGGCATGGGTTGACCCTGGATTGCGGTAGTGGATGCAGCTATCACTACCTGCCTAATCTTGCGTGCCCCTATTTCGGGGTGAACTTGGTTTGATGTCGAGTTATTCTGTGAACATATCCTTTCTGAGGAGGCATGAAAAGATCGATGATTGGCCTCTCTTATGTGAGAGGCCTGTTGTATGCTCTCGGTGGCCTGATTTAGGATTTCTTGAATGGATTATTCCCGTCGGGCTTGATTCTTCTAGGACTTATTCAAGGCCTGACTATGTTGGGTGTGTTTCCTTTTCTGAATAGGAAGACCCCTCGATAACCATCTTTATTTGATGATGTTGCAAGACACAATGCTGAACGGGTTTTTCTGGGTGGGGAGCGGAGTGAAATGCAGAGATCCATGTTCTACCCATCCCCTGATATGGACTCCCGTCAGAGCGTCACCAATGAGACGTCGCAGCTGGTGTAGCGCACGGAGGCAGGCTATCTCCATGTTACCTTTATGTTTCTCGGGTCGCTGTTGCCGTGCTGAAGGAAGAGCTTCCATTTTGATGTGATGCATGAGGTCTATTATTGTCTTGACGTGGTCTACATACTCTTCGTATGGCTGAAAGATTGATTTCAGTCAGTGGAGGGTTGTCCATATATTATGGCAGATGTCATGCACGCATTCTTCCAACAACTCTCTGGGTATGTCGAACTGAGAGGTGGAAGTAGGCCAAAACATAACTGGTATATCATCCTTGGCCAGTCATTTCCTCACGTGCAACATATCGGCATAATACCCCCTAGTGTCTCCTCTACTTGGTCGGCCCAACTCAGATGCTCGATGCCAATGTGGTCGGAGGCAGTGGGACCGGTAGGTGCTAAGTCATTATGTGGGTGATTCCGAGGTGGTTCAGAAGATAAACACGACCCTGGACCTTCTCTTTATTGCAGAAGGATGTCATCGGTGACTAACTGGGAATCTGACATGCATGATCCCACCCTTTCGAGTGCCTTGACATACGAGGGATTTTCTGTGCTTGATTCAGTAGGGGGAGGACCTTCCTGTCGACAAGATATGTCATCGAGGGGAGGATCTCTACAATGGCATCCATAATGGTGATGAATACCATTACTGCTTGAGGCTTCACTGCATAGAGGACTTTTGTAGTGCACACCCTGGGGAGGATCTCCAAGGCATGTCGCATCATGGGGAGGACCTTCTGGCTGCGTAGTGTCGTCACGGGGAGGGCCTTCGTAACAACTTCCATCATGGTGAGGATGACCATGATGGATTGAAGTTCGATGTGCATCATGGGGAGGACCTTCAGGGCACACTGCGACAAGGGGAGGACATTTTTTTCTTGGGGCCAATGCAGGGAGGACCTTCGCAATGGCGGTCATGGTGGAACGAACTACCATCACAGCTGTGGCAATGGTGAGGACTACCATTACTGCTGCCGTAGGTAGAATATCTTCAGGATACATCCTGGGGAGGGCCTCAAGAATGTAACACGATGAGGGGAGGGACTTCTCGTTGCTTGACGTCTCTATAGGGAGGACCTCTGTTATCAGGGTGGAGAGGACTACCACCGTGATCTGATGCCCGGCTGCGCGAAGTTTACTTGCAGCGTAACCCCATGGGAGAACCTTCAAGGATGGATAAGACAAGGGGAGGACCTTCCAATCGTGATGGGACGTCACTACGGGGATGGCTTCTGATGTTGCGACTATGATAGCGAGGACTACAATCATAATTTGTGGTCCCACTTCATGGAGAGTGTTTGTAGCGTATACCCCGTGTAGGACCTTCTGGGTGGACCGTAAAAAGTGGAGTAACTTCTTACTACTCGATATTCTGGCCACGTGAAGGTTTTACGTGACTCGCATCAAAAGATGAGCTCTCTTGATCGATCGTTATATGCCTACAGGGGAAGCCCCAACGTGTGCTCTGTGGAGGACCTTCAGAGCTGCTGGTAGCGAGATTGTAGGGAGGACCTTCACAACTGCTACTACCACTCCAATAATATGGTAATGGATGGGCAGGGTTCTGATCCTTCAATGTGTGCATAGCGGCGTTGGGAACCCCAGCTTTCAGTAGAGTAGACTCATGAACCCGCTCTTTATTTTCCGGCTGCCTTTGGCGCATTCGGGGCACTCTCTTGCGGGCAGCAGGGACCGTCTGCTGTTGACAATGACCTTCACCTTTGGGTACTATCTAACTGGGTCCCGTGATGATTCTGGGATTATCCAACGAACATATTGACTTTTATCTGGGATATGTGCCTGCTCTGGAGCATCCAACGTGATGGACGGGTGTCCCCCAGTTGGAATGAGTGAAGCTGCTCGATCTGGTTTCCCTTGTGTCATGGAATATGGCCGGTGACCCTCTTGAGCAGAAGCAGGGATGCATATCTACTACGAGGTGGCTATATCATCTCTTAGATGAGTCACCTCAATTGGGAATATGGTCTCACATTCCCGATTAATTTCTGTTTCCACTGATGCAATTACATTCTGGAAAGTCTGCAAGATATGATCTGGGATCGATACTTGCTCCTCCATCATTTCCAGGATATGTAGAGAGACATATTTGGCTGGAACGGGTATGAAGGCCCATTCTGGTATCAAAGTAGGAATATCCTGCTCCGGTCCTCCAGTGGTCAGTGGGTACTGACAATTCTCCTATGTCAGGGAAGTTGAATGAATCTACCCCTATGCCGGGATACGCCGATTTATCTCTCCGTTTGCCGCCACATCAGGATGGTGTAAATTACTTGCATCTGTTGGGAGCTATCCCTATATATATTGGTTTCCCACCGTATCAAGCCGGTGGCCTTTGTTGGCGGGGAGATGTGCCTGCCTATGATTTTCCGCCACATCTAGGTGGCGGGATTTGTTGATCTCCACCATATCAGGATGGTGGGCATCGGAAGCATATGTTAGGAGCTGGTCCTGCAGGCACCGGGTCTCCACCACGTCAAGCTGGTGGGCTTCATGACCCTGGGCAGGGAGAGGTGCCTGCCTGGTAGGTATCGTCCTGTGTGAGCGACGGGCTTGATGGAGCTCTGCGGGGATGCGTGCGAGCTTGTATGATGCCGCCATGTATGGATTGATGGCTCGGGAGGAACGAACAGAAGTAGGTTCCTGTTCATTGTACATCTTCTTGGCTGGGAAGCAGAGCTCCTCCTTAGGGACTAGGGTGATGACTGGTCCCTTATTGTACGTCATCCTCCCTCATCGGGAGGTCCATGGGGCCGGAGCTCGGGGAGCGTGGGCCTGAATCCTCGGGGATACATCCTCCTTGGTGAGAGGATGTTGGGTCGCGGAGTGACCGCGATGACACCTTCCAGCGGGGACCTTGGAGCAGAACCCCCATTTGGTGGGCATGAAGTCCTCAATGTTGACCTCATCCACCTCCCTAAGATAAGGGAGGTACGCATTGTCCTGTTCCGAGGACAGACTCCTGAAACGGTTTGAGACGACAATAAGGGCCATCTAGATCTTCTTTTGTGGCCACTGTTGGGCAAGCGACCAGTGAGTTCTGGAAGATTGGAGGGCGTGCATGGTCACCTCCACCATTGGGAGAGTACCGTTCAGGTGGTGCTCTCGAATCAACGCATATGAGACCCAGTGTTGAATACATTGGGTGGGTGATGGGGTCCTCCGTAGGTGAGGATGTCCGGTCCTTGCGTTGTTGGAAGCGCGCTCTTGTGAGTTCTTTTGAGATTCCATTCGATCGAAGTGAGTTCTGAAGGTAACTATAAAACATTTTAACACATACAAACAACAAACTCGTCAAAAGAGCATCTCATGACCCCATGCACATATAATGACCTTTCTTGGCCCTCCTTGATAGTATATGGTGGAATAGAGTGGGATTAGGATAAATATGTCATGCTTGGTTAAAGATTCACGTCGGGTTCACCATTTTTGTTTCGGGTCAGTCTCGAAACGCACAACGATTTTTTATCTGACGACACGTGGACCTGCTTTCCAAAGGTAGGTGTTCGCTGGATGGTTTGACCTACGACGCTTAAGAACTCACATTGGTCGAGAGGATGGGAATTCGGGATCATTTCACCCTTGGGTGGGGGGGATTATCGCCTTTCTAGGACTCTGTTATATATTTTAGACGTATTCATATGTTCGTGAATCTTTAGTTTATACCCAAGCATAGTATTCACAGATTTCTCCTGGTTGGAAATGGTCAGCTGAACGCAGGGGTTCGAAATCATTTAGTCCAGAGGATTACCATCACTCATTGGATTAATGACCCTGTGGTGTCGGGACTCATTGAGGCGGCGCTGGGATTGATTCGGTGAACCAATGTGAAGATATTCGGATCGACCAATTGTTGGGATTGAACCTCATGGAGGATTCCTACATACCCTGCCTGAGAGACAAGGATCAAAGTCCACGTAGTTTGTAATTGCTTGGGACTTATGCTCTGAGGCAGCCCAGAGTGATGGGTTGGGGCTTACACTCTGAGGAGGCCCAAGGTGTAGATGATGGGATTGAACCTCAGGGAGGCTTCCTACATACCCTACCTCAGAGAGAAGGATCATAGTCCACGTAGTTCGTAATGTCTTGGGACATACGCTCTGATGTAGCCCAGAGTGATGGATTGGGGATTACACTCTGAGGAGGCCCATAAGAGGAGGTCATGGTCGATGCTTACTCTAAGCCCACGTGGGTCGTGCTCGGTGTGAGAAACAAGAGGCAGTAGGGACCAGACGATCACATCGCAAAAGGTGCATCCGTGAGAGGTGGAGTGAGACTTACGCATGAGGGAGGCCCATAATGTCGGGCCTTAATTAGGGATGGATGCCCATGGCAACAAAGCGCAGCGGGAGTGGGAAATCGGTGCTCTTGTGCCCGTCACCTCTCTTGTTCCCCAGGGAAGTACCGAGGTGCATGGGGACAGCTGCCTTCAGATGGGTATGTCGCCCCCTCTCTGGGGAGGAGAGAAGTGCCCGAACGTCGAAGCGTGCAGTCCCCCATCATGGCGAGTAGAGGTAGAAAGGGGGATCTCGGGATCAGACCTCACATTACCATGGGAATGTGAACCCAGGCATGATTCGGGAATCCTCCTAAGGGTCGGGGAAACCCCTTTTCCCCTGTTTACCGTGGGTATGTGAACTCAAAACGGCGCGTTGATGCACCTGAGGGTTACACTACATGGATCCAGTGGCTCTGGTGGAGGCCTCGGCTTTGGGCTATGAGTAGGCCAATGAGGAGGTTGCGAAGGATCATGCTGGATTGGAATAGGAAGGATTTTATATGGCTCGGGGAATGGGAACTCCGAAGGTTTTGGATGGCCACACAGGGGTATGGAAGGTGGTTCCCTTCACATAGGGAAGTGCTACATGGATAGAGAGGCCGTCTGCGGACCAGGGTGGCCCATGGACTGATTGGCCATCCGCGAACTAGGAGGGTCCGCTGGAAGATTGGTCGTCTGCGAACTAGGAGGGTCCGCAGACTGATTGGCATCCCACGAACCAAGAGGGTTCGCGACTTTGGGTTCGGTCGGTGTACAAGGTTGGAACGCAGAGGGGTCCACGCGAGTAGCGGCAACGTAGGGAGGAACCGGTAGGAGGCTCATCGGTCGAGGCTTCGCTCACGTAGGAGGGTTCTACGCGGTGCAGTGGATCAGAAAAAATGCAGAAACTCCCCGGTCCGTAGGGAGTACATCCGCGGAATGACCATGGTTTGCGGTTTTCTCTTCTTTGTTATTTTATGTTCGTGGTTCACCAAGTTATTATGCATTTTTTGGTTCCTTATTAGTTCATTCCCAGGTTCATACCTGCTCTGGTTCACAAACTGGAACTTCTGAAATTCTAAGCCTTCCTTCGAAATACTTTCACCCAAATCCGACTGATCTCATATCTGTTCTCACCTCTCCTCTTCCTTTCCAATATACCTTTATAGAGCGGGGAAAAGGATGTATCTATGGTCATGCAAAACCATTTGTGGAGGCCCATGACCAAAAACCCGGTTCACGGATGACTTGGTCAATCCGCAATTCACGGGGCCTTAAACACTCCTCTGCGAACGAAACTCGGGAGGTGCTTCACGGCCGTGGAGGGTTCCGCCTCTATTTCGAGAACGAAAGTAGAGGCGGTTTGGGCCAGTTGACGCGTCTTGCAGCTGGGGTGGTCCGAAATGGTGAACCAGGTTGGCGCTTGTCTCGCCTCGTGACCACGGAGGATCTCCGCCTCCATCTCGCGAATGACGACGGTCCGCGGAGGAGGGACCCTTGGCGGAACCGGCCATGCGTCTGTAAAATTAAACCTGTCCGTAGACCAATTCATCCTTCACCATCCTTGAGTATTCTCCACATTTTCCCAATACTTTTGAGGGGAAATTCGTTAGAATCTCCCTTGAGTTAAAGGGGATCATCATTCTCCTTTTCGGATTTTTCAGGACCATACAGACTATAAAATGACCATAAAAATTTACATTATCTTATTATATGAGTCTATTTTTCAATACACATCCTATATTATTTTATATGTATTTTTTTGGACATTTTTATTATATTATTACATTTATAGTATTTTATTTAATGAAATTTCAAACAAGTCACGCTCTTGCTTTTAGTAAGTATAATATTTTTAATATCATTTTATCCGAAGGATATGTTCGAAAATAAATATTTTTTTTGAAAGATAATCATTTATCTTTATCATGTAAATTTATTTTTAATATTTAGTGAAGAAATAATTGACATAAATTTCAACACAAAATTGATGGAGAATTTATTTAATTATTGGAATAATATAATAAATGATGTTAAAAATTTCAAAAGTAACATAATTTGATATAATTAAGGTGATAAATGAGTTATGAAAATGAATATGAAATTTTTATTGTATAATGAAACAGTTGGATCATTTTTTAAACGTTTTCTTTATTTTTTTAATGTCGAGGAAATGGATGGTATCAATATTTCCATTAAAGAAATTTTATGGGATAGATAATTTATAAAATTATTTTAAAGTCATAAAAATATTAAAAAGAACAAATGGGATAATATATAATGAAAAAATTCATACTATATTCATTTATAGTAAATTCGTATGTATTTGGGACTCTAATATTCTTATTATATTTTTATATATTTTTTGAAATTCTAAAAGTTACCCTCACCTCACTTATAAATGGGAACCCCTTATATCACATATTTACACCACATTAATCTATCTAGATCTACCAAACCCTATACGTTTCTCTTAAAACAAATATGTATCCTTGTTATAGAGGTTATGGTATATGAAACAGGCCAACCATAGTTCCCTTAAGAAGAGATCTAAAGTAAGTCTTCTGAAAGATATGTAATTATCATTGAGAACACTTTCATGTTTATCTCACCTTCTACATCCCCTACATGTTTAGTTTCCATAATAAATTAAAAACTCCAATATAATATATATAATGTAATGTGATTATGATTATGATACAATTATATGCAACCATTATTTTATCTAACAAAAAAGGAAATCACCATGTGTTCATACATATATCTTACCGTCTCCACGTAGTAGTGTGATTTTTTTCCATATGCACATTACTTTAATGAATATAAAGATGTAAACAATTGATATATATTATACTAATTTAATGCCATTGATTCATAAAAATTAAAATATCATCTATTTTCTTAATCATTAACCCTTAAATAAATGATATCATTCCATGTGCGTAAGTATGACCTATTTTCTATATGAAGCAATGTGACTCATTTTACATTTACAACATCCAATAATGGTTATAAAAATATATTAAATCATTAAATATGATACTTATATCATGAATAATATTATGGAGATGATTAATCTATATCTCTTTTAGACCAATTTAAATTTACTTGAAAATACTTACTTGAAAAAATGTGGCAGTTAACACTCAAAATAATGGTAGTCATAAAATATTATTATGAAAATTATTGTAAGATGTCATAGAAATATTATAAATGATGTATAAATATTAAATTTTTCAAATTATATATTATTAACATTATTTCATCCATTATACAAGATGATAAATTAAATTTGACTAAATGAAAGAACAAGGTAATGATTTTCCTCTCAATTTTATTCTTGTGGGACACATGCATTATAAACTAATTGTTTTTTGTGTGGAGCATATACTTCCCATGAGTGTAATTTATGATTATTATAAAAAAATGGTATACACATATCCATATAATTTTCTTTTTTTCATGGGGCTTATGAATCAATATTTACCAAAAACGGTAATATTTTATTTCATAATCACTTTATTATTGCATATTTTTATGTTTAAACTACCATGGGGTAATATTTCACTTACATTTAATTGTTTTTTAAATTTTCTCTCAATTTTTTTGTTCCTGTATAAAAGTTAAATTTTAATTTAATCAATGTTTTACTTTTTACAAAATGGTTTGAAATGAATCTTTTTATCATTTTCTAAATTAGGTACTTTGTGACTTTTTTGAACAAAAATAATGAAGGAATTTTTTTTAATTATACGGAATGATATGTTTTCCCTTCATAATAAAATATTAATTCTTTGATTCTTAGCTTGCATGTTTACACTGTTATTTAGAAGGAAAATAATTTCTTCTATATTTGTGTAATTTCTTTTTGAAATTTAATTATAATGTTAAAAATTTAATTTTCCACTAGAAATATTTAAATTATAATTTAATAGTAAATTTATTCATTAATAAATACAAAAATTTATTTTAAGTATTCACAACTATGTATATTTTTTAATGATATCATACTTTGAAGATTTCACATACATTTTATCATTGAATATTTTATTTCTCTTAAATGTCCATATAATTGAATAATAGATATGATTTTCTATAGAACCCACATACCATTTTTATATATGGGGTTTACATTGAATTTTATTTTATTAATTAGTGAAATATTGAAAAAACATTATCCTTCACTCAATACCGAAATTTTATGATATAAAATATTTATTGATGAATTAAATCAATCATTTAATATTTTAGGACTTCATTGGACTTAGGGTGAAGCGGGTTCAGGGAATTATACAGCCCCTCAATGTTTCAGTAGTTATCATGGGATAGATTATTTGGAGAAATTAAATAGATTTATAAATGTAGTGTTAAAAAATCCTGTAAATGGTCTGATAGTAGAGGTATAATCTTCATGAGAACATGACATCCAATAATTAATTGTTTACCCTATTAAGTATTAGATATTATTATCCATGATATTTTAATACTGGTATTATCCCTATATAAATTTTATTCTAAATTTATTAATTTAATGGAATATGGGTTTTTTATTTACCTTTACTTACTAATTATGCCTTATTGATTAATGACAACTTTTATTGTATTTATTCGCTTATTGATCATCATATCTCACCCCTTTATTATTATTCTTATCTCTAGGATTCCAAAATGTTTATTATTATTGATATTAGAGGATATTCTAATGTAAGTAATGGTGTAATTAAGGAAAATACAATGTTTTATTTATGTTTTAAATTCTAATGTGAAATTTATGAATGTATCTTTTTTACCAAGACAACTAAACTATTTAGTCCTTTGGGATGTGTTTCCTTTTATCTAGTGACATTGTAATAAAGTAACCACAAATATAGGAATTGGAGTTTATTTTGTTAAAATTTCATTATGATAATATATAAATTATGAGTAATAAGAAGTGATGTTGTGTGTAGGAAGAAATATATGAGATGTAATTTATGTTTCATCATAATAAGGATCTAGAGTATCAAAGGAATGGAATAGTTGATGGCATTCATAAAGAGTTGATCTTGTCTATCATGGAAGAAAAATATTTATAAAGGGGTGGATAATGATATATTTTTAAAATATATCCAATTATATTTGAATGGAAATGAGAAGAGTAGAAATGAGTTGTTAGTTGAGTATGTAATGTTAGGGTTGGTTTACTAGAAAAAAAAATACTTTTCAATTTCAATTAATTGCATATATCAGAACTGAATATTAAAAAATATATTATCACATGATGATTATTATTCCACAAAACATTAATTTTATATTTCTATTTTAGTATTTATCTCATAAAAATGTCATTTTTCCCAACTTTGATGAAAACCCTAAAGTACTATTACAATATTCATAACCATATATTTTATGCTCATATTACATCATCTGACATGACATAAGTAATACAAGCTAAAAACAATAGGGGTAATATTCATTGAGGTTTCCCTTTTGAATTTATTATATGGTAATTTATATTATATGAGGTTACAATAACTAACCATCCCATAGGAATTCTACATGTTTTATTTTTCATTATATGTTTTTATATACAAAAATAAAATTTTTTCATTAGAATTGTGGACATTAGTAATGCATATTATGAGTCTTATAGATTTATGTGTAGAAAAATACCATAATGACATGTTCCTGTCAAGATATAGGATATGATGTGTACATTCAGAGTGTTATGGAAATAATTAATAAGTCAATAGTGGATATATCCCATCTGGTTTAATGTATGCAGATATACCTATCTCTTCAATGGAAATTTAACTTTTTAATTAATTACAAATCCATAAAAGTTTATCAAAATGTTTTATTATTTTTAATTAATGATCTATTATATATATAAGTTAATAAAAATTGTGATGGAAAGAGTTTGATGATATATCTATACAAAAGGATTTAAAATCACATTTTTTTAATATATGGTCTTAGTTTTGACTTAACCTTATTTCCTTATAGGACATGATTTTTTACTAAATAATGACCATGGTATATAAGTTATAATTAGTGATATTATAATGATTTACTATAAGAAAATAATAGAATTTTATTCATATGTTCTACAAATTTAGATGAATTAGAGTTTAGGGAAATAGTGCCACCCATATATAGAGACTAATGTGTTATCAAGTGAATGATCATATGAAAAATAATTCAATTGTGTTATTATAGTTTTAATAAATATAATTTTGTTTCTTTATTAGGATAATTTCATGTTATTTTATTATAAAAATGTAATACATGAGAGTATTATTTTTTCAAATACTGTTAAGAATTCAAGGTTAATTAAATATTGGTGGGATTAATTAAACTTTTTAGTGGATCATGGTTTATATTGTGGAATTTAATTATGCCACCAGTGGATGTTGAAATATTGGTTGTATACACAACATTATTTCAAAGTTATTTATGTGGGTTTGAGGAAGTTATAATAATTTAACAAGTCTATTAGATTAATGGAAGTTTTTAAAAGTTAAACATAACTACTTAAGTTCATTGCAAATCTATGAATATTAAGGGTATCAAATTTAATATGTAAATAGTTTTTCTCTACAATCACCCCTTATATCAAGCTTCTATAGGGAGAAATATCAAGGAGGCATCGATCTATGTTCAAGCATCATTGAGGTCATCTTCTGACGATCATACCCGAATCTTAAGGAAATTGATATTCCATGATATCACTAGAGAATCAATGTAGGATTTTACTTGATATTTGTTAGACATCTAGAATATCCGTAGGAAATATTTTTTGGTTTCTCCAGGTTACACTAATCAATGAAAATATTATAAAATCAAGATCATTCCATTATGCTAAGGTACAATTTTGATTTTTTTCATATATAAATTTTATTACATGAGATCTTTCACATGAATCAATTATTATTATGTAGAATCAAATGTCTTATAAAATATTTAGTATAAAAAATAATTAAAATTTAAACATTATCATGATTTTTTATCATGATCGGCTCCATTAATGGATCAATGTGATTGTTCATTTTTTAAATCGTTTTTTCTTATTTTTATTTGATTGAATTTAGAAAGTGATCATTGATATGATCCCAATTACACTAATGGTTTTTCTATATAACTCTAAATGGATATGAAATGTTAATTTAAATATTTATTTCATTATTGACAACTAAAAATGAAATAAATTTATGTATATATATATATACATTGAATGGAATGTGGAAAAGGTCCCATGAGCGTGCTCTTGTGGATGAACGTACACATTATCAAAGAATATCGCCATGGAGGTGGTTTTATTCATCAATGTATTCACTGTTAGATTGAAATAAAAAAAAATTATTTTTCTAAAAAAATGTGTATTAATACACCCACACAGAATATTTACCCCCAACACATTGATTTTGGGTTTTTAGAAAAATGGGAGCTTGCTTATTGGATGAAACTATTTTTTTTTTTTAAAATATTGTTTCCTTTAATTAATGTTGCAGAACCACATAGGAGGCCACATACCCCCTTATGTGTCTTATATTGGGCACATCACCTTTTCCTACTAAAAAACTAGGTTTTTGTACATGGGCCAGGTATAGTCAGACTATTCACAACCTGCCTGACCAAACCAATCATAATAATATTTAGTTACTCTTTAGGAACCAATACTAGGACATTAATCTACCACAAATTTTTAAGGAATAATTAAATTCATTTTAAAAAGATTGTATTTATTAATAAAACAATGTTCTAGATGATATATCATTAAATCACTAAAACTAATTTAATTATACATCAATTAATTGAAATTTCTTCAATCCTTGAATTTTTATGTAATTTGTTGCATGTTAACTTATTAAGAGTTAAAACTATCCTCTGTATTTTTTTATAGTTACTAATTTAATTTTAGTTTTAAAATTTGATACTTTTTATTTCATTGATAAAAATTGATTGGACTCTCCCAATTTTAGTAATATTGGAATTTCTCTCCATATTTTAGTGATGAATGATAATTCATGCATCTTGAGTTTAGCTCACTGAAGAATGAATATACATTATGAAGATCTGGAGAGTTCATGATGATTTGGTTTTAGATGGGAGCTAGTGTGGAACCAAACATTTATAATACATCGGTTTTTAGGGATATTTAAATATGAGTTGATAAAGAATCAATTAATTTACCTTGGGTCTTGAGTGATCCTTTACTCGCTCAATAAACCATCTAATAGAAAAAATATCAAAATCCTATCATTATTTGTTTATATATTTCATGCATTTTTATTTATATCATTATATAGGTTCTACATGATCACATTGCATATTTAATAAAAATAAGATGAAAAAAATGAATAATATTATAAGGAATGAATCTATTTAATTATAGTTAAATATGTGATTATAATCACATAGATAGAATCATAATACATAAAACCATATTTCATAATCCAAGAGAACTAAGATAAAAATACTATACATATATAAATGTATAAGGACATGATTGATCTGTTATAAGAAATACAAAAAAAATTAATATTCATGTTAAAGTATAAAATAATAGATATATGCACATATGTGATAATTATTATCTCAAGTAAATATCAAGTAAAACATAATATTTCAAAAATAGATTTATAACAAAACCATAAATCAATTTATTTGGTCTGGCCCTCTGCTGGAACCCATAATTTTGCATAATGAACTTTGTTATCAAATATTTAAGGAATATAGAGACAATGAAAAAAATACTAATATACCTCTCATAAAAGACATGGATTTATCATCCATGAAGAATATGTGTATGGTATTTTCATTATAATGGATTATTCTTTTGACCATTGTTTTATTCATTTTAATTAGAATGTTCTTCTATGTATTTATGTATGCCTTCTTTAGCAAAAAAATTGGCCAGCCAATAAAACAAGCCGATCAGCTCAACCAAGGGGAACATATGAGAGTCAATACTCAAAAATTCCCTAAGATCCATCCAGCTTTCAAACCAAGTGATGTAAATGTTGAAGAGAAGTGATCACTCATTGCACGCATATTGAGTACAGTGCATGTGTGCCACTGTGGGCCATGAAATCAGAGGGTTCATTCATTGGGGTGTGGGTGTATGGGTTGTAGGTGTCATCCCTACTATCAGATAGAGTTGAGTATGGAACACCTAGGATTATTAATCATATCTATACATAATTCTATATTGATGTTTTGGAATCTGTGAAAAATTATTACTCCATAAAAACATATGGACAAAACAATAGCCACATGGTCATGCGGATGTCAACCATCTAATCCTTATACCACATTGTATTTAACCTCCTACACCTCTAATCACCTAGAAATCCACTGAAAAATAGATTATACTATCTAGATGTAGTGAGATGCCCAATTATTACATGAATTCCTTGTACAAAGACTACCCGTGCAAGACCCTCGAAAAATATTGCCAAAGAATGGTGAATATTCCTCAATGTACTAAATCCATCTGTGTGGATTCTATTTGCATGTATTCCAATTGCATGGATCCTTTTAGGTCATCTTGTCAATCCATCACATGATATAAGATGGATTTGACAATCAAAAGGAGATAATCCCCACGCCATCTTGGGAAGACAAAAAATGTATAATATCCATGTCAATGATCACTTAAACCATCACATGAACAATGTGTGCTATTATGTGAAGATGATCACGAGACTGCATGAAATCCATCATGTGAGTTTTTCAAGATCACGTAATGAGAAAATGAAAGTTATGTGGGGAGATTTTAACATCACCTTGGCTTCACATAAAGGATAAAATAACTCTATGTTGAGAGATACTCCCATATGTGGATCATGTGAATCTCCACAACCTCGGTATCATTCATGTCGATGCTTGGTCACAAGAATATAATCATGTGATGACTACAAAGTAGTCATATGAATCCCTTAGTTATGGTATGGAGATCTACTACATGGAAAACCAATAATCATGTGACCCCCAAATGCTGGTCACGTGAAGACTTGGAGGCTTCCAAATGTTATAACATGAAAATATGTCTTGAAATTTCCTCAAATTCATAATGCAAGGCTCTCAACTACCTCAAGACTATTCATGAGGCATCCTCCCCATGAAAATAAGTTATATATTAGGATACCACCAATTATATAAACCATTCCTCCCCATAAAAAACATACACAAGAGGATGAGGAATGGGAGAGTAAGGCTAGATGGGGACTAAAGAGAAAAATAGAAACAATGATCAATAACCAGCTACCACCATCAGAGAACAAATTCAGGTGATCAATAAAACCCATCATCTCATCCATGGAAGATAACATTATTACATGATGAAATGAATATCTTGTGGTGCTTGTTTCTTTCGATGCATTCATATGATCACATAACTCCTCAATGTTTTCAAGACTCCTTTATGAAAACACTCATCAATTCACATGACACCAACGAGTATCAAAAGTGAATGTTTTCATATCTCATTGCATGATCCCTTATAGTTAATGTGATCACTTGATGATCATGAGTCCATTATTATGTTATGTGTGTTTGGAGCTCCATGATGCAGTTATTCATCAAGCGATGTTAAGAAGCAGAACCCTCAATCTCATTATTCCCCTATTTGGAAACCTGGCATAGGATCTCAGATAAACATGACACCCATGCGGGTGTCCATATATGTACAGTAATTTATATTCAATACCAATAGATTTTCATGATTATTGGTTCACCTGAATTCTCAAAATATATCGATGTCATGAACCCTTAGTCTTAGGATTCATTATTGCAACCTAAAATGTGGATACCTTAAAATACAAACCCTCTATGAATGCTCCTCATATCCATACTATGGCCTCATTGGGACAGACTAACCATGGTCATTCACCGATATCTACGATGATACTCTAACATGAACCCTCATATATATATTCAAAGAACCATTCTAAAGTCTCCATAAATGATCGTTAATAACATGATCAATTGAGAATGATGTGGTTCCGTCATTCGGTCACTCGTCCACGTTCATGTGGTCTTAGAGTAAATAATAACCCGTAAAAGGGTCCTCTTATTTCCATAAAACCCTATAATATGTTACCTCTATATGATACCTTTTCCATGTTCTCTTCCTATGAAAATTGTTTTTTATGCGGCCTTGAGGCACGATCGATTTGGACATGAAACATCAACACTTGGATGTGTGCTTGATCACCGATATGTTTTCAAGTCCTTTTTTGCTTAAGTCTCATTATATCATTAAATCACAAGACTCCTCTTTGGTGTCATGATTCTCGTATATAGCCTTGGACAGTCCATGTTGATCATGCGATATACTTTGATCAAGACAAGTTTATTATGTGATAGCCTCTGGCAAGACATGTCAATCATGAGAAAAATTATGGGAATATATGTATACCATGAAGAATACACTATAAATTTATTCATTGGTCATGCATACACATCTTTGATAATATACTCTCATCGTGCAATGACATCCTCGACAAGTCAGTTGATCATGAAAAAAACCCAAGACATGGTCACTTAGATCACGCAAAGAAGTCTTGGAAAAGTCACCATCATTGTGTGAAAACATCCCAGAAAAGTATGTTGATCATGATAAAATTCCTAGATATGTCCTCTTTGATCATGATGATGATTTTTTACATTTCATAATTGATCTTGAGAAGCATCTAAAACATATCAAGAAACCATACCTGGATGTGTCTTCTAAATCAAACTGACACCCTAAACGTGTCAGGTAGAAAATAAAAACATGTTTGGAAGAAAACCATGGAAGTGTATTCCATGTCATAATGACACCTTGAACATGTTGGTAGACAATCATGATAGGTCGCGATGATAATCAAGACACATCATGTAGGAATGTCAACTCCATTTGGCAGACACACTTTAACATTCCCCATGTGAACACCTGGTCAGGAACCTTCGTCTGAACCCCCAATTCTATAAGGGGAGTGTTTTTAATGGTTTAGGGTTACAAACTCATGTGAGCCTATTTGTGTCATGTCCTTGGACATTCCATTCATGTTATTCCATTCATTTGTTTGCTGCCCTTAAATGGTCGTTATGTCTCTTTATTTATCAAAATATAGAGAACAATTATGAAATGTGGGAATCTATCTTGGTATACGCCTACAACCTTACAAAAACTAAGGGTTAAAAATTATTACACCAAGATTGATCACCTACTCAAACCAATCAGTTATTTTAGAGATCAAAGAACCATGAATACTTTGATTTATATCCAAATAGGATATGTAGGATTCCTTCCTAAGGCCCTACCTTAAATGGGCATCCACCCTAGTGTATGTATATTTATATCTGGAATATTCTTGACTGATGGGTCTATGTTTCCCCTATAAGTCTACAATCATTAATTTTAAATAATTTGAGGATAATTGGGTTTAAAATAAACCATCCATTTTATACTTATGCTTTAACCATGCTGTCAAGTACCTCAAAAACATCAGTGGGTTAGGGTTGAACTGAACTATAAGGACTATGGTTCCTATTATAAACATGATTTGTAGTATTCTTTCCTATGGAACAAGGTACATACCATATCATTCATTAAATAAGAATCATACCTATAAAATGGAAAGTATAAAGTGTAAGACACATATAAATAAGATATTAACTGACATGTCTGGTCATCTGATATCTCTTTTTTCTCACACAGAGCATTTCTCACATGGGATTAGAGACTGGTGACGATTCTACTAGTGTCATGCTAAACATGCCCCAATTTTGGGCCCTATTATGGAAATATAATCATTATTACCTTTAATCTTTACTCAAGGGGTCAGATTCCCAATAAGGTGTTTCAGGGAAGTCTAGCATGCATAAGTCCCTCTCAAGGCCTGTTTTATCGTATATTTTATAACAAAAAAGCCTATATGGTGAACTGAATGGAATCTAGTTCTATCCTTAAAATGATATGTAAGATGCATGCTCAATGTCTAACCTCAATATATATGTCCATACCACATGAAATTAAATTACATAGTCTATTCCTTTCATAAAACATTAAACTATATGGGGTATGATTACTATTTTCATAGGATATGTATGATGCATCATGGAGGTTAAATCCCATATCAATAGCAGAAATCTCTTAACTAGATGAAAAAAACTATACAACACCCAACCATGGATATGATCTAATAAATAATAATTGAATAATATAATTATGGAGAACTTGTGGTGTGCATAATTATTCTTATCAACACATGGTCCTGATCAAGTCATTAGTATTGGGGTAATACATATTTTTTTAGATCATGGGAAAAATATTGGGAACTTATGTTAATTCTATAAGAGATCCTCATAATAAGTGATAACTATACCCAAAAGGGTGAGATGAGACCAAACTCGCATCCTATTGACCTATGTGAGTTCTTAAGATTCATTTGGTCAGAAAACCCAAAGGGACACCTACCCTAGGAATGCAGGTATGTGCTCAATTATGGATGTGGTACCTTTTGGGAGTTTTTATTGGAGACAAAATTGTAAAATAAAAAAAATTGTGCAACCACCTTTAATCTCCCACAAAATAGTGTCAGACCAAAACCATTATGGATTTTTCAGGAAACAAAATGGTGAACCCGATATGAAATATTTTATCTATGTCATCAAATTTAAGGGTTAAAAGGATAAAAATTCAAGTTCCCAAAAATCCATTTTTATTTTCATTTGTCAAGAAAAAAATGTTGATCCTGACACAATTTAATTTTTCTGAGCCTTTAAAATAATAATGTAGTGTCTTTTTATCCATTTACTGTGAATATTATTTGTCAAACATGTACCCATATATGTAATAACACACAAATAAGGTTTCTTTTTCCCTATCCAAGGATCTACATATTCCTTATCATATAAATGGAATCATCAAATGTGCCAATATATTTTAAACTTTCGGACAAGTTGATTTGGCCCCGAGTCCCTAACGCACACTATCACCAACACAATACCTCCAGTTCCATTTTGTTAACATCTTGTTCTGGGAGTACCACATAAATCGATCCATCTAGAATTTGAAGTCATATAATGAAATTTTTTAGGGTATGGATCCTTATAGGCCTTCTTTCCCATGATAGTCCACTATAGAGGAAGTGTCCCTTGTTTCCATGTTCAACCACTATGGGATAATATCCCTAGATCATAGAAACACATACCTTCCCTACCTTGGGTGGGGTGGGGGGGTGGAAAAGGATGATCACCATCTAAACTCAACCACTTAGGGGCCACCTATAAGGGATCCCATCCATTTTAGACATCTTCATCATCATGTGGTAAGGATTCAATGAGGAGATATAGAGGATGTTTTGACCAACCTAGCCATTCAAATTATGGAATCTAGAAGGAGTGTCCACTCAGGGTATCAAAATAATGAAATTACAGAGGAGGATTATATCCCTATTACTTAAAATATTATTAAGGCCCACCAGTGTATCCTAAAAGTGTCCCAAAATCAACCCCAAATCATCACTACCGAGGACCTTCTGAATTCTTCAATTCTAACATTGGTGACTACAGAATCACCTGGAGTATCCCAACACATAGGGAGTGGATATTTTGATTATATATTACTCTAGGATCATCATTACCAAGGGAACCAACCAATGAAATATAATTATGGGAACCGACCCAAAATAAATGGTACTATGGTCTCCAATCCACTAAATGGTACAAGAGAAACCATCAAACTAAATGGTGTATTGGGAACCCACCAATAAAATGGGATACTCCATTAATGATGAGCATGATACCACATATGTCTCTATTAATGTGATAACAACCGAATTTGGGTAATTATAATATGATCTTAATAGGAACACTTTTGAAATTTATAATTGTACCCTCCTTAAGTGATCTGAGTCACTGCAGGTTGGGATACCTTCTACATTCGGAACTAGAAAAGAAGTGCTCAGTAATATCTTTCAGATATCTATAGATGGTATTATCAACTAAGTGGTGTTTCAGAGTGAAATTTTTATAGATCATGTAGATAGTGGAAACTAAAAATTTATCCTCTAAGGACCACGTTGAGACTCCCATCTTCTTCCACTCACCATCCCATTTATAATGGAGCGTGTGTTTTCACGGATATTTCCAGTCAGCCCCTTAAGAATGAAAATAACATTTTTACATATCAATAGATTACTCAACTCCAATGAAAGAATAAGAATAACTATGAAATTATTATCAGAATACTCATAGGATATCTTCCCTAGAATAACGTACCAGAGCCTTCCTACAGAAGCCCACCATGAATTGAAGTTCCCTAACCCACAGGGCTACATGAATTTTCATATTTTTTATCCCTTAATCATGTGAGATCTATAAATTTTTCTACCTCAAACTAACCCACATGGATAGTATAGTGACCCATGATTTTCAAACATTGACATTATCTAACTTTTTTGAAATACATAAACATTAATCAAACGGATTCCCAAAGGTATTAGTTGGTATACTGGCTTAGGAATCATGGAAACATAAACACTAGTACATATTTGAGCTACATCATCCCCCACAAGGGTCTTATTGACTAGAACCCTTCTTACACATATCCAAAATAGTAAATATCTTCATAACCAGGGGAAAGGAAAATTCAAAGGGGTGAGATCAAATGCTCAGTGAGTGTAAAAAAGGGGGAAATGTAAGTATAAACATGATCATAAGGGTATGAGAATGTGATCATGAAAATAAAAGACCATACCCTGCATATTAAAGATTATAACAAAGATCATGGAATAAACATTGGTAGTTAATAAACATGAATCATAATGATATAGAAAACATAATACATGAAATAATAACATCTGGTTAAAATATGGAAATATATAAAACACAAAATCTTATAATGATTTCTATAGTAGACAAAGCATCACTTCCAAGATGATATTAGTGGAAGAAAACCTTTTCTAAACCGGGTAACCCCCATTCTAGCCCTATATTACTGAACCAAGTGACCCTCATTCCAGACCTATATTACTGAACAAAGTAAACCTAATTCCAGCCCTATATTACTGAATCGAGTAACCCTCATTCCATCCCTATATTACTGAACTGAGTGAACCCTCATTCAATCCTTATATTACTAAACTGAGTAAACCCACATTCAATCCTTGTATTACTTAACCGAGTAAACCCTTATTCAATCCCTTTCTATCTCATGAGATATAAATCATTACCCAATTAATTAAAGGGAGATATAGGTCCCACCCATCACATAATGAAATCATATATACATGTTCCTCAAATCATATCATAACCCATGCAATGAAATTAGTATCATAAACATGTAGAAATATCATAACCTGTGGAAAGATTTATAGGTTTCGTAATAATTTCTTCAAAAGAATAACCTATAAATGAGAAACATATTTTATATATGTATAACCCATGAAGGAGAAATGGGTTTCATAAATAACATTAAATTAATCGTAACTCATTCATAGATAGGATATGAATGAAACCTTTATATCATTTACTAGAAGGTATAAGTAACATCATTAGATATCCTCATAGATTGAATTTTTTTTTGAAATATTCTCTAAATACGTTTCTTGAGAAAAAATCATTTCTTGTTTGAAAAAGGCATTAAATCATATGAAAATCATTTTTGTAGAAAACATCTTGAAAAATTACAATGAAGATCGGAAATAATTTTGAAAAACTTTTTCCCCAAAACATGTAAAATAATCTTCCAAACATTTTAAAACCTATTTCTATGAATATGCTTGAAAACTATTAATGAAATCCTGAAAATGTATTGAAAACAATTTCAATGAAAATTTATTGAAAAAATATAAATAAAACATGAAATTTTTTTGAATATCATTTTATAAAAAAAAATAAAATATTCTTGATAACGTACTGAATACCATTTGTTTGAAATGATTTCTAAGACATGTAAATAAGACTTAAAAAAAATTAAAATAGTTTTCCATGAAATAATGTAAAAGAATAATGAAATCATTTTGAAAACAATTTTCCTTGCAAATTTATTTTTCAAAAAATTATTAAAGATTTACGTTTTTAACAATGCAAAGTCAGATTTGAAGAAATGACTGCTGATAAATCTGTATATATTATACGAGGTCAAAATAAAATTCCATTTTCATTGTAAAAAGGATATAAAAGTTTCTTTTCTAGAAAGAGAAAAGAATATTCATGAAAAGATATTATAAAAAGTCAAAAAGGTTAAAATTTTCTTTTAGATATTATAGGGGAATGGTATAATATTCTTGGAAAACCTTATTAGAAAACATATATCTCTTACTGATAAGAGGGTAAATTCTAGATTTCTTAAAAACACCTTATTAACTATTTTTTGTACCAATGAGTAAAAAACGGTACCAATAAATTAGTATATCATGAAATAATATACGATAAGTAAACTCATTAATATAGTTGAGATATAGATATTAATATTTAATCAAACTATGCATAAACATAAAGAATCTCCAAAAGCGATGCGATTGTCTCAATAAACTCTTATAACTCGGTAACTTTGGATCATTCTCTCCATGTAAGAAAAATAGATTAAATTAATCCTAATATATAATGAAAATAATTATATTCATGATATAACATGTAAATATAATTTATATTGACCTTGAAGAAGATTTTAAGAGAATAACAAAACATGAGTCTGAAAGATGAAAAATTGAGACAAAATTGTTTTACTGATTTGGTAACTTTTGAGAGATTAACCCCATGAATGTTGTATATAAAATGTGAATTTAAATACACAAAAATTTAATTAAAATGTACATATAATAAAATTATCAAAAGTATATATACCACAAAAAATGAATGAATGTCGAAAAAAGCTAGCATCGAACATAAATTAAAAGTGAGGTGAAATCCCCTTACTATGTGTCTTCACTCTCTCCGTACTCGTAGAAGTTTTCTGTATAATAAATATAATATTATTATACATATTTTACAGAATAATATTCTTATTCATAATTCCATCGGTGGTTTTATTATTAACTTATATTACCTACTTGTTAACTATCCTTTTTTAAAGTTTCACTTCAGGTAAAATTCACTTTGTTCATTGCATGTGTCTTACATTGTTACATATTTGGTCCTTATACATATATTATTATTAAAAAATTTAAAAAATTATATAAACATCTCACATATATAGTATATTTTTTATAATAAACTATAAGAAATATGTGTACGAAATGGAATATACCACTTCTGGATACAGGAAGTCATACGTACACATAAATGTTGTTTCTATCGTTATTATCGTATTGAATGTAATTATGTAAATGAAATTTATATATATACATATCATTATTATATTATCATGACTATATTATATATATATATCAAATAAATCATTATATCATCCTTAATACATTTCATTTAGTGTGTGAATGAATCACATTGCTTTGAGGGGGTGGTAGTCTACACTTGCTCAAATGATATTATCGTATTAACACCCAATTGAATGTAAAGAAAAATCTATTGTAAAAGTAATACAGAAGCATAAATAAATCATAAATATAATATATTACATATATAAATATATTTTTAATCATAATTTCCTCCACTATTAGTGGTAAATGAGAAATGAAAAATCATTGTTTTGTGAGGTAGTTGTTCTTCGTACACATAAACAATATGTTCAACATCAATTAGATAGAGGTGTGTGTAAGTGTAGGTCAAAAAAATTGCATAAAAAATACTAGTATATTGACTATTCTGGTATTGTAACATAATAAGATAATAAATAAGTCAAGGGATGGATAAGGAAAATATATGGAAAGAGCATGAGAGAAGATGCTACCTCTTAATCGGGTAACCCCTTTTGGTTTGTGACAAAAGGATTCCTTAATAAGATTTCTGACCAAAGGGAGGATTTTTTAGAGGATAATTGGGTTGATTTTGGATGAACATAAAAGGTTTTATTGGTGTGAGGAATGGGTATAGGTGGTGGCCTTTTACCAGTAAGAATACAAACTCATTTGGAATTTCTAGAAACAAGTTAGGTGTGCACATGTTCTTACCTAAAAAAATCATAAAAACAAAACAAATCAATAATTTAAGGTATATAGATTAAATATGGACATAAAATGGGTTTTGAAAAAGTTTATAGGTTATTAGTGCCCTTAATTTTAGGGTCTATTCCCTAATTAAGACTAATTTGGCCTTAAATGTTGTGATTAATTTTAATCACTTTTACGAATAATTTTGGTCAAAAATTATAATTATATTACTATAATATAAATATTATATTTAATAAAATGGTTTATGTCGTATTTTTTAAATTAAAATCATAGAATCAAAAAAATTATGTTTAGTGCTAGTCCCGTAGACGGGACGAAATAATTGGGTTTTTAAGTAAAAAAAAGTTCAAATGTTTGTTAAGATTTTATATCTAGTTTCAAAGGGAAATTGATTCTAATGAATTAAAATATATTAATATATGTAATATTTATATACTAGGACCTTAAAATTTTTTACAATATCACTTTTAATTAATAAATAATTTTACAAAATGGAAATTTTTAACTTAAATGTAGTATTTTTCACTACTCATCAAAAAATGAATTTTCTAAGAAAAATCCCAAAAATTCACCCGAGGATAATTTAAAAATTTTGAAATAAAAAATGAATATTATGTTATCAAATTAAATTTATAAATGTTTGGAAAATTAGTTTCATTATGAGAAGTGGTTCAGTTGAGGAAAAAATGTTTTAAAACATAGACGGGCTTTACCAAATAATCATATATTTCATTTTCAATAGGTTTTAAAAATATTTAGAAAACATATTTGGAAACTATGATTAATAGTTAGGTTATAATTATCTAATTTAATTAATTATATATATATATTTATATATTTCATAGAAACTTACTGTTGTGTGCATCGTATGCCAAGTCAGTGTTGCTGGGAGCGCAAGCCATGTTGGTTTTTCATGCAGCACAAGCCAATTTGGTATTGCATGTGAAAGTATTATTTGACATAGTGTTTTAATATATATATATATATATATATATAACTATTTATAGTGTCATTCGAAATGAAATATATTTAAATGATAAATTAATTCAAAAAATAATAATTCTCAAAATCTAAGGGTGTTACATTCTACCGCCCTTAAAATGAATTTCATTCTCAAAATTTTTCTAGGTTATCAAAGGAATAATAATTGAAAGTTTCATTCATGTAAACCCACATCATAAAAATGGACAATATGAATTCCCTTAAATATGGAAATTTTGAACCATAATGGTTACCCAATTAAACATATAACTGGGTTTTGACAGAGGAGAACATTGGTTGGGTTTTTACATTAGACACGGAGGAAAAGTGTAAATATTTATAGGGAGTGATTGAGGTCATCAATCCAATAAAATTAAGGATGAAAGGAATCTTTAAGGATTCAGAGATATAAATCTATGAAAATTTAAAACGCCATTAACTCAATAAAAATTAATGTATGAAAACAATAATGTTTTTTGATCACTTTCAAAATGTGGACTAATTATTGATAAATTTATATAAACCAAATTTTATTATTGTAATGTGCTTTGAAAAATTTCAAATACATTCATTACCTCATGTAATGAATGTATAGAAATTAACTTTGATGAATAGAGGATAAAAATATTCTTTTAGTGGATCTTAAGGCCCATAAATGAATAAAAAGTCTAACTAGTATATCTTACAAAAACAACATTCATTGATTTATAAAATAAAAAGTACCCCTAACAGTTCCTCATAAATATTTATTCATTAAAAATAAATATACATTAACATGGACATCACATAGGCCAGTGGTAAGTGTGTAACCCTTATCGTCTTTCAGTCATGGGTTCAATACCTGTGGCCTTACAGGAATTGATTGGTTGTCACCCGACATACATGATGTCCTTTTATTAAAACCACACTAATATAATATATAAGATGTACATACTTAAAATTAGGATAATCACTAATTAGACTTTTAACCATGTTTTCAAACAGAAACTTAGTGTACAAATACTTTCTTTGAAGATTAACAATAACATTTCATTAATGGTTAACCTTATAAACCCTCTCAAAGATAAAAAACGAAAACATTATAAGGAGGGTCACAAAATTAGCTTAACATTGATTCTCCTAGTTAATAAAAAGTAGAAATTAGTTGTAACATTCCAAGCATGTGAATACTGACATTAAATATTCTCTAGAAGCATGGTAATAACCTGAATTACGATAAATCCAATTGGAAAACATGAAAGATTTCTCATTCCAAAGATTATTGTATTTTTTCCTCCAATCAAAAAATGTTGTAAACTTCATTAGTGGTAGCATAAAAATATGATAAAAAATTCCTTACATAGTTCCAAGGTAATCAATACTGTCCAATTTACCTTTTCATTTCCCATGTATCGTTTTCTATACAACATTATCATATCACAAAGAACACATTAAGGGTTACCTTCCCATGGAAAAAATACCACCTTGTCATTAAATAAATTTACCATTCCATAGGGAAATTTCAACATAAACATGAAAATACTGAGTGAAAACATAAGTAGAAAAAACCTTTTATATTTCATCATTCGTATCTATTTAACACAAATACATAAATACATCGATTAATCTATCCTTAATCCATTAATAGTAATACCCTTTTATATTCACATTTCATATACTCTATCATAATCATTTAAAATGTTACCATTACTCACATCACCTTGATGATTCTCTTCAGGAACATTCCTATTGGGACATCGGGTTACACAAAGACCATTTTACCCACATTTAAAACACTTAACCTACAATGAAAAAATAGAGAGGCCAAAATTCCCATCCATTTTATTAAATAAACTATTCTTTTTTCCCTTTCTTTCACTTGATTTGGGTTGTTATTTTCCACAGTCAAAACACCTTTTAGTTCCTCTAAGACATTCATGTAGGTGATTCATTCCATATTCATGATGTAAAGAAAATGAAATATTTTTTCTTTAATAGTCTCAAGTACTTAAACTCTTATCCAAATCCTTCTTTCTCTTCCTTAGTGTATCTAATAGTTTGTTATGATAAGCATTGTTAATCATATTTAGTGGAAACTAATTAGGCCTGATCATGATTTATTTCACTCTAGTGATCATCGCACTAGACTACTAATTTGAAAATCTTCCTTCACATTCATCATTAATATATTTCTTTCTAGTTACTTCCATTTACTAAAACTAGAAGCATTGTTTGATCCTTACATGTCATAGAAAAAAATAGTCATGAAAATATTTAATTATATGATTTATAAATCATGACACCTTTCATAGTAGACCTTGGGTTTATCCTAGGTCATTCATAGCTAACTTATATTATACTCTTTCATGATAGTTCATGAAGAGTTTTTGAATTCCCAAAGCATATCCCCCCATGAGTGCCAAACCAGGTGTGTTGTAAGCCCCATTTTCATGCACCAGATTACCAGAAGTCAAGCTTGTAACATCTTGTTAGAGTTGTTACACCTTTTTATATCTATGTGAGAGACACTTCCACTTGTAGTATCCAGACTTTAATGTATTTCTTGGAAACCTCTCACTCTATCCTTTACCATATTTCAAGGACATTTTCCGAAACATTAACTCATACATATCCTTAGAGACATCCCTAACATATCCCTATAAATATACCTAGGGAACTCAATAAAGTTATCCCATCCTAGTTTCCAAATGTAAACTACTCCTTTTCTTTGATACCAACTATAGCATCCCATGATTTACAAGCATTGATATTACATAATTTTTTTGGAACACTGAAACATTTACAAAAAGATGCCAAAATACCGTAGTTGGTATAGTGCCATTGGAATCATGGAGACGTAAACACTGGTACATATGTGAGCTACATCATCTCCCAGTAGGTTCTTATTAACAATCTCTTGTCTTAGAAATATCTTACATTGCACATATCATCATAACCTGGGGAAAAGGAAACATAAAAGGGGTGATCTCTAATCCTCAGTAAGGGTAAAAAAGGGGGACATAAGCATAAACATGATCATAAGGGTGTGATAATGTGATCATAAAATAGAAGATCATACCCTGCATATCAAATATCATAACAGAGATCATGTTATAAATATTGGTAGGTCATAAGAACTAAATCATATTGTAATAGAGAGTATATGTCATGAAAGCATAACGTAGGGATAAAACATTGAATTGTGTCAAATATATAATACTATAATGATTTCAATAGTATCCAATGAATTACTTCCAAGACAATATTGGTGGAAAATGTCATTTAATGAATTGGGTATCATCGATTGCATCCCTGTATTACTAAACCATGTGACCCTTGTTCTATCCCTGTATTACAAAACTGAGTAACCCTCATTCCGACCCTCTATTACTAAATTGAGTAACACTCATTCCATCCATATTTTACTAAACTAAGTAAACCCTCATTCTAGCCCTGTATTACTGTACTGAGTGAACCCTTGTTCTATCCTTGTATTATTAAACTATGTGAACTCTCATTCTAGAGATATCTATCTCATGAGATAGAAATATTTACTCAATGCATTGGATGGTGATATAAGTCCCACATGTCACATAATGAAATCATACATACATGTTCCACAAAACATATCATAACGAATTAAATGAAATGAGTTTCATAAACATGAAAAATTATCATAACTTGTGGAAATAGTTACAGGTTTCATAATCATTTCATCAAAATAAAAACTCGTAGAAGAGAAAAAAATTTCATATATGAATAACCCATGTAGGAGAGATGGGTTCAGAAAAGTCCTTTAAATTAATAATAAATCAATCATATAAATGATATTAATGGATCCTTTAGATCATTTCCTAGTAGGTATGAGTAAAATTAATATATTTCATCTTAGAGGTAAAATAATCGTGAAATATCATCTAAATATGTTTCTTATGGAAAGTATACATTCATTTTCAAAAAATACATAAAACTATTTGAAAATAGTTTTCTAGTAATATACATTGAAATCATATAAAGAAGATATGTAATCATTTTGAAAACTTTTTTACTTTAAAATATTTAAAATATGATTCAAAAAAATATAAAAGCCTATTTCATTGAAAATACATGAATACTTTTGAATAAATATTAAAAATATTTTGAAGAAATATTCATTAAAAGTACATTGAAAATTTATAAAAAATTCATGATAACTTTTTTAATTTTTTTAAAACATATAAAAGAATCTTGAATTTTTTTTGAAAACTATTAATATGAACGAACATTGAAAACATGTAAATAATACTTGAAAACATTTTGGAAACATATATCCATGAAAACCTATAAAATAAGTTTCAAAACATTTTGAAAAAATTATCCTTGAAAATTAGTTTTAAAAATATTTTCTTAAAGATTACACTTGTTAACCATGCAAATGGAGAATCGAAGAAATGATGGCGGGGAAATCTGTACATGTTGCATGAGGTCAAAAAAAATTCACAGTAGTAAGGATAGAAAAGTGTCCTTTTTGTAAAGAGGCAAGAATATTCCCTGGAATATATTGTTAAATGAAAAATATGGTAAAAATATCCTTCATATATTTTAGGTGAATGGAATAATAATATTGGAATCCCTTTTTAGAAAACATATATTTTCGACTAAAGAGAGGGTAAAGTTATTATTTACTAAAAACTCTTTCTTAACTATTTTATGTAAAAAAGAGTATAAAATGGTACCAGTACATGAGTATTGAATGAAATAACAAATCAGAAGGAAAATCATGAATATTATTGAGATATGGATCATAATATTTCATTAAATTATTCTTAAATGTAAACAATCACAAAAAGCGATGAGATTGTATCAATAAACTATTATAATTTGGGAAAATGGGATCATACTCTCCATGTAATAAAATGAAATTATATGAAGATTATTATATGCATAAAATAAGAATATTCGTGATATAATGTGTAAAATTAATGTATATACAACTCAAAGAGGAGTTCAAGTGCATCACAAAACATGAGTCTCAAATATAGAAAATGGAGACAAATTTGTTTTATAGATTTGGTAACTTTTGAAAGTTAAATACCATGAATGAATGATCATTAAATGAAAATTTAAATACCTAGAAATTTAATTATAATATTCATATAATACAATTATGTCCAGTAAATACACCACAAAAAATTAAAGAGTGTAAACTGTAGCTTATATCTCACATAAATTAAAAGTGGGATGAAATCTCCATACCTTGAGTCTTGACTCTCTCTATACTCATACAAGTTTCCTATAAAATAAATATATATTTATTATACATAATATAGAGAATAATATTACAATATATGACACCATATATTTTTTATTACTACCTTATATTACCAATTTGTTAATGATATTATGTAAAAATTTCACTTCAAGTTAAATTAAATTTATTCTTCGCATATGTCTTAATTTATTACCTCCTTGTTACTTATACTTATTTCATAATTCCAGAATGTAAATTATGATAAAAATATAATATATATACATTTTATTTTTATTATAATAATCTATAGAATATTGGATTGTGAAATGGAATACACCGTTCATGGATATGGTAATCCATACGTACGCATGAATGTTGTTTCCATCTTTATTGTCGTATTGAAAGAAAGTATGTAAATTACTTATGTATATATATGTGTATAATTATTACATTATAAAGAATATTATATATATATTAATATATCATATAAGTTCATTAAAACCATCCTTAATATATTCCATGTTGTGTGTGAATGAATCACATCGCTTTGATGGGGTGGTAGTCGACACATTCTTATCTATAATTATCGTAATAACACCAAATTGTAAGTAAAGAAATGTGTTTTTTAAAAGGAATAAAAAAGAATAAATACATATTAAATATAATATATGACATATATAATTATTTTGTTCATCATAATGGACACCATGGTTGGTGGTAAAGAAGAAATGAACAATCATCATTTCGTGTGGCAATAGCTCATCGTACAGAGAAACAATATGTTTCACACCCATAAGATAGAGGTGTGTGTATGTTTTGGTTATAAAGTTTTAATAAAAAAATAATAGTATATTTATAATGCATTTTTTTCACATAATAAGGGAAAAAAGAGAGCTTAGGGGTAAATAAGGAATATAAAGGGAAGGAGCTTGAGAGAAGATGTTACCTCTAAATCAGGTAACTCCTTTTGGTTTGTGATAAAAGGCTTCCTTAAGAATACCTATGAATTGATGGAGGATTCACTTTTTAAGGGAGGATTATTAGTAGTATACCTAGATAGATCTTGTATGAACTTAAAATTTTTGAGTGGTGTGGGAATGGTTAGAGTTTGTGGCCTTTTATTGGGAAGGAAAATGACTCATTTGGAATTTCTAGAAACATGTTAGGTGTGAACATGTTATTACATGAAAACATTTACACCAAAAAACCAAATTAAATAATTTAAGCTTTATGAAAGAAATATGGACTGCCAATTTGTGTTGGAAAATTTTATAGTTCATTTGGGCCCTTAAGTTTAAGGTTTAGTCCCTAATTACGCTTAATTTGTCCTTAACTACTTAGATTAATTTTAATCACTTTTACTAATAATTTTCGTCAAAAGTAAACATGTTATTATTAGAATATAAATATGAAAATTAATAAAATGCTTCATGTTGTATTTTTTTAATTCAAATAATAGAATATGGAAAATTGTGATAAATTTAAATCTCACATATGGGACGAAATAAAAGAGTTTTAAAGTAAGTAAAACTTCAAAAGATTGTTATGATTTTATATTCAGATTCAAATTGAAATAAATTATATTGATTTAAACTGTATTAATATTTGTTATAATTATATAATATTACTTTTATGTAATTTTCAATATCATTTTTCATTACTAATTAATTAGACAAAAATTCATTTTATACTAAAAATAAGTATTATTCACTATTCATTAAAAAATAAAGTTTGTCAAAAAATTCCCAAAACATCAACATAGGATAATTGTAACATTCTCAAATAAAAAATGAAGTTTATTTTATCAATTTAAATTTTTAAATTTTTCTATAATGATTTTCATTATTACATTTAGTTCATTCATGAAAATGATGTTTTTAAACATAAGAGGACTTTAACAGAAATCACATTTTTCATTATTAATATGTTTTAAAAGATATTATAAACTATATTTGGAAAATCTATTTAATTGTTAGGAAATAATTATTTCATTTATTTAATTATATATATATAATTATGTTTCATAGAATCTTAGTGTTGTGTGCATTCTAATCCAAGTCAGTGTTGCTTGGATTGCAAGTCAAATTGGTATTGTGTGTATCAAAATCTAAGTTCGTATTGAATGTGAATGTAATGTTTGACTTAGTGTTTTAATATATATATATATATATATATAACTATTTCATTTGCTATTTGAAATGAAAAATAGTGAAAAGTTAAATTAATTCAAAAAAAAAATTCTAAAAATATTGTGGTGTTATAGATTGGGGAATTTTCATATACTCAAGACTCCCAACACATATGAATAAGAAAATTTTGGTATTTTACACCCCATTACCAAGGATATCCTTCAACATTTATGAGATTAATCATTGAAAATACTCCCCCAAGAAAGTTATAAAATTTTAAATAGTGAAAAATTCTAAAATCATCCAAGGACTCCGATGAATTAGAAACTTCCCCTATACCAATAATGACAAGGTATATGACCCATCAACTCCAAACTCAGTAGTGCACCCACAAAAATATATGTATAGGTATAATATGGGAAATATAGTGTGGTTTCATTCATTTTTATGAGATAAAGAGAATAATATAATCCTTCTAATAAAAACATGCCCGTATGTAAATACATTATTCCTTTGATAATGGTTTTATAGAACTCTAAAAAATAAGGATCCTAAGTGGGGAATGGTTAACATGACAGGATAACCACTTCCACTACCACCAATGTCTTGGGTAAAAAAAGATGTTCCCTATTCTTTAATGAATGGATTCAAGAGTAGATGGGTAATGGGATTTTGGAACTAGAAACACATGAATCCCCACTAGAATAATGTGACATTATGAACTGAACAGGAAAGTTGTGTAGTAATTCATGTGCCACATACATCCAAGTGATAGGAAAATTTATTTCAACCTAATATAAAACAAATCCTATTCCTCTCTTATATTTTGATTATTCCATGTAGTATTCATTTGAAAAACACTAAGAAATATGAGTGATGAATGGATGATAGGACTTTCCAATTACTACCCCTTCCATATACATCTTCGTCACAAAAATAGAGAGATTATTATTTTTTAAATATTGGCTTCTGGAATAATAAAATGGAGGCTTAGAGAGTTATATGACACCAAAACTTATTAAATATGAATAATATTGATCAATGATCAATGATCAATGTTAAAAGTCTCTCTTATGATAGGTTATGGATAATATAATAGTTAAATAGTGATAAAATGCATGAACATGTCATGGATTCATAAAGATAAAAATTCATGATACATCCTAGTCATATGATGTTAAACTATATGACACATCTTGGTCACCTGATATAAAAAAACAAGATAATTCATAACCACATGATGTTAAAAAATTATGAGAAAATCATTACTCCATGGTGCTAAACTTCACAGAACACCTCCTAGTCACATGATGGTAAAATGTGAAACATATAAATCTTGTGGATATATTATTAGCATTAGGAGGAAATTAATGTTGTAAGAAGTACCATAGATTTAGTACAATATTGATCCCTAATATGTAATAAAATCATCAATACCCCTTAATCTCTTGATGGGGGCATTATTAAATAGGCCACTTCTCGGAACACTTTGATCCAACCAGGAAGGAAAAATGTGGAAATTTGTGGAACATAGGGAGTAGGATCATATCCCTTCTTATTAAAACAATGTCTACTATCATATCTAGGTAGTAGGAATATGGTAGGAATAGATCCATGATCTTGTGTATAAATCCCATCAATATATTTTGATGGTATAGGTAGTAAAAAGTAATAATGAATCCCCACTTCAATCAAATACATCGACCAACATATCCTTACTATTAAGAGCATGTCGGAATATATTATTGCATATAACCTATTGAAGTGATGGATTTTTTTATAGAAAAGGGGATATATACTTTTATATTCTAGTGATAATGTACAGAAAATCACTAATTCCTACCCTAACAGCTAAAGTAGCACACTAATATGGTTTACATGAATATTTAGCTACACTAGAACAAGAATATATTATTTTCCCCGACTATGAGAATTATCAGTATATTCCAAGAAATGTGTATGATAATACCATGCTCATATCCGCATTCCAACCAAGGCTCACAAAGTTAGTGTGGTAGATTCCATATTACATGATCATATTCCTATAAAAAAGATCACTATAATAATCCTAAGGTATATAAACAAGATCATATCTCATTACTATCATGGATCCCCAAGTGAGAACATGCCTCAATAAAGGATCATATTCATATTGAAATAAGGCCATAGGAATACTCCAAAGTCATAATACTATAATCATTTCCTTGTTCTGACTGGGGAAAACCAAATGAGAGTGGTGCATGCCTCAGGAGAAGATAATTCCCTACCAATAATTCTACATGAATTATTTCAATAGCTTAAATGATGTGTCTCATATCCATTCACTAATTCTTGAGGTCCATTGGCATATTCTGATAGGGAATGCATATATGCATCGATCTCAAATCCTCACTTAATCTAGGATTAAAAGGTATATTCCCACCACCACCTATAGACTGACTTATATCTCTACCAAAAATAGAGGTGTTCACCACATACACAAGTATCATCTCAGTAGTAGGCTTATTTTCCCATAGAACCCAATGTTTATCAATATATTCCAATTTCCATCATTAAGTGAGATCATATATTTACTTAACCCTAGAAGGAAGGTTATCATATTTTATCCACGATGTATAATGAGTCTCATGTCACTAACCTTCTAAATTTTAATATCCTTGAGATGATTAAATGAATAACTACAAATCCTCAAGGGTTCGTCAACTCTTCAACCAAAGCAAAAGAAAATGAAATATTCAATAGTCCTCTCTATAGTAGTGCAGTGGTGGATCACATAGAACTTACTCCTGACATATGTTTTATTCATCCTCCCCACAATGATATATTTTTCATTAAAGGAAAACTTCCCCTTTCCTAGTCACCTATTTATAGATTTGTTCTCAAATAATAGGAACCTTTTTATTGAAAAGAGCCCAAAAAACTATGTTTGGCCATATATATTACCCAATAATAACTAGTATCACTTAAAGGTGGTAATTAGGAATCCCAGAGCGGAAACCACTATGGTTTGGCTAGGTAAATAAATATAGACCTAATAAAACAGTGTCTAAAATCAATATATAGACAAAGTTAGATAGAAGGATCCTTCGAAACATATCCACACCCATTCCCAATTCTAATTTCGAGTCCAGATCCATTTTAAATTCCAATTACGAGATCTCAATGGGGTCTAAATGGTAGTGCATGATTTACATTTTCCTAAAAATGTATTTGAGTAATCATATATTTAAAAATATACACCTTCATTATTAAGGATACAAGGTTCACCTCCAAATCACAAGTATACTTTTTTCAGTTGGATATGGATGTATTCCATTTGGCGTAAGACTCGAGATCAAAAGAACATAACAAAAACATAATAAATGATGCCTCAATATTATGAAAACTCTCATAATGATTGAAAAAAATTAAATCAAATGAATATATCTAGGGATGAGGAAAATCATAACATTTTACTTTACCTTGTCTCCTAAGAGAAGTGCTCTCTTGATATAGAATCCAAAATTTCCATAACCAAAATAAGAATCAGGGGATCAGATTGTTAGAGCCACCAATAATTTGTTTTCCTTCAATCATTCCTTAAAGGAAAGTTGTTGATAACAGTCATGCCAACTGAGGTGGATTCATAAATGGGGGTCAAGATGACGCTCATTTGAGATTAGATAATTCCCTCACACCATTAGTGTAATGACCCAAACAGTTATCAATGGAATTTAACATCTTATAATTATGTTATATAGAATAAAAAACATAAATATCATATATATTCCAATAAGAAATTTTTTTCTCATAAATGAAAAATAAAATAAGTTATATTCTAAGAAATTAAAGAACATGTACCGATGAAATAGTACTATGACCCCTGGAATAGTAAAATAACCATTAGGAATAATAATATGACAAATAGAATAGTAACCTCACCTATGAAATTTTAAATAAATTTTATCTTTCTTATAAATGAAAATATGATATAATTATACAATATTATAAGAAAATAAATGTTTTACAAATGATAAATCAAGTGTTTGTATTTTTTTAAACATAATTGTTCATTTAGAATTTTTTAATTAATATAGAAATTTATAAGAAAAACTTTTTTCATAAAATAGTTTAATAAATTTATATTTAGTTGTATTACTATTATAAGATAATTTTATGTCACCTTAATTGTTTTTTTAAATGTCAAAAAAATCAATTATAGTTTTAAAATCGATATTTTTTGAATAAATAATGATGATAATAAAATATTAAATTTCTATTAATTAGAGAATTATTTTCATATAATGGAGTATATTTCTCAATTATATACATAAAAATATCATTTGGGTGAATTTTTTAGATTTTAATAAAATAGTAGAAATTTTGATGAATAGTGAAATATGATAATTTACAATATTAGATGAATACATAAAAATTTGAGTCATTATTGTGGTATGGATTATTTAAAAACAATAATATCAAAATCTAATTCATTATTTAATATATTTAGTTATATGTTTTTAACTATTGATAGTGTTGTTCCAAAAATATAGAATAATGAATAATATAATAAAAAACACCCCCTCCTCTCTAATAAATACCACTCCTCCCAACCCATTCTTCTCACACATTACAAGATATGAAACATTTAAAAATTTAGCCCAATAATATAACTAAGACACTTCCCCACATACATGATCCTTTGGTCTCATCAAAATTTCCAACCAATTTCCCTAAGGACATTCTCACGGAGATTAATTAAAGAGGAAAAATTTTCATTCATTTTCATTTAATTTATTTTCAATTCCTTTTATTTTCTTATTCTATCCTCACATTCCCTTATAAAATTGACATGATAACTCCATTATCTTATATGTACTGTGATTTTATTATGTTAATGGAATAATCCACCATCAAACCTCTCTTAATCTCTCTTTTATTCTAAAAATGAGACCGTTGTCCGTCATGTGTTTATTTATCACATTCAAGGATGATATGTTTCAATTTTCCTTTATCACCATCAAGGATGGTCATAAAACCATTATAATGGTTAAAAAATATTTTTAAATTTATTTGATAACCTTTTTTATTTTCTGGAATTATCATGTATAGATGATATTAAATAAAAAAACAAAACTAGTTCGTGATGATCGAAAAACCGCCAAATTAATCTAAACGATTAACATTAACGTTTTATATAATGAATAATCCCAATATCTAGAAAAATAATAATATATAACAACATTTAATATTCAGGATTTTCATTAATAAAATATAATGTAAATTATGGATAATTACAATCATTTTGCATGATCTTGCATACATAAATACAAGTGAACTGATCACAAAGACCAAGAAAACAAACACTCCCAATGAAAGAATTTAAACTATATAACTCATAAAACTTTCCAAAAACGAAATAAAAAAATTATAATGAATATAATACATGTATTAGAGATTATGTATTTATTAATTAATGGATCTAATTTTATTATCCATGATATTAACATGAAAAAATCATTCGGACATAAAGTAAGGGGATTATATAACCCAATTTCAATTCTTTGGGTTATTCCTTGTTCATGCCAAATTTCAATGTGGATATTATATTAATATAAAAAAATATAATTTCTATATTATTACCGTTTCTTATTGATAATATACATGTTTCCATTCGGATTTTTTGAAAAATTCTATGATTTTTCCCAAAGAACTCTTCTTTCAAAAAAACAACTTTTGCTTCTCTTGGTATTTTTACTTATTCACTCAAGATTGTTTCTTATTATACCATGTATGTCATTCCCTTTTTATTTTGGGAACCCCAATGTTTACTCATGAAATTATTTTCTATTAAATTATATTAAAAACTATTTCCTCTTGATGGGTTACTTTATGGAAAATATTGTTATACATTCTTTGTGTCTTGCATGATTATATAAATATTATCATGTCATGGATGCACATAGAATTATATAATACTCCATTGCAGAAGGAAATTTTATGTATCTAATGAGATAATATAAAATATGCACAAACCTGATCCTATATTTTTTCAAAATTATGATTTTATGATTGTGAACATGTCCTATGTGTGAACATGATGCTAGATTTGGTCACAACTATGCACGATGTTGACCACTAAGACATGATGTTTCATTTTAATGCATTTCCACATTCCCAAAAATTTATCAAATGTTTGTTATTATTATTCTTATTATTATCCTATTATTATGTAATGATGATAATGATTATTCTCAGCCATTTTTTACTGATTAATGTCTCTATTTATCCTCTTACTTGGAATTTAGCTCACCCCTTTCATTGATGAATATATTCATGAAATTACTTGTACTATGGGTAATATGAAGGCCACTAAGAATTTATAGAATATGGAATTACATAATTTTGAAGTTTTATTATGTAAAATTTGTGTATAAATATAATTTTCCCCAGACACTGAATCATTTGGTCCAATATTTGTAACAATATTTTGTTGTTCATCTTTATAATGATGTACTAGTAATGTAGGAAAAATTAGGATTGAAAAAGTTTGTATCAAAACACCATTTCGACAATTATAAAATTAGTATTAGAGAACATTAGTTAAAACCCTTAGTATGAGACAAATTTTATGTAATCACCCAATAATATTTGATTTATAATGATGATAAAAACATTGATCTAATATGACTTTCATTTAGATTTAATTTCACAATGGAATAAATTATTTATTCATGAATTGTTGACTTCTATTTTGATCAAACATTTTATGTTTAAAAAAATGGTGGGGACCATGAAAAAACAGACCAACAACCCGTGTGAGGTACAATGTTGTGATTACCTGAAAGACATCACCAATGTCTTGGGAGGTAGAGTTCAAAACATCATGGTGATTCTTACCCAAATGTCTCATGATATGAACAATAACATGAATAATGTGAAACACCCCCCTTAACCTAAGGGGGGGGGGAACTAGTTGTCAAATATTTTATGTGGCAATAACCATCGACATTTAGTGGATATTTTGATCCAGATGTTATAGAATAGTGGGTCAACTTAGTTGAGAAGATATTTTCAATGGTTCACTGTTCCATGAAGTAGAAGGTGACTCTAGCCATATATCTTTTAGATAGAGAAGCTGATCAATGTTGTTAATTGATTAAGAACACCAATACAAAGGAAGAAATTGAGTAAAAGGAGTCATAAAACATTAATAAAATATTTCTTAACAAGTATTTCCCTCAAAATGTTCATACAAAGATAGTGATAGAATTTATAGAGATGATGAAAAAGGAATGTGAATCTATCATATATTAAAAATGAAATTTCACAATTTTTGAAAGGTTTTCTTCAGTTTTTAATAATAAATGATTTTAAAATATATAGATTCATTATTGGTTTTAAACCACTCCTTCGAAAGGCTCTATATATTCAAAACATGAGAGTTACGAAGAATTTTTTTTTAACGTGCTATAAAATTTAAGATAGAGTATGGAGAATAGTCCCATAGATATGGATATTATAAATGACATATGTAGTTTCATGATGGAGTATATAATGAAAAGAGTATAATGAAATATCAACCACTCACATGATAAAAATCTAGGAAGAATATTCATGGGAATTTCCTAAATTGGATGAGGAAATTATTCCTATGTGGGAGAGAAAGACACTAATCTCATGATTGTTTAATTGACATGAGGATGCTACAAAATTTGGTTAAGTAAATAGAGAACCACCTATTGTAACATGATTCATCTATAGTAAGTATGGAAACTATGTAATCCAATCCACTAAACCTTGACTCCTAAATGGTAATTAGTGTCACCAGCCACCAGAGCCAAAGGAAAAAAGGGAAATCTTATTCCATCACCACTACTAAGGTGGATCCTGACAATTATGATGGAACATGTATGAGGGATATCCATTATGGAATAAAGAATATATTATTTTATTCTATATTTATGCATTGTTTAATGTCTTGCAATATTAGTATAATTATTCAAACCCCATAACCAAATATGGAGATTTATTTATATATGATAATATAAAATAGGGAAATTATTGTGTCTAAATTATATAACACCTCCCCAGTTAATCATTATTTACTAACCTTCCTATAAAATCTATTTGTACTTTATTTGGTGTTGTTTGGTGCTATATTAGACATGGATTAGCTATCTTTATACAAATACAACATTGACTTTCAAGAAAGCGATATCACTCTTCATATCCCACACATCTTCCAATTATATACTATTATAAGGAGGAGGATAAATCCACTTAGGTATAACTATCTAAATTGTGGATACCATTTCCTTAAGGAAAATCATATCCATCTACAAGGATTGATACAAAAGATAAAATCATGATTGAAGACATATCCATTGTGAATAACTACATTGATGTGCTCCTTGAGGAATATTATGATATTCCTCTCAACTAAGATGTTGATTTCTCAATTGAAATTATTCCTGGATATCTGCCTATATCAATAACTCCTTATAGAATAGACACCATTTAGTTTGAAGATCTGATGAAGCATTTATAAGATAATTTGGAAAATTTTTTAATATTCCCATGTGATTCATCATAGGGTGTGATAGTTCTCCTTTCAGAAACAAGGATGGATCATTGCGACTCCACATTGATTATCACAAGCTCAACAAAATAATGATAAATAATAAGTATGCCCTTCCAAAGATAGATGACTTGTTTGATCAGCTACCATTGGAAAAGTATTTCCCCAAGCTGGATCTTTGGTTGGGATATCACCAATTAAATGTAAGGATGGAATATATTCTCAATACTTCCATTCAAATGATGTATAAAAACTATGAGTTTAGAGTTATTCCTTCCGTACCCACTTATGCTCTAGAAATATTCCTGGAATTATTAAATAGGGTATTTCATGATTAATTGGACAAATATCTAGTATAATTTGTTGATGATACTCTAATATACTCTCAGAGTAAGGAGGAACATTATGATCATTTGAATAATATGAAAAATTCCTTAAAAAGAGAAGTTATACCCCAAATATAGTAAATATAATCTTTGGATAGAATAAGTATCATTCTTGGGGAATGTTAATACCCGGAAAGGAATATCTATGGACCCTTATAAGACAAATACAATTTAAGAGTGGCATTTTCCAACATTAGAAATAGTGATTTTCAGTTTCCTTGGTCTAGTTGGTTATTACTACAGATTTGTTAAGAATTACCCAAGATTTTAAAACCCATAATACATGTTCACTCATAGGGAAGTATTGTTAGTCTGGACTAGTGACTGTGACGACTACTTCAAATAGTTAAAAAAGTGGCTCATCACTACACCAATACTCACACTACAGACAAGTGGGGAACCCATTTTTTGTATAAATAGGTTCTTAAAACAATCTATTAGGATATGAAATTATTGTAAATGATAAAGTGATATCTTACACCTAAAGGAAGTTAAAAATTCATGAGAAAAACTATCCCATGCATGACATGGAGTTGGAACCTATGATCTTCAGGTTGAAAATATGGAAGCATTATTTCTATGGGGATAAGTGTGATATATATACTGATCATAAGAGCCTAAAATATATATTCAAACAAAATTCACTTAATATGTTCTAGTAAAGTTGGGTTGAGATAATCAAATATCAAAAATACTCAATCCAGTACCCTCCATGTAAGGAGAATAAAGTGACATATTCTATAAGTAGAAAGGATACTTCAACATTATCAATAATCAGAATTGATAAGGATCCAATAATCTTAGATTTGAAATGGATGGACATTTGAATCATTAAAGAGGGATCATAATAAATCCTTACTAAAATGATTTCTCAACCATCCCTAATAGATAAAATAAAGGATTCTTAATGAAATGATGTGTAAATTTATAATAAGGTGCAAGATATTACAAAGAATAAATCATAAGTATTCGAAATTATAGAGGAAGGATTCATAAGATATGGGTAATGAATTTTTTTACCATCTAATATATAGAGATAAATAATATTCTTTTCAATAATTCACATAGCTTTACTTTCTTTATTAACCCATGATGCCCAATGATGTATCGAGATCATCAAGAGCAGTATTGGTGGGACAATATGAAGAAGGAGATCACTAAATATACATCAAAGTGTCCAGTATGACAGAAATAGAAGTATGTAAGTAAAAAAGACTAATGATATGATGAAACAATTACCCATACCCACATGGAAATGGGAAATAAGATACATTGACTATGTCACTAGACTTCTGATGACATCTAGAGGAAACAATACTATATGGGTTATTGTGTATTGTCTCACAAAGTCATCTCATTTTATCACAATTCAGGAGGAATTCTCATTGTATGAACATGTAGAGATATATATTATCAAATTGTTATGGTTTCATGGATTACAAATATTGATTGTATCTAATTGATATATGATATTCTCCTACATGTTCTAAAAAAGTATAAAAAATTATCTAAACACAGAGCTAAACTTCAGTATGGATTTTCACCCTAAAACTGATGGCCAATATGAGAGGACTATTCAGACCTTGTAAGTCATGTTTATGGAATGTTATATAGACTTCAATTGATAATCGGGACAATATCCACCTCTAGTTGAGTTCTCTTACAACATTAGTTTCCACTAGATAATCTAAATAGCTCTATATTAAGCCCTTTATGGAAAATATGAAAAAAACATCCATACTTGGATGATGTCGGTGCAGATAAGCTTATATTATGTGAAATGGGTGAAGACATGGTAGATAAGGTAAAAAACATTCTTCATCACATCAAGGCATCCCAAATTCGATAAAATATCTATGCTAATAATCATTGATGAGACCTAAATATTAGGGTTGGATACATGGAATTCCTTTTCATATCATTATAGTAGAGGATTAGGAGATTTATTAGGAAATGAAATATAAGTCTCATGTATAAAATAACCTTCAAGAAATTAGATCTTGTAAGAGTTGTATCCTTTCAACTACCTCTTCCACCAACCATGTCTCAAGTATATGACATTTTCCAGATATCTATGTTGAGAAATTACATACCAGATCCCTTTCATTTTCTAAATTTAGAGGTGGTATATTTGGAAAATGATCCCTCTTATGAGGAGAATCTAGTGATGATCTTGAACCGAAGAGATAATGTTCCATGAAACAAGACTAATCACCTTCTCAAGGTACTATGTCATAATCATAACCACAAAGATGAATCATGGGAACCATAGGTTGTAATAAAAGAAAATTACCCTCACGGGTTTACATCTATGTTTGTAAAAAAAATTTGAGGCAAAAATTTCAAAAGAATAGAAGAATGTAACGACCCAAAATATTATCAACAGAATTTTACATCTTATAATTATTTTATAAAATATAAAACATATAAATTTAATAGAGATCCCAATAAGAAAATTATTCTCAAAAATAAATATTTAAATAAGTGATATTCATAGATATTAAGGAACATGAACTGATGATATAATAACTTGACCCATGGAATAATAACATGGCCTTTAGGATTAGTAGTCCATCAAATAGAATATAAAACCTCACTTATAGAATCATAAATAATATTTTTTCAAATTATAAATGATAATATGATATAATTTAAATATACTATAAGTGATTATATGTTTTAAAAAATTATAAATTAAGTGTTTGTGTTTTTGTAAAACATAAATATTTATTTATAATTCTTTAATTAATAGAATTATTTAAAATAAAATTTGTTTCAAAAAATTAGATAAATTAAATAACAATTTATTTCCTTACTATTATAAGTTAATTTTAGGAGGCCTTATTTATTTTTTCAAAATGTCATAATATTAGTTATAATTTTAAAATCAGTATTTTTGGAATAAATTATAATTTTAAATACAAATTAAATATCTATTAATAGAGAATAATTTTCACTAAATGGAGTTATTTTTTGATTTCTTTGTGTCTAAAAATGGTTTGGATGAATTTTTGGGTTTTTTTTTCTAAAATAGTTGACATTTTGGAGAATAGTAAAATACTACAATTTACAATATTATCTAAATACATGAATTATTGAGTAATTGTTGAGATATGGATGATGTAAGTACCGCAATATAAAACTATTATCAATTTTTTAATATATTTATTAATTATGTTTAAACTATGGATACTATTGATTCAAATTAATAAAATAACGAATAAAATAATCAAAAAACACCCCTCCTCCCCTATAAATACAAACCCTCTCCACCTCTTCTCTTAATACCTTATAAGATTTAAATCTTGTCCAAAGTTACAGAATCATTTTCCAAATACTCTTACCCACATATTTAAGCCTTTGTTCTTAACAAAATATCAAACTAATTTCCCTATGGAGGTTCTAAAGGAGAAGAATCTATGAGGTAAAATCCTCATTCATTTTCATTTAATTTATTTTCGATTCCTTTTCTTTTCATATTATTTCATCCCATACCCTAATAAAATTGGAATAGTTACTATAGTATCTTATATATAACAAAATATTATCATATTAATTTAATAATCCATCATCAAAACACTTCTTCCCACCATTTTATTCCAAAAATGAAGACATCATCCGAAAGCTGTTAATTTATCGCCTTCAAGGATGAGTAGTTTTCATTTCACTTACCACCAAAAATTATGATCATAAATCAATTATAATAGTTGAAATGTACTATAAAAAGAATTTTATAACCTTTTTTTGTTCTATATCAAACATATACAGAAAATATTAAATAATAAAACAAAACTAGTTTGTGATGATTGAAAAACATCCATATTAATTGAAACGATTACCGTTAATATTATATTTAATTAATCATACCTAAATCTATAAAAAATAATATATAAGACCATTTAAACTTATGGGAGTTCATTAATAAAATATAACTTCAATTTTGGATAATTATTCTCATTTTACATGATATTCCATACATATATACAAGTGAACCGATCATGAAGTCCAAGAAAACGAATAGTCACAAATGAAAAAATTGAACTCTATAACTCATCAAAATGAACATGAACACACTTAATAAATTTATAATTAATTTAATACATTTATAAAATGTTATTTATTTATTAGTTAATTAATCTAATTTTATTATCTAGGTTATTAATGTTATGAAAGAATCCAAACATAAGGTAAGGTGACTCTAAAACCAAATTTCCTTTTTGGGTTATTCCTCTTTCATGAAAAATTTCAATGTGAATTTTGTTTTAATATTCCTAAAAAATATTTTATTTTTTTAACTTTTATTTTCTGGTATATGACTGTTTCCGATATAATTTTGTGATAAATGCAGTAATTTTTTCAAAATAAATCTTCCTTCTATTAAACCCATCTTTTTCTTCTCTTGAGATTATTTCATATTCAATCCTGATTGATGAATATTATACCAAGATTTTTATTCTCTTTTTATTTTTAGAATCCCATAGATTACTCATGAATGTATTCTCTATAAAATTATCATCAATCACATTTCCTTCCATTGGTTATTTTAAGGAAAATGTTTTTATACGTTCTATGTGGCATGTATGATTATGTAAATTTCATAATGTGATGGGTACACACAAAATTAAATAACGCTCCAATGCATTGGGGAATTTAATGTACCTCATTTTATAATGAACAATATTCTAGAACATCATTCTCTCTTTTTTACAATTATTATATTATGATTATGAACAAATGTTATGCTTGAACATGTTGCAAGATTTGTTCACAACTATGTGTGGTTTTGACAACTAGGACATGATGTATCATTTTTATACATTCCCACATTCCATGACATTATCTAATATATCATATCATGATGATGATGATGACACTATTATTATTTTATAATGATGGTGAGTATTCTCACTTATTTTATGTTGATTCATTTCCTCATTTATCATCTAATTGGGATTTTAGCTCACCTATTTCATTGATGTATATCCTCAAGAGAATACTTGGGATAAGGGTAATGTGAATGTAATTGAGAATATAGAGGGGAAGTAATTAAATAATGTTTACATTTTATTTTGTAAGAGTTACATATAAACCTAATTTTTTGAATACACAAAACCATTTGAACTAATATTTCTGACACTATTATTATTTTTTACCTTAAAAATGAAGTAATAGTCATGTAAGAAAAATTAGGGTCTCTATAGTTTGTATTAGATCATGGATTAGATAATTTTGAAATTAATATTATAGAACATGAGTGAAAAACTTTATTATGAGACTATGTATATGTAAGCATCCAAGATGATATTTTTTAGAAAAATTTTATATATAGGGATCTCACACGATATTTCTATAAATTTAATTTCACAAAGGAAAAAATTATTTATTAATGATTTTTTTACATCTATTTTGTTCATGAGGACCACTATGCATATATGTATAGGGAAGACTTGCATGGAGATTTTCCCTTACATGAAAAATATATGCATTGATACCTATTATTAGGGGATACATAGTGACATCCAAATATCCCATTTTATGTCCAACATCAAATAACCAATATGAACAATCCCCCATATGTATGGATTAGACCATCATGGAGTGATTACCATTAAAGAACTATTTGTGGCTTGATTATTATTATCATCGAATATGTAGTGACACCCAAACCTATGATTCTAGGTCTATCAACTATAATAAATTGGACAAATTCTCCCTATGTGTATGGGGTATACTTTAATAGAGATATTACCATTAAAAGGATATGTCTAGATTGATTCCTTTCATCATAGTATATGTAGTGAAACATGAATCTCATACCCCATTTCTAACTGTAGAAATAAACTCGAACAATGAACCCCTCCACTTGTTGGTTAGAACTGCATGAAGATTTTCCGATTTTGGAACTAAAAGTGTCTTGATTACTATTATCACAAGATATATAGTGATTATACTTATTAGAAATAAGGAGTAAATATATAACAACCAACATAACAATGTCCCATTATCTGTATATGGGGCAGACCATCACATGTTGATTTCATGAAATAACTATGTATGTCTCGATTACTACCATCACACAGTATATAGTGACACCTATATATTCAATTAATGCTTCTTATTCTATTTATAAAATGAAAAATACACACAAAATATATATTGGATGGAACTATGCATCAATCTATTCAATACATACTCTTTCATGGATTAGTCAACTACCCTAGTTTACCTTATATCTCATGCAGAGCATGGATCTTGTGGGATTAGGGAACCTGTAATTCTTCTCTGGCGAACATGACTAAAACACCCTATATTTTGGGAAACACAAGCAAGCCAATGATGAATAAACTGTAAATAAAGCATCCTTATTGAATGACATTGAATTTCAAGGAATACATCATAACCAAATGATGTCAAACACCATAGAAAATTTTCGTACAACATGATGTTAAACCAACATCCTTATAGAATGATGTTAAAATGTAATGAAATGTTTTTGTCACATTACATAAATACTATATGAAAAATATATCCCCACTTCATGAAGTTAAAATTTCCAATCTATCATCCATAGCCATTACCTATAAAAGGACCATGAGGACCTGACCCTAGTCATCTAGACTATGAGGTTATTTCATTATCTTTTAATCCTATAAACCCATACATAACACACCATGTATTTAGAGACATGGTTTTCCAAAAACATTTCATAGCACTTGTAATGGAAATAAGATCTCTTTGTTTGACCACATTAGAGACACAAAATGGGTTTGACCTACCAACCAAAGACATATTGTACTTATATGAAGGGCTAGGTAAACCTAGTTAGAACACACATAAACATGGTAGAAACCAACACCATAGGGTCTTTTGGGTCATCCATGACATGAATTTCTCATATCATTACACTTGACCCAGGAATATTGATCCATGATTTACAACATCTTCATTCACCACTCAAAGGGATGTTAGACTACTCTTATCATTTGGTACCCTAATTAGGTTTTCTATTAGTATTACCCTCATAGTTTTTCCATGTGAATCATGACCTTAAACTAGATGAACTTTGGTTAAAGCTGAAAAAACTATTAACTTTATCCTGTATGGGTCGAAATCATAAGACCCTAAAAATACCATTGAAGGAGATGCAAAACTTCTCAAGGTGAAAATTCAAAAAGGGATTCCAATGAAAATTTCATTTTTCATCTATCTAAAAACATCATCACCAGATTTTAGGTGGAAGTTATAGTGTAAATAAATGAGGCATAAAGATCATTGTGCCTTATTTATGGCCATAGTAAAAGAAGATCCATGATTTCTTGACTCCCTAGTTTTGGAAAATGTTTGAGTTATTATTTTTTACTTCTCCTCACCATGAGATCATGCTAAATAGGTGGTGACACAACTTGTATGGTTATATAACCCTTCTTGAATCTTAAATCATCCATAAATCACCTTTATATAATGGATGTCAGAGTTGACTAAAACCAGTTCCTTGAGCTTTTATCATTATCTTGGAACCCCAAGTAACTTGGGTTTTATTTACCTTGTATCCTCAATATATAAAACTAGTAATAGGGAGTTGTTCATCCAAAAATACCCTTATATCCTAGGAATCCCCCTCCCATAAATATAAGAGTTATTACCTTGACGGAGTAAAATTTTACGAGCTCCTACCATTACTGATGGTCGAACTGTACCCTCAAGTTCCCACCTACGTTTTACTCAAATATTCCCATAACATGATTTAAAATTCCCAAAACACCATTCAAGTGGATTATAGAACCTAGATGTTAGGCTATAATGATTTTTACCCCTTATCAAAGTAGGAATTAGACACTTCATTCCAAAACCTTTTTATGGCCCGCACCAAATGACTTGAAACCGCATAGCATAGGAATCAATCCTCATAACCAAAACCTAATGTACCCTTGGGTTCCATAATTATTATTTCATATATTAATTCTCTATAACACAATTGATAGTCTAGAAATTTTAGTCTTTCTAAATCTATCATGGACAATTTATGTGAGTGAGGACACCTCTACTTAACTATGCATATAATCCCTATTGGATTATTTATAAGGGATTATGGCTTACCAACTAGAGGCGGATTCTCATTGTAGTAATGGAACTCCAATTGTCATGAGCCTTGGTAATATCATGGAAGAATTCATCACCTTAGGGCGTTTTGGGTCATCTTAGGTAAGTCTAAACCATTCCATATTATTCGATTCATGCTCTTGGACATGTTATTTTTACAACCCATATTCCAGCAATCCCGGTGGATTTATCATCCCTAGTATTTTTACCTCTACTAATACCATATCTGAAAAATCATTCATATACCTTGAAAAAGTTTGGGGATTCATCAACATGACCATGCATGTTATCCAAAGGTGGCCATGTATAAGGGCACACAACCTACCAACAAGAGGATTATCGTCCATGTATGAAGAGAAATCAAATCCTCATTTGTCCCGGTAATACATTGGAAGAACTCAACACCGTTGGATGTTTTGGTTAATCTTTGGTATGTATTCCCAATTTCATATTCAGTGATCAATTCCTGGTATAAGGAATATAAATTTCATTGCATATCAATGTTTGAGCTAGAAGACACTAAAGTACGAGTAGAAACAATCCCGATCTAGAAGACTAGAAACTACTAGTACCAAAAGGTATGGGCAAGAAGATTTAAAATAACATGATAAAAAACTACGTGCTAATATAATCTAATAAAATAGAATAAGGTTCAACCTATAAGTATTTAAACTATCAGGATTAGAAACTTTGAGATAGAAAACTCTAATCCACATGATGTAGAAGGTCCAAGAAAGAAGAATGTAAAGTACGAGCTGAAGAATGTCCAATCTTAAAGTCTCTAAACTACAAGTATTAGAATGTACAAGGTAAAAGACTATAATCTATCGGTAGCAGAATGTTTGATCTAGAAGACTATAAACAACTTGAAGTATAATGTACGAGATAAAATACTCCACATTAACATCAATAGATGTTTCTAGATATAAGTCTCTAAACAATCATTAATTGAAAGTCCAAGATGGAAGACCTTAAAATACAATATAATAATGGTCTAGTTTGCAAGACCATATATCATCCAATCGAAAGATGCATAATTATTTCTATAATGAAAACCAAAAAATGGAACCCTATCCATAATTGGGACTATTATAACATTATATCACATTGTGTGATCCATAAAATATTGACCACTCATTAAACCAAAATGGAAGAAACCGCTTCCAGTTAAAACCGCCATAAGGGGTGTCCTAAGAAAAATACAAGTCAAAACCTAATAGGATTTATAAATATGAATCTTATAAATATTTTATGGTTGAAATGAATGACCTAAAAATCTTATAGTGGTCATTATCTGTCCATATAAAAATTTAATATACACTCACAAGGTCCACTAATCTAAGTAAAAATAGTGTGCAAATTAATTTCTTAGGGCCCACCCGACTATATCTATTCCTACTAGAAATTTATACTACATGAGAATTTTTTCATCATATAAGACCATAAGCTATTAATATTAGATTACATTATATGGCCTAAACTAGGGTACAAGTGATAAATCCATGAAACATCTCCACCAAAACATGGGTCACAACCTAATAATTCATTAAAAAATAGTGGAATTCCCCTTTTTATGTTAATATATATACATTAAATGACATTCAACATAGAAATATTCATCCATGAAACCATGCTCTTATAAAATCATGTTACCTTAATCAGGTATGTTTTTTCCTTTTTCTAAGTTCCCTTTTGTTTAATGTCCATAGGAGTGGTTTTATAGTTTTTTTGGAAGCTACAGAGTAGGTACAAACTGTGTACCTGAGGTAGGAGTTGTGTACTTGTTACTGGATACATGTTGTGAATGGAGAGATCATTCTATGAATGGATACACTTCATGACTGGGGATTATACGAATGATGTGAAAAAATGTTAGATTTCAACCCGAGGTGATGAGTTTTTTGGTGTAACTTATCCAGCGTTGATAACATGTCATGACCCTTGGGTACACATCATGACCCGACCCACATCCTGGTTTAAATCAAATTTTTGGATTCCTTTCTTGGTCTTTTCTGACCAAACACTATTTCCCACAACCCGAGACTCTTCCTAGGTAATGTTTAGAGATGCCTCTATTTCTATATAGATTTGATTATCTAAGGATCATCAATAAGTTTGAGGTGAATCTATACAGGTATGTGGTTTTTTTGGTTCTTAATTAATATTGATCACAGTTGCACACAAGAATTATGCTACTTGTTCTTTTGATAAAATTTTGATGTTTCTTCTTATTTTCTTCTTGTTCTATTGCGAGATATCATTCTGAAGGCCTTTTCCATCATTGGTCTTGGTGTGGAGGACATTCTTCTTAGAGGTATGTGGGTTTCCTATCTTCCACTGACCTCTTTTGTTTAGATTTGTATCAATCCTAATATGCGGGTATTTGATTCTAGGATGTTTGTGGTCATTTTTGGGTTTCGTTGGATTTGTATTCCATTGTGGGTGTGTTCAAACTAATCTTTGAGGTTGGTGGTTTCATTTATATCATCTGTTGATGAACCTATTTGTTTTACCTTACTGGCTATTTTGTATATTTAAAATTTCATGATTGTTCTATGTGTGTTGAAAAGGGCTTTGAATGAAAAATGGTTTTTACCTAGTTATTTATAAATAGTGAGAAAATGAGTATTTTCAAAGCATTGAAATATAATTGGGGAAATGGTTTTCAATTTCCTATCAAAACATTAGAATTAATTGTGAGAAATAGAACATGGGTAACCTTGGGTACATAGGTAGATGTTTTATCTTGGGGCCATCATCCATTATTTTGGGATTGTCAAAGAGGTTTGTCTTGGACATTTTCCATTTTTCCTTGTTCCATTGTTCTATGGGACTGATATTCACATTTTGGGAGGATTAATCCTGGGTTATTCTTCTTTTTATTATTAATGTATTCTAGGATCACATTTCTACACTTTATTATTGTGGTACAAGTAGTCTATGGCCTGGACTTATAGTATTCCATGGTGTTGTGATACATTTTCTTTGGTTTTGTACTTCTTCAATTTCAGTGATAGCCTTAATATGCATGATTATTCTTGTGAAAAGTGATATTGAAAACATATTGTGAAACTGATATACCTACTTTTGTTTAGAATTGTAGAAAAGCAGAATGTTTACCATGTTTTCTATAAAATAGATTTCTTGCTTATCATGTCATGTTTTATTTTAAAATTTTTATATAGGATTTGTTATACACACACTTGTTATGGAAAACCTTGGTGGGATCCTACTTAACATGTTATCTCACACCCCAGAACCTCTTCAGTGGTACGTAACCATTTTTTTCTCTAGTGAGGGGAAAGGCAAGGTGCCATAGTGAGGTCGTGGGGTTCGTGTCAACAAGTTGTTTGGTTTCTATCCAGTTCAGTTGGACATTCCTTGGTGTTTTAGCTACATTTTCAGTTTTCTATTTCCACTTTTTTTATAGGTATGGAATATATAACTTCTTCATCTTCCACTATTACCTTTTTCAGTAAATACATTCCTTGTGTTTGATCAGTTCGGTGAAATCGTTCCATATATTTTCTTATTTGATGATTGGGGGCTTGTTACCATACCATGGGGATTAGGAACTCCCCTTAAGAACGTGGCAGACTCACTTGGGTGCTGGTTTTGAGGGAAATCCATGTCGGTTCATTATAGTTTGTTATTAGAGGAGGTATTCCCTCAGGAAAATTTTTCTTAGGATGTCTGTTAGAGTGTAGATAGATTTTTCAGGACATAAGACATATGATTTGATAGGTTCCTGCTATCTATTATTGTAGCAAGACTCAAGATTATATTGTATGTAGGGATGTGTGTCTCTATTATTGGTTTTTTTCGTAAAATTATCTATTCTTTCTTATGGGTTTTCTATTTTGGACTAATATTTATTTTATTGTCTGATTGTTCGTCTGTTCTATTGTGTACTAGTATGCCTATGAGACATCATCCTTGAGTTCCTATTGAAGGTGTAGCAAATTATCCTTAAGGGAAACTGCCTATAGATAAAAACATCATTGAGACAGTTATATGAGTAGTCCTTGGTGCTGATCAAGATGTTCCATGAGTCCATAACTCATGGGTTAATGTATTGTCAGGAGCTGAAGGAGAGCGTGATCGACTGTGGGTGTTCTTGTATGAGAATCCAAAATCATTTAAGGGGACAACTGATCCTAAATAGTAGAGGATTGGATGTATACGATCAATAAAATCATTTACATCCATGATACAGTTGAGAATATCATGGTAAAATTTTCAGCATATAGGATCGAGGGTTCCGACAAGCGTTAATGGGAATCTATGGTTCAGGAAGAAATACATCTGATCATGGATTGGAAGGGTTCCAAAACCATGTTCTTTCAGTAGTTTGTTCTAGAGTCATTTATTTTTTCAAAGTCTCTAGTGTTCTTATCTTTATAGTAGGGAGAGCGTTCAATGTCGGCATATACAAATGGTTTACTGAGCTTGTCTGTTTTTTCTCCATACCTGGTAAATAATGACCATGTAAAGGCTCGAAAATACCTACAGGGTTTGCGACCGGATATCAGTTCACAGGTGTTCATGTTAAAGAATTATACCTATCTAGATGTAGTAGACATATTAATGATGGTACATATAAACATGATTGTAAATTTATGCTTTTCCACCTCTTCTCTTTAAATTGGTTTCAACTTCAGTGGCATGCATGGGAATAAGAGGAAGTGGCAGGACCGTTACAAAAGTGGTGGAGGCGGGTCTCAGCTACGAGCTTCCTCTGCATCGTCTGTTTCAACTAGCAGTATGCCTCTGACTTATTATCAGTTCAGTATGGGAGGGAACATCAGATGTACTTCTCCTATTCCCGTGAAGATGTGAAAAATATGTGGACGTGTTGGTCATCTACAACATTTCTATTAAGATATAAATACACCACGTTTTGGTCAGGGTTCGTCTGATCCAAAGGGTACTATAGTAAAATTAGAAGCATTAATGACTATAGGGAAAGAGCCATGTGCCTCAAGATTTAATCATTTTCATGAAGTATATGAGTGCCTAATGGAAGTTGTTGTAGGTCTGACAATAGTGAGAGGTACTCTTCTTATCAAATCATCATTAGAAATTTCTTTTTTTGATACTAGTTCCTCCCACTTGATTATATTTGTACTCTTTGTTGATGTGTTTAATCTACCAATGGAAATTATTCACTTTTTAATGGAGTTAGTGGCACCTCTTGGAAAGAGGAAAGAGAATGGTTTTCAGTATCCTTCTTATTTGATATAGATAGCCGACACAGATTCAGTCTTGGATTTTCTTATTATTACCCTTGATTTGTTCGACATAATCATCACTATGTATTGTCTTGTCATTCATTGAGCTGATGTTGATTATTATCATTGGCGGGTTTTATTTATTACTACCGACAAGAAATCTTGTATGTTTCTAGGAGAGTGGGACTTGAGGTCTGGTAATGATAAAGATTATGAGTTTGTTAGTTTCTATTGAATTTGATCCTGATAATGATTCTTCTTTTGATGACCTTCCTAGTGTAGTTCAATATTTACCTGATGTTTTCCTAGGTGATTTCTCCTATATTCCTTAATAAAGAGAGAGGTATAGTTTATGATAGAAATAGTGTTAGGTACGTAGCAGATATTGATTCCTTCTTATCATATTGAACCAGTGGAGTTGTAATAACTAAAGATTCAGTAGGATGGGATGTTAGAGAAAGGTTTTGTTCGCCCAAGTATTTCACCTTGGGCAGCCCCAGTTCTATTTGGTAAGAAAATATATGGTTCTCTTCTTTTATGTGTAGATTATGAGATGTTGAAATAGGTAATGGTTATGAAAAAATATCCTTTACCTCGTGTGGATGATCTGTTTGATTAGTTAAAGGGAGAAAAGTGGTTCTAGAAGATTGATCTTCATTTAGGTTATCATCAGCTCAGAGTTTGAGAGTGTGATATACTGAAGACAACCTTTAAGTGAAGGTATGGGCATTATGAATATCTTTTGATGCATTTGGTATGACTAACGATATTTTAGTTTTTATGGACTTGATGAATCAGATATTTCACCAATATCTTGACACTTTTGTGGTATTATTAGTGAATGATATTCTGGTTTATACAGAATATGAGTGTGGGAATGAGAACCATCTATTTTTTGATTTATAAATTCTACATAATCACCATTTGTATTGAAATGTTTTAAAATGTTGTTTTTGTATATGCGAATTGAACTTCATGGGGCATAGAATTTCCGAGCATGGCTTATAAGTTGATATAGAGAAGGTAAAGGTTGTTTTGTCTTGGACGGAACCAAGGAATGTATTTGAGATAGAGAGATTCCTTGGTCTTTCTGGATACTACCAATGGTTTGTTAATGATTTCTATAAGATGTAATTACCTTTGACTTCTCTTATAAAGAAAGGGGTAAAATTCACATGTGATACGATGTTGCAGTCTTCTTTCGATAAACTAAAACAACTTCTATCATCGTTTCCTATTCTAATCTTACCTGAGATCGATAAGGGGTACATGGTGTTTTGTGATGCATCCAGTGATGGTTTGGGACGTGGGATGATTCATGATGATCATGTGGTAGCTTATTGCTCTCTTCAGCTTCGAACGAATGATAATAACTACCCCACTCATGATTTAGATCTTGTTTTTGTTCTTCATGCACTTAAATGTTGGCTTCACTATATCTTTGGGGATAATTTTATGGTCTCCTCATAACATAAGAGTCCGAGATATATCTTCTCATATAAATACATGAATCTTATACAAAGATGATGGATAAAATACCTTTATACAGTTGACTTTGACATTTCCTACACCCCAGGGAAAGAGAATGTTGTTGCAGATTCTCTTAGTATGAAGGTACCATCACATACTATTTTGGAGTCAAATGAGGAGTGTAATATTATGGGGCTTTTAACTCAATTTCACATGGAATCTCATAAGGATGTTCCGGGTATTGTTCTTACCAGTGCTCAGTTATCATCATCTCTCCTAGAGTATATATTGAAAATTTGGTAGCAATATGGTTAGTTTCATAGGACTCAATAAATCCATTATGATGGGGTGACCATTTCTAGCTGGTCTCTTACATAATATGGAATACTTCACCATAGGAAGAGAGTTGTCGTCCCAACACTTGTGAGAAGTTATTTCTTGTTTTATTGTCATAACTCTTCATGTACCATACATCCAATCAATCTGATGATGTATAATGACATGAGGAGAAGATTTTGGTGGCTAGGTATGAAGCGTGACATTTCAGATTATGTTTCCCACTTTTAAACCAACGAATAGATAAAGGAGGAGCACATGAAAAATTATTCTATGCTTCAGCCTCTTTTAGTTACAATTTGAAAATGGTATGAGGTATCTATGTATTTTTTTTGGGTTACCACAGACACACTGAGTGAAAAAAATCTATCTGGATGGTTTTTTATCGGTTTACAAAGTCTTCTCATTTTATTTCGAGCAAAGACACCACTAATTTTAATGACCTAGGTATGATATACATGCAAGTGATCATAAGGATACATGGGAGACATTATTTCATTGTTTTAGAATGGGATCCTAGGTTTAGATCTAGGTTTTGTAGAATTCCTCATGAGGTAGTGAGAACTCAGATCTTGTTGATCGTGGCCTACTATCCATAGACCGACATTCAGACGGACTATGCAATTCAGATCGTTGAGGATATGCCTCTTGTTTCTGTCTTGGATTTTGATGGATCATGGGATCGCCATCTGGGACTGGTTCATTTTTTTACAACAATCGTTACCAGTCATTTATAAGATTGGCTAACTCTGAGGCGTTGTATGGTCACCCATGTAGATCAACTATTTGTTGGGTAAGCATGGGAGAAGTAGCTTTTGTTGGGAAAATACTGATTCAAGAGATTCTCTCAATGATTCGGGATGTGTGATTATGCCTGGTAATATCCCAGAGTTAAAAAATAATTGTATATAGATCAGTGGTGGCGTCCTTTAGAGTTTTCTATAAGTGACTAGTGTTTCTTGAATTATTCTCCCCATTTGGGTCCCTATTGGCTTGAAAAACAAGGGAAGATGGCTCCAAGATATGTTGAACTATTTGAGATCACTGAACAACATTGAAAGGTTTCTTATAATTTAGAATTGATGATTCAGTTGATAGGCATCCATGATTATTTCTACATAAATCACTTCAATAAATATCCCCCTGATCCTTCTCACTTTCTTAGTAGGGAATAAATTGAGTTGGTGCAAGATGCTTATGTTTTCGAGAAAACAATAGATATTGTTGACTATAATGTAAAAGCATTGCATGTGAAGTTTATTCCACTGGTGATAGTTTTATGGAAATAATGATCAGATTCTCACTAGACCTGGGAAAATGATTCGTAGACAAGGGACCAGTGGCCTTATCATCTTCAATGAGTTAAATCTTCCACATGACATTATGGGGAAATAAAATCATTATGCTGGGGAGTTTGTAACCTATAATTACCTTGATTAGGTATGGTTTTTCCTTTTTCAATAGTTCCTTTTGGTTCAAGTCCATAGGAGATAGTTTTTGGATTTTCATCCAACTGAAAAGTAGGATAACACCATGTACTAGTTTTTGGATACATGTATTTTATGGGGAGATCACATTGTGAAAGCTTGAACATCGTGACAGGGGATTACACGACGTGATGGGAAAAAATTAATCACTTTTACTTGAGTCGATGGGTTCTTCAACAAAACATATCCAGTGTAGACTACACATCTTGACCCTTGGGTATACATCATGACCTGGACCATGTCCAAGTTTAAATCACATGTTCCAATGTTTTAATTGGTCCTTTATTTCCAGAATCTATTTCTCTTGACCTGGGACTCTTCCTTGGTGTTTTTTATATGCACCACTCTTTCCAGATCGATCCGATCAGCTTTGGATCTTGGTTGTATCTAAGATGTGTCTCTGTAGGTATGTTTTCATTCTATTTCTTCATTGAGGTTGATCATGGTAGTGCCCAAGATTTTTATTACAAGATCCTTTGATCTACATTGGATGTTTCTTCTTTGTTTCTTCTAGATCCGTTATGAGATCTCATTCTGAAAGCCTTTTCCATAATTGGTCATGGTGTGGAGGATGTTCTTCTTTAAGGTATGGGTGTTTCATCTCTTCCACATACCTCTTATGTTTAGATTTGGATAAATCCTAAGATGTGAGGCTTTGATTCTACTGCCTTCGTTGACATTTTTGGGTTTTGTTGGATTTTTATTTCATTGTGGGCATGTTCACCCCGAGATTTAAGGTAGGTTGTTCTGTCTCTAGCCTATATTGATGAACCTAATCTTTTTTCTTTACCAACAATTTTGTATATTAAAATTGGTATGATTGTTTTGTGTGTTTTGAAAATGGTTTTGAATGAAAAATGGTTTTTAGCTGGTTATTGATAAATGGAGATAAAATTGGAATTTTTAAAGCACTGAAATATAATTTTTGAAATGGTTTTAATTTTTTTCAAATAATTAGAATAATTAGTGAAAAAATAAAAACATGGGTTTCCTTGGGTACATTGGTGGAAGTTTTATCATGTGTCCATCTTCCACTGTTTTTTGATTATCAATGAGTTTCTTCTTGGGCCATTCCTCTGTTTCATTGGCTTGTTGTTCTAGGGTACCAATATTGACATTGGGGGGGGAGTTACTCATGGGGTATTCCTCTACTTCCAAGGCATGTGTTCTAGGATCAAATATCTTCACTTTATTATTGTGGTACATGTAGTATGCAGTCGGGACCCATAGTATTCCTTGGTGTTTTGATACATGTGGTTCTGTTTTGTACTACATGAATTTATGATTTGGCCTTCATATGCATATTTATGCTTGTGAAAAGTGATATTTAAAATATGTTGTGAAATTGATATACCTTCTTTTTTTTATAAATTTGGATGTGGGAAATTTTTAATAGGTTTTCTATAAAACTTCTTAACTTATTATCATTCAATTTATTATTTTAAAATGAGAATAGATGATTTTTTATGTATGGAATTGTTATTTAAAACCTAGGTAGGATCCAACTTAGCATGTTAGTTCACACTCTTTTCACCTCTAAGGTGATGCATAGACCTTTGTTTTTCTTCTTATGTAGGGAAAGGCAAGGCGCCACAGTGAGGTGATGAGGTTCGTGTCATCTGGTTGGGTATCTCTTGGTGAGATGGTGGGAGTTCGTCCGTGAAATCATTTGGATTAGGTGTTTGGATTTTAGTCCTTTGTTGTTGTACATTCCTTAAAATATTTAACTGCTTTTTTTAGTTTTTTTCCATTGTTATTCATACCGATATGACATGTATATCTTCTTCATCTTACATTGTTCTTTTTTGATGAGTACATATATTACATGTGTTTAACTAGGTTGGGAGAAATCGTTTCCTATATTGTCTTGTTTGATGCCTAGGTGTTGGTTGCTGGCCAGTGGGTATCGGGAACGCACTTTGGGTGTGTGGTGGATTAGGTCAGGTGTTGAGTTTGAGGGAAACATAGTTCATTTTGTTACAATTCCCTTTTCATGATCTTGATCTACATTTTAGTTTATCTCAGAACTATGTATAGCTTGATTCCCATTCCCTTGGGATACGTAGTGACATCCATGAATCTTATCTTGGATACAGACGCATGTTCCTTCCCACTAAATTCCTTTTCAATCATTAAATTTATACCCATTTCAGTTTTAGGGTATATGTCCCCCAATACTAGGGTATAAAATTTTGTTGATTCTGTCAAGCACTCATGGCCAAGAGTCTCCACTTGATAACACCAGAAATCCCTTAGTTAATACAAAATTAACAAAATCCTCTCATATGGCTCAATATCATATCTTGTAAAATTTTCAAAAATATTTACAAGTGATATATGTTTACCTTATAATCAGATTCATTTCATATCGAACACATCCAATTCGAATGGGTCATTTTGTTAGAACGCATAATTGTGCACCATACACGTTTACGTTGATGATTTGAGGAATATGAACACTATAAAAATACTGATATACCTCGCATGAAGGACTCAGATGTAGTATCCATGAAGAATATGGGATTGGTATTTACTTTTTATGGGTATATAATTTTGACCCTTTTTTATTCATTTTAATGAGAATATTATTCTATGTATTTATGAATTCCACCCTCACTACCACATATCTTGGCAAGGGATGCACCGGCTTTTATCAACACTAAACAGATAGCGCTGATAAATGGGGGGACTTTATCAGTGCTATCTAAAAGCATTGACAAATTTTTAAATAATATATATTATTAATTTATGTAAAATAATTATATTTATATTCAAAATTATTGTTTATTTGAATACATTAAATAAAAAACACATGTTTCTAATTAATATTTTTTTTACAAATTAAAAAAAATATATGTATATGTATATATATATATGTATATATTGTTTTAAAAAAAGTATATCTAAGATTATAATTAAATAAATATATATTTTTATAATTATTGGATTATAATAAATTTCATTAAATAAGAAATTTTTTATTATATTTATTATATTTATAATTATATATGAATACTTTTTAAATATATATAATTATAATTATAATTATAATTAAATAAATATTTGTTTCCAAAGAATTTGGTCAACAAATATATTGATGCGTGAGTATAATTGGCGTACATATATTTTATGTATTCATCATGAATGTTCATTTATACATTACACCATTCTTATTATTCATTTTTTCTATATGTGATGACTCATTTTTATTATCTAGACATTACTAGGTATCTGATTTATTCATGTTATACCCATGAATCTGTTATGTTCTCAAAAATACATATAAAAATAAAATAAATATATTTAAATAATAAATTTATTTATTGTATTTATAATTATAAAAATCTAATTATATATAAATAATTTTTTAATATATTTATTTTAAATTATAATTATAAATATATAAATATATAAAATTATTAAATTCCAACAAATAATTTTATTATAATTTTATAAATATAAATACAAATATAAATATATTTATTTATTAATATATTTATTTATAATTATAATTACAAATATATATATATATATATATATGTCAATAATTATAAATTATAATAACTATCATTATTATAAGTATAATGTTATTAATTTATATAAATAAATTTAAATGTTCAAAAAATATTAAAAATATTAATAAATATTTATAGATATTTATAAATATATAACAATATATAAAAATATTTATAAATAAATTAAACTTGTTATAATTATAATTACCAAAAAATATTGATATATTAGAATAACTATAAAACTATAATAAATATATTAATTTTATATATTTACAAAATTATAAATATATTTTTCATAATTTTATAATTATATAAATAAATAAATAAATATATATTCATAATTATAACTATAAAAAATATATATTTATGAAAACTATTAATTAAAAATAAATATATATTTTTGTACGGTTATAATTATATTTTAATAAATATTTATTTAAATAATAAAGAATTTAAAAAAATAATTTTATTATTCTGATATAACGTTATATATAATTAAATATATATATTTATAAATATATGAATACATTTATAAATAAATAGAAATAATTATATTTATAAATATAAATAAATACATATATATTTAAATAATTATAAAATTATAACAAATATATTCACTATATATATTAATAAATTTATAAATATAATAAATTATTGTGTAATAATTTTATAATTATTTTAAAAATATATATATTTATATATATTATTGTAAATAAACATATATTAATTAAATAATTATAACATTAGAATAATTACACTTATTATATATATAATCTTTTAAAGAAAAATAAAATATATATTTAATATATATATTTATAAGATTATAAATATTAGAATGTTTCTTATAATGTTGTAATTGTTTTTTAAATAATTATAAACTTATATGAAATATACTTGTTATATATAAAATCATTGAATTATATATAGTAAATATATTAATTATATATTTTTATAAAATTATAGATATAATAATTATATTTCTTTTAATTTTATAAATACTAAATGAAAATTTATATACTTATTATTATAACTAAACATATATATATATATAATTTTAAAATTATGACAACTAAATGTATTATATTTATAATTTTATTAATATATATAATAAATATATTTTTTATAATGTTATAATTATAAATAATTATTTATTTATTTATAATTATAATTATTAATATATTATTATATATTTATCATATATATAATTTTGTAAATATATATAATATAATAAATAAATTATTTACATTGTATCTTTATGAGCCCTTTTTAGTTCTGATAAAGAGAGGCCTTTATTTGTTTTAAAAAAGCACTGATAAAATTTTCTTTTATTAGTGCTAAAATTATACCACTGAAAAAGGATCATCATTATCAACGTTAAAAAAGTGCTAATAAAGATATGTTTTATCAGGGATTTTTATTTTATCCCATATAAAACATACCTTTATCAACACTTTTTAACTACTACAGATACAATTTTCTGATGATTTTATAAAGGAACACTAATAGTTTGCTTCTTCTCTCGCACACATCAAACTATCATGGAATTCGACCCATGTGCCACCGACCCCTCCTCTTCCCCAACCACACCGCTGCCACCGCCGAAACCACCTCAGCTACAGACCCCTCCACCACCACTCAAAATCCATCATCTCCGACAGTGAATCCGTCCTCTAATGCAAACCCACCTCTGATGCGAACCCTCGTACACTATGATCCAACATCCGCTTTGAACCCACCTCCACCATGTAAAAAACCCCACCTCATTTCAGGGAACCCTCCTTTGCTGTGAACCCTCCTCCACTATGACCCCTCCTCCACTGTAAACCCACCTCCACTGCAAACCCCCCCTCCACTACCAACACCTCTACGAAATTCGTTACCATTATCGCCACCTACCCTGACACTGCCACTGTTGAACCCTACTATTGTCGTTGTAAGGGTATTTCATTTTCTCCACATTATTATGAATTCCTAATATATAGATATATTTTGGGTTGGTTCTAGTATGTTGAACCCCATTGTGTCTACTGCTGATGTTTACGTGCATCCCAATGATGGATTTTCGTGATGTGATTCACATTGTGCTTATGGGTCAGTGAACAGTCGAAGGGAAATGTGTGTGATTGAAAGTATGTGATTGTGATGCTAGACTTTTGGAATTTCTATTGGAATAGACATCGTTTGGTTCTTTCATGAGGAATCATATGCTAGATAGTAGGAATTCAATGGAAATTTCTAGGCAAGTTGACATTAGGCATTGGAAAGTCTCCCTAGTTTTATGTAATACTGATATAGTGGGTGGGTCACTATTGAGATAAGGTTTGAGTGATTCAAATAATGAGATGTGTGACCACTAACCCAGTGGTTGTAGGTCCACCATTTCATTTATTTTGCATATCCCATTAGTCCCTATGGTGTTTGTCACATGATATGTAACATATGTTATTCCATTGAATATTTATTGTAATCTATGTGGTTTGTGACATAGATTAATATACTTTCATGTATTGATCTTCTTATGATATAGTGTTTATAGTGAATTGTATTTCATGATCAATTTAGTCACATTATTTATTAATTACTTTATTTTTTTATAATTATATTTTACATTGATCCTTTATTACCTTTGTGTTGGATGTGTTAAAGACTCTAATGGATACTGGAAATTTTTTTCAATGTTCTAGCCTTTATTAAAAATTAATTTGAAATGTTTTAAAATATATGTGGGTTTTTTTCAAAAAAATAGTGTTTTAAAGATTGATGAATGGTTTTTTATTTCCATTGTTTTGGTGAAAATATCTTCATACAATATTTTATAAATGTGGTACGTTAATAAAATGAATTAAATTTAATTGTATCATTCCAATATAATATAAATGAAATGAAAACAGATTTGTTTATATTATTCTCAAACTAGATGTTCTTCACTAATATCTTAAATGGATTAATTAGAATCATGGTGGTATCCTATTATCCGTTGTCTCGTTCACTATGTAGTCACATTGGTATGTAGTCTAGATGTATTATGCACATTTCCTATATTCTAGGCCTTAGGGATTGATTCGGTTCCATTTTTCTTAGGATGTAGATTGTTCTTTTGATTATGGTTGTGTCTTGAGTTTCACATAGGGATGGTGGTTGGTGTTTTAGTTTCAGGGAATCATTTGGATCATGTTATGTTTCAACCTCATCATACTCTAGATATTTTTTTAGTTTATTTTTTGTGGTTTTTTAATATTATATTAAATTCTCATATATTAGAAATTACATTGAAGAAATTTTTTTAATTTTTATCTTTTTTATATTCTATTTTTTGATTTTTATAATTGTGTTCATTTGGGTGAATTCATCCCCAGTGGTCATTCATATCACCCTTGATGTTTATCATCATCCTGAAAGGATCAAGAATTTGTGGGTAAGTTAGGTGTATTTTATTTTTTTTAGGATTCAACATAGGCCAACTATTGGCCTTAAAGTAGTGTGAGTAAAAAATTAATGAATAATTGAAATCCCATCAATGATTTTGATACACGGCAGATAATATAATTCAAACTAGGATAGAGGGATCTATATAATAGATAGATTTATCATCTAAAAGATAAAGTGGACGATAGGAAATAGTGAATGGTGTCTCTAGTTGTACATGTATTTAAATAATTAGAAGGATTTGATTTCAATTATATTTTCTCTCATGATGTACGGAAAATAATAATTTATATGGTTCTTAGATTGGTTTAGGTTTATTTTTTAACAAATGGATGTCCTGATTATATTTTTTATAGAGATTCCAAGGAAGATATCTACATATATCAACTTAAAGGTTTAATGATAAATGGAATATAATGTTCTATTTTCATCTCAAATGGAGTTTTTCTAGGCTTAAGAAGGAACCAATATAGTGTAACTACAATTTCAAGGATTTCATTGTAGAATTAATGGTCATGCAGTGTAATGTAATTAATTTATACTATATGAAGGTGTATTATGATGAGAGTTTTGTCATTTTACTTCCTTATGTGTATGAATTTCTCATAGTTGGACCATTAAAGGAATGGATGGAATAGATGAATATTTATTTTTCCAGAAGATCTAAAATGAAGAACCTTTTTATGTCAATTGGATATTGGGGATAAATATTTAATGAGACTTAAAGTCTATAACTTTTTATATCCACGGTTATTTTTGATATCAACATTTTCTATATTTTTTGTTAAATATTAATATTTACAAATCAAATAGGATGAATATGAATAAAAAATTAATGAATGTCAATCATATTACAAAAGAGTATAAAGATGGAGTGACATGGTTCATCAAGTTTGCAAAAGATCATGCATATAACCCTTCTAAAATCCTTTTCCCATGTTTACGTTGTATTTAATCAATTAAAATTAGTCCATCAGTGTTGGAAGTACACTTGATCTATCACAGAATAGGTAGAAGTTGTAAATGTTTGAATAAAAATTTGGAAAAAACGATTGTAGATAATGGCTGGGACAACACTACATTTTACGGATCATCTGATACGATTACAGGTGTGGACAATGAAGAATATTTTATCAAGGATGTGATTACAGATGTAAAGGATGATGAAAACCATATTGAGGAAATGACAATGATAGATGAAGATGAACGTCATGATTTCCAAAAAAAATTCATTAGTGAAAGAGTTTATAAAAGATTCCATTGTATACTGGTTTCACTAAATATAAAACATTGTCACCTATATTGAAGCACTGTAATTTGAAAGAAGGAAATAGATGGAGTGATAATTTTTTTATGGAACTAATTTCTCTCTTTAATGTCATTATCCAAGAAGATAATGAGATCCTGAGTAAAAAATACTATGTAAAATGAATGGTATGATTGATGTGTATGATCTATGAAATAATACACACTTACTCGAATGATTTTATATTATTTCACAAGAAAAAAAAATAAGTTTCCTAATTCCAAAATTGTGGCACATTTCAATACAAGAAAGATGAATCCAGTCCTACAAAATTTATGTGGTACATTACAATCATTCCATGGTTTAGGAACCAATATTGAAGTAAGTATACTACAAGTCAATTGATGTGGCACACAGATATTAGATTTAATGATGGGAAAATACATCACCCAGAAGACTATTCTTAGTGGAAGAGAATTGATCATGAGTATCCTAAATTTGGAAACAAGATGAGAAACCTTCATCTTGTGTTGTCTATAGATGGAGTAAATCCTCTTGGTTTTTAAATAAGCCATTTAAGTACATAGACTCTTATGATGGAAAATTACAACTTTCCATCATGGTTATGCATGAAATCAAAATACATCATGTTATCTCTAGTTATATTAGGGCCAAAACAACCAGGTAATGATATTGATGTTTATTTGGATCCATTGATTGAAGATTTGAAATCATTGTCAGATTCAGGTTTTACCATACTTGATACTTATAGAAATAAAGATTTAATATTGAGATCCATGTTGTATGGGATGATAAATAACTTTACAGATTACAGAAAATTGTCAGGATATAAAATTAATGTAACTCAAGGGTGTCCCATTTGTGGACATGGTACACAATAATTTATGCTGAAAAAGTCATCAAAGATTGAATTTCTAAGACATCATATATTGCTACCATGATAGCACAATCACTGATATTTGACAAAACTGTTTTATTTAAGTTCAATATAACATACAACACTATCTCCACTAACTGATGATCAACTATTTATTAAAGTAAAATATGCAGAAACTATTTTTTCTAAACAATTTTAAAAAAATTATTAAATTAGGTTCGAAAAAGAGATCCTGTTTTTTAATTATTATACTAGAATTGTATGTACGTCAGGCATTCTCTTGATGTTATGCATGTTAAAAAATATATGGGATTGTGTACTAGACACATTGCTTAATGCGTCCAACAAAACAAAGGATGGATTTAAGGCTAGGTTAGACATAGTGGACATGATAATGTATAAAGATTTGGTGCCAGTGAATGGGGGAAAATGAACTTTTCTTCCTTCAGCTGCTTACACTCATTCCATGAGAGAGATATATCTTTTTAGAAAATTTCTTAATGATGTAAATGTTCAATATGGGTATTCCTCGAATATCAAGAACATCACGTTAGTGATCGATTTAATGTTAATGGGTATGAAATCACATGAGAACCAAGTTTTGATGAAAAATCTAATTACTATAGCTTTACACTTCATTATACCCAACAGTTTCCATCATACATTAACTAAGCTCTCTTTATTCTTCAAATATATATGTAGAAAATTTATACACCCGTTGAAATTTCCCACTATGGAAGGCTAAATTTCCAAAATGTTATGTGAATTGTAAATGTTCATCCATCCAACATTATTTGATATGATGGATCTATTGATGTTTTAAAAGGTGAGAGAGATTCGACTATTTGGTTATATACACAATAGATGGATGTACCACATTGAACGATATATGATTTTTTTGAAAGGGTATTTCAAAAACTTATTGTGGCCAGAGGGTTGTATTATGAATTGATATAAAGTTGAGGATGCCATAGAATTTTGTACCAGATAATAGTATAGTGTGGAAAGCTTTAGCCTGAAAAAAATCTTATCACACTGGGTGGCTTGTGAGTGAAGGAATTTTTGGAATAATTTTTGTCACAATAAATACTACAGATCAGGATCAGGACAACCTTTATGTCTTTTATAACAGTCTTGAGGTTTCCCGATATTTTTAATCCCAAAATTAATTTCTTAGGATTTTTAATCCATAAATGGATGAAATATGGATATCAAATTCACAAAATCAATAGTTTATAGGATGGTTTTAGAACCATATTTCTAAGGAGTCAGAAGAATGTCTGGATTCAATTTCAAAACAAGTTTGATGGCTAGCAAAAGGACCATGTGTGTTTGTGTTATCTTATATTGGTTATGTAATTAATGGTTACATGTTCTATACAAATGATCATAAATAAGATAATACAATGAAAAATAGTGGGTTTATAGTTGTGGCTGAAGCAATTAATATTTCTAGTACTAAGGATAAAAATCCAATTTATGTGAATTTTTCATACTTTGGAATTATTAAACAAATATGGGAATAAGATTATAAAACATTCAACATGATGATATTTCAATGCAACTAGGTTGATTATAGGAGTGATATTAAAATAAAAGAACTAGGATTTTTGAATGTTTATTTCAGTATGGTTGCAATGATATACCATTTATAAAGGAATCATAGGAAGTTTAACTATTTTATGTTCTAGATCCCATATTCTAAAATTGTTCAAATCTTATTTTATTGACCAAATCCACTAAAAGGATAGATTAAAATTCAACTGGGGATGACCATTTCATTGGGATGTTGAAATCATTTCTCATCAATCCCAATGTAGACAACATTTTTTAATTCATAGGAGACCAGAATGAATGAATTTTGATAGTTGATAGTGGGGTCAATGCCTTTCAGCCTTAAAAAATAGAATTCAGTAATTATGTTATATTTTTTGTAATTTACATCATGTTACCTCATATTATTATTCATTCACTACTACATTTATGTAATCTAAATTAAATTCTAAACAACTTCTATATATAATGAATTCAGTAGATGCTAATGCTCTCTATCCCAAGGAAAAATAGGTCTCTTAACCTACTGATACTCATAGTGCCGAAGAACAACCTTTTTTACCTTCTAGTGCTCCCTTTACTAACGAAGAATAGGTTTCTCAACCTGTTTCTACTCACAGTATAGAGGAAATTCCATCTACATGTGTTGGGGCTCCCATTCCTAAGAAACAATAGGTTTCTCAACCTTCTCTTATTCCCAGTGTAGAGGTACAATAAAAATTTTCACATGTTGATGATACTACTTAAGAGGAACATATTGATGATGTGGAATGTGTTTAAATGGTAGCTAACGAAGGAAATAGAACGTAGAAAAAACAAGACTATCGTAGTTTGATAGTGTTCGAAAAAATAATTTAGGTGGTAGTAAAAGTCTTCAAATACGTGGTTTAATGGAATGAAAAGGGCTAACATGTTAACCCCAACGAGGTTATGTTCAATAGTTACATTGGAATCATGACTCAATAACATGTGCCGATTGAATTAGATTAATGTAATTGTTTTGTCTCTAAGCTTAAGACATAGATTTCGGATGACATTACATTAACAATATGATATCTTTTAATTATTTTACTGTAAAATAAAATAATTAAACATTTAAATACTCTTCATCATCCATTTTAGAGTGCATTTATAGAACATAACTCCCACAAATAAAATTTATTAATTCTTTTGGGAATGTTTCATAGAGGATTTCGCACAATCCAAAAAAATACATCATCTTCAAGAAGAATAAGGTAAAATAAACTCACACCCAGCACTTATTTATTCACACAATGTAACACAAGAAGTGTGGGATGCCTTTACGTTCCATCATTAAAATGTTCCTTTTTCGGGTATATAGTGGCTTGTTTTATGTTGTTTGAAGATACATGTATTCATCACTTTAACTGAAAATTTTTTATTTATGAAATCGAAACTAAGTGATATAAATAATGAATGGGTAGGAAAAACCATCATACCCCTATTGTAAAGCAAGGATGGTCTATGCATCACATGAAAAATAAATTGGTATGTAATTTAAATCAATCTTAATAATTTTATATGGCATGAAACAAGAACATAATTATGTTCCTTTATTTATTTTCATATTGAAGATTTTAAATCCAAATACACTTGCATCCAATGACACATGCTATGGAAGAAGGAAAATGTAAATAAAGACCGGATACTAATAGATGAAATCACAAAAAATGTGTGGGAAACATTTATAAGTATGACATAATATAATTATTATTTAAATCACTTATAAATAACAATGATAACTTATTTTCCTATATTTTCCATCCTACATAGTCATAGGATATTAAAAAACCTGTATCGGATGAACAAATACTAACGGTGTCCTTAAATAGGCCATAAAATTATGGTCCGGATAGGGGTGCGAGTTTTGGAGTTTCACCCCGAACATATTTTGATAAAAAACAAGAGGATGATCAAATTGAAGAGATGAAATGGATGATAGAAATACTAGCTACCCTTGAATAAGAATTCCAATTCTAGATATATGTGATGACAAATTTTATTGGGGGGGGGGAGCAAAGAGAAGAATAAAATTATGGAAAACTATTATATGGAGATCCCACCCCACCATCCACCAGCAATTAGGCAAGACATTCCCCTAAAAGAGTTTTATTAGAAAATGAAATGATTGTTCTCATAAATGTTTCTACAAATCGTAAATTCACTTATACATTTCCTAAATATATATTCCAAAAGATGATAAGGAAAATGATTTATATATATCAAAACCCACCCATCTATTTGTAGTGAGATCTACGATGTTCAATATCCAAAACGAAACGTTACACAATAGACCACTTCCAACAGGTCATGTGTGAGTGTTGATTAGAATAGACCATGAGCTAAGCACTGAGATACCTATTCCAATTAAATAGGAAGACATTCATATGGTTGAGAAATATGTCAGAACATTCATCTCAGGGCTGTCACATATTTTAAAAAAACATATTGACAAGGAGGTATTCATTTTCAATTTATTTTTCAAGCTAAACCATTAATAATTAATGTAAAATGTTCTGAACTGACGAATGTTCTCACAAATAGACAAAGGGAAGGGGATGAAAAGAAATTCTGATTGCAAATCATATAAAGCATCGACTGACCAATGGAAAGTACCTACCAAAAGCACCAATACCCCACCCATTTTATATCCTCATTTAATTTAATTTATGTTTCATGTGGATACAATGATAAAAAATGGTCATAATCACATAGTTATTTTGAAGAAAATATATAGAGAGAGAAATTTGAAGACATCGTTGATGATTAGTGTGTATGTGAAATCCTCAACTATGATTTCCTAGGAGGCTTAGTTGTAACTGTACACATGAGGTATGATTTCATTATTTGAATTTCTAAAATATTATATATCATGTTTATTATGACTAAATACATTTCATATCTTTCGTAGGAATATATATGAATAAAATTAAAGATATTTTTTGATTAAAAAAATTTAGACTTGTTAGTCCTTAGATATCCTCTATAGAACAACTAAAAACAAATTTCTACAAAAAGGATGACATAGTGGAAGGTATGATCAAATGATTTGAAAGAAAAAATTTCAAATGACAGACTATATTTAATACCAATTATGACATAGTAAAACTCAAAAATTCAATCATATCAAATATATTTTAATTTCATTATGTACTTATACCTTTTTTTTAGGAAGCGTTGGATTCTCATTGGGATAAATTTTGATACTCCACATATTTATTTCTTAGATTCAGTGCATGGATATCCAACAAACCATCTACACAGGATGGTGTTTTTCAATGAGTAATACACTAAATCCAATGTTTTAGGCGTAAAAAAAAGTTAAATAATTTACATTATATTTTAATGAGGATTATATTATGATAGGGTGGTGTGTAGATATCATGATAAACAAAGAATGAGGATAGGGGATAAGTTTAAGTAAGAAGATAAGTTCTATGAAAAGACATGTATTAGGGTATAGATAACAATATTTAACCATCAAAACACAGATCAACCCAAATTAAATATTTTCAACAATGTTTCTACAGTTTCTAAAAGATATCAATTGAAATGATTGTTGTTTTTATGTCTATAAATTAATGAGAGAGATCATATTTCATGAACAAACTAGCATCCATGGAGAGTTATTTTCAATGTTAATTACTATTATGTTTAAAATATTTAATAATCATTTGGGTTTTTATATTTTTTTCAATTCAACTATGCCTATTGAAAATAATCATATTCAGAAGAAAATATATATGTGCTCAAAAAAAAGTGAAGCAAACCTAATTAAAGAATGTACAAAAATAGTAAGAAGATGTGACTTCCATAGAAGGAGTCGATTGTTTCATATTTATGATTAATTTAATTTTATTGTATTACTCACATAATAATTTTTTTCTTATAAACATGGATTATATTATTTGTGAAGGGGTGGTTTGTTCAAATATTTTCATGATCATGAGATATTGTACATGGAGGTTGCAACTAAAAATTTAACGAGAAGGTAAATGTATTTAATATACTATGTTTTCCCACATAATATTATATGTTCTCTTGTACAATAATATAATCTAAATTAATTGTTTGATGACTCATTCAGGCATTGTCTTCTATTGATTTCTCACCCTCAAAACCATTTCACCGCTGCATTGTCAACATTTATCACTTTATGTCAATGGAACAGGAGGTAACATGATAAATGTAGGCAATCTAGCATTACCATTTCGACAATTAATGAAAATGGAAAGCATTATAATGCATAAAGTGGTTAGTATAACTCAAAGTGTGTATTTATATTTAATTAACTAATTTTTGTCATCATTTTATCTAATATTTATATGTTAATTATGTTGTCATTTTTATCTAATACTTATATAGTTTTTTAATGAGCTGTTGGGAAGTTATATTTTCCATTCAAATGTCTACAACAATCCATAAAAGAGATAGCTTATTTATTTCAGGGGAAGATGAAGCCCCATGATTCATGAAATGTGAAGTGAATCATAATAATTAATCTACCAAGGGATTTATGAGTATTTAAATGCAAAAAATGTCTTCCCAAATGATCTATCATGATTTTTTTTTGGAATAGTGTAGTAATCAGCCGCAAATCATTCAATCACACATCAATCTGATACAAAATGTCCTCGATATGACTCAAAGTATATATTATTATTTTATAATTTTCATTGATCCTTTAAGATTCATGTATGATAAACTACCCTTCATTTATCCATAACTCATGATTGTGATATATGATATACACGGTTTGAATTTCTAATTTTAATATCACATTCTAAAATATTTATACTAATGTTAACTTTATATTATCACTCATATCTCCCTTAGTTGCACTTATTGATTGTCTATGACCACCCATTCTTATATTTCATATCCATATGTTTTTAAGAATGGTTTTATAAATGATATGTATATGAAGGGTTATAGTAAATAATAACATAACAAGAGACTCTTAAGAACTAGTTCATTATGTTTCTATGTTTCCAAAAGCAATAGACCTAAACTATTTTGGCATGGATAATTATGTTATATAAGGAAAATTAATCGACTAAGATGTGATATCTATTTATGGGAAATATAGTCGGTTTTAGGGATGGTTGCCTAGTCAAAACTGAGAAAAAATAACGGGTGACCAATATCACTAAAATGTCACTTTTTATATAAAATTGACATTAATTTTACAAAAAATAATAATTGGCATAATAAAAACTAAATAAATGAATTCAAGTTTTTTATAATCTAGTAAGACAATAAATAAGTCATTTTTTGATGTGTATAAATCATCCACTCCTCAATCCAATGCATAGTCTGGATGGTAAGACTTTAACTCTGTATATTTATGTTAAATGGATGTTAAATTTAGAAAAACGAAAATGTGACATACTGAAATCCAAGAAAACAAAAAAATATTTGTTTGATTCTTTAGAAAAACGATCCATGAGTATTTTATGAAATTTTGGAATCATATAAACCAAAATATGATGCACGATGTGAACAGTATGACAACAAGTATTCATTACCGGTTTAAAATTGACATTTTAGTTCAACAAACACAACTGGCATACTAAAAAATTAAGAAAATATATTTGAATTGTTTGAATACTTTAGTAAAATGATATATAGGTCAGTTTTGATGTTCATAAATTAGTATCACCTAAATTCTATGCATGGTGTGACTGGTATGACTCCAAGAGTGTATTTTTTTATTTAAAATTGACATTAATTTTAGTAAAAACAATAAGTGGCATAATGAAAATAGATAAAACACAATCGAATTGTTTTTATATTTTAGAAAAATGATCCATGAGACATTTTTTACCTGTAGAAGTCAACCAATCCTCAATAAGACACATGGTTTGACCTGTATGACTCCAATTGTGTCTTTTTTATTTAAAATTTATGCTGAACCCTATGGGAATTACGTTGCTTTATTATATTTTGATAATCCCAACTATATTTTATTTATATCTTAATTATGTTTTATACATCTCAAATATGCTTTATTATATGTTGTTACTTTCAATTATGATTAATAGAAGTCTTTTGGATATATGTACTCTGACCTAACACATTTTTCCAATAGAATGCTTAAACAGTTTATAGGTACCGATACAGAACAGTAGATACCGTTATGACTTGGAGCTACCGATATCGAATAGAGCTACTGATATGGAGTTCACCAATACATCAAGTTCACCACTACACAAATTTCACCGCTACATCAATGTCTACCGATACTGTACAACAAGTCTACCGATAGAGTTACAGTTACAAGCTCACCGGTACTCAAGTCTACCACTACATCGAAGTCGACAGCTACCGATACAGAGCTACCGATATGCAAAGTCTACCGATACATCAAGGAAGCTACCGATAGGGACTTACCGCTACCGATGCAAGGCAGAGCCATAGCTACCATTACAAGTCCATCGCTACTGATGTGATCAAGTCTACAGTTGCAGCTACCTATACAAAGTCTACCGTTATAAATGATGTCTACCGATATAAACACCTACTGTAACACAACTCTACCGATATTAAGAGCTACCGTTACAGAGAGAGAACCCGACACTGCTTTAATTTCTTTATCTTTATTTAATCTAACCAATGGTCATATGAGGAATATTTTAATGCTCTGTCATTTATTTAATGAATGTTTTTGGATGTCAGGGAACCTTACATCATACCTAAAAAAAGTAAATCATCTTTTTCCGGAGCTCGTGCTATAAATAAAGGAAGGATGTGCTACTACAAAGAGATGATGAATGGACGAATACATAGAGACTTACATAACACGAGGTGTGCTAGAAGAACAACTAAGCGTGAATGAAAAGAGACGACTAAACTTACACGAAGAACTCATTCATTACTACATACCAGTGAAGAGCTGAGAACAAGAACATAACACAAGAGCTTCATCGACTGTCTGTACACCTGGAAGTCAAGGAAACAGACAATACTCTGTTTTCCAGACAAAAACCAGAAGAGGACTCAGAGCGAATTCTGACCAATCAAAGGAGTCCAGAACTACACGACAATCACTAGAGCCATTTCTAAACTCTAAATATTTGCTCTGTGATTTATCTTTTTACATATTGAGCAGTGTGTGTTATCTGCTGTATTTTACACACACACTGACTCATATACTCTAACTGAAGGATTTAAAAATCCTCACTAAAACTCTTGCATCTTTTATTTTCCACTGGGATAGTGGTAGAGGTCGTGTGACCTAGGCAGCTGGGTTCTGTTTTTTTTCCACAGATAACAGTGGTAGAGTTTGTGTGACCTGGACAGGTGGTTGCTGTTGTATTTGTTTCCCACGGATTACAGTGGTAGAGGTCGTGTGACCTAGACAGTTGTATACTATTTTTTATCCCTGATCTAGGGTGTGGATCACTTTTATATAATGTTTTGAGAGGACTAAGTCTCATATTGAGACTGAACCTCTTGGTTAAATCTGTTGTACTTAATTATATTCAAAGTTCATTTTTCATTCCGCTGCTAATTACTTTAAAACCAAAACTGTTTTAAAGTCACTTTGATAATTAAAATCGCAAGTGATTATATTAGTTGTAAATCAGTAAGTTAGTTTCAAAATTTAATCAACTATTCTAATTTGATTAGCTGGGAAATAATCAATCCCTTGAGAGCCTAACAGAACCTTTACTTTGTTATAAATTAACTACAGTTTAATTTTGTATTTTAATTGGGGGATTTTAAGACAAAGTTTTTAAACAGCAATTTTAATTGGAACTCAATTCACCCCCCCCCCCTCTTGAGTGTCAACTCTGACCAACATTTGGTATCAGAGGGTGTTTAAATACATTCTAAAGTACTATGTTTTTCAACTGTGATTTTAGTTGTATTTTAATTTTCTTAAAATTTCTGTTATTTCTAAACTTTTATCTATTTAAAATCATTTATTTAATTAAGCTATCATGGATAATAGACTTGAAGGCGTTTCTACCAATAGACCACCATTTTTCAATGGCACTAACTATGCTCAGTGGAATATCAAGATGAAAATTCATTTAGAAAGCATGGGTTTCGATATTTGGACTACTATAGAATCATAATATAAAATACCTACTACTGGTAGATCTACTTGGAATGAAGCTACTAAGACATCCTACAACAATAATTGAAAAGCTATGAATGCTCTGTACTTTGCTTTAGGAGATGAGGAATTTAATAAAATATCTGCTTGTAAAACTACTTATGAAATTTGGGATACCATAGTGGTTTCTCATGAAGGAACAACTAATGCTAAGGAAATGAGATTGAACACTTATACTATTATGTATGATAATTTTATGATGAAGCCTGATGAAACCATTTATGACATGTGTCTCAGATTCAATGAAATTGTCAACACAATGATCTCTCTAGGAAAGGATGTTCCATTAATGGAACAAATTATGAGAATTTTGAGGTGTCTACCTGAAAGATGGAGAGGAACTTCTGTCTCAATTAGAGTATCGTGTGATATTGGTGAACTGCCAGTCAAAGAATTAATTTTCAAGCTAATGATGTATGAAGAAGAACTAAAAGTTAACAAAGAAGAAGAAGATGAACCAAGAAGGAAGTCTGTTGTGTTCAAGACTTCAACTTCAAGGAACAAGGATAAGGAGAATCTTCAAGCTATAAATGAAAGTTCAAGCTGTGAAGACAGTGAAAGTGCTTCTGACAGTGATGCTGAGATGGCTAACATTTCCAAAAGGTTTAAGAAGTTCTATAGGAAGAAGAAGTTTTTCAGAAAATAAAATTATAATGGTAAATATGAAAACAAGGGTCATTGGAAAAAGGATTGGAAGAAATCTGAAAAATAGATGAGGTTGTCTGCTATGAGTGAAAAATAAAAGGACATATAAAAGCAGACTGTCCAAAGATGAAGTACAATAAGAGGTATGAATACAAGGAAAATAAGTTTAAGAAATCCATGAATGCTACTTGGAGTTCTTTTGAGGATAGCTCTACGGAATCTGAAATTTCTGAAACTGAACACAGAAATAAGGAAAACATATGTTTTATGACAAACACATCTGAGGTAACATCTGAAACTCCTGCTTTAAATTCATATTATTCTGAAGATGATTTTGACTCAGAAAACATGTCAAAATCTGAACTATTTGAATACTGTGATATGTTAGAAGAAACCTGTAATGAGCTGAAAGAAAAATATAAAGGTTTAAAGATACAGCATGCTTTAACTGCTAAACATAAATCTGATGTTGATATTGAAATGGAAAAGAATGCTCGGTTCCTTAAAGAAAACACTAAACTGAAATTTTTAATGAGCAACTTAAGAAAGACTTAGAAAAATTTACAAATGGTAAAGATATTCTTACTCAGATGCTAGGTAAGCAAATAGCACCTAGATACACTACTGGTATAGGATAGCAACCTAGACAATGGAAAATTACCACAACTAAATTCATTCCTAAATCTGGACAGAATGTAGTTAGTTCGGAAACTTCATATGCTTCAACTAGTTATATTCATAGTTATGGATATAATAAGGTTTATCATTCAAAATTTGTTGATTCTAGACATTTTATGAGACCCATTAGACAAATCTGGGTACCTAAAGTTTTGTTGGCTAACCTATCTGGACCCAAGAAAATCTGGGTACCAAAATCATTTCCTGTCTAAATCTGTTTTGTAGGGTACCTGCTTAAGGAGCTCCTATAGAAAGACCTGGTACTTGGAAAGTGGATGTTCAAGACATATGTCAGGAGACTTATCATGCTTTAAAATAATAGTCAGAATTGATGGAGGTTTTGTCACTTTTGGTGATAACTCAAAAGGAAAAATCATCGGCTTAGGCCAGATTGGTAACACTGATTCAGTATTAATTTCTAAAGTTTTATTTGTTGATGGAATTAAATATAATTTTTTAAGTATTTATCAGTTATGTGATGATGGTTTTTATGTTAAATTTGAAAATTATTCTTGCAATATTTTTAATTCTAAATTTTTTTTAGTGTTTTATGCTTTAAGAAATGAAAATGTTTATGCTGTTGATTTAAATTCATTAGCTAAGAAGAATATTACTTGTTTAAATGATTTTCATAAAGAGTCTTGGATTTGGCATAGAAGATTAGGACACTGCAATGTAAATTCACTTAGAGAAGTTGCTAGGAAGAACATAGTTAGAGACCTACCGAAACTTGAATTTCTAGCAGTCAATGTTTTTAATCCCTGTCAAACGGGAAAGAAACATAAAGTTTCTTTTAAATCAAAGAAAGAAGTTTCAACTTCTCAACCTCTCGAGTTGGTTCACATGGATTTATTTGGACCTTCTAGAGTTTCTAGTTTAAATGGGAAGGGCTATGTCTATGTTCTTGAAGATGACTTTTCTAGATATACTTGGGTATATTTTCTAGCTCACAAATGTGAATCTTGTTCTTGCTTTGTAAAATATTCCAAGTCTATAGAAAACCATAGTGGACTTAAATTAAAACCCCGAGAAGTGATCATGGTCGCGAGTTTGAAAATCATGAGTTTGAATCTTACAGCTCACACAGTGGCTATATTAACAATTTCTCTGCCCCTAGGACACCCCAATAGAATGGTGTAGTAGAAAGGAGGAATCGAACCATGCAAGAAATTTCTAGGACTTTGCTTAAAGAGTATGACCTACCTATTTATTTTTGGGCTAAATCTCTCAATACAGCTTGTTATGTTATTAATAGAGTCTTGATCAGACCTGTTCTTAAGAGGACCCCTTATGAGTTGTGGAACCATAGGAAACCTAAGGTTATCTACTTCAAAGTTTTTGGTTGCAAAGTCTTTATTCTTAATACTAAAGATAATCTTGACAAGTTTTCACCAAAGGGTGATAAAGAAATTTTCCTAGGATACTCTATAACTAGTAAAGCCTATAGAGTTTTCAATAAGAGAACCAAATGTGTGGAAGAATCTGTTCACATCAAATTTGATGAAACTAATCCACATGAGCCTAAGACTTCTCTTGAAAATATTGAAGATGATCTATCTGTTTTGAACCTTAATGATAATGACAGTGGACCTGTAATTAAAACATCCAGTTCTGAAAATTTTCCAGAACCTGCTTCGGTTGATTCGCAACCAGTTGATGAACCTGAAATTTCTAGTCATGCCTTTACTCGATCAACTATAATTCTAAAGAATCATCCTTTAGATGATGTTTTAGGAAATCTTGATATAGGGACACAGACTAGAGCTTCTCTTAGAAATCTGGTTGAACAAAAAGCCTTTTTGTCACAGCTTGAACCTAAATACATTGATGATGCTATTAATGATGAATTTTGGGTAATGGCTATGAAAGAAGAAATAAATCAATTTGAAAGAAACAAAGTCTGGAAATTAGTAAAAATACCTAAGGACACTATAACCATAGGCACAAAATGGGTGTTTAGAAACAAAGTTGATGAATCTGGAAACATCATTAGAAACGAAGCTAGGCTAGTTGCACAAGGTTACAATCAAGAAGAAGGAATTGACTATGAGGAATCCTTTGCTCCTGTAGCTAGATTAGAGGCAATTAGGATCTTACATGCCTTTGCATCACATCTGAATTTCAAGTTATATCAAATGGATGTGAAAAGTGCCTTTTTAAATGGTTTTATTGTTGATGATTTTTTTGTAGAACAACCACATGGTTTTTCAAATCCTCTTTTTCAGAATCATGTCTTCAAACTTTCTAAAGCTTTATATGGTTTAAAACAAGCTCTGAGAGCTTGGTATGAAAGTCTTTCAAAATTTATTATTTCAAAAGGATTTACAAAAGGAATTTCTGATCCCACTATTTTTATAAAAAGGATTTCAAATGATGTTTTAATAGTACAAATCTATGTTGATGATATTATTTTTGGATCTTCTAAGAATTCATTATGTACTGATTTTTCAGAAATAATGAAAAATGAATTTGAAATGAGCTTAATGGGAGAGCTTAAGTATTTTCTTGGTTTTCAAATTTTTCAAACTAAATATGGTATTATTTTAAATCAATGTAAATATACTAAGGATTTGTTAAAACGATTTGGATTGGATTGTATTAAGGAATGTGATATACCTATGAGTACCACCTGTTAATTGGATATTGATGAATCTGGGAAACCTGTTGATCAAACTAATTACAGTGGTATGATTAGGAGTTTACATTATCTTACTGCTAGTCGACCAGATATTATGTTTAGTGTATATATGTGTGCTAGAGTTCAAGCTAATCCTAAATAATCACACTTACTTGCTGTTAAAAGGATTTTTAAATATCTTAAGTATACTGCAAATTTGGGTTTGTTTAATCCAAATGGACAATAATTTGACTTAATAAGTTATTTAGATGCTGATTTTTCTTGCTATAAGTTAGATAGGAAGAGCACATCTGGAACATGTCACTTACTTGGAAAATCCCTAGTATCATGGTGTAGTAAGAAACAGAACTCAATTGCATTATCTACTGCTGAAGCAGAATACATAGCTGCTGGTAGTTGTTGTGCACAGATTCTGTGGATGAAACACACTTTACTAGAATATGGATTTGATTTTAAGCATGTTTCAATTAACTGTGACAACACTAGTGCGATTAACATCTCAATGAATCCTGTGTCTCACTCTAGAACTAAACACATTGATGTTAGACACCACTTTTTAGGAGATCATTATCAAGGAGGTGATATAACACTTGAGTTTATAGGCACTGAACTTCAATTAGCTGATATTTTCACTATGACATTATGTTCAGTAAGATTAATTTTCATTAGACGTGAATTAGGAATGATAACTTACCCTTGAAACTGTTAGGAGACCTCACCGTTAAGAGACATCACCTTTAGAAAATTCTCACCGTTAGGAGACCTCACCATTAGAAAATTCTCACCATTAGGAGACCTCACCATTAGAAAATTCTCACCGTTAGGAGACCTCACTGTTAGGACATCCTCACCGTTAGAAGACTTTACCTGTACATCTCGTGCTTTTTTAACTTCTGAAAAAATGAGACATCGAATTTTTTTTATACGTATATGATTTATTTTATTTGTGGATCCAAAATGATAATAAAATGATTTTATATTTCACTCAATCTCACCGCGAACTCGTCTTTTCGAATCCCTCCAACCTAACCCTCTCAAGTCGCAAAACCCTAAACCTCGAATCAGTAAATTTCCGCGTCAAGAGACCTCAGGTTACAGATGGGAGTGATGAGCCGCAAGCCAAAAGATAGAAGGTATCGAATGCTAGTACCAGTGGAAGTGGATGTGTAAGTGTATCTCGAAGGAATCCAATAAACCTGCATCTCTCAAAGCGAGAAATTTTCGTTGAGAAAGAGGTGTGTGCATAATGGCTCATGGAGAGCAAGTCCTTGGTTCTTAAAGTTTTAGAAGAACAAGGTTGGACTGAGTGCTTCATGAACAACAATGGACTTTATTACCCAGGGCTGGTAAAATAGTTCTACAAATTCGTTCGTTTTGAAAAGTCTGAGGAAGAAAGAATAATGATTTCTTATGTGAATGGACATGATGTTTCTTTTACTTCAGTAGAATGGGCTGGGAACTTGAGAGTTCCACATGAAGGAGATTATGCGTTTTATTCAAAATCTGTACCTTCAACCAGTGATTTGTTTCAATATAAAGATTCTTTGCTGGAGCTTACAGGGAATGGGACCCCTAGAAAGGTGATTGCTACAGAGATGGTAGGAGAAGATAAGCTTTTGTTTAAATTTATTCAGCATGTTGTTAGTCCGAGAAGAGGAGACTTTTCCACTTTGAGATTCCAAGACATATATCTGTTATATTTGCTGAAGTACAGTGTGAGAATCAATCTATGTAGATTGATTATGGTTCAAGTGGAAGAGACGACTATACCGAAGTCCAAATAAAATGCACTGTTTTTCTCAAAGCTGATTTATTTGATGCTAAAAGTGAAAGAGGTTGTTGGACCTCAGGATGAGCTAGTAGTGGTTAAGGATAACTTCTGTATTACAAGAACTGTCTGTAAATACATGAAAGTCAGTTGGAATCCTTGGAAGAAATCATGGGTGAATGATGATGGAAAAATCTATGACAAGTATACTCCTGTGGATCATCCTTATAGACCAAAGGATGTGAGGGATCCGGGTCTTGGACCAGATGATCCAGAACTGTTCTACAGTGATGATGAATCTGAGGAGGAAGAGACATAAGTTGAGGAAGGAGGAGACCCATACTTACCCCCTAGTCCTGTGCATCAAGTTATTTCTTATGGAGCAGCTATCCCTCCAAAAGAACTACCAAAGAGAGAAACTGTCTTAAAGGACAATGATACAGAGACTACAGATGAAGGAGAAGAAGCATTCCAGTATGTTGTCAAGGACACCTCTGAGGAGGATGAGGCAACCGAATAAGATCATGATGTTAATGGATAATAGGAGGATGATGGTGCAACAGATGATGAGGAAAATGCTGAAAAAGAGCTCAGTTTGAGTCCTCTAATAGTCAGTACAGTCAGGACAATGCCTGATCAAGAAGACGTAGCAGCAGCACCTGTTGATGAGAGAGTAATTAATGACCCAGAACAAATGGCTATTGAATCTACTGTAGTTCTAGAGGAAATTGCAGAATTACCTCAGGAAGAACAGTTGGAAGAGATACCTTAAGAGAATTTTCCAAGTGAGGGGGAGAATCTTGGCCAGTATCAGTGCTATATGACATTGAAGGCTGGACATCCGATCCAGGATATATTATTCTTGGACTTTCTTATGGTGATTCTAATGAGGAAGACCGAACCCAAAAGGAATCAGTTACCCTACCCACTATGGTTGAAACTGTGGCAACCAAGGAGGACCTTGAGTCCTTAAAAGCTGAATTGAAAGAAGCAATAAGGGAATCAGTGCAAGATATGAAGAAAAGTATGGTTGAAGAGATGAAAAGCATGGAGTAATCCCTTGAGTTATCCATTGGTTGTGGTGTGTCCAGTCCTGTGAAAGAAATGAGGGATGAACTTAATGTGTGCCACACTCAGATTGAGAGTTGGACATGAGCTGTATTTGCCTTGAGACAATCGATTGCTTCTATGACTACCATGCATAGCTATCAAAATCAAGTAACCCCTGACATTCGATATATCAAAGAAGTGGTAAAACAGTTTGTGGAAGATTTTGAGGCCTTTAAAAAGTCAGTCAAATAACATCTAAACAGCCAGGATGAACTTGTTCAGAAGTTCGTTAGTAGTCTGACTCAATCCTTCAAGGAGACAGTGGCTTTTTCAATGAAACCTCTTCCCTCATCCAGCTCCATTGTGAACCTTGACCAGATCCGCACTGTTATTCAAGAATAATTGGCTAAGGCCAGTCCCAGTGGTGTATCAGATACTCAAATTCTTGCTACCACTAGGGAAGTTAGTAGTTTTGTTCGTGATCACCTGTGGGCAGCTACTGCTTCTCAAGAGGCAATCAATAATAGGGTGGATGCTTATTTTGAAAAGTTTTATACCAATCACCAAATGAAAAACCATTTCAAACTCTTTATTGAGAATATGAAGTTACCTCCAGTTTCCCAAGACTTCAGAGAACATGTTAGTATGCTCAAGGAGATTACTCCTGCTTTGGACAAATTCATTGAAAATAGGGATGATTTTGTGTCTGCAATAGAGAGAGGAGGAAGCATTATAATGGATTTCAGAAACCTATTGCTGCCCTTATTGCATGTGGATTACAGACCAATGATTGTACCTCCCGCCCTTCTTGCTTTTGCCTCTGGGATTACTCCTCAATTGACTCCAGTTCAAGCCATCAAGAGCTTGACACCGATGATCACTCAGAGGAGCTCAGATTTCAGATCCGGTACAGTTTTTGTAGCTGAACCACCAGTTGTGCCTTCAGGTATTCCAAAACCCTCTGCTGATCCTAAGGTAAATACACCTATTCCAGAGGAGGATTGAGTGTTTCTAGATCTTTTTGATAGGATTCACTTGTATTTTTTTTATTCTGATTTTATCAGTGTATCTTTTATATTAATGAAATTCCTCTTCATTCTATAATTTACTGAGTTTCTATTACTTTGTCATTTATTCTCTGCTAATATTTATCTTTTCTCTGCTACCCTTCTTTTTGTTAATCAAAAAGGGGGAGAAAATGAGAAAAAGAGAAAATGAGAGAAAATAAGAAATGAGACCTAAGAGTAAACAAAGGGGGAGAAACACACAAAGGGGGAATGAGAAATTGTGACTTGAGAAACACACTTAAGATAGAATCTTGCAGTACAATTGAAAGGGGGGGGGGAATATGGAAGTTTTATTCTGAACAAAACAAAAGAACCTTTTCCTCTAAGGCTACTTTATTTTCCACTTTTTCCTCTAAAACTACTATTTTTTTATATCAATTTTGATATATATTTTTCTCTGATACTACTTCAATTTTTTTGGCATAAGTTGTGATTATCAAAAAGGGGGAGATTATTGAACCCTCTCGGAATTGAGTTGCTTTATTATATTTTGATAATCCCAACTATATTTTATTTATATCTTAATTATGTTTGATACATCTAAAATATGCTTTATTATATGTTTTTACGTTCAATTATTCTTAATAGAAGTCTTTTGGATATATGTACTCTGACCTAACACATTCTTCCAATAGAATGCTTAAACAGTTTATAGCTATCGTTATGACATAGAGCTACCGATATCGAATAGAGATACCGATATGGAGTTCACTGATACATCAAGTTCACCGGTACTCAAAGTTCACCGCTACATCAATGTCTACCGATACGGTACAACAATTCTACCGATAGAGTTACAGTTACAAGATCACCGGTACTCAAGTCTACCGCTACATCGAAGTCGACAACTATAGATACAGAGCTACTGATATGAAAAGTCTACCGATACATCAAGGAAGCTACCGATAGGGACTTACCACTACCGATACAAGGCAGAGTCACGGCTACCGTTACAAGTCCACCGCTACTGATGTGATCAAGTCTACAGTTGCAGCTACCGATACAAAGTCTACCGTTACAAATGAAGTCTACCGATACAGACACCTACTGTAACACAAGTCTACCGATATCAAGAGCTACCGTTCCAGAGACAAAACCCGACACTGCTTTAATTTCTTTATCTTTATTTAATCTAACCAATGGTTATATGAGGAATATTTTAATGATCTGTCATTTATTTAATGATGGTTTTTGGATGTCAGGGAACCGTACCTCGTACCTACATGATGTAAATAATCTTTTGTTGGAGCTCGTGCTTCAAATAATGGAAGGATGTGCTACTACAAAGAGCAGATGAATAGACGAATACATAGAGACATACATACCATGAGGTGTTCTGGAAGAACAACTGAGCGTGAATGCAAAGAGATGACTGAACTTACCTGAAGAACTCATTCATTACTGCATACTAGTGAATAGATGAGAATGAGAACATAACACAAGAGCTTCATCGACTGTCTGTACACCTATAAGTCAAGGAAATAGATGATAATCTGTTTTCCAGACAAAAACCAGAAGAGGACTTAGAGCGAATTCTGATCAATCAAAGGAGTCCAGAACTGCATGACAATCACTAGATCCATTTCTAAACTCTTAATATTTGATCTGTGATTTATCATTTTACATATTGAGTAGTGTGTGTTATCTTTTGTATTTTACACACACACTGTCTCGTGTACTCTAACTGGAGGATTTGTAAATCCTCACTCAAAATCGTGCATATTTTATTTCCCACTAGGATAGTGGTAGAGGTCGTGTGACCTGGACAGCTGGTTGCTGTTGTTTTTGTTTCCCACGGAAAACAGTGGTAGAGGTCGTTTGACCCGGACAGCTGGTTGCTGTTGTTTTTGTTTCCCACGGATAACAGTGGTAGAGGTCATGTGACCTGGACAGTTGTATACTATTATTTATCCCCGATCCAGGGTGTGGATCACTTTTATATAATGTTTTGAGAGGACTAAGTCTCAGCTTGAGACTAAACCTCTTGGTTAAATATGGTGTGCTTATTTATATTCAAAGTTCTTTTTTTATTCCGCTGCTAATTACATTAAAACCAAAACTATTTTAAAGTCACTTTGATAATTAAACTCGCAAGTGTTTATATTAGTTGTAAATCATTAAGTTAGTTTCAAAAGTTAATCAACTCTTCTGATTTGATTAGCTGGGAAATAATCAATCCATTAAGAACCTAACAAAACCTTTACTTTGGTATAAATTCACTACAGTTTAATTTTGTATTTTAATTGGGGTATTTTAAGACAATGTTTTTAAACAGAAATTTTAATTGGAACACAATTCACCCCCCCTCTTGAGTGTCCACTCCGACCAACAATTTTTATTAATTTTATTAAAAAAAACTGACAGTTTGAAAACTGAGAAAATGCAAGTAGATTGTTTTTATATTTTAGGAAAATTAATCCAAGAGTCATTTTTAATGTTTATATGTTAACCAAACCTCAATATGACATACAGTGAGAGCAGTAAGACTCTAAGTGTGTCTTTTAATTTAAAAATGACATTAATTTAAGTAAAAATAACAAGTGACATACAAAAAAAAATTGAAAACAAATTCATATTGTTTTGAAACCCCAGTAAAATTCTACATAAGTCCATTTTGATGTGTAAGAATCATCTACACCTCAATATGACATGTGGTGTGATCGATATGATTAAAAGTGTCTGTTTTCAGTTTAAAATTGACATTTTAGTTTCGAATGTGTCACTCACTGAAAACCAAGAAAACACAGTCTAATTGTCTTGATAATATTAAATAAAGATTTATACATCATTTTTTATGTGTATGAAGTAGTCTCACAACAAAATTACACACGTTGTAATCAGTATGACTCGTAATGCGTGTTTCTAGTTTAAAATTGTCATTTTAGTTCAAAAAACAAAACTAGCATACTGAAAACCAAGAAAATACATTTGGATTCTTTTGATACTTCAATAAAATTATTTATTAAAATTTTTTGATGAATATTAATTAGCCTCACCTAAATCCAATGCATTATGTGACCATTATGACAGTATGTGTGTCTTTTTATTTAAAATTGACATTAATTTAAGTAAAAATAACAAGCGACATTTTAAAAACTGAGAAAATGAATTCATATTGATTTAATATATTAGGAAAATGATCCAAGAATTATTTTTGACATGTAGGACTCAACCTATCATCAATAAGACACATAATGATACTAATATGACTTCATTTGTGTGTTTTTATTTAAAGTGGACATTACTTTAAGTAAAAATTAACAACTAACATACTGAAAATGGAGAAAACACATATATATTATTTTCATATTTTATTAAAACGTTTTATGAGTCATTTGTGACATGTATGATTCATCCACAGCTGAATATGTTGCATGGTGTGACTAGTATTACTCCAAGTGTGCCTTTTTATTTTGAATTAACATTAATTTAAGAAAAAAAAAGAACAAGTGAAATACAGAAAGACAAGAAAACACATTCCTATTATTTTGATACATTATAAAAATGATCCATGGGTCATTTGTGATGATTTGGAATCAACCACACCTGAATCTGAGGCATAATGTGGCCAATACAACTAAAAGTGCCTGTTATCTGTTTGAAATTGACATTTTGTTTCCAAACATGTCACTCACTAAAAATCAATAAAAAATTATCATATTGTCTTGATAATTTAGGATCTTTATTAATAAGACATTTTTTATTTTTATAAAGTATTCTCATGTCAAACTGATGAATGATGTGACTGGTATGACTTAAAATGTGTGTTTACAGTTTGAAATGACATTTTAGTAAAAAAAACACAACTCACATACTGAAATCTATAAAAATGAATTCAGATTGGATCAATGAACTAGTAAAATGATTCATAAATAATTTTTTATTCGTAGGAATTATCCACACATTAATTTCATCCATAGTGTAACCAGTATAACTCCAAATGTGTCATTACTTAAAATTGACATTAGTTTTAGTAATATAAGAAGTTTCATACTGAAAAATGATAAAATTCATTCATAATTTTTTTATATTTGAGGAAAATGGACCATAACTAATTTTTCTCATGTTGGAATCAACACCAAATCAATAGGATCCATGGTTTGACCAGTATAACTCCAAATATATCTTATTTATTAAATATTTACATTTTATTAATGTATTCTTTCATTTTAATGTTTAATTAATTTCATTATGGTATTACTAACATAATATTAGTTTTCTTATATAGGCATAATATTTTTCTTATGATGGGATGATGTTTTTAGCAACAAATATCATTGGGAGATAATTTTGAGGGGAGATTGTGGGCGTCAAAAGATGAAATATTAATGTTTTAAAATGTATGTTAGATAATTGTAAATGTAATTATATAAAACATTATTTGAGATACAAATAATGGGTGGAAAATTTTTATTCATGATTTCTATTATATTTATATATCGATGTTCAAAATTACTGTTTGTTTATTGCATTTTTTGATATTACATGTTTTTTTGGGTGTGTGGTTATATTAACAACACATTGCTGCCAGCTAGGGATTTATTAGTGCTAAAAATTGCACTGATAAAGGTGGTAAACTTTCAGTGTTTTTTATCTTGGATAAAGTCCCCCTTTATCAGCATGGTGAATAACAGTTATTTTCTTGAGTTGTTAAAGTCCTATTTTCGTGTTGGTAAAGGAAATATAGGTAGTAGTGCCTTAGATTTAAAAATGGGCTAACTAAGAAAAATAACTAGCTAGATTCACCCTGGAGAAGGTATGGAATTTAAGACTCAACCACACATTAGAAACTATCCATCTATCTAGTTGAGTGGCATTAAAGTGAATGAGAAGATATCAATAGGTGTGCGCATAGGGCCCGTGGTGTAGGTGTGCCTATACAGGGTGCACAATGGGAGGTTATGAATGTTAGGGGAGTTGGTGTGCGTGTTTTAGGTGTTGAATTTTCTAACCACTCATGTAGTGGATGGAACACCCATGAATATTAATTGGAGATAGAATACACACTAGATTAACATGGGATTGGACTCAGTGTGACACTATTCCTACACAAAAACAATACTGACCAAACAATAGCTTCCTAATCAAGTTGATCACGATAGTCCAATCCCACTCCTGTATCGTCTTCAACCTCTCGACCAGCCACTCAACCTCCACACTCTAGAAACCACTGGTTAAACACCATGAACCACTTTATACTTTCATGACTCCCCACTCTAAGAATTCCATGTTAGACCTCACTAATGATCATGCCTGAGAAAGTTGAATCATCCAATACATACCAAATCCTTTCCTGTGTCTTATATTATTATGTAAGATAAACGTATGAATCTGATCATATCATCCTTTAAATCCATCAAAATATTCAGGATGGATAATGATATCAAATGTAGATGATCCCTGATCCATCATGGGAACATGAAACATTGTTTAAGAGCCATGCAAATGATCACCAGTTACATCGCATAAACATTGTGTGCTATAGCATGAATATGATCATGTGACCACATGAACTATATCATAGTATTTTATGAATATCACATTATGAGATGTCTATGATCAGACAAGTAAATTCCATTATTATCATGGAATTTAAGGATTATGGCATAACTTCTTATCATGAGTGACTCTCATCTATGGAACATGAGATGATCGACCACCTCAACAACATGAATGTAAAGGCATGATAACATAAATTTGTTCATTTAAATCCTATGAAACTACCATGTGAAGCCCTTCGATATTTTATAGATACCTACTTCATGAACAACCAGTAATCATGTTATGCATTTGAGAGGATCATGGAGACCCGTTTGGTGATTTCTTGATGTCGATCATGAAAGGCTCTCCACTTCCTCCAGATGGTGAACACGGTATCATCCCCATGGAAAGGGGTGATATATCTAACTTCCATAACATATGTAAAACCTGACTACCCCTAAATTAAATAACACATTAGGGGTAGGAAATGGATAGAAATAGGGGATGGGTGAGAAATAAATAAGGGAAATGGAGCGAAATCATTGGATACCACTCTTAGAGAACTCCTATAGGTGATTTCCAAAAACAATTGTGTGATACCTAATAGATCCTGAGATCACATGATGAAAAAAATATCATGTGATACTCGGTTTATACTAGGTATTTACACTATTGAATGATTCCTTACTAGTTTTGTGACTCTGTTATGCAAGCCCTCATGTATGCACATTGCACCAACGTGAAACCCCATCACAAGTTCATAGATCCCCACAAGTGATCCCTTAGAGATCATGTGATAAAATAATGATCATAAAAACTCTATTATGCTACAAAAATGTGAATCCCAAACATATTCCTCATTTCCATTGGGATTTAAGAGGTAGAACCATTAGTCTCATGATTCCTCTACTCTAAAACATGGTACATTCCTTAGGAAATACAGGAAACCCAAGATAGTTTCAATGTACAGATACTATTGGATATTAAATCCCATAATGTGGTCTTTAATAAGAGATTAAATGAACCCTCAACCTCATAATGTCATGAACCCTTAGGCTTATGATGCATTCATGCATCCATGGAAGTGGTTTCCTTGATATAAAGAGCCCCCTAACATTATCCTCTTGGCCATATGATAGAATCATTGGTATTGAATTCCCTCTTCTATAAAAATTTGCCTATGTTCTGGATCTAACATAAATCCCCTACATATATTCATAAAAATCATTGAAAGAATCTATAAAGGGAAGGAAACTACATTAACAATTTAGCATCATGTGATTCCATAATGTGGTGACCCTTTTACAAGAATATGTCCTTCTCATACATATGATCCTATGGATAGTACCTACTATTTCCATAAAAACCCAATGTCATGAACCCCTAAGATTATCCCTTGTACATTATCTAATCTTGTGAATTTTTTTTCCATGAGTCCTTAAGGAATGATACATTTGGACAAGAAAAAAACACTATGGAATGTGAGAGATCGTGGATATCGTCTCAAGACCCCATCATGTAACTCTATTAAAATCACATGATCGAAAAACAACTCATCAGTCACATGGTATTCTTATGAGGAAATGGATAAGAAACATTTCTCATGATAATATTTATGTGAACTTCATATTGATCATGTGATGAAATATAAACAATCTAAGAAGATCATGATACAACATATGCCATTGACATGTCTACATTGGTCATGAAAATATATCCTGAACAATTATCATTGATTACATGAAGGCACCAGGATATGTAAATTGATCAAATGGATGACCCTAGACATGTTTTCGTTTATCATTAAATTATATCCAACACAACTCACCCTTATCATGTGACGAAATCCCATACATATCATTTGATCGTGTGAAATGTCATGCATATGTCTAGTTTGATCATGTAAATGATATTTGACGTGTAAATTTCAATCATGAAAATAATCGTAGATATATCAAGAATAAATCCTTAGACCTGTCTTCTATGTAAAAATGACACCTTGAAAAAATGATGGGATGGAAACCATAACATATCAGGAAGAAATCCTTGGATATGTCTTCCATGTCAAACCAACACCCTGAACATGTTAGGAAAATAATCAAGACTTGTTAGGAAGACAATAAAGACATGTTGAGTAGGCACTTTATCTATGTTTGGTAGCCAAAATTTAACTTACACCATGTAAATCCCACCGTGAGAAACCATTTGAAAAATCCCCCCATTATTAGGGGAGTGTCCTTAATGGGTTAGGGTTATTCACTCATTCATCACTATTTCTGTCATATTCTTGTACAATACCTCTATTTTTTCAAGTATATTTAGTTGTCCTTTCATGTTCATAATCTCTCTTTAAAATTCATCATATAGAGAAAAACTATACCATAGGGGAATCCATCCAATTATATGACCATATCACTACAAAACCTTGGGAATAACAATAGGGTATCTGAGTTTGATCACCCAACATAAACTATCATTTGATTTTGGAGTTAAAAATCTATGAAGAATATGATTCTTCTTTAAAATAGATACATATAACACCTTCATAAGGCTCAATAATCATTGGGAATTCACCATGGTGTAAGTCCCTTCGTAAGTCGGATATTCATGACTCATGAGACTATGTTCCCCCACAAGTCCACCAAAATTCATTTTCCCTCTATGGATGAAAACTATGATTAAAAAAAAAATCCATATTTATGTGTAATCCCCATTCATTCCCTCAAGTACCTAAAAACCATAAGTTCATTAGGGATGAACTAAACATCAAGGGCACTCATTACTACTATAAACATTATACATATGATTCCTTTATAAGGCTCAAGATCTATAAAATATCCTCCATGGGAGTAGTAATCATTCATCTCAAAGGGTAAATTTAATGTGTATGCCTCATATAAATATACACCAATGTGATGTGTATGATAATCAGTTATCTCATGTTTCTCACAACGAGTATGGATCATGTGGGTTTATTGAAAATTGATGATTATACTCATAGCATCGTGATGATTCCCCTTGTTCAATCCCTTCACTATGATGTAAGCTTGACTGCATATCATATTAACTGAAAGGGTCATATCCCTCATGAGGATGTTCATGGCATCCTAGAATGTATAATTCATACCCAATGCCTTCATTTTAAAATCTTTTACGATGCATATTCTTATAACATAGACTACATGGACTCAGATTCCTTTATTAATGTTATACATATGACTCCTACTTGATTCCTAAGATCAATATGTTATCTATACTACATGATGTTAAACCTCTTATTATAGTCCTTCCATACGACTATAATATATGTCAAATTAATTATGTGGTTCGTCATTCCTATTTTCATAGGATATGTAGCACACTTAGTAGAGGTTCAATCCCTCTCAAATAAACCAACCAACTCCCAAGATAGAAATAAAATCAAGATCACCAGAACATGGTTGTAAACTAAATAATCATAAATAAATTATATAATTAGGGAGAACTTGTGGCACACACAATTTTTCCTATCATTATATGGTATTGATCAATAAAATGGAATAGGGGTAACCATTCTCATATTGAGGCCTATTAAGGATTTAAAAAACACATTTTAAATCTTTAAGAGAGACATATAATTAGAAATAATTTCCTCTAAGAAGGTCCAATGATCCCAATATCCCATCCCTTTGACCAATGTGAGTTCTTATGTGATGTTTGGTATGTAACCCCAAAGGACCACCTACCTTTTGAAATCTAGTTCGTTAACACTTATGGATTTGGTAACCATTGGCATTTTCCATTATAGACAATCATGTTAAACTAAACAATGAATATTATGATGATAGGCTCAATCACCCACAACTGAGTGTCTTGCCAGAATCGTTACATAATTTTTTGGAAATTCCCTCATTTAGAAAATTTCATTTATCATATAGTTATAATGATAATTATGTGTAACTAATCATACTTGAAATCTAGTGTCAATTTATATTAAGTGAATTAGTGTCACAATGGGGAATATATTTTAGAAATCCATGTCCTGAATTTTAGGATGGGGGTGTCCACTAGAAATATCATGGAGTTATGAGTTAACACGGTTGAAAATACCCACCTCCATAAATACCTTTGAGTAATTTTTACCAATCCATCATATAGACATTGATAAGGTAAATAAGGATATGTTTCACCAGAGTATCAAAGATATATTATATTTTAAATCTAAAGGTGTGGGATACAAGTATCTGATATAATATTGTGAGGTTAATAAGTAAAATTTATTGCATCCCATTGTGGTAATCAATATAAAGAAAAAGAACTCATTTTATCAATAATGTATATTATATAAGGTAACTATAAAAACCCTACTCTTTATTACACACTTAAACATGATTTATTACATAAATTTTCACTTATCATGACTCTCAGGATCGATAGGTATATTGTATTGGGAAATTTGGTACATTACAAGATAACTTAAGACATAATAATACTACATCTTTATTAAAAACATCCTTTAAATGATCAAAACATTCCCTTGTACTTAACATTTGATGTAATAAATGAGGACATACATGTAAAAAGGGTGAGCTATAAAGAATCATAAAGGAGTAATCAAGTTATAACATGATGAATAAAGAACATGTTAGGAAATAGGTATATTAATGGATCTTCAGATAAACATGAACATAAAGGCATGATATAGAATGTTTATCATAACCTGGAAATGTGGAAACAACATTTAACATCATATTAGAATTAGTTGAGGCTCATTGAACATGGAGCATGAGTAAACCCTCATTGAACTTGAATTGTCATGAGTAAACCCTCATTTCACTTTAATTAGCATGAGTAAAACCTCATTGTACTTAATGTATCATGATTCTTATCTTTAAGAAATGCATTGGAGCACTATCAGGGAACATGATTCTTAATCATTTCATTTTATGCATAAGTGTGCCACATTGATCATACAACATTGAATCATTAAACATCATCAATTATCCCATGATAAAGAAATGAGGAATAAATAAATGAAACTATATAATAAATAATTAAATGTATGTAAAGTTGAATACCCATGATAGATAAATGGGCATGATATTCACTACAAATGACATTGGCTTAGAAAATTATTGGGTGATATAAGAATTCATAAAAATGGTTGATGAGAGAGAATGAGGTCTCTCATGATATATACATGAAAATTATAGAAATTTTATTTATAGATACATGTCCCATCATATGTAATGGAGAGTATATGCATAATATAAAAGAATTTATTTAATGTAAATGAGAAGAGAGAAGTCCCTTACAGAATTTCATCATTGTAACAGGTGTACATTAGAGGAATTAATGAGAGATAAAGGGGTATTTCATAATTAAAAAAATAAGGAGGTATGTATTGGGGAGGTTCTACATCATACCCCAACATTTCTAATTGAAAATAAAAGGGCATAACAACAAAAATAAATTTGGAAAAAAATGATAATGAATGAAATACCTTACATGAAAGTGTGATCCCAAAGGCTTGGGAGAGGCTTGAGAGAGGCTTCTTGAGAGCTTGGGGTTCCTTGGAAGGATTATAGAGAGAGTAAGGAAGAGGTGGGACATGCTCTAATTGTTTTCAGCGAAGGGAAGTGGGATCTTGGGTGGGTTTATATAAGAAAATTGAGGGAATTATTTATTATTTAGGTTTTGGACAATAAACATTAAACTAATCAAAACCACAAACCATCCCATGATTTTGGCCAATTATTTTTCCAAAGGGGAGTGGTAAAAATTATTTTATATGGAAAATGACCGAACTTGTTAAAATATTAGGCTTCCAATTGTGAAGGTGAGTCACACTTTCAAGGAAATCATTTTTTATGATAAAATGTCTTATAACTCTTTGAGGGTCCACTAAGGCTTTGTAAAATAAACAAAACAAATATAAAATCACATTATATTAAATTTACAACATATATTGGCCAAACATACATTTTATAATATTTTATTACATCACTATTGGGTCATTATTATGTCATTAAACACATTATATATTTTAACAGTGTTTAATTTTTACCGAAACTTTTGTCTGCCTAAAAAAATTATGAAAAAATAATTTTTGGATTATTTTGACATCCTTATTCCAAAAATAATATTATTTTTATCTAAATAAATTTCTATGTATGTGAATTTTTTCTTTTAATATAAATAACTACATTTATAAAAAAAATCATAGGTTTTAACAATAACAGCTTTCAAACCTTAATAAAAATTACAATTTTATTCATAAAAAATTATACGATCATTTTATTTAATAAAAATTATTTTAGTAATAATATTTTTTTTAAAATTTTATTTAATTCCAAAAATCCATTAATTCCTCAAAATATATTTCTATATTTTAATATTAACTAAAATTAATATTTGTTATTTAAAAAAAAATTACATAGTAAAAAAAATAAAATGAATGTTTAATATTTATTATATAAAAATAATAATACACATAATCATAGTTCTAGGGTCTTGTCACATAACCCCTTATGACACCAACATAAGACCTAAGGGTAAGGTGTGTGATGGTGACAGACTCTTGGGGAGGCTCAGATAACATCTCTCGAGTGGTAATATTCATTAACTTTCACTTCTCCCATAGGTGGTTCTATTCAATAATAACATGTTTAACATAGGATAGGTATTGGTCATGAGCGAAAAACAGTGATGCTACCTCCTTTCTGTGCCCTAACAAATGGGTTTCGTATGGGGAAATTCTACAGGATAAGGCAATCACTTCCTTTTTCTGAGTAAATTTGATTTTGTAAAGCCCTATATTTATACTAATCATGTGATTACTATTCAACCACTATATTAGAAATGGTAACAATTCTCAAAAGTATTTTAATAACCAAAAACATAAAACCAAGGAAGTGAATATGTCTTATATAACCATTTTTTATAATAACACAGTTAATTAGATGAAGGGGAATTTTCCTTACTAAAATATTGGTTCATTACAATCTTCCCAATATAGAAATTTCGTGCTCAAAATTTCATTTTACCAGAATAGAACATATGTGGGTAACTCTACTTCATCACTTCCTCTGATTCCCACATTTCTTGTTCAAACATATGGTTTGGTCACAATACCTTGACGAGGGTAATTGCCTTATTTTGTAGAACTGTTTCCCTATGATCTAAGATCTTCACTATCTTTTCCTCATAAGAGAGGGTATTATCCAACGGTACCACCTCTGGACTATGTACATTGAATGGGTTAGGTATAATATTCCTCAAGGGTGATACATGGAGTGTATCATGTACTTGATATTGGTTCAGTGGGAGTTCTAGTCGATAGGCCACTACTCCAATGTGATCAAGGATCGGAAAAGGGTCGATGTACATTGGTCTAAGCATTCCCTTCTTCCCATATTTCATAAATCTCTTCCACAGTTATATATGGGGGAATACCATGTCTCCAGTATCAAAATCTAGGTCTCATTGACAATTATTAACATAGCTCTTTTGTAAACTCTTAAATGATTTAATGTATTATGGGATGATCTTAACATTATCCTCATTTCTTTGACTATTTTTGGACCTAAGAGGTTTCGCTCACCAAGTTCATCCCAACATATCGGTGATCTGCACCTCTTCCCATAAATGGGTTCATAAAGATCCATTTGGATGCTTGAGTATAAGCTGTTATTATAAGAGAACTCAAGTAGAAGAATGTGTTGATCACATCCTTTTTTGATGTCCATTGAGCATTCTCTAAACATGTGATTAAGTGTTTGGATAGGCCTCTCAGATTGTCCATCAGTTTGAGGATGATATGCCATACTAATGTTTATATCAGTATTTAGAGCATGTTGTAGACTCTTCCGGAACATAGTGGTGAATCTTGGATTTAAATTAGATACAATAGATAGTGGTACACCATGAATCATTACCACTTCTCTGATCTGTATGTTCGTTCTATTTGATCCAATGAGAAATACTATAGATTTAAAATGAAGTGTGTAGTATTTGTAAGACGATCCATGACAACCCAGATAGCATTTTTTCCTTTGGATGTCTTCAGATGTTCGTTGAAAAATTCCATGGTGAATTTATCCCATTTCCATGTTGGTATGGGTAATGGTTTCACAATCCCGTTATACTTCTGCCTCTCAGCCTTCACTTTCTGACATACCTAGAACTTTGTTATATAATCAATGATCTTCTTATTCTTGTTATCCAACAAATAATTCTCTCAGAGATCTCTATACACCTTTGTGTTTCCTGGGAGCATGGAGAATTTTGAACTATGTGCATGATCCAAAATTCGTTAAATCCATATTTGATGGAACGGATTTACTTGACCCAAGTCTCTCAATTCCATCTTCATTAATAATGAACTCTGAGGGCATACATTTTTTGATAGTTTCCACTTTCTTCTAAATTCCCACATCATTATTTTGAGAATCCTTTAACTATTCTAGAAGTAACGGTTGAGAAATCATTTTTGAAAGGATTGATGAAGTTTCCCTCTTTATGATTTTAATGTAAATATTCGTCAAATTTAAAAAAATTGTACCCTTTTCTATTATCATCAATGATTGAATTGTTTTTCCCTTTCTATGTAGATAATACTCCACCTTGTTCACTTCCCTAGGGTGGTAATGAATTGAGAAATAATTGTCATTGATCGGCTATAACTATCTTAATTGGTTAATGTTCAACTCTCTCTTTGTGAATATATACATAAGGCTTTTGTGATCTATATATATTTCACACTTCTCCTCAAAGAGGTAATGTTGCTAAATTTTGAAAGAAATTATTACTGCAACAACTCCCGATCATTTGTTGAATATTTTTTCTCTTGATCTATCAATGGAATTTAAGCATATGAAATGAATTTTTCAATTTTCATCAATATAGAACATATTCCCTTATTTGAAGCATCCCAGAATACAACAAAATTTTCTCCACTTATGGGTAATGTGAGCATGAGTTTAGTGATAAGCCTCATTTTCAACTCCTTAAATCTCTCTTTGCAATCATTAATCCAACAAAACATGACTCCCTTTCGAGTTATCTTGGTAAGAGGGTTTGAAAATTTTGATAATTTTATCACAAATTAACTATAATATCCATCTAACCCCAGGTAGCTATGGATATTCTTCAATGATGTTGGCCTCGGCCATCACTCAATTATATCTATCTTGGAGGGATTCATATATATCCAATTTCTTGTAATGATATGACCCAAGAATGATACATCCTTCAACTAGAACTCACACTTGTCGTACTTTTCATAGAGTTTCACCTTTTTCAAGGTCACTAGTGTAGTTCTTAAATACTCCTCACAATCCTTCTTGGTTTTGGAGTATATTAGAATATCATCTATAAATACTACCACAAATTTGTTGAGGTAATCTCTAACAACTCTATTCATCATGTCAATGAAAATTGTTGGAGCATTAGTGAGTCTCAAAGGCATTACTATGAATTTATACTGCCAGTATCTTGTAGAAAAATAAGTCTTGGGGATATACTCCTTATTCACATTTAATTGGTAAAATCCCGACCGCAAATCCACCATGGAGAAGTATTGTGCTCCATGTAGTTGATCAAACAAGTCATCAAATTGGGATAGAGGATACTTTTTGTTTATTTTGATTTTGTTGAGATCTCTAAAATAAATAAAAAGTAACATTGACTCATCATTATTCTTGACAAAGAGGACTGGTTCAACCCATGGTGAATCACTTGGGCATATAAACCCTTTAACTTGATTCTCCTATAGTTATTATTTCACCGCCTCAAGCTCTATAATAGCAATTCTATAAAGAGTCTTGGATATTAGAAATTCCCTTGGAATAAGATCAATTGAGAACTCAATATATCTTCTTGGAGGAAGACTGAGATATTCCTCAAGAAACACTTTAGAAAATTCCCTCACAATAGGAATGTCTTCAAGGATGGTTTCTTCCATAGACTCAATAATATTAGAAAGATACACATGCTCATAGGGTAGTAATATCCACGTTTGAGATGATGGTTCTAAAGAAGATTCATTATCCTACTTTCACTTGTACAAAATTGGGGGTCAATTCGCCATACGGAGAGTGTTTTCCCTATCACGGAAATTTATGTTGGCTCTATATAAGGAAACCCAATCCATGCTAATAATTTGATGAAATTTTAGTAGAGGGGGTATGATGAGGTTTTCTGGGAATTTCAATCCACAAATTGTAACAGGGGGGAGTTATATTCATGGGATGCAATTATTTCTCCATTTTTTGTTCTCACCGACATATCTAATTCCATGATTCATGGGGGTGTTGGGATTGTTCTACTAAAATTTGGTGATAAAAAATAATGTGTAGAACTAGAATAAAAAAAGTATATTCTCTATTCTTGAATGAATAACTGTTGTTCCAATCCCCAATTAGTTGTTGATATTATCTTCGGTAGTAGTGATGGAAAAATCTTGCACTTGCTTCCTTATAGGATGTTGGTTTCCTCTAATAACCCTTAGCTTAGGGAAGTAGTTTGAAAAGTTCCCTAGTTCTTTGTAGTTAATGCAATAAACAATGCATTGAGGGTTGAAAAGAGCATTCATCTCTTCTATCATAGCTGATGGTTTTTCATGTTGGAAGTTAATGACTAGGTTCCCTTCTCTTCAACACCTAAAGCATTTCTTCATCCCCTTGAGGCAATTTCTAGGGTGCTTCTTTCCACACATTTGGCAAGCGGGGTGTGGATTTTCCTAGAATCATTGGATTTATCCATCAGACCACCCGAATTAAATTCCACCTTATGCTTCTTATACCTATGATACCCCTGAGATTCTTCGATCTCCATTTCAAATTTGAGGGAAAATCAGACAATTTCTTCATAGCTTTTGAAGTCATGGATCTACAGGGCTTTCCGTAGGATAGGTTTTAGCCCTCCAATGAAGCAGTCAACATTGCATTCAGGATTAATGACAAAACCAAAGGCATATCGTGAATGTCTTGTGAATTTTTCCTCATACACTATGATGGGTTCGGTATCTTTCTTCTTTAGGGAAAGGAATTACCTTTCTCTCTTATGTCTAAGGGTTTTCGGAAAATATTTATTGAAAAATATTTTTTTGATATCCTTCCATTATAATTCCTTGATCTCCTCCTCAAGAATCATAAATTTTATCAATGTCCACATTGATCAGCTTCACCCTCTGTATGTTAAGTAGCTGGAAGAACCTTCTCTTGTTTGGAACATTGAAGGATAGAAAAGATCTTTTCAATGATTTTGATCCATTTTACAAAAATTGAGGGATTCGATGATTCATTAAATGTAGGAGTAATTTTTCTCATGAAACTGTTGATTGCAACTTGTTATTTTTAGGGGAGGTTGAATGTTCCTCTTGACCCATGTTTCTATTCAAAACATGAGTTAACTGAGAGAGTATCGTGACAAATTTTTTGATTCCCACTCCCATTATATTGGGAAACTCATTTGAACAATCCTCACATTGATCTTAACATCGGTTGTTAGACTAAATGCTCTTATTACCAGCCATTGGTTGGAATAGAAGGAAATTTAAGGGTAAGACATAAAGGGGAATCCAATGTCAAAAAAGGGATGACATATAAATTACATTTATTTCCTTAAGATATGACTTTATAGGGTTCAATCTGTGTTATTCATGATCTACGTACAAATATATATTCTTATGGGAATTTTTGTATTCCCTTAATAATGGTTTATACTAAGCTTATGAGTTTACGAAAGCATATCCCTTGGGAGTGTCATAAATAATAGTGCAGCATGGCATGTTGTTATACAACAGTTCCCATTCGAGTCTAGCTCAAAGTGGTGTTTTCAGGTTTTAATCCTAGTCACATCTATGCTATAGACACCTCTACCTTCTCATATCCAGTGAAGAATGTATTTTCTTGATAAACCACTTACAAAATACTAACCAAAATTTTGAGATTTTTTTACTATACTTAGTCTTATCCCTAAGGAATTCACTTGGGTTTCCTAATTCTAATCCTGAAAATAGCTAAACCCATCCTGTAATACCTACTATAACAACCCTTCTCATTATTAAACACTTAAACATGATTTATTACATAAACATGCACTTAAGATGACTTGAAGGATCGATAGGTCTAGTGTATTGGGAAATTAGGGGCATTACATGACAACTTAAGACATAAAAAATTCAGAATCCTTATTGAAAACCTCCTTTACATGACCATAACATACCCTCGTAATTTTCATTTCATGAGATAACCTGAGGACAAACATGTAAAAGGGGTGATCTATAAAGCCTAGTAAGGGAATAAACCTTGAATAACATGAAGAATAAATTACATGTTAGTAAATAGTCATATCAATGGAGCATAAGAGAAACATGAACATAAAGGCATGATATATCATTTTTATCATTACATGGAAATGTGACGATAACATCTAACATGATATTAGCATGAGCTGAGGTTCATTGCACATGTCGCATGAGTAAACCTTCATTGCACTTGGATTAGATTTTATTAAATCCTAACTTCAATTGAATTAGCATAAGTAAACCCTCATTTAACTTTACTTATCATGATAATTATTTTTACCCACAACATTGGAGCGCTATCAGGGTGCACCCTTCTTAATCATTTCATTTCATGCACAAGTGTTCCACATTGATCATACAACATAGAATCATTCAAAATCATAATATATTCCATGATAAAGGAATGTTAAATACATACATGACACTATATAATCAATAAGTAAATGTGTGTGAAGTTGAATACCCTTGATAAAGAAATGGGAATGGTATTCACTACACATTGACTTTGGCAAGGAAAATCGCAGTGCAATATCGGCAGCATAATGGCATGATATAAGAATGGATAAAAATGGTTGATGAGTGATAAAGGGAAATATCACCATACGTACATGAAATGGAAATTAGTGGGGACATATTGATAAATTACCCAATATATTTAATGGAATTTATATGCATAATATAAAACAATTACTTGAATGTAAATGAGGAGAGAGAAATACCGTACAGAATTTTAGCATGGTAATAGGTGTACATGAGTGGCATAAATGAGAGAGAAAGTCATATATAATCATTCAAAAATAAGGAGGAAATTATAGAGGAGGTGTGAAATCATAACTCAAAATTTTTAATTGAAAATAAATGGGAATTAAAAAGAAATGAAAATTGGACTAAAATGAGAAAGGAAGAAATCCCTTACTTGGAAGTTGGATCCCAAAGGCTTAGAAGATTCTTGATAGAGGTTTCTTAGGAGTATGGGGAACATTTAGATTATTATAGAGAGATTAGGGAAGAGGGTGGTCGATCCACAAAGGCTTTTAGTGATGATAAGTGGTAGCCTGGGTGGGTTTGTATTGGAAAAGGGAGGGAATATTTAATTATTTAGTTTTTGGACACTACACATAAAACTAATCAAAACCACAAACCATACCGTGGTTTTGAAAAATGATTTTTGAAACAGGTTTGTAGAAAAAATTATATTATATGTCAAATGACCTATCTTATTAAAATTTTAGGCTTTGTTATGTGGAGGTGAGTCACACTCTCAGTGAAATCATTTTTAAAGACAAAATTATTTATTAGTCTTGGAGGGTCCACTATATCTTTGTAAAATAAATCAAAAAAATATAAAATAAAATTATTTTAATGTTAAAACATATATTGGTCTAAAATTACATTTATAGTATTTTATTACATTATTTTGGATCATTATGATGTCGTAAAATACAATATATATTTAAATGATATTTAATTTTTAACCAAAATTCCGACTGTCTCAGAAAATTATAAAAAATTCACCATTGGATAATTTAAATGTCCTGATTCCATAAATAATATTCATTTTATCTAAATAATTTTCTATATATGTGAATTTGTACTTTTAAAATAAATATCGACATTTATCAAAAATTTATGGGTTTTTACAAAAACAGCTTTCAAACCTTAATAAAAATTACAATTGTATTCATAAAAATTATAGGATAATTTTATTTAATAAAAATTAATAAATTTATAATATTTTATTAATATATTATTTAATTAAAAAAATTAATTCTTCAAAAATAGATTTCTTAATTGAAAATCATCTAAATATAATATTTTTCATTAAAACCCATTTACAAAGTAACAATAATTTAATGTATGTATAATCTTTATTCTATAAAAAAATTATGTACATAATCCTAGTTCTAGGGTTTTTTATATAACCGATTAAAAACACACATAAGGCCTAAGGGTAAGGTGTTCGATGGTGACAGTCTCGTTGGGAGGCTCAGATAACATCGCTTCGGTGGTAATCTCTATTAACATCCACATCTCTAGTAGGAAGTTCCGTTGAAGCTTAACAGGTTGAAGATCAGGTTGGACATGGTCATGAGAGAATCCCAGTGGCACTACCTCCTTTAGGATCTCTTATAAATGGTCTTCATATGGAGAAATTCTATTTTATGTGGTCATATCTTCCGTGTTCGGATTAAATTGGATTTATTAAATACCTATATTTATACTAATTATGTGATTAATGTTCAATGGATATATTAGTAATGGTAACAATTATCCATAGTATTTTAAAATAAAAAACATAAAACCAAAGAAGTTAATGTTTTTTATATAACCATTTTACAAAACAACACATTTAATTAGATCAAGATTAATTTTTTTTAATAAATGTTTGGGTTGTTATAGTAACACCGACACGAAATTATCACTATGATTGATATTGGATAAAGGTAATATACACACCCATATGAATTTGGAATAGTTTTATATGTTCTTTGATATCATATTATCCCAGGAGAATAAATTATTTATGATGAAGTCCCCTTTTCCTAAAAAATATCCTTATAAAGAGTCCAATAAGGAGGAAATTTATATCTTCTAGAGACTTTTAGATGATGCTCTATATGTCATGTGGCTCATGTTATCATACATGTTTAGTGGGATCTACTGGATTAAAAAATATATGGATTCATGTATCATGTTTTGAAATTTCCATCATCTTTATCAATGGAATGATTTATAATATGGATATGAGAACTCAATAGTAAATTTCAAATTAATAATTAGAGGGGAGTCACCAAAATAAACCTAATGTAGTCCTGATTATTGGATATATTAAACATTTTGACATATTATGTTTCATGAAACATGTTTAGTTCCACATGTATATAATATATTCGATAGTACATAATAGCTAATATCATTTTTTGAGATTTATATATGTGAGGGATTTTGAGAAGTCACTTTAGAATCAAATCAACATGATTTTCCAACTAGATATGAACATGAGGAATGAAAAATTGAAATTTCATATTATGAATAAAAATGATGCAAAAGGAATAGGACCCTAAGATAATTTCTATTTCAATGTTTTTTTCATATCCCACCACCAATGATGAAGAACCAGAGGTAAGATAACGAAAATGATACAATATATTCTGAATGTTAAAGCACTAACATTAGAAGAAGAACTAAAAACTAGTAATAAGGAATGTAAAAACTCTAGGTTAATTTTTTGTCAAATAAAATCATTTTATATCTACCAGATAAATATAAGATAAAATTCCATGATATAACATTTATATTTGAATATTATAATCAAATATATTATAGAAGGGTTAAATAGGTGAGGTGTATCTTTAAGAAGCCAACAGTTCAAGGCTTGCTAGAATTTCTACAGAATATATATACATTATGTTTCTAATATGAATGATTCTAGATTAAAATAATTTTTATAATGTGAATATTTCTTCCATGAATATTATACCATTGTATTGTTTATAAATGGATGGCATTGTATTCTTTTATGGGAATAAAATATAAAATTTTTACAAAGATATCACATTTTATCATAAGAAACATCATAAAAATGTTCATTATATTCTATATGATGAATATTGATTATTGGGAATTGATAAATAATCAGTTGTACATGACTCATATCACAAACCATAGTATAAGCACTAACTTTTTCAAGTAAATGTTAATAATTTTACCAATATCGATCATGGTGAGGTTTTCAACTAAATCCACTTCACTAATGTATGAATAGATTACAAGGTTAAATGACCAAGCATATATTGGATTGAATGGTTTAAATGGACACAAAGATTCATGAATTATTATAAATAGATATCTTTGTACCGTCACTAGTAAATCTTATATGTGGATACTTTTACTTAACTACATTAAATGATTACTTGACAATATATTGATATATCATTATAATGTTGTATAAATCCTAATCATTTGATAAATTTAACTAGTTCAATAAAAATGATATTATTAAATTGTTTTTATGAAAATAAAGTTTAATAAAATTGTGGTGAAGACTGATGTAACCATGGGTTCATCAAATATCTATGAGCTTGGGATTCAATTTCAATTCACTTATCTTTTTACACTATAGTGGAATGGTGTTGGTTAAATTAAGAATTAACCCTTGTTGGTATAACCATTTTTGTGGAATTCATTATAGAATAATCATATATTCTAAATAGAGTGCCAACTAAAGTGACCAATGATATTACACATAAAATTTTCTATGAGACAAAACATTCTTTTCACAAACTCGTTTATTGAGTTGTGAGACAATTCATAAAACCATTGTGAGAAATAATATATCACATGTGATCATGAATATTTTCCTGTATTATATCTATAGGAATCAAGTGGATATGATCTTTAAATAAACATAGATATAAAAGTTACAGTGGATAAAAAATACATATTTTTTGAGGGGGATCACATATTTACATGGTATGGTTGGAGAATGATTGAATTTGATGAATTTAATGATTGACATATACCAATTTTAGAGCATGAATAAATTAAAAAATTCATGTTAGAAGAGGTTAATCTAGAGACACAGGAATTCCATGGGTGCATTAGATAAATAATAAAACAATGTGTATATGGTTGTCTTGTTACTAATTATGGAGACTCCTTATTAGTTGAGAATGATGAATTTTTAACCAACAAGAATTATATATGTAGAAAAAAAATATACAAGATGAGATGAATCCATGAATTATAGGGTTCTTTTATGTATAAAAACCAAGTCTACGTTTTGGTCCATCCATTAGTACATGTAAATTATGTTTAGTGAAAATGTTTATTCAAGAATAAAAAGACATGAAAGGTATGTTAGTATATGTAATACACATCAATTAATTAAATGGTTTAAGAAACATCAAGGAATCAAATAGGTTGAATCATTCTAAGTTGTTTTCTTGACATGACTATAATATTTTACAAAGGGATTTCAACACATCTTTCATTAATAGAAACCTATTTTAAATTGTATATATGAGACAACCATAGAGTTTTGTGGTCAAAAAGGGTTCCAAAAATTTATACAAGTGTAAATGATCTATTTGGGGATTGAATTATGAAACCAAATCATAAACACATTCAATTTTATGATAAATTAATTCTTGTTCATAAATAATGAATGTGAACCTAGTGTTTATAAGTGATTTAGTGGAGTGAAATCATCTTATTAGAATTATATGTTAGTGAAATATTTGTAATTAGAAATGAGATAATATTTTTAGAGTAAGTTATTATTCCATTGATCAAGATCATTTATGTGGAGGATTTAGGTGACACAACATGAATTTTAGGGATCAATATCATTAATGATAGATCTAACAGGATAGTGGTCATATATAAGGGTTAATACATTAAAAATTTACTAAGGATAATCAATATAGATAAATCTTTGAAGGTTGTTGTTATAATGTCTTATTGTAACGCCCTGACCCCAGCTACCCGGAGTCGGTGCATTACTTCGTAACATTGGCATGATCACAAAAGATCAAGTCTCAAAAGACCGATTAGTTTAGTAGCTTTGGAAACACTAGATAAATTCGGAAAAGTTACATTACATCATAAAGTGAAAAACTAAAATAACAAAGTCTCCATAGTCCACACTTATATCCTCTTCTAACTATCCCTGCAGGTCATTCATAAAATACTTCTTCACATCCTGGAAAATATTAAAACATTGAATGGGGTGAGCTCAGATGCTCAGTAAGGATAACAATATTGCAGAAGCTTTCATAAATAAACATTAACATTTAAGGAAATGTATAACTAAAACAAAAGCCTTTTTAAAATTGAACTTCAGCATAATATGGCAAAAATAAAATTAAATAATGCCATTTACTTACTCACGTGGATATTCTACTAGTCAAATAATCACATGAAATATCAATAACCACTTTCATAATGATGGAATGCATAATGCCAGACTATCATAACCACGTAGCCAAGGCCATGTGCCAAGACCATAAATAATATTCTATCAAGGCCTCGTGCCAAGACACTAGTTTGTCTCATGAGACCTACCGATGCATCGAGAGGCTGTAGCGGGCTCCACCCTTCACTTATTAAGTCCAATGCATTCCTCATATGAGTAGGTTTAAACATATCATAAACCATAACATAATCGTATCACATAAAACATGCATAAAGGAATAATAAAATTTCCACATTTCAATCACAAGATATCAATACAACACATTGATGTAATAGAAACATTTTCAAAACCATTTTCAATACAAAAATTAAAGAAAATTAAACTTTGTATTTATTTTTCATTTTAAAAAGTTATGGCTTGTAGAGGAAGCCGAAACTCAAATAATGGTCACAACGGCAGAGAAGTCGTTGTCGCCGCATACGTACGACAAAAACATTCCCTTTTGTTGTTTAGTAAAATGCTTTGTATAAAAAATATTCCTTTTGGATAAACTTAAAAGTGAAAGGTTTTATACACCGTATAAAAGAAAGTTGTGTATAAAACAAAATACGCCTCAATGAAAGGAGATTGAGACGAAGTCTTTACAAAGATCATTTTTTTAAAATGAAATAGATCTATTATGTGTATTTACTATAAGCACACAGAAATAAAGTACAAATACAAGATAGGACATAATAATATCATGACATAATTTGAAAGTAAGAGATTAACCCAAAGAACAAAAATTTGGTTAAGAAGTTCCCTTACCTTGTGTCTGACTTGATTCGACCGTTATTTAAACTCCTGAATAATAAAATAGAGTTAATATATACTTTATTAAGAACCATTTTCAATTTCATTATCCTTTTTATATCACTTATTACAATGTTATGAACATTATGTAATTATTTAAGTTAATAACGGTCGTTTTGTCGATCTTTGGTACTTGAGTCAACAATAAACTTCTTATAATTACAAGTTGTTTATGTGGTAGAATATCCATTATATCCAAAATTATATTCATGATTTAGATGTCATATATATCATATATATCCAGTATATACATTCATTCATAATATTACGTAACATTTAGAGCTAAGAAATTAAATGCACCGTTCATGGAGACGGTAAGCCGTACGTACGCATGAACGCTACTTTCATTTCTATTTCATATTTAATGGAATTAAATCATAATTATATAAAGGTATAATATATTACAGTATAATATCATATATAATATCATTTACTCCATCCTTTATACATTCCACATATGGCATTAACGATTCACATCACTTTGAGGGGGCAGTAGTCCGCACTTCCTAAAATGAAATTATTGCGTTTACCCATAATGGAAATCATAAAGTATGCCATAAATGAGAAATAAAGAAGCATAAGGAAAACATAAACATATTATATATCATATATAAATATAGTGACATCTTAATGGCCACCTTCGAAGGTGTTATATGAGTGTTGAACAATCAACGTTTCGTGAGGCAGAAATTCGCCATCCACAGAAACAGTATGTTCTTTAAAAATTAGATGTAGGTGTGTGTAAGGGTAGCTCGAATCCTTCTTATAAAAACATCCTAGTATATTGAGGATACTGGTTTTGTTACAAAATAAATGAATAAAAAGAGTTTATGGGGTTGGAGAAGCAAAATAAAACAAAATAACATAAGAGAGGACATTACCTTAAAATCGGGTAACTCTTTTGATTTCAGCCAAAGACTTCCTTGGGACGCATTCTGCCCAAAGTGAGGCTTCTAGGAGTAAGGGAGGGAAGTTGGGAGAGTATTTGGGTAGAGTTTGGCCGAGCCAAAAGGCTTTGAAAGTGTGAGTAAGGTGGTAGAGTTGGGGGTCTTTTATAAGTGGAGAGGAGGGGCACTCTTCGAAAGTAAAGAAAATTCACTTTATTTTAAAATGGTATTCGGATTTAAGAGGTCCCACATTGATATAATTCGAGGAAAAGGTGATAAGGGTTCTAAATACACCCATCCAATAGGTTTTGGACATGTGTAGTTCTTAGATATTACATTATCATTCCTTTTTATTTAAATCGTTAAATAATGAGGTCATCGCTGCATCATCATGATGTCATAAATAATTTAATTTATTTAATGTCTAAAAATTATAAAACAAATACTATGATGTAGGAAATCTTTTTATATTTCCAATTAATATTTATAGTAAAAAATATTACTTGTATTACCCCATGTAAAAATTGTTTTAGTAAAACAACTTATGCTTGTGACATTTTTATTTTAACATTAAATAAAAGTTATTTATGTCATTTTCCTACCAAAGTGGCTCCATGGGGTGTCCAAGCTGACCCATGTATTTTCATGGTCGGCCATGACTCAACCAATAGGTGTAGGACAAGTGTAAAGGTCATTTCATGTTTTTATAATACCATTTTACCTTAAATTTCACTAATTACCTTTAATCGCGATTAATTAAACTTAAAAGTTACTATTCAACAAAAAATTATTTTCATCCCATTGAACCAGATTTTACTTCCTAATGAAAACAATGTATGTAGAATTTTTGAAAATCAAATCACAGAAGTGGAAATGTTTCATTTAAACGAAAAGTCAGTTTTTTAACTACCACTTAGTGGTTTCACTATTCATCAAAAATTGAAGTTTTTCAAAACAATGCCAAAATTTCACCCTAAGCTATAATTGATATTCCGAATCCAAAAATGATGTCTATTTTAAAAAATTACAAACATATAAGTTGCATTAATTAATTTTATAATTAATTCCTGCTGTCACAATAAATAGCGTGTTTTTAAGAAATAATATATATCAAAAGATTGACAATTGTTTATGTCCAATTTCAAAGTGAAATTAATTCTAATGACCACCATTGGATAAAATAGTAAAAATATATTCTAATTATACTTTAAAACCACTCAATAGTATAATTTATCACTATAAATTATTTTGATTAAAAAATTTGTTTTTATGTATTTTTCACTATTCATAGAAAATTGGAAGTTCTCAGAAAAATACCAAAAATTCAACATAGGCTAATATCGAAATTATGAATTCAAAAATGAAGTCCATTTTGAAATATAGAATTTCTATAATTTTAAAAAGTGGTTATTAATATTCATAATGGCAACTTTGATTAGTTGCGGTGTGTTAGAACTCGAAGTTGCGTACAATTCAAGCTATTGTATTATTAAATGAGAAGCGTATCATGGAAGCTCGGGGTGTTACATTCTCACCTCCTTCAATAAATTGCATCCTCACAATTTGAAATTTTTATTTGAACATAAAAGGTTGAAAATAGAAAGTAACTTTGGGGAAAACCCACATCGGAAATAAGGTTAATAAAAATATAACATTAAAAGAACGAAAGATAAGTACAAAGGTCACCCGAGATAGACCATACAAGGATTCTATGAAAATATGGATATGGATTAGAAACAAACCATCAACGTCTGATGGAGAGTTATAGAAAATAGAATTAGGAGAAAGTTTAACTACAAGAAAATCACAAACTTTTGATTGGTTAAACGATCATTGATTCCCCAGTAGGAAAAGTTAACCGACAACGTTTTTGTTTTAAGTTACCTTTTATAAAGTTGAGGAATTTATTTAGGAGATTTACTAAGAACATAAGGGAATATACATACTTGTTATGTATACTTTCATTCTTTAATAAATTTTTTTCCAGAAACCCATATTTTACTCCAAAAGGTAATAGAACTCAAAAATATTCTATTTATCCTAATTGTATAAGGTTCCAAATATTAACACATACCATTTAGATTAGTAAAACTATATTGTAATAACCAGGGCTTCCTGTAGGCTAGTGGTAGGTAATAAAGGCTTGTCGCACTATGGTTGTGGGTTCGATTCCTTCAACTTTGTCTGACGCGATGGGTTATGCCCCACCCTGTAGGTTGTTCTTTTCCTAAAACTATAGTATTATAATATTCCAAAAATAATCTTCAGAAATGTTTTAAACTTAAAAAATACTATCCAAAGATCAAATTAATCCATTCAAACCTTTATAGTTATCCAAAATACCTCCGTCTAGACTTTCTCTAAAGGGTCCTTAAATTCCAAAATCAATTGTAACATTATATTTCCTAAGAAAAGTAAAGTTTCTCTTATTGTCACATACAAAAATATGATTACCTTCATCATATTAAATCCTTAATGAAATCAACATGTATTGCAGTAAAATCCTTATATATATATCACATTATTCTAATAACCAGAATATAATCCATGAGTCCAAAAGCACCAATACATTAATTATTCTGCTTCAACTGTAGTAACAACATGAGATGGTCTTTGATCCCTTGGCCTTTTCTGAGGTAAGATTCCCTGACGGTTAGGACATTCATTTTCATAATGACCCATTTCCCTACAATTGTAGAATTCAACATTGATAGCCTCTTTCTTTCCCTTGCAATCACGAGCCTAGTGACCTTTTTGTCCACATTTATAACAAACTCCCATTCCTTTAGGAAAGTACCAGGGTGATTCATCCCACAATTATCACACAATGGAAAATCCTTCTTTCCCTTTTCCCCTTTATCTGTCTCTTGTTCCACCATTCTCTTCTTCTCTTGCTTCACATTGTTGTCATAAGACTTAGATAATTCATTTTCTGTCTTGAGAGAAAATGAGACTATATCTTCGTACGACGAGAAGGTTTGTGAGACTAATGCTCGACGGAGAAACAATTTTAACCCATCAAAGATACAATCAATCTTATCTCTTGGGTTATGTATATAATCTGCAGCATGTCTTGCTAACCTTGTAAAGATGGCCTCATACTTTGCGACATTCTCATCCTCCTTTTGCCTCAGACTCAGAAATTTCCTTTCCATATCTGCTCGATGGTCACGAGGAAAGTATTTTTATAAGAAAAGTTCCTTAAACTCCCTCCACTCCATACTTGATACTTCTTCAACTTCCTTTGTGTTTTGAATCAGCAACTACCATTGATCGGCATCTCCAGTGAGGCGGTAGACTGCCATGACAACCTTCTCCCTTTCGCTACTCCCCAAGGCATGGAATATTTTCTCTAAGGCATTTATCCATTGCTCAGCTACTAATGTATTTGTACCCCCATTAAATATTGGTGTTTTTTGCCTCATTAAGCGGTCTAACATTGATCCTCCACGTTGCGGATCAGAGTGCTCCATACGAGTAAGGTTATTATTCATAACCTGAGTGAGTTGTCCCAGTATGGTAATAAGTTGATCAGCACCAGTTGTATCTCCAGATCTACAATAATTATCTTGAGCAGGAAGGCAATCCCTACATGGACTGCGTGCATTGATACGGTTTCCATTCCTTCCACAAGGCGCCATTTCTAAACAATGGCATAAACTAGATTAGTTTATGAATCAAAATACATAATTTCATACTTGTAAAATACTTAACATAAATTAAACTATTTATGGACATAATCCATAATCATAAAAATGTTTTCTTTGAGGAAGTATATACTCATAACCCTTCATAGTGGTTTGTAAAGAAAATGAGATTTATCCTAAGCATTTCCCCCGGGAGTGTCGTAACCAAGAGTACAGCAAGGCCCGTTGTCGTGCACCAGTTCCCGTTCGAGTCTAGCTCAAAGAGGTGTTTTCGGGTTTTACCCCTAGGTACATCTGTGCCAGAGCCGCCTCTACCTGCTCGTATCGAGATAGGGATGTATTGCTCAGAAAATCACAAAATCTCTACAACAAAAAAATTCTAGGAAGTTCTTCTATACTAATCCTCAAAGTCTATCTTTGGGCTATGTGCTATAATCAGAGTTTATCTTAATCTAGCTTCCAAGGTCAGTACTAAACTGCCTCTGATACCAACTGTAATGCCCCGAACCCAGCTACCCGGAGTCGGTGCATTACTTCGTAACATTGGCATGATCACAAAAGATCAAGTCTCTAAAGACCGATTAGTTTAGTAGACTTGGAAACACTAGATACATTCGTAAATGTTACATTACATCATAAAGTGAAAAACTTCAATAACAAAGTCTCCATAGTCCACACTCATATCCTCTTCTGACTATCCCTGCAGGTCATTCATAAAATACTTCTTCACATCCGGGAAAATATTAAAACATTGAAAGGGGTGAGCTCAGATGCTCAGTAAGGATAACAATATTGTGGAAGCTTTCATAAATAAACATTAACATTTATGGCAATGTATAACTAAAACAAAAGCCTTTTTAAACATGAACTTCAGCATAATATGGCAAAAATAAAATTAAATAATTCCATTTACTTACTCACATGGATATTCTACTAGTCGAATAATCACATGAAATATCAATAACCACTTTCATAATGATGTAATGCATAATGCCCGACTATCATAACCACGTAGCCAAGGCCTCGTGCCAAGACCACAAATAAGATTTTGTCAAGGCCTCGTTCCAAGACAGTAGTTTGTCTCATGAGACCTACCGATGCATCGAGGAGCTATAGCGGGCTCCACCCGTCACTTATTAAGTCCAATGCATTCCTCATTTGAATAGGTTTAAACATATCATAAACCATAACAAAATAGTATCACATAAAACATGCATAAAGGAAACATAACATTTCCACATTTCAATCACAAGATATCAATACAACACATTGATGAAATAGAAACACATTCAAAATCATTTTCAATACCAAAATTAAATAAAATTAATCTTTGTATTTATTTTTCATTTTAAAAAGTTATGGCTTTTAGAGGAAGCTGAAACTCAAATAATGGTCACAACGGCGGAGAAGTCGTTGTCGCTGCATACGTACGACAAAAACATTACCTTTTGTCGTTTAGTAAAATGATTTGTATAAAAAAGATTCCTTTTGGATAAACGTAAAAGTCAAAGGGGTTTATACACCGTATAAAAGAAAGTTGTGTATAAAACAAAATATGCCTCAATGAAAGGAGATTGAGACGAAGCCTTTACAAAGATTAGTTTTTTTAAAATAACATAGATCTATTAGGTGTATTTACTATAAGTACACATAAATAAAGTACAAATACAAGATAGGACATAATAATATCACGACATAATTTGAAAGTAGAAGATTAACCCAAAGAACGAAAATTGGGTTAAGAAGTTCCCTTACCTTGTGTCCCACTTGATTCGACCGTTCTTTAAACTCCTGAATAATAAAATAGAGTTAATATCTACAGTATTAAGAACCATTTTCAATTTCATTATACTTTTTATATCACTTATTACAATGTTATGAACATTATGTAATTATTTAAGTTAATAACGGTCGTTTTGTCGAACTTTGGTACTTGAGTCAACAATAAACTTCTTATAATTACAAGTTGTTTATGTGGTAGAATATCCATTATCTCCAGAATTATATTCATGATTTAGATGTCATATATATCATATATATCCAGTATATACATTCATTAATAATATTACATAACATTTAGAGGTAAGAAATGAAATGCAACGTTCATGGAGACGGTAAGTCGTACATACGCATGAACGCTACTTTCATTTCTATATCATATTAATGGAATGAAATAATAATTATATGAAGGTGTAATATAGTTACAGTATAATATCATATATAATATCATTTACTCCATCCTTTATACATTCCACATATGGAATTAACAATTCACATCACTTTGAGGTGGCGGTAGTCCGCACTTCCTAAAATGAAATTATCGCGTTTACCCATAATGGAAATCATAAAGTATGCCATAAATGAGAAATACAGAAGCATAAGGAAAACATAAACATATTATATATAATATATAAATATATTGACATCTTAATGGACACCTTTGAAAGGGTTATATGAGTGTTGAACAATCATCATTTCGTGAGGCAGAAATTCACCATCCACAGAAACAGTATGTTCTTTAACCATTAGATGTAGGTGTGTGTAAGTGTAGATCGAATACCTCTTATAAAAACATCTTAGTATATTGATAATACTGGTGTTGTTACAAAAGAAATGAATAAAAAGAGTTTATGGGGTTGGAGAAGCAAATTAAAACAAAATAACATAAGAGAAGACATTACCTTAAAATCGGGTAACTCTTTTGATTTGAGCCAAAGGCTTCCTTGGGAAGAATTCTGCCCAAAGTGAGGCTTCTAGGAGTAAGTTATAGAAGTTGGGAGAGTATTTGGGTAGAGTTTGGCGGAGACAAAAGGCTTTGAAAGTGTCAGTAAGGTGGTAGAGGTGGGGGCCTTTTATAAGTGGAGAGGAGGGGCACTCTTGGAAAGTAAAGAAAAGTCACATTATTTTAAAATGGTATTAGGATTTAAGAGGTCCCACATTGATATAATTCGAGGATAAGGTGATAAGGGTTCGAAATCCACCCATCCAATAGGTTTTGGACATGTTTAGGTCTTAGATATTACATTATCTTTCCATTTTATTTAAATTGTTAAATAATGAGGTCATCGTTGCATCATCATGATGTCATAAATAATTTATTTTATTTAATGTCTAAAAATTATAAAAAAAATACTATGATGTAGGAAATCGTTTTATCTTTCCAATTCCTATTTATAGTCAAAAATATGACTTGTATAACCTCATGTAAAAATTGTATTAGTAAAACAACTTATGTTTGTGACATTTTTATTTTAACTTTAAATAAAAGTTATTTATGTCATTTTCCTACCAAAGTGGCTCTATGGGGTCCCCAAGATGACCCATGTATTTTCTTTGACGGATATGACTTAACAAATAGGGGTAGGACAAGTTTAAAGGTCATTTCATATTTTTATAATACCATTTGTACCTTAAATTTCACTAATTACCTTTAATCGCGATTAATTAAACTTAAAAGTTACTATTCACCAAAAAATTATTTTAATACCATTGAACCACATTTTACTTCATAATTACAACAATGTATGTTGGATTTTAGAAAAACAAATCACAGAAGCGGTAATGTTTCATTTAAACGAAAAATCAGTTTTTTAACTACCACTTAGTGGTTTCACTATTCATCAAAAATTGATGTTTTTCAGAACAATGCCAAAATATCACCCTAAGCTATAATTGATATTACAAATACAAAAATGATGTCTATTTTACAAAATTCCAAAAATATAAGTTTCATTAATTAATTTTATAATTAATTCCCGCTGTCACAACAAATAGCGTGTTTTTAAGAAACAATATGTATCAAAAGATTGAGAATTGTTTATGTCCAATTTCAAAGTGAAATTAATTCTAATGACCACCATTGGATAAAATAGTAAAAATATATTCTAATTATACTTTAAAACCACTAAATAGTATAATTTATCAATATAAATTATTTTCATTAAAAAAGTTGTTTTTATGTATTTTTCACTATTCATAGAAAATTGGAAGTTCTCAGAAAAATATCAAAAATTCAACATAGGCTAATTTCGATATTACGAATTCAAAAACTAAGTCCATTTTGAAATATAAAATTTCTATAATTTTAAAAAGTGGTTATTACTATTCATAACGGCTACTTTGATTAGTCACGGTGTGTTAGAACTCAAAGTTGCGTACAATGCAAGCTATTGCATTATTAAATGAGAAGCGTATCGTGGAAGCTCGGGGTGTTACACTTATTATATACATCACTATAAGAAAATGTGTCCTTAGACAAAATAAGATTGTGAGAAGAATAGTAGAATACATTATACTCAATGAAATGTTCTATAATTTATGTTATAATATGTATCGGGTTGATCTCATTTACTCCTTTATCATGGTATGAAAATATAAATCAAAATCTAGAAGAACATCAAGAATGGTAGTTAGAATGATAAAATAGTATTGGAGAATGTAAACAATGATATGTTCCTGGTATTTAGTGAAAAAATAACTATACATATGATTGTGATAGAAAACTAGTCTTCTTATGTATGAATTTGATATGTGATCAATATATGGATAACATAAATTTGAAATAAAATACATTATATAACCCATTATTTTCATATTTACATATAAAAAAGTCTCATAGATTCAGATATATCTTATGATGTAATAAAATAGTTTTTTTGTTATAGATTTTGGATTTTTACCCAGATATTATAGTGTAATAATATGTGATTAAATATTATACAATATTATTTTCAATGATAATAGAGTTTAATTTAGAATACTGGTATAAACTTAATGAATAATTCTCATGAGAGATTTTCATATATAGATGAAGTCATAGTATGTTAAAAACCCACCAGTGTATGATAGGCATAATAGCTACAACTATATCTATGTGGAAGTATGTTAACCATGAGAGGTTAACCAGTTTAGTTGGAAGATAACACTTGAAAAATTTGGAGTATGATAGAGTTGATTACATAGAACCAATTCTATTTCCACTTTCCATTACTAATGTACTCATGGTCCTAAAAATTAAAATGAAATATCATATCACGTTATGATAATTCATCTATATGCCACTACATATATAATTTCCTAAGGTATTTATCACATGTAATGGTCAGAGGAGTTCAATGCAATGATTAGATCCTCAAACTTATATAAAAATATTTCTAGTTATATTTTCTATAGTAAAATAACATCATCTTCCCAACAAAGATGATATAGAATTTCATGGGACGGTGGATCACTAGATAAAGAGATATATTCTCATAACGTTCTCTTGTTGTAATATCATTATAAGTGTTTATGAGAACTAAACCATGAGTAGTAATTATTCATGTTTTATTCATTATAAAATCTTTATATATTGAATGTGTGTATTGGAAATTATACTTCATATTATTAATAATAAATATCATGATTCACATTTATTGATGTGTAGTAAATAATGAGATGATATTATCATGATGAATTAATATATTTTTCGTGTATATGAGTTATATATCAACAATGAATAAGTAAAAATAAAAGTTCTCACATCAGAGTTTATAAAAGTTCATATCTATGTCCAATTTATATAAATTGAATGAACTAATTTTATCCATGTCCATGATGGTCTATTAATGAGTTAATTTCGTGAATTTAAAATAAATATTAATCAATAATATAGGTTAATAACACAATTAATGAAACATACTTGACGTCGGTTCAATAAAAAGGGATTATATCATATAGTAATAATTCAGTGGAGGAATTATTGGCTATTTCATATATTTTCACTATAAGATCTGTTGTGTTTTTCCAGACACCAGTAATGGTTTTTTGAACTATAATTCATACTATTTAGATGAGGTACTATAGTGGTATACATAGAGTGTGTACATAAGTTTCACAAATTCTATTTAATTAGAGTTCAGAAAGAAATGGGACCATTATACGAGGACCAATGGATGTCTATTTGAATAATGATAAGACAATTAATTCAATTATATTATTTCAGTCTATAATAATGATAATTCCATTTATTTCTCAAGGTATTCATAAGATATTAAATTATAAACTAGTGAATATGGGAATAGATTGTTTTTTAAATGAACAATATTCTTTTAGGGTTTATTGAATAATTCTTTGAGGAATAAGTCAAGTTAGTATAAATTAGTTTAATGTGTAGAATTTAATAATTTAACGATTGAATGTTGAAATATTCATGATAAAGATGAACTGATTAATTATTTTTTAGATTTTTTATTGGGTTTAATTGGTTTAATTTTCCTATAGTCATAAAAGAAATTTTGGAAAGTTAAACCTATTTATTTAATCATGTTTTAATCCATGAATATCAAGGGAATCCCTTTTCAAAAAATTAGAGGTTTTCTCTCCTTAGCTTATTCGACCCACTCAACTAGAGAGACAATCATCTATGATGGGTCAGACCAATTTATGCTATTGATTATATGATATTCTGGAGATCATATGGTTGTTATATGAATTTTTATTTTCAACACATGAACCCATGAATAATAAAACAGCATTCATGGAATTTTGATATATGTTTGGATAATTAAAAGGGAATATATTTTGGTATATTAAATATATACAATCTAGAGAATTTAAGATAACAAAAATAAAATTAAATTCCACCATGTTAAAAATTTTAATTCATTTCCATACATAAATTGATTTGTTGAGGATCTTTTATAGGAATTAGTTATCATTATTATGAATATATTAAATTATGAAAGATTATGAACTAAAAATATAAAATATAAAGGTTTTTGTTGATTTAATTATGTAACTACTTCCTTCAGGGATGGCACTACTACTATACCCATATTTATATTTTGAGTATGAATACTCTTGAAGTATATGATGAAGATTCATTAACCATGACCAATTTTCTATAAATATTTGGATTTATAATTTTTGTTAATGTTATTTTTTCACACATGGTTAAGACATTATTAACGTGAAAAATATATTTATGGATTGATCATTCTGATTCTAAGATGATGAGAATAAGGAAGACAAGCATACTAGTATAGTAAATTAAATATTGTACATCAACGACCTTTTTTGGATGAAAAAATTATTTTGTTATGAAGTGGATTCATGATGTATACTAAAGAACATATTCATTATTGATTTGGTTGTTTTTATTATAATAAATAATATTCTAGTAGAAAGAAAACATCATGATATTGTTAATTAATTAAGAGATAAAGAATTATTTTTGGGAAATAACATAAGGTTTAAAGATGATATATTCCCCACATGTATCCACATGCTTATTTTAGTTTATATATTTGTATTGTACATTACCTAAACATAATATGTAGTAGGTACTCACATTAAGATCCAACCATGTAAAATTCCTTATGTTTCTTATATTTTTTATTTAATTCTTTGTGTGCAGTTTTTTTCCATGAGAATTCATAAAAGAATACATTCACCCTAAAATGTGAATATGCTAATATATAAAGAGGCATAATTATAATAGAAATAGAATTTTAAAAAAATAGTTTACCCAGATTTACAAATCCATTTTAGTGTAACTATATGATACTGTTGGGTATAAGAAATTGGATCGTATAAAGTGTCTACCTCTGATTGGGTAAAATTGTCATTACCATTTGTTTCAATGTTTTGTACATTAACATCATGTTTGAATATGTTCTAAAATAAATAAGATATAGATTACATAATTTTTAATTCTGAATGTGGAGGTTTCTTCTTATACCATTGAGGAATATTAGATTAAAGAGGCTAAAAGGTGAGAATGAACTCCATGTAAAAATTGGGTTCACCAAAAATTATAAGAAATATAAGTGTTTGATTACTAATAATTTCAACTATGAATCATCTTATTGAAGATTTAACACTAATCTGTTAAGAGTATAAATATATTGAATCACTTGATGGATTTTACTCTAAAATTGAGGATACTATGTAAAACTATTTATGTCTTCACATATATATTTAAATTATTAAATTAAAAAAAATATTAAAATTCATGGTTATAGATAGAGATATATTCATTGGAAATTTCATTTTATGATAAAATTAAAGTGTAAAAAACTCACATCAAAACTTTCAAATAATATAATAAATTTTATTTTTCATCAAAATAAAAATAACTCATGGTATAAGAATAAATTAAAAAACATATTAATGAAAAAAAAATTGTATAAAAAATTTATATGATGAAATTATCCAAGAATTATAAGAATGCAATAATTCTACTATTGATTTGATTAAATATCAACTAGAAATAAAGTCTATGGGGAAAAAATTGGTGTATAACTCCTTTCAAGAATATCGAAAAACAAAAAACTATAATATTTATAAAATAAAATGGGACTTGGAATAAATATCAAGATTTTTTATTTTTGATAAAAATATCGTCATGAAGTTTATTCTCTATAAAGTTTGTCAGGGAAATAAAAATTTAACACAACTCATGTATTCCCAAATTATTGATAAAAGAAGAGATAAAAAGTTAGTTTCTAATAAGATTATTTTCTCTAATGAAACTCACAATAGTATAAAAATTATCATGATTCCATATGGATATGAAACCACTATATCTCAAAAAAGAGGTAACCCATTCTCAAGGAAAATGGGTTTTTTTTTCTAGTGATGTTTTTAGTATAATTAAAAGTTATAATTCAAAATATAGAAAAACGTGGATAAAAATAATGATAAAATCCCAAAAATATATCATTTTGTTTGAGAAGATACATTAAGAGTATCTCCATAATAATATCCCAAGGGATGGTTCTTTTTCACAAAAAAGTTATAAAAGCATGTTAGATTAAAATTTATTTTATGAAAATGTGTTTTATCTACTAATATTAATGTTTTATAATTCTTAGTCAATGTTATATTGAATACTATAATAATATATTAATCAATATGTGATGAAAAATACATATATATTTTTTTAATAAATGAATTAACAAATAAACATAATGGGACGAGACACAATATATAAAATTAAATCATTTCATTAGGGAAATATTTACATGTCATGAAAACAATCGTGTAAATTAAAACAAAACATTTCATGATGGGAAAAGAGTGATAATATTTATCTACCCTGAATGCACCAAATGATATTTAAATAATAAGATTAAAGGTAATTAAAATAATGAAAAATCATTAAAGGTGATGCATTTGGATGTAATTCGGAGAATAATTTGAACAAAAACACCCAAGACGTTTTTTTGGATAGATAATATAAAATTAAGGATGAAATTCTTATAATGTGGGAGGGAAATCAACATGAATGTACTTTATAAGCAAGTTAAATCAATTAATAGAAAGGGAATAATATTATAATAACAAGGAGAATCAATATAAGAATACAATTCATGGATTGGTTTTGTGGAAGTCATGTATTAAAATAAAATAAGATTTCATGAGAGGTTTCCCATCAATGATGACCTAATGATTCTTGAGAATTAATCGTGATGATATATGAAAGATGCCCATAAATAGAATGAATGAATGATTATATTGTTGGAATAGTTGGAGAAAGAAATAAAATTGGAGGAAGAAAAATATAAATGAATGTTTTTTTGATAGATAATGAAAAAATATCAATTCCACATAATATAAAAGATTAATAAAGAAGGTAGAACATTATTCCAATGAGATACCTCTCTGGGAAAATATTAATGGATAATTATTAGATATTCCTCACCAAACAATAGTTAAAAAGTAAAGAGTTTCTTGGTAGATAAGAAATTTTCAACTATGTTTAGATCACTAATGAGAAAAGAGTATACCACAATATTATCATTTACATATATAATATGTGTCGTTGTGTACATAATTAAATATTATTATTATAATATGATAACTCAACAATTGTTTTAAAGAAGTTACAGTGGGAATATAAATCCATTTTAGAGTGATCTATCAAATGTTTCATGAATTCATAAAGACTGTATATGAAATTGATTATTAGATTAGATTTAAATTGTGTATACCTAATAATATGATATACCCATTCTTAAATCACAAAATGGTTATATGTAAAATATTATAGTATATTAGGAATCCATCCAAACTTTTTTAGATAAGGATTATCAAACTCAAATCATTTTCCAACCAACACGTTTTCCATAATTTATTAATTGTTCTAATTCCTAACCTTGTAACCCATTATAACATTTTATAAATCAAAAAATATATAGAATACTAATTTAATATAGTAAAGCTATAAGGGGTTATAGTATGATAATGATCAAAATAAACATGCCTTCATATTAATATTTCCATCAAGTGATATATTATATAATTTATATATATACTTATATAATATTTTCCTTCCACATAATTGATTGATCACTAGACTAGGTAAACATCAATGTAAAATTGTCCTCTAAATGTTAGGAAATATCGTTGGACATATCATAGATTTTGATAACCACTTGTGTTCCCTGTGCCACCGCATTTCCCCTCGCATATTCATAGAAATATATGTTTCTAAGCCTCTATTAAATTCATTATGTATTGGGGAGGATGAAGAACTCAAATTTCAGCAGGCAGTGGTGTTCTAGGGATAGTTTGACTACTGATCATTGTGTTTTTTGTTTGGGACTGTATTGACCCGAATCTTGACGTACATGGACATTACATTACTTTTGCGGAATACTTAATACATAACAAGAACCAACACTCAAGGACCATAATAGTTTATCTTCTTTGGAAACTCGGAAAATAATCTTCTAATCGATGTGAAAGATCTCCAATATCTCCCATAAAGATCTTCTCCTTTTTTTTTCTTACCTAAAACCTTTCTTTATATCCAAGGGAAAATAAATCATATAAAGGGTGAGCTCAAATGTTCAATAAGGGTAAGCATGGAGAAAATAAAACAAACCATATACCATTGAACTTCAAAACATGAACATAATGTTTAAACATCAAAATCTTTATCAAAGACATAAATCTTGGAAGTACGTAAGGTATGTATCATAATGGAACATCAATCTTGATAAAAAAGCATGGGGATACAACATGTAATTATGGAAACCATTCAGCACTTGTTATGATTTCCATAGTATCCAAGGCGTTGCTTCCAAGACCATCTTAGTGGACAAAGTCACTTTCTGAATCGAGTTCACTCCTCGTTCCAGTCCAGTATCGCTGAAATGGATTAACTTACCGTTTCAGAAATTTCTATCTCATGAGATATAAATCTTTACCCAATGCAATGGAGGGAGATATAGGTCCCACCCATCTCATATTGAAATCATTCTTACTTGTTCCACAAATTAAACATAAATCATTCATCATAACACAAATAATAAAATGGGTTTCATAAACATCATCCCATCATAACATAATACATATAAAATAAATGGATATCATATCATCATTAGAGAAGTGAAACCATGCACATCATAGAGTCATTATACTTTAAACATACACATATGAAATAATGTCATCATAGATGGAAAATGTTTTTGATAAAACACTTGAAATGAATTCTTGATAAAAATATCCTTTCTTCTTCAAAATAATTTTATTTTCAGAAAATTCCAAGAAATTTTTTAAAAAAATGATTTTGTTGAAAATAGTAATGAAATATTTTGGAGGAAGCTTCATGAAAATAAGGCTTTATAAAACCGTAAATTTTTTTTCATGCTGTATAAGTTAAAAAACATTCTTCTCGTTCTTTTTTATGGAAAAGTAAAAAAGTACCTCGTAAAAGAAAGATTATTTACATACCATGTAGTAAAAGTAAAAATGTGAAAAAAGGACTTTAAACATACATGAAATTATTTTTATAAAATAGGGACATGGATGATGAATATATCCCTAGTAAATACATACGTATAAGCAATCTCAGATAGAAAACAATTGAGATTACAACATTATCCCTCAGCATACATCTGATATGCTTCGTATGTATCTGAACCTCCTGTATAATGATTTAAATAATGTCATTGACTTATTACAGAATAATATTCATTGTTATGATATCATATATGGTTCACTTATGACTTTATATTACCCGTTCTTTTGTAAATCCACGTTAAAGCAGCGTTTTGGGTAAAATCGTTTCATTTATCGTACATGTTTCGAATTGTTGTTATTTATTACTTATATCCTGATTTTATTAATTTCATAATGTAAAACATGATTTATATATAATAAATATTCAACATATACATATATATGATAGATTGATAAATGGAATGAAATACACCGTTCATGGAGACGGTAGTCCGTATGTACGAATGATCACTGTTTTCGTTTCCTTATTGAATTGAATGGAATTAAGTAGATGAAATACACACACACATATATATATATATGTATATAAATAAATCCAGTATCATTATTATGTTATATATTTCATTATTATTCAGTATATATACTTTATAATCATTAATTAATGGTTAACATGGATAATGAATCTCATCGCGTCGTGGAGACGGTAGTCCGCATGTATACACGAGCGATGATATCATTCCCATGAGTGTGGAATTGTATCGAAGTGTATGTATAATATTTAAGAATCAATATCAATTTAAAATAATAATATATAGTTATTTATTTACACCATTATACCCATCCAAGTAAGGTGGTGGTGGAAAAACAGATTACACCAAGGTGTGGAGACGGTATTCCGTATGTAAGCACGTGCGGTGATTTCATTTTCCGTAGGATGGATAGAAGGTGAAATGGGTTTGTTTCATATTTATAATAACATATAAGTATATGAGTGATACTTATGTCATTACTTCATAATGAAACAACTAAAGAAGTGGAAGTAGAAGAAGGAATAAATTTCAAAGAATCAGTAACAGATATTACCTCTTCTTTGACATGCCTCTTTGAAACCTCCTCTTAGGGAACTAAAATTGGTCTTTTTAGAATACCAGGACCTCTAAAATATTTCTATGGAAGTTGAGAAGGGAAATGGTTAGGGGTTGTCCGAGCATGAAGGCTCAATGTGGTGTGAGGAGGAGATGGAGGAGGTTCCCTTTTATAAGGGAGGAGAGGGGCACCTTTGGAAATATAGGAAATATTAATTTATAATAAATTCAAACCCCACATAAAAAATTCCAAAATGACTCAAATTTAGATATGAGGTAATATATGGTTGTAATCCAATAAACCAATCAAATTTAGACATGTTTTGATTTTATTTTAAACCTTATCATTTTGATTTATCCTTATTTAATCTATTTAATTTTATTTGTGGTAATAATATTCTAAATTTTAATTTGTTATAAATACTTACTTACGTGTTGTGAATTTTCCATAATTAGATAAATAATTAATTTTTATAACATATAATTTTTAATTTTTAATTTTTAAATATTTTTTCTGATGTTGATACAATTTAATAATATGTTATTTTTATAAAATATCAATAGTTTCAATTATGACACTTTTCAATTATTTTAATTTAAATAAAATCCACAGAGAAGATATATTCAATAATAAATATTTCATAGATTCCTAAAATTTTATATTCATCTATAAAATTCATGTAAAACATTAAATAGTTCATATAATATTTATTTTAATATTTTTAAAACTATTTATGTGATATTTCTCTTAATAAAATAATTACTACAACATTTTTGTATAATTATTTAATATAATTATTTGTTACATAAAAAATAAAAAAAAATATTAGGATGAAGATAAATCTTATAGATTTTATAATAATACTTTTAGTTTGATTTATATTATAAAACACCCAAATTTTAAAATGTTATATTTATTAAATTATGAAGGTGACAACTTTGACATCATATAAAATAAAATAATATATGTGTCATAGTTACTTTGAAAATACTCCAAACAGACATCTATTCGGTAATTGGATGATTATGGTGTATATATACATTTACAATAAGTTTTGATAAGGTTTTTGGGCCCTTTAATATGTATTACTATTTCAATAAAAACAATATTATTGATTTTTTTACTAAATAAATAATTTCTTCATCATAAATGTATAAGATAATATGGTAATTAAGTAACTCTTAAAAATTACAAATAAATTACCAATATAAAGAAAAAAAATTTATCTTTCAAATGAGTATTTATAACCTAATTTATATTCTTTATATCCTTATATTAAAAATACTTTAATTATTAAAGTTTCCATGAGACATATTTTACATTCCTTTAAATAAAATAAACTAAAGGTCTTAATCACCTCCAAGTGGGTTCCAATGGATTCCATTTCGACCCAAATATTCCTTAGGAAGAAATATAAGCATCCAATTATATTAATACAAGTGTTAGGGTAATTTTATAATATTTTATTTACCCTTAATTACCCGATTTACCTTTTACTAGGGTAAATAAAATTTACCGTAGTCACTCCCAAAAATAAAAGGTAGTCTATTAATATAATATGGACCCAATGATTCCAAATATGGAATCAATTTTTCCAAATTCAATACACAGATGTTTCAGAAATTAATTTAAAATTAATATTGTTGTCAAAGAAAACGGGTTTTTATTTAAAACATTACAAAAGATTAAATTGATTTAACCTACAAATTCATTGTAAAATCAATGCTAATGAAATAAATTATATTAAATGGTAAAAATATATTATTTTTATACTTTAAAACCATTCAATATTATAATTTTACCACATAATTTATTACGATGAAAAAAGATGTTTTTAATTAAAATATAGCGTGCTTTTACTATTCATTAAAATATGAATGTTATCAGAAAAATGTCAAAACTTTATCCAATGTAAATTTTTATATCATGATTCCAATTAAGAGTTTTATTTTGTCAAATTGAACTTATAAACATGTCAAAAACTAGATTTAAAGTTGGTTCTCCATCAAAATGCGGCAAAACTGCATTTTTTGAAAAATACATATTTTACTCGAAAAATTTATTTTATTCTCATACCATGTTCTAGAAAATATGTAAGATGAATAATAATGTTATAAAATTAAAAATTTATTTAATACTATTTATAACAGCTATCCCATAACAATATCATAACAATATATCGTTGTTTAGTGAAACCTGGTATTGCGTACTACACACGCTATCGAGGAAGGTCACGATTGCGTGTAATGAAAGCCAAGTCAGGGTTGCGTGTTGTGAAAGACTCCTTTGTTGTTTCGTATAATAGAATCCAACCATATTTAATTTATACACTGACTATATATATATATACACTCAATGTTGCATAAAATGACTACTATCAAATGAACTTGAAATTGTGTGTAACACAATCCAAGAATAGTGTTGCGTATACTGCAAGCTAATACAGTGTTGCGTATAGCACAAGATAATCTTGGTGTAGCATAAAACACATGACATCAAATAAATTAAAATGAATACTTATCATAAAATATCAGGGTGTTACATTCTACCCCCATTAAAATGTATTTCTCCCCCAAAATTCTTTGAGGTTATAAATGGTTTAATACATGAAAGATTCTTTAATAGAAACCCACATCATAAAAAGAGAATACCAAAACCTATCTTTAAAAACTAAAGTATGAAATATAAAGGTTACCCTAATTAACTAATCACTGGGTTTCCACATAGGAGAACATAGGTTAAAATATGGATATGTTAGAAAAATCTAACCATCATGTTCTGATGGAGAGTGGTAGAGAATAGGGCTATGAAAAAGCCAACAATCACAAAGCCATGGATTTGTGATGATCTAAGGTACCATCTGATTCATCAGATATTAGAGTACTAGGACAACATTTTTGGCTTTCAAGATAATTTCCCTAATGTTGATGAATTTTTTAATTAAAATAAATTCATACTTGATTTTGGTACAATCTCATTGTTGTTCATGTCTTGAACAATTTCCACATCATCTCTTAAAGAAATGAAGTGGAATTTGGTATCCATGAAGTGTTAGCAGATCATGCGATAGAATGATAGGTCATTCCATCTGTCTCAAACATAAGGTTATCAAAAGTTATATATATAAGTCCATCTATAGTGAGATTAATTGTAAATGGTTCCAAAAAAGGACTTATACTTAATCTATCATACCGCTTAATAAAATAAAACCAGTTTCTACTAACAAGGGACTTTCTTTAGGCCAGTGGTAGACGATAAAGGCCTGTCGCACTTAGATTGTGGGTTCGATTCACGCAACATTGTCCGACGAGACGGGTTGTCACCCGTCCCATGGGTTTTCATTTTTCTACAACTATAATATTATAACATTTAAAAAATAATATCAAAAGTTCTAGCCTTAAACAATACTATCTGATGTCTAACATAATCTATTCCAATCTTTAGGCTTACCCAAACTCACACTATAAAGAAAAATATTGATAGAGAGGTCATCTACCAAGCAAGTAAATACTGTCATTTATCCCCATATATCATAAGATATGTCGTGTTGGTCACATTCTAATCATTTTAATGGCTTAATCATATATTCTCTTGAAAAATGAATACACATTGAACCTACGTGAAAACATGATTGCAGTTAAATGTTAACTCTTTCCACATTCTGAAATCCCAAAAAATTTATATACTCAAACCGTGATATCACTTTGTCCTTATATTAGTCATGAGTTCAATGATACTATCAAACATCTCATTATCTCCTCATCCCTTCATTATGCGCACATCATCTATTTTCCAAAAATATCTGAATAACCTTTCATGGTTACCGGTACCATTCATCATATACTTTCAAAACTCAAGAAAAGGAAACAGTGTAACAATCCATAGATTTTTTTATTCCATAGTACCATTACCTATACAACATAACTCTTGATAAACATAAATCATTCCATTGTCCATCATATTCTCCATTATCATGAATTTTCTTGTTTCCAGCCATTTTCTAAAACCCAAAAAGAATAGTGTGAGAGGAAAAAATCATGATAGGTAAACCAACATAATAAAGAGGGAGTAACTTCAATATCTAGCATCTTAGGTTTAATTCTAAGATCTTTACCATAATTCTAGGACTGTAACCTATACTAATACTTAACCTTAGGGACATCCCTAGACATACCATAGAAATATCTCTAGGGATCTTATTAAAGTTTTCGCATCCTAATTTCCAATGGTTAACTAATCCTTTCCTCTTATACCAACTGTAGCGACCCGAATCTTGACGTACAAGGACATTACATTACTTTTGAGGAATACATAACACATAACAATAACCAATATTCAAAGACTGTAATAGTTTAGTGTCTTTGAAAACTTGGAACATAATCTTCTAATCGTGGTGAAAGATCTTCAACATCTCCCATAAAGATCTTCTACTTTAGTTTTCTTACCTAAAACCTTTCATTATATCCTGGGGAAAAAAATAATATAAAGGGTGATCTCAAATGCTCAGTAAGGGTATGCATGGATAAAATAAAACAAACCATATATCATTGAACTTAAAAACATGAACATAATGTTTAAACATAAAAATCCTGAGCAAAGACATAAATCTTGGAAGTATGTAAGGCATGTATCATAATGGAACATCAATCTTTAAAAAATAACATGGGGATATAACATGTAACTGTGGAAACCATTCAGTACTTGTTATGATTTCCATAGTATCCAAGGCATTGCTTCCAAGACCATCTTGGTGGACAAAGTCCCTTTCGGAATTGAGTTCAATCCTCTTTCCAGTCCTGTATCACTGAACCAGATTAACTTACCATTCCATCCATGTCTATCTCATTAGATATAAATCTTTACCCAATGCATTGGAGGGAGATATAGGTCCCACCCATCTCATATTGAAATCATTCCTACTTGTGACACAAATTAAACATAAATCATTCATCATAACCCAAAGAATAAAATGGGTTTCATAAACATCATCCAATCATAACATAATACATATAAAATAAATGGATATCATTTCATCATAAGATAATTGAAAGAATTTAAGTCATAGTGACATTATACCTGAAACATAGACATATAAAATAATGTCATCTTATATGGAAAATGGTTTTGATAAAACACTTGAGATGAATTCTTGATGAAAATATCCTTTCTTATTCAAAATCGTTTTCATTTCACAAAATTCCAAGAAATTTTAAAATAAATTTTTTTTATTAAATATTCATGATATATTTTGGAGGAATGTTCATGAAAATAAGGCTTTATAAAAACGTAAAAATCCTTTCATTCCGTATAAGTTAAAAAAAAATTCTTCTCATACTTTTTTTCGAAAAAGTCAAAAATAACCTTGTAAAAGAAAGATTCTTTACATACCATGTAGTAAAAGTCAAAATGGATAAAAAGTACATTAAACATACAAGAAATCATTTTTAGAATACAGGGACATGGATGATAAATATATCCCCAATAATTAGTTACGTATAAGAAATCTTAGATAGAAAACAATTGGGATTGCAACATTATCCATTACCTTACGTCTGATATGCTTCGTATGTATCTGAACCTCCTATATAATGATTTAAATAATGTCATTTACTTATTAAAGAATCATATTAATTGTTATGATATCATATATGGTTCACTTATGACTTTATATTACCCGTTGTTTTGTAAATCCATGTTAAAGCAGCGTTTTGGGTAAAATCGTTTCATTTATCGTACGTGTTTCGAATTGTTATTATTTATTACTTATATCCCGATTTCCTTAATTTCATAATGTAAAACATGATTTATATATAATAAATATTCATCATAGACATATTTATGAGAGATTGATAAATGGAATGAAATACACCATTCATGGAGATGGTAGGCCGGACGTACGCATGAATAATGTTTTCTTTTCCTTATTGATTTGAATGGAATTAAGTAGATGTCATACATATATATATACAAATAATTACAGTATCATTATTATGTCATATATTTCATTATTTATAAGTATATATACTTTATAATCATTCATTAATGGATAACATGGAGAATGAATCTCATCACATCGTGGAGATGGTTGTCCACATGTACGCACGAGCAATGATATCATTCCCATGATCGTGGAATTGTATCGAAGTGTATGAATAATATTTAAGAATCAATATCACTTTAAAATAATCATATATAGTTATTTATTTACACCATTATACCCATCCAAGTATGGTGGTGGTGGAAAAAAATATTACACCACGGTGTGGAGACAGTATTCTGTACGTACGCACGCGTGGTGATTTCATTTTCGGTAGGATGGATAGAAGGTGAAATGGGTTTGTTTCATATTTATAATAACATATCATTATATTAGTGATACTGATGTCATTACTTCATAATGAAACAACTATAGAAGTGGAATTAGAAGAAGAAATAAATTTGAATGAATCAGTAACGGATATTACCTCTTCTTCGACACGCCTCTTTGTAACCTCCTCTTAGGGCACTAAAATTGGTCTTTGAAGAAGACGAGGACCTCTAGAATATTTATATCGAAGATGATAAGGGAAATGGGTAGTATTTTTCCGAGAATGAATGCTCAAATTGGTGTGAGGAGGAGAGGGATGAGGTGCCCTTTTATAAGGGAGGAGAGGGGCACCTTTAGAAATATAAGAAATATTAATTTATAATAAATTCAAACCCCACATAAAAACTTCCAAAATGACTAAAATTCGGATATGAGGTAATATAGGGTTTTAATCCCATTATCCAATAAAATTTATACATGTTTTGATTTTATTTTAAACCTTATCATTTTGATTTGTCCTTATTTAATCTATTTAATTTTACTTCAAGTAATAATATTCTATATTTTAAATTGTTATAAATACTTACATATGTGTTGTGAATTTTCAATAATTAGATACAATATTCCTTGTTATAACATATAATTTGTAATTTTTATGTTTTTTAATATTTTTTTGATTTTTAAACAATTTAATAATATGTTATTTTTATAAAATATCAATAGTGTCAATTATGACACTATTCAATTATTTGAATTTAAATAAAATCCACAGAGAAGATATATTCAATCCAAATTTTTTTATAGATTCCTAAAATTTCATATTCACCTAGAAAATTCTTTTAGAACATTAAATAGTTCATATAATATTTATTTTAATATTTTTAAAACCATTTATGTGATATTTATATGAATAAAGTAATTACTACAACATTTTTGTATAATTATTTAATATAATTATATGTTACATAAAAAATTTAAAAAAAAGTAGGATGAAGATAAATCTTATATCTTTCATAATAATACTTTTAGTCGGATTTATCTTCTAAAACACCCAAATTTTAAAATGTTATATTTAAGAAATTATGAAGGTGACAACTTTGACATCATATAAAATAAAATAATATAAGTGTCATAATAACTTTTATAAGACTCCAAACGGTCATATATTCGGTCATTGTATGCTTATGGTATAGATATACATTACCAATAAGTTTTGATTCGGTTTTGGTCTCTTTAACATGTATTACTATTTCAATAAAAACAATATTGTTGATTTATTTACTAAATAAATAATTTCTGCATCATTAATGTATAAGCTAATAAAGTAATTAAGTAACTCTTAAAAATAATAAATAAATTACCATGATAAAGAAAAATATTTTTTCTATAAAATGATTATTTATAACTGAATTTATATTCTGTATAAACTTATATTAAAAATAATTTAATTATTAAAGTTTGAGTGAGACATATTTCACTTTCCTTTAAATAAAATAAACTAAAGGTCTTAATCACCTCCATGTGGGTTCCAATGGATTACATTTTGACCCAAATATTCCTTAGGACAAAATATAAGCATCCAATTATATTAAGACAAGTGTTAGGGTAATTTTATAATTTTATATTTACCTTTAATTACCTGATTTACCTTTTACTATGGTAAATAAAATTTACCGTAGTTATTATTCATAATGCCCAAAAATAAAAATTAGTCTATTAATATAATTTTTACCCACTGATTCCAATAATGAAATCCATTTTTCCAAATTCAATACACAGAAGTTTCAGAAATTAAATTAAAATTAATCCTGTTTTCGAAAGAAAACGGGTTTTTGTTTAAAACATTGCAAAAGATTGAATTGATTTAACCTACGAATTCAATGTAAAATCAATGATAATGACATAAATTGTATTAAATGGTAAAAATATATTCTATTTATACTTTACAACCATTAAATATTATAATTTTACCACATAAATTATTTCGATGAAAAAAGTTGTTTTTAATTAAAATATAGTGTGTTTTTACTATTCATTAAAATATGAAAGTTATCAGAAAAATATCAAAACATAATCCAATGTAAATTTTTATATCTTGATTCCAAAGAAGAATTTTATTTCGTCAAATTTAACTTATAAACATTTCAAAAACTAGATTTAATGTGGGTGTGCCATCAAAAGGTAGCAAAACAACATTTTTTTAAAAATACTTATTTTACCCAAAAAAATTATTTTATTCTCATACCATGTTCTATAAAATATGTAAGATGAATAATAATGTTATAACATTCAAAATTTAGTTGATACTATTAATATTGGCTAATCCATAATAATATTATAACAGTATATCGTTGTTTAGTGAAACCCGATATTGCATACTACACACACTATCGAGGAAGGTCGTGATTGCGTGTAATGCAAGACAAGTCAGGGTTGCGTGTTGTGCAAGACTCATTTGTTGTTTAATATAAAATAATCCAACCATATTTCATTTATACATTGAATATATATATATACACTCAATGTTGCGTAGAATGACTACTATCAACCGAACTTGAAATTGCGTGTAACACAATCCAAGAATAGTGTTGTGTATACTACAAGATAATACGGTGTTGTGTATAACACAAGATAATCTTGGTGTAGAATAAAACACATGACACCAAATAACTTAAAACGAAGTCTTATCATAAAATCATGGGGTGTTACAGGGAAACTCACCCCATGATTGTCGATATGGGAAGAATTATTTTTCACATCCTGACTCTGATGATAATCTGGCCCTTGGAAGTTATTTAGATGATTGTGGAAAGAGAATGGATATGAGTGGTTATAGGTATACTGATAGTAGTGAAATATCTGTTTGAGATCCTAGAAAGAATGTTGGTATTGTATGTTTGGGTGAAGTGGTGAAGCAAAAGCAAGATAAATTATTTTCTATTGAGTTGAGTGTAGTTGGGATTTTTAACAGGTTGAGAAGAGACTTGAAAAGTCCTCTGGGCATCAATATAATTGTATGTGTTTCTCATCCTAGTGAAATGAAATATGTTAACCTTGATTTGATCAAGGATAAAGCACTAGATCCAGTGGATCTAGGTGGAGCTGAGGTTTTAACTTCTAAGGGTGTGGTATTCCCAAGTTCCTGCACCTACGATGAGGTTGTGCATGCAGGATGTAGTAACAACCCTGAAAATGTGATACATCTATCTAGTGACAGAAAATCTATGTATGGTTTGAAATATGAGGAACCTATTCTTATAGAAATCATATTATTGAGTCCCAAACATGGATCCAATCTAAGGAATACTGTGGCCTGTATCAATTTGAACAACCTCTTTGAGGGTTTGCTTTCGGGCGGAGGGATTGAATACAACTCCGTTTTTCCCCCAAAAGATTATTCTGATATAAAAGGACAAACATTGGATGATGATGTTATAGGAGAGATCAGTAAAGGGCTACACTGTCCAAGGAGGATGAAGGGTTGTAAATAAAATAGAGGCCTGGGGGATGCATTGTTTCCACAAAGAAAAAACCAAAGGTTCACAAATACTACTCATATATCTCTAAACCAACGAAGGTTGGGTTAGTAAAAAAACATGGTAATCCAAAGAACATCAGGTCTATATAATAGAAGGTGAGGACATCCAGTACTTTGGAGACATCGGGTCTCCAAAACATAGAAAGTAGGATTCTATGGTAGATAACATCTTAGATTTTTTGGCGAACCCTCTGGGGGATGCAGATGATAGGTTGGAGGTTCAGTTTGGGGAGACACCACTTCATTTTTAAGATGTGGTGCTAGAAAATGAGGTTGTATACCCTCCCAGAAAGCAGTGTGATGGGGAACTATGGCAAATTATTATCCATTCTGAGGAATAAATTCTTAAGAAATTGATTCCATTCAAATCCTAAAAATTGGATGGTGATAAGTTGTATGAGAGATCCCTTCATGTGGCCACTACCCTGGTGAAAACAGAGTGGATCGACAAACAGATCTTATTTTTTCAATAGGATATAATGTAGGGGAGTTAAAAATGGAAGAATTCATAAATATGTGGGAAAGTTTTCATTTTAGTTTGAGGACATTATCAAAGAAGATTATGATTTAGAGGTAAATGGAGTTCTCTAGAATCATTCAAGAAATGATGCTTCCAATATACTTAAACTTGATTTAAATGGTTCATTTATCTCTTTGTTGTTTAATGATTTTTAATTTGTACTAACTTGGGTTCTCACTTCCCCTTAAAAGTGTTTGAAAATAAAAAAAATTAATTTTTGGTCGGGTATGCACTTACGATTTTCATAAATAGATAGAAAATATTCAGTTAAAATATCATAAATTATTCTTATATGTAGCTGAGAAATTATAATTTCATTCAACTAATCATGGCTATGAATTTTTTTATTCTACCTCATCACATGGACTATATTACTTTAACGCATCATATTGAAGTAAAAATTTCAACTTAGTTGTGGTCTAACTGATGACATGATTAACAACATACCCAATCACTCCAAATTATAAAATCCTAAAGGATTTTATTAAAATGGTATAAAATTATAAAGTTTAACATTCTAGGTAAATTACTAATCATAGGTAATGGGTATTTATAATAATCCTAAATCATTAAGTATATGAATGTCTGTATAACATTCCATGTGATATACAGTGGAGGTTTCAACCAAATATTATGTTTTGATTAATGTATGATGAGTCTATTATATTTATATCATATAAAACACTTTTTATAAATTATAAGAGTCTTCTCATTTTATTAATAACATATCATCATAAACAATAATAATCTATGAATATTATTAATTTAGGACAACTAAAATTCATACTTTGATGAGATATTTATCATTTCACTTCATGAAACTATTTAATGCAATATGTGGATTACCTTTTGTACTCCATGATAGAATTTATATTTATAAAATCATGTAATAATACTCAAGAAATCATATAATTGTTCATCATATACATATCATATATGATATTTTAATAAATTAACCATTTGGTTAATGCAATTTTAGAGGGGTTTTTTTAAAATCATTACATCTCTATGTAATTACTTTCAAATCACCATGTAACCAACTACAAAACACTCTAACTAAAAATGATATTGAAAAATATAAATTTATATTTTATTTTTAATAAAAGTATAATATAAAAATTATGACACTAATTTTCATCTTCATGAATATATTCAAAGTCCTTAACTCCAGAACATCAAATTATGAAGTATTCGTATATAACACCCTGAGATTGTATGATTTATATTTATTCAAATAAATTAAAATTATTTGATGAATTGTTTTATATTCAAAACCAATTTAATCTTATGCTACATACTATAGTGGAATATATAGTGTTACACACAACACATAGTTTTAACAAAACCATGATATATTATTAATTTATTTATTTGAATGTGGCCATTATAAAGTAGTTGTTAAACATAGTAATGTTAATAGTAATTATTAATTTTTAAATGTTAATTATAATGGTTTTATATGAATAAAACGTATTAATAATAATATACATCATTATTGTTAATGTCATTATATGTTTCAAAAAAACAATTTTCAAAAAAAATGTTTTTATGTGTTTTGGTAAAAAATATTAAGAATAAATTTTCACACCTCAGGAAAATTGATTTGATAAAATAAAAGAAATTTTGTAATTTATTATTTCAAAATTATATTATGGATAATTTTTTGAATTTTTCTAAAAAGCTTCATTTTATGATGAGTACAAAAAATAAAGAATTTTAACTGAAATGTGCCTTGTTGTTAATTTTTTTTTATATTGTTAAATTATTTTTAAAATTGATAATAAAGTATAATTATTTAAATTATACATTAATTAATCCATTTATTTCATTTAAATCATTTTTATATGGAATTTATATATAAAAACATTCAAAAATATTGATCACTTTTGCTTTAAAAATCCCTTTTCTCACCACATCGGCAATATTAATTTTAAAACAAAATTTAACACTTATATGACTTGGATAAATAAAAAATAAAAAATATTTGTAATAAGAATAATTTTTAATTTATACTAAGTCCAAATTAATTTTTTATTAAAATTAATATTAAAAATACTACAATATAATTATCACGTTAAAGGTAAAAATTGGTTTACCGAGGGGTTAAAATAAAAATAAAAGTTTAAATATAACCTATAAACTTTTATAAAAACTATTTTAGGGAAATATTGTGACCATTTCATCTATAAATTTCTAAAATGGTCCATTTTAGACCCTTTTACCTATTAAAAACAATAGAGCACTCTATTCTTTTCAAAAATTACCAAGTGTGTCCCCACCCCAATGTATAAAAGGCCACCCCTCTCCTCTCTACATCCAATATTCAAACATATTTGGTTAAACTAATACATAAATAAATAACTACCCAAATTCTCTCCCTTAATACAAGAATCTTGATTTTTTATATATTTCCATACTATGAATTCTTTTTGTTCCAACCTAAGGAGTATACCCTATGAAGAGGTTATTTAATTGAGTACGATAGAAGTCAAGACATTAGGAAATAGATTTTTGTTTCACTTTTACTTCTATGAGAAAAATTTCATATTAACCACATATGTTTTTTGTCAAGTATATAAATTCAATTAATTAATAATAATATTATTATTCTACTAAAATAAAATTTGTGTTTACATTTCCATTTTAAGATCACTCTTTCATAGAGTTGACGGTCAAAAAGATGACAAATCGGTAAGGGGTTTTTGTCACGATATGACTTATTTTAGATGTATGTTATGATATAAACCTATATTATTTCAATAGGTGTGTGTAATTCCCCATTTAAATATAATATTATAAACTTATTCATACTCAAGATATTTAATGTTTCATTTTATATTATTCCCTCATGGGGGTTAAGAATCAATATTACTATAGTAGTGAAAATTTTATGTTACAATCTCTTTATTTATTAGTATTTTTTATTTTTATGTCTTCATTATTTAAATATAATGATTTTTCTTATCCTATGAATACTTATGATATATTCAAGTAATGGGAAAATTTTTCTACACCATGATACTTAAATTATTAAAAAAAATGGTTTAGAGAAATATTGACATTATTTCATTATTCATTCAGAAACCTATTTTCATCCACAACCATGTATTTAAAATATGTTTTAAAAATATTTTTATTACTCCCTTATGATTTCAAAATAAAATTTTATCCATTTTTACCTTTTTATAACATGTTTCTAAAGGGATATTCATTTCATTTTCCAATTAATGTACATTTTCCTTTTATTGAAAATTTAAATCAAATATTCATTTTAACTTGTACTACTTGAAGCAAATTTTACAATATTCTTAACAATAATTTCATAAAATATTATTTTATAGTTTTTCATCATTATTTTCAAAGAAAAATTTGTTACTTATTTTTATGTATTTTTTTTTCAATGTTTAATGTATATTTTCATCAAGAAGTTTCTTAAATGATTTTCAAGGAATCCATTATAAATTTTCATAGTTATTTTTACTTGAAATTATTTTCATAATGATTTATTTTTTTTAAAATGATTTTAAAATAAAATAAATTTTTCTTAAAAAATTTCCCAACCAGTCCTTCAAAATTAGTTTTCATCTAATATGACATTATTTATGATTATAAATTGTTTAATGGGGATATTATCAAAGGATAAAAAATTTATTATTTCTCTAAATGGTTTATATTTATGATGAAAATGTGTTTATAAAACCCATATCACTTCCATGGGTTATACTAAGATAAAATTCTTTTTAAACCCTCTTTTTTTACCCAAGATATGATTCGATGAAATGATTATTAAACCTGTTTTTTTAGATGTTATATTACGATGAAATTTTTATGAAATATATCTCATTTCATTACTTATAATATGATGAATGTTTTGTAATTGTTTGGAACTCATATGTTTGAATTTAATTATGTGATGTTTGTTACATTATAACCAATGATGGTTGTTAGATTATAACCATGTATGATGGTTATGTTATACCCAATGACCGTTAGAACCTATATCTCCATCTAATTAAATTGGGTGAAGAATTACATCTCATGAGATTAGATAAAATATAGGGGAACGTAAACCACGTTTAGTAAGGATATTTTTATACTATGAGTGTATTGGGAGTGAACATTGAGAACTAGGATGTTATACATGGGCCTATAATTCATGTCTATAATGTTATGCATCAACCTGAGTACATGTTTACAATACTACGTGTGAGCATGATTTCATGTTCATGATGTTATGAATGGACTTGTGTTTCATGTCCAAAATGGTTTTTGTGGACTTGGTTTCATGTCCATATGTTTATGCGATGTTCTTATCTCAATTCCCCAACTTAATGAGGTAACCTATTTTTATTTATTCATTTTTACAATGTTATAACATAATGTGTAAGCTATGAATCTATGTTTTATGCCAATGTTATACTCTCATGGGTCATGTACTTTAATACCCTAAATATTCATGTCTTATTAAATACCAATATTTATTCCATGACTCATGTTTATGATCTATATTAGGATGGGTATGAACTTCATAAGGTATGGTCATTATCACAAAACATTATGAATATCTTAATATTTCATACGATCATAGTATTATATCTCTTATTTTGACCCTTATATATTGTATTCTATCACCATTTTCTTATGTATCCTTTCCTCAGGTTATGAATAATTGGTTTGTATAGGGTATGTCTATAAAGGGTATTAATAAGAATATCATTTTGAAAAAACATTGAATATCATTATCTTAATTAGAATATATTATTCCATGTTTCTGATGGAATTAAAATATTGTGGACCATAGGCATTTTTTTAAATATAATGAATATTCATCTACAATTTTTAATATATATATATATATGAGATGTCTGGGTCACTATTTTTGGTACCATAGAAAATTTCTTGATGAATTCTCAAAACTAGAATGATAAAACAATAGTGAGATCCCTGGGGATATTTATAAGGATATGATTGCAGATGTCACTAGGGATAAGTCTAGAGATGAGTTAAAGTATAGGAAATTGTCCTAGAATTTTGTTAAAAGGTTGAGAGAGTGGTTTCCAAATAAATTATTTTCCTATCTAGATATTAAAATTTGATATGGATTTTAATATATGTAATTTGGTGTAATAACCCTAAAAACACTGTATTGATCTTAACATGACTAGAAACTTATGCACAATAACAGGACTCACTACCCACCTTGTTTGATACTCTTGGGGGGATATACCTTGTAAATTCACAAACTCTTTACTAAATATCCTAATGGAGTAAATAAATGATTACTATAAATGACCTTGGATAAAACTAAGGATTCATATATTAAAAAAGGTTTCTAGATTTAGACCTCTTAAATGATTTATCCATCTATGTGATTTTAAATTATGATTAACATTTCTCATATTATGCATTTCGGTTTCTTTCAATAGATGGAACCTGAAGGAACCATGTTTAGGAGGTGTACAATGTACAATGAAATGTTTTATCTTTTTAGGAACAAAATGTTTTAAATGATTGAACGGAAAACCTCACTACTATTCTCAAATATATTTCTCAAGATATAAATCATGGTGAACATTAAAATTATAAATTGATGGAATAATTTAATATTGACTCCTTCAGAATGAAATTATAACATTCTATTAGTAGTTATATTTATTAGTTTGTTAATGGGAAATGGATTTATACCACTGAAAAGATATTTTCTATTTCCCAGTGTTTATAGAATAAAAGAGTCACACTAATTATCTACCACCAGAAAGGTGAGGAATATTAATGGTGAAATTTTATAACGAATATTAGTATTAGAAAAGAAGTTGACTCCATGAAGTTGGATGAGTTTAAATTAAATTTTTTATAATTAATTTCCTTGTATTCATCATAACAAATAGAAAAGTAATTCCTAGGGCTTATGAATAAGGTTGATTAATTGGATAGTTCCTATTAAAAAATTTTACAATGCTATTTATGTACAATACAAGTATTATACATTAGTATGAAAGTAACGTTGACCTATTCATTAGTGGATTAAAAAATATGAATCATGTTATTCATAAGAGACATTGGATGCTATGAATAAGTCATTCAATGTGAACTAAAAGTGAAAATAAAACCTATAAACCCTCTTAGTTCTTGTGATAAGAGGAACAGAATGGGGTTTCATGGAAAATCCAATGATATGTCACATGGATGGTGGAAAAAGTTTCAAACTCTCACTTTCCATAACCTTGGGATGAAGCAATTTGGTGAGTTCTTGAGAGGAACATGAAGTTGTTGCAGTTGTGGGAAAGCATATCTATCATGAAAAAGAATGTATGAGTTATATGAAGAGGCCGATAAATGAAATTACTGTAGAGAAAGATTAATATATTGTGGAAACCACACATTAGTGTTTCATTTTCATGGGTTTGGTGCATTATGTGAATCACATCCCTAATCCAAGGGATAATATAGATTATAACCCATAATAACCACAAAATACAAAGAATAATGAGAATTCATATGCAACAAAAATGGAAATAGTGGATGATGATAATTAGAGAAAAATTATCATCCCTTCCATAGTTGAGAATTTCATGTTTAAAATGTTGAATGAGCCCTTGGAAAATCTTATTATTTATCCTTTTATGAAACATCTTGGGATTATACCCCTATACATGGATTCTATAATAATTAAATAACATTTTATATTCTATCTATACAAGGTTCAACCCACTCTTCCAATGTTTTTTTTGTATATGATAAGAGATAATTTATGGAATAAAGGGTGAATTATATTTTCATAGAATATATGTCTCCGGTTACGGTAAACTTAAGATTTATGGATAACATCATGGGTTTATGAGTTTATGGTTGATCAATATTTTAAAGTTACTGAATCCCCCTATTATGGTCTAACCTGATTAAGTATATTTTAGAAATTTATGGGAATGAAATAATTTTGTATCATATGTTTGGAAAATGTTATTTTATGAGGAATTCCATTAAATATTATTGTAACATAATTAAGGATATTGTAAGATCGTTTCCTTTATAATTAAAAGGTGGAGGAGATGAACATCTTCCACATGTTTTTTTACTTACAATGATATCTTTCACTTGAGTATTCAAATAGATCATAATGAATCCCTTTATGGAAGGAAGTATAGAAATAAAATATACTAAAATAAATTTTCATAAATAAATATATTGGGAGCTAAGAAACATAGTGATACATAATATAATATTAAATACATTATGAAACAAACCAATGTTGATAAATTTTTGATGCTAATAATCATCGATGTGATTAATAATTTGAAGTTTGTGAGAAGGTATTTCTATGAATTTATCATTGCAAGAAAGGTGGGAAAATTAAGTGCCATGTATATTGGTCCCATTAAAATACTTGATAATATCATGGAAGTGACTATCATTTGTAACTTACACATAACCTCTCTTAGAGGTTTTATGTGTTTTGTGTGTCAGTTCGGAGGAAGTACATACCAAATCCATCATATCAACTGAACTCTGAGATCATACTACTAGAGAAAGATATTTCTTATGAAGTACAATTGGTGGAGATTCTAGATCATATTGGGAATGTTATATGAAATAATACCACTAACATTGTGATTTTTTTGCAGTGAAACAACCAATTTGAGGATGTTACATGGGAACTTGATGATATAATGAGGTAGAAGTATCTTCATTTGTTTTTATCAAAATGAATAATTTCAATGGAAAAATTCAATTTATAGGGGGTAGTTTATAAAAACCTGAGTTTTTCTACATTATTATTTTTGAATATAAAAATTTATTTGATGCCTTGGGTTATAAAAAAACATTATAAGATTACTCTACAAGAAACACAGGTTTATCTTGTATTACACACAACAATATAATTTTACAAAACAAGGATATATTATTAATTTAGTTTTTTAAATGTGACCAGTATAACCTAGTTGTGAAACATAGTGATAAAAATTGGAATGAATATTTTTTAAATATTAAGTATAATGGTTTTATATAAATAAATAATATTGATAATAAAATAAAAATTGTTGGAATATTATTTATATGTTTCAAAAATAATATTTCTAAAATTTTTATATATGTTTGCATGTGAAATAAGAAAAAAATAAATTTTTACACTTTTTAGAAAATTAATTTGATAAAAATAAACTCCATTTTTTAATTTATAATGATAAAACTAGCTTATAGTGAATTTTCAAGATTGTTATAAGATGTTTGTTTTCATGAATTGTGAAGAATACTAAATTTTAATTAAAAAATTCATTAATTAATTTATATATAATGGTAAATTACATTTCAAATAGTTATTGAAGTATAATTAGTTTTATTATGCATATATTGTTCCTATTTAAGTCCTTAATATAAATTTCATTCTGATATTGGATATAAAAATTATGTAAAATATTGATCGTTTTCATTTTAAAACCCTAAATTCTCACACCTTTTGTGAGATAAATTTTAAAATAGTTTTCGCCAATTTTATAAAATGAATTTTAAAAATTGGATTCCATATTTGAAATCAAATAAATTATTATTACTAAAAAGTAGAACATAATTTTTTTTGAAAATTAATAGTAATAACATTAAAAAATAATTTCCATGGTTATGGAAAAAATGGGTTTACTAAAAGTCAAAATAAAAATATAAGGGTGAAAATAACCTATAAAATAGTCTAAAAATATTAAATGGACATGTTTTGGAAATTCTACCTCTACGATTCAATAATAGTCCATTTGTTGACCATTTTGACATATAAAAAAGGTGGCACTCGATTCATTTGCAAAATACCAATTGTTTCGTATCCCACACTAATAAACTCCACCCCTATATTATTCTCATAAAATTATAAAACCAATTTTTTTAGGCAATACCTACCCAAATTACTTCAAAATACCCCTCCCCTCTTTCTGGAATCCTTAATTTGGATACAAATCCTACCTAGGAAAGATTTTATGCACAAACCTAATTACATACTCAGAGTTTTATATGAGAACTTGATTACATGTTCATAATGTCATGTGTGGAATTTTCATTCAAGCTGAAAATGTTATACATACACTTTGTTGCATGTAAATATATTAATGTGAGTTCATGATATCTAGTCCTTAATTAATGAGTTAACATTTTTCTAATTATACATTTTCCTAATATTATAAAGTGATGTATATGCCACAAATCAATGTTTTATACATTGTTATTCTCTCCTAGCTCATGTTCACTAAACCCTTTATGATTCATGACTTACAAAATTCCAATATTTATCCCATGACACATTTTTATGAAAAATGATCAGCTGGGTATAATATTCATAAGTTATATTAATTATCACATACCGTTATACATATATTATGATCTTAGATTTATACATCTTATTCTTACCCTTATTGAGAATCTTTACTCACCCATTTCTTATGTTTCATTTCCCATGGTTATGAATAATGGTTTTATTTAGGGTATGTTTATGATACGTTGTAAATGTGATTATATTTTGGGGAAATATTGAAGATATTTCAAAATAATTAAAGATTGTATTCTGAGTTTCTAATGGTACTAAACTATTATTTTCATTAGCCGTGTGTTTTTGAAATGTAATGAATATTCATTTAAATATTTGTAATATCCATGTATGAGATTAATGTGTATCTATATTGTAACATTTATTTTCTACTTAGAACACCTTTTATTTTTTTCATCATCATTCTTGATAACACTTGAATCATACATTTCAGTTGAGTCATTTTTCTAACCAATGTAATAATTTATATTAATATCATACCAAATCACACTAAATTTTCTAATATATAAAGTCACTTATATTATTTATTTTTGTTAGAATAATCTATTATTTGATAAATTTTACCTCTTTTAGTCCAAATATCATCCCACCATCCTCATAAACAATATTCCCTCCTGAAAATTGTGCTAGGATACCCATACTACATTGTGTTATGGAATTAAGTCCCATTCAGTTTTCTTATTAATAATTAAAAAATAAAATATTGTATCCATGACATATATTTTATTCAATGTTTTTTTATATTTTCCATCTGAATGAAAGATCTTTTTTAGAATATATAACATATGTCTATATAGAACACATTCCATCGTATTTTAACCTACATTAAGAGATAAACATTTATCACTAGTAGAAATGTTTTATCCATTACTTGTTTTCAAACATGTTATGGAGTTTATTGAAACACACATCATGAATTTAATCCTATATTTGACATACTAACTCTTTGTAATTAAACAAATTAACTTCTTCTATATTTAAAAAGGTAATTATGTTGATCTCTTATGAAAAATCTGTCTAATACTGATATATTTTTTTACATTAATAAATTTTAAGTTGTAATCTATATCTTATTCACATGAATTAAAACATCCAAAAATATATATTATTAGGTTTATTTAAAACTAATCTATGATAAAAATATTAATAATGTATTAATTTTGTATTTTATTCCCTTAAAACCCAAATAATTGTTTCTAAAACATAGAAAACATGGACATTCCATAGAATTTCACAAACAACATATGGTATCTATGACTATTATATCTTCTGAAATCATATCCCTCCTTTCCTAACATATATATTGTAATGAAAACTCATTTAATGGATACTATAAAAACAATTTTTTGTCTTTCCAACTCACTTTTCTTTTTTAATGTTTGAACTTTTAAGAACCTATTCTATTGTACATCACCATAACCTAAACATCACATGTGTATTTCAACTATCCTTGACATTTTGAGAATATCAAGTAAGATTCTCTTTATATACCTTACATTTTTAGAGAATTTCAAATTTAATGAATTAAAAATGAAAAAAAATCATTAGTAGATACCATTTCTCTCACTTAATTATTTACAAGCTCTATCATATTGATTATATGAGTTAAGAATAAAATTCCTTAGGTTGCAATAATGTAATGTATTTGAAAACAAATTTCATTACATGTATACTTATAATAATCATTTATATTCCATGTTTTGAACTAATTCAATTGTAAATTTCCTGATAAAGAGTTAATTTACCTATCATAGGAGTTTCCCACACTTATATCATATTTTCTATTATCTATCAAAATGATTTATTTTATGATGATGATTTAATTCCTATGCATATAATATATTAACATAATAGTATCATTTTTTACAAAAAATCATAAATAAAATAAATAAATTTGATCACACTAAAATTAATTCCACATACATCATTATTATTTGCGGGGGAGTATATATACTTCATGATATATTTAATTTGGTACTAAATAAGTAATCCCTAATAATACATTTTTTACATAATTTATCAATATTTTAAAATATTACTCTTTGATAGATAAGTGGATACCTCTTTACCTAAATCCATAATATTTATTCACTCAAATTGATTCATCTAGTATCCTAATTATTACTATTTCTAAGAAATTGTATCCTCATGAAAACACCAATAATAAGGAATAAAATGGTTAGGGTAACCTCATTACATTATATCCTTATACAATATATTCCATGGGTGCCTATATTTCTATGAACATTATTGATTGGATAATTATGTTTTAAAAAATGATACATTGGAAGGAATTAATCACTTATTATTACAAAGGGTATTTAATATCACCATCATATCTCATTGTTTCACTTTACATTCCTTTAAAATAGTTTTTTATTTACATTGGGATATTATTCCTTCCAATAATCCATAATGGTCAAACCATATAGATGTTCAACTCTATACACAACTCGTATCTTATATTATTAAACCATACAAAACGCCAATTATATTTACATATATACATATGTGTTCTATGTATATTGTACATGAAAATAATTCATGTAAATTATAAGAATTATACAAGGACAATAATCTTCACATCAGTTATCCTGGAGAAACAAATAGCCAACCATAACATTTATTGTACAAGTAATAAACCTTTATGCCCATAGAAAGTCAATCCAAATATCATTTTCCACAATGATACATTACATAAGAGATATCTCAATTGTATCATAAAACATTAACCTAATTTTTATAAATCGCAACTAACTACATAATTCAATATCAGAACTCAATATAAGACAAAGGAAAGGTATAATAAAACTAAATCTAGTAACATACCTAGAATTTATATAATTAAATTCATGTATGTTAATATATATAAGCTATTTATCATGTTTAAACTAAACTAAAGACATCAAAATTCATATGTTAAAATTTTGAAGTATGAATAAAGCAAGGAATAACTTTTAAATAACAAATATTTTTTTCTTTAAATATGATATTACCATTAATAATAATTCATATATAAAATCTCATAATAAAAACACTATAACTTTGGTTCACCTTATAAAAATTACATAATTTCATAAATATAAAAACGTTAGATTTATTTCATAAACTAAATTCTTTAATATTTTCAATATACAGAACTTACTTGACATATTTTATATCACATGAAATATAAATAATTTACATTTAAATTTTATTTTATAATATTTTAAAATGATCCAACTGTTATATATTCATTACTATTTAAGCCATGATCAATTTAATTATTAAAAGCCCTTTTTATGTGGTTTAAATAATTTCTTAAAATATGGAATCAAATTTGATAAATTCATATTTATAATTGTGAACAATTCCTAATTTTAGATATAATGATTTTTAATATTTACCTATATTTTTTATTTTATAATGATTTTATAAATTAAAATTAAAATATAATACGAAAAATTATATTTAGACTATATGTAATTCCATTTTTGTCTTGCCAATTTAATATACCATATTTGTATACTAAATCCACAACTATTACATCCCATGTAGTCTTTATTGTATAATGTTCTATTATTTTATGAATGATAATAAATATAAAACTATCAAGTAATCTGTTATATTATTCTATGAAAAATATCTATATTATATCAAATATTTAAACATATTAATATTTTAAGGTAATAAAAAACAAACAAACATTATATTCTATTATTAAATAAGATATATAAATATTAAAATTTCATTTTAAATTTAGGAATGAAAATAACCCATTTCAATTGTCTAACACTTATTATTTACACACTATTTATAAATTATATGTCATTTGACCAAAATAATAAATTTATTTATTTTTAAATTATGTCATATTTTATTATTAACAGGGCATTATCACTCATAATAAATTAATATTATTATCCATTATAACAAAAATTATCATATAATTATAGTAACACTTATATAAAAACTAACCGATACATATAGAGGAACACTGCCTATAATGATATCTCACAAGGTAAATAACTCTTACATAGAGAGTGACCCTTATGTATCATAGATTACAACTTATTCCCTAAATAAAAATCTCTTATATAATTATAATGTTGACTCATACCATGGGAAAACAATAATTAGTGTTATACACTACATCACCATTATAATTTGATGTTATATGTTAATGAAACCAAGTTTTTAGTCTTAACCTTTGATATCAACTATACATTATCTTAAGATAGATAATATAACTATGTGTTCTGACTCATAATACTCTATCATACACATTGGTTGCACTCTATTACCTAGACATACACATTATATTAAATTGGAAAAAAAATCTAGGATTAGAAATCCAATGGCTGACACATAGCCAAACCATATAACCCATTATAATAGAGCATATCTAATTTTAAATTAAACATGTTATTCATGAAGAAAATTAACGAAAAAGTTTATTCATCAATGAACATGGATTTCATACCACTGATAAGTTTGTAAGGATATTTAAAAAATCATATAAGTGAAAGAGAAAAAAAACATTCTTTGTCTATCATCACATAACCAAATTACAGAACAAATAATATAAAATATAGAATGCATACCTCACATGATATGTGCCACATCACAATCGATATTGATGGAGTACGCATGAGGGAGAACACCATGTGATAGCCAATAACCTCTTTCCTACAAAGGTTTGAAATTGACGATAATAATCCTTTCACTATATTAAGGGACCCCAAAACTCCCATGTTGTGATAGAACATTAAACATAATGAAGAATGGGGAATGTGGTGAATGAGAACATGAATTTGTTTTAAATAAATCATATATAAACCCACACCCCCAACAAGAGATTCTCTACCCTATATATAGGCTCCCCATATTTAATGAAGTTAGTCGAGCATTATCTTCCATCACATGGAATTTTTCATGAGTTACTCATATTGAATTCAAATTTTTATCTAATAAACATTTGAATATTAAAAACATTTTCTGTAGAAATAAATGAATTAACCTGTTGATTTATAATTCATGGTAGTCCATGTTAGACCCATGAAAATTACCTTATCCAAAATATTAATCCCTTCATATATTATGACTAGGGAATATTATAACTTATATGAAATATGGATATTGTAATCTATAATATGGATCACAAGTATATCATAGTTTATGATTTAGTTTATATCTATTATAAAATATATCCATTTTAGTTCATTTCTAACAGACCTTCATTTTTTTTGTTAATCATAATTTTATTCTACATTGAGATTAAGCACAAAGGCATAGAGTTAGATAATTAATATCTCCATTATTAAGCATAGGGTGATACCACTATAACAAATAATGAATTTTTTTTATTGAATAATAAGGTGGAATAAAAAATATAGCTATTGAAAATTTAATGGCATTGATTTGATTAAGGTATTGAAAACAAATCCAAAACGGGAGATTCATGATTCAATTAGTGTTTATTAATTATCTTTTATCAATAAATAATGGATGTCAATATTATTTGGATAATGATGGTTGAATCGGTAACATCCTTAGTTTTACAAAATATAATTTATTCTAAATGAATTAAATTTCTTTTAAATCTTGTGTTACACACAACACCATGCTTTAACAAAACGTGATATATTATTATTTAAATGCGACTATTACAACCTTGACATTAAACATAGATATGTGAATAGTAATAATTATTATTCAAATATTAATTTTATTTATTTAATATAATTAAATATATTTATAATAATGGTACTTAATTTTACGAAATGTCTTTATACGTTTCAAAAATAATATTTTCTCTACAAAATGTTTTTAATTTATTTTTTTAAACAGTAAAATAATTTTTTTAATTATTTTATATATTATATTTTATAGAATAAAAATTTCTTTTTAAAATTAGACTTTAAAAATAGTTTTTTTTGGAATTTATCTAAACATATTATTTGTTCCGTAAATAGTGAAAAATTGTGGTTTTTATGAAAACTGTATTTTCATTTAATTATTTTTAAGGATTATTTTTTTCAAAGTGGGTTTAAAATTAACATTACATCAGTTTTATATCAATTATCCAATTTATTTCATTGGAATATTTTCAAAATTGAATTTTGATATTAAATATGTTTTATCTTTTGATATTTTTTTCTTTTGAAAAATGTTTTCTTGTCACGTTTGATGGTTTAATTTTGTGTTATTTTTTCCAAATATATTAAATGAATCTATAAAAATGGATTTCATATTTTAAATAATAGTAATTTATATTATCTAATAAGTTTAAATTCATTTATTACAATAGTGAATTGTAAAAAAATTAAAAATTATTGACTATGGTTAAGGTAAAAATGGAATTCCTTGGGGTAAAACTGAATAAATAAGGGTAAAAAATAAACAAAAACTTTAAAAACACCAATTTTTTACATATTTAGACCTTATAATGTCTAATAATAGATTTTGGTACATAATATATATTTTTGGGAAGATAAATATATCGGTACAACATTTACATTTAAAAAAATCAATTATGCCACTCTCCTCAATTATAAATATCCACCCACACTTCTCTCATCCTCACACATTTTAAACACATTTAATCATCTAGTAAATACCAAAAAAACTTCCTTAATTCCCTCTTATAATAATTGGAGCCTTGTTTTTAAGTAATTTCATCCTAGTATGTGTTTCTGTGCAAACCTTGTCTGGTTACCTAAAAAAAGGTAACATTTTTCAACGAGCTTTTTATATTATTTATTCTTCCACCAACATTAATTATTATTAATACATGAAGATATAATAACCATAATATCTTCTAAATAATAATATATTGATTTTTTATTGTAATTAACTACAACCATTTCCACATCCTTCAACAAGGATAAAAAATCATCATTCATGTGTACGAAAGAATACCGCCTGACAAACCCATGCTATTAATTTTCCATCACCAGCTATAATGAATTGAAATAGTTATATATTTAATATTTATGTATGGTATTCGCTATTTTATTATACTAATGAAATTTTTACATCACATATAACTTCATATATTCAATTCATTGGGAATATGATAATGTCGCTCATATATATGACAATCTACTGCCTTGTGAAGTGATGTGATTTGTTAATTATTTACCTGGAAGGTTAATTGATGGTTTTAATGAAAATAAGTTATACATATGACATAATTTTTTAATTGTAATATATTATTTACCTTTTATTATTTTAATTGATCATGAAAATTGAAATATTTTTCTCATATACGTAAAACCTACCATCTCCGTGAATGGTGTATTTTATTTCTTATCTATAATTCTTCTGAATTACCATAAAAACACATATATTTAATATATAATATATTTATAAAATATAAATACTAAATAATATGTTTTATCAATTATCAACGTAAGATAACCAAAAACATCAAGCCAACACATAAATGAAAACAAGTACTTATTGCTGATAAATTTGACTTTTACATGGAAATTTTATGAAACCGGTCATAATAGGTTATAAGTAAATCATATATGGTATATAATTCTAACTCTTTCATTGGGGAACATGTGTCCATATTTTTTGGGGGACGTCGGAGCTGTTTGCGGCCCTAAATTCCTGCTTTCCAAAGGTGGGCAGCATTCGTTCCTTGTTCTGGGATGTTAGCTCTTTGATCAAAACAGGATGATTGGATGAAGGTTATTCCATTTGGGGAATCCTCCTCAGAACTCTTCACCTACTCCAGGTCTCCCTAATATATTTAAGATGATGTTCGTGAATCTCTTCCTAGCACCATATCTTCATTTATGATGGTTAATTACTCTGCTACTGTCGGGATATTTTAAATGGTTCGTTCAGGGCAGAAACCTTATGTCGAGGGAGTAGTCATGTTGGACATCACTGGCGTGTCTAGACACTGGAACACTGGCGTGTCTGGGTTTGGTCTCTTATTATAGGGCTTCTCGAGGGCACGGAAGCCTAAGGCATCTAGCTTCAGATGTGAGGAATCATATTCCCTAGGCATATCTCTGTGGCTTTCCTCAGCTTCCTACGTTTAACATAGGGTATGCCACAAGATTAATGTCTACAGGAGATGGATCTGACAGATCAGAACACTGACTAGAGTGGATCATATGAGCATAACCTCTGAAGGATACACTAATGTAGGTGGGTTGACATGACATCGCTAGGATGTGGGAGCCCGGGTAATAATCATGATTGATGATGATTGGTTGGGTGAAATTAGGTGGAGAATAAGATGGAACTGATGTGAGGATGAATGTGATGTTGGACATGAGTCTTAGGGAGACTTCCTACGTATCCCATAGGAAGGGAATCAATGTACGCGTAGTTTAGGAGGGTGATGGGATGCCTAAAAATGTACCCCATGAGAATGAATGCATGGATGAGACCTAGAGGATGTGAAAACCTCTAGGTTAATGCATTTCCTTCTCGAGACACATAGGCTTGAGGGAAAGGCTAGACAAGGGGCTTGAATTGGGGTGTACATATAGGACAACAAACCGATGATGTATATGGGGGATTGTGTGTGGTTAGTAGCCTGAGTTGATCTGACACCACTAGGATGGACCAAAGTTGTGGGTCCCAGCAAAGGGAATCACAACGGCTTGCCGCTGAATAGGGGACACAATGACTTACTACTGGATGGGAAAAACAGATTACCACTGATTGGAGCCTACAGTTTAACATCATGCACGACGGGGGTGAATCGATGTGAATAAGGACATGAGGTCCTGATGGATGATGTTGGGATTAATCCTCCTGGATGTTCAATACATACCTTTCCTTAGCAAGGATCAAAGACCACATAGTTAGGAAAGGGGAGAATGTAGTTTATCGTCAAGCGGGATCAAGTGAACTGACGTGAAGGGGGTCCGAACAGATGGATAGTGGGATTGAACCTTAGGGAGGCTTCCTACATACCTTTACATGGAATGGATCAATGTCCATGTAGTTTGTGATGGTTTTTGGTGATCCGACGTGAAGGTGGTTGGGACCAATGGATGGTGGGATTGAACCTCATGGAGGCTTCCTACGTACGTTGACTTGGCAAAGATCAATGTCCTCATAGTTCATGATGGGTGTTGGTGAACCGACGTCAAGGAGGTCGGGACCAATGGATGGTGGGCTTGAACCTTGTGGATGCATTCTTTATACCTTGATTTGACGAAGATCAAATTCCTCGTAGTTAATGATTGGTGTGGGGCTTACACTCTAGGCGGACCGGAGAGGATTTCATGGTCGATGCTTACTCTAAGCTCGCGTGAGTCATGCTCTATGTGAGAAACAAGAGGCAGTAGAGACCAGACGATCACATCATGAAAGGTTCATCTGTTGGAAGTCGAATTGGGATTATGCTAGGTTGGCAGCCTAAAGAGGAAACATGGACTTATGTATGGTTCATATCCCAAGGAGATGGAGATTGGGATTTACTCCAGTATGGAGGCCCAATGGTGACAAAGCTGAGTGAGAGAGGGATTTTTTATTAAAGATAGGAGGAACACCATTCCCCACCACGCCCTTTGCTGACCTTTGACATAGAAAATGAAAGGAGGAGTAGGTGTACTACCTCCTGCATGAAAGGCTAGGGGCTTACACCAAGATGGTTGCCTTTCCCCGTGGACAGGTTCCGCCTCAGTAAAGAGGATCTCATTCAATGTGAGGAATATTTCACCCCCATTGTTATGGGCCGGCATAAATAATGTTTGTGCTGGGGTGCCTCGCGTATGATGCACGGGGTGAGGTCACAGTTCAACATCATGTGTTGGTGATGATGGTTCTTGGTAGTTTAACTTCCTACAGCTTGGATGAGGTGGGTTTACTCCGCACCCCTAGGACATACATAACTGGTACCCTCTTCACCTTGGTGAAGAGAAGGAACATGCAACGCCATGACTGGGGGGTGTCGAGAGGTGATCCCATTGGGGGTCCATGTTAACATGGTTATACGAAGAAGCAATAGCCGTTAGTGTGGATATGAAAACAAGAATAAGGTAAATCAATGAAACAGAAAGTATCACCCAAGGGACTTTGAAATTTCTTCATGCAAACCTGAGGGGCCACACGGAAAAAGAGCTCATGACGCATGTGTGTTGTGCATGAGAGATGCTCGAACAGGGTACCTCAAGGTTAGAGCAACACATGGATTGCGCGTAAGAGAAAGGGTTGGGGAAATATAGGAGGTCCACGAGCATGACATAAGGTTCACATGCAAGAGGAAGAGGTTTCACACAAGAAGTATGGGTGGCATGCAAGATGGAGGGTTTGTGCGCAAGATGGAGGGTTTACACACAAGATGGAGGGTTAGCGCATAGGATGGAGGGTTTGTGCATAGGGTGGATGGTTTGCGTGAAAGAGCACCCAACATAGAGGGAACTTGCGTGCACAATGGGACCAATTTCATGCAAATAACTTCAGAAAGAAACAAAATTCCCCATGATCAAAGGGTATGTCCCAAGGTTCCCATAGAGGACCTATCGCATGAAAAACAACACCTGTAAGCCATGGGTTTTTTCACAAGGTCATGAAAGATGGGGTTTTCATGCAGTAGAGAGTCGCTTCGTCTTCAGTTAAATTCCCTAAAGGGCAGAGATATGGACCATTTTATACTCGGCATCCTTCAAGTGGTGCGCAAGATCCCGGGGTGAAAACCCCCTTTGGACATCATCTTGTGCGTGGAGAGGGGGATTCGGGCACGTAAACGCATGTTCGTCCTCACCTTGTGCGTAGAAACGGTGTCGGGTGGGCAAAGCCCTATTCGATGTCGCGTTCGGCAAAGAAACGAGTCCAGACACACAAACGCTCATTCGACATCGCCTTCGGCACCGACACCCGGAGGGGCACACAAACGCCCGTTCGACGTCCCCTTCAGTGCAGAAACCCGACGGAGCGCGCAAACACCCATTCATCGTCGCCTTCGGCACAGAAAACTAGCCAGGAGAAAAAACACCCATTCATCATCACCTTTAGTGCCGAAATGTAACTGGTCGCAGCCGGTCATGGAGGACAGTGATTTGGGCACGGAAGGGGAGACTGGCGTGCAAGAGTTTTCAGACCAGAAGTCCTCTTGTGCACGACTCCCCGATCCTGTGTGTGCCTGCCTCCTAGGCCTCGAGATCTTATCTTTTTCGTCCTGTATTAAATCATTGCTCCTTTATCGGGCTGATGTCATCCTTCTTCAAATTTTATGCGTCAAAATTCCCCACTCTGAATTGGATCCGAAAGGGAACCTGAAGGTCAGATTCTGAGGGTACGCCGAAAAAAATTGAAGACATCGTCGAAGGCATGAAAAAACATAATTTGTGCATGCAAGAGTTTATCACAAGTGTAGAAGACACATTAGAGATTTATAAATAGATCGACCCCCTAGGCACTACATTGACTTTTTCCGCACGACATATTTTATTGATATCGTGCATGAAAACAATACTGACCCGCACGAAGATTTTGTGACTGATTTTAGGTTTTGCGCACCCAAAAAAATTTTCCACATGCATCGACCATTCAGTCCACCACCACTTTTGCACGACAAATCTTCCTTCTTTCATGCTAAGCCCTTTGAAGACCTAAAAATGTTTGTTCAATAGACTGACATCGAGTGGGTACTTGCCTCTACTGCAAGAAGATCCCAAATGATCGCGAACCCTCAAATTATTCACACGAGGAGGGTTGTGTCTGAAAACCAAATTCTTTTTTTCATGCTTACTCATGCTCAAAAGGATTACGTCCTGAGAAGTAGTCTGCCTCTATAGAACTTCGGCCTTTTGGAAGAGGTGCTGATAACCGGTTTCGAGACGGACACATCGCGGTTGTGGGTGATGCGCGAGGATAGTCTTCCACAATTCCACATTACCAAAAATGCCCAGCATGCTAGGGAAACAAAAAATACAGCCATATATGTCCTAAATCCCAAGACTAGGATGATTGTGGGAAGTGATCCAGTTCCCGGGGAATCTCCCACTATTTATGCAAGTACATTTAGAAGCAGCATTACTGACAAGACAAAGGGATTTCAAGAGTGGGATTTCAGATCCGGGGGCAACTTTACCAATGAATGTGAATGGGCGTACTGGGTACGTCATACATCCGAGGAATTCGGGCCGGAGCTGTGGGCCATTGGTCTTTTGAAGGCCATTTGGATGTCTCAATTCCAGTTTTGTCGACAGCAGGACATGGTAGCAGATTTTTTCTGTCATTGGTCACCTGATACCCACACTTTTAACCTCCATCACGGGGAAGTGGGAATCAGTCTGTGGGATGTCCACTTTATCGGGGGAACCCCCTTAGAGGGGTATTAGTATAATGAGTTCCTCCCCATGGAGAATATCTGGGGGTATAGGACTCGCACCCCAATTCTGTCAGGTCACCTGCTGAAGTTGTCTAAAGGGGAGCTCAATATAAAATACATCCTAAAATACATCTATTACTCAGGATGGTTTAGTCTCTTCCTGATGCAGGACACGGCTGTCAAGATACCAGGCCGAGGGAAGCAGTGCCCGAACACATCTCAGAGGGGAATGGTCAGATCATATTGGGAGATTTTGGACACGACAGAGTATTGATCATGGGGATTTGGTTTCAAAAATGGTCAAGACCCAAATGTGTCATATTTTGGATTCCTAGATTCATTCTATAGTAGAGGGTTGTTACTTATGAGGGACATGAGGATGAGAGCCTGCCCGAGGACGTTGGTGATGGATGGGATTATGGTGGCCAAGAATAAGGTTAACCTAGGGGTACCAATATTGGCTATGCTATACAGTATTCTAGGGCGAATTTCTAGGGGAAGTAAGACCATGAGGATATATGAGCCATTTCAGATTCTCCATGTTTAGGTCACATCCCACTATAGTGGGTTTGAATTCCCAAATTCCATCTTCCCCCTGGTGATGGTATGCGGCCATCCCTCTTGAACATCACTGGGATCCAATCATTAATGCTTAGGTATGACGTAATCTAGTTCAAGATTGGTAGTGACACTAATTTCGACTTTCACCCATTCCAAACCCCAGTCACACAAATGGTAGACGATGGGCGGGGTCCACTGAATCAGAGGGAGTACCTGCAGAGCATCCGCGTCGACGTGCTGGTGGCCTGAATTGATATCAAAATCTTCTGCAAAGTCTATGTGATGACTAGATTTTCTAGGAATTTCAGCTGCATGCAACAGATTCCCAAGAAATTATAGACAGAGGTTCGGGAAGAGAGGAATACATGCATTATCCTCTAGTTGTGGCTTATGTTTAGGACGGAAAGCCTGGGTAAAATCATCACACCTTCCCCCACCAAGGTCATAGTCGGACTGTCAATTGAGTATGCCGAACACTAGATGGGAACATACCCTGATGCGATCTTTTAGAAGCACATCTAGCAGATCAAGGTAGCTAGGGCAGAGCCTGAAGAGCAGGGTGGTGGACAAGGTGTCGCGGGGTAAGTGAGGCAATGAACATGTCGAGTGGCTAGCATGACACATTCCAATACTTCATCGGCTGGGGAAGTGTAGGTCGAGTGCGTGCCTCCACCTTCCGGGGGAGGGTGGTCCCATACACGACCTCTGGGTTCAGCTAGGGATCTTCTAGGGAAGGAACTCATCTACCTTCTAATATTGTCTGATGATGTTATCTTCCCTTCTCTCTGGTCTTCTTGTAGAATTTTGTGATAGTCTATGTCCACCGAAGAGTTGTGGTAGATGTTGGTACGCACCAGGCTTGACTTTCCAGACATAGGATGCATCTGAATGATGGATAGGGTTATCCTTCGTCATCGGCATGCATACCTGACAGCCATGGATATGTATGCTTTCCAGCGTGGACGGTATGTAGAACTGCATCTCCTTGTGAAAGTGATGTTTGGCCAAGAGCATGACCTTGAAAGACTGCCATCCGAGGAATAAAGTGAATCGAAAGAAGAATAGGGAGAAGAAGAAGATGATGATGTTGAAGAAGAAAAAGTATGAGAAAGTGAAGTGGGTGAAGGTGATGAGAAGGAGGAAGACCATGTTGACGATATTGGGGGTGAGGGGACTTCAGATTCTCCCTCTCACTAGTAGTGCTCCCAGAAGAGTAGCAAAATCATGGGATCTGATTCAGAACTCGTGCAACAACTTGAGGTATGTTTTAAACCTTACCTCTATCAGCCATTATCTTTTCACAATATCGATCTGTCAACCAAACCTTACCCTATTAAAGAACACATGGGAAAGAGTCCCTAGGGATCCTTCCCCACCGGGGGCACAGGTACGCCTATGGAGGCCGAAAAGAAACCTCTGAGGCTAGTTCTTGGGACCAAGAATAGTGGGGAACTTATTTCAGTTGGATTAGGTGATAATGAGGAAGAGTGAGAGACCCCTACCATCCTCATTAAACAATAGGAGCCGACATTAGTAATCGAGTTGAAAAGAATTAAAGGATCTCCCATGGTGGGGGTCCCCACCATGACACGGGCATTGAACACCACTGTATCGGGATCCTATAATACCTTTCTCATTGGTTTTACCTCTTTGATGGAGAATTTAGCTAATCAAGATACTGATTCCTGATGCAGTGATCACAAGTTTGGATGTATGATGAACCGTTGAGTTCGGGATATCTGTAGGAGCGGGAGAGGTAGCGACCACATAAGCCATTATAGAACAAACCATCTTAGGCGACCCTACCCCGGCACTCAGAGAGCCATATATTGTAATGAGATATTGTAATGCAGCTGGGGTGGAACTCCATCTGGACGAGAGCGAAGTCACTGATGAGGTGGAGGTCCCCGAAGAAGACCCTGCTGTTGAACTCCTCACTAATTTCCTCGACTATAAGCCTGCAGATCCTGAGGAGGTAGATGACTCTGATTTGGAGGAGGCCGATGAGAGTCATATGACATAGCATAAAGGGTGGTAGTGTATCAAGAGCATTATCAGTCATCCTTATACGGAATGGCTAAACCATATGGGATCACTTGACTCTTGGTTGCTCTTTCTCTATGCTGAAGGGGTGGATACTCAAAGCCTTCATTCGATAGTCAGTGACTACATGGACGAGAAGCTGTGCGAGAGAAGCCGATGCTCCAACGTTTCCTAGTGTCAGAAAGAGTTGGGGAGTACCCAATAATTCCTGAAAGCAGAATAAGAGGTCCAACACCTTGAAGAAAATATGAAAGAAATGGAGGTATTCATTGAAAATTGCTCCGAGCATGTGGAGCAATTGAGGGCCCAGCTGGCGGACGCCCAAGAGCAGCACATGGAAGCGGGTCATCAAATGACTGAACATCAAACTGAACATGTGCAAGAACATGATAGGGAAAGTGCGATGTGCTCTATGACTGCTGATGAAGAGAAGGTTCTCTGAGGGCGGGAGGAAACCCTGGAGTCCACAAGCCAAAAGGTAGCGGCGCTAGAGCGATCTATCCTAGATATTTATCCTTAAGGGACCTATTTTGGTTGAACTTATAAACACATTTATTTTTACTACCTCTTATTTTGAACAACATGTATGAATGGATTTATTTACTCGTTCATTTGGTTTAATGCATTCAACCAAAATCCTGAAATAATTAACAATCCATTACTAAGCTCATGTGGGCCATACCTGATGTGAGAAAAAAAGGTGGCACATAGTATTACATCATTTGGATATAGGAGTGCTAACTAAGATTCAGGCACCTGAGGTTCAAACAACCAATTCAGATTCCCGAGAATAGAAGGGAGAGGCCTGATTAGAGGATGATCACCTTAGAACAATCGATGTACCATCTTCCCAATGTGATCTAGTTCATGAGAGGGGTAATTCCAGGGGCATTGGAGATCAATCCAAATATAAGGGAGCGGAATTTTTGCATTGCGATACCCCAGATTTGGAACACTGTGGGGGTGGTGTGATGATAAAGGATAACTGTTGACCATGTTCACAACACAATATACTTATTATACTATCTAGAAATTGGGATTATGAACGAGGGATGACCACTGACCATGTTAGAAACACGGGGCCTGACACATAATTTCATACATTAGTCTTCTAGAACATTGGCCCAACACAGTAGGCGAGCCATAGGCCGAGCATCTATACTGTTATTGGGTTCCTTTGGATGTGAAAGAGGATGAGGGTCCGAATAAAGGGCACACAAAGCGTGGAAGGTGGAGTGGTGATTTTTTGGAATGGATTCAAACACTCTTGAAATTATTTCACGGTGGTGGAAACACATTATGTGGATATACCGGTTTGATCATGGATCATTATTACTTTTAAAAAAGACCTATCTGGCAAGGAAGCCAACGCATCCCATGAATATCATGGGGCATCCCAATCTTGTTTAGGGTAGATCTATAGTCAACGGTTCCCCAAAAGTGTTCATTCCAAGGGGCCTAAAATGAAGAGGAAAAGGAGTTCTGATTCCTAAGGTTGGACCAGAGGAAAAATGCTTGGGTGGATCTACGTATCCCATAAGGATGATAATCCAGCTGAACGTAGTTATAGGGGGTGGCACAGTAAATTACCAGTGACAGGGATAAATGGGGCATGCAGGTCTATCCCTCACACTAAATTAAGCGGCATTTAATAGATCTTGTTTTTCATTTAGGGTAAATGGATGTGTTTTTTTTCTGAAGCGATGGTCCTATAATAGTGAATCCAGGAATCACAATAAGAATCAAGGTAAATGAAGGCATTTAAAAATGGTATGTTGTTTGACTGATACCAAACAAGATGTCCCTTCAGCGAGGACACCACAACGTAGCACCATTTTTCATCGTGCGGCCAGGATGATACTGTCATAGTTTAGGGTCAAGTGATGGGACCAACCGTGCACTTTAACATCGTCTAGTATAGATGTAACAGTTTAGAGTCATGTGGGACTAGGCAACATAGTTTAAAGTCATATGGATCAGACATATATAGGAGATACGAGGATTAAGAGGGAATGTGCACGGTGTGATAAAGCATACTCGAAGTGAATGAGGACGAGGTTCACATCACACCGCGTGAGATTCCAAGAAAGAAACCTCAAGCCGAGGGGCCAGAAAAGGTTAGAGGATATGGGGACGGAGAGATTGTCTCTCAATTGAGTTGGACCCGAAGACAATATATATGGGTGTTCCTACGTATCCCATGAGGATGGGAATTAAGCCATACATAGTTCTTTAGAAAGGAAGTATATAAATATGTTAGATTAGGGTCTTTAGAGATCGGACTAGAGAGATGCATAACTCTTCCAAATTGGCGTAAAACATAACCCAGTCCTTAAGCCTATGTGAGTCAAACTCATTTTCATAAATAAGGGATGATAAGGTATTTTTCATACGTGGAGTACATGCGAAGGGAAAATCGGTGCGGATCCCCAAACAATGCCTTGTCATGGCCTTTTCTTCTTAACAGACGAGTGTGCACTGAGGAATAGTACCAAGAGTTTCAAATTTCTACTTGGACATGATGAAGTGGATAAGGATGTGAATCATGTAACCGATTTTTTGGGTTTAATGGGGTTCACATGACGATGTAGGGTAACTATTACTATGTTAGAAATATAGCAACCATATCGTGTGACCTGAAATGGGAACAACAAAAGAGAATTGACCGCTGACCGCATTCGCAACGTGGGACTTTTATCAATTCATTGTTTGAAACCCTCGAGGACATTGGGACGAAATTGTAGGAGGGCCCTTAGGCTGACCATCCATGCCATTTGGGGGTCCATTTGGATGTGAAAGGTGATGGAATCCCTAATGGAGGGGAACACGAAGCCTGAAAAAATGGGTGAAAGCATGTCCGGGCCGAACCCAACACTCTAGGCGCGGAACCAGAGTACCCTTGGGCACATTGGTAAATCACCAAAGAGGGTCGAGGGGCTCAACATGAGAGTGGATGATTTGAAATGATTATTATAGTATTAAGGGGATAAAGAACTCCTAGGAGAAAGAGGTACATGGTGTGGCTGTCATAAAACCCGACATGAATGAGGACATAATCCCATACAGGACCATATACACTTCTCCATGAGAAATTGTTGGAATGGGGCCAAGGTGAAAGAGAGATTTCTAAGAGATGAAACTGCACCCAAAGACAAGACGTTCGGGCGGTCCTACGTATCCCATGAAGATGGGAATCAAGCCACACGTAGTTCTAGAAGAGGGTAATGTGCAGTTTACCATCATGTAACAAGGATATAAATGGGTAAGATACCCAAAACAAGGGAGGTGGATGACACAGTGAGTAACCCGACATGAATGAGGACATAATCCCATACCACATCGTACAATCCCAAGTGAAGAATATGACCGGGGAACTGAGATTGCACCACATATAGAATGTCATGTCCAGATTGCAGTTTAATGTCTTGCAATGAAGACGATTATGTTCTTAGTTTAAGGTCAGAGATATTTGACTAATAGAGGACATATGTTGACCTGATTCACAACACAAAATACATCATTGCGTGACCAATGGTCGGGGCAAAAAACTTGGTGTCAATCATTGACCATATTCGCAACATGAAACTTGTATCAATTTTTTTCTTGAAATCTTCAAGGACGTTGGCCAGAGATGGTAGGGGGTCCCTTGGGCCGAGCATTCATGCCATTCAGGGGTCCTTTTATATATAGAAGAACGGAAACCCAAATGATGGGTCCCATGAAGCAGGGAAGGGCCTCTGATTGTAGATGGGGAATAAATAGAGAAGGAATGTCTCAATGGTATGTGTGTGGAATGGCCAGAAAGCCCAACGTGAATGAGGATGTGGGTCCATACCACACCACACAATTCCAAATGAGAACCTGATTCGAGGGGCAGAAAGGGTTGGGGGACCTGATATTGGGTGTTCCGTCCAACTATTTCCAAATGTCCTTTTATGCAGGTTCTGCCTCATCATAGCTCTTAAGCCCACGTGTGCAATGCTCGGAGTGGGAAACAAGGAGTAGGACTTGGTTCACCCCATTATATAACGGTCAGATAGCTAGAATCAACTGAGGGAGACCATGTCTTGAAGGTATATCAGGACAGAATGAAGTAGTACACTCAATATTTGGGACCTATGGGGTTGGAACAATGAAAAAGGATATCTGTTGACCATATTCAAAAAACAGCATCCACATTGTGTGACCTGAAATGGGAGAAAAAATGAGTGTCGACTGCTGACCGTACTCACAAAGTGGGACTTGTATCAATTTTTTGTTCGAAATCCTCGAGGAAGTTTTCCCAATATGGTAGGAGGGCCCTTGGGCCTGGCATCCATGCCATTTTAGGGTTATTTGGGACATTAAAGATGATAGATTCTCATGTAAAGAGTGTGAGAGAAGCATAAGTGTGCATGTGAACTTCAATGTTAAGAAAGACGGTGAAATAGGTGGAAGTCTCTGGGGAATGGGATGCATGTCGGGATTATGATGAACTCGACATGCATTATGTAAAAATCGTACACCGCACCATATGTTTTGACCTGAGGGGAGACTCTGGAGGTTTTGGGTCTAGGCCAACAGATGAAATGTATAGGCATTCCTACGTATCCCATGAGGATGGGAATCAAGTCATACTTAGTTCTTGAAGGACATGAAGTTTAGTGTCTTGCGGTGAGGACGTGGGAGAATAGAAGAATTTGGAGGGAGAACATTGTGTGATCGCCGTAAATCTGACATGGGTGAGGCCAATGAAATCTGTAATACGCCATTTGGGGATTCTCCGAGAGAACTATACCCAAGGGGGATACCCTAAAAGAAGAGTTCAGGGGCTGGACTCGAGACAAAACGTCTGAGCATTCCTACATATCCCATAAGGATGGGAATAAATCCTTACATAGTTCTTGGGATGCAGTTTAACATCTTGCAGGATGTTATACAGTTTAACTTCATGTGAGAAATTTCACAGTTTAAAGTCATGTAGGACTGGGTAATTTACGTTCATGCAAGACCAGATATAGTTTAAGGTCATGTGGGACCAAGAAGTTTATGATCATGAATGACCAAGCAGTTTAGGGTCATGCATGAAAGAATGGCTCAAGAAAAGTATTTCTTGAGGAACATGGCATTGGTGGGGGTATTTATACACACACCATCCATAGTTACCAGGGAGTATGCACCATTGGGGAAAACCTTGTGAATTATGTATGATCCTTCCCATTTGGGATCCAGCTTGGGTAGTTTCCTTCCAGGTATTATCGGTGTCCAAAGGGCCAATACCAAGTTGCCTTGCAAGAAGGAGTAGAGACGAACTTTCTTGTTGAAGGCTCTAGTTATCATATTCTAATGCCTTTCAATATTGTGCAGGGCATGGAGCCTGTTTTCATCAAGTGTTTCCTACTCGGCCTGATGAATTTCAACCACTTTATCTGACTCCCACTAATCATAGACTGTTGTCCATAATGAAGGAAACCAGATCATGATTTAAAGGATGGACTTAGTTCCATACATCAGGGAATATGGGGTCACTTGTGTGAAATTACGATTCATCGTCCGATAAGCACATAGGGCATTAGGGAGGTTTTCATGCCAAGACTTCTTGTTCTGAACAACCATTTTCACTAAAATGTTAGAGAGGGTCTTGATTAACGCCTCAATCTGCCCATTTTCTTATGCATGATAGTGGAAGGAATTTTTATAACGGATGTTGTACTTGGCATACAACTTATTTAACTCACCTTCCTAGAAGATGGTGCCTCTATCAGTGAGGAAAATGTGAGGGACTACAAACCGGTAGATGATATTGGAGCTCACGAAGTCAACGATAGAACGGTCCTTGATCATCTTGAGTGGAACTGCCTTTACCCAATTGGAAAATAAATCCTTAGTGGTTAGGATAAACTGACATTGGTGAGTCGTCACCGACAGATATGGTCCCACGACATAATTTCCCTAGACTGCAAAGGGACAAGAATAATTGGTAGTGTGGATAGGCTCTGGTGGCTGAGGCATGAAGTTGGAATGAACTCAACAAGAATGACACATTTTGGTGAACTCGATGCAGGCATGGATCATAGATGGCCAAAAGTACCCCAGTCATTAGATATGATGGGATAGCTTCGTCCCAGTCTGGTGGGCACCGCAGGAACCGGCATGGACTTTCTTCATGACCTGAGAAATATCAACTCCATGGATGAAATAGAGGAGAACAACATCAAACCTGTGCTTGTAGAGTATCTTCTCAAGACTGGGACCACTCTGGAGGGTAAAATATAGTGCACAGTATCGAATTTTCTCACGGTTGGCCCGATATGCTGGGATATTACCATGTTGGAGGTATTCAAACAAAGGTATCCTCTAATAGAGAGATACTTCAATCACCGCATCCGGGGGACCTGGGGGCCAAATGTGGAGGCACTGGTGGTAAAATGGCTTGCCTGTGAGCCATCATCATTATCTGAAATGATGTGATCACTGACTCTCCTATGTGCCACATTGATAATTAGGTCATCTTGCTCAGGTTCTGCAAGTGATGCAGCCAGGCTGACCAGGGCATCAGCTCAATCGTTTTGAGATCATGGGACCTTCATAACCTCTGGACAAGAAGGGAACTGATCCATTAGCTAGAGAGTGTGTTCCAAAAATGGTAAAAGCTCTTTCTTCCTAAAGAAATAGTCATAGTTCATCTAATTGATGACTAGTTCAGAATCCCCTTTCACATACAGATGGGGCACATCAACCTCAAGGGCCAGTTCGAGACTAGTGATGAGATCCTGATACACTAACTCATTGTTGGTGTAGCCTTCTGATAATAGGAATGAATAATGTAGAATGGATTGTGCTGGGGTAATGAAGATGATACCAAGGCCCACCCTGTTGAGTCTGGGGTCATTGAGTCTTCTATTGGTGGGACTACGGGAACCACCATTGAAATGCATCTACCAACACGGGATGGCATGATCTACTGAGAGGATTTCCTCATCAAGAAAATAAAATTCCATATATTTTTCCGCTGGGGTTGGATTGGAAGAAAGTAAATAATCTGATTATTTCCCTTTAATAGCCTTCGGATGGACAAACTTGATGTCAAAATGGTAGAGGATTACCTCCCACCATGCTTGGCGGTCTTTCAGCATGGGGTGGTTCAGAATGTTCTTCATCTGGTCTACTCAGGACACCAGTTGTACCTCGTGATGTTGCAGCTAATGTCACAACTTTTGTACTGCTAACACGAGCGCAAGGTAGCTTTTCTCGATGGGGTAGTATCTGGTCTCTGTATCGAGGAGCATGTGGCTAAGGTAGTATCAGATTTTTTTAGTTCCCTCATTGTTCTTTTTGGGGTTAAGGGCTCTGAGAGACCGTTCCAGGGTATTCACATAAAGGACCAGTGGTTTTCCGGAGATGGGTGGCATCAAGATTGGAGGTTGGAGCAGATACTGCATAATTTCCTAGAATGCGGTCTGGCACTCTTCGTCCAATTTATAGGCAGTGTCTTTCATCATGAGTTGAGAAAAGGGGTCACACGTGCCAGCCAAATTCGCAATGAATTGGCGTTTGTAGGCCAAGTGGCCTTGGAAGCCCTGAGGTTCCCGAATGTTTCTTAGGGTAGACATCTACCTGATGGCCTTGATCTTAGTAAGGTCAATCTTGATACCCCGGTATCTGACAACAAATCCAAGGAACTTCCCAAAGGTGACCCCGAAGGCACATTTCAATGGGTTAATCTTTAGGTGGTGAGAACGGAGGAATCCAAACACTTTCTCATGGTCCTTGATATGGTCTTGGAGTTGGAAAGATTTGACCACTAGATCATCCACATAGAATTCCACCAATGTCCCAAGGATTGGCTTGAAAATGAAATGCATGGACCACTAATAGGTGGCACCAGCATTCTTCAAGCCGATGGGAATGAGTTTGTAACAAAACATACCTTTTGGTGCCCTAAAATTTGTGGACTCCTCGTCCTCGAGGGCCATTCAAATTAGGAGGTACCTGGAGTACCCATACATGAAATAGATGTCTTGGAATCTAGTTGTAACGTTAATCATAAACTCCATCACACAAAGGGTAAAATCATCTTTCAGGTAGTGGCGGTTGAGATCCCGAAAGTCAATGCAGATTCTAATTTGTCTATTCATCTTTATGATTGGCACAGTATTGGATAGCCATTTGGGGTACTGTACTTCCTTAATGAACTTAGCTCTCAGGATCTTATCAACTTATGCCTCAACCATGGCATCGTGAGAAGGGTGCATCTTTCGAGGAGGCTGCTTGAACCCATGATGATTTAGTGGGAGACTGAGGTAGTGGACGGCTACATGAGGATCTAGTCCTGGAATCTCTTCATAACTCCATAAGAACACATCATGGTGTTGTTTCATGAAGTATATGTATTGTTTTATCTCCTCAAAGAACATGACTGCACTGATCAATGTGGGTCTTGGGTCTTCCTCACTACCTAGGTTTACCTGTACCAACTCATCGACTATGGTTGAGATGCCCTCTTAAAAGGCAGGGGTGCATCCTCCAAATCTTCCCCTTCACTTGTAGAGGGGTAATCCCCAGCAGGAGGAGTCGCTTCTGAGTCAGCAGAACCCGATGGGAAGCTAGTACCCACCTGAGCGGCAATGGAAACTGTATCGGAAGCCTCCTCTATCACCGCAACCAAAGCGATGAAGGATGTTGATCCGATACCATCGATCCTTTGGCCCAAGGGGCCACATTTTATGATATTAACGCAATAATGTCATGTTGTCTTGATCCCTCTAATTCTCACCTGGAAGAACAAACACATGTGACATATCACTATTACCATGGGGAGGACATCCCAATATCTTATGGTGGTAGGAGGCTTTAGGATCACCTAATCATGATTTGAATAAGAGTACGAGGTGATTTTCCTCTGTCACATAGACCTAGGAATGGGTTCCACCCTCATCCCAGATACCAAGAAACATTGTCCCATATCTGGGGTTGTAGCCTCTAATAGGGGGATAGGAAAGAATTAGGCATTGTCTACATCTATCCATGGGTCGGTTGCAACCATGGAATGCTCAACCTCATTTGTCTGAACCTGCTTGTCCTTGCTCTTGTAGTAGTTGGCATCTATATAGAGGGCCTCATAAGAAGCAAAGTGAGATGTGTCACCTTGAATCATGACTACACACCCATTAACGGAGTACTTGAGGCACTAGCGATACGATGAGGGAACCTTCGTGTGTAGGTGGAGACATGTACTTCCCATTAACGCATTGCAGGTGGTGTCCTGAGGGAGTACCATAAATTAGGTGCTATAAACTAGGCCAGAAAATTGGTTCTTCAAGTGGATCTTATTGACCGATTTCTATTCTGTCTTGTTATAACCTTGGATTCTTAGGTCAGAGGGACTTAGTTCATCTTTAGATAATCCCAGCTTTTGCAGTGTCTGAGTTAGGATAAGGTTAATCCCAGAGTCAGTGTCAATAATACAGTGGAGAACCTCTATGCCATTAAAATGGCCCATGATGTATAGTGGGAGTATTTTCCCTTGGATGGGAGAACCCTCATATTCTTCGGAGAATGAGATAATGGCCTGGTATTTAGCTTTCTCGATCGCCTCAGCATGAAAGGCCTATGCACCTGCTAACACCATCTCAAACTGAAGGGGGCTTCTTAAAGCCTCAACGAGGGCCTCACACATATCTGACGATAGGAAAAGGGCCACAAGGATAGAGAGACTTGCTGGTATACTAGAAGGATGCTTAATAACATTTTACTTTTTCTCCATGCGTGAAATTCTACTTGTGGGAGTCCGCTCCCAAACAGGAGGCATGGCGGGCCCTGCCGGTTGAACTGAAGGCTGACTGATGCTGGAAATGTCCAGATTCATAGTATTTGAAGCACACAGACCACCTTTAGTACTAGGGTTAGCTGACTGGGACTGATTCGGTGTGGAGCATTGTTGACCATGGTGAGGCCTAGGTGTATCTGCTTGGTCTAGTAGCACAAACAGTGGTGGAGGTGGGCCTAATGACATCGAATGGGGAGGCTACACATGTTGAGCTCTACACTGAGATTTCTGCATAGTTTCGGTAGCATGCACAATCATGCTGGAACTGCTGACCGAGGCACTTCGACGGCCAATATAGCCACGGCTCTGTTGACGCTGGTGATGGCTGGGGATGTTGAGAGGATCTTCCTGGTGCTCCCCATTGTTGGTAGTCATGCAGGGGTTTACCATCTCAACAGTATTAACTAAAGTGTACACTTGGCAGTCACTTGAAGAGTCATCAACTACTGGATGGATTCTGGGAGGAATCACAATCTCTGGGGCATGAAGTTACCAAGATTAATGTATGACGATGACATCAGTGGGGGACTTTGCTTTCCCTTACACCGCCGACGTTTTCATTTATCAGAAGAGGAGGGTTGAGACGATGATGCGGAAGTGGTGGTTGCATCCTATGAAGTATCTAGCTAATTCAGGCATGCACGAATGACACCATGGGCATGTGCGACTGTTTTGCGGGTCATCCAGTCATCATACTTTAGAGACCTGTGACTGGAAACCTGATGCCACTCGACCTCACTATCGATGTTGTTGTCCGACCACACAAAGATGCATGTTACCTACACCGGGGCTTGGCCCAGTTTTACTATGTTGTTATCGACCTAGTCTTGAAGCCATCCTTTGAACACAAAGCACTGCTTGAGGGTGCACCCCATGATCCTGTGATAAGGGTAGTAGTTGGGGTGATCAGTGAGGTTCACCACTTTTGGCCTACTACACTCAGAAAATGCACAATCCCGTATTCCAAGGAACATTGGAAATAGTCGGGAACCTGATTCTAATTTGAACTTGTAGGACCGGTTTCTTTTTTCTTGAAAGGGGGGCCTTGGAGCTTGGCCCTGACGAGGATCTAGAGGAGCTTGTCGAGGAGGTGGAGCCTGATTATCCCACCTGAGTGGTGGTTGCCTGTTATTTGGGGGTGCCAACTGATTTTGAGGTGGCCACTGGTAGGTCGGAGGCTATTCCTGTGGTTTTGGGCCTCTGTGAGGATGCAGAGTCGGCTCCACTAGTAATAATTCCAGTTTTTTGGGGGCTTCTATTTGGGCCACTGCGATGGGATCAGTTCTGACGGCCCTCCTCAAAGGAATTGCTAGGGGCAACATACATGCTTGGATGGCCTGATGCAGGGCTTCCTCTAGGTGTTGGGCCTTATCATAGAAGTCTCGGAATCCTCTATGGTAGTTTAAGGTGATCATATAGGGAACCAATTCCATCATAACATTTCTCACACACATCATCAGTAATGACTCATGAGTCAATGGCATGTCAAGAGAGTATGTAAGAGCTTTCCACAAGGCGATAAAGTCCATTACACGCTCATCAAGCCTCTGTTTTCACTTGGAGAGGTCGGTGATACTTGTCTTCCATGTGGTGGACCTGAACTAGTACAGAAACATCCTGCGAAGATCCTCCCTTCCTACTATTGACTCGTTCGGGAGTTGGTTGTACCATATGAATGCATCCCCTTCCAAGGACTATACAAAACACCGAATCTTGGCGGCCTCTTACTGCACTGGAGTCCCTAACATGGTCCCACACCTTGAAATAAAGTGGTCTATATGCTGTGGGGGGGGGGGGGTCACCCGTCCCATTAAATGGGAGAGAAGGTGGAATTTCTGAAAGACGGGGGTGCTGGCATTTCATCCATCCATGCCAAATATGACTTTTCATCTGGTGGGAGTGCCACCTGTCATGTTTCCAATGCCTCAAGGTAGGAATTGAGTGCTTCCATTGGATCATCTTGATGTGGTACCCTGTCTTGATGGAGATCCCTAACTACGAGTGCATTGGAAGGATCTTCAACATGGTAATCAGGCCCAGCGACTCATGGAGTGGCTGGTGGTACGACCCTTAGGGCAGTTGGGAGAACCCGAGCTAGGTCCCTTGGACTGTCGCATTGTTCCGGAGGATTTGGAGAGACATACTGTGCCCTCGGGCCGTAAGTTCCATCTTCAACCCTATCTGTAGGGGTAGTATAGTCCGGGTTACCTAGAGGATGCTCTCTGAGGGGATGTTGATCCTACCCCTGCTGCCCTGGCATAGGATTACCATAGTTTGGCTATTTCTCTACAGCAAGTTCAGCCAGGAGGTCGTCGACCAACTTTTTTTTTGGAAAGTTGCTAGTTCAATGAATCCTTTTCAAAGTATTCCTCCTTATTCTGCACTGAGGCAGATGGGTTGGAGTTTTTGGCATCTTCGATATGCTCCCTAACCTTTCCATGATTTCAGCTAAGGAATAATGCCTCGGTGGGCGTATGGAGTCCCAGATAATTTCACTATTGGAGAGTAACCCTTCCTAAAAGATTCAATAGTGGTGGTACACCCTCAAGTGGGTGGTACCTATCAAGGATATCTATTTTGTTTTCCTCTTCCACTAGGTTTGCCATGTTGACAATGACTCTGCATGGGGGCATGTCCTCTATATCACATGGTAGGTCGGGCTGCCTCCAGATAGGACTGAAGATGAGGGCAACATATGGCCCCCAGCCACGGACCTGCAAGTGGGGGAAGCCTCCTTGATAATCTTACAGAGTACCTTGAAACATTGAATGCATTGATGCTGGAGGTCCCTACGGCGGCCTGGTGACTCAGGGTGCTGGGCTACAGGGAGAGTGGTAAGATCGATCAGACGACAATGCTCGCCGATGTCCTCAAAATGCATTTCAATCCTGGGATAAGTCACTCTCTAATGATGAAGCTTAATGTGTATTTTCTAAATCATTTGATGGAATAATTCGAACTCCTCTTGGGTAAGGGATGCTGGCGCACTAAAATTTGATACTGCAACCGGCCAGAACATCTCAGGGAAGTGGTATGTCGTGAGGAATCCCCATAAGTTCCTAGACTCGAATTCAGGGTCAGGCCCTTGATTATATCCTTCGTCAACTGGGGGTGGTTGTGGATCTAGCAATGGTACTGAGGGAGACCACTGGGATGGTATGTTGTTCGGTAGGGAATACGACTAATGGGATGACTGTCCATCAAATCTTAGGCTATCCTCCAAAGAATGTAGCGACATAGCCACCACATCGCGGTAGGACGGGCTGACGTCTGTAGTTCCAGGTGAAAGGAACAGGACTATTGGAAATGTACAGTGCTACTGCTCACCTGCCATTTATCCCCAGAAAAACTCTCTCTTATCTTTAGTTGAGGTAGAGAGTGCTTATGGTGACATTGGTGGTGATTTCCCGACCCTAACCTGTAGGGTTGGAAGATTTTCCTCCTCCTAGATATACCTGCAGAGGGAGGTGGGAATGTAGTGGACTTAAATTTCCGGGATTACTATTATAATGTGCCTTGTTCCTTCCCCAACCCTTGAATCAGAGGAACAAGGGGAGGGTTCCTGCACTGAGTTCTACTCTGCTTCGGAGTCTGAGAAGCAGACCGGTTTGATCTCTATCCATACCTTCCCATAATTCTTCTTATAGCGGTGACAACCTGCCTTCCTACCCATAGATGGATCTTCGGGATAGGGTAGATTCCTAAAACGGGGAGGTCCTTCAGTCATACTAGTGCTGGGGTGGAGAGGGTTTCCACCTGAGTAAGCTGAGGTGCAAGGAGCACCAGGATAGATATCAAAGGGGACATGCGGAGGACCTTCGTGGGAAGTTCTGGAGTTGGCAGGACCTTCGCTAGAATTGGTAGAGCATGGGGAGGAACTCCATGCTGGGCATTGGTGAAGTGAATTCATCCCTCACTCCTCTAATTTTTTGGGGTGAGGAGGACCATTTCCAGTTGCTACGAGGACACTGGGAGGTTTCCATGTTGGAGAGTGACCAGACGCGTGACATCCCCATACCAACGGTCTATGGTAGGAGGAATGACTCCATATCTGGTGTAGTATTCATGAGAGAGACTTATGTTCTGAATGTCCCCGCCAAAAGGTGGACACTCATTTAGATTGAAGGTTCCATCGGGAGGACCTCCATGCTGATCTTGGAAGTGTGGAAGATCAGTGTTCTCTATGTTAGTGTTACGGGGAGGACCTTTGTACTTGGTGACGTTGCCACGGGATTGTCCACGGTGGCCACTACCTGTGTTGGCGGCCATGAGAGTCGACCCAACCTACCTGTGGGGCAGTTAGGGCCTCGATCCAGGTCGACTGTATTAATGCCCCTAATCAGTGTATACAGGGAGCTGGGTATATGGGTCGGTGGTGGCTCATGCCACTGTAGCCGCTGACGTTGACACCCCTCGACGGGTGTCCTCTTTAGCTTGTGCCTGACGCCGGCGTTGGTTTAGATGGACCAGAGCTAGTGGTATAGGTACATGGATTACCTGATCCTTGGCCAGTAAGACTGGGAGGTAGCGCAGGCGTGGCCTGGTGGGATCCCTCCCTGAGAGTCCATAGAATTGGTCTATGATTTGGCTGGCCTGGACGTCCCTTACCTCATTGGTGTAGGGCAGGGAGTCTTTGAGGAGTTATGAGGACAAGCTCCCAAAACGGTTATATGTTGGAGTGGGGAGCAGTGGCTCCTTACTCGGCCCTCATGGGCAGCATTGAAAACGATGATCAGACGCCTCTAAATCTAGGCAGGGCATATCCCATGTTGGGATAACACTCTCATCCTCATACCGATGTACGAGGTCATTGATCAACCTCCACTGAAAAAGATATTATAGGGATATGGGGCATAGGGGCCCTATAGTCATGGGTGTATAGGTCGTTGAGGAAGAGGCAGAGCCGTAAGGGATTGTCGCGTTGGCACTGCCCCTCCACCTGCAGCGGTGTACAGGTGGTGATCATGTTCCTGATGCTGCAACTTGATTCATTGAAGAGCAGGGAGATTAACTCATTAGTAATGAATGAAAAAGGAATCAACAACCAGTGACACAGTGCCATCCTGTCTTCCATGAATGGTAAGATGGGTCCACACTGCTAACATCGTAGATCGATATGTCCAACACTCTACTGCCCCAACTTTTGATGAGTTTCATGCCAGGTCCATACTTTTATTGGCAGGACCCAGTGCCAGATAGCTGGATCTGGTTACATGTTAATCCAATAATGTCTCAAACTCTACTAATATCTATATTTAGAAAAATAAATTCATGTATGTTTCACCATTTCTATTTCTGACTCTATCACCAGGGCATGCACATCTGTATCGTTTAGGGGACGGTGGAACTGTTTTCTAACCCACATTCCTGATTTCTAAAGGTGGGAAACATTCGTTCCTTGTTTAGGGTTGTTTACTCCTTGATCGAAACAGGATAATGGGATGTAAGATCATCCTTCCGGGGATTCCTCCTCAGAACTCGTCACCTAGTCCGGGACACCCTTATAGATTTAAGACATTGTTCAGGAAACTCTTCCCAGCTCCATATCATTATGGATTCCAATTAATTACACTACTTATGTTGGTAAATTCCAAAGGGTCCGGTCAGGGCAGAAACCTTCTGTTAGTGGAGTAGTCACGTTGGACTTCACTGGCATGTATGGACAATAGAACACTAGCGCATCTACGTTTGGTCCCTTATTATAGGGCTTCTCGAGGGCGAGGAAGCCAGAGGAATCCCACGGCATATGTGAGGAATATTATTCCCTAGGAATATCTATGAGGTTTTCCTCATCTTCTTATGATTAACACATGGTATGCCGCAATTTTAACATCCAAAAGAGATAGATCAGATAGATCAGAACACTAACTAGAGTGGATCAGATGAGCGTAACCCCTAGAGGATACACTGTTGTAGGTAGGTTGACATGGCCTCATCGGGATGTGGTGGCCCGGGTAAGAATCAAGATAGATAATGAATGTTTGGGTGAAAGTAGGTGGATAATGAGATGGAACCGATGTGAGGACAACGATGATGTTGGCCTTGAGTCTCAATGAGACTTCTTACATATCCTTGTGGTAGGGAATCAAAGTCCACGTAGTTTGGGAGGGTGATAGGACACCTAAAGAGGTATCCCGTGATAATGAACATGTGGATGAGACCTAGAGGAAGTGAAAACCTCAGGGTTAAGGATTGTCCTTATCGAGACACATAGGATCGAAGGAAAGGCTAGAAAAGGGGCTTGAATTGGGGTGTACTCATAAGAAAAAAACCCAATGATGTATATGGGGGCTTATGCGTGGTTAACATCCTGAGTTTATCTAAGGCCACTAGGACGGACCGTAGATGTGGCTCCCAGCAAAGGGAATTACAATGCCCTACCAGTGAATAGGGGACACAACAACATACCACTAGATGGGGAACAACAACTTACCGCTGATTGGAGCCTACAGTTTAATTTCTTGTAGGACGTGGGTGAATAGACGTGAATAAAGACCCGGGGTCCAGATGGATAATGTTCGTATTGAGCCTCATGGAGGTTCCCTATGTACCTTGCCTTAGCAAGGATCAAAGACCTCATAGTTCTGAAAGGGGTGAATGCATTTTAGCATCATGCAGGATGATGTTAACCAACATAAAGGGGGTCAGAATAGATGGATAGTGGGGTTGAAGCTCGAGGAGGCTTCCTACGTACCTTTACTAGGAAAGGATCAAAGTCACGTAGTTCATGATGGGTTTTGGTGAACCGACGTGAAGGTGGTCGTGACTAATGGATGGTGGGATTGAACCTTGTAGAGGCTTCCTACATACCTTGCATTTCCAAGGATCAAAGTCCTCATAGTTTATGATGGTTGTTGGTGAATCAATGTGAAGGTGGTCCAAACCAATGGATGGTGGGCTTGAACCTCATGGAGGCTTACTACGTACCTTGCCTTAGCAACGATCAAAGACCTTATTGTTCATAATGGGAGTGGGGCTTACACTCTAGGTGTCCTGGAGAGAATTTCATGGTCAATGCTTACTCTGATCTTATGTGAGTCATTCGCGGTGTGAGAAACAAGAGGCAGTAGAGGCCTAATGATCACATCGTGAATGGCGCGTCCATGCGAAGTGGAATGGGTCTTATGCGTGGTTGGAATCCCAAAGAGGAAATAGGGACTTAGGCAAGGTTAGTAGCCCAAGGACATGGAGATTGAGACTTACTCAAGGAAGGTGGCCTAATGGTGGCAAAGCCCGATGAGAGAGGGATTTTTCATTGAAGAGAGGAGGAGAACAGTTCCCCACCATACCCTTTATTTTCCTTTGGATTTGAAAACGAAAGCAGGAGTAGAGGTACAACCTTCTACAAGAAAGGATACTTTAACACCCGAGACTTTTATGTTATATAAATCATCAAAGGAATCTTTTTCTACACAACACTTGCTTGGCTTTCTTTACACGAAATCATGTCCTTCCTCGATAGCTTGCGTCATACGCAATACCGAGTTTCACTAAACAATGATATGCTATTAAAATATTATTAAAACTAGCCGTTATGAATAGTAATAACCACTTTTTGAAATTTTATAAATTTTATTTTTCAAAATGGACTTCATTTTTGGATTCGGAATATCGAAATTAGCCTAGGGTGAAATTTTGGTATTTTTCTGAAAACTTTCAATTTTTGATGAATAGTGAAACCACTAAGTGGTAGTTAAAAAACAGAATTTGTCATAAAACATAATTTTACCGCTTCTATGAGTGGAATTTTGAAAATACAAGAGACATGGTTAATATCAAGGACTAAAACGTGGTTCAATGAGATGAAAATAATTTTTGGTGAATAGTAACTTTTTACTTTTTTTACCACGGTTAAAAGTAAATAGGGTAATTAAGGGTAAAGATGATATTATTATTACCCTAACACATGTCCTAATTCTATTGGATAAGTGTAATTCGACCAAAACCAAACATAGGAATAAAATATGACCATTTAGGCCCACTTGGATTAGATTAGGACATTATTATTAATTTATTTAAAGAAGGGTTAAAATAGTTAAAATCAAAGTTTAATAAGTAAATAATTTTTAATATAAGGTTATAAATAAGATAAATTCTACTATAAATATTCATTAGAAATCTAAAACTATTTCCTACATAAGGATATTTTATTTGTAATTTTTAGACATTAAATAATTTAATTTATTTATGACCAAAGATGATGCAGTAATAATCTTATTCATGAAATATTGACATAATTAATGTTATAAACACCAAAATAAATGTAATTTGATACTTTTTATGAATTCCACTAATTTTATAGGTTAATATGACATGTTATTATTAATTTAATTAACTTTTTTCTAATTAATAAATCTGTTATGATTTTCACCAAAATCAATTACTAAATAGTGTCAAAATTGACATAAAATAGTTTTGAAAACAAATATTATATTAGTAATTGTTATTTTCTTCCACAAAATCTAAGGTTCGACCAAATGACTTAGATAAGGTTATATATATTAATAATTAACAAATTGGGGTTCGTTTGGCTGCTTATAGTAAGTTTATTAACCTTATAGTATAAGAAAACAAGAAGACACGGTAAAAGTTAAATTATCTAACTTAAAGTTAAATCTAAATTATAAGGTTAAAATTGATACCTAAACTTGTATAAATTCTATTGGATGAGAGGATTTAGACCCATCCCCACCTTATCTTCTAAATATATCAATTTGGAGCTATTTAAAACCGAACATGACTTTATAATAAAATAATATTTTTAGTTTTCCCAAAGGTGCCCCTCTCCTCACTTATAAAAGGGAACCTCCTCCCCCTCTTCCTCACACCACATTGAGCCTTCAAGCTCGGCCAACCCCTGACAATTTCTCCTCTCCACTTTCCTAGAGACATCCTAGAGGTCCTGGTCTTCTTCAAAGACGAATTTTAGTGCCCTAAAAGAAGGTCTCAATGAAGCACTTCAAAGAAGAGGTAATATTCGTTACCGATTCTTTCATCTTTATTTCTTCTTCCACTTCTTCTTCATTAGTTGTTTCATTATGAAGTAATAACATCAGTATCACTAATATACTGATATGTTATTATAAGTATGAAACAACCCTATTTCACCATCTATCCATCCTACGGAAAAAGAAATCACCACGCGTGTGTACGTACGAAATACCGTCTCCACAACGTGGTGTAATCTATTTTCCACCACCACCTTACTTGGATGGGTATAATGGTGTAAATAATGACTATATATGACTATTGTAAAGTGATATTGATTCTGAAATAGTATACATACACTCCAATACAATTCCACGATCATAGGAATGATATCATCACTCGTGCGTACGTACGGAATACCGTCTCCACGATGTGATGCGACTCGTTCTACATGATCTTAATTTCATAATGATTATATAAATGAATTGAATGAATGAATATGATATATATTACACTAATACCATTCTGTAAATGAGGTATCTATAACCAAAGAGAAGAATAAGAATTTATTCGACAAAACACGCATAAGAACAAAAAGTTATAAACTCCCGAATAACAAGTAGCAAAGAAATATTACTACTAAGAAGTTAAGAATATGACCACATATCATGTCATAAAAATAAGTATGATTCTGGAATAAGTCAATACATTATTTAAATTATTATACAGGAGTTTCGGACACTTACATAGCAAGTCGGACCTAAGGTAAGGGAAAATATCACAATATCATTTTTATCCGAGATTGTTTATACTTTGGTATTTACTGGGGTGTATTTTATCATCCACATCCATGTTTCCTCAATATGTAATATTTATATCCTTATAAAATAGTTTATATCCAATTTTACCTTTCGGTGAGTTTTTAGTAGAAGATATGAAAGGAATCTTTTGTCGCTTTTCATACGAGGTACTTTTTGACTTTTCCGAAAAAAGTACGAAGAATGTTTTTTTAACTTATACGGCATGAATGGATTTTTAAAACATTATTTCCAAGAAGCTACCTTTACACATTTTCAAGTTTTTTTTAATCAACTTCTTTTAGTTTAAAGTTGTATGACATGTTAAGAATGAAAAAATATTTTTTTAGAAGAAAGTATATTTTCTTCAAGAATTGAGTTCAAGTGTTTTATCAAAATTATTTTCCATCTATGATAATAAAGGGTTCTGTTTTTATCCCTATAATTACATTGATTTGATTATGTTGTGATGGAATTATTTTTATGAATTCCTCTATCTTATATGAATTGTTTTATGATTTCATGATGTTTAAGATTCCCATTTGTATTACATGGGTTATGCAATGATGTATGATTTATGATTTTGTGGCACACATAAGAATGGTATCATTATGAGATGGGTGGGACCTATATCTCCCTCTAATGCATTGGGTAAAGATTTTATATCTCATGAGATATACATGGCTAGAATGGTAGATTATACCAGTTCAGTGAAACAGGACTGAAACGAGCGTGACTCGGTTCAGAAAGGGACTTTGTCCACTAAGATAGTCTTGGCAATGAGTCTTGACTAACAAGAAATGATTATCTATGATTATGTGTGTATGCCACAAAGTGTCATGTTTTAAGTTATTATTATTGTGATTACATTTCACTACCATGATTTATCCCATGTTATGAAATTATGATCTCTTTTGCATGTTAAGATTTCCAAAAGTTATGTGCTTATGTATATGATGTGATTGATATTTCTTTTGTTTACCCTTACTGAGCATTTGAGCTCACCCTTTTGTATGTTTTCTTTCCCCAGGTCAGGAAGAAGGTTATTATGTAAGATATGCCAATAGGGACTATAGATATGATGAAATAAATGGGAGACAGTGTAGATGCTTTATGAACCAGTTGTTTATGTTCCCCAGTTTCTAAAGACATTATACCTATACGGTCCTTTCATGGTTTTGATATATGTTGTAATAAGTATGCTTCAATTTTGAAGTATTAACAATGTATGTAAAGTATGGGTCGTTATAGTTGGTATCAGAGGAAAGGTATAGTCAACCTTTGAAAACTAGGATGTGAAAACCTTAGTAAGAACCCTAAGGATAAGTCTAAGCATAGAACACAATCTTAGTGTTTTAGAAATGGCCATGAATAACCTAGGATATTACCTTAAGTGTGAAATTTTATTCTTGAGTATGTGATCTTCCTATTATAATTAGTGTTTCTCACACTATTCTTCTTGGTTTTAGTCAATGGATGGAACCCGAAGGAATCGTGTTAATTCGGAATGCGACGGGCAATGCAATGATTGTCCCCATGAGCAACCAAACGTTATGGGAGCTGGAATTCAAAATCTTGTAGCCATGCTCAAACAACTTTCTCAAGCTATGAATCATGTAGGACTTCCAAACGTGAAAAGGAAGGTGCAACATTCTGTTGAATCCTTCATGAGGCAGCATCCACCTTCTTTCAGCGGGTCTACTGATCCATTAGTTGCTGAACAATGGATTAGTACTACTGAAAAGATATTTTAAGTTCTTCAATGTTCTGAACATGATAAAGTCATCCTAGCAGTGTATCGTTTGGAAGGAGATGCTGATCAATGGTGGAATCTTATTAATAATACGAGGCAAAGAGATGAAATTGAGTCCATGGAATGGGACGAGTTCAAGAACTTACTTTTCAATAAGTACTTCACTCGTATTCTCCGAACAAAGATGGAGAAGGAGTTTCTTGAACTGAAGAAAAAGGATGATGAATTTGTTGGTACCTATGAAGCAAACTTTAAAAGACTTGTAAGGTACGCTTCTGGTATTATTATCCAACCTGAGAGTAAGATCGATCGATTCTTTAGTGGCTTAAAACCAAGTCTTCGATGTGCCTTAGCCATAAGGGACTTCAATAACTATGAGGAAATCGTTCGATGTGCTCTCAAAGTTGAGATGGAAATCAGAGTAACCCATCAGTCATATGGGTTTGATAAGAAGAGGAAAATGGAATTCAAAGGAAAATATAAAGTGCACACTGAAAAGAAGATGAGCATTCCCTTATGCTCAAAGTGTTGAAAGAAACACGGAGGGAGTTGTCTTAAATGGACAAGTAAATGTTTCAAATATGGAAAGGAAGGTCATCGGGCATTTGAATGCCGCGATGATGGGAAGAAGATGTCTAATGATGCAAACAAAGGAAGGGATACACAGAATGAACCTACTACACTTCAATGTTTCAAGTGCAAGGAGATGGGTCATTATGCCAATAAATGCCCTAATCCAAAGGTTTATGATGATGGTCGACATCAACAAACTCTTAAGGATAAAGACAAAGGAAAGTCACATGCAATTTCTATCAGCGATGTGGAGTACGATAACGATGTGGTGAAAGGTACACTTACCATCCACTCTAAAGTAGAAAATGTTTTATTTGATTATGGATCCACCCACTCTTTTATTTCTGAAGAATTTTCTAAGGGTATCACCGTATTACCTCAACAATTAGATATTGAGTTAGCTGTGACAACACCTAATGGCACAACAGTCGCATCAAAAGTTTATAATTCTTCTCCGATTGAAGTTTGTGGGAAAGTGCTTCCTGAAAATCTTATGGTCCTTCCTATAGTGGAATTCGATGTGATTCTTGGCATGGATTGTCTTTCTCTACATGGATCTCATATCAATTTCCAAAGAAGGGAAGTCACATTTCATATTCCAGATCAATCTATGATCATCTATCGATGCAAGGATGAACATAACCTTCCAGTGGAAATTTCTTCCATTTTATGGGTATTGATTCCACTAAATGAAGGTTATTTATCTCAAATGGTTGGTGAGAAACTCACGATTAAGAATATTCCCATTGTACGGGAGTTTGATGGTGTCTTTCCGGAGGAATTACCAGGTCTTCCACCAAATCGTGAAGTTGAGTTTTCAATAGAACTCGTACCGGGTGCTTTTCCTATTTCAAAGACACCTTATAGAATGGCCCCAATTGAGTTGCAGGAATTGAAGAAGAAACTCCAAGAGAATCTTGATAAGGGATTCATACGCCCTAGTGTGTCACCTTGGGGAGCACATGTTCTATTTGTTGAGAAGAAAGATGGATCAATTAGACTCTGCATTGATTATCGAGAACATAACAAGATCACTATCAAGAACAAATATCCTCTCCCGCGCATTGATGAACTATTTGACCAACTACGCGGAGCTCAATAATTTTCCAAGACTGATCTTCGTTTAGGGTATCATAAATTAAGGGTCAAAAGGGAGGATATACCAAAGACAACTTTCCGTACAAGGTACAGACACTCTGAATTTATAGTGATGCCATTTGGTCTTACTAATGCCCCCGCTATCTTCATGGATCTAATGAATAGAGTCTTTAGAGACTATCTTGATTAATTTGTGGTAGTCTTTATAGACGATATTCTTGTCTATTTAAAGAGAAAGAAAGATCATGAAGATCACTTGAGAATTATATTGAAGACCCTGAGAAAGGAGAAGCTTTATGACAAATTTAACAAGTGTGAATTTTGGCTTCAAAAATTTGCATTTTTGGGTCACATAATCTCAAAAGAGAGGATATCTGTGGATCCAGCAAAAACAGAGGTTATCGAAAGATGGTCGAGACCAACAAAAGTGACTGTGATCCGAAGTTTTCTTGGTTTGGCTGGATATTATCGACGTTTTGAGAAAGATTTTTCACGATTATCTAATCCACTCACCAAGTTGACTCGGAAAGGAGTTACGTTTTTTTGGACGAAGGAATGTGAAGAGAATTTCAAGGAGTTGAAAAGAAGGTTATCCAGTGCACCTGTGCTCACACTGCCTTGTAGTGGAGAAAGGTTTGTGATCTACAGTGATGCATCCAAGAAGGGATTGGGGTGTGTTCTTATGCAAAATGATATGGTGATAGCTTATGCCTCACGACAGTTGAAAATACATGAAAAAAATTACCCAACTCATGATTTGGAGTTATCTGCGGTAATCTTTGCATTAAAGATTTGGAGGCATTACCTTTATGGTGAAACGTGTGATATTTATACTAATCATAAAAGTTTAAAGTATATTTTCACACAAAATGAGCTGAATATGCATCAAAAAAGATGGTTGGAGCTGATTAAAGATTATGACTGCTCAATCCATTACCACTCTGGGAAAGCAAACAAGGTAGAAGATGCATTAAGTCGACAAGACCATGCTAGTTTATCCATGATGAGGATCCCAAAAGATCCAATATTTATGGATTTACAAAGGATGGATCTTGGAATTATAATGGAAGGGGAAAAATCTTATCTTTCTCAAATGAATGTTCAACCATATATACATGTGAAGATTAAAGAGGAACAGAAAAAAGATGTCGAGTTACAAAAGAAGGTGAGAAATGTTCCTGAATTCAACCTTGATTGTGATGGGATAATAAAGTTCAGGAATCGGGTTTGTGTTCCTCCCATCCACGAATTAAAGAAGGATCTGCTAGATGAGGCTCATAGTTCTTAATTCTCTATTCATCCTAGAAGCACGAAGATGTATAGGGACCTGAAAGAGTACTTCTGGTGGGATGGCATGAAAAGAGATGTTGCTGAATATGTCTCTCGATGCTTTGTTTGTCAACAAGTTAAAGCTGAGAGACAGAAGTCTAAGGGGATGTTAAAACCATTACCCATACCCGAATGGAAATGGGAAAACATCACTATGGACTTTGTCACAAGACTTCCTAAAACATCCAAAGGAAATAATGCTATCTGGGTCATAGTTGATCATTTTACCAAGTCTGCACATTTCATTGCTATTAGAGAGGATTTCTATCTGGATCAACTTGCTAGGATATATGTAAAGGAAGTGGTAAGATTGCATGGAGTACCACTTTCTATTACATCTGATCGGGATCCGAGATTTACCTCGAAGTTCTGGCGAAGTCTTCAGCATACTCGGGATACAGAGTTGAGTTTCAGCACTGCTTATCATCCTCAGACAGACGGTCAGTCTGAGAGAACAATTCAAACTCTAGAAGATATGTTGAGAGCTTGCTCTATGGATTTCAAAGGTGGTTGGGATCAACACCTACCTTTGGTGGAATTTTCTTATAATAATAGCTTTCACTCCAGTATTCAGATGGCTCCTTATGAAGCTCTCTATGGAAATAAATGCAGGACTCCAACTTGTTGGGATGAAGTTGGGGAAAGAAAGCTATTAGGACCTGATCTCATTGATGAAATGGCAGAAAAGGTCAGATCTATTCAACAACACATAAGAGCAGCTCAGAGTCGACAGAAAAGTTATGCTGACAACTAAAGGAAAGACCTAGAGTTTGAAGTGGGTGATAAAGTGTTCTTACGAATATCTCCCTGGAAGAGGGTCATGAGATTTGGAAAGATGGGGAAGTTGAGCCCTAGATATATCGGTCCTTTCGAAATACTGGATCGTGTTGGGAAGGTAGCTTACCGATTGACACTTCCACCGAATCTCTCTCAAGTTCATGATGTGTTCCATGTATCTCTCATGAGAAAGTACATACCTCATCCTTCACATGTACTCAGCTCAGATGTTGTACCACTGGAGCAAGATCTTTCTATGAAGAACAACCGATAGAGATTCTGGATCGTAGCGAAAAAGTCCTACGAAACAAGACCACTCGATTGGTGAAAGTTTTATGGAGGAACCACCAATTAGAAGAAGCTATATAGGAGCTTGAGGATATGATGAGGGAGAGGTATCCTCATCTGTTTGTTACAAAGTGACAAATTTCGACGGCGAAATTCAATTTAAGGGGGGTAGAATGTAACACCCGAGACTTTTATGTTATATAAATCATCAAAGGAATCTTTTTCTACACAACACTTTCTTGGCTTTCTGTACATGAAATCGCATCCTTCCTCGATAGCTTGCGTCGTACGCAATACCGAGTTTCACTAAACAACGATATGCTTTTAAAATATTATTAAAACTAGCCATTATGAATAGTAATAACAACTTTTTGAAATATTATAAATTTTATTTTTTAAAATGGACTTCATTTTTCGATTCGGAATATCGAAATTAGCCTAGCGTGAAATTTTGGTATTTTTCTGAAAACTTTCAATTTTTGATTAATAGTGAAACCACTAAGTGGTAGTTAAAAAACTGAATTTTTCATAAAAATTAATTTTACCGCTTCTGTGAGTGGAATTTCGAAAATCCGAGAGACACGATTAATATCAAGGACTAAAATGTGGTTCAATGAGATGAAAATAATTTTTGGTGAATAGTAACTTTTTACTTTTTTTTACCACGGTTAAAAGTAAATAGGGTAATTAAGGATAAAGATGATATTATTATTAACCTAACATATGTCCTAATTTTATTGGATAAGTGTAATTCGACCAAAAACAAACTTAGGAATAAAATATGACCACTTAGGCCCACTTGGATTAGATTAGGACATTATTATTAATTTATTTAAAGAAGGGTTAAAATAGTTAAAATCAACGTTTAATAAGTACATAATTTTTAATATAAGGTTATACATAAGATAAATTCGACTATAAATATTCATTAGAAAGATAAAACAATTTCCTACATAAGGATATTTTATTTGTAATTTTTATACATTAAATAATTTAATTTATTTATGACACAATGATGATACAGTAATTATCTTATTAATGAAATATTGACATAATTAATGTTATAAACACCAAAATAAATGTAATTTGAGACTTTTTATGAATTCCACTAATTTTCTAGGTTAATATGACATGTTAGTATTGATTTAATTAACTTGGTTTGAATTAATAATTCTGTTATAATTTTCACAAAAATCAATTACTAAATAGTTTCAAAATTGACATAAAATAGTTTTTAAAACAAATATTATATTAGTAATTGTTATTTTATTCCTAAAAATCTAAGGTTCAGAAAAATGACTTAGATAAGGTTATATATATTAATAATAAACAACTTGGGGTTCGTTTGGCTGCTTATAGTAAGTTTATTAACCTTATAGTATAAGAAAACAAGAATACATGGTAAAAGTTAAATTATCTAACTTAAAGTTAAATATAAATGATAAGGTTAAAATTGATACCTAAACTTGTCTAAATTCTATTGGATGAGAGGATTTCGACCCATCCCCACCTTAGATTCGAAATATATCAATTTGGAGCTATTTAAAACCGAACATGACTTTATAATAAAATAATATTTTTAGTTTTCCCAAAGGTGCCCCTCTCCTCACCTATAAAAGGGAACCTCCTCCCCCTCTTCCTCACACCACTTTGAGCCTTCGAGCTCGGCCAACCCATGCCACTTTCTCCTCTCCACTTCCATAGAGACATCCTAGAGATCCTGGTATTCTTCAAAGACCAATTTTATTTCCCTAAAAGAAGGTCTCAAAGAAGCACTTCAAAGAAGAGGTAATGTCTGTTACTGATTCTTTCATCTTTATTTCTTCTTCCACTTCTTCTTCATTAGTTATTTTATTACGAAGTAATAACATCAGTATGACTCATATACTGATATGTTATTATAATTATGAAAAAACCCTATTTCACCATCTATCCATCCTACGGAAAAAGAAATCACCGCGTGTGCGTACCTACGGAATACCCTCTCCACGCCGTGGTGTAATCTATTTTCCACCACCACCTTACTTGTATGGGTATAATGGTGTAAATAATGACTATATATGACTATTATAAGGTGATATTGATTCTGAAATAGTATACATACACTCCAATACAATTCCACGATCATAGGAACGATATCATCACTCGTGCGTACGTACGGAATACCGTCTCCACGATGTGATGCGACTCGTTCTACATGATCTTCCTTTCATAATGATTATATAAATGAATTTAATGAATGAATATGATATATATTACACTAATAAAATTCTGGAAATGAGGTATCTATAACCTAAAGAGAAGAATAATAATTTATTCGACAAAACACGCATAAGAACAAAAAGTTATAAACACCCGAATAACAAGTAGCAATGAAATATTACTACTAAGAAGCTAAGAATATGACCATATATGATATCATAAAAATAAGTATGATTCTGGAATAAGTCAATAACATTATTTAATCATTATACAGGAGGTTCGGACACTTACAAAGCAAGTCGGACCTAAGGTAAGGGAAAATATCACAATCTAATTTTTATCCGAGATTGTTTATACTTTGGTATTTACTGGGGTGTATTTTATCATCCACATCCATGTTTCCTAAATATGTAATATTTATATCCTTATACAATATTTTATATCCAATTTTACCCTTCGGTGTGTTTTTAGTAAAAGATATGAAACTAATCTTTTGTCGTTTTTCGTATGAGGTACTTTTTGACTTTTCCGAAAAAAGTACGAAGAATGTTTTTTAACATATACGACATGAATGGATTTTTAAAACATTATTTCCAAGAATCTTACTTTACAAGTTTTCAAGTTTATTTTTAATCAACTTATTTTAGTTTAACGTTTTTTGACATGTTAAGAAAGGAAAATTGTTTTTGAAGAAGAATGGATATTTTCCTCAAGAATGGAGTTCAAGTGTTTTATCAAAATTATTTTCCATCTAAGATATTAAAGGGTTCAGTTTTTATCCCTATTATTACATTGATTTGATTATGTTTTGATGGAATTATTTTTATGAATTCCTCTATCTTATATGAATTGTTTTATGATGTCATGATGTTTGAGATTCCCATTTGTATTACATGGGTTACGCAATGATGTATTATTTATGATTTTGTGACACACATAAGAATGGTATAATTATGAGATTGGTGGGACCAATATCTCCCTCAAATGCATTGGGTAAAGATTTTATATCTCATGAGATAGACATGGCTGGAACGGTAGGTTATACCGGTTCAGTGAAACAGGACTGAAACGAGGGTGACTCGGTTCAGAAAGGGACTTTGTCCACTAATATAGTCTTGGCAATGAGTCTTGACTAACAAGAAATGATTATCTATGATTATGTGTGTATGCCACAAAGTTTCATGTTTTAAGTTATGATTAATGTAATTACATTTCACTACCATGATTTATCCCATGTTATGAAATTATGATCTCTTTTGCAGGTTAAGATTTCCAAATGTTATGTGCTTATGTATATGATGTGATTGATATTTCTTTTGTTTACCCTTACTGAGAATTTGAGCTCACCCTTTTGTATGATTTATTTCCCCAGGTCAGGAAGAAGGTTATTATGTAAGATATGCCAAAAGGGACTATAGATATGATGAAATAAATGGGAGACAGTGTAGACGCTTTATGAACCTGTTGTTTATGTTTCCCAGTTTCTAAAGACACTATACCTATACGGTCCTTTCGTGGTTTTGTTATATGTTGTAATAAGTATGCTTAAATTTTGAATTATTAACAATGTATGTAAAGTATGGGTTGTTATAGATATGGCCTTACACCAAGATGGTTTCCCTTCCACCCAGACACGAACTACCTCAACAAAGAGGACCTCATTCAATGTGAGGAAGATTTCACTCCCATTGAGATGGGTGGGTGTAAAGAATGTCCGAGCTCGGGTGCCTCGCGTATGATGCGCAGGGTGAGGTCACAGTTTAACATCATGTGATGGGGACAATGGTGCTTGGCAGTTTAACATCATGTAGCTCAGATGAGGTGGGTTTACTCCACACCCCTAGGACATACATAACTGGTACCCTCTACACCTTGGTGAAGAGAAGGGATAGGCCATGCCATGACTCGGGGTGTCGAGAGGTTATCCCATTTGGGATCCACATTATTGTGTCTATGCAAAGAAGCAATAGTCGTTAGGATTCCTATGCTAATAAGAATGATACAAAGCAGTGCAGCGGAAAGTATTTCCCAAGGGACTTTGAAATTACTCCATGAAAACATGAGGGGCCACACAAGAAAAGAGTGTGTGATGCAGGTGTATTGCGCATGATAGAGGCTCGAACCGGGTGCCTCAATGTGAGAGTAGCTCATGAAGAACATGTAAATGAATGGGCCGGGCCAAGATAGGAGGTTCGCATGCAAGAAACAAGGTGTGCATGAAAGACGAAGAGTTTGTGCACAAGAAGTACAGGTGGCGCGCAAGACGGAGGGTTTCCGAATAAGAGAGAGGTTTTGTGCACAAGATAGAGGATTTGCACGCAGAACGGAGGATTTGAGTGAACGAAGGAGGGTTTGCACGTGGGGAGGATGGGTTGCATGAATGATCACCCAACGTAGAGGTAACTTGCACGCAAAATGGGACCACTTGTGTGCAAATAACTTTAGAAAAAAACACAATTCCACAGGATCAGAGGGCTTGAACAAAGGCGCCCCCGAGGGACCGATCATGTGTAAGAAAACATGAAGGCCATGGGTTTTTCGCATGGTTGTGGAAGACATGGCTTTCTTGTAGTAGAGCATCACTTCATCATTGGTTAACTTCCCTGAATGTCGAGGACATGACCCTTTTTAGAGTCGGCATCCTTAGAGTGGCGCGCAAGAGCCTGGGGTGAAAACTCCATTTGGACATCAGCTTGTGCACGCGGAGGGGAGGCACAAATTCATGTTCATCATTTCCTTATGTGCATAAATGGTGCTAGGAACACAAAGCCCCATTTGAAATCGCATTTGGCGCAGGAACGGGGACGGGTGCGCAAAATCTCATTCGATGTCACCTTCAGTGCGAAGACTCGGACGGACGTGAAAATGCCCATTCGACGTCCCCTTCAGCGCGAAAACCTAGATGGGTGTGCAAACAACCATTCTTCATCGCCTTCGGTGTGAAAACACAGTCGAGCATGAAAACACCTGTTTTTTGTTGCATTTGGCACGAAAATGGAACCGGCTGTGGCCAGTCACGGTTGACTGTCATTTGGTCGCAGAAGGGGAGACTGGCGCACAAGAGTTTGTGCACAAGATGTCCTCTTGTGCGTGACTCTGTGATCTTGCATTCACCTAACTTTTGGGACCTGGGATCTCCTCTTTTTCATCATGTATTCATTCATTGTTCATTTATCTTCCTGATGTTGTCCTCAAAATTTTCAGTGTCAACAGTATTATATATATATATATATATATTTGTGTGTGTGTGTGTTTGTGTGCTTGTGTGTGGTTCAATAATATATTTGTTATAAACAAATATTTATTATACATAATGTTTGAACATTTATGAAAAAATGTGATACTTAAGGTAAGGTTTTTTGTGTCAATTTTCCATCTTTGAGACTTATGTTATGTTATGAACCTATATTATCTTATTAGTTATATATATCCCCCATGAAATGTAATATCTTGAATTTATTTAATATCATGATAAATTTCATTTCATTTTATGTCATTATTTCATGGGACATACGATTCAAAGTTAATATAATGGTATGGGTTTGAGGATACAATATCTTCCTTTATCATGAATTTTCATGATCATGCTTACAGTGATGAAATATTATGAACAATTTCTCATGAAAATCATTTTCTTCTCATTTCACTATTTTATGATAACTCATGCTTTTCCTTCTTTTTCTCTACTTCATGTCTGACGAGTAAAAAATAAGGTTTTATAGATTTTTTTTTTATTTCTTAATGTAGATAGAAATACCATTTTCACCCAAAAACAAGTTTTAGAAAAGGGTGTTCAGAATTGTTTTCGAAATTATGATAAATATTTATTGAATACATTTTTACATATGATTAAAATTTTAAGTATTTTTTAATGGAATGTTCATGTCATTTTCCAATCAATTTTTATTTGGATTTTATAAAAATTGTGAAAGGATTTCTCATTTTAACATGTACAGGATTAGTATAATTCTACAATTTCATGGGAAATAATTTCGTTGCATATTACATTATTATGTTCCATTGTTATTTTCAAATAAAATGATTTTTAATATGATTTTTGTTATAAAATTTTAATTTCATTGAAAATTTATTTTTATAATGAAATGTTTTAAATGATTTTAATGCTACTTTTAAATGTCTTCTTTGGTTATTTTTAATGAAAATACTATTGAAAAAGTTCATGTTTTGAAAATGAATTTTAAAATTTTAACTATTATTTTCCTAGAAAAATGTTTTAAATGAATATTCCAAAAACATTTTCCATCTACGATGATATCAGTTGATGTTTTGTATTCATTACTGGTGATATAATCAAAGGATTCCTTTTGAATTCTTTATCTAAATGGGTTTTGTTTGTGATGAAATGATTTTTATTAAAACTATATACCTTCAATGGGTCCCACCATGGTGATATTCTTATGAAACCCACTAGTTTCGTGGTTTATGCTATGGTGAAATGAAGAAATGATTATAAAACCTTTCACATTTACATAGCTTGTGATGTGATGAAATGTTATTGTAACACATTTCATTTCATGGGTTATTATATAATAAATTTTATTTTTGATTTTTTGACACACATATTTATATATTATATTATGTGTTGGGTGGAACATATATTTATCTCCAATACATTGGGTTAACATTTTTATCTCTTGAGATATATTAGGATGGAATGGGGGGTGAACCTAGTTCTTTAAGATACTTTGTATACTATGATGGACTTGGGAGAAAACCTTTACTTCTATGATGGTTTGGGGAATGATAACATTACCCTATAATAGCCTGTGATGAAATCCAATACAACTATACAAATTATTTTATATGATTATGTGTCTATTATCCTAACCTTGATCAACTATATTGAATGGTTGAAATTTATGGTTTTTAAATTTTTTCCTGGGATTAAGAAAGTTGTTTGGGGTGTCCTGTGGATTTTGGACATGAATGAGAGAATGAAAGGCCTATCAGTTTATATTGCACAGTTGGTACACTATTATTAGTAACTGGGCACCATAATAGTGTGTTCAGAGGAGAGGAGGTGAATAGTTTCTAATCTATGAAAAGGGAAGCCTGAAACCGTGCGGGATTGGAAAGATACAACTTGTACAGCCTCTGCAAGGTTTTTCAAACTATTCACACTTCCTTTGAAACTATGCAACCTATTCTCTTTGGTTATAGGGAGCTACATAGTTGGTTTACAGTTTTCCAACCTTTGGGGTAAACTATAAGGCCATAAAATGTTATAATTTCCAATTTTTCCCTCTTAGGTACAATTGATTCTCTATATATTTTCTCACACATTTTTCCACCTCTATATTGGGTAAGAAAACAAGTATCCCCCTCTTTGACCATTGATATATTTCCTTCAATTCATATGTGTTACAAGTTCCAATTGATGTGAATTGAAGCTCTAGGTATGTCTTCGATTCTATTTACTCCAATTTTATATAAGAGGCTTTGTGTTGTGTTCTATATCCTTCCTAATCCCTAAACCCTTGTCTTTTTGGGTTTTTCTTCAATGTAGTAGTTGTTTTAAATTTAGTTATATTAAAGGGTTTCACTTGGGAATGTAGTTGTCTTCAGGCATAAGGTGGGTGGTATTAATGATTTTGGGAATAGTCTCGATGTTTTATAAGTGTATGTGGTTATGCTAATGTAATTATTTGTTTCATTTTTGTGTATTTGGATATGTTAAGTGGTTGGGGTCTTACTTTGAGGTGAAAACCAATTAATGAACCCCATTAGTTCCTATAATAATTTAATATGGAATTTAGGGCTACCCATGGGGTGTTCCATATCCTTGGGAATGATGAGTTGAATGAGTAAACATTGAGATAAGGTAATTATAATAATGAATATGTTGTAATGGTTAAATTGGTTATGGTAATGGGTAAAAGGGTCAATTTAATTGTTTTTATACTAGTTTTGTGGAATACCTACGAGGATTTTCAAATGAATTGAATGATGTGTTTTTTATTTTGATCAACTTGTGTTTTTAAATGATTATTAGGATATTTTGAAAGTGGGAAATATTTTAAAAGGAGGAATTAGACTCAATATGATTTAGAATGTGTTCTTATTTGTTTATTTAAAATAATGATTTGACATGAGGTTGTGGTTTCTTCTTTTGAAAATTATTTAATGATTATTTTCAATGGATGGAAGTGGAAATGTAATCCTTGGGGAATGATTATTTTTTCAAATACGAATACAAGTGTTTTAAGGGATGGAATGAAGATGATTTTAAATGAGTTCATTGATTCTAGTGTTATCTTGGATTATGAAATGAGATTGATGGTAATTATTGTTTAGTTCTTAATGTGACATTAGGGGTCATTTTGTTTAATTGTTTATGTGGTTAATGAGTTATGGTTTATAAATGGAATATGTTTTGAAAGTGGTTGTGGAATTTAAATGGTAAATAAGTAGAATGGTTAATGAATCATGAACAAGGATTAGAAGTGATAAGTGTGAGTGGGGTATTGGATTGAGGCTCTACTCAAATAGTATGGTATAGATTGATACTCTAGGATACACAAATGCATTGTTTGAGTTATTATGTCGGGCTGAGGTTCTATGCTCTTAACATATGGATTGAGTATCCTTTTTTAGGTTGGGTCAGAATAGTGCTCTAGGTCCCCCCAATGTATTATTTAACATCGGATGAAAGAATACAGATATGTGTTCCAAAAGATGCCACTATTAGTATGTTGAATTGAGACTCTATGATCTTAATGTTTTCATGGTTTGATATATTGGGATAATGATTTATTATTCCTAGAAGTATGGATATGGAATGTTTGGGATGTCATACTGATGCTCTATACATCCATAAAACATGAACATGGTTTTATTATTAGACTAATGAATCTAGGTAGGTTCATCAATTGTTTTATTAGAGAATGAACCTTGTATTTATAATAATTATCCTCTTATGGTTAAAAGTTTGTAACCACTTATGTTATGTTTTATTCTCCTAGTGCAACTGGGGATAGTTTAGATGGTCATCTAACCCTAGAGGACTTAATGTATAAAATAGTTCTTAATTTTTATGAATTGAAATATATGTTACTTTTTTTCCTTAATTAATCATTGAACATTATTATTATCATACACTATTTTATAGTTTGATCATTTCTTTAGGAATCATTGTTGGTGTCCTACTGAGTTGTAGTAACACCCATCTTGGGTCACCACTGAACCTGGGTACCTAAGTAGATGCTAATTGTTTGTAGTTACAATTTTAGGATAGAGACTTGGATTATGGTTCATTCATGGGAAGCTTAGTTGGCGCATGGGATTCTAGGACCAGTTTGGGAGTTAGGTCTATATTTAGGATCATTTGGAAGGTTTGGTTTGGTATTTTTTTGGATGACATACTAACATATAGTGAACGCATCATATTTTTATAGCATGTGTGACTCGCTTTTTTTGTGTTATGTGATATGCTATATATTCTTTTTGTTTCTACTGGTTATTATATCTATTGACATTATTTCTACTATTTTTTGACTTTGTAAATGTGGTATATTCTCCTCATTGTTCCACTATATACCATTGATACTAGTCATCATCCACTTTTATACAGGGAGACACTCTTTATGTCATGTAGTGACCTTTCTCGGGGTAGCAATTATAGTGGTTTCTAAGATTTACACATTACAATTAAGTATCATAGATGGTTTTTTTGTATTACTATTTGAGTCAGGGAAGATATTATACTAGGATCATGTTGGGGCTTGGAAATGATCTTATTTGTGGGTTCATGTAGCCCAATGTTCATGGGAATACCTATTTTTCCTAGGGTGGGAATTGATGTACTTTTTTGGGATTTATGTTTGGCTGATACTTCCACCTCAATTGGTTTACATAAATGTGATTTTATTGTTTTCTGATATCTTATCACATAGAAATGCTTGGTTTGAGAGGATTTGTGGGTTCATGTATCATGTTAGGTATATAGGATTGACATGCCATACTTATGTTTCCTATGATTGGTAGTTCTTTTTAGTTCTTTTGAAAGTAGTGTATTTTCATTAATGTAGTTTATTCCTAATGATATTTAATTGAAATGGTTATTAAGGAATTTTTATTTGAAAAATGAATTTGGGTAATGCCTGGATTTTTTTAAAATATTGGAAATAATTAAGGATAACGAATGTGTAAAATCATGGGTTTTGAAAATGAAAAGTATTGAAATGTGAAACCTTGGGATTTAAATGGTAAACTTTAGTTTAAAATGGGTAATAGAAAATGATGGAACTTATTGGGACAATATAAACGAGTGTCCTTAGTGTTGTGTTTTGGAATTGTGTATGGGTTGTTTGGATGGTGAGAGTGACCATGTTTGAGAACTTTGTTATGGGTCAAGAGGATTTTTGGGTCTTGATGTGTGGTTAAAGAGATGTACTAGTTTTAATTTTGATGTGTGGTTTTTGGACTAAGGGTCATGGGATATTGTTTGATAATATTAATGTTGTAACCGTTGTGAGTCAGGGTTTATTGGGTTGAATATTGGAACATAAGACCAGTACATGGGTTGTGGTGACCCTTTTGGGTTTTGGTCGAGTGAGTTGAGTTTGGAACCATATAGTGCGTGATTCTCTCATAGAACTAATTTATGTTATTGTGTATGATTGCTGTGAAACCAAGAAAAATTTTCTACATGGGTGGGTTATTTGTGGTATGTTTCACAAAGGACAAAAGAGTTCTTCCCATGAGTAGGGAGTTGTTTGGGGATTTATATTTATTGTTTACAGGAAGATTCAATAGTCTTTATTCGATATGAATAAATTTTATGGATTTGATGTAGTTTTAACATTGAGGGTGGACCATAAGTGGGGTTTTCCATGTTTCTTTTGCTTTTGGGTGCATACAACATATAAGGATATTTTGGGATTTTCTAGTGGTTCATATAGAGGTATTTCTAGTGTGGGTTTTGCATAGAGGGATAAGTGGGAATGCCAAGGGTTTTATAAATTATACTCGAGTCATGGAACGAGTTATTAGTCTTTGGAAAAAATGAAAGAATCATGGAGGGAGTTTTTTCCAGTGTTTTACGTTCCTTGGAATTTGAATCATGAGTGGTTTCATCAAAGGTGGAGTTGATACATGTTGAGTGCCATCATAATTTGGTAAAATTTTATGGTTATTAGTTGGTTTACTTATCAGTGAGAAAAGTATGTTCTTGTTGTTAATTTCATTGTTTGTTTTTATGGGCCTGATTTCTAGGGTACCTGAACTGATAGTTTTGATAACATTTAACGAAGGAATCTCGGTGAGTTCATTGAACATGAAAAGTGTGACCAAATTTTCAATAAAGGCTTTTTATATGAAGTGAAATTTAGGGTAGGGATCGGTCATGTGTTTGGGGTTATTCATGTAAATGGTTGGATGTTTGAAATATAATGTTGGGGATTTCATGAGTCTAATGTGGTTGACATGTTAATAATCTTTTTTGGTTGTGTAAGGAGGTGTTTAAGACTATTGATATATGTCTCAGGGAATCTATATTCGAGTTCAATGAGTGGATGAAAAAAAATTATTGAACATAAGGGTTCGGTTGAGGACTAGGTTTTGTGAATGTGATAGGAATGAATTATTTCATTTAAGATATGTAAAAAGGTTTCCCAAGATTAAGTTCTTGTTATTTTCCATGGAACCAATGGGAATAGATGGTTATGTGAGAGAATAATTCATTTTGAGTTGTTCTAATGGACAGTTGAGTTTCTATTATGATTTAAATATATTTTATAGAATAAATATTGAGGTGTGGTAAAAGTAGAACCTTGTAAAGTGTTGGTTCTTAGGTATTTAAGAGAGAGTCTTGAAGTGGTGGTGAGTTCGGTTTGAAATTTGACTTGAGTTATGGTGGCTAGTTGTTGCTGAGATCTTTCCAGGAAGGGATGTTCGAGACTCCTAACATGACATTGTGTTCTTATAGTAGGAGGTGACATCGGTGATGATTGATTGGTGGTGTTATTCATAGATTATTTCATAGCATACGTTTAGCTAGGGGGGATAATTACTAATATATTGATATAATCCCATGTACACTGAGAGATCTATGATTTTATAACTAGCTACCTGGATGTGTTTTGAGTGGATATGGGGCTTCTTAGAGGATACGGTCAAGGAGTAGTATGTATGAAGCTGGATAGTGTGATTTACACAATCGAATATTAGCATGTGCGGTCCTCAGGATGGAATATATATCAAAGTATGTCATGATTTTTATTCTTGGTATATAGGAATGGGTTTCTATTGGTGATTTTTTTTCTTATAAAGAGAATATCTAGATGGATATGTCCAAGTATTGGGGTTTATCTTGTGATAGAAGCATGAGCCATGTTGGTTGGAATCTCTTTATGGATGTGGTGATAATGAAACTCCAAGGGTGGGGAGAGATATGTAATTCATGGATACGTGGAGTCAATGGAGTGGATATGGTGGCATTGACATTTCAATAGTAGACTTGTGATGGAAATTTTCAGATTTCTTTGGAATGTCCTTCTGGTTATTGGATTCATATTCTAATCGATCAAATTATTGGATTCATTAATGGGTTAGTTTTAAAACAAACATGATATGTCTATTTTAGATTCATTGTTGGGTGTGATAATCCATGATAGCGGTTTATGGAAATGGAGTATGGGGGTTAGAACATCCCCTATCATCAGTCATTGTGTAGGAAATGTCTGTTAGGGTGACCTGGGAATTTCTTTATGTGATAAGATATCTCTGTCATGAAAAGTATTGAAGCGACAATTGTGATGTTTGGTGTTCTCAAGATGAGTTAGCCAAGGAAAACTTGACTCGGTGTGGAAAAGTAATGGAAGTGGTGAGTTGTAAAACACATTTGATGGATGTTATATAAGGATAAGTTTATTTTAAAAATGGAAATCGGTTTTTAGGAATAAAATAGTCATCCTCAGTCAATTTAGGGATGGAATAGGTTCTTTTGTTGAGAATATTGATGGCTTTGGTGGAGCATGATGATGACATGGATGGTATTGGATGCCTCTATGGTGTAGTTTTAACAGAAGTTGGGGAATGACACTGTTAGGTGTGTTGGTTGATGGTGGTATTCCATAAGTGAGAAGTCTCTATAGGTAGTTTAAAGGGGGAAAGTCCCCCATTAGAAGATGGGTGTTTGGGACAAGTCATTCTTTGATGGTCTGAAACAATATTGTAAGAGGAATATACCAAGATATTATGAGCCTACCCTAGTTTTATGTTTTAATGTCAAGTGTGTTTTGGAAATATAAATGAAAATTAGAGTGGTTATGTTGTTATTATCCTTGAAATGGTTAGTGTATGAATTTACATTCCACATTAGTTTAATAGAAAGGAAAAATTCCAATGTTGGATGGTGTTCTGGGGAATGTTTAGGTATAGTGATTTGGGAAACACATTGGAGATGTTAAATATGTTTGAGTTGAGGTTATGTGGTTACTTTCAATGATGGAGGTACCAACCACCAAAATGTAGAGGTGGTGAGATAAATCTTATGGTATGGATAACCATATAAGTATTGTTTTCTACTTGATGATTTGACTAGTTTTCTATATTAGATTCACTCAAGTAAGATCCAACTTCGTGTTTCAATTTTTTAGATCATCATTGGCTTTTGTTTTGAGTGGTTGAGTGCATTGAGATGATGGTTGTTCTTGAGTTTGGTTTTAGGTATTTGGATATGGAATGAGGCAGTTGATCCTTGAGGTATGTATCGATATAGTTCAAGAAATTTTGTTGGAAAATCAATGTGTTCATTAAGGAGATACAAAGGATGGGTCACTGTTAGAAGACAATTATAAACCAGATGAGATGGTGCCAAGATTGATGGCCGATGGGTTTTTTAAAGGATATTTCTGAGGGCGTTCATATTGTATCTCCTAAGGTAGTGTATTTCTCTATAAATTACATTTTTTCAGGATGTTCAGTGATTTTTTCTAGACTCTTCTCTTGTATTGATATTGTAAATGATGTTTTTGATGTTGATACATCCTATGTGGAGCATTAGGTTCATGTTGTGGATCACAAGGGGTTTTTCAATTGGGCACACTATTTCCTTAGTCTAATTGTTGTGATGGAATGGTCATGTTCAGGAGGTATCTGAGGAGATGAATGTTGACAGGTGGGACCGATGTCCTGAGAATTTTTCTTGACGACATAGTGAATCAGGGGGAGTAAAAATTAAGGTTGAAATGTTATAAGGTGAGGAGGTTGTATGATCTTGTACCTCATATAAGTTACACCTCAATTAATTTTTTTATGGAATGTTTATTTAGAGTAGGAAAGGCCTAGGGGGTGTTTTGGGGGTTCAGTACACAAAAGGGTGAAGGAAAGGCCGACTAGTCCATATAGAGTGGTTGGTACATAGTTAGTAGTGACTGTATTACATAACCTTGTAGACCTAGGATAGGAGGTTCATGGTTGAGAAACTAAGAAAATTCAGAGTATAAAATAATTCAGGATTTGATAGATCCAATCCACACAACCTCTACATGGTTTTTAAGACTAATCATTCTTCCCAAGAATTTTTTAGTCATGTTCCCTTTGGATATAGGGTGCAGCACAGTTGGTGCACCGTTTAGTGAATCATGTATCCAAGCCATGAGACATATAAAAAGGTTTGAATTACATAATTATAAATTTCTAAATTAAATGTTTCTCCCCAAAATTCCTCCCCCCATTCGACCCCCTCATTCATGGGTGATAAACTAGTATCCCCCTCTCCCCCCATAAGTGTTTCCTTCAAATATTAAGTGTTCAGGATGTTTTTTGGTGTGAATCAAATATCAAGAAAAGTATTTGAGTATGCTTCCTCCATTTTTATGGATAAGGCTTTGGGTGATGTTCTCTATCCTACTAAATCCATAAACCGTTATTTTTTAGGGATTTCTTCGACATAGTGTTTATGACCAGCTATTTTCTAATCATTTTCTTCTACTAGGAATGAGGTTAAATTCAAGCAAGAGGTAGGAGGTCTTAAATACTTTTTTCCATATTATTTATGTTATAAAACTATATTTAGTAGTTCAAATGTACTAGTTTCCATCATTTTTATGTCGTTGGATAAGTAAAGTGATTTGAGATATAGTGTGAGGTGAAAAACCTATTACATACCCCATTGGGTTCATTAATGATTTGATATGGGACTTAAGACTATCCATGTGGTATGCAAAACCATTGAAAGTTGTGAGTTGAATTGGTAAACATTGAGATAGGGTAATTATGAAAATTAATAAGTTTTAATTGTTAAATTATTTATGGTAATGGTTAAAAGGGGAAATTGAAATATTTGTATGCCAGTTTTATTAAATTAATAATCATATTTTGAAATAATTTCATGTTTTTTTAGATCTAAATGTAGTTTTTGATGAATATTATGATGTTTTGAAAGTGGGAAATATTTGAAACGGAGGAAATAACCGAAAATTTATTTAATTTTTATTTCATTATAGACATAAAATGATGATTTTAAATGTGGGTTTGGTTAACCATTTCTAGAATTAATTAATGATTATTTTCAATAGGTGTTAGTGGAGTGTAATCTTTGGGGCACTGTTAGTTTCTAAAATAGGAAGACCATTATTCTAAAGGGTGACTTCAATAATATATTAAATGAGTATTTTTACTTCTTTTTTATCATGGATTATGAAATAAAATTTACATTAATTATTGTTTAGTTGTTAGTATAGCATAAGGGGGATTTGGGTATAATGGTTTATGTGGTCAATAAGTTATTTTTTTAGATCGTATATGTCTTTAAATTTGTAAAGTAATGTAAATGGTAAATATGTATAATTTTTAAATAAGAATGAACATGTCTTAGTGTTAAGTTTCATGTGTGGGGTGTTGGACTGATCCTCTACTCCAACGGGTTGGAAAAAAACTGATGACCATTTTTCTAGTAATTCATTGTTTGAGTTTGGATGTCTTTTTAAGGATCTATGCTCATAAATTATTGACATAGAATACTTGTTTTGGTTGGGTTGGAAATTTGTTCTAGGACCCAATGATATAATATTTGACTTAAGATATCAGACTAAGTCTCTATCAACCTAATGTGTCAATGTTTAGGATATCGAACTGAGGCACTATACACCTAAGGATGGCATGGTTTATGATTTAAGAATGAGTATCCATTCTTCCTAGACATATGGATATGGAATGGTTTGGAATGTTAGATTTCATTTCTATGATTCCCAAATAAATGAACATTAGTTCATTATCATATTGAGGATCTGAGGTAAATAGATAAATGGATTTATGATTGAATTCCCCTTGTGTTTATAATAATGTTCCCCGTGTAGTTAAAATTTGGTAACCTCTTATGTTCAGGATTTGGATCCCAATGAGACTAGGGATAGTTTAATTTATTTGTAGACCCAATAGTACTTAATGGATAAAAAGGTTATTTGACATTTTCATAATTGTGAGATATGTTCATTTTGTTTCCTCACTTACTTATTAAACATTAATTTTATTATAAAATGTTTTACAGACTGTTCATTACTTTATATATCATTTGAGGTGGCCTACTGAGTTTTACTCGTACCCTACTAAAGCCACCATGGAACTTGGGTACTGGAGAAAATAACACATGCATTTTGGTTTAGGTTCAGTATAGGGACCTAGTGTATGGTTTGTGCATGGGATGCTTGGCGGGGCATGGGATTTCATTACTAGGTCGGGACTCGGGTTTGGGTTCAGAATCATTTGGTATTTTTGGTTTCAACTTTTTTGTATGAATGCCTAACATGTAGTGTTCTCATCCAATTTTTATAGCTTGTGTGACTCTATTTTTTATTGTTTTATGTTTTATAATATCCATTTTTTTCTACTAGCTATTATATTTTTTGAAATTATTTCTCTTATTTTATGACTCTAATAATCGGGTATAGTATCCCCATAATTCTTCTATTCACACACACTACTAGTTAGAATTCTATGTTTTATGTGGAGGAACACCTGAGGTCATGTGGTGACCCATCTCAGGGCACCGATTATAGTTTATTAGGGTTCATGAATGTTACAATGTGTATTCTATAAATATATGTCTTATGAAAATGTAATTTTCTCATGGTTTATGTTCTTTGATTCCCTTATGATTCATTAATTACAAACTACCAATATTTATGAAATGACTCAAGATTATGATCTTTCATATGTAGGTTATAGTATTGAAATGTCATTCACATGTTCTCATGAAATTATTTTTAATGTTATTCTAATACATCTCTCTTATTTAACCTTACTGAGAATATCATATCAACCTATATTATGTTTACCTTCCCCAGATTATGAGTAAATATATTATGTATGATATGTCTAGAAAGGGTTCTGTGATGAAGAACATAGTGGGAGAAGATATAGTTGACTTGTGAACCTGTTGTTTATGTTTAAATGTTTCCAAATTCACTATACCTTTATGATATATATGTGTGTGTTTGTGTAATGTAATGAAAATTCATAAAAATTCATGTAATTGTTATGTGTGAAAATCCTAGGTCGCTATATTTGGTATCCCAGGATAGGATGAGTTATCCTTTTGAATATAGGATGAGAAAAACATAGTGAGATCCACATGGGATTTTCTAAGTAAAAATATAAATATGATTTTATGTCTTAGAAAATGTCCAAGAATTTTTTTAAAGGATAGAGTAATTAGTTCCAAAAAAATATATTATTTTTTGGATAATATATGTTGATGTGGCTCGAACACAAAGGTACCTAGTCGAAATAATTCCAAAAAATGGTATATTGATATAGACTCAATCATTACCTAGTGCATGAAAATGCAACTTATTGCACACCTATTTTAACACTCCTGGGGATATTCTTTGGAAATTCACAAATATATTATGAACAATCACAAATAATTTAAATAGATAATGACTAGGAATGACCTAGGATAAACCTACGATTTCATAGATTAAAAATACGTTTTCCTAATTTTGACATCCTATAAGTGATTTTTTTAATATGTGGTTCCCCACTATGATTATTGTTTCTTATATTATTGTTTTTTATTTTATTCAATGTATAGAACCCAAATGAAACATGTTAATTCTTAGGGTGAAGGAATATTAAATAATTTTCCATCTAAGTAGAAAACTATTATGTGTATAGTAATGAAAAATATAATTTAAATTCTCAAACAACACACTCAAGCCACAAATAATGATGAACTTAAAAATAAGATGTTTATGGTACAACAATCTATTGATTCCTTCATGAAGAAAAATCCATCTTCCATTAGTGGATCTACTAATCCACTAGTTGATTAGTAATGGATTAGTACACCATTGAAATGACAATTTTTGTTCTCTAGTGTTGGAAACATGAAAATTCATTTTATTGGTCTATCATTTGGAAGGAAAAGTGGATAAATGTTACACTCTCTTCAATAATACATTAAATCATGATGAAACGGACTCCATGGATTGGGATGAATCCATGATTTTTTTTTCACTAAGTACAATCAATATATTATTTTGATGAATATGGATAATTTGTTACTTGAGCTGAAAAAATGGATGATGAATTTTTTGGTACCTACAGGGAATATTTTATAAGACATGTGAGGTATAATTCTTGTATTATTCTCCTATCTATAATTATAGTTGATAGATTCTTCAACGGAGTAAAAAACTCTTTGAGGGGTATTATCAATATGAAAATTTAGTAGCTATGAAGATATGTTTTGATGTGCTATCATGGTGTAAATGGTGGTTGGAGCTACATATAAATATCAAGGTTATTATGTGAATAAAAAAATAAAATTCATTATAAAATATATGAACCATATAGAGAAGAAGATGAGATTTACTTTAGGCTTAGAGTGTGGGAAGAAAAATGGTTTATATTTTTATATGTGGGACTAGTGAATGTTTTATTTGAAGAAGGGAATGTCATTAGGAAATCAAATTTTGAACTGATGGGATGAATTTTTCTAATGATTTAAATAGAAAGAAAGATCCATAGAATGCACCACCCACACTCTAGTATTTCAAATTCAAGATCTATGAAAATTTTGATTACTAGTTACCTAATATGATGTTTATTAATGATGATCAACATCAGCAACCTATTAAGAAAATAAATAAAGGTAAATCCTTGGAAATTATTTTTTCTGAAGAGGTATGCAGTAACAACATGCTTAATTGTACATATACCATCGGACATAGAACATCTAATGACTTATTTGACTTTTGATATACACATTATTTAAAATTTTTAGTCTTTTATAATTGTATCAACATGAAACCCAAATAATTAGATTTAGAATTATCACTGAAACCCCTTAATAGAATGATAATCACATCTCAAGTATATGATTTCTCTCTTGTTGATGTTTGTGACAATGTTCTTTCTATAGATTTTATAATTCTTTCTCTAGATTAATTTAATGTTATCATAGGTATGTGATAAATTTACTTTCATTAATGAAACATAAATTAATAAGGGATGTTTCATTTGTTATTATAGACTAACATATGATCATCAATCAGTGTAGAGATGAGTATAATGTTATGATAGAAATCACATATATTGTATGGGTTTTGATTCATATTAAATAGGGTAGTATGACTTAGATTGTTGTGTAGAAACTCAACATCTATATTACACCAATTTTGTAATATATTTTTATGTATTTATAAAAAAATTACTATATATCCATGAAAAAGTAAAGTTGAGTACTCAATATAACTCATACAAGGTGTCAAACCAATTACAAATACTATATATATAATTACACTAATTGAGTTATAGGAATTGAAAAAGTAACTATGAATTACCTTGAAAATGGATTCAAAATTCTAGGTGTGTCATCTTGGGAAAAAATTATTCTTTTTTAAAAATAAATATGGTTCCATTCAACTCTGTATTGATTACAGGGAGATAAAAAAGGAAACGGTCATGACTAAGTATCCTCATCTATTTATTGATGAACCATTTTCTGATTTTCATAGATATTAATACATTTACATCAGTAAGCTTCATTCTGGATATCATTAAATGAGATTCAAGAAGGTGGATATGCCGAAGTCACCATTTTGTAAAAGGCATGGACACTATGAATATATAGTGATTCCATTTAGTAATAACAATTCCTTCACTATATTCATGGATTTAATGAATAGAGTCTTTAGATATTTCCCTGAATAGTTTGTGGTAGTATTTATTGATTATATTCTTATATATAAAAAGATAAAGGAATGACATGGAGATCACTTCAATTGTTTATTAATGATCCTAAGGAAGGATAAAATATATGAAAATTGTATATATTTTGAATTTCATCTGAAAATGATTTCATTTATAGATCGTATATTCTCAAGAGAGGGTATATTGTTAATTCTATAAAAGACAGAGGCTACTGAATATTGTCCATAACCATCCATAATGACTGAGAACCATAGTTTCCTTGGTTTGTCCTGAGATTATCAAATACTTTAGGATAATTTCTGAAGATTATCTAATACACTCAAAATGTTAACAAGGATGGGTTCCAAGTTCTTATAGACAGATTAATGTTTGGAAAATTTAAGGGATCTAGAGATAAGATTGGTCAGTGCACCTATTCTTACATTACCCTATGGAAGAGAAGGGTTTTTTTTTAATAATTAGTGATGAATTTGATAATGTATTGGGTGGTGTTGTTATGAATAATTAAATGGTTATAGTTTACCTGACATGACGATTTAAGGTTCATGTTAAGAATTATCCAACTAATTATTTTTAGTTAGGTGTGATAATTATTTTGTAATGATATATATACTTATCAAAAAAGTTTAAAGTATATAATCAAATAGAAAGTGTTGAATATGCATGAGAAAAGATTTCAACATTTGATTATAGATTATTAATTTCCAATACATTAGAACCCTAGTAATGAAAAGATGGTGGCTGATGCTTTTTGTCAAAAGAATCAAGTTATATTATCCAGGATAAGGATCCAAAAAGATCCTATATTTTAGATTTTCAAATGATGTATATGTAAATCTGGATGGAAGTGGAAAAAATCTTATTTTGAAAATTTAAATTTTCATCCTTCTCCCCATTTAACCATAAAGAGGCACAATAAGAATATGTGGTGCTATGAAGAAATGTTTGAAATTTTTATGAGTTTAAAAATAATTGCAATAAAATGACATCGTTCAGGAAAATTGAATGTGTTATATCCATATAAAATTTAAAGAAAGAGTTGTTAGAGGAATATCATAGTTCTTCATTCTCTATTAATCATGGAATTAAGAATAATTATAGAGATTTCAATGATTATTTCAGGTGGGATGGCATGGATAGTTATATCATAATGTTTTTTCTCAGTTCTTATTATTTTGGTAAGTTATGGATGAGTGATAAATGACTAAGAAGATTTTAAATCCCTTTATAATACCAAAATGGTTATTCTAAATGATCACCATGGATTTTTCATCAGACTCCCCAATCCATCTAAATAGAATAATTATATATGGGTTGTAGTCATCCTCTATTCAATTTTAGTACACTTTATCAATATAAGATATGGCTTAACTCTTGATTATATTTCTAGAATATAAAATTAGGAAGTGGTAAGGCTTCATAGAGTTCCACATTATATTGTTTCTGATTAGGATTTTAAGATTATCTCAAAGTTCTGTAGAATTATTCAACATGATATAAATAGAGAGTTAGGATTTAGGTATAAATATCATCCTCATATAGAAGTTCTATTTGAGATAATAATTCAGTCCCTATAGAATATGATGATATCTTGTTCTATGGATTTCCAAGGTGGTTGGGATCAAGTCACTAGTGTAGAAAACGTTATTTATGGCACCATTTTTTACGTCGGTTATATATAACCGACGTGAGAATCTGTGAAACATGGTTTTTTACGTCGCTTATTTTATAACCAGCATAACAAATGCGGTGAGTAGCTTTTTAACGTCTGTTATTTTAATAACCGATGTTACAAATCACGCGTGTTCGGTATTTACGTCGGTTATAAATTAACAGACGTAAAAAAATGCGGGGGGTTTTTTATGTCAGTTATTTGATAACCGACGTAAAAAACAAGATATCTACGAGTTTTTTACGTTGGTTATAAAATAACTGGCATAACAAACCAAAGTGCGGGGGTGTTTGACGTCGGTTATTTTATAACCAACGTAACAAATGTTTCTTTTGAGGCCTTTTTGACGTCTGTTATTTTATAAGCGACGTAACAAAACAACCCACAGAATGTTTTTTACATTGGTTATACAATACCCGACGTAAGAAACTGTGATTTTTGGTGTCTTTTTTACATTGGTTATAGAATAACCGACGTAAAAAACCAACATGAAGATTTTTTTACATCGGTTATAATATAACTGACGTAAAAAAAGTTGTGTCTGATGAATTTATAACGTCAGTTATTATAATAACCAACTTTATAAATGTAAAAAAACATTTTATAACATCAGTGATTAAATAACCAATGTTATAAAACATTTAAAAAATTAACAAGCCCTATGGATTGTCATTTATGTTTTTTTCGATTGACAGTCCGGCGACTCGTCTCTCTCGCGCTGTAAACCCTAATCAACTCGTCGATCTCGCTGCGTTAAAGTCATTTTTCCTTCATCGTTTATCATATTTACTCTCCTCGGATCTATCATCTCAACTCTCATCACTAAAGTAATCCTTCCACATATTTATTTCATTCATTTTTTTCCCGGATAGTCTATATTTATGTTTTGTAATTTTTGTGTTTAAACTAGGTAAGATTCTTCGATTTTGAACCCTCTTACCTCTTTTTTACATCATCATCTTATTTATCATCCCTAGATCTATTAGATCGACTCGCAATATTAATGTAATCCTCAAATACTTTTATTTAGTTTGTTTTTGTTTCGCGAATGCCGGACATTGATGGTAATTTTTGTTGTCATTGACAGGTAATGATCTCATTCACCTATATTACTTCACATAATGGTTATTGATTAAATGTACGAATTAGGAAATGATATTTTATGTGTTTTTGCTGCTTATGTTTATCCTATTTTATATGAAAATCTATTAGACATATAATGTAATGGCTATTGACCTCTATGGCCCTTCGATGCATCGTTATGTCTCATGATTCCAAATTAAAATGAATTCTGATGAGGGATTACCCTAGAATTCTTTGAGGCCTTGGCCAAGGCCTCAGCAATATGTTTAAGATTTCTAGAATTATCCATTACCTCATTATGATATTAGTTATCGAGAAAACTTGTGATCATTTGACTAGTTGAATATCAATGGTTATTTTTTATTATCATATGATCATTTAAGTAGCCATATTTAATAATATTTAATTCTATCTATTTCATGCTGAAGAATATATTAAATTCATGTGTTTTTAGTTGTTCACCATGCCTAGTTTTTATTTGTAAACCATTGTTTGGGGGGTTGTCTGGGGGGTGGGGGGCTGTCCAGAGGGTTGGGGGAGTCCAGGGGGGTGTCCAAGGGGGTGGGTGGGTGTGGGGGGCTGTCTAAGGGGGTGGAGGCCTGTCTAGAGGGTTTTGGGGGTTGTTCGTGGGGTGGGGGGTTGTCCAGAGGTTGGGGGTATCCAAGGGGGTCAGGGGTGGGGGTGGTGTCCAGGAGGGGTGGGGGTGTTGTCTAAAGGGGTGGGGTTCTATCCAGGGGGTGGGGGTGGGGACTGTCCCAAGGGTTGGGGGGTGTCCAGCTGGGTGTCCAAGGGGGTAGGGGGTGGGGGTGGTGTCTAGGAGGGGTGGGGTGTAGTCTAGAGTGGCGGGGGGATGTCCAAGGGGTTGGGGGAGGTCCAGATAGTTGGGGGTGTCCAGGTGGGTGTCCAAGGGGGTGGGTGGGTGTGGGGGTCTGTCCAAGGGGGTGGGGCCTGTCCAGAGGGTTTGGGGGGTTGGCCGGGGGTGGGGGCTGTCCAGAGGGTTGGGGGTGTCCAGGGGGGTGTCCAAGGGGGTGGGTGTGTGGGGGGGGGGAACTGTCCAAGGGGGTAGGGGCCTGTCCAGAAGGTTTTGGGGATTGTCTGGGGGTGGGGGGCTGTACAGAGGGTTGGGGGGTGTCCAGGGGGTGTCCAAGGGGGTAGGGGGTGGGGGGTGGTGTCCAGGAGGGGTGATTTTCTCCATCTGAATTTTTATTTTAAATATGATTTGATTCTCAGGTTTTCTCCATTCCCTCCAATTTTCAATCAACCATGTAGGTGCCATGGTTTTATTTTATTCAATTGAATTTAAAACTATTATATCTAACTATATTTTCTTTTAATAATAATATTCAAGCATCTTTTTTTAAATATTCATAGATTTGTTTTATATTTCAAAATTTTTTACATTCAAATTATGATTTTGTTCATATAAACATATATTTTTATTATCATAAATATATATATATTTTTGATATTTGTTATAAGTTATAATGAGTCGATGTTGGATTATGGGACATCGAATTAGCAATGAATATGAGGAAGGTGTTGATGCCTTTTTGGAATTTTATAAACGAAATGTTCCAAGTAGTGACATTTTTTTTTGTCCATGACGGAAATGTTTGAATATGATGAAGTTGAAAAGTAGAGAGATAAAAGATCTTCTAATATGTCATGGTTTTAATCTGAGTTACAGCCCTTGGATTTGGCATGGTGAAACTGGAAGAAATGTCACTGATGATGATGATTCACAAGATGGAAACTCCGATGGAATTGAAGAAATGATTCGCGATATTGTAGCAGAACAAATTGAGATGGAACCGACAGTTGCGCGTCTATATGGTGATGCTGAAAAAACATTATATCCTGGTTGTACAGATTTTATGGTTTTGTCAGCGGTGTTTAGATTGATTAAAATGAAGGCGAAACATGGATGGAATGACAGAAGTTTTTCAGAGCTTCTACAATTGATGAAAGACATTCTTCCAAAAGATAATGATCTTCCAGATTCACATTACAAGGCCAAGAAAATATTATGCCCGATGGGATTGGGACACAAGAAAATACATTCCTGTCCGAATGACTTCATTATATATAGGATGGAATATGAATTTCTGTCAAAGTTTCATAAATGTGGCACATCACGGTATAAGGAGAAAGAGAAATCACAGGCTAATGTATAGATTACAAATCTCCCTTCAACAGTATTTTGGTATCTTCCTATAATTCATCATGTCAAACTTTTGTTTTCTAATTCACATGATGAAAAAAGGATAAGATGGCATGTTGATGAGCGGGTATGTGGTGGAAAAATACGTCATCCAGCTGATTGTCCACAATGGAAGATAATTGATGTGCAGTATTCTACATTTGGAAATGAAATAAGAAATCTCATATTTGGGTTGTGCACAGATGGTATGAATCCATACTGAACCCTCAGTAGCACACATAGTTCATGGCCGGTTTTATTGGTAATTTACAACCTCTCTCCTAAATATTGTATGAAGTGCAAATATGTCATGTTGAGTATAATTATCTCTAGTCCAAAGAAACCCGATAATGATATTGATTTTACTTGTCACCGTTGATTGATGATTTGAAACTGTTATGGGATGATGGTATTAGGGTGTATGATTCTTAGAAAATGGAATATTATGAACTACATACAGTGCTTCTGTTCACTATAAATGACTTCGCACTGTATGGAAATTTTTTTGGATACAATGTTAATGGTCATAAAGCATGTCCAATTTGCGAACAACAGACGTCATATTGTCAATTGCATCATGGGAGGAAAATAGTGTACATGGGTCATCAAATTTTTTTTCCTATGGATCACCCTTATAGAAGACTAAAAAAGGTATTCAATGGCTCACATGAATTTGATACTACTCCAAAACCTTTATCCTTAGATCTGTATTTTGAGAGGGTGAAAAAACTTGATGTGACATTGGGAAAGACACAGAAATCTGGTAATGATAGACATATTTGGAAGAAAAGGTCAATATATTTTGAGCTACCATATTTGAGGTATCATGAAGTTAAACAAAATACTGATTTCATGCACGTGGAGAAGAATATATGTGATTGTTTGATTGGAACATTGTTAGATATTAAAGGAAAGACTAAATATGGGTTGAATGCAAGATTAGACTTACTATCAATGGGAATAGGTTTGGAGTTATCTCCCACTCCTAAAGGAAGATGAACATTTCTTCCCCAGGCTTGTCATACATTATCGAAGAGGGAGAAAATTATATTTTGTCAGTGTCTTCATGATATCAAAGTGCCTCAAGGTTATTCTTCAAATGTAAAAAATTTTGTCTCATTGAATGACTTGAAGATGATAGGTATGAAATCACATGATTTTCACATCATGATGCAAGAAATTCTACCAGTCGCATTGCGTGGAGTATTTCCCATTCGTATCAGAAAGACTATGATGAAGTTGTGTTATTTTTTCAATTCTATTTGTAATAAGGCGATTGATGTGAATGCTTTGAACATTTTGGAAAAGGATGCAATTTTTATACTTTTTCAATTGGAAATGTATTTTCCTTCGACTTTTTTTGATATAATGGTGTATTTAATGATTTATCTGGAACGAGAAATAAAGCGTTGTGAACCTATATGTCTTCGTTGGATGTATCCTTTTGAAAGGTATATGAAAATATTAAAGGGGTATGTTAAAAATCCATATCGACCTGAAGCCTCCATTATTGAAAAGTATATTTCTAAGGAGGTAGTAGAGTTTTGTACGAGCTACTTGGATGCAGTGCAACACATAGGTTTGCCTCCATCTCGCCCTGAACGAGTTAATAATGAGGGAAAGGGTATTCATGGCTTTAAAGTCAAATCATTGTCAGTTGAACAGATGACGAAGTTAGAATTGTACATCTTGAATAACATAGTCGATTCTCAACTGTATATCACATTGCATATTAATTAGTTGAAACAATGTCATCCAAAGAAGAAAGAAATTTGGATTTTGAATGAGCACAACAAAACTTTTTTGTCATGGATTAAAAAGACTTTTCTTGGTAGATCAGATGTATCAGAAACATTTAAATGGATAGTGGGTGGTCCATTTTTAAATGTGATAACATGGTCCGGTTATGACATTAATGGATATACATTTCATACGAAATCTCAGGACAACAGAAGTGTAGTTTAGAATAGTGTTGTATTGGAGTTTTCAAAAGCAATGCATTTTTCGAGTGCTAAGGACAAAAACCCAATTTCTGCATCAAGTGCATATTATGGAGTGATTGAAGACATATGGGAGGTTGATTACATTAAAATTAATGTTTATGTTTTAACAGTAAATGTTTTATCGGTAACAACAATGTCACACATGATGAATTTGGAATGACACTTGTTAATCTAAATAGATTGTAATACACAACTGATTCTTTTATAATGGAAACACATGAAAAACAAATTTTCTATGTAGTAGATCAATCAGATATGTTGTTGGATATTGTTTTACAAGGGAAAAAACAATATGTTGGTGAGGATGAAGTTGATGAAGATGATGATTTATGTGAGATCCTTACTTCCATGGAAAGATTAACAAAACATAATGATGAGCATATTGAAGACATGGTTTGTGCCATAAGGAACGATCACGACGAAGGAATTTGGGGAAAAAATCCATTTGTACATTGCTAAAATTATAGGTAATATATGTTTATTTATTGTTTAAATTTATTTTTTTCATAAATGTTAGATGTTGTATGTTTTTTATTTTTTAAAACATGTTTGAAAACAAAATAAGTATTAGTTTTTGTTTGTTTTACGTTTTTTAGTTTACTTTATCATGTTTACCATTACATGAATTATATATCTATTATTTTTGTTTAGTGACAATTACTTTACCATGTTTACAAGATTTACCATGTTTACCCTGTTTACCATCTTAACCATCTTTACCATCTTTACTATCTTTACCATTGTTTAACATGCTTACCATATTACCAATGATTACTATTACGTAACTTAGTACACTTTTCTATTTTTGATTACCGTAGTATTAAAATATTTGAATTTGTATATTTTTGAACTAACGTTTGTTTTTTTTATTTGAAGTATAATGACAGATCATTCAGTTGATCAACCACATGATTCTGGAGAGGAGAATATTGGTCATACCTCTGGGGAGGAACATTCACATGCTCCAATTACAACAAAGAGTTCCAAGGTTGGTAAACATGGGTGCACACCTTTACCAAATTTATCAGTTGCCCGTACGCAGGATCAGAGAATAGTTGTTGAGTTTGACGATGATGATATTCCTAGAGGTCCAAATGCAAAAGATTTTAAGAGTTTTTAGAAACTCAGGCTAAGAGAAAAGTAAGCATTATGTATGATGACTGGAGAAGTGTGGATAAAGCGATAATCTCTCAGTTATGGGAGATGATTTTGGTAAGATCTCTTGCTATTGTTTGAATATTCTTTAAATGTTTCTAGTATATATAATATGTTTAACCTCTTCTTTATCAGATGAATTTTTATATTCCTAACACTTGAGGAGTTAGGAAGAAATGTTTATCGTAGGATTCAAGAGATGGAGGGATTTCAAATCAACCCTCTCATCTGATTTCATTTATGGTCATAGGAGTCATGACAATCCATGTCGTATATATCCTTTTATAGATGAAGACACATGGAGAAAATTTTTTGAAAGTAGAAGAAAGGTGTCATTTTTTGTAAGGGCAGTGTAAAATTTTATAAGATTTCTTATATAAATGATCTTATTAAATTTTTGTAAATGATTTATTATTATTAATTTACAGTAAAAAAGGAACGCTCATCATCAGATCCAATATAAAAATGTATACCCTCATAGTTTATCTTGGGGAGGGTATGCATTATTGGAAGAACAAATGATGGCGGGAAAAATTCAACAACTAAGAGCTGAGTCTTCATGCTCTGGAGAGGTGGCCCCTCCATCCCCTCCATCTAGACATGAAAAATGGAAGAGAGCTCAGAAGGGAAAAAAGGGAAATATCTTTCAGATGAATCGAGAATCGTAGCTGAGAGGATTGTAAGATATATATTTTATTTATTTAATTTAACCATTTTATTCATATAATTTCAATCATTACAGAAATGTTCAATTAATTAATACAGGACTCTCTTTAAGAGCAGAGTTCACACGGGACATTTATAGCTACTGGGAGGGAATATATTTTATCTGTAGCATTGGGAAGGCCTGAACATACTGGTCATGTAAGGGGATATCCGGCAGGTGTATCAGTAAGAAAAGTGTTGCCGCGTTCTTCAACTTCAAACGTTGAGGGTGTTTATAAAAAAAAATTGAATCCTTGGAGGCTGAAATTCATAATATTAATGCGACGATGGAGGACAAGATTAGAGCATCGATGCAGTCTATGTTTGCAGCATGAAAAGACAATTTCAGACTACAGCTCCCACTCCTACACCTCCTCCTACAGACCCCATTATTTATCCTCCACCTCCGCCAGTAGCTCCCACTCCCCCACCTCATCCTGCTGACCCCATTTTTTATCCTACTCCTCCGCCCCAGCTTCCTACTTATTGCGAGTTGTATGTTGATGATTCTCAACAGCATATAGTAGAATATGGGTTGGTATATTGAATAGGAGATACAGTTTATCATCAACAATTAGAGGTAGAGAATCAGAGGGTCACTTTACATGATATTATAGATAGATCATCTCAGGTACCATTACCAACATATGAGGTGGCGATAGTTGAAAATAGTATCGGCCATTTTTTAATTTGTCCATCTAGACTTTTTCGACTCATTACCATAGTGGTATGAATGTTATATCTTTTATTTTATTTTTTTGATTAAATTTGTTTTATCATTTGAAAACTAATATATTTTTCAGTTTATTTTTACAGGAATACTTCAAAGGTAAAGAAATACTGTATAGACAACAACAAAGACAAATAGCTATGACATGAGATACAGAATCAAGTAGTCTTGACAGATTGTCAAGATACTCAAATTTTTTGGCGGATCATTATGAATTTCAAATGGAAGCTCATGTTTGTGGACGTGAAATAAATTTGGAGATTATGAAAACTGATATCATGGATCTTGTTACTGAAGATAAGTTGGGCATCAACATAGTGAAAGTTTTTTCCAAGTAAGTCTTAACACCTTTTCCCTGCGTTATATTTATTAAAAATGTCTACTTATGTCTATTTTGTATTAGGTATCTTTATAAAATTTTTGATAGAAATGATCTGACATATGTTTATTGATTCATGGACCCGCAATTTAGTTCCCCTGAAGCATGTGCATTGGATGAGGAACAAATAATACTTTATATTTTTGAAAGACATGAAATGAATATAGTTACACAATGTTGGATGATGCCTTTTTGTGAGAGGTATGAAACACATCTCTTTCAAAGAGTTAATTATCTTTTAACATAAAAAACCACTAACATTAAATTTCATTTTTTCAGTGATCATTGGATGTTATGGGTTTTTTTCCCAAGGGAGAAAGCACTTTATTGGATATGCTCTGTCCATGATGATGTGTGGGAAATTTTTAAGAATATATTGGAAAAGTAAGTTTCAATTTCTCAATAGTTTTATATATTATAATGAATTTTAAATTTACCCCATTAGTATTATTTTATAACAGGGAATGGGTATACTTTCAAAAAAACACAATGAAAAGGAATGCAAAGATCACATATGTAAATGCGAAGGTAAATATCCATTTATAATTTGTACTTTCTGATTTATTACATGAAAATGATATATTGAATTTACACTCATTCAAACAAAATTGTAAAGAACAAGAAGGCATCATCGAATGTGGATATTATATGTTATGATTTATGTATGAAATAATAACAACAGGGACAATTGTGAATTTTGACCTGGTAAGATTTCCTCTTAAACTTTGCCATAATATTTCAATTTTATTTTCTCATTATACACGTTAACTACTATCCTTTCCATTTTTAGCGTTTTGATGACCCTCAAACCTATAATGCTGAAGACATCAAACACTTACAAGTGGAGTGGTCAAATTATTTTACAGGTTTGATTAAATTTTAGCTATTTGTAATGTAAAATGTAATTTTTAATACTGTCATTTTAATTGGGTATTTGTTAGTCATTTAGGTTGAATTTAGTTTTTTTTAAGTTGACAGTGTATGTTTTGAATGTAATATATGTGAATGTTTAATTTTTATATAATTCTTGTTTTGGTCTACTTATGATGGTTTTTCTAGTATGGATTTTGGTCTGGGGGGAGGGGTTTCAAGGGTGTGGGGGGTGTTCAGTTGGGTTGGGGGTGTCCAGGGGTCTGGGAGGGCTGTGTGGTGGGGTGGGGGGTATACATGAGGGTGGGGGGTTGTCGTGGGGTGTTTGGGGATGTCCAGGGGGTTGGGGGGCACTCCGGGGGTGTGGTGGGTGCTCTAGTGAGGTGGGGGAGGGCTGTCCAGAGTGTGGGGGGGTATACATGAGGGTGGGGGGTTGTCCTGGGGTTTTTGGTGTGGTCCAAGGGGTTGGGGGGAAGTCTAGGGGTGTGGTGGGGGCTGTTAAGTGGGGTGAGGGGGTGCTGTTCAGGAGGGTGGGGGTTGTAGAGGGGTGTTTGGGGCTATCTAGGGGGTCGGGGTGTAGTCCAGGGGTGTGGTGGGGGCTCTAATGGGGTGGGGGTTGTCATGTGGGGTGATGGGGTGCTGTTTAGGAGGTTGGGGGCAATCTATGGGTGTGGTGGTGGGATCCAATGGGGTGGGGGAGGGCTGTCCAGGGTATGAGGGGTATACATGATGGTGGGGGGGTTGTCCCGGGGTGTTTGGAGCTGGCCAAGGGGTCGGGGGGGGCAGTCCAGGGGTGTGGTGGGGGCTGTAAAGTGGGGTGAGGGGTGCTGTTCAGGAGGGTGGGTGGTTGTCGAGCAGTGTTTAGGGCTATCCCGGGGGACGAGGGGGGGGGGGCAGTCCAGGGGTGTGGTGGGGGCTGTCAAGTGGGGTGAGGGGGTGAGGGGGTGCTGTTCAGGAGTGTGGGGGTTTTCGAGGGGTGTTTGGGGCTGTCCAGTGGGTCGGAGGGCAGTCTAGGGGTGTGGTGGGAGCTCTAATGGGGTGGGGGAGGGCTGTACAGGGGGTATACATGAGGGTGGGGACTATCAAGTGGGTATGTTTTATCTGTTATCAATGTAAATGCTTAAATTTTCTTTAGTTCATGTTTTGATCTTCTGTTTTTTGTGGTACGATTTATTAATTTGGTTTCTGGTTGATTTTGGGGGAGAGCAGAAGACTTCCGTAAAAAAAATTTAATTTTTTTTGTCTTTCACGTCGGTTATTTTATAGCCGATGTGATAAAGAAATCGAGAAGTGTTTATCACATCGGGTTTTTTCATAACCGACGTGTTAAACACATGTGGCATGGTTTATCATGTCGGTTATGTAATAACCAAGGTGATAAATGACCTGGGAAATGCTTTATCACGTCGGTTATTTAATAACCGACGTGATAAACCATTTCCCAGGCCGTTCATCACGTCGGTTATTGATTAACGGACGTGATAAACCCATCCTAGGACTGGTTTAGCACGTCGGTTATTTAATAACCGACGTGATAAACCATGGCCCAGGAGTTTATCACGTCAGTTATTAAATAACCGACCTGATAAAATACCCCACACATGTTTATGATGTCAGTTATTGTATAACCTACGTGATAAAGCCCCCCCCCCAGGTTTATCATGGCGGTTATATAATAACCGACGTTATAAACCCCACCCCCGGGTTTTTTAACGTCGGTTATTAATTAACCGACATGATAAACACCGCGATGTTATGTATGTTGCGTCGGTTTTAAAATATCCAACGTAAAAAACATTATTTATAACATCTTCCGTATTAACGTCGTCTAAAACCCGACATAAAAAATGAAAAAAAACCGACGTAAATAACATTTTCTACACTACTGGGGCCTTCCTCTAGTTGAGTTTCTATAAAATAATAACTTTCACTAAATCATTCATATGGATCCTTATGAAGTACTTTGTGGAAATAAATGAATATATACATCATAATAGAATGAAGTTAGTGAATAAAAGATATTGGGACCAGATATATCTGATGAAATGGTAGATATGGTAATATCCATTCAGTATCACATCATGGAATCTCATAGTAGGTAGAAATTTTATTCTAATGATCACAAGAGTGATCATGAATTTGGTATTGGTGACAAGGTGTTTCTATGAGATTTTCCATGGATGAAGGTAATGGGATTTTTATGTTAGGGAAAACTAAGACCTAGTTATGTCAATAACTTTGACATTATTAATATTATCATGGTTCTATCCCATCAAATGGTTCTTACATCAAACCTGTCATAAGTTCAAAATGTGTTCCATGTATATATCCTAAATAAGTACATGCATGATCCTTCAAATATACTGAAATCAGAGGTCAAAATTTTAGATAAAGATATTTCATATGGGGAATAAATAGTATAGATTATGGATTGTAGAGATAATTTTAAAAACATGAACACTCCTTGGGTAATGTTTTTTGGTGAAATCAAAAGTTTTATCAAGCAATGTGAGAACCTATACAAATGATAAGAGAGATGTAGCATAATTTGTTTGTATCATAGTGATGAATTTAAAAGGATAAATTCATTTTATGTGGGGGGTAGAATTTAACATCAAAATTTGTTATAAATTAATATTTATTTCAAATAAATTTAAATTTTTTTGGTATCATTCATTACACACAACATTGATTTTAACAAAAAGTTATATATCATTAAAATTATTATTTAAACATGATCCTAATAATCTTATAGTTAATCATAGATATGTGTATAGTAATAAATAATTTAAAAATATTACATATAATGGTTATATAAAAATATAAAAATTTGATAATTTTTTTATATCTTCCAGAAAAGTCTTTTTATGTTTCGAAAATAATGTTTTTGAAAAAAAATATTTTTAAATTCATTTTATGAACAATAATACTATTAATATTTTTTACATATTTTAGAAAATATTTTTTATAAAATATTTTTATTTTTTAAATAAATAGGTTAAAATTATCATACTTTTAATTATTTTGGACTTTTCATAAAATATTAATTTTTAGTCAATAATGACAAATTATGGTTTTATTGAAAAGTGACTTTTCATTTAAATAATTTAAAAGGTTTATTTTTGTTTTAAAATTGTTTTAAAGATATTATTAGTTAATTAATATATAAATTAATCCAATTTAGTTCATTCAAATTTATTTTGTACTAAATAGTGATATAAACACTTTTTAACTTTTTGAACCAGGTCTCTTTGGAAAACCTCTTTCTCATGGCCTTTGCAGGTATAATTTTATATAAATTTTGTTGGATTATATAATTGGAAATTGGATAAATGGTCTAAATATTTGGAATTAGAATAATTAATATTATCTAATAAGATAAAATTAATTTTTGTGCATAACTAATTGTAACATCATTAGAAATTATTTATTATATTTAAGGTAAAATTATTTTATCAGGAGTTAAAATAAAGAATTAGTGCTCAGAATGATTCATAACATATTTGAAAACTATTTAATGGATATATTTTAAACTTTTTAGGTTTATTTATCGATAATATTTCATTTTTGTGTATTTTTCCCTGACAAAAATGTCGATACACCTTTTTATTTTTAAAAGAATTCTTTAGTGTTAGTCAACACAATTATAAAAGGCCACCCCTCTATGCTCGACTTCACACAACCATAACTTTTTATTACAATTATTGCAAAAATAACTTCCATAAATCCCCCTTATCATTATAGAATCTTTATTTTGTTATTAAATCCATCATATGAATGATTTTATTGAAAACCTAAGGTGTTTACCTGGAAAGGAGGTATCATTCATCAAAGAATATTTTTATTTTATTTATTCAACAACATCATTCAGTTATTTTAAAAAAATGGTTATATAATTTCCTATGTATATTCCATATATTAAGTTATTTTATGTTAATGTAATTACCATCAACCATATCCATATCTACCAAATGTGATATATAACCATTATTCATTAGTACGGCGGAATTCCATCTCATGAATTGATGTCATTCATTTTCCATTACCACAAAAAATATATGGATATAATGATAGATTAAATGATTTTATGTTATATTTAACATATTATTATACTTATGGAATTTTTATATCACATATACCTTCATGTATTTCATTATGTGGGAATACGATAATGTTAAATATGTGTATATCGAACTACCACCACACGAAGTGATGTGATTCATTCACACTTTGGAAGGAATTTAATAAGGATGTTTATAATAGAAATATTTGATATATATGACCTTAAAAATATTATTTAATTTTAATATATCATTTAACATCATTTATTTCAATATAGTGGAAAAATTTTAATAGTTTTCATGCCTATGTATAACCTATTGTCTCCATGAATGGCTCTTAATCTATCTCTAACACTTATTGATTACTCTAAAAACACATATAATGAATATATAATATATTTATATCATTTTTAACATTATTAATATTATGTTACCATGATCAAATTTATTGGAAAATAAATAAAAAATCAAAACATTCCTGAAAAACAAATCAGTTATTATTGAAGATGCGACTTTAAGAAGGAATTATTAACAAAAAGGTAATAAATGGTCATAATAACATCATATATTGTATGATATATATTTTTATGGCTCCATAATTGAAGTATAATAAACTTATTTTTATTATACAGGAGGTTATAATGTGTATGAAGGTTGTTGAGATATAGTGTGGTGGATTTGTTTTCTCAATTTGCTTTCTTTGTGTCATATGTTACATTATGAATCTATCTTCTTTTATGTGGTTTATACACACCCTTTGATATGTAATATCAGTAATTTATTTATTCTCGTGGTATTATATGTTTCATTTAGCATTACTGATTCATGGTAATTATAGTTTAAATTTACTAACGTGGTCCGTGTTTTATAATATAATCTCATTATTTATAGAGATTGTTCATGTTTATGCTTCCAATGATAAAATATTAGTTTCTATATCTCAAGAAACACATGTATTTTCATATCATGTAGTTATTAAATAATAAAACATGTGTTAATTTCATTTTCCTCTCTTTATGAACTCAATATATTTATTTAAGTTTTTTAAGAAAGTTTTTATTTATATCTCCCTTCAGTCGAAAACTCATATTTCTTCAAAACCCATGTTTTCTAAAGGTGTAATCTAAAATGTTTTTTAAATAATCCAAATTATTTATGGAATACATTTTTACACATATATTATTTTTTTAATATATTTTTATATGAAGCATCAATCCATTTTCCATCAACTCTCATTTAGATTTTACTAAAAATGGGAAAGGATTCATTTTTTAAAATGTACGACGTGATTGGAATTGTCTGACATTATTACAAATCATTAATTTCATGATACATTTATAATATTCAAAGGTTATTTGAAATAATTTTTTTTAAAATATATTATTTTTAAAAAATTTAATTTTGATGATTTATTATTTTCACCAATAAATATTTGAAATGATTTTTTAAAGAATATTTATAATTTTTCAAAGTTTATTTTAAAAAAATAGAATTTTGAATTTTATTTATGTTTTAAAAGGAGTTTTTTAATGTGAAATGGTTTTTATGCTCAAAAATTTTTGAAGTTGTTTTCCAAAATATTTTTTCATCTTTGGTGACATTCGATGATGTCAATTATGCCTTACTGGGGACATGATACAAATATACCATTCTTATTCATTATTTAAATTTTTTTATGATGGAATATTGTTTATGAAACCTATTTCTCTTACTTGGGTTATAACATGAATAATTTCTTATTAAACTCACTTCCTTTCATATATTATTCTATGATGAAATGATAAAATTATTATGAAACATATCTCTTTTACATGGGTTAGGATATGATGAAATGTCTATGAAACATATTTCATTTCAGGAGTTATGATGAGATTAATGTTTTATAATAATGTGACACACATGTATATGATTTTCATTATTTGATTGGTTCAAAATATAACTCCCTTAATTTTTTTGGGTAAGTATTTAAATCTCTTGAGATAGATAGGACTGAAGTTGGGAGTCAACCTGGTTCAGTAAATAACTTTTTCCACTGTAATGATCATGGTATGATCCTTGAATACTATGATGGTTTGGGGAGTGAACCCATTACACTATGATTTCCATGTAAGTGACCCATAAATACGATGGAAATGAATTTCTATTCTTATATGCATTCCATAAAACATTTATTATTGCAGTGATATGATCTCATGTCTCATGATCATTGATTGCCTTATGATTTATATCTTATTAACTATAAAGATTTACCTGGTGACTCAAGATTATAATATTTGACAAGAAAACTATGGTTTTCAAATGTTATTTGGATGTTCACATACCCTTATGTACATGTTATGCTTACATATATCCCTTATTTACCATTACTGGTCATCTAAGATCATACTTTCTTATGTTTCCTTTCCCCAAGATATGAATAAAGGTATTATATATAATGTGTCTAATATGGGTTCTAGTTAGGAATAAAATATTTGGAGATGATTTAGTTCACTTATAAATTAGTTGTTTGTGTTTCCATGTTTCCAAACGAACTATACCATTATGATCTTTATACATGTGTTTATGTAATTTAATGAATGTACATAAACAATTATGTAATGTATATGATAGAAAACCATTTTCACCACAGAATCCTTTGAAGAATAGGAAATATGGTGAGATCTTCTAGGGTATTCTACTTTTTATAATCATTCTATTATTTTATTAATAATATTCAATGACAAATCAAAATAGAATATGGTAGTATTATTAACAATATATTACATAATAAGTATAAAATCTAGATACAAGAGAAATTTATTGTTTTTGGAAAGGAGAAGAAGTGATTACCCATCTAGGAGTTTCTATCAAGTACATAGATTTGTAAAAACATAAGGATAATGATAAGGAAATGATTTCCTTAGAGATTATATAGGTTCCTTAATTATCTGAAAATTTTAAAGCACTATCTGTTGAGTAAAACTAATGAATAATTAAACTTGAATAAATGAGGTGGTCATTTTTCTTTTTTATACTCAAAAAATATTACTCATTTGATGGAAAATTCATTAGGAACTATGTTAATGATTATGGTGAATGATTGATATGTTCTTCAATATTTTTAAAGTATTCTAGGAAGGTAAAGGGTTTTTTAGATTTCCTAATACTGTTTGAAGATGTTTGGATATTTTTTGATGAAAATCAATAATTCCAGGTTTGAGGTGAAAATTTTAAAATTGAATATAGAGGGTCCCTTTGTCTAAAATATTGTAAAATTACATGAAAACATAGTGAAATATAATATTCTCATAATGATACATAAAATGATATCATAGTTGATGATGAGGAATTCAATTTTCTGGGGAGTTTAAGCAATGATATGTAACATATTTCTTTTAGTACAAGAGATGTTTTTCCAATACATAATATTTCCCAATGAATATAGATTATATATGTAGAAGCACATATTTAAATGTGGAAAATGAAAGGCACACATTTATATGTAAGTTATTTGGATCATAAAAAATTATTTCAAATCATAAATAATATACCATATATGGTACTTAATATTATGTAGAGTGTTATTACAAAGAGTATTAATGCATATGTGGCATGTAAGAAATTTTATCTTATGCGTAAACATTTTGATTCCATGTGTAAGATTATGTAGAGATTAAATATGATTATCATGATCATATATGAGATATTTTTTAGATTTAATATGATATTTGATCACTTTTGAGTGATACTCCTAATATAATTTTTCATATATGAATTTTTCCATTTAAAAAATATGATGTTTTTTATATTTAAATCATATCATGTTATGTTCTTATTCATATAATCAATATCATGATTGTGATTCCCATGGGTCTCACTCCTAAACTCATTTCTATAAACACGTACTTTACATAGTAGATTCGATACCTACTATAGATTACTAGACATAACTATCCCATAATTACATGACATAAAAAAAAAATATTATGTTACAATATTCCCATGAACATTTAGGTTTGTAGATTTAGAGATAATGACAAAACATTAAATACTGAAACCCATTTATTACTAAAATACTAGATATTTTTAAACTATATTAAAAAAAACTAATCTATAAATATTCATCAATGAATACCACAAATTAGTCACACTTCTATCCTATTAGTTAAATCTTGTGTAATAATTTTCATCATTTTTTGGGGAAAATAAAACATATGAAGTAGTGATCATAGACATTCAGTAACGGAAACTTTTAAATTATGTTATCAAAAACATAAGCATGATATACATAATGTGGTTGGAATAAATAATATAAATAATTCAATAATTATTTGAAACTAAAAGCATTTTATATCTATGAAAACAAATCAAAACATTTATATAAATAATAATAATATCATACTAATGATATACATAATGTTATACATAAAAACATATTTTTATAACCTTCTTTAAAGAAATTATACTATTATGGGTAGAGGTTTACTCAAAAACCCAAGATATTTTTTATGAGAAATTTCATTGCATTGAGGGGATATATATGTTCAACACCCACCCATAACATGATTATGTGTAACATATACCCAATAATAGTAAATAATACATTTAATATCATTCACTAAGGAACCTCTAGTAGTAAAAAGATATCCATATTAAAACTGATTGTCAATATATATTCAATAATAATTAGTGGTCAATAATAATCATGAATGAGAATATATTTCTGAATATTAATAAAATGTATCACGTGATCACAACCCATAAAAATATATAAAGTGGATGGATAAATAATATAAATTCAACATTACAATAAGAATCTATATTGGAATAACAATATAAGCAAGTCAAACACTTTTCACCATTTTAATGAATGGGATAACACAATCACAACATACTCAGAGGAATAAGGACAATGGTAAAATAATAAATATTAAACATTAACTATTCAATGATAATAATAAGTATATAAATAACAAATATGTAGATTTTTTATAGTAACCAATTCAATAAATGGAATAAAGTTCTTCGTAGTCATCACTCAAGAAAAAATTCAATGGAATAATTTTATTCTTTTATGTCAATAATTTTACCAATCAATCGACATAGAGAATCTAGTAGAACACCATTGAATCGTTGGATTGGGGAATATGTTAATCACAAAGTGAAGGCCTTTGAATAAAATTGATCATTATATAGCGCAATGAAAGGATATTTGGACAATTAATATATTTTAGGGTTGATGTAAAACCTGTGATAATAAAGTTTCATCTATGATTTATGTGGTAGGAATGTAAATATAAATAAAATAGTTAGAGAATTACAATTAATTCCATAATGTTTATAATATACCTAAATTATATTAAATAAGATCATGGAAATTAACATAACTCAATTTATAAAAATTTAATTATCAAAAACTCATACATTTAGGGTAACAAATGATTCAAATGAAAAAAAGAAGAAAATAACTTATTTTTTGTTATTTCATTACCTTAAATATAGGAAAATAAATTATATAAAATTAAAAGGATAGTAATTCAAATAAACCATATAAAAAGGAAACATGGTGCATGTATCAAGTCTCAAACAATAAAATTAGTTACCAAGACAACCCCTACAACTTAGTAACATGTTAATAAAAACCCCTTGAAAGAGGGGTATTATCATTGAACATCAAAGAAAAATATTAATAGCTAATTTTTGATATTATATCTCAAATATAATTTATATACCCACAATAATGGAAACTATGTACACCAAAATATATGTCTAAAAGAGAGGATATTGATATGAAATACATTAACTCTATCAATATTCACAATATACATTCAAAAAATATCATGAATACATAAATTAAGGATATTAAATTTATTAGAATGAAAAAATAATAACAAAAAAATTATACTCCTAATTTAAAATCATTTTATACATTTATTTTTTATTATTTTTTCACCGATATTCAATACCGAGTGTAAATAATCTTTATTGTACTAAACAGTTTTTCTAAAATTGGTGTTTGTAATCATTATTATTAGAAATTTAATCATTACATGATAATTAAAAGTACTATAATAAATACCCCATGATATTTATAAGGTTATAATTTTATTTTATTATTATTTTTACAATACATGATGATGAAATCTGGGATGATCATGTTTCAGTGATACGTAATGAATGATAGGCATTTTCATAATCCATGATTTAAAACACAATATAACCCTAAAAAATTTAATAATAATTATTATTTAAATATTTATAAATAATTATAAAAAATTGTGATATCATATTCTCACGTGATGTAAATTCATTGTATTTATCAAGTATGATGTCAAACCAACAGAAATATGAACCTAACAAGGTTAATATATGATTATGTGGTGGTTTTGTTGTAATATCAATATATTATAGGAATTTTGATTTTAAATAGTTTTTGATGGATTGATATATACTAATTATAATTATTTATATTATGAAGTAATTTATTTGAAAAAATTACATAAGATAAATAAAAAGATGTTTTTTGTAGTATTCTTATTTTAACTAATTAAAATTAGGATGATAGTTTGTTGATCCTATCTTTATTATGTTCAAAAAATTTATTATACCATAAACATAATGATACAATAAAAATAATATTTATCTATAAAAAATTATTTTGGATAACTATGAATTATGATTATTAAAAGAAAAAAAGGAAATCAATCATTATATGGAGGTGGTAGTCCACAAATATGCATGGATGATGATTTCAATTTACATAGAAAGAGTGTAACATATAATATATTTTATCATTTAAGAATATAAAATAAGTTATAAATATCATTCCTAATTTTTAAATACAACATTTTTACCATTAATATAAGTTGATTAACCAAATTGAATCATGGTATGCAACGAAGGTAGATGTCCACAGAATGCATGATTCATGTAATAATTTTCTTTAATAAAAAATTATAAGGTGGTTAATTCATTTACTCTTATTGTAATGACATACTAGTATAATAAATAAAATATTATTTCATATTAATATGTTTAAATTAGTTTTTTGGATAATGAAATGCATATAAGAAAATAGAAAAGAGTGAGATGTTTGAAATTTATACCTTATTACTTAGATTGTCTCCTTTACAATGGTTGTAAAACCTACCAATAATGGAGTTTTAAAAGACTATAATCTCATTATGGTGTCTAGGATTACTTAATATAGGTAGGTTTAGAAAGATATTTTGATGATCAATGTGTGTTTTGGTGTGATGGGTGATAATCAAAATTTATGTACATATTTTGGATACATTTCATTAATATTTTATCGTACTTATCATGATAATAAATTGGGTTTTGATGCATTTTTAAGGAATTGGGAATTCAAGGCTCAAAGTAGTAATGATGGAAAATTGGTATAAATCATCCATACATGTCATGGAACTAATGTATAGAAGGTATATGCCTCAAGAAGAATACCTCCATACTAAAATTATAATCCATGAATCCCAAATAAAATTCATTAACCAAGTACATGATGTGTATCGAGATTATAGGTAATGGAATATTCGAATTACAAATATATATATTACATGTTGTGAACTCATTACATTATATTGGATGTTCAAAACCTAATCACACTTGAATATTCGAGCTAAAAAATCCTTGAATATCCAAAATATTTGAGGAATATGTTGGATCTATGGTAAATGGAAAGAAAACCAATTACATATCATGTAAGTGTCAAAATATAATCCACTTAATGTAGTTTATTAAATTCAGAATTTATGTGTGATGTTCATTTCTAAATCTACGAATATTTCAGTACCGTCGAAGTACATAGGAGGCACTCAAGCCCAAAATTTATTTTCTTATTTCCTCCCTTATTATTCTTTTTTGTTCAGTTTTAAATTCCATCAATCTCTTTTGATTTCCCTTGTTATTTGACACGTTTTTTTGTTGTATATCTCAATTCCAAGGAAATTTTTTTGATCAATGTTATTCCTAAATTCTATTACAAATCGCATTTTCCATGAAAATTCAGTTTTTATTGTATTCTTCATTATTTCTCCATCCAATTTAATATTTAATTTATTTTACATGATTTCAATTGTTAGTTTCTTTGTTTTCTTTAAATAAATGCATATTACAAGAATTTTTCCAATTGTATAAAAATTACCTTCCAGATATTTCATACTCAGTTATTCCGTATAGGGTCTGGGGATCATTTGTAGGGGTGTTTGAACATATGGAATATCTAAAATCAAAAATATGTATCCTTATAGCTAGTAACCAGGTTTAAGAAATTTTTAATCTAATTATCTTTGATTATCCCTCACCATCATTGGTGGAAGTTGAATGACCATGACCTAGTTAGTGATGATCAGGGTAATACTAATATCATGTAATTACTTCTTCTTAGAAGAGAATATCCATATGCATAGGTTTTATATTAATCTAGACTAAATATAATTTTATAGAATAGTTCAATCCAATTGGTTGGAACAATATTCAATTAGCGTATTTTTTACCACATTGGAGACTATAAATTTTGGCTATCCAATGTTAGTTTGAGGATTACCCATATTTTTTAACCAAAAATTGAGCTTTAACCCTTCTATGAATCTATTTTGAAGACCCAAGACACATAATTTTGGTCAAACCAAGCCAAATATTGTAATAATTAGGATTACCCAAAACAGTACTAGACATAGGGTTTCTTTTCAAATAATCTATATTTTTGAGTTCAACCCTAGTCATCAACCTAATATTACTTAGTAGCTACTTTTTGTTTGGGAAAATAAATATTTAATATGTTGAACGCCCATAGGAATAAAAAATGCCTTCTTGGTGCATCATATTTTGGATCCATTATCATTGAATATTGTGATTAGGTATAATGACATAAATAAAAAACCTCTAATTACCTTTACCTTCCCCATTTCTTATTTTCCACCCCTTTTCTCTTTTTATAATTTTCATCTTAAAAACTATAATCTAAATCTGATTATTTTTGAATGATTGGATGTATTAGTGTCCCTTATCTCACTCAAGGAGTCTGGACACACAAGAATTGATTCCTTTCATTCCCATTATCAATATAAATTGAGATTCATGTAAAAATTTCATAATGGAAGAGTGTAATGATCGTATTTCACCATTCCTTTATAACCCTCAATATAAACCACATGATCATTAGGTTGAGTGACCATCATTAACGAAGTGAACCGTAATGGACTACACCTTGCCTTCTATTAGTGATGTAATGCCCAACATTGTACGACTACCTATTATTAAACACATATTAGAAATATAACATAGTATTATTCATATGATCTATACATTGGTAAATTTTGTGGGTTTCAAATCAAATATCCCCACAAACACATTTCAAATTTAATAAGGATTTTTGATACATTTCGCAACCAGATCATTTACTCTGATGCAATAAGAATGAGAGTTTTTCATTCTCCAAATGAGATAGAACCAAGGATTGGATAAAAATTAAATCTCTTAAGTCCGTCACAAAATGGGATGAAAAATAGAAGTAATATTTTGATAAATAATTCCCTCCAATCCAAACCTGGATTTTGAGAAATGAAATTTAAAATTTCTACCAAGATGATATGGAATTATCATCCAAAGTATGGGATAGATTAATGGATCGAACACATAAGTTCCCACATCGTGGGATATATGTATGACTTCCATTGTAAACATTCTACTAGGGACTCCATCAGATCACGTGTACTATTGTAGATACCGCCTCTGGAGGAGATATCATGATAAAGACTCTTGAAATTTATAGATCCATTCTGGAAAATGTCTCACACAATCACAACCATTTGAAAACATGCAGAGTACCACCCTACTGGGGAGCCTATCAGGTGGTAGAGACAACCTTTCTGGAATCTGAAATGCCTGGATCGGTTGTGATCACTGAGAGGGGAGGGGTGAATCAGTGATAATTTTTTCTTTTTATGAATTGTTCCCTTTGGATTATCAATTCAACCTCTGCAGCTGGTTAAAGCCTAGATCTACTCTTTTAGTGGTTCAGTAATAATGAGAGCACAGAACACAGATATTTACAAGGTTCGGTACAAAGACCTACTCCTTGCCGTGTTGGTTACACCCCCCCAACACGGATTCTTCACTATGCCAAAAGATGATTACACGGTAATTGGTTACCCCCCCAATTAAAAGTTGGTTAAACCCCCCAACTCCACAACATCATCTTCATCATGGCTCCACTTCACTTCTTCAAAGGTGTTGTTCAAAACTTCAAGTAGCTTCAACAGTCTTCAAAAGAGCTTGTTGGTCTTGCTCATCAAAAACCCAATCACTTAGAATGATCAGTTCTTTTGTATTCACACACACAAGTGTGTACTCCTCTTCTTCTCAATGTTGATCTTCTTCACATGTGCACACATGCACTACTCATTCTTTTAGTGCACCCACTTGACTTGTCCTTCTTCGTCAATTTATAAACACACAAAGTGTGGTCTTCCTTTTGCACCCAAAGCACAAAGGTCCTCGGCCTTCTTCTCTTTGTGCACACACTCTACCCGTATACTCCTCTTCACTTGGCACACAAACACAAAGGCCTCGGAATTGTTTGCATACACACTGCCCAATATAAAGGCGCGCAAGTGCTTGGTGTTGCAAGAGGCGCGCAAGTTGTTTCAACCAAGGGCGCGCAAGTGACAGGCCACAAGGAGCGCGCAAGGTCCTTTCTTCTCAAACAGAAACCCTTCACACAAGGATTGCGCGAGAACAAAACTTGAAACCTCCTGTCGCGCAAGTGATGCGCAGGATTTTACTTCGCGAGGCAGAGAGCGTCGCGGGTCTTCACGAATGAACAACACTCTTCACTCGGCCACGGACTCCTCTTTATATAGGCAGTGGAGGTGCATGGATGATCCGCGGGGAAATACGTTTTGAATGCCCGAAATCTGTGGGGTCTTTGAAAACTTCAAACGCGTTAAAAAGATCTTCCGCATATCACGGTTTTATCTTCTGTCAATCGCGGGTTCATTCACCTTCAGCCTTCTCCACGTACATGCATTTTAGAACGCATGCATGGCTCTGTTTAAGCCTAACACATGCAAAACATGAACACCCGATGCCTCGGCAGATTCTCTTGCCTCGGCCGAACACAAATATCTTCATTACTGGCATGCATGCCTATTTCTACGCATGGATATGTTCGTAAGGGTGAGACGAGCTCAATGGTGCCTTCGGTTTGATCGGAGGTGGCCAGAATCTCAAAATCGGTCGTCGGATGGCCTCTGGTTCAGCGGCTACTCGCGGGAGACTTCGGCTCGAGCTCGAGGTTGAGGACGAAGCCGGGGCCGTCAGATCAGATCTTCAACGGCCTGGATTAGATCGCGGCGCCGCGGATGGATCGTGCGGCGCAGATCAAGCGCGCGATGAGACGGACGGCTCAGATCTGTCCCGGGTGAAAAATGCGCGTCCCACATCGAAGTCTCTCGCGGAATTTCCGTGGTATATCAAATAAGCGCTCCCCCAACCGGCTCAGTTGAATTCTCTCCCTCCACGGTGCCGCCCCGCACCGTGTTCTCCCTGCGGGCGCGCTCTGCGCCCACTCTGCTCCTGCGGGCGCGCTCCTAGCGCCCCCTATGCATCTCCTGACACCCGCGGGTGCGCTCATGCATCCCTGCCGCGCTCCTCCGGGTGTGCCCCAGGCACCCATGCGGTGTCTTGGGTGTGCGCCCTGCCGCCCTAGCTCACCCCACGGGTTCCCCCGGGCGTGGTGCCCTAGTTCCCATGCCTTGGGGTTGAACCCCCAAGGTGCCTTGGCTGGCCCATTTTTTTGGCAAAGGAAAATCTAATGACTTTGTTAAAAACAAAGTTATCCTCCATATAAAGCATGCCAAGTGCCACTTCTTCCAAGCCATCATTCTCATTTCTCCTTCTTCCTCTCTTCTTCTTCATTTTGAAATTCCTCCATTATCTTCAACATGTATTCATTACTTAGGAGTGAATTCTTTGAAGGTTCTCCATCAACCGAAGCTCCTGAATCAAATAATTCTTCAATGTTCTTCAATGATCCAATTAGAGGTCAAGTTGGATCACATTCACATTGTCATGCACTAAGGATTAGTACATGTTCTTCTTCCGCTCACTTCATCCACTTAGAAGTTGTGGATGGCTCTCTTCATCTCCTCATGCATTGTGAAGACAATGCATGGTCTTCTAAAAGTGTTGTGACTTTGTATCCAGTTGATACAAGTTCTTGGAACTTAATGATCAGATCAACAATCGTCAGATTTAATGCTTCTATAATCATCAATCTTCAAGATGTACTTCATCATCAGGCACACCATGACAAGTTATTGACAACAAATGCAATTACTTCACTTGGGCACAACAATCTCCCCCTTTGTATTTGGTTGTCAATACTCCGAAGCACACTGAGAGAATGTCGTGTGTTCCTGATGATTTCTCCCCCTTATTGGCCAACAAATGCAAAGGGATGAATGAAAGCCATACTCAGAGTATAGAGCTTCTGGAATCTGCAAATCTTCAAGTACCAATGCTCCCCCTCAGGGGATGCACTCATCTCCTTCAATTCCCTGCATGTAAGTACAAGAATACAAAAATTTAGGGAATAAGGAGGGACCTTCTTCTTCCTCAAGTGAGAGTAGAAGGATGAACATGAAGTTTCGGCCTCAATTCAACAAATCTTTCCGTAGGCATAGCTTTGGTGAAAATTTCTGCCACCTGATCTTGAGTAGGAATGTAGTCTAGCTTGATGTCTCCACTGGCGACCCTTTCTTTGATGAAATGATATTTTATATCAATGTGCTTGGATCTGGAGTGTTGGATAGGATTCTTAGACAACCCAATTGCACTTTTATTATCACATAAGATCCTCAATGGTTTTTCAGCTTTAATCCTCAAATCTGCTAGCTGCACCTGCATCCAAATCATTTGAGTACATGCATGTGTAGCGGCCACATACTCTGCTTCAGCTGTGCTCAATGTTACAGAATTTTGTTTCTTGCTATACCAGCTAACACATCCTTCTCCCAAAAAGAAGGTTCCACCAGATGTGGATCTTCTATCAGTGCAATCACCAGCCCAATCAGCATCTGTGAATCCCAACAACTGTATGTTTGCATTGTGTTTGTATAAGAGTCCATAGTTGAGGGTTCCTTTAACATATCTCAGGATTCTTTTGACTGCAGTTAAATGAGATTCTTTTGGATCACTTTGGAATCTGGCACACAAAGTCGCTGCATATGCTATATCTGGCCTTGAAGCCGTGAGATAAAGTAGACTGCCAATAATTCTTCTGAACTCTTTCTGATCAACATTGTTTCCTTCTTCATCCTTGCATAGCTTTGTTCCGACAGAAATGGGTGTGGAGACTTCCTTTGAACTTTCCATTCCAAACCTTTTCACTAAGTCCCTTGCGTACTTTTCTTGTGAAAGAAATATGGAGTTTTGTCTTTGTTCCACCTGAAATCCTAGAAAATATGTCATTTGACCAAGCATTGAAATTTCAAAAGTTCTTTTCATCTGCTCAGCAAATTCTTCACATAGTCCTTCCTTGTTACCAGCAAAAATGATATCATCCACATAGATAATGACTATGAGGGTACCATTGGCCATTTCTCTGACATAGAGGTTACTGTCAACTGTTCCTTTGACAAATTTCATGTCTTTAAGACAACCATCCAATTTTGAGTACCAGGCTCTAGGGGCCTGCTTCAATCCATACAAGGCTTTTCTCAATCTGCACACCATACTACCATCTTTGTCCAGCAAAAATCCCTCTGGTTGTTCAATATACACCTCTTCTTCAAGATCTCCATTCAGAAATGCAGATTTCACATCCATCTGATAGACCTTGTACTGCTTGTGTGCTGCAACTACTAAGAACATTCTGATAGTTTCCAGTCTTGCAACTGGTGCAAAGGTTTCCTCAAAGTCGATTCCTTCCATTTGTGAATATCCTTTGCATACAAGTCTGGCCTTGTTTCTGGAAACTTCTCCCTTTTCATTGAGTTTGTTTCTAAACACCCACTTTGTCCCAATAACATTTTTATTTTTGGGCCTTGGCACAAGATCCCAAGTGGAGTTATTTTCAATTTGATTGAGTTCCTCATGCATAGCTTGTATCCATTCCTCATGTACAACTGCTTCAGCCGCTGTGTGAGGTTCAACTTGAGAAACCAGTGCAGTCTGATCTTCCAATCTCAATATTCTTCTAGTTCTTACTGAGGACTGTAGGTCTCCAAGGACATTTTCTGTGTCAACATGCTTCTTCAATTTGTTGTATCTTCTTCTTCCATTTTCATTACCTTCATCTTCATCACTGGTATATTCAGAGTTGATCTCACCAGCAGTTGGTGTTGGCTTAGGTAATTCTGCATTCTTCTGTTCCAAGGCTGTGTCATTCTTTGAGTCATCATCATCCACAGTGTGTGGTTTGGTGTTGTTTTCAATTATTATGACATCACTGCAGTCAATCATTTTATTCAACCTCTTATTCCAGCATCTGTAGCCTTTTCCATTAGGTAGGTAACCCATAAAGATTCCTTCTTCACCTTTTTCTTCAAACTTTCCCAGATTGATGTTTTTAATCTTGATGATGCAGGGACTGCCAAAGACTTTGAAATATTTAACAGTTGGTTTTCTGTTAAACCACATTTCATAGGCTATCGTTTGTGTTTCTGGTCTCAGGAGACATCTGTTCTGTATGTGTATAGAAGTGCATACTGCTTCTCTCCAGAAAAACTTAGAGATATCATGCTCAGCTAACATAGTCCTCCCCATTTCAACTATGCTTCGATTCTTTCGTTCAGCCACTCCATTATGTTGTGGAGTATATGGTGTACTATATTGATGTTTGATTCCATGCTTGACCAGATACCTTTCAAAGACATCACCGGTATATTCTTTTCCATTGTCTGATCTTACTTTCTTGATGCAGAGCTCCAGTTCCTTCTCAGCCTGCCTTCTGAAAGTCTTGAACATCGTGATTTCCTCTGACTTGTGTTTCATGAACATGACATTGGTCATCCGAGTGTAATCATCAATGAAGGTTATAAAATAGAAATCTCCTCTTGTAGACTTCTGTCTCATTGGTCCACATATGTATGTATGGATGAGTTCAAGAGGTCTAGTAGACATGATATCAACTCCTTTGTGTGACCTATGGGTCAGTTTTCCCTTCTGACATGTGTCGCAGACTTCATCTCTTTCTCTCTTGAATTTGGGTAGATCTCGTACAACATTGTACTTCAGAATTTTACTCATACTCCTTTGACCAAGATGGCCAAGTCTTCTATGCCAGAGGTTGTTTTAATCTTTAGAGCTTAGAAAACAAGAATTTATGGGATCACCAATTTGAAATAGATTTCCAGTGGTTCTTCTTCCTTGAGTGATGATTTTTCCATCCTTTGAGCTCTTGATGATGCATGAGTCCTTCTGGAACAACACCTCATGTCCATCATCACATAATTGACTTACACTCAGTAGGTTGTGCTTTAATCCTTCAACAAACAACACATCATTGGATTTTAGATTTTTTGTTGCAATCATAGCCTTTCCAACTCCCTTGATTTTCAGAGAACGATCATTTCCAAACACCACGGTTCCTCCCTCATGACTTTCAAGGTTGCTTAGAATTTTTGTATCACCAGTCATGTGGGATGAGCATCCACTATCAAGAATCCATGACTTGGTTTTACTGCTGGCTTTTAGAGCCACTTCAGCAAAGCATGTGATTTCATCATTGGTTTCTTGAATGCCTTTCCCTTTCATGTCTTTGACTTTTTGTTTAGGAAGAGTTGTCATACATTTATCAGCTCTATGACCTTGTTGGTCACATCTTCCACAAGCTTCACTCAGGCAGTCAAATGTGTTCCGAGTTGGTGGTTTTGATGCTTTCTGCAAAACACTGTGGGTGTCAGGATGTCTCCCCCTTGACTCATACCTCATGTTTGGATGAGACATGTTATACCAGCATGCATAAGCCTTATGTCCAAACACACCACAACACCAGCAGTAGCCTCTGAACCTTGACCTTCTTTGTTGATAAGAGTCATGTTGTAATTTTCTGTCCAAGATTTGAGTAGTCCTTCCTGAGGATTTCCTTTCTTCCATTGAAGATGATTTTACACAGATTGGTTCATGCCATGTTTGTCTCAATTTTATCTTTGAACCTGCATTGTTAGAAATAACAGATGTATATTGAGATTTACTTAGTGGTAAATTGACCTGCCTCTGAGCACCAGCATAAGATGATTCTGCCTTGACCTCAACAGCCTTGTTGAAGTCTTCTCTCATCTTTGTCAATCTATTCTGTGCTTCAATCCACTTGGAATGTGTCAGTGATTGCTCTTCTTCTTTGAGGTGAAGTTTCTCCTCAAGATCTTTTTCTATCTTGTCCAGCTCAGCTACCTTCAGTTTGTGTATCTTGATTTCATCAATGTACATTGTCTCTTTCTCCATACATTCTTCCAACTCCTCAGTCATCCTTTTGGTCTCCTTTTGTAACAATCTCTTCTCTTTCTTGAGTCCAGTGTTCTGTTCAAGGCAAGCCACTAATTCATCTTTCAATCTGTATTCAAGCTCTGTTCGTTCACTTTCATCATCTTCACTACTGCAGGTATCAAACCCTTTTTCTACATGAGCCATAAAATTCGTTTCTTCTTCTGATTGACTGGCTGAAGTAGAGTCTGATTCTTCCTCTTTGCTTACATAGCTTCTTCTTTCACCTGGAACGAACCTTTTCTTTCTTACACCTGATTTGTTTCCTTCTCTTGGGTATCTACTCCATTTCTTCTTTTGTGACTTCTCATCTTCAACTTCTGGAGCACTATATCTCTTCTTGGGGCAGTTTACAGCAAAGTGTCCGATGTTATTGCAATTGAAACATCTCGATGGTGATTTCCCTTTTCCCCTGAATTTAGTTTTTCCAAACCTTTTAGAAAAAAGAGAAATAATCGTGTTGAGATCTTCATCCTTTTCTTCATTGTCAGTATCACTTGATTCTAGGACTTCGTCATCTTTTATCTTGAGTTGTCTCATGGCCTCAAAAGCCATCTCATCATTGATCTTCTTCTTGAATACTGGGATCTTCCTCATTTCATATGCAATGAGAATGTTGTGTAGTTCATCAAGAGAGAGATCATCTCTGTCTTCTAATGCTGAGACTTTGGGGTCAAACCTGTCAGGAAAATTTCTCATAAGCTTTTTAACAATAGTGGAGTCCTCCAACTTTTCTCCAAAGCCCCGAATGTTACTAACAATTTCATTGACTCTTGTGAAATAATCATAAATATTTTCTTCTTCTCCCATCTTGACATCTTCAAACTTGCTTCTCCAAATCTGTAATTTGGCTTCCTTGACTTTCATGTTGCCTTCATAACTACTTTCCAATTTGTCCCAAATTTCTTTAGCATTCTTGAGTCCCATGACTTTTGTGTATACCTTTTCTGAGAGTGACATAAGAATGGAATTTTGAGCTTTACCATCAACTTCCAAATTTCTTTTCTCATCGAGTGTCATAGCAGCTTCATTATCAAGAGGAGGGAATCCAAATAAGGCTGCATTTCTAACTTCAAGGCCGAGAGATAGAAGGTAGGGTAACATCCGATTCTTCCAGCTGTGGTAATTCTTTCCATCGAATGTAGGAACACCCCTACTATTAACAGAATTCAGATTGTCCATCTTCTCAGAAGTAGATCCTTACAGAGGGAACCTGGCTCTGATACCACTTGAAATGCCTGGATCGGTTGTGATCACTGAGAGGGGAGGGGTGAATCTGTGATAACTTTTTCTTTTTATGAATTGTTCCCTTTGGATTATCAATTCAACCTCTGCAGCTGGTTAAATACTAGATCTACTCTTTTAGTGGTTCAGTAATAATGAGAGCACAGAACACAGAGATTTACAAGGTTCGGTACAAAGACCTACTCCTTGCCGTGTTGGTTACACCCCCCCAACACGGATTCTTCACTATGCCAAAAGATGATTACACAGTAATTGGTTACCCCCCCAATTACAAGTTGGTTAAACCCCCCAACTCCACAGCATCATCTTCATCATGGCTCCACTTCACTTCTTCAAAGGTGTTGTTCAAAACTTCAAGTAGCTTCAACAGTCTTCAAAAGAGCTTGTTGGTCTTGCTCATCAAAAACCCAATCACTTAGAATGATCAGTTCTTTTGTATTCACACACAAAAGTGTGTACTCCTATTCTTCTCAAAGTTGATCTTCTTCACATGTGCACACATGCACTACTCATTCTTTTAGTGCACCCACTTGACTTGTCCTTCTTCTTCAATTTATAAACACACAAAGTGTGGTCTTCCTTTTGCTCCCAAAGCACAAAGGTCCTCGGCCTTCTTCTCTTTGTGCACACACTCTACCCGTATACTCCTCTTCACTTGGCACACAAACACAAAGGCCTCGGAATTGTTTGCATATACACTGCCCAATATAAAGGCGCGCAAGTGCTTGGTGTTGCAAGAGGCGCGCAAGGTGTTTAAACCAAGGGCGCGCAAGTGACAGGACACAAGGAGCGCGCAAGGTCCTTTCTTCTCAAACAGAAACCCTTCGCACAAGGATTCCGCGAGAACAAAACTTGAAACCTCCTGTCGCACAAGTGATGCGTAGGATTTTACTTCGCGAGGCAGAGAGCGCCGCGGGTCTTCACGAATGAACAGCACTCTTCACTCGGCCACAGACTCCTCTTTATATAGGCAGTGGAGGTGCATGGATGATCCGCGGGGAAATACGTTTTGAATGCCCGAAATCTGTGGGATCTTTGAAAACTTCAAACGCGTTAAAAAGATCTTCCGCATATCACGGTTTTATCTTCTGTCAATCGCGGGTTCATTCACCTTCAGCCTTCTCCACGTACATGCGTTTTAGAACGCATGCATGGCTCTGTTTAAGCCTATCACATGCAAAACATGAACACCCGATGCCTCGGCAGATTCTCTTGCCTCGGCCGAACACAAATATCTTCATTACTGGCATGCATTCCTATTTCTACGCATGTATGTGTTCGTAAGGGCGAGACGAGCTCAATGGTGCCTTCGGTTTGATCGGAGGTGGCCGGAATCTCAAAATCGGTCGTCGGATGGCCTCTGGTTCAGCGGCTGCTCGCGGGAGACTTCGGCTCGAGCTCGAGGTTGAGGACGAAGCCGGGGCCGTCGGATCAGATCTTCAACGGCCTGGATTAGATCGCGGCGCCGCGGATGGATCGTGCGGCGCAGATCAAGCGCGCGATGAGACGGACGGCTCAGATCTGTCCCGGGTGAAAAATGCGCGTCCCACATCGAAGTCTCTCGCAGAATTTTCGCGGTATATCAAATAAGCGCTCCACCAACCGGCTCAGTTGAATTCTCTCCCTCCACGGTGCCGCCCCACACCGTGTTCTCCCTGTGGGCGCGCTCTGCGCCCACTCTACTCCTGCGGGCGCACTCCTAGCGCCCACTATGCATCTCCTGACACCCGCGGGTGCGCTCATGCGTCCCTGCCGCGCTCCTCCGGGCGTGCCCCAGGAACCCATGCGGTGTCTTGGGTGTGCGCCCTGCCGCCCCGGCTCGCCCCACGGGTTCCCCCGGGCGTGGTGCCCTAGTGCCCATGCCTTGGGGTTGAACCCCCCAAGGTGCCTTGGCTGGCCCATTTTTTTTGGCAAAGGAAAATCTAATGACTTTGTTAAAAACAAAGTTCTCCTCCATATAAAGCATGCCAAGTGCCACTTCTTCCAAGCCATCATTCTAATTTCTCCTTCTTCCTCTCTTCTTCTTCATTTTGAAATTCCTCCATTATCTTCAACATGTATTCATTACTTAGGAGTGAATTCTTTGAAGGTTCTCCATCAACCGAAGCTCCTGAATCAAATAATTCTTCAATGTTCTTCAATGATCCAATTAGAGGTCAAGTTGGATCACATTCACATTGTCATGCACTAAGGATTAGTACATGTTCTTATTCAGCTCACTTCATCCACTTAGAAGTTGTGGATGGATCTCTTCATCTCCTCATGCATTGTGAAGACAATGCATGGTCTTCTAAAAGTGTTGTGACTTTGTATCCAGTTGATACAAGTTCTTGGAACTTAATGATCAGCTCAACAATCGTCAGATTTAATGCTTCTATAATCATCAATCTTCAAGATGTACTTCATCATCAGGCACACCATGACAAGTTATTGACAATAAATGCAATTACTTCACTTGGGCACAACAGAATCCTAGGTTGAGGCTTTGACAAATAATCTTGATTTGTTTCAGATACCGACTACACCTTCACCCCAAAAAAATCACGTTGACATTAGATTACAATGTTTGTTTTATTCTTTCGTAAGTTGAAATGATCATGAGGCCCTAGACAAGGAATCCAGTGCATCATTTTTCAGTGTGGTTAATTAATCTTAGTTTCATTCTAGGACAAGTCATTCTTGTGTTCTTTTTGGTGGTTAATTAGCCTTTGTGGAATTTTCATTATACCTTCATCCACAAATCTCCATAGCAGGTGCGTTGTCTTCTCTTCTTCCCTATTATCTTCATTTTGTTATTCATTTTTAAAATCCATTACTATATTAATATTCCTAATCTATATAGTATATTTGGGATATACCTATTCTATATAATATATATTTTTACATAAGTATTTCATATCCATCACATGCATATTACATATTAATCTTTGAAAAAATATCCCTTTTAAATTTTATCAATATCATAATTCAAACTCAATGTTATCTGTTACATTTTCATTACATATTTTTTACTCAAGATCTATGGATCCTTCCACACACTATTTTTATTGGTTCTACTCATATACATCATTTTTTTATTGTCTTCCATTAGTTATATTATAATATTTCCATGATATACATTATCTATACATTTTATGGTGTCAGGATTGCTGTAATACTCCCAATATTCGATGTAAAAATTTAGAGGCATTGATCCACCAAATGTTTTATATTATTTGGGACCTAAATAGGTGGTTTTTATACAAAATGTTTCTTTACTGCTCAACTTCCATCCTCATGAGCTGAAGGGTGTACCGGTGGTGCTGGAGAATTATATTCCATAACATGCAAGGAGTCAATCCACAATCTAGAGATTTTAGGAATGAGTTGGTAACTAATATTTGTATCACAATAAACAATATATAAAATCATTGACATGATATAATTTTTATTATAATATACATTTACAATTCTAGAATAAATGTATTATATAAAATAAGTGTTTTATATTAGTTTTTTATAATATTCTATCCAAGTATTACTAGTGTTTTATATAGTGTTCTCTAATATGTAACTACAGTATAATATAAAATATATGTTTATCATTATGCAGTATCTCGAATATGGATGAAATTATATAATTTGTATTGTAGTCAATATTATGGTATCTAAAATCATTTTCTATGCATTATATAAAAACAAGGAATATGGCACGAATTATGATATTTGAATTGATCGGTCATTCTTATTTGAATTTTCTGACCATATGGATTCAGAATAAATTTTAATATCATGAATAATGTGTGGTGAAATGGTAGAAGCATCCAAGAGGGAAAATGAAAATCCACTTGTTCTAGACATTTTATGTTGCACTTATATTTCAGTAGGAATAATGAAATAATTTTTTTTCTCAATCTATCAATTGATCTCTTTGAAAATAACTGAACCTTGATGATAAGTGTTGTATGTAGAAAATCAATGCTATATTATTCTCATGAATTCATCCAATTATAAATATTGTTTTTCTTCATCCATGAGGTGAAAATAGAATAAAATAGGAATCATTATCCCCAAAAAACTAGATTCCCTTGGGTCATCTCTATGATATACAGTAACCCTAATCCCATTTTTTTCTATTCTAGTAATTTTGATTTCAATGAGACATGTGTTCCTATTGAGAATCTTCCCTATTTTTTTTCTTTTATGTGACTAAAGATTAACACCTTTAATGGTTTCATCTATGGTCACTTTTCCCCAAAAAATGTTATCATAAAAAATGTTTTCATTTTTTTTCCTTCATATGTCACCACATGATCACATCCATCATCTTTATTTTGATGAAAGGTAAAATTATTTTAAAGGGGCTATGCCATTCAGGCCTGTTAAAGAAATGGCATCACATAATATGTCAATTGAGTAGATTTGGGAGTTGAGAAAGAATCTAATGTTAGGTCATGCAGTGACTCAAGGGTCATATAGGAGGGACGTAATGGTACATACGTCAATGAATTGTTCATTTATAATTATGAAAAATCATCAAGTTATGTGTCTCAGTTGTTTTAAGGTACATGTCAACTATGTAAATTGAATTTTTTAACTAACGATTTTTTTTGAATTATAACCAATAATTATTTTTTTTTGTTATGGGGAGTAACAAATATTAGAGTATACCTATATTTTATTCTAACTATTTTTTTTCATAATTTTTTTGTTTAGGGGGTTTATTTTATATAAAATACACACATTCAAGTTTATTATGAATTTATTTCAATATTTTTTATGTACATGCAACATAAAACATTATTTAGTGTATAAGTTAAGATACATAAATCACTTTATATATCATGTATAAACCAGGGTACTACATGAAAATCAGTCACCCATGTCCATTAGTTTCACATATTCCTTGAAAAAATAAACATATTTCTTTATTCTACATCATAGTTATGAACTAGACCATGCATAAACTGATTCAATCATATAATTTCACTTTGCATCATCCTTTGTTCCCATTATTCCTCCATTTTCCGTTACATGTACTCGTTGCATCCTATATTTGCTTCTCCAATAATTTAAATATAATAACATTAACATCATTCTTTATTTTGATAGATATAAATATCATTGAGAATTGGATATTTTTACCTATAAAAAGTTTTCTATTAGCTGAAATACATTTTCATCTTTGACTACATTATTCTTCAAAAAACAAGTTTCTCTATTTTCATCTTCTTATAGTATCTCAACATTCCTTGAGATCCCACATTAACATAAAGAAATAATATTCCAGTATATAGGTAGATTTCCCATTATATTTTTGTATTAATTATTTTAAAATCCATAAATATTTTTCTTTTGTGAAAACACAGTCTATTAAATATTCATCAAAAAATAAATTAAATATAGGAATATAGTTTTTATATATAGAAATTTATTCATTGTTGGTGTTCTCATGTGAATTTATAACTTGTGAATTATTTTCTTCATAAAACAAGGCAGAATAAATTTAATTAATGTTGATTCTTAAATTTTCATATTTAAGTATTATAGTATGGTATATCAGGATTTCAATTAGTAGTTTGTGGCGTAAAAAAATGTGTGATCAATTCTATATTAAACCATTCATATATAAAAAATCATATCTTCTATTTTAAAATATTACCACATAATGTTTCCCTAAAAATCATGGTGTATGTACAATTGACATTATTTACATTTTGAACAAGTTAATATCTTCCACCATTTTATCAATGAAGCATGTTGCTGCTTTGGATTCTAGTGTCAACGATTAATAATCTTTTAGAAATTGAGACATGAAAATTTTTGTCATCACTTTTTACTTCACATTAAGATCCACTGTTTTTTTGAAATCGATTATAAATGTACTTTCATTAATTTTATTCAATTCATTATTCTCATATTAAATTCTCAATTCTTTAATGTATTCCTTAATGATTTTTACTACATTCATGATATCTCAATAGTTTATCCACATGTATTAAAATATTATGTACAATATTTTGGTAATTTAAATAAATTCAATATCAATTTTCATTATTAACTTTTAAAAAAAGTTTTTTCTTATTGAATAAAACAATTGATTGATAATGTCATCTAAATGCAAGAGCGATTACTAGTTATTAGCAAACAGGTAATTAAAGTTCATAAGTACATCATATATTGTAATATATATTTATGTATGGCTCCATAATTGATTTTTTTAAACTTATTATTATTATACAAGATGTCTTAATTTTAATGATGGATTTTTAGACATAGTGTGATGGATTTGTTTTCTCAATTTTTCTTTCAATTAGTAATATTTTACATTATGAACCAATCTTTTTTATGAGGTTTATACACCCCTTTGATTTGTAATATCTTAAATTTATTTATTCTCATGATATTATATGTTTCATTTAACATAAAAAATTCATGGTAATTATAATTTAATGTTACTAATATGTTCATTGTTTTATAATAAAATTTCATCATTTATAGGAATTGTTCATGTTTATGCTTCCAATGATGAAATATTATTTTCTCTATCTCAATAAATACATTTTTTCATATCCTATAGTTATTTAATAATAATACATCTGTTAAATTTATTTCCCTCTCATTATAAATTCAATATATCTACATAAGGTATTTATGAAAGTTTTTATTTATATATCCTTTCCGTCGAAAACCCATATTTCATTGAATCTCATGTTTTCTAAAAGTGTATTAATTTTATTTTACATCCTCCAAATGATTTATCTAAGAAATTTTTGCCTATTTTTTTAATTTTTTTAAATTGATTTTGAATTGAAGAAACAATCAATTTTCTATCAACTCTCATTTGGATTTTACTTAAAATGTGAAAGGAATCATTTTTTAACATGTACGACATGAGTGGAATTATCTTCCATCATGACCAATCATTACTTTGAATATTAATTTATAATCTTCCGAGGATATTTTATTTGAAAAGGATTTTGAAAATATTTTATTTTTAAAAACATGACAATCAATAAATTTTTATTTTCCTCAAAAAATATTTGATATTATTTTTAAAGAATCTTTATAAGTTTTCATTATTTATTTTTATAAAAAATAGATTTGATTTTTTTTATTTCAAAACATGTTTTTCAATGTGAAATGGTTGTTATGCTTACAAAATGATTTTTAGTAATTTTCTATCTATGGTGATATATAATGATATTACATATGCCTTACTGGAGACATGATACAATGATACCATTCTTATTAATTATTTTAATTTGTTTTTTATGATGGAATATTATTTCTGAAACCTATTTCTCTTCCATGGGTTAAACTATAAAGAAATGATTACGAAAACCACTTCCATTCATGGATTATTCTATGATGAAATGACGAAATTATTATGAAACATATCTCTTTTACATGGGTTATGATATGATAAAATTTCTATGAAACTTATTTCATTTCATGGGTTATGATATGATCAATGTTTTATAATAATGAGGCACACATATATATGATTTTTGTTGTGTGATTGGTGAAAACTACAACTCACTCAGTTTTCTTGGGTAGGTATTTATTTATCATGAGATATATAGGACTGAAATTGGGAGACAACCCAGTTCAAAAAGGGAATTTTTCCACAATAGTGGTCAAGGGATGAACCTTGACTTCTACAATGGTTTGGGGAGTGAACCCATTACTCTATGATTTCTAACTAAGTGACCCTTAAATACTATGTAAATTATTTTCTTTGCTTATATTTATTCCACAAAACATTTATTATTATAATGATATGATTTTATGACTCATGATCATTGGTTCCCATATGATTTATGTCTTATTAAATATCAATATTTACATAGTGACTCAAGATTATAATATTATAGAAGCAAGGTATAGTTTTAAAATGTTATTTTTATGATCGCGTACCCTTGTGTTAATGTTTTGCTTACATATCCCCCTAATATACACTTACTGGTTATCTGAGATACTAATTTTGTATGTTTCCTTTCCCCATGATATGAATAAAGGTATTATGTATAATATGACTAATATGGGTGCTAGTTATGAGAAAAATATTTAGAGTTAATGTAGTTCACTTATAATCTAGTTTTTTATGTTTCCAAGTTTCCAAAGGCACAATACCTTTATGATCCTCAAGCATGTGTTTATGTAATGTAATTAATGTTCATAAAAAAATGATGTAGTGTATATATAAGAAAAGAATTTTCATAATAGAAGCTGTTGAAGAAGAGGAAACATGGTGAGATCCATTGGGATATTCTACTTGTTATAATTATTATACTATTATATTAATAACATTAAATGACAATTTAAAGTGGAAATGGGAGTATTGTAAATGATATATTCCATATGAAGTATATAGTCTAGATACGAAAAAAATCACATTCTAAAATAAAAAATAAGTGATTACCCATCTATGTGTTTCTATCAAGTAAATCGATTGGTCAAAACATATGGATAATTATTAGGAAATTATATCCTTGCTGATTATATATGTTCTGTAATTATCTGTAATTTTTAAAGCACTATCCATTGAGTAAAACTAATAAATCATTAATCTTGAATAATTGAAGTTGTTATTTTTCCTTATTATAATCAAATAAGATTAATCATATGTTGTAAAATTCATTAGGAAATATGTTAATGATTATGGTTAATGTTTGATATATTATTGGATATGTTTAAAGCCCTCTACGAAGGTTAAGGGTTTTTTTAGATTCCTGAATACTGTTCGGAGTTGTTTAGAGATTTTTTTGAGGAAAATATTTAATTTTGGGTTTTATGTGAACATTTTATAATGGAATACATAAGGTCCCTTTGTCCAAAATATTGGAAAATTACATGAAATCATAATGATATATAATATTCTTATGATGATACATAAAATGATATCATAGTTGATGATGAGGAATTCAATTTTACAGGGAGTTTAAACAGTGATATGTAACATATTCCATATTTTACAAGAGATTTTATCCAATTTATAATATATCCCAATGAATATATATCACATATGTTGAAGCACATGTTGAAATGTGGAAAATGAAAGGAAAAAATTTATATATAAGTTATTTGGATCATAAATAATGATTTCAAATCGTAAATAATATACCACAAATGGGACTTAATATTTTTCAGTGTCATTTAAAAGAGTATTAAATAATAAGTGACATTTAGGAAATTTTAACTTACGCGTAAAAATTTTGATGTCATGTGTAAGATTTTGTAGTGAATACATATGATTATAATGAGCATATAAGAGATAATTTTGAGATTTAATAAGACATTTCATCACTTTTAAGTGATACACATAATATAACATTTCATATATGCATTTATTCCATTATATAAAAATGATATTTTTTAAGATTAAAATCAATTCAAGTTGTATTCTTATTTGTGGACTCAATATTGTGATTGTGATTCTTTTGGTTCGCACTCCTAAACTCAGTTCTATAAACATATACTTTATATACTAGATTCGATACCATCAGTAGATTACTAGACATAACTATCCCATACTTACATGACATAAACAATATATTGTTACATCATTCCCATGATCATTTAGGTCTAGAGATTTAGAGATAAAGAAAAAACCTAAAATAATGGAACCCATTTTTTACTAAATATATAAGATAGAAACTAATATATAAATAATATTTGATGACTATAGAAAATTCTTAATACTTCTATCCAATTATTTAAATAATGTGTAATAATTTTCATCATTGTTGTGGGAAAATAATACATAAAAAGTAGTGAGCTCAGACATTTGGTAAGGGAATCATATTAATTATGTTATCACAAACATAAGAATAATATACATAATGTGGTTGTAAAAAATAATTCCATAGTTAATTGAAACTAGTAGATTGTTATATCCATGAAAATAAATAATACCATTGATATAAATAATACCAGTATCATACTAATGTTATGAATAATGTTTTACATCAAAATATGTTTTCATAACCTTATTTAAAGACACTATAATGTAATGGGTAGAGGTATATACAAAAATCTACAAGATAGTTTTTCTTATGAGAACTTTTGTGGCATCGAGGGGATATATAAGGTCAAACCCCACCTATAACATGATTATGTGTAAAATATACACTGTAATAGTCAATAATGCATTTAATATCATTCACTAAGGACCCTCTTGTAGAAAAATGTTATCCATATAAAAAAGTATTTTCAATACATATTCAATAATAATTAGTAGTAAATAATCATCATGAATGTGAATAAATTTCCCAATATTAATAAAATGGATCACATGATCACAAACCCAAAAAATATATAAGATTGATTTCTAAACATTAAAAAGTCTACATTTCAATAACAATCTATATTTGAATAACACTATAAGTAAGTAAAATACTTTTCACCATTTCAGTAAATGTGATAACATTATCACAACCTACTTAGAGGAATAACTGAATGGTTAAATAATAAATAGTCAACTTTCCCTATACATTGATAATCATCATTATCTGAATAAAAAATATATTGATTTTTAATAGGTACCAATTCAATAAATAGAATAAATTTCTTTGTAGTCATCCCTCAAGATAAAATTGAATGGAGTATTGTTATTCTGTTAAGTCAAAAGTTTTCCCAATCAATCGATAAATAGAATCCCGGAGAACACCATTGAATCGATTGTTTGGGTAATATGGTATTCAAAAAGAGAAGGCATTTGAATAACAATGTTCATGATATAACTCAAATAAAGGATATTTGAACTTTCAATATCTTTTATGGGTGATGTACAACCTATGATAATATAGATTCATCTATGATTTCTATGGAAAGAATGTAAATATAAATAAAATAGTTATAGAATACCACATAATAAAATAATGTGTATAATATACATAACTTAAATTAAATAAGATTATTGTAATTTACATAATTCAATTAATAAAAATTCAATTAGAATAAAACTCTTATGATTAAGGTAACACATGATTCTAATGAAAAAGGAGAAAAATAATGTGTTTATTATTATTTCATTGTATTAAATATAGGAAAATAATTTATATAAAATTAATAGGAAAATAATTTAAATTAACACTAAAGGAAACATGTTGCATGTATCATGTCTCAAATAATCAAATTAGAGACCAAGACGACCCCTACAACATAAGTACCATGTTAATAAAAACCCCTTAAAAGATGGGTATTATCATTGAACATCAGAGAAAAATATTAATAGATTATTTGGGATATTATATCTCAAATATGAAGTATATACACCAAATAAAGTAAACTAAGTACACAAATATATATGTCTAAAAGAGAAGATATTGATATTAAATCCTCTACCTTTTTCAATATTTACGCTATACATTCAAAAAATATCATGAATAAATAAATTAACGATATTAAATTATTTTGCACAGAAAAAATTAATAACAAAAAAAATATACTCCTCATTTAAAATCATTTAATATATTTATATTATTTATGTTTTCCTAGATATTCAATACCGAATGTAAATAATCTTAATTAAACTGATCTATTTTTATAAAATTGGTGTTTATATTCATTATTATAAGAAAGTTCATAATTACATGATAATTAATGATTATATAATTAATTCCCCATGATATTTATTAAGTTATTATTTTATTCTATTTTATTTTAAGTTATAAAATATGATGATGAAATCAGTGATGATCATGTTTCAGTGATACTTAATGAATGAATGGAATTTACATAATTAATTATATAAAACATAATATAACCCTAAAATAATTAATAATAAAAATTTATTTCCTTATTCATATATAATTCTAAAAAATAATATCTCATATTCATCCAAGATGTAAATTCATTGTATTTATCTTTTATGTTGTTAAACTGACTAAAATATAAACCTATCATGGTTAATATATGATTATGTGGTGGTTTAGTAGTAATATCATTATATTATAGGAATACTAATTTTAAATAATTTATATTGGTTTGATATATACTAATCATAACTATATAGATTATGAAGTAATGTATTTGAAAAAATTACATAAGATAAATACGAAGATGTTCCTCATAGTATGCTTGTTTTAACTAATTAAAATTAGGATGATAGTTTTTTGATCCTATCATTATTAGGTTCTCAAATTTATCATACCATAAACATAATGATATGTAAATATTCGTATTTTCCATTTAATTTTTTAATTATATGGAGTTATTATGAGTCTGTGAAAATTTACGGCACATGATTCTGAGGCTGGTGTGCCCATAATGAATTTCTGAAGTTTTTTTAGGTATGTTCATTAAACGGGTGAGAATAATTTTCTAACTTTTGAACTATTTCTTAGATTAAAAATCCTAGGGCACCGTTGAATCTGCAGCGCCAGGATTCTCATAAGGGAGGATTTTCTTGATCGCAGTAGATCTGGAGAAGAAGTTAATTTTTTGACTTTTAAAATAAATGAAATAAAATAATCTCATTATTTTCTTTCTCTTTCAACAATGGACAAGCGGATTATTGGACCCATGATGAGTCAGGCCAATGAATGTCTTCACTTTCCAAATTTTATGTAACGACGTCTATGGTGTATTAGGAAGCTTCCTAATTTATGAGCCCCATTAACTACCTGTATCGTTACATAACCCCCTCTCTTAAATATATAGAGCTTGGGGGAGGGGTATCAGACAAGATTCTCTAAGAAATGAAGTTCTGTTGGAGTGCCATAATGTCAAGCCCTTAGAGGATGGAGCTAACCCTAGTAGGATGTGACGTGCGACACCAAATCCTAGAATTGGAGATTGACGTTCACGTGGAGGTGAGGATAGATCTTTGTGGGGATGACAAACAATGATACTCCCTAAACTTAGAGCGCTCTCTAATGTTTCATGGTATAGGCTTATTCTGATTTGTGTGTTTTTTATTCCCTCTTCCCCATTCATGAAATTATAAGAAAAATTCGGGTCAACTGACTAATGGGTTGGCCCACGATTCATTGTTCTTTGCGGGAGGTTATTGTGGGGAATCATGGGGAGTTAATCTTGTTGTTTAATTCAATTGTTATTAAACCCTTAACCCCTCTCATGTTAATGAGCTAATATGGAGGGTGCGGGCCTAATGAACCCAGACCGAACCCTCTGCTATCTTTCTATCCTTGCACTCCCTTGGAAGGAAGCGAGCACGTCGACGCACACCGTAAGAGGAAGGTTGCGGCTCGCCACCTATGGAAAATAGAGGAGGCATCCGGAAATATGGCTAGCCACTGGATGGAAGGTGGTGCGACTGCCGTGCCACTGGTGAATGGAAGTCATGACCGAAGCCGCGATGGAGGCCGAACCCGCCTATGATGTGTTCCGCAGAGATTGAGCAGTGCCAACATGGAGTCGTCGCCTCGCCAAATGAACGACCTTATGGGAATTTGGGAATCCAGGAGACGAGAGGTTACACCCCCCCCCCCCCACGTCAGACTAACCAGGGCCGCCACCCTTGAGCCGGGTCACCGCCCTTGGACCGGGATGCCGCCCTCGAGTTTGGTCGTCGCCCTCGAGCTGGGCCGCCACCCTCGGAGCGGGCCACCACCGTCAGACAGGGTCGCTGACCTCGCACCATGTCATCTCCATCGAAGCCGGGCCACTGCTCTCAGAGCGGGCGACCACCCTCCGACCGACCACCGCCCTCATGTCGGGACATCGCCCTCAGACCAGGCCACCGCCCAAGCGAGACATCGTCGCCCTCGGACTGGGCTACCACCCCCGGACCGGGATGCTTCCCCTAGACTAGGTTGCCGCACATAGATTGCGCCACAGCCCGAGCAGGCCACTGCCCCAGTGGGCCGCTGACCCAATGGGCCACCTCGCCACGTGGGTCGGGCCTCCTCTTTGCGGGTCTCCCTATTTGGGTTGGACCACCCTTGTTGGCCGCCCCTCTTGTAGACCAAACCGGACATCAGCCCAATGGGTTGAGTCTACCTCGGTCCATCCCAGAATGGGTCAGGACGAGTCGGTCCGACCAGGTTGGACCAGACCCGGGCCCAACCAGGCCCAAAAACACATAAAATATTCCAAAAATCCTAAACTAGACGTATGTTTGACGAGCGGTCTTCGGCATCCGGATCCTTGGAGCGAGACAATACTTTTGACTTACCCTATGATAGTTTTGGAGAAACTTGAAGTATGGCTGGGTTGGATCTCACTCGAACCCAACTGGGCCCTTGGCACTAAAATGCCAATAAAGCACAGAATAGGCCTCCGACTGACGTGTTTTCCATTGTGTTGGAACCCTTACGACATGGCAGATCATCAGGTTACATATTTTTTTGACTACGTGTTGGTTGAGAAATGAATGATGGCTTGGGGGTAGGTTCTCCCAAGCGCACTACGTACGGAACCATATGACTAGCTGAGACTTGACGAATGTTGACTTTTCGACTCAGAGTGACTCGATGGTGGCGGTACGTGATGGAAAGGAGTACCTTAGTAGACCACGAAGGGGTTGGTTGGTTCTGTGTGAAAAAGTGGGCCACAGTGGGGAGCAGTTGCGGTACCCGATAGGGAGGAGTATATTAGCAGATCGTGTTGGGGGGGGGGGATGTCTCTGTGTGACCCAGAAGACCCACAATACATAATGGGGAGTAGTACTTCAGCAGTTCATGTTTAGTGGGAAGTGCCTTTGTGTGATGTGGAAGGATCTCTGTACTCGATGGAGGAAGATTTCCCCAGTAGCTGAGGCGTTATACATTGTGATTTGGGATGTTACTTGTTACTACCCCTAGAATAAATCTGAGTGTGAGTTGTCTTTACATTGTGATTTTGATTGAGGTTATTCTATGGGGTACTTTTCCTGTATGGTACTTTGCATTCCTGGTGTTACCCTGTGGTTTTTATTTTTGGAAATCTAGGAGACCTTCAAGGTCTTGGGGTCCCTATTGAGTATTGTTATACTCACCCCAGCATGGGCTTCGCCCGCACCTTGTTGTGTCTTGTGAAGACAACGTACAACATTGATCAAGGCTAATCGAGTCAGTACTAGATGGTCCTCGAAGGTGGGAATTCTCCATGACGTGACACGGAGGAGACGGGCGAAAGTGGAGTATTGTGGTGGTGATCTGTACCTACCCTTCATGTTGGATCTATGGTGGACATTCTGGGAGAAAATTTTCACCTTTCAATTGTTTTTTACTTTTCAGTTGTACTTGTACCTTTCTAGATGGTCTTGTATTCATCCTCATTACTTTTAAAACACTTTTACTATATAAGTTCACTTTACAATTGCTTCTTGTTGTGTTCTCAGACCGTATGTTTGTATAGGTTTAAAGGAAATGCCTACCTGTTTTAGGGAATATGTCTTTCAATGCTAGTCGTCGGCCCCTAGCCTATGGAAGGTGGAATTGGTGTTGTCACGACACGGGCCCCGGGGGACAGGTCGTGAAAAAGTGGTATCATAGGAGTTATATTCTACCGAAGAACTAGTACAATGATCTTTTATATGTAGCAATAGTGTTATGTGTTTTGAGTGTAGTTTTCAATTAAGGGAGTCAGTTGTTGGTGCGGCGGATGACGTATCCATTCCCCAGGAACCTGAATTCTGATTTTCGACTCAACGCACGAAAACACTGATTGTGTGTGGTTTGAAAAGTCTTTTTTTGTTATCTTGATTCAGCTCACCAGGTAAAACTTTTAACTGTGGCTCACTTGTTTCTTTTCAGGATGCCACTACGAAGACACCCAAACAGATTTCCTGAGAGAGTATGTGATGATGGCCCACTGAGCGATGATGCATCGATGTAGGGCCCTCTCACATCGTTAACACCGTCGGGTGGTGTACCAGCAGCACCACTTCCTGTTGGACATCTGGTGCCACCGTCTCCACTAGAAGAGGATGCACACCGACTGAGAGCATTGCACAAGTTCTAGCGAAAGTGGTCTCCAAGGTTCTGTGGTGAGATGGACCTGCAGGCGTCTGAGGACTAGCGGGAGGTTGTGGCCAGAGTTGTTTTCTTAGTTGGGACACCTGTGGATTTTATGGTTATCCTAGCAGCCATCCCTTTTCAGGCCGCATCAGGGAGACAGTGGAGAATGATGCTCCAGATACACGATTAGACGTACCACATATCGGCGGACTTCAAGGGGCTTTTCAGGGCAGAGTTCATCCCAGAAACCTTATGCTTTGTGCGTATATAGGAGCTACTGCACTTATAGTTGGGAAGAATGACAGTGGCCCAGTACTTGGAAAGGTTCACTGATTTCTCTCGCTACTCGACAGATAAGGTACAATACCCTTTCTTCAGTGCCCGAACAATTGAGTAGGGTCATCGATGGGAGATCAGAGCATCAATGGTATCACTCAGTATTCCGACATAGGTTCAGGTGCTTGAGTGGGAACTTTTGGTGGAGATCTTCCTAGCTGACCAGGCATAGATAGTGAGATCTACCACTGGATGACATGCAGTCGAGTCATCTAAAGGAGGTAGTATGTAGATGAAACAGAGGTCTAAGCGGACTAGATGCTTTGGTAGAAGACCCCGGGACTCAGAGTTAGATGTGCAAGGCTCACAAGGCAGAGGGAGAAAGGCGAGGGGAACACAGTATTACACGTGTTGTAGGCAGGGTCATATGGCTCGTGACTGCCTGACCCATCGTACCGACGACCATCAGATGGTCGAGGAACCTCCAAGGTAGAGGCATAGGTTTGATCAAGGAGGTACTCAAGGTGGAAGATGTGGAAGAAGAGCTGGCCATGCAGTAGGAGGTGGGAGACATTTCATGATTCTACTACCACCACCACCATGTGGTCCACCCCGACCATAGGGAGCAGGAGGACATGGACGAGCTCAGCTCTAAGAAGGTGAGGCCTATGACTACCACACTCCAGAGATGATTAGAGGTACAAAATGTATCTACTCCACCTTAGATTTAGTACTTATTGACATAGGTTCCAATCAAACTTTTATTTCCATGACCCTCATTCAGAGTTCGGAGATTTTGGTGAAGCTGTTGGATCAATCCTTAGAGCTAGAGACACCTACGAGAGCAGATTCGATAATTATGAACTAGTGCTGAAATATTGAGCTTACTCTAGGAGGTGAGATCTTCGATTGGGATATCCTAGTAGTGGCGTCAAGGCCTTACGATGTCATCTTGGGTATGGACTGGTTATCCACAGTCCGTGCTCAGATTGACTATATTAGGTGCAATGTGTGATGTGTCAGCACAGATAGGACCCGATTTTCCTACACCACGAGAAGAGAACCTTTTCATCATAGGATGGACTTTCCCAGAGGAGGGTGGAGCCGATTACTCATCAGTTGGTTATCCTTACCCTTGGAGAAGTTGATGTTGAGAGACCGAGTTATCCTATAGTGGTGGACCAGTATGTCAATGTATTTCCTGATGATCTTTTGGGACTACCTCTATGAATAGAGGTAGACTTTTACATCGACCTATACCCCGTGATGACACCAATATCTACACCAGCATATCAAATGGATCATGAGGAGCTTTGTGATTTACGTTTATAGTTGGAGGACTTGCAAGGAAAGGGGTTCATAAGACCCAGTGTTTCTCCATGGGGTGCCCTGATTTTGTTTGCCAAGAAGGTAGATGGGATTTTTAGACTCTGTGTGGACTATTGGTGATTTAACAAGGTGACCATTAAGAACAAGTATTCACTCTCAAGGATTGATGATCCTTTCAATCAGCTGAAGGGAGATCACTTGTTTTCGAAGATAGACCTCCAATCAGGATATCATCAGCTCAGGATATGAGATGAGGATGTCCAAAAGACGGCCTTCAAATGTTGGTATGGCCATTATGAGTTCATGTTTATGCCTTTCGGTGTGACCATCATCCCAATAGTGTTCATGGGACTCATGAAATGAATCATTCAGTAATAACTCAATTTCTTCATGGTGGTGTTCATCGATAACATCTTGATATACTCGGTGACAGTGGGGGAGCACGCTTATCATATACAGATGGTTTTGGATACACTCTGAGAGCACTAGCTTTATCATAAACTCTCAAACTGCCAGTTTTGGATACGATAGGTCCACTTTCTGGGACACATTATCTCATAGGCTGGAGTTGCAGTGGATCCAATGAAGATAGAGGCTATGCTAGATTGGGATCCACCCAGGAGCGTGACAGAGATGCAGATTTTCCTGGTGTTGACTATATACAACCTGATATTTGGGTATAATATTTCCAGAGTTTCGTTACCCTTTTCAACTTTGAAAAAGAAGGGGAAACCTTTCCTATGGATGGAGAGATTCCAACAGAGTTTCCAGGAGCTGAGGCAGAGACTAAAAAGTGCCCCCATCCTGAGGCTGCCAGAAGAGGGTTTTGGGTATGTAGTCTACTGCAGTGCATCATATAATGGGCTTGGATGTGTCCTAAGGCATGAGTGAGAAGTGATCACTTATAGTTCATTATAGGTGAGGCAGCATGAGCAGAACTATGACACCCATGACTTGGAGTTAGCAGTAGTGGTATTTTCCTTGAAGATGTTGCAGCATTACATGATGGGCGAACGTTTAATAGACTACTCTGATCACAAGAGTCTTAGGTATATCTTATATCAGAAGGACCTAAACCAGATATAGTGGTGATTGATAGAGTTCTTCTAAGAGAATGACTTTGAGATAGTCTATACTATTGGGAAGGGAAAGGTGGTAGTAAATAAACTTAATAAAAGATCTGGAATGCAGTTGTTGAGTGAGATGATAGAGAAACTAGCGACGTTGAAGATATTCTTCATGGATATAGATGGAGAAGTATAACTCCAGTCTCTGACAGTCACACCCCAACTCCTTTAGTGAGTCAGGGAGGCACATCTTGCGGACACTGACTGTGAGGCTCAATGTGCTTAGATATCCTCTGGGTAGGCACCTGATGGAATTTTTGTAGGTGGGTAGCACATCATCCCATTAAGAGGAGGTACCATGGTACTAGTGGCACTACGGGAGGAGGTGTTGAGGGAGTTCAATACATCCCCTCTTGCATTATATCCTGGTGTTCCAATTATGTACCAGGACCTCTGACATTAGCAATGGTGGCTAGGGATGAATATTGCAATGGTCTATTTTGTTTCACGAGGCCTCACTTGTTAGAAAGTGAAGGCTGAGAATCAGGTTCCCGCATGCTTAGTTCCGACACTAGAAACACCAGAGTGAATGTGTGCAACACCCCAAGATATTATAGTGTGTTATTTCTTCAAAATAATTCAATGACTTTCATTACACGCAACACCGATTTCAATTACACCATGACTTACCAAACAAGCCGTTCAAAAGAGGTTATGAATATTATTAGATAAATTTTAAAGTTTATGTAATCCTTATAATTTTAGAATCCATTTTATGAGTTTCTTAGATATAATGCAAGAACAAATTCATTTTCAGTATTTCACTTTTATCAACTTTTAATAGTGAACCATTTTTAAATACTATATTTTATACTTTTTGACTAAATTGGGACATCAAAAATTTAAAATGAAACATCCCAAGCTTCTACGGTACGCTTCTCTTCGAATAATGCGATAGCGTGTGTTGTACGCAACCTCGAGTTCTAACACACACCACAACTAATTAAACTAGCCGTTGTGAATAGTAATACCTACTTTTTGAAATTATATATATTTTATATTTGAAAATGGACTTCATTTTTGGACTCGGAATATCGAATTTAGCCTAAGGTGAAATTTTGGTACTTTTCGGATAACTTTCATATTTTGATGAATAGTGAAAATTACTAAATTTTAATTAAAAACAACTTTTTTAATCAAAATAATTAATAGTGATAAATTGTGAATTTGAGTGGTTTTAAAGTATATTTAGAATATATTTTTACCATTTAATATAATGTTGGTCATTGGACATAATTTTACAATTAAACCGAACATAAACAAGTGTCAATCTTTTGATAGTTATTACCTCTTAAAAACACGTTTTTTGTTTTGACAGCGGGAATTAATTTTAAATTAATTTCTGCCACTTCTGTGTTTTGAATTTAGGAAAATGGATTCCATATTTGGAATCAGGATGTTCAAATTGTGTAAATAGGTAACTTTTATTTTTAGACATTTTGAATAATTACTGCGGTAAATATTTTATTTACCATGGTTAAAGGGTAAATCCGGTAAATAAGGGTTAAACAAATAATATTATAATAATACTAAATTACCCTAAAACGTGTTTTAACCCAATTGGTTGATACATGGTCGACCATGGGCATCTTTGGGTCTATTTTGGGACCCCATGGATCCACTTGTAAGTGATAATGACACATTATATTAATAAAGCTAAAATAAAAATAAAAATGGCATAAGCTTACATCCTTTAGAAGAACAATTTTTACATAGGGTTATACATGTTGGATTTTCGATTATAAATATTCATCAGAAAGATAAAATGATTTCCTACATAATGATATTTTATTTATAATTTTTAGACATTAAATAAGTTATTTTATTTATGACACAATGATGATGCAGTAATTACTATAATAGTGAAAAATTAAAATAAGTGATATTATAAATACCCAAATAAATATAATATGAAACTTTTAATGAATTAAACTAATTTTCTAGGATAATATGATATATTAGGATTGATTTAATTTAATTTGTTAGAAGTAATCAATCTGTTATGAGTTTCACAAAAATCAACTAATGAATAGTGTCAAAATTGACATAAAAGAGTTCTTAAAACAAATATTATATTATTAATTGATATTAAATTCCGAAAAATCTAAGGTTCGGCCAAGAGGCTTATATCATGATAGGTTAATCATTAATGGACCACTTGGGGGTCTATTGGATGTATATAGTAAGTTTATTAACAATATTATATAAAAATACAAAGAGACATTGTAAAAGTGAAACTAATTAACTTAGAGTTAATACTTAAAGATAAGGTTAATATAAGTACCCAAACCTGTCTAAATTCTGTTGGATGAGTTGTTTTCGACCTATCCCCACCTCATCCTTTGAATAGTCAACTTTGGAGCCTTTGGAAACCGAATATGAATTTATTATAAATTAATATTTCTAGCTTTTCCAAAGGTGCCCCTCACCCCTCTTATAAAAGGGCACTCCTCCTTCTCATTTACTCACACCTCTCAAGCCACTTGGCTCGTCCAAACTCTGCCCAAATAAGCTCCCCACATCCCTATACTCCTCCTTGAAGCTTCCCCTTAGGCAGAAATCATTTCAAGAAGTCCTTTGGTTCCAACCAAAGTGAGTTACCTAAATTAAAGGTAACGATTTCTCTTAAATTATTTTCAATTATTTTGCTTCTCCAACCCCCAAAATCTTTTTATTTCCCTTCTTTTGTAACAACACCAGTATCCTAAATATACTAGGATGTTGTTATAATAATTATTCAAACTACACATACACACAATTCCATCTAATGTATGATGAACATAATGTTTCTGTGGATGGAAAACTAACGCCTCACGAAACGATGATTATTCAAATACATCTTACCACCTCTCATGGTGGCCATTATGATGGCACTGTAATTAAATATGATATTAATGATATATATTTTATATATAAGATTCTGTAATTCCATTTTATTTCATACCATTATTCGTTCATGTTGTATATACATACGATAATTTCATTTGAGGAAGTGCGGACTACCGCCCCCTTAAAATGATATGACTCGTTCATACCACCCATGGAACGTATAAAGGATGATGTTAATGAACTTAAGTAACATATATAAAATATTATATTATACTGGAATAGTAATATACCTATGTATCATTTGGATTCGATTCTTTTAAAATAAAAATTAAAAGGAAGTAGCGTTCGTGCGTACGTACGGACTACCGTCTCCACGAACGCGATGAGATTCATTCTCCATCGTATCCATTAAAGTCTTATTATCATTTTAGGGTTAAAAATAATGTTAATATCATTCTAAGATATAATCTATCCATTAAAAACATGTCTTACGTAACCAAACATTTAAGAAGAACGAATCGATTATCACCCGAAAAGACGATAATACTAAGATATTATTATCAAATCAATATTAAAAGATCATATATGATATCATATTAATGTATATGATTCTTGTATAATTTAATAACAATTATTTCACCATTATACAGGAGGTTAACCTACCCCAACCAAGTAAAAGTACAAGGTAAGGGTTATTTCACAATCTCTTCATTATCCGAGGTTGTATTATACGTAATAATCTACTGGGAACTCTTTATCATCCACATCCATGTTTCTTTGAAATGTATTTCAAAACATTTTTACTATTTACAAGAATATGGGTTAAAGTCATTTATACCCTTGTTTGACTTTTTATAAGAGGTTTATAAAGGAATCTTTCCGTCGTTTTCAAAACAAGGTCCTTTTTAACCTTTTCGACAGAATTGAGGTAAGAATGTTTTTTTAACTTATACGGCGGGTTCGGTTACTTTCTGCTGTTATAAAATCGTCGAAGATTTCCTTACAAGCTTATAAGAATATTTTCAAAGAAAATGTTTTATTTTATATGGATCTTAAATGTTTTCAAAATAAAAGGAGATACTTCTTTTAAAATAATTTTGATTTCATCTATGTCAACATCCTTTGATGGATTTTAAGATTATTTGAAGTTGATTTATTATAATACAAACCTTATATATTGTATTGAAGGTTTTGTGATATGTTTGAATGTGGATATGCTATTTTATACCATTCATAGAGTATGGTGAAACTATTGACATTTCGTATGCTAGTTTTAACCCGAATGTTTATGTTATATTTCAAACTTTTCTTCAGATGAATGTGCTAAACAAGTATGTTCCGGGGTGGGGACCGGTAAAAGTAAGCCCTCCAGGTTGGGGACTGGTTAATGTAAGCCCTCCAGGTTAGGGACTGGTAAAAGTAAGCCCTCCGGTTTGGTGTCCGGTTATTAGAGGCACTCCGGGTTGGTGTCCGGTTATTAGAGGCACTCCGGGTTGGTGTCCGGTTATTAGAGGCACTCCGGGTTGGGTTCCGGTTAGAAGTAACCCCTAGGTCTTGGGATGAGGCCTAGACAAAGAAATTAACGTTTGACATTATGCATTCCAACATTATGAAAGTGGTTATTGATTTTTTTTCATGTGATTATTCGATTAGTAGAATATCCATGTGAATAAGTAAATGGTATTATTTCATTTTACCTTCGCCATTTTATGCTGAAGTTTAAATTTAAAAGGCTTTTGTTTTAGTTATACATTGCCTTAAATGTTTATTCTTATTTATGAAAGTTTCCGCTATATTGTTATCCTTACTGGGCATTTGAGCTCACCCCTTTTCTATGTTTTATTTTTCCCAGGTAGTGAAGAAGTAAATTATGAATGACTTGCAGGGATATTATGAGGGGTTAATAGTGTGGATATGAAGACTTTGTTGTTGTAGTAGTTTTTTTTCACTTTGAAATGTAATGTAAAACTTTATGATTATATCTAGTGTTTCCAAGGCTACTAAACCTATCGGTCTTTCGGGATTTGATCTTTCTTGTGATCATGCCAATGTTACGAAGTAATGCACCGACTCTGGGTAGCTGGGGTCGGGGCGTTACAGTTGGTATCAGAGGAAGTTTAGTACAAACCTTGGAAGCTAGATTTAGATAAACTCTGATTAGAGCACGTAGACCTAAGATGAAATTTGAGGATTAGTATAGAAGAACTTCTTAGAATTTTGGTATTGTAGAGATTTTGTGAGTTTTCCGAGCAATACATCCCTGTCTGGATACGAGCAGGTAGAGGCGGCTCTGGCACAGATGTACCTATGGGTAAAACCCGAAAACACCGCTTTGAGCTAGACTCGAACGGGAACTGGTGCACGACAACGGGCCTTGCTGCACTCTTGGTTACGACACTCCCGGGGGATATGCTTAGGATAATTCTCATTTTCATTACAAACCATTATGAAGGGTTTATGGGTATATACATCCTCAAAGGAGACATTTTTATGATTATGGATTATATCCATAAATAGTTCAATTTATGTTAAGTGTTTTATAAGTATGGGATTATGTATTTTTATTCATAAACTGATCTAGTGTATGCCATTGTTTAGAAATGGCGCCCAGTAGAAGGAATGAGAACTCCAGAAATGCACATGATCCAAAGAGAAGGAAGGATCATATCTTTCATGGTCTTAAGCTAGAATTTATAAGAGAAATAGTCTCCCATGTATTATCATCATATGAAGAAATAATATCATGTGTTGATAAGATAAGTAAAGAGTTTACTGAGTCCTATGGCTTTGAAGGGAAACAAGAGAAGAAAAGGATAGAAGAGAGAAAGATGGATAAAGGGAAGAGGGAAAATAAGAATTTTCCCATATGTGGTAACTGTGGAAAGAAACACCCTGGAACTTGCCTGAAAGGAATGGGAGTTTGTTATAATTGTGGAGGAAAAGTGCACAAAGTACGTGACTGCAAGGGTAAGAAAATGGTTTTAAATGTACAATGCTTCATTTGCAAGGAGTTTGGACACTACGCGAACCTATGTCCCAGTCATCAGACTATGCCGCAAATGATGCTATTGGATAATAATCAAGTTATGATTCTACCACAGATGAAGAGGAATGATTAGAGTTCTTATGTTGATTATGTCAATTGAGTGTTGTATCAACAATGTACTTGTTATAATAATTATGGAGTATATAAGGATTGTACTGCAGTACTATTTCATTAAGGACTTGAGATTGTGTGGAACAAAGAAAAGTGACTCAATAGAAGGTTAAATTTTTGGAAAATATATGGTTGAGAGAAAGATAAACCATAATATGGTTCTGATACCGAGGTAGTGATTTTAGAATAATACATGATTGATTTGGATAAATTATATTGGATATTCTTGACTACCTTGAAGCTGATTAATGATTTGTATATTCCATCATTATTGGGGTTTAAAACATTTTTGGATTGATGAAGTATATCCAGCATTCTATATGGAATAAGGGAGCATGAATGTAATCAATAAGGATTATGGTAAATCAGGATGTTTCAGTGTTTTAAAAGAATACATGATGAAGGTATTAATATTATATTACAGGGTAAAAAGGATATACATTATGTCTACCTTCCTTATAAATGTTGGACTGTGAGTTTGGACAGAAGTATTTTGGATAAATTCTAAGTTTGAGATTAATTTTGGATTGCCATAAAAGGACAACCCGGAGGTCGGGCGGCGACCCGTCGCGTCCGGCACGGCTGCGAGACTTGAACCCGCAACCGAAGGGCGACAAGGGTGTATCACCTACCACTGGCCCACGAGATTTCCTGGATTAAATAATTTAGTTTTTATTAAAAGATCTTGTAGATTAATTATAAATTCGTTTATTTTGGAACCCTATACGAATAGTGTAAATAGAATTTTTTACATTCTATTATCTTTTAGAGTGAAAGATGAGTTTGTGGTAGAAATTTATTAATAGATAAAACTCTAATTATAAAGTAAGTATATCTCCTTATGATCTTAGCCAATCTCATAAATAAATTCCTCATCATTAATAAAAGGAACTTAGAACAAAAATGTTGTCCTAGATGGTACCTTAAATCATCACTAATTTATGGCTTTGGGATTGTTGGACTTTTCATAGCCATGTTCTCTACCACTCTCCATCAGATAATTGATGGCTAGATTTTTCTTCCATATCCATATTTTCTTACATGGAACCCTAGTATGTGTTATTTTCGGTAATCTTCATACTTTCCACGCTTTATTTTAAATAGAGGCCTCATTAATTCATTTTTCGATGTGGGATTTCAACTAAGATATTTTGAAACGTCAAAAATGTGTTATCCTAATACCCTATGTTTTGTTGAACCGATGGTATTTCAAATCATCATAGATTGATGAATTTAAGGACCTAAATTTTACACTTGTTTGTGATTGATGACCTCAATCACTACCTATAAATATTTACGTTTTTCCTCCAATTATATGTCTCTAATTGCCACCAATGTTCTCCTAATCGAGATCATAATTTGGTGGTGACCCTTTGATTTCTCTTTTCCTCATATTAAGACTAACTTTTAGTAACCCAATTTCCGATGTGGGTTTTCCCACAAATATATTTTCTATTTTCAACCTTTTATTTTCGAAGAACAATTTAAAATTGCGAGGACGCAATTTATTGAAGGAGGGGAGAATGTAACACCCCAAGATATTATAGTGTGTTATTTCTTCAAAATAATTCAATGACTTTCATTACACGCAACACCGATTTCGATTACACCATGACTTACCAAACAAGCCGTTCAAAAGAGGTTATGAATATTATTAGATAAATTTTAAAGTTTATGTAATCCTTATAATTTTAGAATCCATTTTATGAGTTTCTTAGATATAATGCAAGAACAAATTCATTTTCAGTATTGCACTTTTATCAACTTTTAATAGTGAACCATTTTTAAATACTATATTTTATACTTTTTGACTAAATTGGGACATCAAAAATTTAAAATGAAACATCCCAAGCTTCTACGGTACGCTTCTCTTCGAATAATGCGATAGCGTGTGTTGTACGCAACCTCGAGTTCTAACACACACCACAACTAATTAAACTAGCCGTTGTGAATAGTAATACCTACTTTTTGAAATTATATATATTTTATATATGAAAATGGACTTCATTTTTGGACTCGGAATATCGAATTTAGCCTAAGGTGAAATTTTGGTACTTTTCGGATAACTTTCATATTTTGATGAATAGTGAAAATTACTAAATTTTAATTAAAAACAACTTTTTTAATCAAAATAATTAATAGTGATAAATTGTGAATTTGAGTGGTTTTAAAGTATATTTAGAATATATTTTTACCATTTAATATAATGTTGGTCATTGGACATAATTTTACAATTAAACCGAACATAAACAAGTGTCAATCTTTTGATAGTTATTACCTCTTAAAAACACGTTTTTTGTTTTGACAGCGGGAATTAATTTTAAATTAATTTCTGCCACTTCTGTGTTTTGAATTAAGGAAAATGGATTCCATATTTGGAATCAGGATGTTCAAATTTTGTAAATAGGTAACTTTTATTTTTAGACATTTTGAATAATTACTGCGGTAAATATTTTATTTACCATGGTTAAAGGGTAAATCCGGTAAATAAGGGTTAAAAAAATAATATTATAATAATACTAAATTACCCTAAAACGTGTCTTAACCCTATTGGTTGATACATGGTCGACCATGGGCATCTTTGGGTCTATTTTGGGACCCCATGGATCCACTTGTAAGTGATAATGACACATTATATTAATAAAGCTAAAATAAAAATAAAAATGGCATAAGCTTACATCCTTTAGAAGAACAATTTTTACATAGGGTTATACATGTTGGATTTTCGATTATAAATATTCATCAGAAAGATAAAAAGATTTCCTACATAATGATATTTTATTTATAATTTTTAGACATTAAATAAGTTATTTTATTTATGACACAATGATGATGCAGTAATTACTATAATAGTGAAAAATTAAAATAAGTGATATTATAAATACCCAAATAAATATAATATGAAACTTTTAATGAATTAAACTAATTTTCTAGGATAATATGATATATTAGGATTGATGTAATTGAATTTGTTCGAAGTAATCAATCTGTTATGAGTTTCACAAAAATCAACTAATGAATAGTGTCAAAATTGACATAAAAGAGTTCTTAAAACAAATATTATATTATTAATTGATATTAAATTCCTAAAAATCTAAGGTTCGGCCAAGAGGCTTATATCATGATAGGTTAATCATTAATGGACCACTTGGGGGTCTATTGGATGTATATAGTAAGTTTATTAACCATATTATATAAAAATAAAAAGAGACATTGTAAAAGTGAAACTAATTAACTTAGAGTTAATACTTAAAGATAAGGTTAATATAAGTACCCAAACCTGTCTAAATTCTATTGGATGAGTTGTTTTTGACCTATCCCCACCTCATCCTTTGAATAGTCAACTTTGGAGCCTTTGGAAACCGAATATGAATTTATTATAAATTAATATTTCTAGCTTTTCCAAAGGTGCCCCTCACCCCTCTTATAAAAGGGCACTCCTCCTTCTCATTTACTCACACCTCTCAAGCCACTTGGCTCGTCCAAACTCTGCCCAAATAAGCTCCCCACATCCCTATACTCCTCCTTGAAGCTTCCACTTAGGCAGAAATCATTTCAAGAAGTCCTTTGGTTCCAACCAAAGTGAGTTACCTAAATTAAAGGTAACGATTTCTCTTAAATTATTTTCAATTATTTTGCTTCTCCAACCCCCAAACTCTTTTTATTTCCCTTCTTTTGTAACAACACCAGTATCCTAAATATACTAGGATGTTGTTATAATAATTATTCAAACTACACATACACACAATTCCATCTAATGTATGATGAACATAATGTTTCTGTGGATGGAAAACTAACGCCTCACGAAACGATGATTGTTCAAATACATCTTACCACCTCTCATGGTGGCCATTATGATGGCACTGTAATTAAATATGATATTAATGATATATATTTTATATATAAGATTCTGTAATTCCATTTTATTTCATACCATTATTCGTTCATGTTGTATATACATACGATAATTTCATTTGAGGAAGTGCGGACTACCGCCCCCTTAAAATGATATGACTCGTTCATACCACCCATGGAACGTATAAAGGATGATGTTAATGAACTTAAGTAACATATATAAAATATTATATTATACTGGAATAGTAATATACCTATGTATCATTTGGATTCGATTCTTTTAAAATAAAAATTAAAAGGAAGTAGCGTTCGTGCGTACGTACGGACTACCGTCTCCACGAACGCGATGAGATTCATTCTCCATCGTATCCATTAAAGTCTTATTATCATTTTAGGGTTAAAAATAATGTTAATATCATTCTAAGATATAATCTATCCATTAAAAACATGTCTTACGTAACCAAACATTTAAGAAGAACGAATCGATTATCACCCGAAACGACGATAATACTAAGATATTATTATCAAATCAATATTAAAAGATCATATATGATATCATATTAATGTATATGATTCTTGTATAATTTAATAACAATTATTTCACCATTATACAGGAGGTTAACCTACCCCAACCAAGGAAAAGTACAAGGTAAGGGTTATTTCACAATCTCTTCATTATCCGAGGTTGTATTATACGTAATAATCTACTGGGAACTCTTTATCATCCACATCCATGTTTCTTTGAAATGTATTTCAAAACATTTTTACTATTTACAAGAATATGGGTTAAAGTCATTTATACCCTTGTTTGACTTTTTATAAGAGGTTTATAAAGGAATCTTTCCGTCGTTTTCAAAACAAGGTCCTTTTTAACCTTTTCGACAGAATTGAGGTAAGAATGTTTTTTTTTAACTTATACGGCGGGTTCGGTTACTTTCTGCTGTTATAAAATCGTCGAAGCTTTCCTTACAAGCTTATAAGAATATTTTCAAAGAAAATGTTTTATTTTATATGGATCTTAAATGTTTTCAAAATAAAAGGAGATACTTCTTTTAAAATAATTTTGATTTCATCTATGTCAACATCCTTTGATGGATTTTAAGATTATTTGAAGTTGATTTATTATAATACAAACCTTCTATATTGTATTGAAGGTTTTGTGATATGTTTGAATGTGGATATGCTATTTTATACCATTCATAGTTTATGGTGAAACTATTGACATTTTGTATGCTAGTTTTAACCCGAATGTTTATGTTATATTTCAAACTTTTCTTCAGATGAATGTGCTAAACAAGTATGTTCCGGGGTGGGGACCGGTAAAAGTAATCCCTCCAGGTTGGGGACTGGTTAAAGTAAGCCCTCCAGGTTAGGGACTGGTAAAAGTAAGCCCTCCGGTTTGGTGTCCGGTTATTAGAGGCACTCCGGGTTGGTGTCCGGTTATTAGAGGCACTCCGGGTTGGTGTCCGGTTATTAGAGGCACTCCGGGTTGGGTTCCGGTTAGAAGTAATCCCTAGGTCTTGGGATGAGGCCTAGACAACGAAATTAACATTTGACATTATGCATTCCAACATTATGAAAGTGGTTATTGATTTTTTTTCATGTGATTATTCGATTAGTAGAATATCCATGTGAATAAGTAAACGGCATTATTTCATTTTACCTTCGCCATTTTATGCTGAAGTTTAAATTTAAAAGGCTTTTGTTTTAGTTATACATTGCCTTAAATGTTTATTCTTATTTATGAAAGTTTCCGCTATATTGTTATCCTTACTGGGCATTTGAGCTCACCCCTTTTCTATGTTTTATTTTTCCCAGGTAGTGAAGAAGTAAATTATGAATGACTTGCAGGGATATTATGAGGGGTTAATAGTGTGGATATGAAGACTTTGTTGTTGTAGTAGTTTTTTTTCACTTTGAAATGTAATGTAAAACTTTATGATTATATCTAGTGTTTCCAAGGCTACTAAACCAATCGGTCTTTCGGGATTTGATCTTTCTTGTGATCATGCCAATGTTACGAAGTAATGCACCGACTCTGGGTAGCTGGGGTCGGGGCGTTACAATGTGGGATGGGATCTCCATGTACAATGTGATAGGGATTCCATTTATGTCTAGGGGACATGATTCCATAAGGGTGATCAATGACCGACTCACCTAGTTAGCCCACTTCCTAACAACTTGAGAGGAGGGATCAGTAGAGGGATTAAGACGCCTCAACATGAAAGAGATTATACGAATTCATGGGGTTCCATCAACGTTCGTCTCTAACCTTGATGCACATTTTACATCTCAGTTGTGGAAGGGATTTCATGAGGCATTCGAGACTAAGCTTCATTTGAGCACCCCCTTTCATCCTAAGACGGATGGTCAGAAAGACCTGACCATTCAGACCCAAGATGACATGCTTCATGCCTCCATCCTATATTTTGGCCATAATTGGGAGGATCAATTTTCCTTGGAGGAGTTCTCTTACAAAAACATTTATCACTCCACAATCATTATGGAACCATTCGAGACCCTTTACGGGTGACCCTTCGGATCACCTCAATGCTGGACAGACCTATGTTAGTCAGCCCATATGGGTCCAGAGATGGTACGTGCTACTGTTGAGAAGGTGCAGATCATCCTTGAGCAGATTAATACTAAACAGAGCAGATGGAAGTTGTAATATGATAGAATATGGAGACCTTTGAAGTTCTAGGAGGAGGATAATGTTTTCTTGTGAGTCTCTCCTCGATGGGTACTGTGGAAATTTGGACAAGGTATAAAGTTATCAATGAGGTTTATCATGCCATTTTTGATTCTTTAGAAGATAGGTGAGGTGGAATACAACTTGGAACATCCACCATAGTTGGAGAAGGTGCACAACGTCTTCCACATATCTCAGCTGAGGAGATACGTGCATGACCAATCTCATGTCATCAACCATGGAGATTTGGATTTAGATAATGTGGAAACGTTTACAGAGGTTCCAAAAGAGATTGAGGATCGATAGGAGTGGGTCCTACATGGGAGTTCGATAACTCTGGTGCATGTTCACTGGCATCATGGGAACATTTAATAGGGCACATTAGAGATGGAGGATCAGTTTCAAGCTCAGTACCCCAATTTGTTTCCTTATTCTACATTGTGGGTTGTGAGGACATAAATACCTAAGGTGGGGAGAATGTAATGACCCATATTTTCCATGTATTTTTTTAAAATATATGGAATTATTATGAGATTTTGAAAATTGCTCGTGTGTGATTCTGAGGCCTGGTGTGCCCGGGATGAATTTCTGAACTTTTTTTCAGGTACGATCAGTAAACGCGTGAGAAGCATTTTCTAACATTTTAACCGTTTCTTGGATTAAGAATATGAGGGCACCGTTGAATCCAAAATGCCAGGATTCTTTTAGGAAAGGCTTTAGTTTGACCACAATAGGCTAGGAAAAGAATTTTATTCTTGTGAAATTTAAAAGAAATGAAATAAATAATCTCATTATTTCATTTCTCTTCCGCTAATAGACAAGAGGAGTGTGAGACCCATGGTGAGTCGGGCCAATTAATGGATTGAATTTCAAAATCCTAAGTAATGACTTTATTGGGGGGGGGGTTAGAATGATTCGTAATTTATGAGCCCCAATAAATTCTCACATCGTTACTTACTCTCCCCCTATGCTATAAATATAGAGGTTGGGGAGGATTATCTGACCAGATTTGCTAAGAAATGAAGTTCTATTGGGGTTCCATAACACTAATCCCTTGGTGGATGGAGCCAACCCCACTAAGAGGTGACACATGACACATAAACCCCGAACAAGAGTATGACGTTTGAGTGGCCGTGAGGACAGCTTGTTGCGGGGACAAAGAACAACAAGACTCTCTCAACCGAGAGCGCTCTACAACATATCAAGGCAGGGGTTATTTTCATTTGTGAATTGTTTAATCCCTCTTCCCCATTCTTGAAATTATATGAAGAACGCATGTCAACTGAATAACGTGTTGACCCACGATTCAGTCGTCTTTGAGGAAGGTCATTAAGGGGAATCTTTGGGGTTAATCTTGTTGGTTAATTAAATTATTATTAAAAACCTTACCACCCACATATTTATGAGCTAACTCAGAGGGATCAGGCCAAACGAACCCAGCCTAAACCCTCCACAATTTTTCTATCCTTGTGCCACAATGGGTGAATGCAAGCATGTCGTCGCACGCCACAATAGGAAGGATGCAGCTCATCAGACAAAACGAACGGAGGAGGCGTCCGAAAGGACGACCATCTGTGGGAAGGAAGGTGGCATGACTGCCTCACTTCTAGAAAATGGATGACATAGCCTAAACCACGATGGAGGCCGAACCCACCTCCAGCGGGTTCTGCGGGGTCACCACCTCGCCAACCGAACAGCCTTCGTGCCATTCCAAAATCCTGGAGACCGGGGGTTACACCCCCCCCCGCATCAGACCAAACAGGGTTTCCGCCCACGAGTCGGGCCGCCACCATTGGAGTGGGAAGCCGCCCTCGTACTCGGCCACCACCCTCGGACCAGGCCACAACCCTTGAGCCGGGTCGCCACCCTCAATCCCTCCCGCCGCCCTTGAGCCTGGCTGCTGCACTTTGAGCCGGGTCGCCGCCCTCCGGCCGGGCCACCACCCTTGGAACGGTATGCCACATCAGTGGGATTCCACCCTCGGATCTAGCTACCACCCCAATGGGCCGCCGCCCCCGGACTGGGCCGCGGCCCTAGCAGTTCACTGCCTCATGCGATCCGGGCCACCCCTTTGTGAGACAACCTATTGGGGTCAGGCCGTCCTTGTGGGTCACCCCTCTTGCTGGCCAGACCGAAAATCAGCCCAGTGAGTCGAGTCCCCCATGGCCCAGCCTAGACTGGGTCGGTCTGGGTCGGTCTAACCGGGTCGACCAAACCTAGGACCAATCAGGCCCAGAAACACACAAAACGGGCCCTAACTCCTAAACTGGACGTCCGTTTTATGAAACCCTTATGGAGTTAGTATCCTTGGAGAAAGATGGTCCTTTTGACTTACTTCATGGGAGTTTTGGAGAAACTTGGAGTACAATTGGGTTGGATCGCACCTGAACCCAACCGATCCCTCGGCACTAAAATGCCAATAACACACAGACCGGGTGTCCAACTGATGCGCCGTCTGTTGAATTTGAACCTTTATGACATGACAGATATCTAGTTACATTTTTGTGAGACTTTTTTCTAGTTGAGATACAACTGATGGCTTGGGGAGCGGTTCTCCCAAGCGCACTACGTACAGAACCCTACAACATGCTGAGACCTGACGACTGCTAAATTTTTGACTGGAAATGACTCGATGGTCATGGTACACGTTGGGGAGGAGTACCTTAGTAGACCACGATGAGGGTGGGTGGTTTTATATGACCTAGCTGGCCTCTGTGGGGAGTAGCCAGGGTATGTTATGGGGAGGAGTACCATAACAAACCACACTGGGGGTGGACGGCTCTACGTGACCCGACAAGCCCACATTACATGATGGGGAGCAGTATTTTAGCAGTTCAATTTTAGTGGGAAGCACCTTTATGTGATGTAGATGGCCCACTATACTCGATAGAGGAGAATTTATCCAGAAGATGAGTCATTCAACGTTGTGACTAGGGATGTTATTTGTTACTATGCCTAGAAAAAATCCTGGTGTGAGATGCCTTTAATTTGTGGTTGTGATTGAGGTTATGCTATGTGGTACTTTACCTGTGTGGTACTTTAGCTTCGTGTTGTTACAATTTAGTTTTTCTTTGTAAAATTCTAGGAGACCTTCAGGGTCTCAGGGTCCCATATGAGTATCGCTATACTTACCCCTGCATGGGATTCGCCTGAACCTTATTGTGTCTTGTGCAGATGACGTACAACATTGATTGAGGATGAGGGGTCTAGGAATGGATAGTTATAGGAGGTATAAATTTGGTGTGACATGACACAGAGGAGATGGGAAGACAAGGATTACTGTGTAGACGATCTTTACCCTTCAGGTAGGATCCGTGGTGGATGATCTAGGTGCTCCATTTCACCTTTCATTTGTTTTTTAATTTTCAGTAGTACTTGTACTTTTCCAGTTGGACATGTATTTAGGACCCTTTACTTTTATTAAACTTTTACTATAGTTGTATACTTCATAGTTTCTTCTTTTTCTGTTCATAGACCATGGGTTTGTACAGGTTTAAAGGCAATGCATTCCAATTTTTGGGAATATGCTTTCTGGTGCTATTCGCCAGCCCTTGGCCTATGGAAGGCGGGCTTGGGGTTGTCACGGCATGGGCACCAGGGGATGGGTCATGACATGATACCATAAAAATAATACTTATCTATAAAATTATTATTTTGGATAACCATTAATTATGGTTATTAAATAAAAAAAGAAATCTATCATTCCATGAAGGCTGTAGTACACAAATATGCTTGGATGATTATTTCATTTTACATAGAAATAGTGTAATGTATAAAGTATTTTATCATTTAAGAATCTAAAATATGTTATAAATGTCATTCCTAATTTATAAATACAATATTTTCACCTTCTATGTATCTTGATTAACCAAATTGAATCATGGTATCCTATGGAGGTATATGTCCACAGAATACATGATTCATGTATTATTTTTTCTTAATGAAAAATGGGAGAGTGTTGAATTCTTGTACACTTATTATAATGATATACCAGTATAACAATCAAAATATTATTTCATTTTAATATGTTTACATTATATTTTTGGATGATGAAATGCATGTAATAAAATTGAAAAGTGTGATATTTTTTAAATTTTTTCCTTATTACTTGGACTGAATCCTTTACGATGGTGGTAAAACCTTCCAGGGATAGAGTTTGTAGAAGACTATAATCAATTTATGGTGCCTAGGATTAATTAATAGAGATTGGAAAAGACATTTTGATGATCTATGTGTATTTTGGTGTGATCAGTGATAATCAAAAAATAGGTACATATTTTGTATACAATTCATTAATATTTAATCATAATTTTATTTATAATACATTGGGATTTGAAGAATTTTTAAGGAATTGGGATATCAAGGCTCAAAGTAGAAATTATGGAAAAATGATAAAAACAATCCATACAAATTAAAAAACTAATGTACATAATATGTATGCCTCCAGAACGCTACCTCTCTACTAAAATTACAAACCATGGATCCCAAATAAATGTCTTGATCCAAGTATATGATATGTATCTTGATTATTGGTAATAGAATATTCAAATTCCAATTATAAATATTATAATTTGTGAACACATAAAATGATTTTTTAAGATAAAAACATATTCACCATTGGGGATTCAATCTAAAAAATCTATGAATATCCAAAATATTTGAGGACTTTGTTGGATATGAGTTACATGGAATAAAAACCATTTACATGCCATGTTAGTGTCAAAATAGAATCTACAGAAAGTAGTTCATGAAAATAACGATTTACATGTCTTGTAAATTTCATGATCTATAAATATTTCAGCACCCTCAATGTACATAAGAGGCCCTCAAGCCCAAATTTTATTTTGTTATTTTTCTCCATTATTCTACATTTTTATTCAGTATTAAATTCCATCATTCTATTCTGATTTCTCTTATTATTCTACACTTTATTTTTTCTATATTTCAATTCCCTGGAAATTTTGTTGATTAATGTTGTTCCTAAATTATGTTACTAATCACATTTTCCATGAAAATTACATTTCTATTGTATTCTTAATTATTTCTCCATGAAATTTACTATTTAATTTTTTTTCCATGATTTCAATTGTGATTTACATTGTTTTTTATCAATAAATGGATATTACAAGAATGTTTCTAATAGTACAAAAAGTGTATATCAGATATTTCAGGATCAATTAATCCTCTTAGGGTTAGGGGTCGAGTGTAGGGGTGTTTGAATATATGGAATATCTAAAATCAATAGTATGTATCCTTATATCTAGTAACCAGGTTTAGGGAATTATCAATATCATTCTCTTTAATTATCCCTCACCATCGGAGGTGGATGTTGAATGACCATGACCTAGTTGGAGATGATCAAGGTGAGACTAATATCATGTAATTATTTCTTCTTAGAAGATAATCTTTATACACATAGGTTGTATATTACTCTGGACTAAGGAGAATTTTTTAGAATAGGTTGATCAAATTGGTTGGAACAAGATTAATTATATTATTTTTCACCATTTTAGAGACAATATATTTTGTCTATCCAGTGAAAGATTGATTATTACCCTATGTTGTTACCCACAAATTGACCTTGAGCCCTTCCTTTAATCTTTTTTCAAGACCCAAGAAACATACTTTTGGTCAAACGAAGCCAAATATTGTAATCATTAAGATTCCAAAAAAAAATTACTCGACATAGGGTTGTTTGTATAAATATCTATGAGTTCAACAACAAACATCCAATTTCTATTACTTATTTGTTGAGTGTAGTTTATGAAAATAGATATTTAATCTATTGAACGCCCATTAGAATAAATGATGCCTTCTGGGTGCATAGAATTTTGGCTCCATTATCATTGTATATTGTCCTTAGTTATAGTGAAATACTGAACAAACCTTTAATTACCTCACCCTTCCCTATTTCTTCTTTTCCTTTCATTTTCACTTTTTATAATTTTCTTCTTATGGACTAGAATCTAAATCGGATTATTTTTGAATTATTGGATGCACCTGTGTCCCCTAACTTGCTCAAGGATTCTGGACATAAAATAATTGATTCCTTTTGATCTCGTGATAAATAGAAATTGTGATTCATGTCAACATTTCTCAATGGAAGAGTGTAATTATCATGTTCCACAATGCCTTCATAACCCTCAATATGCACCACATGATCATCAGGTTGGGTGACCAACATTTAAAGAGGGAACTATAATGGACAACATCTTGCCTTCTATTAGTGATGTAAGCCCCAAAATTGTGTACTCGCCTACTCTTGAATAGACATTATAAATATAAGATGGTATTATTCATACGATCTGGAACATCGGTAAATTTTGTGGGTTTCAAATCAAAGATCCCCACAAACACATTTTAAATTTAATAGGGGGTTTTCATACATTTCAAAACCAGATCATTTTCATTGATGTAATAATAATGATAGTTTTTTCAATCTCCAAATGTGATAGACCCAAGTATTGGAAAAAAAGTAAATCTATTGATTCTGTCATAAAATTGGATAAACAATCTATTAAATTTCCAGATAAATACTTCCCTCAAATCCAAACGTGGATTTTGATAAATGATATTTAGAATTTCTACCATGTGGATAGATAATTAGCATGCTATGTATGGTAAAAATTCATGGATATAACACACAAGTTCCCACATCATGGGATATATGTGTGATTTCTATTGTAAACATCTTACCAATGACTCTATCATATCACTCGTACTATTGTAGACACTACCACTAGAGGCGATCTCATGATAAAGACTCATGAATTTGACATATCTATTCTAGAAAAAGTCTCACACAATCTCACCCTTTTGAAAATTGATAGAGGACCACCCTAGTGAGGCTCCCCTTAGGTGGTGGAGACTACAATGGTAAAATCCTAGGATGAGGTCCCAAATAATAATGTTGATTTGTTTCAGATACCTACTTCACCTTCACCCCAAACTGTTCATGTTATGGAGATACAATCTTGGGACATGTTCAGAGGCTCACACCTGTACCAAGACTAGAAGGTGGGTATAGGGGAACCCCAATTCCTAGATTGTAATTATATCTGTTAAAATCAAATAAAATATTAGTACCATTAGTAATAGCCCTAACAATAGAAAAATATTTGGTATAGATCATCTCAGTAGAAAAATTTAAAAAAATCAAGGTTATTATCATTAATAGAGTGGTTACACACCACCAAGGAATTAGAGAACACCTAGTTACACAACCCAATGTCGAGATCCTCTACCAGAGAAATGATTTCAACAACCTTTTCCTAGAGATTAGCAATTTCCACAAGATTCATAGCTGAAATATCATCACGATCTGCCAATACCACCAAAAAAGGACAACCACTCCAGTCCAATCTAAAAAACATGTTCAACTTATTCATTAAAAAATTATATCAAAAGATGAAAACCTAGGAGACTAAAATGGAAAACTATACGGCTTCCCTAAACAAGCTTGAGCATCATGTGAAGAAGATCTCTACGATATTGTATGATTTAATATAGGGTACTTTTCCTGTTAATATTGAAACTCAACCAATGTTGGATGCTAAATCTATTGTTGTCATGAGTGGTGAGAAACCCAACATTTAGTAGCCATTATTAGGTGAGAAAAAATTAGTTTGGAGAATCTGAAAAAGTAGTTGAGGAGAATATTATAGAAGTATAACCAACAGATAAAAATAAATTAAAGGAGAATAATGATAAGGATAATGTATGTATTTAACAAATAAAATAAATTCCATATATCCCTTTGATGTATAGGTTGAAACAAGAAAAACTAGAGGTACAATATAAACAAAATTTATAAATGTTTAAATAGTTTCAAATCAACATTATTTTTGATGAATAAATAGATCAAGTTATTACTTATGAAAAATTATTTAAGTAATTTGTTTCCACTAAATGGATAATGGAGGACTTATGAGTCATCTCTATACAAGAAGAGAACATCACAATTTTTCAGCAGAAGCTACCCTAAAAAATATGAGACCCTATAATATTCCAAATTCCTTATAGTATTAAGACATGAAATTTTGAAAAATACTTCTGTGATATAAATTCTAGTATTAATATCTTTCCATTGAGTGTTTTTAAAGAATTTTGGGATCGAAAAACTATAGCCAACTATTTCAGCACTCCAACTTGTTGACCGTTCAGTTAAGCACTTGAAAGTACTACATGAGAACATCTGATTAAAATATAGTTAATTTATTTTCCATACATATTTATTTTACCTAGATATGGTAGAAGATGTATATATTCCCCCTATTTTAGGTAGAAAATTTCTCACCATTGGTATGGTGCTAATTGATTTTTACCAAAGGATATTGATTTTTATAGCTGGTGAAAAATAGGTGGTGTTCTATTTGGTGAAGGTTTCTAAGAAAATAAAAAAGTCGTTGAATTTTCAAAACATCTAGCTTATTGATAATAATGATGATCATGTGACCAGTAAACATTGAAATAAGAAACTAACTCTTAAAAATAATTATCCCATTTTTAAGTAATGTGAATTCTTCTTCACCTCTAATGAGAAATTACATCCCACATTTCATTCCTTCTATTTCTAAGAACCATTCTACATGGGGTGTCTCATTACATTTAATTTCATCTGAACAGAAGAATTTCTAGATCTAGATAATAATAATGTGTTAACTGTGAGGAAACCTAGGCAATGATATTATTTTGGGAAAATTTAATAAACCAACATATGGTTTTGAATATGATTTGAAATGATCTAATGAAAAATATTTATAATATAAATAATAAAAACAATTCATGTCGTGTCATAATTTTACTTGATTTGAATGTTTTGGAGTTCATAAATATAAAAACCCATGAATTACATGTCATTTACTCAATTCACGATGTGAAAAGCATTGGAATATTTTTAATACCATGAACCTAGGGTTCATGACTGACACCCCTACTTGTTCCTCTCTAATGTGACCCCACCTCTTGACCATGACATCTCTCTCACAAAAAAACCACCATCCACTCCCTCTTTCCTCTCTTGATTTTACTTATTCAATGACTAGTCTCTTCAACATCCATTTTCCCGGATTCAATCCACAATTTCTTAAAAAGAATCCTGAGGTGATGATCCAATACCACCCAAGCACCATACCGTTGCACCATCACCACCACCAACTGATCTGACTCATTCTCTCTATGTATCCTCTAATTCCATCCCAAAAACATCAAAGTTATCCCAGTAAACTTCTAACTCATCCCAATGTAATAACCCTTACCCTAATCTACATCCATGCCTTTATTTTTATGACCCACAACATGGAATTCAATTGTCCCGTCTCTACACCGTGATGATGTGGTCCGATAAGACAATGGACATGTCTGTGCTCGAGCACAGTCACATAAATAAGGATTTTCTTGACCTAATGGACAAGATGATTCTCTCTACAATCACTTAGTTAGTAAATTAGACAATTAGGGATCTCTTCCTAGAGTTCATGTCCACTTTGGAGGTTGATATAACCCACATCACTTTTCTGATGGGTGGTAGGCCTTAAGAGATGGCCCTTAGTGACCTCATTATCAAACTAATTATCTATAGTGAATATCTTGTATCCTTCCGCTATTAATCATAACTGAAACTAAACCCAATCATGGGGTATTCATTTAGGTGATTCCATTGATCCCATAGGATCATTTGAACTTCCATGACCCTTTCATGATGAAGAGCACCCAGCCACTGGGTGTCGCATTGCATATTCTTCATCGAAATTTGGTGCATGCTTTGTTGGCTAGGTGAGAAGATCATGAAATCATCATATAGAGAGAGGTACTCATCCTTGCCTCTTCCATGTGATTCACATCCATTAAATTTTTACACCAATTCATGCTTTATTATCAGACTTAGGTATAGTGATCTAGAGATACTCTAGTGGGAGAAAGTTTTATCACCAACCTGGCGCAACATCTGGGCACCGTCGACACATCTCTTCCTCTATCCTCATTTGGGAGGATGTATCTTGTTGGGATAATAATTATTTACATGATGGGTATATAAGGAATGTTTATGATACATATTAGTGGGACCTGGTGTATAGGTACAACCCTACACTAACCATGTACCGCCTTCTTTTACAAATCCTTCAACACCCTCTACTTCTACCCCTGCTTTTTCCTATGGTGATAACAATGTCTCTATATCCACCAACAACATGGTTTCTAATGATTCCACCTCCACCACTACCACTTCCGCATCTCCACCAACCCCACCACTTCCCTCATGATACTTTCCATTTCTCCTATCCATTGTGGGGAACCATTAGAATCTTTTTCACTAATTGTATGTTCCATTCATCGACCAATATCAATTCACCAACCCCACCCCAGCCACATTCCCATATTACCCATCCATTCTCACCCTACACACCACCCCTTTTGACCTCCATTTGGAGGTCATAAACCCTACTTCCTAACATGAGTATCCTGCTGAGCAAGCCTGATGGGGAAAGGGTCATGCCAGAGGTTCTTCATCATAGGTTCCCCTGATTAATCAAGCTTGAAGTCACGTAAAAACCAATTTTATCAGTGCCGCATATCCTCTATCATTAATTGATCCTTCTTCTGGAACCATGAATCATTATATGGTGGTCAATACACCTACCATGGAATCTGTATATGACATTGATCGTGAGGTTAAGCTTTATGAACCCACTATTCATGAGGGGACTCTTGATGGAGATATCAATGAAATTTATTTTACTATATAGTTATGTATTAGTCCCCTTTCCAGTCATTTTCTATTTGGGGTGAAATTTTTTATATTTAAATGATTTTTCTTTTAACCATATGTATATTGTCTTATATATATATAGAATATTATTTTTTCCTTCATTACATTATGGATCATTTTTATTTTACTACTGCATTATTATATCCATGTCTAGATCTACTACATCTTCAATGATCATTGATGAGCCTATAAATCCATATATGGAATCCCCCTTTATATCTATCCCCAAGTTGATTACACACATATATAGGTTTAATATCCCTCGCTATAGATATGTACTCAGCAAGAGCCTCCTCCATGATGAGCAGAACAAACGTTCCTCCAACATTATCTTCATGGTAGGTAGCATAATGACGTGGTTAATCCCACCAAGAACCCCCATTATCTTGAATATACTTCCACAAGTTAATTCAGGAGGCAAAAAACCTCTCTATCGATGGAAAAAACTAACTAATTCCTTTGTCAATCCATCCAGCTAATGATTACATTATTTACACTTTATAGGAGGAAACACATAATTATTTTTTTATTTTTAGTTTCATTTGTAGGACCTATTTTTTTCTTTTTTTGAATTTTATCTTCCTCTATTATTCTAAATGTCACATTATTTCATTTTGTCCTTTATCTGAGTTGTATTCTCTTGATTTTTACTATATGCACATACTCAATTTTCGGAATCCAACATGGATAACCCCTATAGAGGTATTGTTTATTATATACAAATATTTTACTTCAAAAAAATTTCATGTATAAACAGTTACAATCATCATCAAAAAAAAATCCAACGGAATGAATTTTACTACATAGATCTCTCAATTACCTATTTTTAATTCCTAAAATTCCATTCAAATTGTCTCTATGATACAATTGATTTCCCTTCGATTGATTATTTTAATAACAGTATGTAAAATATCAAATTTTAAGTGTGGGGGAATCTTTCAAGATATTTAATCATCGAAACACTTGGAATATTTCATTTTTTCATTTTTCTATGATATGTTTTTCATTGAAATTAGGATTTAAACATGAAAAATCTTTAAAACCAATTAAATAAAAAAAATTAAAATAAATATATGGGAAATATATTTTATTTTATTTTATATATATTTATCATGATTTATGATTTTATTACATTAATTATAAATTTAGACACTTTCAATTACTTTTTATTGACTTATTATTGGATAATACAGCCTATGTGAATGCTATTTATTTTTAAAATCCTATTCCTGATATAATTATTCACCTACACTATCATATTATTTTCCTATAATATTTCTTGATAGATACTTGGGGAATTTAAACATATCAAAACATGCATTAAGATATTATTGAGGATACGATTGAATAAATACACTATTAAAATAGTTGAGGAAATAATTAAAGGGATTGTTTTCTTAAGACCACATGTACAGCTTTACTTGTTTATCCCGTAGAATCCATGAATATCCTTGTTATGATAGAGATTTATAAATCCTATTATCCCTACCTACCCTTATCATTGTATGATTCTTGATTATAATTTGACAAAGTGTGAAGAAGTTTCACTATCGATAGACATGGGATGTTGATACTAAAAAGCTATATGGTTTCCCATTCAATAAATTTTTATGATGTGGTCTATAATTACTTTTTTAATTTTCTCTTCATACTATATACATATAAAAAACTAAATATAAAAACTAAAATAAAATAAAATATTTGGTTGTGTATTAGGAAGGTCAGAAATCACAATTTCTAAATTGAGGAATTCTATGATGCATCATATGTGGTTAGTTGATGATGTGAGATCTATCATAAACATGATTTAAAAAAATAACTAAAAAAGGAAATAAAGGGACATGGTAAATTTTATATATATACATGATATATTAATTGAATCACTTTGATATGTTTAGATCATAGAGAAATTTTTTATAGAATAATAGTTTATTTCATTGTTCACTATAATCATGCATTATACTATAGAACTACAATATCTTTTAAGAATTATTTTCACTATATACTCACATTCAATCAGCCTCTGAAACATTTTAACCTTATTAATCAATAACTTATGAATAATTTTGTATTTTTATGTACATAGTGGAGATGGTAGATTGAACAAATGATTATGGTAAAGAACATGTATTCAGGATTCGAGCATAAATGTAGTTACAATTTACCTTGAGTTATGAGATAAAATTCATTTATAGGATGACTGAAAAATTGGTATTGATTTTGAAAAAAGGTTATGAAATAGTAATTAAAATAAGAATTAATCTGAATAATGAACTTGACTATGGAACATGACCAGTTTTCTTTGCAAAATTGATTCCTGAAGACTTACTTTTTATTCTCAACCGTAGTTTTATTTTTCTGGATGTAATACATGTTTCTTATTTAATGATTTTTTATTTTTAATATATGTTGAGATTATTTTTTCTTGATTACATACAATTTTTCATGTGTGATAAAATTTGATAACATGAATTTTTATATACATTTTTGGATAAATTTCATTACCATTTAATCATGATTTACATGATAATACATTTGATTTTGATGCCTTTTGAATTAATAAGAAAATAAAAGATCAAAGGATAAATATTGGACAAATGGTAGAAAACATTGTTACACATCGTGAAATTGAAGTAAACGACGTGTACACCTCAAGTACACCACCATCTAGCTAAATATACAAACCATGAATCCTAAATATAATTGGTTAACAAAGTACATGATGTGTATCCTAATTACATGTCCTGATTGATTCAAATTTGATATCTAAATATTACATTTCTTGAACTCATTGTACGACATGAGATGTTCCAAACCTAGATTTTTCCAAACATTCATGTCAAAAAATTCTTGACATTCCAAAAAGTTCAGAGGATTTGGTGGGTCTGAGGTACATGTCATGAAAACTAAATATATGTCTTTTAGGTGTGGAAATAGATGAAACCTAAATTAATACATGATGTGAATCATTTATACGTCGTATATATTTCAGGATTTATGAGTATTTAAGAACCATCTACATATAGAAGAGGAACTAAAAAATAGAATTGATTTTATTTTTTTCATTAATTCTTCATCATTTTTATTCTTTTTTATTTATTTCTCTCATTGATTATTTATTTTATTTTTATACACATTCTATTTTTTCCACATTCATATCCAGGAAGCCATAATTGGACATTGTTGTTCCAATGTTCCATTTCAAATCTCATCTACCATAAAACTTCTATTAATATGGTGTTCTTTATTATTTCTCCATCCAAGATCGAATTTAATTTCTTTCTTATTATTTCAATTGTGAGTTTCTCTTCTTTATATCGATTAGATGATATAAAAAATATGCTTCCATATTTTCCCTTATTTTTATTCAATTATATAATGTTCAGATAATTTTTGTATGGTTATGGGTCATTAGTTGTGGCGTTTAAACATAATGAATATCCTAATTCAATACTGAGTAATAGTTTTGATAGTAACCATGTATAAAAAAATTATTCTCATTATCTTTTATTATCCCTGACCATTGATGTTATAACTTGAACAACCATGACCAAGTTGGATAAGATCAAGGTAGGAAGAATAACCTATAATTATTTATCCCTATAATCTATACTTTGTGTTCTTAGGTTTTCAATTAATTTGGACTGAGGAGTCTTTGATAGAATATGTCGATCCGGTGTTTTGGAACAAGATCAATTGGTGTCTTTTTCACCACATTGCAGCCTACACTATAGGTCTTCCCCTTGATTGATTTAGGATTAACCATTATTGTTTCCCTAAAATTCACCCTAAAAGCCTACTTTAATATTTATTAAGTCCCATGACACATAATGTTATATAATAAAAACTAATGAGAGTAAATGTGTGAAATCCTCTAAAAAGGTTCTTACCACTGTGTTGCTTTTCTGAAAAATAGTTTATGTGGGTTAGACCCCATACATAAACATAATACACCTTAGTGGCTGATTGTTTTTGGGAAATTAAATATTAAATATGATCAATTCTCTAGGTAATCAGTGGTTCCTTCAGGGAACATTAATGACATATGAGGAGTGGAAAAACCCTTTTATAATTTTAAAGGTATGGTGCTATTTTCAGTACCAAAATACTTTTAATAATGGGATGTAATTTTTTAGGTATGTTGCTACAATATTGTGAAATAATTTATAGTTTTTTAGGTAATGTAGATTCATCTCCCAAATACAATTAAAAAGACTTCCTTAATGTTTTTTTACATTACCTTTTTATTTACTCATTTTTCCATTTTCATTTTCACCAGATCAACTAATTTTTTCCTAGGTAATTTATCCTTGGTACCATAAACAAAAATGGACCTATTATATAATTTGGAAATAATGATTTAAAATTTTAAATGCATTTCATTTATTTAATTTTTAACATAGTTAAAATTTTCATTTAAAAAAATATTATATAGTGTAATTGAGAAGATTTTTTCATAGAATATTACTTATATTTTCAAATATCAAATATGGGTTTGTAAGTTGTAATTTTTTTTGAAATTAAAATTTAATGTATAATATGCATATACTATATTCAAAAAATAATTTATGGATTTAGAAATTATAATTATATATTAATAATTTCATAAATTTCAAAGTATTTACTATAACATAATTTTGTACAATTAATCAAAAAATTATAATATTTAGAAAATATAATTTTTTTAAAATTTTATTATGATGAATAAAAAAAACATAAAAATTAAATTTCTAAATTTAGAAATTTATTTTTTAAATAAAATGGTAATATAAAATGAATTTTTTTTTTGTAATTTATATTTGTTAAAATATTAACCATTCTCAATTATATTAATTTTTATTTACTAAATTGAGTATTATTAAAGAAATTATTCATATCAAATATATCATTTCACCATTAATCAAATTCCCATTGAAAGTTATACTCATATAATTCATAAAAGAAATTTTTAAAGAAATATATTTCTATGAATACAATGATCATTTTAGTTATTTTATATATTCAATTTTCATTACAATCTAATTAAAATAATCATTTAATTTCATTTTCTAAATATTTCATAATGAAATTTGTCCTATTCATTTCTAATAATTTAAAATATCCCTTTTTTAATGGCCATAAATAATATATATATTTCAATAAAAAATATCATGGTTTTGTTTAATTAAATATTCCATGTGGTGAAAACCATCAGACACACTAAGTTCATCTGAATGATTTCATATACTAAAATAATGTTTTACTTTATTCTATACTCTGATTAAATAAATTTAAACATCAAAATCTAACTCATGAGGATAGAGAAATTTATATACGGTACTCAAAATTTACCATTCTCCCCTCGATGAAATTGGGTTTTTTAGGATGTGGAATGAGATTTATATATAAAAAATTAAAATAAGATATTAATAAATAAAGATAACACATTATTAATTTCACCTAGAATTCTATTATGAGATGAAGAAATATATCCATAAGGAATAAAATTTCTTAAATGTTGAAAATGATTTATATGTAATTATACCATATGTTGTTTTTATTTTTTACTCAATATCCATTTTTAAAAAAAACTATACATCAAATAGGACACTACAAAATATATAATGAAAACTCGGTAACAACTACATTAGTAGTGGGTTCACTATATTTTCTGTGTTCACGTTTTATTTAGTTACTATTTCCCTCATTGGACCTTGATTGGGACATTGAGTCACATTATGTTGAACTCTCTTGCAGCTGAAGATAATTTATTTTTTATATTCCCCCTTTCCCTTACACATCTATGTATTATCACCTTCATCACTACACATTTATAATTTACAAGTACTCTTGAAGACATTTCCCCCATGCTTATTCCAAATATTTTTACATGTAAGAAATTTAACCTTAATTAGTTCATCATATACGACCCTTGATATATCAAGAGACACCATATGCCTCTTCTTTGGTGTGTTGGGGACTTTTTTTATGTTCACACTATTAATCATATTTCATTATAGTAGGTTTTTCATAATCTTAGGGTTTCTAACCCGAAACCTCATTCCAATGAGTTTTTTGTTAATAAAATATCACCATTTTTTCTCACTCCCATGGTTTTCTTTAGTTATAAAAATTAATAAAATAAAAAGTGTTAATTTGAGTGAAGATCATTTGAGGAGAATTATCAAATATAAGTAATGAAAATATGACCTAATGGTTTGTCACTGTATAACACTATCATGTAAGAGTATATTTATTATATCTCAAATTACATAAAACTCAATTCAATTTGTATCCCTTTCATTCTAATCAATATAAATGTTTGTTCAACCATGATCACATTAAAATCAGATCTCTCATACATTTTTACCAAATCCTAAACATAGAAATAAAAAATTATCAAGAAAATTCATAACATATTCTAAACCCAAATAACATTTTAATATATGCTTATACTTTATAAATTATATCACATATAAATTAATATATAACTTAACTTATGAATGACTACATTTCAATCAATATTATTCAATTCCCCTTTCCAATTAGGCCATCTAAACTGAAAATTTTCCAATCATGTATAATATATCATAGAGGGAATGTGATTTAACCTAGGGGTTTAAACTCGGTGTGCACATAGGGATCTTTTTCAAACACCATGTGATGATTAAAATAATAACCAATGTCCTATTTTTAATTTCATTACAACATGGTACAACTCTGTTGGAGCTTACATCCACTTTTATTACCTAGTTAGTGATTCCTCCTCCAAATTCATATTTTTTCATTTTCTGTATAAACCACTTTTTGGGATTTTGGAAAACTCACAACCACAACTCGCATACAATAGATCCAACCCAATATTAAAAACCCCCAAATAAAGCAGTAAAATACCTAATTCAAAAACAAATAGATTCAAACCAAATAAAATTAAAAATCTCCCACCACAATATTCAAAATTCAAATTTGAATTGAAAATCTGAACCAAACACCACCTAGGGAATCAGGTCGCATGCCATCATGATGCACCACACGACACTGCCATCATGTCACCCATGTCCATCCCGTCACCTTCGAAGTCCATCTTCACCACCATAACCAACCAAAATGAAACTCCAGACCAGTACAACACCGGTGAGGAACCACCAGAAACCATCATCAAAGTCGCAGTTCACCATATCGTCCACAAAAACACAAAGAGTTCCAAAATACCCCATGCCAGAGAACCAAAAGACCAAAAACCTCAGGCCATGAGTTCTAATCCACGATCCGCCACTGTCAGAAACATTGAATCCATCGACCATCTCACAGTCGTATTCATTCTATCATCATCACTTCCTCATCCTAAGCATGTCTGTGGCCACAAACTACCACACCAGCAATTGGAACAGGACTCCATAGAACCATACCAAGACCGATGATTCCATTGTAAATCTTCGATGCCGTTGTCCAAACACCACATGTCGGAGATCAACATGGTTGTCACAACACATAAAACACATAACCGTAGACAGAAACATCACCAAACAAGCATCAAAATCTTTCATAGAAACTAGAAATTGGAAAATATAACCACATAGAAGCAAAAAAGAAATGGGGATGAAAGCCTAAAGGTACCAGGAATAGTGAAACCAAGGAGAAAACCCTGACAGAAACTGGGGATGATACCCTAAAAGGAATCCCCATGGCCGCCAAACTGCATTTCCTAAAACCTCTGAGTATACATCATTCCAAGTTAGACCTAGAGAGGAGTTGTAGAAAGTGAGATCAGAGCATGGATGATGCAACTGGGGGAATGAAATGGGAAAGATTAACACTAGGATTGAAACCCTATGAGGAAATAGAGAATGAAACCCATAACCAGAAGAAAGGAATGAGGAATAGGGAACTGGGATTAAAACCCTGGAAAGAGTGAGGCTGAATAATCCAGGGAAGGAGAGCTGCCTAGGGGGACCATAGCGCCATCGAAGCCAAGTAGAAAAAATGAGGGAAAGGGGACGAGGGGAGAGGAAATAAGAGGAACTCCGGATAACTCTCACCGCCATAGGGTGATGAGAGGGAGGGAGCGGCGGCGCTGAGAAACCCTAGTGCGAGGGGAGAGCGAACCTGAAGACTCGGGAGCCATCATAAGGGTTTCTTACCATTCAATCTAGTGATTTAATTTATAGAATAACAACACAATCTATAAAATACAATAAATTTAATATGTTATACTATACATAAAATTATCTCTTAAATTTACACTAAGTATTTTTACTGAAGGACTATTTTGTAAATACATAAACAAAATTTGAATTATTTATCGCATCCCACCTTTTTTATTACATAATATTTCATTACATTTTACCAACGTGGGATATTTAAATTCTACTGTTTTGGAAATCAGGATCATAAAACATGAAAAAATAAAACATTATTTTAATCAACATGGAGATATTCTTGGAAATTTCATCTTAAGTAAATTACTGAATCTCATAACCTAGAAACATACATCAACAGAAAGATTGAGTAGAAGACCTAGTTAGGAAAACATGTGAAACATTTTACATGTGAACTTGAGCGATATCAATAAGAACCTGGAGATAAAGAGGAATATAATAATAATAAAAACATGAATCATAAATTGAAAATGTGTCTACAACATTTAATTTAGACATTCATTAACATATCACAAATTTCCATCCCCATTGTGTCATAAAAATTACTATGGTTATTCACATAGGTATTGTGAAACTCATCATCTCTGGAGATTAAATTTGTTATCTATTGCATTGGTGTGTTATTAGGGAATAACCTTAATAAATATTTATTTTATTTTTATCCACATAGATCATAAACATATGTTTCATAAATAAACCATATATAATAAAAGAAATGGGTTTCATATCAGAATAGTGATGTTTTAAAAAGTTATTAAAAACAAGATCATTGTGTCATTTATAACCCATAAAAAGGGAATGAGGGTTTTATGTATGTTAACTAGAGAATGAAACATATCATTTTTAGGTATTTATTAATACCATTAGAAATTAAATATTTTTGGGTACTCACATAAATAAAATGAGAGAATATCTTGAGAAAGAGAGAGAGATTTTGAGAGGAAAATTCTACAGCATAACAGTTATACAACATGGTTTTAGAGAATGTTAAAAAGAAATGGGAAAATGTTAAACAACTCATAAATAACTCATAATACTGAATGGGTACATAATAAAAAATAAATAAGATCATGGTATGGATATTTTAATTAAACACCACAAGAAAAGGAAACTTAAAAAAAGATGTGATTTCTGTTACCAAAATTTGGCAACGTAACGACGTCACCTAAAATTTTAGAAAATCAAATGATGAGAGATGAAATGGTGACTAAAAAGTTTGGACATAAAATGTAAATAAATAATTATATATAATAACATACCCCAAAATAATAAAATGGAATCTAGAGTACAAAACATAATGGAAGTCGTGACTAAATGAAAGTGGTGAAAGGTTCCCTTACCTTGAAGAGTAACTTCAAAAATTAAACGTTTGGGACCTTGGGGGGCTTGAGGGAACCTTGGGAGGACTAATTGGGAAGTAAAAAGACCATATCTTCATTTAGGAACAATTTGAAATTAAAGGAATGATTGAATGGGTTGGAATTTATGGCAAAATTGAGGTAATACTTTATTAATTTACAAGGGACACCTCATTATCGGTATTTGAAAAACCATGGGCTTCACCATGGTATTGGACACTTAGGACACCTCATAACATATATTAGTGTAAAAAAGTATACTAGAATTATTACATCATGATTACATCATTAATGATTTCATTAAACGCGCAGAAACTCAAAACTGAATTTTTACTATTCATTGAAAAACAAAACATTTTATAAAAATATAATAAATTAACCCTGACCTAATATCGATGCTTTGAATTCAAAAATGAAAACAATTTTATAAAAATGATTTTCTAATTATGATATATTTAATTTTTAAGTAAAAATACTATTTACCTAAAAAATATTAATACCTAACTAATAATTTATGAAAATGTTATTTTCTTATGCCATTATATTACATTAACTAATCCAGATGCCTAAATTATATTTAAATTTTCTTAAGTGAGGTTACTATTCCATTGGTCACATTACTATTCATAAGGGTAATATTACTATTAATAATTTTCAATTCACCAAAAATTATGTTGATCTTGTTATAATCTAAATTTATTACTGATCAAAACTGTAAAAGGCCATTTTTTGAAAATCATTTCACATTATTAATTATTTAATGTATAAATAATTTAAAATATATTTTTTCTAATATTCATCAATAATTAGGAACGTCGATAAATTCATCCTAAATTTATCTTGATATTTTCAATTCACAAATTTTTCCACAAAAAGAAATAAAAAATATTAATACAAAAGTATTACAAAAAGTAACTAAAGAATCATTATATATCCCCTTATAACACCTGCATAGGACCTAATTGTAATGTATTCTATGGTGATAGAATCATAGGGCAGCTCAGACAACATTGACTAATTCGTGATTTTTATCATTTTGAACTTCTCCTGTATGAAATTCCGTTCAAGCATAACTTGTTTAAGTTCAACTTTGGCTTGGTGCAGAGTGAAGAAAAACAAGGACACCTCCTTCTTATGTTCCAAAAAATGGGCTTCATATGGCCCGAGTCTACTGGATGAGTCCATCAACTCTTTTATCTGTATTAATTATCCATGATCATTTGTATTTAAAATAAATAATCATAATGTAAAGTGTATTGTTTCAAATGGTCTTTTGACCAAAAGTCATATAATAGTTGAAACCTATTAGGTTTATTTTAATTATACTCACGTCATTAATTAAAGGATATAGTTTTGTTGAGTATAAAATAAAATAACACACAATTTTAGGAAACAGATATTATTCAAAATTATGGGTCATTACATTCTTCCCCTCTAAAGAAATTTCATCCTTGAAATTTTAACATGTACCCTCATAAGGGAAAAGGTGTGGGTACTTCTGCCTCATAGCCACCTTTAGTTCCCATGTCACTTCTTCTCATTTGTGGAACCTCCAAAACAACTTAACTATGTGGGTAGTCTTGTTGCGTAGAACCTTGTCCCTATAATCCAAGATCTCCACCTGCTGCTCCACATAAGAGAGGTCATCTTCCAGTTGTAACACCTATATATTTAGTACATTGAAGGGTCATGTATGTACTTCCTCAAGAGGGATATGTGAAGACATCATGAACTTGTGTTATATTTGGAGAAAGTGAAAGCTGATATGCCACTTCTCCTACACGATCAAGGACTTCATAAGGGCCATTGTACATTGGGATGAGCTTAATTTTCTTCAGATACCACACGACTCTCTTCCAGGGTGAAATTAGAATAAATACTTTGTCACCAACATCAAACTCCATGTCCCTTCGATAGTTATCAGCATAGCTCTTTTTCCTACTATGGGCAACCATAATGTGTTGCTGGATGAAAAGGAACTTTTCAGTTACCTCTTACACAAGGTCATGCCCAAGAATCCTTCTCTCCATATCTTCATCCCAACAAGGATGTGTTATACATTTATTCCTATATAGAGCTTCATAGGGTTCCAATCGAATGCTTAAGTGGAATCCGTTTTTGTAAGGGAATTCAACTAATGGGAGATGTTGATCACTCCTCTTTTAAATTCTATTAAGCATGTCCTCATAATTTCCTTAAGTGTTTGAATAGTCCTATTAGAATGGACATCAATTTAGGGGCGATAGACTACACTGAAATTAAATTTGGTACTCCGAGCATCACTACTACAAAAACGGGCATGGGAAGCGCTAAACCTTTATCAACGCTAAAAAAATCACTGATAAAGGGGTCCTTTATCAGCACTAAAAAAGTGCTGATAAAGGGGCCCTTTTAACAGTTCTAAAAACACTATTAAAAGTGACCCTTTATCGGTGCTTTTTTACGCGGATAAAGGCCCCCCTTTTTCAGTGATTTTTTAGTGCTAATAAAGGGCATACTGTTATCAGAACTTCTTTAAGTAGTGCTGAGAAAGGAGGGATTTATCAGCTCTTTTTCCTACTGTTGATAAATTTTACGTTTCACAAAAAATCATGAAAAATAAAATATTGTTATATAAGAATATTTATATTTATATAAATATAATATATATTTTTTAATATGTTTTGGATAAGTATAAATAGACTATTACATTTAATATATAATAAATATAGTGAAAATGGCTTTAAAATGTTTTAAAAAATATTATTAATTAATAATTTTATAATTTTTATTGATTATAAATCATTAATAACATTTTGAAGACACAGAAAATCAAAAAATATTAATAAAAGATCTAAAATAAGTTGAAAATGAAACTCAAACCTCAAACAAACATAAATTTTGATCTGGGTGTCTGCTTGTGCTCTAAAGATATCAAATCGAAGCCTACAATGAGATCTACACACTACTAAACCAAGAAAAGCTTCTTTCACATTTTTAGAGGCCGAAAAAGGTCCATAAGGCCTCCAAAACTATGTTTTTGGTGGGGATACCCATATTTTTTAACATTAAAACATGAATAAATTATGATAAAGATTTAATTTAGGCATGTACCACATATTATATCGAGATGGTTTCATTTTCTTAAATTTGACTAGTTGTGGAGTTGAAACGGGCTTCTGGATTATATGTTATGGTCATTTTAACATTCTATGGCTTTTCAAATACAAATATATATGTATTTATTCATAAATATATATGTGTCTCTATGTGTGTGTGTTTGTGTGTATGTGTCTGTGTTATATATATCTATTTATTTATTTATTTATTTATAAACACCCATCAAAAACATATTTCAGAAATTTATTTAAAACTAATCTTATAAATATATATTAATATACAAATAAATATACACATAAAAAATTAGAACTAAAAAAAAAATATATAAAAATATATAAAGATATATTAATATACTAATGAATATATATATATACTAATATATGAATAAATATATTTATATTAATATGAATCTATATTAATATACAAATAAATATAACTATATATATATATCATTAAATAGTGAAAAAATGAAATGGTGTAGTGGTAAAGTTGCAGCTTCGAAAGGGGGGAGGTCGCGGGTTTGAGTTTGGGTGGAATCACAGGGGTGTGCGCATGTGGGAATGCATGGGATGGGCATTGTGTGGGAGAGTGTGTGTGTGGGGGGGGGGGGAGCGTCCGCCTAGTGCTGATAAAAGGGGGGGTCAAGCGATGTTAAAGGCTCCTCCATACATTATATAATTATTTTTGATTTTTTAATTTTTATTTGAATTTTATCAACTCTTTTTAAAAGCACTGATAAAGAGACCTTTTATGAGCACCAAAAAAAGTGCTGATAAAGGGTTCTTTTATCAGCGCTTTTTTAGCACTGATAAAAGGGGCCTTTATCAGCGCTTTTTGGAGGGCTGATAAAAGGGACCCCCTTTATCCTAACATTAATTTACAACTCTTTTTAGCACTGTTAATCAACTTTTCTAGCGCGGATAAAGGACATATTTGTAGTAGTGTGTTGGATACTTCTTCATAATTTCAATGTGAACCTTGGATCACGATCAGATACGATAGAAAGTGGAACTCCACATAGCCTTACAACTTCCTTCACGTAAATCCTTGAAATTTGATGAACAGAGAAATCTTATCAAATAGAGATAGAATGGAATGTATTGGTCATATAGTCCACAATAACCCATATCACATTATTTCCTTTGGAAGTTCTTGGGAGACTAGTGACAAAGGTCATAGTGATATTGTCTGATATCCATGCTGGTTTGGGTAGTTGTTGCAACACCCCTTTAAGAAGTTATCACTTTACCTTATCATGATCACATACTAGTCACCTTTTCCTGTTGTTGGAAATATCCCTTTTCATATTATCCCACTAATAATGATCACGAATGTCTCTATACATTTTTGTACTTTCATAATGTATAGTGAATGTAGAGCTATGAGCTTCATCCATCTACTCCTTTATTTCCAGAATAGATGAAACACATAGTCATGTACGAAATTTCAGTACACCTTCTTGATCAATATTTAACTCCGGAAACATATCTTTCTTCATAGCCTCAAACATCTTATGTAACAAAGGATCTTATTTATAATCTGTCATGGTATTCTCTAGTAAAGAAGGTTGAGAAATTATTTGGGTTAGGGTTTATTATATCCCTTCCCTTATAAATCCCATGTAAAACATTACAAGGTTGTTGATTAAAGGATCTCTTTGAATCCTAATCATGGACAGAGAAATGGGTTTTTTCTGCTTAATGCATCAGTGACTTTTTTTTCTCTTCCAAGATGATAATGAATTGAACAATCACAGTCTTTAAAAAGTTCCAACCTTCTCCTTTGTCTCATGTCCAATTCCTTTTGTGTGAAAATATACTACAAACTTTGATGGTCTATATATATATCACATTTATCCGCATAAAGATAGTTCCTCCATATCTTTAGAGCAAAAACGACCATATACAGCGCTAGATCATGCATAGGATAGTTCTGATCATGATTTTTCAACTATCGAGATACATAAGCATCGACCGTGTCATTTTTCATGAGGATGAACCCAATCCCTTTCACAGAGGAATCACTAAAATTAAAGAATCCTTCAACACTTTAGGGTAGAGTTAACGTGGGTGTAGTAACCAATATATTCTTCATCTCTTGGAAACATTCCCCACACTTCTTTGTCTAGATGAACTTGACCCCTTTTCAAGTTAACATGGTTAATAGATTAGAAAGTTGTGAAATTTTGTTTCACAAACTTCCAATAATATCATGCTAATTCAAGGAATCATAAAATCTATGTTACTGTTGTAGGCTGATGGAACTCTTATAAAACCTTTTTCTTTGTAGGGTCAACTATGATTCCTGCATTGGTTACAATGTTCCCCATGAAAGAAACCCATTGTACCAAAATTCCCATTTTCTAAACATTCCAAAAAGCTTCTCCTAATATCAATTTTTTAATATAACCCTTAGATGATCCTCTTGATCCTCAATTTTTTTAAGATATTAGAACATAATCAAAATGAACTACCATAAAGTTATCAAGGTAGTCCTTAAAGAATATATTCATCAAATACATACAAATATTAGGTTCATTATTCCGTCTGAATGGAATAACAACAAACTCATAATGCCCATATCTTGATTGGAATTCATTTTTTGGAATATCTTCTTTCTTCACTCTCAATTAATGATAACTAGATCAAAGATCAATCTTAGAGAAGAATTGATCCCCCTGAAGTTGGATAAATAAGACATCAATTCATGGAAGAGGGTATTTGTTTTTCACTATGATCCCATTCATTTCTCTATAATAAATGCATTGCTGCAATGATCTATCATTATTACTCACAAAGAGGATAGGTTCTCCCCAAGGAGACACACTCTGTTGGATAAACCCAATATCCAAAATATCTTCTATTTGATTATTTAATTCCCCAAGATCCAAATTTTCCATCCTATATGAGGTTTTTGATATCGGATGGGATCCAGGTAAAAGTTCAATGGATAATTATATATCTCTTTTTAGGGGAGTTCAGGGTAGGTCCTCACGTAATACATCAATATATTCATGGATGATGGGGACATTTTCTACCCTTATACTCTCATTTACTTCTTCTTTTTCACTAATCAACTCTATAAAGTTGGATATAAGAGGTTATTCTAGACAAATATATGGTTCTGATATCTCTCCTTGAAAGGTAACTATATGTTTTCCATTCAAGACTACTAGGATTTCCTTGATTCTGCATTTAATCATAGCATTATACTTTGAGAGCATGTATATCCCTAGTATAATGTAGAATTATAGCTTGGTAATTACTACTATATTTGTGATAAGATAGTGATCACTAAATGAAATGATAGATTTTATAAACACTAACTATTTTTGGATAATCCCACCATGAGTCTTGACTGATAACTCTACTTTTAGAAAATCCAGGGTTGATTCTAAATTCTTTGAAAACATGGATAATATAAAGGAATTCATAAAACCAGAATAAAACAAAGTACTTTCTAGATTTGATAGAATAACAATAGTACCTTCCACCACATTATTTGGCACTTCAACATTAGCCGTGGGGATTAAAAATTTACAACCTTGTTCCCTTGGATGTTGCTGAGGTAGATGGTGATTCCCCTCCACTTCCCTAATATTTGGATAGTGATTGGAAAAGTGCCCAAGTTTTCCACTCTTATAGAATTGGACATCAGGTATGGAATTCACCATCATCCCCTTATATATAGTGTTGGGAAGTTGAGGCTTCACCTCACTTCAACAATTTTGCATGATATGGCCATCTCTTCTACATTTGTAGAACTTCCCGCTCCCGAGTAGGTAGTTCCACGAATACTTTTTCCCGTGTTTCTTATATATGGGAAGAAGCACATTCTTGCCTCCACTTCCCTAATTAAAGCTCCTCCCTAATCTTGGATCCATTGATATCTTCTTGTCATTGGATTTATGAGACCACTACGTCTCACTAAACTCCAGTTTGACTTTCATCACACTCTGCATGATCTCCTTATAGATTTCATTATATTAGTTGGATAGATTCTTTCATAGATGAGGTCTTATTCTACTAAAAAATCTATCACCCTTCCCATTAGGATCCATGACCATAGTTTAGGTGTAACAGGAATGTCTTTTCAAGTTCAACATGTAGCATCCTACATATTCATTCTCTTCCTGGTTTATCTCAAGACGCTCCTTCTCCATTCTTGTTCTCATAGAATGATGGAAATATTTATTGAATAAGATCCCTATAAAATATTCCCACTCTTTATCATCAACCTTAAATATTGGACTCATTTTTTTAACCAGTTCCCACAACTGATCAATTTCTCCCTCTAAGCGATAAATAGCAAGGGTGACCTTCTCTTGTTCGAAACGATGAATCATAGAAAAGATCTTATCGATAGAGCTGATCCACTATTCAGAAATCAATGGGTCGGTAGATCCACTAAATGTTGGTGGTCTTTGACATATAAAGGTCTCATCAGAATTTTATTCCCTTTGTGGTGAGATTCATATTTCATCTTGATTCAAGTTATTTCCTATAACTTGAGTCAGTTGGTTCGTCATTCTCATGAATGTTTCCATTCCAACTTCCATTAGAGGATTGTTAGCGCATGGTCCATTGTGGTCACCATTTCCATGGTTCGACTTATTTAATTCCATTTTATAAAAGAAAACAACCTTAGTGAGAAACTTATTTAATTTTTAGATCTTTTTACTATAATGGATTTTTATGTCTTAAAACATTATTGTTAAACATATTATTCTTAACAACAATTACATTTACCTATAAATCCTTTATAGTTATTCAAAAAAAATTATGAAAAACCAATAAATATCCCCCAAGAGTGTCAATCTAGGAGTGAAGAAAGTTCCGTTGTCGTGTAACAGGATACCTCAGGTCAATACAAAAATTTCATGCCAGTGTTTTCACTCATAGGTATATCTGTGCCATAGCGACGTCCACTTTTTCATATCTAGACAAGGATTTATTTGTTATGAAACCACATACTTGATATTTCACCAAATAACATGAATATTTTCTATATATTATCTTTTCTATAGGGTTCATACAAAATTATTCATAGCCTAATTTCCATAAATAACTAATCTGTCCCTTAATACCAACTATCACATCCCACTTTTTTTATTATATAACTTTTCATTACATTTTACAAATTGATGATATTTAATGTCTAGTATTTTGGAAATCCGGATCATAAAACATGAAAACAAAAAAAATTATTTTATTCCCCATGAAAATATTATTGAGAAGTTCATCCTATGTACAATTATTGAATCTCATAACCTGGAGACAAACACCAAAGGAAAGGGTTAGCAAAATTCCTTGTAAAGAAAACATGTGAAATAGTTTAGATATGAACTTGAGTGATATCAATAAGAACATGGATATAAAATTGCGTATAATGATAATAAAAACATGAACCATAACTTGAAATTGTGGATAAAAAATTTATTTTAGACATTCATGAACATATCACCATGTTCCATCCCCAAGGTTTCATAAAATTTACCAAGGTTATTCACCAAGGTATCATGAAACTTGTCATATATAGAAATTAAATTATTTACCTAATGCATTAGAGAAATATAGTGGTTAACCAATAAAATGTATTTATTTTCATTTGATTCATCTAGATCATAAACATAAATTTCAAAAATAACCCATAGATAATAAAATAAATGGGTTTCATATCAAAATCGCGATGTTTTAAAAAGTTCTTAAAAACAAGATCATTTTGTCATGTATAACCCATGGAAAGGGAATGAGGGCTTTGTTTATATCAATTCCAGAATCAAACATATCATTTTTATGTCTTGATGAATACCCATAGAAATGAAATATCTTTCTGTACTCACATAAATAAAATGAGATAATTTCTTGAGAAAGAGAGAGATATTTTTAGATGAAAATTCAATAGCATAACGGTTATACAACATGGTTTCAAAAATAATTAAAAAGAGAAGGTACAAGGAAAAAACAATCATAAAAAACTCATAATATAGTATGGGTATAGAATAAATAAGAAATAAGATCATCATATGGATATTTTAATAAAATATCACATGAAAAGGAAACATGAAAGAAAAGAGAAGATGTGATTTCTTTTATGAAAATTTGACAGCTAGACGGCGTCACTTAAAATTATAGAAAATCAGTTGATGAGAATGAAAATAATCTCTATTAATTTGGACATAAAATGGACAGAAATAAATATATACAATATAATACCCCCACATAATAAAATGGAAACTATAATACATTACATAAAATAAGTCTTGGCTAAAAGAAGAGACTGAAAGGTTCCATTTCCTTGAAGAATAACTACAAAATCTCAACGGTTAGGACCTTGGGGGGATTAAGGGAACCTTGAAATGACACCTGGGGAGGTAAAAATATCATATATTCATTGAGTAAGAATTTGGAATGAAAGGAATGAATTAATGGGTTGGTATTTATAGTAAAATGATGGAATATTTTATTCATTTCCTAGGGACATCTCATTAGTGGTATTTTAAAAAACATGGGATTATCCATGGTATTTTCCCATGGTATTGGCCACTTAGGATACCTCATTACATATCAAACTATACAAAAGTCTACCCGAATTATTTCATCATGATTACATCATTAATGATGTCATTAAACACACCGAAACTCAAAACTGTATTTTTACTATTCACCGAAAAACCAAAAAAATTATAAAAATATTATAAATTCACCCTAACCTAAAATAGATTCTATGAATTTAAAAATGATCTCAATTCTAAGAAAATAATTTTATATTTATATTATATATAATTTTTATGTAAAAACACTATTAACCTGAAAAAATACTAATACTTAACTAATAATTTCGGAGACAGTTATTTACTTCTTCCATTATATCACATTACCTAATCAAGATGCCTAAATTATATATATACTTTCATAAGTGAGATTACTATTCGATTGGTCATATTACTATTCATAAGGGTAATATTACTATTTATAATTTACTATTATCCAAAAAATAAGTTGATATTATTAGACTCTAAATTTCTTACTCATCACCACTATAGAAGAGCTTTTTTTTTAAAATCATTTCACATTATTAATTATTTCAATTATAAAGAGAGTATTTTAAAATACATTTTTTTTAATATTCATCAATAATAAAAAACTTTTATAAATTCATCCCATATTCATCTTGATATTTTAAATTCTCAAATTTTTCCACAAGAAGAAATAACAATTTCAATTATACAAAATCATTACACAAAAGAACTAAGGCCTCGTTACATATCCCCTTATAACACCTACATAAGACCTATGTGTAATGAGTGCGATGGTGATAGAATCTTAGGGCAGCTCGAACAACATTACCCGAGTGGTGATTTCAATCAGCTCGAGCTTCTCCTGTAAGCGATTCTGTTGAAGCTTAACATGCTGAATTTTATCTTGGGCTTCTTCCATAGAAAATCCTAGTGATGCCACCCACTTCCCAACTCCAAAAAATAGGATTCATACGACCTGATTCTACTAGATGAGGCCATCGAATCTTTTTTATGTATTAAATTTCCATTATCAATTATAATTATAATCAATAATAAAAAAGTTAAGAGTATAGTTTCCAATGATCATATTCACTAATGGTCATATAACAGTCAAACCACAATGGTATCATTATAATTATACTAACTTCATTAATTAAAGGATATATTTATGTTGAGTAAAAAATAAAAAACAAACAATTTTTGGAATCAAATATTATTCCAAATTTTGGGTCGTTACATTATTACCTTAACATTATACAATATCATATCCCGAAGGTTTATTTATAACATAAAAATAAGGATAAACCTTAACTAAATAACCTCCAAAAATATCCTAACCTCCAAAAATATTTAAAAATTGATCTGATACTAAGTTTGACATTGCAGACCCACACTCTTGAGTCCCATGTTATAAAAACAAACATTACATACTTCCTTTGATACCATCTATAGATTCCCAAATATAATTATCCCATAACTAAAAGAAAAAAATATTTCATTACATACATTCCATTGAAAATTTATGATTAGGTATTTATATAATTAGTACAAAACATAAACATAAACGACTAATTCCAATATAGAAAATAGGTTGTTTTTTCTAATATTTATGAAACTATGTAGTTTATTAAAAGGAATCAACATCTCACACAAATTCCAAAAAATTATATCACATCAGATATATTTACTTTAATAATTTCCTTCATGACCTAATGAAAATGAAACATATAAAATGGTGAGATTAAATGCTCATCTAGGTAAATATATATGTGATGTTGTCAAAAAACACAACCACATTGTGAGTAATATTGCAAGAATAATAAATAAAAATACTGTCATAAACAACTAAATCCTAAAGAATCCAATACTAATATATGTAAATCAATATTTAGATTTCAGTAAAATTTATCTTATACTACTGAAATGCATAATTTTAGACATCGATACATGTTATTAATTACTTCTTCCAAGATAATATACTTCTATAGGGAGATTTATACACAAACATCCATGTTCTTTTCTTTCATGATACCTATAGATTCATCAAGGGGATATATAATTTTGGGGACCACCAATCACTTGATTAATTTCATTGAATTTAGTATAAGATTCAATAATACATTTCATGTCATTCACTAAGGAAAATAATGCCTCATGAAAACATGGATATCTATATAAAGAAAAATACATAATGTGAATACATAATCAATCTATGTTAGTATTTAATAATTATCATGAATAAATATAAATTAACCTATATCAATAAAAGTAATAACATGATCATATCCCATATAAAGAAATAAGGTGGATGGTTAAATAATACATATCATTCCAATAATCATCAGTGTTAGAATAAAAAAATAAATAATGTCAATACATTTCCAAATAACTATAAAGTGGGTAACACAATAATGACACATAAAAAGGTAAAATGTGGATGGTTAAAAAATAAATTGTTAAAAATTACTATTTAATAAATAAATATATTTATTATAATATCAAATATATGGATTTTTAAAAGCTTCCCATTCAATAAATGAGACACCTATCTATGTATATATCCCTCATGCTAAAAACAAATGGAGTAATGGTACTTGATTATTTAAATAAATTCCATAAACAATTGATTCTTGGAATCAAGTTGAAAAACCCTCAATAAAAAATTGTAAAATATTGTATTCAAAATATGAATGAATTTGATGCACAGTGATAATGATGATATGTAAAAGGGACATTGGAACAATCAATATCACATGTGGACAACATGTTTCATATGATAATACATACTCAAAATGTATTAATGTGGTAACAATATAAATCCATAAAAAATTTGGATGGAATGCAACATAATGAAATAATGTGAAGTGTGTACCCAACATATATTAAATATTATCAACATAATGAAGATAACACAATGAAAAAAAATCTAGTTTCCAAAAAATCTTACGAATGCGGTAACACTTGTGAAAAAATACATATAATATAACTAACATAATTTTATATATTTTATTCTAATTAATTACATTAAAATAAATTATAAATAATTCTTAGAATATTAAATCCATAGAAAAAAAATAAAAGGAAACATGATTTATAACTTGTAACACATCTCAAGGAATCATAATTGAGACTATGAAAACCAATTCGACTTGAGTGATATTTTAACCGAAACACCTTCAATGTTGTGGACAATGATTGAACATAATATACCATTATTAATATATAGTTAATGATTTCATATCTAAAATAGATTTAATGTAAATATTATAATTTAAATTAGGTATATTAAACTCGAATGGTCTCAAAGAATGGGATTCGAGGTAATAACCCTTACTTTGGTCCAGATTCAGGCTACAATTGCACTAAATGTCTTGAATAATTAAATAATGACCATTAATTAAAATATTATGAACCATATTCATATTTATAACCATTTTTAATCCTCTCATATAATCATTATATACATAAATATATATATAAATATTAATTATTTTTTACCAATTATCGCCATTGGGTGTAGGTAAGCATTATTTCTTTTGAGATAGTTTCATAAAAATGATCATTGTATTCATTATTATTTGAAATTTCATAATTATAATATAATTATACTTAATAGAATTGGTCTCCCATGGTATTTATAATGGTATAGTTATTACCATTATTACAATGTTATTTTTTGTTACAAATCATCAAGATGAAATCAATGATGTTAAAGCTTCTATTATTAAAAATGAACAGTTTTTTAATAATTTATGAGTTTAATATCTATATAATTTTAAAATGACCAATGAAATAGTATTTACATTATTATATCAAATTATACTAATAATTAATTTCTCATCTTAACATAACATTTAAATCCATAGAATTGTATATGTATGTAGTTGTGCTAACCCAAGAAGGTATGTACCATGATTAATGGATTATTAAGAGATGATTATGTTTTAATATAATTTTATTGAAAGGAAAAATTAATTCTTACTTTATTGTTATTTTTATATAAATTAAATGGAATTATTTATAAGAAGAATTAATGGATTTTAAAATATTATATAATATAAATAAACTAATTTCCCCATTTTATTCATTTTTAAAATGATTTAATTAATACTACTGGTTTTTGGATTCTCAAACGTATCTTATGAGAGCCTTATTGATAACATAAAAATAACAACATTACATTAAAATAATTATTGGTAGTATTCATGAATGGAGTTAATGAAATGAAAAATTATAATCAATCCTTTCATGGAGGTGGTAGTCCACACAAAAGTGTGGACGTTGATTTCATTTTCCATAGAAAGAGATGAATCTATAATATATTTTATCAGTTATAAAACTAAATTAGCTTCTTAATATAATAATTATTTATTAAATTCAATATTCATATCATCCGTGTTAGGTTGTTAAGGATAATTAAATAAGTTACATCATGATGGCGGTATTCCATTCAACGTGTGATTCAGATATTCATTTTTATTAATCAAAATAAGGGAGGGTGGTGAATTATTTTCTGAGTGTTGAGAAGAGGGTTTTCAAGAGTTTTTACTGATATAAGTTGGTTATTGTAAGAGGGTATGTGGGGATATGATGCCCCCTTCTATATATAAAAAAAGATAGATTTTTTCTAAATACCAAAATGATTTCAATAATGGGATGTCACTATATATTCATGTGGCCTAAATATTGATAAATAATAGAGATTATGAGATATATGGTCTTGAAAACCATCATAGACCAATTTAAAAAATGTTTTTAACTTGTGTGGCCCTTGACCTCTTATGTTACTCATTTAAACCATTTTGGGTTTTCCAATAGTAACAAGGTTTACCTAGATAATTTGTCAATTATAATGTAAAATAAAATAATATATATCATATAATTTTTTAATATAAATTCCAAATTTTAATTCCATTTCATTTTATTGTATTCATTAAATTGATAAAAAAAATAATTTTAATGTAAAAAATATAATTTCTTTTAAATAATCATTGATAGAATATGACATCGTTTCTAAAATAATTGATATGTATATATAATGTAAAGATATAATTATTAAAATTAAAAATATATATATATATATATATATATATATTATAATAAAAATGTTTCATAAATTTTCAATTCATTCTTATATACTAATAACAACATAAATTATATGCGATTTGTAAAAATGGAATTTTTCGATATTCATCTAAATGTCATGATTTTCTGAAAAATCACAAAACAATAATCATAAATAATTAATTATTTTATAAATAAAAAATTAAATATTATTTATTCAAATTTATATGCAATATTTTATAATTTTATCATTTAAATAAAATTTTAAATTATAATTATTTATTTAGAAAAATGGATTTTCTGAAATGCTAATAATTTAACTTCCCATTTTACCTTATTTACTATTTGAATTTTCATTAACTAATTGATCCTATAAAATATATCTTATCATAATTGACATAATTTATTTATAAATTGAAATCCATATCTAATAAAAGGATAATATTTAAATTTTTTTTAATAATAAAATTATTCTACCAGTCATTTTAATTATTCAAATTGAGTTTCAATCATATTAAAATTTCCCTATTATTTCAATCTATAAATATGTCATAAATAACTTATTCTTATCCATTTACAAAAATTTAATGTCTTTTTTATCAATTATAAAACATAATACTTTATATTTATATTTATATATTTGATTGTTTCATTTTAGTTTTATGTTGCATTTAGATAATGAAATTTGTCAGGCACGGATTATTTAATTAAAGTCATTTAAAATAATGGGGGTTATAAAAATGATGGTGATTATGTTTTGATTAAAGAAAAATGAAATATAGAATTAATTGGGAATTAATTGAGAAGATAAATTCTGGGTTTTTTTTTATTTTTACATATATTGATTAGAAAATAATTAATAATGATCAGATATTGGGAAATTATGGGAAAATTTTATTGAAATAAACAATGAAATGTGTGTTTATGGAATATCAAGATATATATTTTTTAAGGATGATAATATTTTGGTGAGTATTCCAATTTTATTTTCTTAATATATTAAATGATAATATTTTAGATATTGTGATGTCAAATATCATAAAATTTCTATATTTAAAATATGGAAATAAAATTATTCTGGATTTAAGAATATAAGATGATAAGAATAATGTAGAGACCATGTTTATTCCTTTAAATACATTTAAACAAATATACATATATTTCTGGAGCTATATGTTGAGAAAGTGTGTCATTTAGAGGCTTATATTTTCCAGGATAAATTTTATAAAAATACTAAATATATTTTATATTATACCCTCAAGGTTTATTAAATAAATTGGATTAACTCTTAAAAGGAATAGTGGATGAAAAATCCGAGACCATAGTTGATTCTATAAAGAGATGTTTACACTAGGTATGACCTACATATGGTTAGAAAATGGTGTTCATATATTGTGACCATTGATGAGTGTGATTAGTTAAAATTAAAAATTAAATTTAGTTAATATAAATAAATTACCTAATTATTTTTCATCTATAAAATCCTTGTAATGCAAAATCCTCTTGGTTTAGATGCATAATCCCTCGGAAGATTGAGTGTATTTCCTTCCACCTCTTGTTGACGAATCCAGATCCCATGATGATGAGACTCCAGATCGATATAGATTGAGATGTTGTGAATGCAATGACCCCTCTTAATCATTAAAAATTCTGTTATTTGTTGTAGAACAATCCAATATTCATGTTGGACTCCTTAATTTAGTGATTATTAAATTATTTTTTAAATTGATTGAATCCAGTCATATCTTTCTATGATCGATTCCAATTGGATCATTTTCATGCGTGTACAAATTTAATTTATCATTCAACTATTTTCTCACCCTAAATCTCCCAACTGTATTAGTTGGACAGGAAATCTTGTAAAATGATTGTTAAAACCTTTTAATTCTTCCTTTCTCCCAAAAATTCTACACGTTATTCATCATTGGACCACGGGGTGGGGATTCGATATAATCGGGTGGGACTAAGCCCGAGCAGACCCCCAGATTAATAATGTTTTACATGAAATGAAAGGATAATTGATCCAGGTTGGATTTGGGAATGAATAATGGTTTAAATGGTGATGATTTTATGGATTTGAGATTTGAGACTAAATATGGAAGTGGGAGATGAGTGGAGGTGAGGCGGTGTGAGGCCGTTTGTGTGGCTACTATATAGGTCAATGAAATCGATAAGACCAACATATGGTAAGAAATAGTGGTCATTCATGAGATCCAATAATTTTTGGAGCTTGGAGGATATATCAATGGCGGAGGAGGATGATCTAGAATTCACCTGTGTAGATCTGACTTTCTGTGAAAACACAACTACTCTTCGTATAGTTGGAAAATACATGGCATACATGGCCTTGGTTGTGGAAGCCAGGGATTCACAGAATAATAAGTATTACACATCATGTGGGTTACCACAAATTGTGTGACTGTTCTCTAAAAACTCTATGTATTCTTTATAAGTACATTGGAATGGTCACGGATAGGAACACATTGTGTAACAATGTATTTGGACATGGGTAGAATACACAGACATGATCAGAGAGCAGGGGTAGGACTCCAGTTGACTGAGGCACAAAGTGTAATCCGCCAAAATTATATTTATGGATAAATGGAAAGTTGGTCATTTACATGTAGATAAATGTCCCGATGATAGAGAGGGAACACAGGAAGTTTGAGACCGCTTATATGTAGTGTACCCCTTATTTCCTTATGATGAAACATGACCTTATCATATATCCTTGATTCGGACTCTGGTTTTGGCCTATGAGTATTATATCCAACATTTTTCTTCCACATAGAATGTAATGGATTCCTCCATATTATATTTTGTGATAAAATACGAGATTGTAAAGTCTCAGAAATTTCATGGAAATTTTATTATTAAATACTTTGGAATTTTACGAGTCTGTGGTTTCTGACAGCACTTGATTCTGAGGCCCGATGTGCCCAGAATCAATTTATGAAGTTTTGTTCAGGTACATTCATAAAACGTACGTGTGGGTTTTTCAATCATTTTAACCGGTTCTTGGAATTTAAATCCAAGGACACAGATGAACTCGCAACACTGGTATTCACTTAAAGGGACCCTTACCGCAGTTGTGTTTTATACTGGTTGAATGTTGATTTTTGGAGTTTAATAAAAAGTTAAATAAAATTGTTGTGAATAATTTTATTTATCTTGGGTAGTTAAATCCTACATGGGGAAGTTATTGGTTGGGCCCACCTGATCCCTAACCTTTCATCTCCCCATTACTCCCCCCAACTCCCTTAAACCCCCTTTAATTAATTTGTTAACTCCCCCTCATTTAATTAGAGGAGCCTCTCCACTTTCCTCCAATTAAGATTGCCAACACATTTTAATTAACTAAATGGGACTCTCCAATTAATTAATTAGAGTGTTTGATTTTTTTTTGTAATTGGTGTCTGTGTAAAATAATAGCATTAGCTATTATTTTGGGAGGCATTTGTTGTGTTGGGGAAAACATGGGAAAGCTCTGGATAATTAGAAAAGAAAAGTGTTCTTCTCCTGACGAAGAACACCTCCGTCGAAGAATATCATACTCTCTCGGTAAAGAATGCTCCATGACTTCTCTGACCTTCTTCTTCCTCTGCGTAAAGGGAGAAGACACCTCTCACTAGGGGTGTCACCTACGACAAAGACTCCTCCTCCAATGTTGGAGGGACGACACCGTTCTTCCTCGACCCCAACTACCACAACGCCCTTCTTCTGCAGCTCAACGACGTGCGACGTCAATTTTCGTGGTAGGGGGATATTGTATAATTTTATTTATGTGATTTATACACTCAAACATGGGAGTTTATTTGTTGGGTGATTATTTCAACCACTAACACGGTGGTTACGGGCTAACAAACAAGTCGGAACCCACGGCTAACTTGTTCGTGATGCGCGGAATGTTTGGCGACGGATGAACGAAAGGGCAATGTTGATTTGAGGCCGTTGTAGCATAGAGTGTGACTCGAAGAGGTCGTAGGCGCAGATGGGAGCTAAAACGGACCACCAGAATGACTCTGGTGGCCCGAGGAATATTGAGGCGGCGCCGGCGACTAGAGGCGGCATTCGGCACCGGCCGACTGCCTGGAGGCGGCGGCTCCCTAGCGCGCCGCCGGAGGAAGACCACCGCGATGGCGCGGAGCGGATCTGGCGCCGCGCGGGATCCGAGAAGACAGGTGGCCCCAACCTCGCACTGCCATTACATGGAACCAGAATCCCCCCCACCCCCCGCTCAGTCAGCCGCGGGACGGGCCGTGCCATACCGGTTGGACCCAGGGTGGGTTGGGTCGGGTCGTACCGGGCCTAGACCCTCCTCTTCGGACCACTATCAGTTAATCTCCCATAACATGAGCTATGAACGTCTGATCGATGCAATGTCAGTTGCGTAGGAATCCATGGATCGAGACGATCGATTTTTATTATTAAAACCTTGGTTTTAGAAAAGTTTGGGTATGTATGGGTTGGTTCGAACCCGAAACCAACCGGGCCCTCAGAGCGGAAACACTTATAACTTAAGGACCGGATGCCCGATTGACATGCCGCCAACTACGTTGGATTCCTTTTTATGAGAAAGTTCTTTTGGAATACTCCACTTGTGGTTTGGACGCAGTTGGAGTATGGTCAGGTTGTTTTAGCTTAGAAACCAATCGGGCCCCTGGAATGGAAAAGACAATAACTCTCAGACCGGATGTCGGTTTGATGAACCGTCAACGACGTTGGTATTGTCGTTGAGAAAAGGTCCATTTGATTATACTCCATGGTTGTTCGGGTTATAGTTGATTTATGGTCAGGTTGGTTCATAAACAAAACCAACTGGGCCCCCGGGACAAAAAGGAAAATAACATAGAGACCAGGCGTCCGATTGACGCACCATCTGTTGTGTTGAGACCCCTATGATGTTGCAGACCATTGAGATAATTCTTCATGGGACTTCGTGACACTTGGGTATCAGCCTATATCTCTTGGAGCATATCCTTTCAGAGACGAGCATACAGAGTACGGAAACCTAGTAGCTGGCTGAGACCTAATGCCTGCTTTTCCGATTTGTTTCGGAGTAACTTGACTAGCCCAGTGGGGAGCACTACTATGTGAGGTTGAAGAACCATGGTGGAGGAGTGCTATTATGTGAGGTGGCAGACCCGCGGTACTTGATAGGAGGTGTACCTCTATAGCCTATTATGGGGAGCTCTACTGAGTGAGGCGGCGGACCCATGGCGGGGAGCACTATTGCGTGAGATGGCAGACCCAGGGTACTCGACAAGAGGAGTACCTCAGCATTCTAAGGTTAGTGAGTAGCACCTCGTAGTTGCGTCAAGATAACTATGCTCGACAGAGGAGGAGTTATCCAGCAACCATGGTTTTGAAATCATAAATAAAATACTTGTTTGAGAAGAGTCATTGAACTTGGTGTTTTCCTCATGATTGAGATGGGTTACTTGATAACTTAGGTATGTGTATGGTCATATACGTAAGTAATGGTTATCTGTTTAACTCCTACTTTGTAGTTTATCCTTGTTAAATTTTGTGAGACCTAGAGGGTCTCAGGGTCCCTACTGAGTATCGTTATACTCACCCCTGCACGAGCTATGCCCGCACCTCATTGTGTTGGATGCAGACGATGGACAGTGCTGACAGAGGCCGAGAGTACCAGGTCTTGATGGTACTTGGAGGTGGACCGCTCGACGTGATGGAACACAGAGCAGACTGATTGACACAGAGTGTTGAGGAGGACATCTATACCTACCCATCACGTAGGAACTCAGGGGACGATCCAACAGTTGCTATCTCTATTCAGCTGTTTGTCTTTTCAGTTGTACTTTCTTTTAGTCGTAGTAGTTCCTTTTTGTTGGGGTTGTATTTCCGGCCCCTTTGTACTTTATTCATACTTGTTATATAGCTCTTCTTAGTGTTTTCTTTCGCATGTACTCTGGTTGTCTGTGTTTATGTTTTATAAAGGCAATGCCTTCCCAGTTCTAGGGAATTATGCCTTTGGTGCTAGTCGCGAGCCCCATGTCTATGGAAGGCAGGCTTAGGGTAGTCATGTTACGTGCCTCAGGGGACGGGTTGTGAAAAATTGGTATCAGAAGATTCGGTTCTACCACAGAAATTTGGACTCTGATCTTTCTTTCTGTGAGGAAATAGTGTTAAGTGTACCGAGTGTGTATTTCTGTTCCGGGAGTCCAATGTTTGTGTGGCGGCTGACGTATCCGTACACCAGGACCCTGACTACTGGTTTCTAACTTAGTTCACCAAAACATGTATTGTCTGTGTGTATCAAAAGTTTGACTTTATGTCATCTCAAACAAGGTCAACTCACCAGGTATAATCTTTTCATCGTCGAACGACTGTTTCTTTTTCTGGATGTCTTCACCCAGTCAGTCAACACGGGTTCTGAGTGGAGATCGTGATAGTAGCCCACCAAGCAGCGAGGCCACTGTGCAGGGCCCCATCACAGTAGAGGCACCAATGATACCACTAGCCGTTGGGCTACCATTTCCACCAACCCCAGCAGTAGAGGGTGCGTGGCACTTGAGCATGTTTTATGGGTTCCTGAGATATAGGCCTCTGAGATTTCAAGGCAAGACATATTTTTATATGGCCGGGTACTGGCTAGAGGTTGTAGCATGTGTTTTCCCCATAGTTGGGACACCCGATGACATGATGGTGTACCTAGTTGTTAGTCTCTTTCAGGGAGCATCTGAGAGGTGTTGGAGCCTGATGCTCTAGTTTTATGATGGGGAGACCCTCACCTTGGGAGAGTTCAATTGTCTTTTTAGGGTGGAGTTTATACTATTAACTCTATGCTTTGTGTGGGCTCAGGAGCTACTGCTCTTTCGGTAGGGCTTTCCGACCGTAGCGGAGTCTTCTGTAGCCAGCAGTAGACAGATGATGGAGAAGTCCAAGCGGACAAGGCCAATAGGTGGGCGACCTCAGAATACAGGTTTGGTTGTGTGAGGCACACGAAATAGAGCCAGCTATTCGAGGAGAAGGAAGTGTTATGCATGCGGCGGGCTGGGTCACATGACTCTAGACTTCCCGAACCATCCAGTAGATGACCAGAAGGCAGTAGAGGAACCTTATTGGCAGAGGTAGAGGTTCGACCATTGTGCTTCGCCGGGAGCAGGCGGACGTGGTAGAGGAGCTGATCGAGCAGCAAGTGGACATGAGCGGGACTAGCTTCATTGTTGTCGTTTTTTGTTGATGCTTTTTGTCTATGTATATTGAGATGCAGTAATAAAAGACACTTGTGCTTGTGAATTTTTCCTTCCCTGTCGTTTTGGTATGGTTGATACTTAGAGGTTCTGGTTAAAACCATTGACTTGACCCTCTCTTTCAAGATTTCTACTAGAGGAGACCCAATGACCACACACTTCTGCCGACAGTGTGACTCGACCCTCGGAGGCGAGAGTAACTGTTGGATCTCTCGGTAGTAGCGTTGAGGCCTTATGACATAGTCAATGGCATTAAAAGGTACCATTTATTTTAGGATTGAGTGTATTAGGAAATGAACGTGGTTCATCTAGGGGATGACACCAGATTTCTCTTTTCGGCAGGGGAATCATTTTTGCATCTCTTGAATTATGTAAGCGAAAAAGGGTGTAGTCGAGATCATTACAAATGGCCAGACACACCCATAGTTCGTTGAGCTAACAGTTTACGATTTACTCTAATCTCAAAAGTCTCAGGTGAGTCTTCTCATAGAAGGACCTGGACCTGAGATGGTGTCGTTGACTTGAGTTCCTCCAGGACTATTACTTTGAGATAGTCTATACTCTTGGGAAGGGGAACGCTTTAGCAGAGTTCGATTCATGATTCCTCACTTTTCAACAAGTGATGGTGGAGCACCAGGTACCAGCAGGCATGGTATAACCCTTAGAGGTCCCAGAGTGGAAGTGGGATGGAATATCTATGGATTTCATCATGGGGCTTCCACGTACATCCAGAGAACAAAACTCTATCTGGGTTATTGTAGACCGACTCACCAAGTCATCCCACTTCCTACTAATTAGAGACTAGGACTCAGTATAGAGCATGGGACCCCTCTATGTTCGGGAGATCATACGAATTCATGGAGTGCCATTGTCTATTGTTTCCAATCGAGATGCTCGATTCATTTCCAGGCTATGGAAGGGGTAACCAGAGGCTTTTGGTATGCATCTATGTCTGAGTACCGCCTTCCATCCTCAAACAGACTACCAGACAGAGAGGAACATTCAGACTCTTGAGGAAATGCTTCGTGCATGTGTCCTTAACATTGGTCGTAGTTGGGAGGATCACCTACCCTTGGCAGAGTTTGCGTAAAACAACAAATATCACTCCACCATCGAGATGGAACTATAGGAGGAACTGTATGGCCGACCATGCAGATCACCTCTGTGTTGGATGGACCCTTGGGAGTCTATACTTGTAGGACTATAGATTGTTCAGGCTATGACAGAGAAGGTGAAGATAATCCAGGAGTGGATCAAGACTACACAGAGTAGACCGAAGTCCTATGCTGATAAGAGACAGAGACCACTATAATTCGAGGATGGTGACCATGTCTTCTTATGGGTCTCACCTCGACGAGGTCTACGGAGATTTGGATAGGGAATCATGTTATCTCCGCGTTTCATCAGAACTTTCCAGGTCCACAACATAGTAGGCGAGGTGGATTACTACCTGGCCCTTCCAGCTCAGTTGCACCGGGTGCATGACGTATTCCACGTATCTCAGCTGAGGAGATACGTGCACGACCCTTCCCACACCATCGACCATGGGGAGATGGAAATCGATGATAAGGCGGCATTCTTGGAGGTCTTGGTGGAGATCGAGGATCAACATGAGCGGGTCCTATGTGGACGGTCGATTCTTCTGGCACGCATTCGCAGGCAGCATGGGAACCTCCAGGAGAGCACTTGGGAGCCGGAGGCTCAGATGTGAGCTCAGTACCCCCATTTGTTTCCCTATTGTGTGTTGTAGTTTTACAGGGACATAAAGACCTAATGTGGGAGTAATGTAAAGTCCCGAATATTTCAAGGAAAATTGTATCTTAAATGATTTGGAATTTTATGAGTATGCGGTTTCTGACAACACTTGATTTCAAGGCCCGGTGTGCCCGCAATCAGTTTCTGAAGTTTTGTTTGGGTACGTTCTATAAACGTATGTGCGGGTTTTTCTATCTTTTGAATCGGTGCTTGGAATTGAAATCTGAGGACACCAATGAACTCGCAGTGCCGGTATTTTCTTAAAGGTACCTTACAGTAGTTTCGTTTTATGCGGGTGGAAAGTTAATTTTTGGGGTTTAATAAAAAGTTAAATAATTTTTTTTTGAACAATTTTATTTATCTTGGGTTGTGAAATCCTAGATGGAGAAGTAATTGGTGGGGCCCACACCCACATAACCTCTCATCAGAGGATATTTGTGTGGTGGGGCCCACAAAATCCCTAACCATTCATCTCCCCATAACTGACCTCAACTCCCTTAAACCCCCTTTAATTATTTTTTTAAATCCCTCTCATTTAATAAGAGGATCCTTTCCACTTTCCTACCATTAAGATTTCCAACACATTTTAATTAATTAAATGGGACTCTCCAATTAATTAATTTGAGTGTATGATTTTTTTTTGTAATTGGTGTGTGAATAAAATAATAAAATTAGCTATTATTTTGGGAGGCCTTTTTTGTGTTGGGGAAAACTTGGGAAAGCTCTGGAGAATTAGAAAAGAAAAGTGTTCTTCTCCCGATGAAGAACACCTGCATCGAAAAACATCATACTCTCTCAGAAAAGAACACTCCACAACTTATCCTACCTTCTTCTTCCTCCGCGTCAAGGGAGAAGACACCACTCATGAGAGGCATCACCTACGTCAATGACTCCTCCTCCAAAGATGGCAGGACGACACCGTTCTTCCGTGACACCCGACTACCATGACGCTCATCTTTCGCGGCTCAACGACGTGCGATGTAAATTTTAGGGGTAGGGGATATTGTATAATTTAATTTATGTGATTTATACACTCTAACATGGGAATTTATTTTTTGGGTGATTATTTGAACGACTAACGTCGTAGGTACGGGCTAACGAACAAGTCCGGACCCACCGCCAACTTGTTCGTGATGTACGGAATGTTTGGAGATAGATGAACGGAAGGGAAATGTTTATTTGAGGCCGTCGTAGTGTATAGCGGGATCTGAGGAGGTCGTAGGCATAGATGGGAGCTAAAACGGACCACCGGAACGACTTCGGTGGCCCACGGAATATCGCCGCGGCGTGGGTCGCCGGCGCGGCGGCGCCGTTGACCGGAGGCGCCTGCCGGCCGCCTGGAGGTGGCGGTGCCCCAGTGTGCTGCCGGCGGAATACCGCCATGGCCCCATCCAAGGAGGCGTGGAGCAGATCCCGTGCCGCGCGGGATCCGGGAAGATAGGCGGTGCTATCCTGGTGTCGCCGTTATGTGGAACTGGCGCCCCCCCCCCCCCCCCCCCCGCTCGGCCACCCTAGCCAAGTTGCTGCCAGTAGTGGTCCGGGCCACGCCCAGCCAGGTTGAGCGATGCCATCCAGGCTGCGCCCTACCGGTCCGGACCCAGACCCGGGTCGGGTCGAACTGGTTCGGGCTGACCCAGGGTGGGTCGGGCCGTGTCGGACTGGGCCCAGACCCCCCTCTTCAGACCATTTTCAGTTAGTCGCCCATAACATGAGCTAAGGACCTCCGATTGATGCACCGTTAGTTTTGTAGGAATCCTTCGATTGAGGAGGTCGTTTCAATATATTACACAAAAGGTTTTGGTGATGTTAGTTTATATCTGGGGTGGTTCGAACCTGAAACCAACCGTGCCCTCAGAGAAGAAACACTTATGACATAATGTCCAGAAGTCCGATTGACGTACCTTCAACTACGTTTGATTCCTTTTGATGAGACAGTTCTTTTGGAATACTCCACTTGATGATTTGACGCAGTTGGAGTATGGTCAGGTTGGTTTTGCTAAGAAACCAATCGGGCCCCTGGAACAGAATAAAAAATAACTCTCAGATCGGACATCCGTTTGACGAACTGTCAGTGGAGTTGGTATTTTAATTGAGAAGGGGTCCCTTTGAGTATACCCCATGGGTGTTCAAGGTATAGTTGAGTTACAGTTAGGTTGTTTCATACAAAAAACCAACCGGGCCCCCGAGACAAAAAAGGTTAATAACTCACAGACCGGGCGTTTGATTGACGCGCCGTCTGTTGCGTTGAGACCCCTATGATGTGGCATAACATTGATATACTTATTCATTGGAATTAGTGAAATATGGGTATCAACTAGTAGCTTGTGGAGAGGATTTTCCCAGAAATGAGCATATGAATTACGGAGACCCAGTAGCTGGCTAAGACCTAATGACTGCTTGTCCGATTTGTTTCGAAGTGACTTGACTAGACCAGTGGAGTGCACTATTATGTGAGGTGGTAGAACCATGGTGGAGGAGTGATAATATGTGAGGAGGCTGACCTGCGATACGTGATAGGAGGAGTACCTCTGTAGGCTGTTAGGAGGAGCGCTACTGAGTGAGGCGGCAGACCCATGGTGGGGAGCGCTACCGCGTGAGGTGGAAGACTCGCGATACTCTATAGGAGGAGTACCTAAGCAGTATAAGGTTAGTGAGTAGCACCTCCGAGTCGTGATAGGATTACTGTGCTCGATAGTGGAGGAGTTCTCCAGCAGCCATGGTTTCGACATCATGAATAAAATCCTGGTTTGATCTGAGTCGATGACCTTTGTGTTTTCCTCATGATTGAGATGGGTTACTTGAAAACTTAGGTATATGTATGGGCATATACCTAAGTAATGGTTATCCATTTAAATACTACATTTTGGTTTATCCTTTTTGTATTTTTTGAGAACTAGAGTGTCTCAGGGTCCCCATTGAGTATCGTTATACTCACCCTTGCACGAGCTATGCTCGTACCTCGTTGTGTTGGATGCAGACGACGGACAACGCTGAAAGTGGCCGAGAGTGCCAGGAATGAATGGTACCCGGAGGTGGACCACTCGATGTGATGACACACGGAGCAGACCGATTGATGTGGAGTGCTGAGAAGGAAATATTTACCTACCCTTTATGTAGGAACCCGGAGGATGATCCAGGAGCTTCTTTCACCATTTACCTGTTTGTCTTTTCAGTTGTACGTTCTTTCAGTTGTAGGTGTACCTTTTTGTTGGGATTGTATTTCCGGCCCCTTTGTACTTTCATCATACATGTTATACATCTTTTCATAGTGTTTTCTTCCTCTTGTACTCTAGTTGTGTGTGTTTACATTTTATAAAGGCAATGCCTTCCCAGTTCTAGTGAATTACGCCTTTGGTGCTAGTCGCCAGCCCCTGGCCTATGGAAGGCAGGCTTGGGGTAGTCACAATGTGGGACCCATGGGATGGGTCATGACAGAGATTTTCCATGCATTAACCTTATTTAGGCAATGTTCGATGATGTTATAGATCAAGAAGGATCACTAGATTCCCTTAGAGTATCACACTCCTACATGGATATGGAATAGGTCATATACTTCTATATAGATTTTAACCCTCCAATGGTGTTGGGAATGGGTCCTCTATCAACTGATCGAGTGGAACCCTCATTCAAGGAAGGGCATCGGTCCTCAACTGACTATTGGAATGGAACGTTTTGGATGTATCATGGAATGGTTCCTCGACTGCCAAAGTTTCACCATCTAGTTTGGATAGGCATGGGTCCTCTATCAATAACAAGAGTGGATCCCTCCAAATAGGTTGGGCATGGGTCCTTTAATGAAAATTTAGTGGAACACTCATATGGATACAAGGAATAGGTCCTTGACCATTAGAGTGGCACCATTGTTCTAGGATAGGTAATGGGTCCTCCAACTATCCATTAAGAATCACCCTCCTATTGTAATAGTGCGTGGGTCCTATAGCTATCTATGGTGTGGAACCCTCTATTTGTACTAGGGAATGGGTCCTCTACCTATATTTTTTCCCTAAACTGTGCAGAACAGTGGTGAGTTGTGGCTAGAAGGTGATGTTTTATACTATGCATATGTGAATTATAATGGGCGTTGTTGATGGATTTATGGAACTAATGGAATTATTTTCTTGTGATGGGATGGGATATTGAGATCCCCTTATCACTCTTTTTGGTTTAGTTGGATTGGGAATATATTTATCTCTATCCATTTTATTGTTTCTTGTATTATCTTTCTCTGGTTTGAGATTCCTCTTTTCTATATATTCATATCATGTCTCTTACTTCCCTCTCTTTAGTTTTTAGGGCTCCTTAAGAGGTATGTATATACTCACCCATGCATGGGGTTTTCCTATATATGTCATGTATTATAGAGATTAATGATATGTTGGTGTAGACTATAGAATCACTAGGGATACCTAGTGCATTAGACCACATAAAGTGGCTGGAGCTTGGAGACCCGGAGTTGTGCTCTCTTAGCACTTTTACCATTTATTATATTATTGGGGGTATCTTTCTGGTCGGGAATTTTTTTCTCCTTTACAATCATCTTTCATTTTCATACACATGTAAACCATTGTGGTTTTTTGTATGAATGGTTATATTGTAGACATTAGAAATATTCCCTTTATTCCATTGTACTTCCACATTGAGATGGTTGGTTGTGTGTGTACAGGTACATTAGGAAAAGGCTTCCCATTTAGGATATTCATTTCGACTCTTATAGCCAACACTTAACTATGAAGGCACCCTTGGGGTTGATGAATTATGAGACCTATAGGGTTGGTTTGATATGGGTTAGTATCAGAGTAGTTCATTCCATGGGTTGATGTTGGGGTTTGTCCCCTTATAATGATTTTTTTTTGGGATTTAGGGAAATAGTGTGTTTGTTTATGGACTATGAATTTTATGTCAGGGAACCAAGTTATGGTGGAGGAGGCCAATGTATCAATTAAACATGACCTTGACTACATGAATGTTGGAAAGGATTACTGAGGCATTTTTTATAGGGGTTGATGGTACATGCATCATCTAGGATTGAGTCTTTGACTGTCTTTATTGATTTAGATGACCATTGTATATATATATATATATATATATTCTCATTTGACAATGGAACATCTTGATAACTATCAGTATGACTATGTAAATGTATCGATCTAGGTAATCAATTTCAGTATCATAAAGACAACCCGATGAGTGATGAGACCTCATTTAATGGTCTATCCCAGGATATCCTTCCTCTTATTGGATAGGTTATAGCAACCCGATTTGTCGAGTTGCAGATCACAGTAGTGTATTAGGAACTAGATACACATAGACATGGAGAACTCCATGAGTTCCAATGCATGATGCTGCTGAGGTTCCAAAATGAGCTAGATCCCTAGGAATAATATGATCGTATTTATTTGGTGATCTGAGTATTCATACTTGTGTGGATCCCAACTAATCAGATGGTTACACTAGAAACCAATAACTTTGTAGTGTAGTAGTTGGTTCTGGTGTAATCAATACATAAAAAACATGTTATTAGTGTTCATTGTAGGTTATGAATACATATATTGACAATGTATCCCTTTGATCCAAAATCACTTCTCAGGTGGTTGAGGTCAAACCCAAACCTATGGTATTGATATCCCACTCAGATAAGACCCATTTCAATGGTGATCATCATAGTAAATCCTATATAGGATGGAATTGGGAATCATTAAAGTGCTTTGATGGATATTTTTTACTATGGAATCTGAAATGTGAGGAAGAGGTACACCTCCCATACAAAGATGCATCATTGTGATGTGATTCAAAATCATGAGGGTGAGTTAATTCTGCCTATAGCAGATAGTAATAAGGTGTAGTGGATGATTCCCATTTAATTCGATGTTTAGGATGTTCAGTGGACATGGGGTGTTTAAGTAGTCCCTAGTTGATGAGATAAGGTAGGAACCTTAAAGGATGAGTTCTTGGAATATGGGAATTTTGGATGGGAAGCACATGTATGTCTCTAGGTACAAACTTTTTCATAACTACACCAACACTAGTTTCTATCACGAAGTCAAAACCCAAATTTTCCAATGTGTATCCCCTATTAAAAAACTAGTGATACCAGGGGATTCACAATTTCTTAACCCTTGTGTTAGAGGCCCCTTTAGAGAGTATTTATGGTTACACGTTTCTACATATGTGGAAATTGTACTATGTGAGGATGTTGATCCTCACAAAAAATATCATCATAGTATTAGTGAGACCCTACGATGTGTTTCTCGGTGTGGACTGGTCATCGACCATCCATGCTCAGATGATTTCTACCAGGGAATATGACACTTCTTCTTGGTTATGGGATGGATTTTACTCATTAAAGTGGAATGATCCTCATATAGAGAGGGATGAGCTCATTCAAATGATGTTACAATAGATTAATCAAGTGTATAGTATTACACTTGGAATAATGGATGTTAAAATCTCTCATCTCCCTCAAATGATGGTGGGGTATGATGACGTGTTGGGTTTACCACCCAACCTTGAGATGGGCCTCTATTTAGACTTTCACTAGGAAAAAATCCATGTTTACACTATCACATTAGATGACCCCATGGGGAATTAAGAGATATTTATTTTTTGGAGAGTCTGTAGTGGTAAGGATTTATAATACACATTGTGTTCACCTAGGAAGCCCTATGTTGTTTTCCTTATAGGGGTAAGAGTAATTATGGATCTATATGGATTATCATTTCATCAACTAGGCCAAGATAAATAATAATTATCCATGTCTAAGGATTGATTAACTATTTGATTAGTTGGGACTCGCGAGATGGTTTTTGATGATCGATCTCAGGTATTGCGGTCACTAGTTGAGGGTTTATGAAGCTAATATTCCAAAACTATAATTCTAATATCATTATAGAAAATGTGATTTCTCTGTGATTCCCTTTGGTGTGATGAAGTCCCAAATTGTGTTCATGGATTTAATGAAATAGATTATCAATTTAAACTCAGAACAGTTCATTTTGGTCTTCATTTACGACATCCTCATATACTCTTTGGTAGAGGAGGAGTATGCAGACTACTTGAGGATGGTATTAGATTCACATTGGGGGAAATATGTTTATGTAATTATCGTGATTTCCCAGTTCAATATTTATAAGGTTCGCTTCATGGGGTATGTCTTTTCTGAGTATGTTTTAGATATGGAACCAACAGAGATTGATGTAGTGATTTCTTAGGATTTACCCAAGATCTTGTCAATGGGGCAGTTTCAAGTAGTTAGTCTGGGATGTATGTAATGTTTGAATCCTGTTGGAAAATGAATTCCTCTAAGGCCTATGGGCCATTTAATACTTACGCCTATGGGCCTTGTAAGTGTTCCACCTCACCCCTTGAAATGTGGATTATCAAAAATCAATAAATAATGAAGGCCTTCTGGCTATTGAATGGAGAATAAGTACATGAATCCTAACATAGATATGGAAGTCATAGTCTTTGCTCTAACAATGTGTAGGGACTATCTTCAATGATCGATCTTTGTGGTTTACTCAGATCATCTGATTCATAATTATGTCTTCACACATAGGTAATTGAACCTGGGACATACTTACAAGTTAGATTTACTATAGTACCATGACTTCAAGACAGTATATACTCTAGTGAATGGAAATTTGGTAGTAGATTCCCTTTGTAGGAAGTCATATGCTTTTTTGGTGAATAAGTATTATGAACAGTTGTCTTCCTTTATTTTGACCCTGGGTTAGTAGGAGGTTGCAGTTTTCCTTTAGATAATGGTGCTGAATCCTATTATCCATTAGTGTGTGAGATATTCTTATTTGGGATACAACGACTGTGAGGTCTTACATGAAATGATTTCCTCATGAGATTCACAAGATAAATGTTCTGAAGGTGGGAATCATGTTATCATTTTCTAAAGATAGATGATGGTATAATTCATGGTAGAGGCGGAGGTGATGTAAGAGTTCCACACATCTTTTTTAGTTATATATCCTATTGCAGGGAAATTTTTAACTGACCTTCAATGTTAATTTTTTTGCGCTATTATGAGATGGAGAGTGGATGAGTTCATTTAAAGGTGCCTCACCTTCCAGTAGGAGAGGGATGAGCCCCAAATTTTGGTTGGATACTTTCCTCCCCTTAATATCTTATAGTGCAATTGGAATTTCATATTCAAGGACTTAATAATAGAGATTAATTGGATAGATAAGGGCCATTAAACCATCTGGGTGATAGTTGACTGAATCATGAAGTCAACACATTTTCTTTCTACCTGGGAGCAGAGTTCTATGTATTGTTTGGGGTAGATGTATGTATACAATATTTTTTTCCTTCATGGGGTTCCATAAACAATTTTATCAGATTGTGACATATAGTTCATGTTATGGTTGTGGATATTACTATAATATTCATTCTGGACCCAGATGTGGATGAGTACAAACTTTCACCCCTAGATTGATGGGTGGTTCAACCACACTATCCAATTGTTGGCTGATATGATGAGGTATTTCATGTTAGAAATATTCTAGAGGTGGGGGATCCCTTTTCCTTTTTATATTTTTCATAAAATATTATCCACCACCCAACAATCTGTATAGAACATTTTGAGGCTCTATATGGGAGACCATGTAGGTCACCATTATGTTGGACATAGATCGGTGAGGCATCTCTTGTGGGTACATATTTGGTGTAGGTGATAATGGAGAACGTCCAGGTCATATGTGAGTGGATGAGGATATCTTAGAGTAAGATGAAATATTATTCAAATCAATGTCATAGTCCCATGGAGATGATTATCAATACAACACTTTCCTGAGTGTCACCCCATAATGAGGATTACATATATTCATCTGAGAAGGCAATCTATCCTCGTGGTTCTTGATCCATTCATGATATTGAAGATGGTTAGTGACGTTGTTTACCTCCTTGCCCTACCCCCATGGTTGGAGTTGGTGCCTGACATCTTCCATGTATCAAACTTAATGAGATATGTGGATGACCCTATCCATGTTTTTGAATGGGGAGAATTGGAAATAAATGATGGATCCACTTTTTTGGATCACCCAATGGTGATTGAAGATTGGTAGGAGAGGACCCTATGTTTATAGACCATCCCCTTGGTTCGTGTGATGTGGTAGCATAGTAGAATACATGATAGCTCATTGGAGTGGGAGATCCAATTGTGGGCTCAGTATCCCAATCATTATTCATAGTTTTTTATTTTCAAGGATGAAAAACATGATGATGGAATGATATAGAGACAACAATTTTTCCTTGTACAACCTTGAAATATTTCAACCACTATTTTTGAGATTATCATTGAGATTGTGTGCAATTATGAGGCCTAGTGTTCGCGTAATAAATTTTATAAATATATTTTATATTATGTGAACATGGTCTCATAAATAAAATGTGATAATTATTATATGGAATATCATATCAGAAGTCTATGACCATGATTGGGTTTAGAACTTGATTTTTACCCTTAGGGCAACCTAAATTTTTTCGGTGTAGGGTGTTTGTATATTGCGACCATTGGTGGGTGTGTTTAGATAAAACAATTAATTAATTTTCATTATAATGATTAATTATTTTTTTTCTATTTAACCTATAAAACTCCATTATTGAAAATAATCTAGTTTTGTCTACATAAAAACTTGTAGGATTCACATGATTTCCTTCCACCTCTCATTGATGAATCAAGAACTGATAGCGATGGGACTCTGTATTGAGGCAGATCAAGATGCAGTGAATGCAATAACCCCTCTCAGTAATTGGAAAGAAGATTATATGATGATGAATGATACAATATATAGGTAAGAAGTGTCAATTTTTGGATTATTCCATTATTGATTAAATTGACTGAACATGATAACCTATTTCCTTATTCTGCACCAATTGTTTCCCTTTTAAGAATCCATGTATAGATTTAATTGATAACTAAATATTTTTTTCACCCTAGATATCACAATTGTATAATTTGGAAAATAACTCTTTACAAATGATTGTTAAACCCATTTTATTCTTCCTTTCACCCAAATATTCTTCATTTTAGTCACCATTAGACCATAAGGTCATGATTTGACATCGCTGAGCTAGACCAAGCCTGATCAGACCCCCGTATTTGAAATTGTTTTACAGATGAAAAATGGATCAGTGATCAATGATGGATTTGTGTAAGATTCATGTTATTACATGTATTTATTTTTTATATTTGGTATCTAACACCAATATAAGTGGTGGGAGATGAGTGGAGTAATGACGGTGCGTGGTGGTTCATGCATCCTTTGTACGTGTCAAAAAAATCAATTTTTTGGTCATCATATTTCAAGAAAAAGTAGTTGGGCATGAGATAGACTAATTTTGGGGGGTTTGAGGGGTTAAATTTGGAAGAGGTGGTGGATCTATAATTCATAAATTAAAATATTTTTTTCTTTGAAAATTGTGACTACACATTGTGTAGTCTGAATTACACATGACATATAGGGATTTGGTTACGGTGGTTAAGGTTTCATAGAAATTGTAGTATCAAATTAAATTTTGGACCCCCCACATTCGAGGTGACCTTGTGATAGAGACATTAAATTTAATCTGGTTTTTACGGGTACGGTCATGGTTAGGCACATGCCATGTGACAAAGTACACAAACACTAGCAAGATACATGCAACAACTATGAAGAAGAAGCATGACCTAGGGTGGATGAGGAATGATATGTAGTTTACTTACACCAGATGTATGAAAACAAGTTAAGAAATACAAATACCTTAAATGACATGCCTATGTGATATAGTGGGACCACATATAGTCCGGGTCCCCTTACTCGTCATGTAATCCTTATTTCCTACATAAGAAACTTCAACCTCTCATATCTTCTTCACCTGGACAAGGATTTTTCACCGTGAGTATCCTACCAAGAGTTTTTTTCTTCTTCGAAAATGATTGTAGAATTTTTATTGGAGATTTAGATATGAAGTGTTACATATTGGGAGTAAATTTTATTTAGTCAATTCATGAGGACAATAGTGATCAAACGGGATCACCAAAGGCTTCTAGAGTGAAACCCTCATATTGGGATAGCGTATATGTCTTATACCAATCTATAGAGTGGAACCTTCCAGTTAGGTTTGGCCAGATTACTCTATCAAAACATATTGTAGAACCCTCCTTCTAGGAATGGAATGATTCCTCAATAGACTACTAGAGTGGTACCATTTTACTAGGTAGGACATGGGTCCTTTACCTGATATCTAAGTTCCACCCTCTTGTTGTATCAGGGAATGGGTCTTAGACATCTAGAGTTTCACCCTCATGTTGGGTGAGGCATGTGTCCCCTATCTACTACAGTGGTACCCTCAATCTAGGCTATGCATGGGTCCTCTATCGATTATTGAGTGAAACTATACTGTGGAGACCTAGTATGGATCCTCATCCATCAGAATTTAACCCTCATACCGGGATAGGGAATGGGTCCTCTAGATATCTACATAGTGGTACCCTATTATAATAATAGGGAACAGTTCCTCTAGTTATCTACAAAGTGGTACAATACTATTTTACCAGGTCACGAGTCCTCTACCAAGAGTTTTTTCCTCTAAACAATGTGACATAGTGGCAAAGTGTGTCTTGATGCGAATGTTTTCAGCTAGGCAAACGTGTGATATTATAGGAATCATTTATGGACATATGGAACATATAGAACTCTATCTAGGGATGGGATATGAGATTCATATCCCATTATCCATCATTTGAGTATCTTTGGTTTCAGAAGATAAATATATTTGTATCCAGGTTGTTGGATTCCATACTATCCTTCTTTGGGTTGAGCTATCTACATTCTATCTATTCCTATCATGTCTCATACTAATCCACCTTATGATTTCAAGTAATATTACAATTTATGTATTTACTCACCATTGTATGGATTTTGGCCACATGTGTTGTGTCTTATATAAAGAACGGTTAGGTCAGTAGTGACTACAAAGTAGATTATGGATACCCTGTTCTTGGACCATGTACGATGGTCCGAGCAAGGAGATTAGGAGATGATCTCTCTTAGAAGATTTACTTTTCCAGTTTTGTCATGTTGGTAGATATTTCTAGTTGGGTGGGTATTTTTTCTGTTTAGTTTCATCTTTCACTATTGTAAACTTGTACACTCTAGTGGTTTTTCACATGCAAGGTTATATTATATAGATTACATATTTTTTTTATTTCATTAAACTTATTCATTATGATGGTTGGGTCTATATGTATAGAGAAATTAAGAAAAGGTTTCACATTTAGGATATTTCATTTGACACTTTTCACCACCCCTAGCCTATGGAGGATGGCTTGGAACAACTGTATCTCAAGCCCCACTCGGTCGGGTCATGACAAAGAAGAAAAAGTGATGGTGTGTTGGAGAAAAACTATTAAATAATAAATTGATATTAAATTTTTATGAAGATATCGATTATTAATTTATATGGTTTTCTAATGGAATTCAAAGAGATAATATCATCTGCATCATAGAATAATAATTATAAAAAGAGAAGTAGTCTAATGAGCTATTGTTATTGCCTTCCCATTTATTATTGATTGAAATAAAGTGAAGTGATATGTGGAAGGTTAACATTGATGATTCATCTATTTGTATTATATATGTCAAGAATCAAGATGTCCATGGATAATATTGAGTTGTAAAAGAAAATTTCTAGTAACCATTAGAATTTATATTTGATGATAATGTTTTAGTTATTTAGAAGGAAAAGACAAATGTGAATGTAATTGAAATATTAATGATTTTTTCATTATGATATTGAGATGAAAAGAGTAACCCATGCTTGATTGTGAGTTTAGTAGAATTAATATTGGAAGATTAAGGGTTTCAATATAGAAGATAATCATATCAGTTGTTTATGGGACATCACAATTCTAATTGAAGATATTGGTTATTTATAGATTTTAAAATTGATAAGAGACTGTATAGGGTTTCCAATAGCTATCCTAGCAGTTGATGAAGATACCCTATCAACCTATATTTAATGGATTATATTGGTGGATATTTTTTCTTAAATTTGTCCAAAAACAATAAATCGTAGATAACCATACTGGGATGAAACCATGTAAAAATAATATCTGGTATTTCTATTGTTAATTCATTTCATTTCATGTAGAGTAGTGTGTTAGGAATTCTAAGGAGATATATTCATCCTAAATGGTACCAATGTTCTAATATTATTTGGGTAAGAAGAAGTTATAATGAATATGATAGAAATGATTCGCATCGATTTAGCCCACCCCCTAAAAATGTGACTTCACGATACTACTGGGAATATCAATTTGCATTAGAGTATGTATTTACCTCTGATTATATCTAATTTTATTACCAAATTGTTTTTAAATATTATACATTAAGTGTAGTTTTTAAGATATTAATAGCATGAATTTGTTAAATAATTGGAACATTTTACCAAACAATTTGGTTGTTTCTTCCAAATCATTTATGAACAATCATAAGGAATAATCTATGATGTTGAGAAATGTCTCAAATTTTAATGGAGTTACACCACAAATTTAATATAATAAAATATGTGGTTTATATCCATTGAGAATCATCATCTTGAAGATTCATGAATGGTCTATGAATAATATTTCCCAATTTAATAACTTGATGGATTTTGATCATACATTAGTGATTATTTAAAAATAATCCACATTGATGTTTCTAAAAATATATTTCAGTCTATTAAGGATCAATAGAAAAAATATACATATATACATATAGGGATAGATTCATTAGATAATGGATTAGAGAAGAAGATAAAATTTTGAATGAAATTCCTAGAAAATATGCAAGATAATGAACTAATTTTGTAATTATTTAAAGAGAATAACTCCTAAAATATGATTTATTTTAAAAAAAAATGTGAAGTGGTTAGGGATACTAAGATAATTTTGTAATTAAGGAACCGTTCATTGGATAAAGTTATCAAATAAGCCTTTATTTCAATAATTCTCACCATGATATTAATGAAATGTAAATAAAATGGATTCATGATACCATACATGAAATTTAAAAAGCATTAATATAATACAAAAAAAATATTAATATAATGGTAGGAAATATATGTATTAGTTGATATTGAGAAATATACCCTCAATATAGAGTTTCTTAAATTATAATTCAAACTAAGTAATCAATAATGGAAATATTCTTATTCCTAAAAAACTATGAGAAAAGATAATTGACTATATGAGTTTTTTTAATATTCATTCCACAATAAAGAATAATTATAAAAGAAAATGTATCATGAAATCATCCAAAATAATATCCAATATAAGCATAATCAAAGAGGTAACCATTGGAAAATAAAATTTGATATCACTAATTTCATATTGATGATAAGTTCTTATTAAATTTATAATTTTGAACATATTTTAGTGGAGAAGATACTTGATAAACCAAATATAACATCATGAGTGGATTTGAACATGTTCAAGAAGATAATATCCATATGAAGATCCAAAAAGGATGTTTCTCTATGTAAAAAAAAGTTACAAAAGCATACCAGATTCTAGTTCAAGGAAAGAGAATAATTTTTGTTGGATATTGTTAATGATATGTAAATTTTGAAGTAAAAACCATCAACTATAGGAATAATATGTTAGTAATTCAAATAAAAGTAATTTTAGGATTAATAAGGGAAGATCTAAAGTATAAACATTTTTTGTACGATGAGTCAAAATACATAAAAATTAAATTAATTCATGAAGAATAAATTTGAATGTATTGAAACTTTTTATGAAATTTCAATAGAAATGGTCACAATTTTGATGACTAATAGTTTACATCGACCGAGAATACACCAAACATTGTTAATATAAAGATACCAAAACTGATGAGAATAATGAAAAGAAGTGAAGTTGATTTATCCTTGTGATGCTATAAAGTGATGAATGCTATAAAGAACAAACATAATAAAAATTTTGAGTTAGATTATTGAAAATATAAATAAATGAAATATATTTTTCATGTATTTAATTAATTTTATTCATATGCACTTTTAAAGACACTGTGTCTTAGTTTGACTTAGAAAAAATTAGAATTTCAATGAATTTTGTTAAAATTTATTAAAATGGATAATATTTTAGAGATAATTTATCTTCCTGAATTTTCAAATTTAATTATTTTCAATATATAGATAATTTTTCATTTTTATTTTAAAGGTGCTAACTATTAGCTATAGTTGTGGCGGAAATTTTGTAAAATATTTTGAAATAAAAAATGATGGGTTAACAACTTTTGATGGTTATCAACACTACTTCATAAATTTGGGGAAACCACATAGTAAAGGTGGCACACCAATTTATTAATGATGGTTTCAGGGAACATAGGAAGGAGATTGAAAGAAATTCCAACAATTTTTGTCATTAGTTTATTTGGAAAAAATACAAAAAATGGATGAACACACCCCCAAAATATTTAAATGGAGAAATGTTTCACTTAAAAATAAGAATTATTTTATATAACATAGGATTAACATCATATGAAATTAATTAACAATGTTTAATTCATTGAAATATTTTATTTTTTTCACTAATGTGATGAAGGTTTCAATGGTAGAATACTAGAAGTGATATCAACACATTGACCAAAAATCCTAAAAGTCACCATTAAAACATTATATACTACTGAAGAGGATTATTGACACATTTACCAATCCATATTTATCAAAACAAGAATCCTTCCACCCATGAAATATTATTTCTCTTTCCCTTGAACATTGGAGATGGGATAAGGATATTCAATCTATGTTTTGGGGAATTATTTTGATTCAACTGTAGTTTTAAAAAGAATTAAATAAATAATCCCATGGGTTTAAAATTATATTTATCTATGTTATCATGATATAAAATGATTTATACCCTTAGGATAGAAATGTAGAGTCATTAAACTCGAGTAATTAATGATTATTTTTACCTTGCAAGTAACCAAGTGATAAGTAGATATTATTCCTATTCTTAGTTAAATTAATAGTTACATTACAAATTAATATTTATTTTGAATTCATATCACATATATATAATTATATATAACTAGATATTGAAGTAATGTGAACAAAAATTTTAAATATTTATTCAACTACAACACAGTTATTATATTTATTAAAACTAATTATTTGAATTCTAATTTAACTGAGATTATAGATACATTTACTGTGTCACCCTCTACGACTCTTTCTAAATGGAATTAGGATAACTTGCATAAATACCAAAATCAATGTCTGTAACAAGTTGATGAACCCATAGATTATGGGGTTAATGTCCCTATGTAATATAATCCCTTTCGATCAATATATGATAAAGCATGTTGAATGCTTTTTTCATCAACTTGTATTCGTGATATTTTAAAATTTGACCATCCTAAAATAAATAGATTGATATATACATATATCCAATGATATAGATTTATAGGATAGTTTCATTAATATCAGAGAACCAGATATTTCAACATACATTAAGTCAATTGGTAAAATCCATTATTTAATTATTTATTAATTCAATATAATTTTTGAAATAATCAATTCATCCTACTTTATTATAAGAATATTACATCATGTTTGTAGTAAATACATCTATGTACATGGCTCATGATATGAATTAACATTCACCTAATGCCTATGTAACAATACACAAAAAAATAGGAATATCCAATGACACAAAAAATAAGAGGAATTACTATGAGCATGTATATTTTCATAAGTTCCTCTCTACGAGATTACCATGTGAAAACATCATGAGAAGAAGACATAATTTATAATGTGGCTATGAAAATAGATATACTTCATCATATACATCCCATCATATTGATGTTATATGACCATAAAATATACACTTATAAATATGGTCATATAATTTATATGTTCTCATAATAATAGATAAATAAAATGAATCTTATATCGAAGATATACTCCAATGATGTTATAACACTTATATTACATAGAGGAATAATATTAATGTGATGTGATTTTTTTTAACATTTATATCCACGAATATATTAGTTTTTAAAACTATAATGTACATGGTTACAAGTTACCAATTATAAGAGACTCCAAATTTCACAAGATTTAACATTCAACCTAACCAATTAGGCCTCATATAAAGAACATGACACTAATGAGTTACAAATAATTTTTTAGATCTCACCATGTTGTCTTGGTTTTCATACTTACTATGAATTAAACTCTCTTTGAAATTTATTTAAGATGTGATATAACTTATTATTTCTGTTTTTTAATTATATTTCTTGGAATATTTTATAAAACCATTGTCTAATGTTTATCATAATATGATAACACAATATTTTGATATTACAACTCCTAAATTAGAAACAATTAATTTCTAAACCTACTAATAATGTATTCAAAAAGTAACAACATACCCAATTTATGTAGATATAGAAACCACATCATATAGTAAGATTTTTCTAAATTTTACTTTACATTACTGAGATACTAGATATAACTTATCATTATAAAAACTATTTTCTGTTATATTTAATAACTAGAATTATCATTTTTTACAACTACCATAAAATCATCATGTTTTACATTCTCAAGTGTTGTTAAATTATTCTGATTTCCAATCAATTATTTTTTCCCTGTACTATTTTATATTCTCTATAATAAATACTATCAAACAATAGTATATATCATAAAATGTGATATATATTTCTGAATATATCATAGCGATATGTATATTATTCCTAAAAATAATGATCTCCTATATTTTCACACATGAACTTGGAGAGATCAGTGTTATTTTTCATTAGAAAAAATTCCTTCTTCAATTATTACATCTTTTATTTTTTCAATACCATGTCATGATTTTTTCTATGAAATAATCTATGAAACCCCAAATAACATCCTCTTCTTATAGAAATAGGTAGCTCCTAGGGTCTTTCATGCGAACAAATATACTTAATTGACAATAAGACTAATAATCCAATTTCTATTTTTTATTAAACCTAATTTTAATACGAATAAATTGGCAATCCCACTATACTCTTACATAACCATGGAAAATATTCATTGCAAATGATTAATTATGTGACCATTATGATTCATTTATCCATGCATAATTTTTTGAATATTTTTTACCTTATTGGTATTAATGGGTGTATCAATATTTTTAGGTTGATTCATGAATATATCTTCTAAAATGTTTATTATAAAAAAGTTATCCATAATTACAAATTCTAAATTAATTTTTATGACATTTTAAATTTCTAAAAGATTTTATCATAGATTCTAGTGTATTTATTTATCATAGAAAATGTTTATAAATAATTTAAAACTTATTTAATTGGTTGATATTTATTTGTACTAGCTTATACCATCCATGTGTTTTTTATCATGAATACCTACTAAAACATTTAGGCCATCTACAAAAACATCCAAAATATGGAACATCATTTTAGTTCACCGAAGTAGTCATGAATTCATTTGAACTTTTTCATCATATATATATATATATATATTTAATATTTATTTTTAAGATTCATTATTCTTATTGAATTATATGCTGGGTGTCTTATTGAATATAGAACCATATCTTAGATTTTACCTTTCTTATATAGTATGCGTATATTTATAAATAACTCCCAGTATGACTCCTCAGACCCACACTACCGATATTGATTCTATAAACATGTAAATTTAATATAGGATTTGATAAAAACTATAGATTCACATTATCCAATAGTTAAATGAATAATGAAAATATTACATTACATACATTCCCATGACCATATATGTTTAAAGATTTTGAGAATTAGAGAAAAAACAAACTAAAAATACCCATGTATTTCTGAATAGGTGGATATTTATTCATCGTATAAGAGACTAAATAGTCAATAAAAATTACTTAACATCTTATAAAATATATCTTTTTATACATATCATTTATAAAAATTTTCTTCCTAACCTACGTAAATAGAATCATTTGATGGGAAAAACCCAAATTCTATGTTAGGAAAATCTACAATAGATGAAATCATGTAATAATAATGGAATAACTATTATTTAAGGAATAAGTAATCATAAAAATTTTATAATCAATGAAAACTAAGAGAAGAATATATCAATTTTTAGATATTAAAATAAATTAATCTCATATAGCAAAAACATGTTTCTTAATGATGAAATGTTTAATTATATATAGCTAATACTATACCAAAAGCCAATGAATCATGAATTTAGGCATTAATATCTAACCATCAAGGAAATAACTTTTTCTTGGTAGGCATACAGAAAAATACCAAATTCTTCCTTCCTCAATATACCCACTGAGGAATTGAAATTCTATATAATGTTGGTCCCCACCTGCCACTGATTTATTTCATATTTATTCATCATATGAACTAACAAGTACATAATCAACATTTACAATAATCATATTTATTATAATAAGGAAATAAATGTCACTAATATATCTCCCTAGTCCAAATAAAGTGATAAAAAATAATCACACATTTGGAGAATAATGAGGGAGGAAAAAAATACATAGTTAACTTTCCAATAGTCATTTTATTTTGAATAAATATATTATGTATATTAATACATTTTTCTAGATCAATAAAATTGAAAAAACCTTTATAATTTATATAGAGGAAGAATTTAGTTGATTGAAAAATATACAGTCTACATGTTTGACTAATTAATGAAGAGCTGTATGGATTAAAAAATATATGGATTTTTAAAAGTTCCCTAATAATTAAAAAGAAATATATTTCTATTTGTGCGTCCCTCAAGATAAAACTGTATAGAGTAGCAGTATACGTTTATTAAAAACCATGAATAACATTATCATAGTCAATCTAGTGGGGAAATTTTGTTGATTGAAAAAGAACATAATCCTATAATAATAGTGGAACTATAGAAGGTTGTTGACCTTGAAAACAAACATCACATCCAAAAATGATTCGAATGGTATAAAAAATAAGGGATCGAGAATATAATTGTTTGATACAATGATTTCAATCCAAAAAATGATAAATATTTATTAGAAGATATATCATGTGACATGAATCCTATTATTTTAAATTCTATTGAATATAATATTGAAATTTTATGTGAGAATATAAATGATTTTTATTAATAATTTTTAGTAGTATAATAAAAAAAATGTTAGTGGTCACTTTAGAATTAAATTTACAAAGGGGTGAATAAGAATTTTCTTTAAAAAATTAATTTTAAAAAGAATCTTCAATAATTTATCTCTAGAAATGTCATAATTGTTTCCCAAAAAAATATGGTGTTGATGAAAAAACAAATTGTTTTTTAAGGGAAGACATTATAAAATTATTAATAAATATTTCATTAAAATTCATGCTTTAAAATGAGTAGAAACGTTTTATTTTTATTAAAAAAATTCATTTCTTATTGAGAACTATAAAATACTATAAAAATTAATATTAGAATAGATGAACCAAGGCATAGAAGATCAAATTCAATGATAAAATAGAATTACTAAATGAAAGAGGCTTGATTTTATAATTACCCTTTTGAGATATTTATCCCACGAATTAAAAAATATTTATTAAAGAGATTATGTTCTAAGAATGTATATACCTAGAGAAAATTAGATAATTCCACAAAATTAAAATCTATGTAATAGTATAAACATATTATATATAATATCATCCATATAATAATCATAACTCAATGGATAAATATTTATTTACCAAAAATACGTAAAACTATGGTAATAACCAATTCAAACTAATTTTCATTTAAAGGAATTGATTTGGATTAATATTTTAGGGAAAAAATATTTACATTGATTATACATACAATAGATATTAATATATAATGGAATAGAAAATATAGTGCATAACATAATCATGAATGAGGGAATTGTTTCTTGAGACAATGAACACATGTTGTTTGAGTAAAATTTTAATCAAAACCCCTTTAATTAGAGGGCTTGTAATTAAACATCAAATACAATTAGAAAATTATATTTCATTAGATGATATCTCAAATATGTATTATATAAACCACATAAATGAAATTTAGTGTATAATACTGAACATTTCACCAAGAGTAAAATTTTAAATAAAATCATTTCATTTGATATAGAGTAAATATGTGAATATACCTATCTTCTCAAATAATCAAATTATTATTACTAGATAAATTCTTAGGAACCTTATTAAATGATATTTGGTTAAATATTGTCCATTTACTGTCATATACCTTGTATTTATTATATATTTAATGCTCATTTGTTCATGAAATTTGATTAATGGTTGGCTTATTTAAGTAAATTTAGCGATCGAAGATGACATTTTAATAATAAGTTAAATAAATAATATACCCCTTGAAAAAGAAAAATAAATATTTAAGTACTTATTAAATTAAAATAATATTAGTATTTATGTTCCCATAGTCATTAATGATATTGTTTTTTTGGAAGTACTCTTGTAGGAGGTAAAACAAACACAAATAATAACAATCATTAATTAGATGATTGAGTGTGGATAAAAAGGTGTTTATGTTGAAAATTATTAGCATAAATAAATAAAAATGATATTTTATTTTATTTTTTGATATCGTTTAACATGATTTTCAGATTTTTTCATACATGTTGAAAATCGAAATGTGAAATGAAAAATGTTTCTTTATTGAGGAAACAGTATGTTCATATACACTAATAACATTCTTTTTTATAAAAGTTGATGTTAATGAATAAATTAGGGTTGTAAAATTAATGTGACAACATATATGTGTAGTAATGATACTTATGTTTTCATATTTTTATTTTGATATGATATTTAGGAGAATAATATTAAGAATAAAAAGCTAATAAGTACATTATATACACATTGGAAAATTGATATTTCCTTATAATACAACATAGAATGGAAGGTATTAGGGTAAATTAGTGTGACCATGGGCTTTAGTATGTTAGATTGGGTTATTGTAGATGAAAATTAGTACATTATTGAGGTGGAATTTAAAGGTGATGTGTAACACTAAAAGGGGGAATTTTATCATATTATAAGAAAAGAAAAGTTCACTACTGGAAAATCCTCTCATCAATTCATTTTGAGACAAGAAAAAATGTTATTTAAGGATTTTATTTTTTCTATTAAAATTTTCCCCAAATAATAATTTAATAAGTTTACAAGTTTTTAACTATGTAATTAAATATCTTATTTAATATAATAGGAAGAACTATAACCTAATTGTTTTTTTCAAACACAATATTTAGTCACCATTGAATCTAACAAATGTTCTAAATAAAATTAATAACTTTTAAATCAAAACAAATTACATAATAAAAAATCAGTTTTCTTGAAAATTTTTTTTCTCTATTAAGTGTTCATAATATTATTTAATATTCAATAACCATTAAATCAGAGTTAATATATTATTATATATGATTTAAAAACATATCAGGGTGATAATATTAAATAGATTAATATAATTCATAAGTTAAAAATTGAGTATCTTTATTAAAATATCTAAAAGTTACCTTCATCCCATTAAAATTATAATAAAAATTAATAATAATAATCTAATTTTATACCTAAAAATTATATTACAATTATCAAATAATATTAACATGGTGATCTCAAATAATATATACATTTTAAGAAATGAAATTTAGGTTTGTAGAAAAATATATTTTAATCTTGGATCTTGTAATGCCAAAAAATAAAAATATTACCATAGTTTATTTTTAATTGATGATTCTGACCTATATACCCTTACAAACTGGTACCCAACCCAAAAATTCACATGCTTGAAGGGAATTCCAGATACCCATAAAACTACTACTAGTACCAACGAATGAAAAAAAACCAAAGGGAACAATGTTTCCCAGACTAGAGAAAACTACGTGATATATATATATATATATATCCGAAGGGAAGAAATAACTCAAGAGTAAGACATGAAATAAATTTCATAGAAAAAATTAAATAACAGAAGGGATAGAAATCAGCAGTATCTAAATAATATCCATGATACAATTCCTACAACAATAGACAACTAATATCCACAAAACTATACCATGTGATATTGTGGGAAAAAATCCACCATCTCACCACTAGATGGCCAAACACATTTGATAGAAACTTCAATACCTCGTTGCAGTGCCTTACCATACCCTACATTGATATAAATGACATTTTCTACAAACCATTGAAGGTTTTCATAGGGTGTAATCTAGACAAGATCTATAGGCACACACCTAGGTGTTCTATATCCAGAATCTATACAATAATCTATATATCTTCAAATTTTATGAATATAAGAGAAGATAATTAGTTAAATAGTTTTTATATCAAAATCATGGTAAATTAATCCATTTTTTCATATTTTTAAATAAACCAGGTAAAATAGTGCCAAATAATGTCATATATCAATGTAGTTAAATCATGTGTCACATATCATATCCAAACCTAATCATTAAAGACTAAATTATTGGTAAATCATGCCAATATCGCTACAGATTAGGCTAGTTAGGACACACGAATACAGACATAGACAACAACATGCATCAAGTATCTTGATATATGCAGAGAAAATATATAGCATAGGAAGACCCCACAAATTGAACGTCCCAATATGTCTATCATCTGCCTATAACAATGGACTAAGGAGGAAAAGAACATCCCGTGAGTGAACCCATTGATATTATTAATGGATGAGAACTATTACCATAATTTTCATGTATGTACTAAAGGATTCCAATGTCCTAAAATATCCAAACTAATTCATCCAAAAAATTCTTTGTAAACCATTTCATAAATAAATTTCACATTTTCTTGAAAATACATTTTCCATTTCCAAAAATGGGAAAATTTGTTTTCTAAAGAATCTGTTTGTACACAAACAATTCATCCATGTAAATCCATTTCTATTAAAAATTATAAAAACAATGAAAAATGGTTCATCCATTATATGCTAGATAAAGAAACACCAACCTCAAACATAGGTCGCACATTCCCCGAAAAGGATCCACCAAGATGAAAGATCAAAAATACAACAATAGAGGCCCTAAATTCAATCCTTTCATATTAGAATCAATGAAAAAAACAAAATAGTTAGAGGAGAAGATAAAAAAACATGAATACAAGTTAATGGAATTCTAAACCACAACTAACAAAAAAGCGTATCCTTCTGTGGAATATTACACAAAAATCTAAAATGGATCTAGAAGAATCAATACCATAACATCTATAAATATGAAAATGTAAGAATATGATGTTGTTGTGACCGACAAACAATGAGGGTGAAATTTTTTTAATAACATTAGAGATTTAGCACAACCAAAATGAAGATAAATTTTTAATTTTAATGATAGAGAATGATAAGAGATCCCAAAAATCATCAGGGATAGATCTTTGGTTTTGAGATAAAAGAATACATGCCAAATGATATTAATATTAGATGTGTAGCATGGTTAGAAACACCAATACCAAAAAACTCATGATCTTAATACCTTTAATAATAGTAATTCCATGATTTAAATGATATGAGAAAAAGCTGTATGATCATATTAAAAATAAATTTCGTATATATTTTCATGATTTTAACCAGTTTCATGGTGTGTAAACATTTCATTCTTTGTTCCAACTCATGACATCATCTCAGTAAAGGTTTCACATCATGTAAAAATTTCCAAATGAGAAAATATATAGCAAGAAGTAAATGTTGAAACACTAAGAAAAATTACTCGATCAACCTAGACCCAAATGCACATCCCATTATTCCTTATTCACAGTTATACATGGAATCCATTAGTTCCAACAAGAATACATCCCCAAAAATTAGGTAACATCCCTTGAGAAAACACTCCCAAACCTCAAATGTTCCAAATAATATAAAAAAAGGAATGGATGATTGAGTTGAAAAATTTCAAAAATAATATTACAATATGTTACAAACTCCCCACCATAAGATTTTTCATCCCTCAAAAGTCGTGTAGGAGAATGGTGTCTGAAAATAGGCGAGACAACTGATCCATCATAATAAAAATGTTCTCCCATGTCTACTGGGATTCTGATATGTGCAACCAAAATACACTTTCCAATGGAATAAAAAACCCATTAAATACATTGAATTCATTTTCAACAATATCCATGGGCTACTCAGCAATAGAAACATTTGGTTGCTACTCAACATCAACACTACTCAGAATGTGATAGGGATCAAGGTGTTTCTTCATAAGCTATGTTATGTGGAAAACATTATCAATACCTATTAACTAAACTGGTAATTAGAACCAATATGAAACCATAACAAGATGATAAATATTTGAAAATTGTTCAACATATCATGGATGAAAAAATTCCATATTTTACAAGAAGACAGTGACCCAACCAAAAAGATAACTTCAAAACAAAACTGGTCATTAATGTAAAAATTCAAAGTATAAAAAAATGATCTTCATATGATTTATGCTAAATTTCAGCTATAAATAGGCACCAACATATACCTCAAATCATCAATCATATCTCCAAAATGTGACTCGGTCATAAAAATGAGGCATCACCTGTCTTTCCTAATAAAGAGTTGACTTACATGGGAAACTATAAAAATCCTATAATGGATCCATTCAGATGGATGATTGATAACTATTGATATATTAAAACTCAACCAGTATTAGATGGAAATACCATTATACACCCAAATCTAGGACTTAGGCACATAGTATATTCGTTAGGATATGAATATGATTCTTCATATGAATGTCTACTCATGGATGTAACTTTTACAAAACTTGAACTAAATCCTAAACTCCTCTTACTGACTCTTATTGAAGAATGAGTTAACCCAAGGATCCCTATATGATATAATGGAAGAGGGAACCATAGGTACCCTCACAACCTCATGTGGAAACAAATTTCCTAAGTCTTCAAATTTAGTGGTTTCTCTGATCAAAATGAATTGATTCAACATTTTCAGTCAATCAATCACCATCCATAAAACATTCTGCCATAAGGTAGTCTGTGTTGGCCAAAAAAATTCATATATACCTCATCCCATATTCAAATTGGAACTGAAAGAGGTTGTAGAAACCTATAATGATCCAGATTCTCTGCCTTAACCTATTGGTAGTAGTAACTATAGTAAATTTAATCTGAAATTTCATGCTTCATACTCAGCCACTAGAATAATTGTATCATGTCACAATACATCTTCATAAATTCTTTATTAAGGGACCTAAAAGAATAATGATAGTAAAAAAAACTATTCTCCTCACAGATTCTGTGATGATACATTTATCCTCAAAATATAGAATACCATCTAAAGGGGAGACAAAAAAGAAATGGTCTCCCCACCATATAGGGTTTCTCAAATTCCTCTAAAATATTTATAATTCTACCAATCCTAAGTAATAAACTCATGGAGATATGATGATAATAGTACAATAGTTTTAACCATGCCTAAAACATTATCTAGATCATCCACGTGCAACTAAATGATGTGCCCCATAAGTTTCCACTCGTCCTTTAACTAAAGAACAATCATCATTGGAACATTATTATTGAGATATTTTTAAATAACATTCTCCATCCCCGGGTTGTAGTCATTGTAAAATTCAATCATCTGATGATATTATTCATAACACCTTGCATGGTTGCGGTGCCACTCCTTGGTTAATCTGCTACATCATAATGAAATGCAAATCTCTCCTTCACAATAGTACAAATGTGACCCACACCTGGAGGGAGTGGAATCAAGTGGAGGAACATCTAGCTTCTCTGGATGTTCGAGTCACCAATGTAACTATACTCTCCAATATTTCACAATTTAAACTGATGGGGGTCAATTTGATAAGAGGGGATTCCCTTGGACTACAGTACTTTAGACCCCTGTATACCCTTTTTCTTGTTCGTTTGTACTTATTTTCCATGAATAAAAATGAATGATGATGTTGATGATCCCCTAAAAGATAGTTCAACCAATATTTATGTTTATGAATTACTAAAGAATTCTCTAAATCATGAGTGAAGTAATTATTCTAAAAGCCTAAATTTGAGAGAACCATAATCAACTACATAGTTTTTCTGTACAACTACACAGCCCAAACTACAATGAGAAGCATCATAGAAAGCCATATACCCCATACATGTACTATGTATGTTCATAATAGGATTTGATTTAAAATTAAATTTCAACTAATAAATGTGAATTCAAATTTCCAATACCAAATGAATTTAACCCTTTTCTTTCTTATAATAATTAATGGTGATGAAAACATCACAAAATACTAGAGGAACCGAATGTAGTGCCCAAGTAGAACAAAAAATCCTTGAATATCAATGATGTTTCCTTGATATTCCAATGATAAAACAACCTTCACCTTCTCAGGATAAATTGGTAATCCATGGTAAAAAATCAAATTCCACTAGATCATCACTTCATAGATCTATAAATATTATTTTGAATGATTTACCTAAAAATGGTGACTCCTTTGGATTTCCAAAAGTAAACAAAAATGGTTCTCATAATCAAACTATGATCTTGAATAAATTGAAATTTAATCTACAAGACCCCAAAAAGTATAGATATACTCATTTAATATCTTTTTCATTAATTCCATATTATATTCCACATCATTAGTCCGACAAAACCACATCACAATATTTTCAAAATGGTCATACCTACTCCTAAATGTCATTATCAATAAATTAATCACCCGAACTATAAGCTGATTATATCTTGACCGATGATTGATCTTATAAAATCAATTTTCTCCTTTTAACTATTAAAAAAATCACATACATAGGGAATCATATTATTATTATTAATCGTTAACCCATAGAACATCAGATAATCCATGAAAAATTGGATTGACCCATCTACCTTATTGGAAAATGCTATAGTGGCTAACCAAAGAGAAACAGTAGGGGGAAAGAAACCATTATCTATCCGGTCATCCAACTAAATATTGGTCTCCTTCATCTCTATCCATTCCATTTGAAATGTTGGTATTGTGATTGGCCTCATAATTGTAAACATATAAATTTTAAAAACTACCTACCTATATATAATATAAATGGGGAAATCATCTTGGATATATTTTTGAAATTCCCTAACAACAATTGGATGATTAACCACAAAATAAACATAATCAAGATCAACAACAATAATATAAAACACGCTCAGGAACTTTGGGAGGAATGTTCCTTCATGATATAAACTCTAATCCAACTCTTTATGAAATAACTAAGATATCCAATTAATCAAAATAAATGATACATCCCATTGTAAAAAATAATCCTCCCCACAATGAGTGATTATCCAATATTTCCTAATAATGATTTTATAAATATCTAGATCAAGAATGAGGAAATCCAAGACCAACTCTGTATAAGTTATCGACATCAAACTATAAGGAAACTGAAAAACCTTCTCTTTATTTTTTTTTAAGTTGTTTTGCTAACCCCATAACCATGTAAATGTGTTCCACTGTAAGTTTAATAATATATATAAAACGACCAGATATAAATGTGTTTGAGAAACCAATATTATATTATTAAATTTCCACTGATGAATAAATAAATATATTACCTCTCACTACCACAATAGATAAATCTAACTCTACTAGAAAATAATACTCTACATGATTTTTATTTAATCATAAATCCAATGGATAGAGCCCTATAGTCATTGATGTATCTAAGTATTTTATAGTAGCCTTTTGAGATGACAATCCTCGACCATTATGAGGCATATAAATATCCTGACAGAAATATTGTATATGGATATAATGCACAAAGATATTACACATCATTGAGTGTGTGGAACATGGATGTTTGTTGTTCCTAAAATTTCTACATTTATAAAAATATAGGGGAACAATACTAGGTATAAATGATGGTTTATATGAGGAAAAATGATGTCCAATATGTTTGTGATGATCATTCCACATGATACCCCCCCATGTATGCCACTAAATATTCAACTGGATGGTTGAAAAGGGGTAGAATAACCAATATTTACTACTATATCCTTTTCTTCCGTCATTGTTCGGTCTAAAATCTCTACATAGTTAAAAATATAAAGCTCAAATAACTATGATCTTAAATCAAATTTATAACCCTTTTGGTTCTTTTAAACATTCAAATGATCATTATTTATTACCTTTGGTGAAAAGAAAACAAGATCTAAAATATTTTTTATGTATGCCAATCCAAATGGATCTCCCTACTATAATGGTAAAAACTCAAGAGACTTCACTATCATCAGATACTATGAAAAAAAAACTATAAGAAGAGTGTCTTGAAACCCTTCCAATCCAAGATGATGTCTTTTTTTGTTTTTACCATGGAATACCACCATCACATGCTGGGACCATCGAGTCTAAAAACTGCACACTTCACTATGATATTCTAAGCTATAAATAGAAACTAAAATATTTGAGCAATCATTTTAATGTAGTTATCCACCTATTTATTTTCATTCACACCTTTAAAAAATGATATATTCTAGTATAGTAACTCCCATGATCGATCCATTTATCATAAATATCCTTGATGCAGCTAAAGAATACATTCTAGACTTGTGGAACATCTGGGAATATATAATAATATTCCCACATGATAAACTTGATAATATATTGATCTTTATGTGGATTCCATCGAAGAGAATGTGATTCACCCTTTTGAGAAACGCATGGAAGACGTCTCGGAGGCATACTCCCACACACTAAAACTGAATAAAGGGTCATACAATAGTATAACCATTTTTCAAACCAAAATATCAAAATATAAAATTTATATTATGATCAAGACCAAAAAATAGGAACCAAATTTCCCAAAATACCATAATAACTTGATTCTTGTCATTGTAAGATCTAGAAATGCACTCACCACAACCTACCTCTCAAATTTAAAAATCCTATCTATAGAATACCAATATCATAATAAATATCACAACCTACTCTAATACCATACTATGATTAAATAAACACTATACTCTCAAAAAATGTTACAAAACCATAACTACCACATTCTTGAATGTTTTTATAGATCCCCCATGGACTGGTTACTAAAACAAGAGCATCAAAAATAACCGAAGGGAATGATTTTACCAACATTAAGTAGAGAGCATGGAATATATATAATCATGTGATGGGAATAAATATTAGATGAGTAAAAAACATATGTCATAGAAAAAAGAAAAAAAATATAAGTAATAAAACTCAAAAGTAGCTAAAAAAATCGGTGTCACACATCCAACAAGAAAAGAAAAATAAAAAATGAAATAGGTTCACTATTTTAGAACATTTGAAATCTCCAACCCTATAACCACCATCTACCTCGACATAAATGATAGAAACCTCAATGTCATACTATGGTGCCTTAACATTACCGACATCAATAGATCTTAAAAGGCCTACACAACACCAAAGGGGTTCCACAGTGTGAGAAAAAATGTCTTAGTAGGATGTCACCAAGGTGATCCATATCAATTCATTATAAATAAATCTGAACACACTTCTGAATAAAGAAAAAATTCATAATAATTAGTTACTCAATTTTTCATTATCAAAAGAATGGTAAATGAATCCAATTTTTCTACATATTTAAATAATCAAGGTAATATTATTTTGAAGAATATAACAAATATTAAAATAGTCAATGTATGTATCATATATCTTATTGAAAAATTAGTACAGGACAAAGCATGTGTATATCGTACAATGGGTCACAATAGGTCATCATATCTAAGATATTCATACCCAAACACAAAAAATCATGTCCATCAATTCTCTTGATATATACATTAGATGTAGAGATCAAAGGAATTACCCTACTAGTAAAAATCCCTATAGGTCTAACAAGTATCTAGAATAATGTTCATAGGGAGTAGAGGAACACCCCATGAGTGAACCCCATGACAGAATAAAATAATGAGGCATATTTCAAGACATTCCAAACAAGTACCCAAGGATTACCATATTCGAAATTATTCAAAAAAATCATAACCATGCTTTGAAAACAATTTTATAAACACATTTTACTATTTTTATAAAATGCCATTTCTTTTACCAAAAAAGGTGAAAACCACATTTTATCAAAACCCCATTTCCATAAACAAAATTCAATCATTCTAATTAATTTATAAAACCATTTATAAAACTGGAGTAATACAAATCATCCAACATAGACTGGAGATGGAATGACCTAACGTAAAATATAGTCTCACATTCCCATAATCTGTTCCACAAACAAGGAATGATGTATTGGAAACAATGGTGTGCTTAGAAATAATACTTAAATATTAGATTCAATTAGAAATCAAGAAAGAAGATAGAGGTGATATAACAATACAAAACATAAAAAACTGAAATTCCCCACCATTACAAACATATGTATAACCTATGTGGGAAGATCACATAGAGAATTTAGAAGTGATTAATAATAATTAATAAAAAATATTGAAAAATATGAAAAAAAAATCACAGTGGCACTACTACAACCAATGATAATAAAAAAACAGAAATATCACTTTCCCAGAGATATGCATCACAACCAAAATATATATCAATCACTAAATAGACTAATCATGATTGAGTGGATATCCCCTAATTTTTTGGGCGATCTCATAGGTTTTGATAGAAAATACTTTCGACCAAAAAAATAACATTGGATGTGCATAAATTTTAAAACCAATAATACCAATACATTTATGATGTAAAATCATTACAAAACATGAACTCCAGAATTTTAAATATATTTAAATGAGTGAATCAACTCATATTAAAAATAATTTTGTTTAATATTTTCACAATGTGAACCAGTTTCACAGTCTATATGTAACACCCCAAGCTTCTATGGTACTCTTCTCTTTGAATAATATAGTAGCGTGTGTTGTACGCAACTTCGAGTTCTAACACACACCACAACAAATCAAACTAGCCGTTATGAATATTAATACCCACTTTTTATAATTTTATAAATTTTACCTTTCAAAATGGACTTCATTTTTGGATTTGGAATATCGAAATTATATTAGGGTGAATTTTTGGTATTTTTCGTAAAACATTAAATTTTTTATGAATACTGAAAAAACACTGAGTTAAGGATTAAAACAAAATTTTTATTTAAATAATTATTTATTTTATTTAAATTTAATTAAGGTCAAAATAGATACATAATACCTATATAAGTTCAATTTAATTCATTGGAGTTAGTTTAGAGTAATTGTAGATATATAATAATTTTATTGAACTTTTCACCGTCTTTTACCCTCCTCCTAGGAGAATTTGGAAATTCACAAAAAAACATAATTTTGCCGCTTCTGTGAGTGAAATTTTGAAAATATGAGAGACACGGTTAATTTCAAGGATTATAATGTGGTTCAATATAATAATAATAATTTTAGGTGAATAGTAACATTTTACTTTTAGTTACCACTATTAAAAGTAAATAAGATCATTAAGGGTAAAAAATGATATTAATATAACCATAACACATGTCCTAATTCTATTGGACAAGTGTATCTCGTCCAAAAATAGCCTTAGGAATAAAATATTATCATTTAGGTCCAATTGGATTAGAATAGGAAATTTATTATTATTTAATTCAAAGAACAGTTAAAAGAGTTAAAATCAATGCTTAATTACTAAAATTTTTTAAATATAGGGTTATACATAAGATAAATTCGATTGTAAATATTCATTAGAAAGATAATATTATTTTATACATAATAGTATTTTATTAATAATTTTTAGACATTAAATAATTCAATTTATTTATGACACAATGGTGATGTAGTAATTACCGAATTAATTAAATATTAAATAAATTGATATTATAAATATCCAAATAAATGTAATTTGAGACTTTTTATGAATTAATCTAATTTTCTAGGATAACATGACATGTTAGGATTGATTTAATTAACTTTATTCTATGTAATCATGCTGTTATGGTTTTCACAAAAAAATCAAATTCCAAATAGTGTCAAATTTGACATAAAAAAGTTTTTAAAATGAATATTATATTATTAATTGATATTATATTCTTGAAAATCTAAGGTTTGGAAAAACGACTTGTATCATGATATGTGTATCATTAATAGACCACTTGGGGGTCTCTTGAAAGTTTATAGTATGTTTATTGACTATATAATATAAAAATACAAAGTGACATGGTAAATGTCAAACTAATTAACTAAGAGATAAAACTTAAAGATAAGGATAATATAGTGACCCAAACCTATATAAAACCTATTGGTTGACTGGTTCTCAACCCATACCCACCTTAAACTTTCAATAATTAACTTTGGAGCAATTAGAAACCGAATATGGATTTATTATAAAATAATATTTCTAGCTTTTCCAAAGGAGCCCCTCATCCCTCTTATAAAAGGGCACTCACCCTTCTCTCAATTTCACACAATCAAAGCCATTCGGCTCGGCCAACCTCTGCCAAAATATCCTCCCAACTTTCCTCAATACAACCAACATGCCTTATTTTGATCATAAATCCAAACTAAGGATCCCTTTTGATCAAATCAAAGGAAGAACTCGAAGAAGAGGTAATGATTTCACCACACTCTTTCAAGTTCGTTTCTTCTTCAACTTCTTCATTCCTTTTTATTTCCATTCTAAAATAATAACTATAGTATATTCTATATACTTTTATGTTATTATAAATATATAACAACCAAATTAATTAATCTATCCATCCCTTGAATGACATGTCACCATACGTGCGTACGTACAACCTACCGTCTCCACGTCGTGGTGTAATTGTTATTCAATATATTATTATTTATATGGATATAATAATGATGTATAATTCATGTAAATAATATATATAACATTATAATGATTCTGTATATATGATATATCATCCAATTATATATTATTTTAATATCAAAAGAATGATTTTGTCGCTCATGCGTACATACGGACTACCATCTCCACGAACGCGATGAGATTAATTCACCATCGTACCCATTAAAGTATAATTATCATTTTATGATTAAAAATAATGTTTAAGGACTTGATTTCATTCTGGATATGAATAATATACAACCTATCCATAAAAAACCAGGATTATGTAACAAAACATATTAAAGAAAACGAGTAAGTTAACACCCAAAACGACGATAATACTAAGATATTATTAACAAAGCAGTGTTTAAAGATCATATATGATATCATATTAATGTATTTGATTATTATATGACTTAATAACAATTATTTCACTATTATATTGGATGTTAACCTACCCTCAATGATGTAAAAGTACAATTTAAGGGTTTATTTCACAATCTCTTCATTATCCGAGGTTATTTATACGTAATTATCTTTTAGGACCTCTTTACCATCCACATCCATTTTCTTAAAAATGTATTTCAAATCATTATTACTATTTTACAGACTATGGGTTAAAGTCATTTATACACTTTTTTGACTTTATATAAGAGGTTTATGAAGGAATCTTTCTGTCGTTATCCAAACAATGTACTTTTTAACCTTTTCGAGAGAATTAAGGTATGAATGTCTTTTTTTAACATATACAGCGGGTGATCCTATTTACTACTATTATAAAATCGTTGAAGCTTCCATTATAATATTATAAGAATATTTTCAATGTAAATGTTTTCTTTTATAATTATGTGACATTTTAATGACTTCAAAAAAGTGTTATTTCTCTCAAATAGTTTTGATTTCATCTATCTCAACATCCTTTGAAAGATTTTAAGCTTATTTGAAGTTTATTTATTATGATACAAAACATCCATATTTTATTGAAGGTTTTGTGATATGTTTGACTATGGATGTGATATTTTTATATCATTCATGTTTTATGGAGAAAGTATTGACATTTCGTATGCTAGTTTTAATACGAATGTTTATGTTATGTTTAAACCTGTTTATATGTGGAATGCATTGGACTTAATAAGTGATGGGTGGAGCCCGATATAGATCCTCAATGCATTAGTAGGTGTCATGAGACAAACTAGTGTCTTGGCACAAGGCCTTGACAAAATCTTATTTGTAGTCTTGGCACGAGGCATTGACTATGTGGTTATGATAGTCTAGAATTATGCATTCCATCATTATGAAAGTGGTTATTGATATTTCATGTGATTATTAGATTCGTAGAATATCCATGTGAATAAGTAAATGGAATTATTTGATTTTATTTCTGCCATATAATGTTGATGTTTATGTTTAAAAGGATTTTTTTTTCATTATACATTACCTTAAATATTTATTCTTATTTAATAAGGTTTCTTGTATATTGTTATCCTTACTGGGCATCTGATCTCACCCCTTTCTATGTTTTATTTTTCCTAGGATGTGTAGAACTATTTTATGAATGACCTGTAGGGATAATATTAGGGGATATGACTGTGGAGACAAGATGTTGTTGTAGTTTTCATATTATGATGTAATGTAAATTTATGAATGTATCTTGTGATTCTAAGGCTACTAAACTGATCGTCCTTTCGAGACTTGATCTTTTGTGATCATGCCAATGTTATATAATAATGTACTGACTCTGGGTAACTAGGGTCAGGGCATTAAAGTTGGTATCAGAGTAAGTTTAGTACAATCCTTGGAAGCTAGATTTATATAAACTCTGATTAGAGTACACAGACCTAAGATGGAATTTGAGGATTAGTATAGAAGAACTTCCTAGAATTTTGGTATTGTAGAGATTTTGTGAGTTTTCCAAGAAATACATCCCTCTCTGGATATGAGCAGGTAAAGGCTGCTCTGGCACAGACGTACTTAGGGTTAAAACCTGAAAACACCGCTTCGAGCTAGACTCGAATGTGAACTTGTGAACGACAACATGCCTTGCTGCACTCTTGGTTACAACACTCCTGGGGGATTTTCTTTGGATAATTATCATTTTCTTTACAAACCATTATGAAGGGTTTATGAGTATATACATCCTCAACGATTTTTTTATGATTATGCATTATATCCATAAATAGTTTAATTTATGTTATGTGTTTTACAAGTTTGGATTTATGTATTTCAATTCATAAACTAATCTAGTGTATGACATTGTTTAGAAATGGCGCCTAGTGGAAGAAATGGAAACCATATCAATGCACACAATCCATGGGGGGATTTCCATCCTGCTTAAGATAGTTATAGTGGAGCTGGTGATGCAACTACTGCTGATCAGCTAATCACCAAACTAGGACAACTCACTCAGGTTATGAATAACAACCTTACTCGTATGGAGCACCCTTATCCACAGCGTGTAGGATCAATGTTAGATCACTTCATGAGGAAACAACCACCAACATTCAATAGGATGATATCACGATGGACTTTTTCAGAGGACTACCAATGACTCCTATAAGGAATAGTGCAATATGGTTCATTGTTGATCATCTTACCAAATTAGCACATTTTCTTTCTATAAGGGAAGATTTACCACTTGAACATCTAGCAAGGCTATATATTAATGAAATTTTGATACTTCATGGATTACCCCTATCAATTTTTTCTGATCGTGATCCTCGTTTTACTTCAAGATTCTTGAAAAGTCTTCAGAAATCGATGGATACTGACTTCATTTGAGCACTGCCTACCACCCTCAAACAGATGGACAATCAGAATGAACTATTCCAACCTTAGAAGACATGTTGAGATCCTAATCACTTGACTTTTAGGGTATGTGGGATCAGTATTTACCTCTGGTTGAGTTTTCTTATAACAATAGCTTCCATTCAAGTATTCAGATGGCACCATATGAAGCATTATATGGAAAGAGATTTCTCACACCAACCTGTTTGGATGACGTTGGTGAAAGAAAACTCTTAGGTCCAGAACTGGTGGAGGAAACGATGGAAAAGGTGAGGGTAATCCAAAACCACATCAAAGGAATCAAAGTAGGCGGAATATCTATGCCAATAACCGAATGAAGGATTTGGAATTTCAGGTAGAAGATCATGTTTTCTTTAAGGTATCTCCATAGAAGGGAGTTATCCGTTTCATGAAGAAGGGATAATAGAGTCCCAGGTACATCAGACCTTTAGAAATTCTAGAACGAATTGGGGCTGTAGATTACCTTTTGTTATTGTTGCCAAGTATCTCCAAAGTTCACGATGTGTTCCACATATCACTGTTGAGAAAATACATGTCTGGCCCAACGCATGTACTTACTTACAAGGAATTAGAACTGGAACCCAATCTATCTTATTGCGAAGATCCCATCAGGATTCTTGATACAAGAGAACAAGTAATGAGAAACCAGATGACTCACCTGGTAAAAGTTCTATGGAGAAACCATAAGATGAAAGAGGTAACGTGGGAACCTGAGGAACATATGATAAAGAACCACCCAAGTCTTTTCATGAATTAGTATTCTAGAAATTTTGAGGACGAAATTATTTGAATAAGGGGATAATGTAACACCCCATGCTGCTATAGTACGCTTCTCTTTGAATAATACAGTAGCGTGTTATGTATGCAAATTCGAGTTCTAACACACACCACAACCAATCAAACTAATAGTTATGAATATTAATACCCACTTTTTGAAATTTTATAAATTAAATCATTCAAAATGGAATCCATTTTTGGATTCAAAATATCGAAATTATTTTAGGGTGTTTTTTTTGGTATTTTTCTGAAAACCTTCAAGTTTTGATGAATAGTGAAGAAACACTAAGTTATAGTTTAAAACCGAATTTTTATTTAAATTTTTATTTATTTTATTAAAATTTAATTAAGGTAAAAATAGATACATAATACCTATATATGTTCAATGTAATTCATTGGTGTTAGTTTAGAATAATTTTAGATATATAAAAATTTTATTGAACTTTTCCCCGTCTATTACCCACCTCTTAGGAGAATTTGGAAATTCACATAAAACATAATTTTACCACTTCTTTGAGTGAATTTCAAAAATCCAAGAGACATGGTTAATATCAAGGAGTTAAATGTGGTTCAATAAGATGAAATTAATTTTTGGTGAATTGTAACTTTTTACTTTTATTTGTCACGGTTAAAAGTAAATAGGGTAATTAAGGGTAAAAAATGATATTAATATTAGCCTAACATATGTCCTAATTCTATTGGAAAAGTGTATCTCGACCAAAAACAACCTTAGGAATAAAATATTATCATTTAGGTCCAATTGGATTAGATTAGTACATTTATTATTATTTAATTTAAATAAGAGTTCAAAGAGTTAAAATCAATGTTTAATTACTAAAACATTTTTAATATAGGGTAATACATAACATAAATTAAATTTTAAATATTCATTAGAAAGATGAAAATATTTAGTACATAATTTAATTTTATTTCTAATTTTTATACTTTAAATAATATAATTTATTTATGACACAATGGTGATGTAGTAATTACCGAATTAATGAATTATTAAAATAATTGATATTATAAGTATCCAAATAAATGTAATTTGAGAATTTTTATGAATTCCACTAATTTTATAGGATAATATGACATGTTATGATTTATTTAACTAATTTTTTTTGAAGTAATCATGCTGTTATGAGTTTCAGAAAAATCAAATTCCAAATAGTATCAAAATTTACATAAAAGAGTTTTTAAAACGAATATTATATTATTAATTGATATTATATTCCTAAAATTATAAGGATCGGCCAAAGGACATATATCATGATAGGTGTATCATTAATGGACCCCTTGGGGGTATCTTGGAAGTTTATAGTATGTTTATTAACTATATAATAAAAAAATACAATGTGACATTGTAAATGTAAAACTATTTAACTAAGAGTTAAAACTAAACGATAAGGTTAATATAGTGACCCAAAACTATCTGAAACCTATTTTTTGAGAGGTTTTAGACTCATTCCCACTTTAAAATTTAAAAAATCCACTTTTGATACATTATAAACCGAATATGGATTTATTATAAAATAATATTTCTAGCTTTTCCAAAGGATCCCCTCACCCCTCTAATAAAAGGGCACTCCCCCTTCTCTCAATTTCACACCTTTAAGGCCTTTTTGCCTCAGCCAACCTCTAAGGCCCCAAACTTAAACCTTACTTAATCTTGAGTTATTACAAGATTACACATTGAGGATCTTTTCAGGTTTATATTTTTAGATAATTAGATCATAAAACTTGCATTACATTCCACATTTAATTAAAGTGGTTACATAAAAGATAGTATTCATTTTTCCCATCAATGGAAACATATTTAAAATAAAAAATGGATTCTTTCTTGACACTACCTTGACACTATCATCATATCATGTACCCTTCCCTTGACCTGTGAAAAACATTTTCAAAAACATGGGATGAGCATAAAAAGCTCAGTAAGGGATATAAAAATATGGAAAGGAAACATGAGTACATGTAAACATAAGAATGAAATCATACTTTACCCATAAAACATAAGCACTTTATCATACCTCATAAAATCATGAATAAATAATAGAAATAATAAGACATAAAGGTAACTTGAGGAATTCATAACATTCTTACGTAGGGAGTAACCCTCTTGGTTACGTTTCGAATACCCATCACAGTATATTCCCTAAATCTCTTCGGAGAAACCTTAACGTTTAACCCCTTCGCATTACCCAATGCATTGGAGAGCTATATCGGGCTCACCCACCCTTAGTTTATCACGGAACCACCCGTCTTCATAATAATTCCCAAGAACCTCAACATAATCGTGTCACATAAAACATGCATAAAGGAAACATAACCTTTCCACCATTCAATCACAAGATATCAATACAACACATTGATATAAATACATTATGAAAATCATTTTCAATACCAAAATAAAAGAAAAGTAAAACATGGTATTTATTTTTCTTTTAAAAAAGAAGGTATGGCTTGTAGAGGAAGCCGAAACTCAAATAATGGTCACAGCGGCGGAGACGTCGTTGTCGCCGCATACGTACAACAAAAACATTCCATTTTTTCGTTTAGTAAACTGTTCGTATAAAAAATATTCCTTTTGAATAAATGTAAAAGTCAAAGGGGTTTATACACCGTATAAAAGAAGGTTGTGTATAAAACAAAATATGCCTCAATGAATGGAGATTGAGATGAAGTCCCATACAAAGACGGTATCCTTGGATTAAGGATAAATCAATTACATAATTTTGTGTGACAAACTATTAAATCAAATATAAGTGGATATTAAATGTAAAACAATCAGTGGTTATTCACACATATTCATAGAACGACATATTCAAGGAGTACACGCTTATCCCAAAGAATCAAAATTTGGTTGAGAAGTTCCCTTGCAAAAATTTTACAGCCTAACGGCGTCACTACAAAATTCAGAAAATGAGTTGATGAGAGATAAAAAGGGTATCTCATCACATGCACATAAAATTTAAATCAATAAGGATATACAAGAACATATCATAACATAATAGTATGTGAATTAAAATACATAACAAAATAAGTCTTTTAAAAAGAGGAGGGTGAAAGGTTCCCTTACCGACATTGGTATCTTTTGAGACATGCACCCCGTGAAAGAAGGACAATACAACATTGATGTAAATACTCATAAATGAAATTATATTACACAATGAGTAAAATAATGGGCATTACATACACCACTCAAAGGAAATTGTGGAAAATGTAGCATAAATCTCACAGGAATAAATGTTAGATGAAAAATCCCTTGCGAAAACTCGGCAGCCTAACGTCGCCACTTAAAACATCCAAAATGGATTGATGAGAGAAAATAGGGTCTCTCATCATATTAAAATAAAGTTTACATAAAGAGGAATATAAAATAACATCCCATAACATAAAAAAGAAGAGCTTAAAAGAAGTGACATAAAGGAGAGTACTTAAAAAGAAAGAGAGAGGTTAGATCTCTTACGAAAATTCGGCAGCCTAACTGCGCCACTCAAAACTTCCAAAATATATTGATGAGAGAGAATAGGGTCTCTCATAATATAACATAAAAATTTTAGTGAGAGTAATATAAAATAACATCCCAATAACAAGAAATATGATCTTTAAAAGGAATGACATAAAAGAGTGTACTTAAAAAGAAAGAGAGAGGTTGGATCCTTTATGAAAATTCGGCAGCCTAACGGCGCCACTCAAAACATCCAAAATGGATTTATGAGAGAGAATAGGGTCTCCCATAATATGGAAAAAAATTATGTTAATAGTAATATAAAAGAACATCCAAATCACCAGAAATATGAGCTTAAAAGGAATGACATAAAAGAGTGCACTTTTAAAGAAAGAGAGGAGTAGGATCCCTTACCTCGGGTCCGACTTGACTCGATCATTCTTTAACGTCCTGAATAATAAACTTGAGTTAATTTATACTTTCTTAAGAACCACTTTCATGTTCATTATTCCTTTTATATCACTTATTTCCATGTTACCAACATTATGTAATCATTTAAGTTAATAATGTTTGTTTTGTCGATATTTGGTTCTTAAGTAAAAAGTGGACTTCTTACAATTACACGTTGTTCATGTTGTCAAAGGTTCATTATATACAGAATGATATTCATGATTTGGATATCATATATATCATATATATCCAGAATATAAATATATTTATAATATTACATAATCATTTTGAGGTAAGAAATGAAATGCACCGTTCATGGAGACGGTAAGCCGTACGTACGGATGAATGCTACTTTCATTTCTATGTCATATTAATGGAATTAAAACTAAATGAGAGGTATGTATATTTTAATTACATAATTATATTAATCATTTATATGTAACATACATCATATATAATAACTTTAAATACATCCTTTATACATTCCACATATGGCATTAATGAATCAAATCACTTTGAGGGGGTGGTAGTCCGCACTTCCTAAAATGAAATTATCGTGTTTACCGACAATGGAAACCATAAAGGTATGCCACGAAAGAAAAATACAGAAGCTTAAGTAAAACATAAACATATTATATATCATATATAAATATAGTGACATCTTAATGGCCACCTTTTATGGTGTTATATGAGTGTTGAACAATCATCGTTTCGTGAGGCAGAAATTCGCCATCCACAGAAACAGTATGTTCTTTAACCATTTGATGTAGGTGTGTATAAGTGTATCTTGAATGATTATTATAACAAAATCATAGTATATTTATGATACATGAGTTGTTACAAAAGAAATGAATAAAAAGAGTTTAGGGGGTTGGAGAATCAAAATGAAACAAAAGAACACAAGTGAAGACATTACCTTAAAATCGGGTAACTCTTTTTGATTTGAGCTCAAAGGATTCCTTGGGAAGCCTTCTTCCCAAATTTAGGCTTCTAGGAGTAATAGATGGATGTGGAGAGGAAAAATGAGCAGGGTTTGGCCGAGCAAAAGTCTTTGGAAGTGTGGGTATGGAGGTAGAGGTGGGGGCCTTTTATAAGAGGAGATGAGGGGCACTCTTGGAAGGTAAAGAAATGTTACTTTATTTTAGAATGAGTTTCGGATTTTAATGGTCCCACATTGATTTGTTTTGAGGAAAAGGTGATAAGGGTTCAAAATCCACCCATCCAATAGGTTTTGGACATCTTTAGGTCTTATATATTACATTATCTTTCCATTTTATTTAAATCGTTAAAAAATGAGGTCATCGCTGCATCATCATGATGTCATAAATAATTTAATTTATTTAATGTATAAAAATTATAAAACAAATACTATGATGTAGGAAATCGTTTTATATTTCTAATGATTATTTATAGTCAAAACGCTGACTTGTATAACCCCTTGTAAAAATTGTTTTAGTTAAACAACTCATGTTTGTGACATTTAAATTTTAACATTAAATAAAAAGGTATTTATGTCATTTTCCAACCCAAGTGGCTCCATGGTGTCCCAAAGTTGACCCATGTATTGTCTTGGTCTTCCATGACTCATCAAATGAGGGTAGGACATGTTTATAGGTCATTTCATATTATTAAAACATTATTTTTACCTTAAATTAAACTAATTACCTCTAATCGCGATTAAAAACATAATAAGTTACTAATCAACAAAAAATTATTTTAATCCCATTGAACCACATTTTAATTCTTAATGAAAACCATGTATGCAGGATTTTTGAAATTCAAAACACAAAGGTTGAAAAATTTCATTTAAACGGAAAATCAGTTTTTATAAGTACCACTTAGTGGTTTCACTATACATCAAAAATTGAAGATTTTCAGAAAATTACCAAAAATTGACCCTAGGATATATTTGATATTCCGAATTCAAAAATGATTTATATTTTAATAAATTCAAAACATATAAGTTGCATTAATTACTTTAATAATTAATTCCCGCTGTCAAAACAAATACCGTGTTTTTAAGAAACAATATCTATTAAAAGATTGACACTAGTTTAAGTCCAATTTCAAAGTGAAATTAATTCGAATGACCACCATTTGATTTAATGGTAAAAATATATTCTAATAACACTTTAAAACAATTTTAAAAGCTAATATAATCATATAAATTAATTAGATTAAAAAGTGGTTTTGAATTAAAATACAACATTTTTTCACTATTCATTAAAAAATGTAGTTTATCGGAAAAAACAAAAAATTGACACAAAGTAAAATTTGATGTCCTGATTCTAAAGAAGAATTTTATTTTGTCAAATATAACACATAAAATTGTCAAAAAGTGGATTTAAAAGAGGTTCTCCATCAAAAGGAAGTTAATCGACCTTTTAATGAATATTAGAATGTTTACGCTTAAAATTGGATTAATTAACATTTTTAATCCTTTAAGATTTATTGTAAAAAGTAAAAATATTTGACAACCATATATAATAATTTTTTAGTTATTTCTATTAATTCCCGCCATCAGAACAGCTAGGCGTTAACTACCATTTAAAATAATATTATTTCATTATTAGAGTGCAACGTAAGATTCCCAAGAAACTCGTTGTTGCGTGCTGGGTACGCCATCGAGCATGGCGTCCCCTTTACATTTATATTAATATTTTATTCACAAATATGGATAAATGTGAAAATTTCATACTCTTTATTTACCTGGGGTGTCACATCCTTCCCCCCTTTTGGGAATTGCGTCCTCACAATTTTAAAATTGGGCTCGGAAACATCCTTGAAAGTCCCACATCGGAACAAGAGTCTGTAAAACAATCACTTTAAAATAAATAATGAGAAGTACATAGGTCACCTGAGTTAACCCATACTAGGATTCCATGTAGGAAAACATGGACATAGAGGAGAAAACATAGGGTCATGTTCTGATGGAGTGTGATAGAAAACATGTTTAGGAGAAAGTTAACCACAAGAAAATCACAAACTTGTGATGGGTTAAACGGTATTCGATTCCCCAGTAGGAAAAGTTAATAGACAACATTTTTGTTTTTTTTTTGTTGAGGATTTTATTCATAGGGATACATAATTAATTATCATGTTGACCTTCAACTTTTATTAGATTTCTTACACAAACTCATATTTTCTCCAAAAGACGAGCATTTAGGAAGACTTGTTCACTATAATCAACTTCTAGAGAATCACCTAATCCACAAAATATAACTATATACATCCCATGTATCTAGACTTTATCCAAAACCAAAACCAAAATGGTTAGTACAAGATCAGATAATCCAGAAAAGGATAACCCTTTATAAAAATAAAATCTATTCTTAATCTCCAAAAATTGTCCAAAAAAACCCAAAGTTCAACGAGGACCATTTGATAAACAATGTTTCCATAAAATTCTTCAAAGTAAACCAAACTATGATTGAAACCCAAATATTTGATGGATTTAGTCACATAGTCTTCCAAGGTACAAATTAACTTTTATCTCCAAATAACATCAGTTGCTCTTAAATTCTCATATTGAAAAGTAAATAACCTAATCACATATCCTCGATGATAGGTTAATCATTTCTATAGATAACACAAAATAAAATTACTCTTGATTCCTAAAATCATCTAACTAAAAAGAATTAGTCAAACTAACCAGGGACTTCACGTAGTCCAGTTGTAGGCGATAAATACCAGTCACACTTTGGTTGTGGGTTCAATTCCCGCAGCTATGTCCGACGCGACGGGTTGTCACACGGTCTGCGTGTTGTCCTTTTTCCAAAACTATATAATTCTTAAAACATTCCCCAAAACAAGATAAAATCTTCAAAAAAAGATCATAACGTATTTTAACCTCAAGTTTATCTCATGCCTTTCGTTTTCCAACATAACATATAATAACCCATAATTACCTCAAAAGTAAGGATCATATAAACTCTAATGGTTACCTTTATAATTATTACATGAACTTCTACATCGATTGTTCATCTCATAAATGATGCATTACAGATCATTCCAAGGTTCAAGTGTTTGATCATGAATCCTTGATAGTAGGTTTAGAACAACCACGAGTTTCTTCATTGAATCCCCCATTTTATCTAGTATCTTAATCAGAGAACCACCACAGTTTCCTTCAAACATGTTGTCTCTTTGGTGCCTTCTAGATCCATCCATTCACTAAAAACAAAAATGTCAGTTGTTAGTATATCGACAAAACTATCATGTACTAATGAGGAAGGTAAACACTAAGATATACTTACTCATTCACTTTATCTAAAATTAGGACTCTTTCTGAAATCCTAACCATTATGGTAATGTCACTTGTGCTTAGAGAATACCCTAACCTCTAAAGTTATCTAAACCGACCTTTTATACCAACTATAAGGCCCCAACCTTAAACCTTACTTAATCTTGATTTATTATAAGATTACACATTGATGATCTTTTCAGGTTTAGAGTTTTAGAGAATTAGATCATAAAACTTGCATTACATTCCACATTTAAACAAAGTGGTTACATAAAAGATAGTCTTTATTTTTCCCATCAACGGAAACATATTTAAAATAAAACATGGATTCCTTCTTGACACTACCTTGACACTATCATCATATCATGTAACCTTCCCTTGAACTATGAAAAACAATTTCAAAAACATGGGATGATCATAAAAAGATCAGTAAGGGATATAAAAATATGGAAAGGAAACATGAGTACATGTATACATAAGAATGAAATCATACTTTACCCATAAAACACAAGCACTTTAACATACCTCATAAAATTATGAATAAATCATAGAAATCATAAAACATAAAGGTAACTTCAGGCATTCATAACATTATTACGTAGGGAGTAACCCTCTTGGTTACGTTGAGAATACTCATCACAGTATATTCCCTAAATCTCTTCGGAGAAACCTTAACGTTTAACCCCTTCACGTTACCCAATGCATTGGAGAGCTATATCGGGCTCATCTGCCCTTAGTTTATCATGGAACCACCCGTCTTCATAATAATTCCCAAGAACCTCAACATAATCATATCACATAAAACATGCATAAAGGAAACATAAAATTTCCACCTTTCAATCACAAGATATCAATACAACGCATTGATATAAAAACATTATTAAAATAATTTTCAATACCAAAATATAATAAAATTAAAACATTGTATTTATTTTTCTTTTAAAAAAGAAGGTATGGCTTGTAGAGGAAGCCGAAACTCAAATAATGGTCACGGTGGCAGAGAAGTCGTTGTCGCCCCATACGTACGACAAAAACATTCCCTTTTATCGTTTAGTAAACACTTCATATAAAAAAGATTCCTTTTGAATAAACGTAAAAGTCAAAGGGGTTTATACACTGTATAAAAGAAGGTTGTGTATAAAACAAAATATGCCTCAACGAGAGGAGATTGAGACAAAGTCCCATACAAAGACGGTATCCTTGGATTAAGGATAAATCATTTACATAATTATGTGCGACAAACTAATACCCCAAATTTATGTGGATATTAAGTGTAAAACAATCATAGGTTATTCACACATAATCATAGAACGACATATTCAAGGAGTACAAGCTTATCCCAAAGAATCAAAATTTGGTTAAGAAGTTCCCTTGCAAAAATTTGACAGCCTAACGGTGTCACTACAAAATTCAGAAAATGTGTTGATGGGAGATAAAAAGGGTATCTCATCACATGGACAAAAAATTTAAATCAATAAGGATATAGAAGAACATATCCCAACATAATAGTATTTGAATTGAAAGACATAAAAAAAGAAGTCTATCAAAAAGAGGAGTGTGAAAGGTTCCCTTACTGACATGGGTATCTTTCGAGATATGCACCCTGTGAAAGAAGTACAATACAAAATTGATGTAAATACTCATAAATGAAATTATATTACACAATGAGTAAAATAATGGGCAGTACATACACCACTCAAAGGAAATTGTGGAAAATGTTTCATAAATCTCATGGGAATAAAATTGAGATGAAAAATCCCTTATGAAAACTCGGCAGCCTAACGGTGCCACTTAAATCATCCAAAATGGATTGATGAGAGAAAATAGGGTCTCTCATCATATTAACATAAAGTTTACAGAAATATTAATATAAAATAACATCCCCCAACATAACAAATAGGAGCTTAAAAGAAGTGACATAAAGGAGAGTACTTAAAAAGAAAGAGAGAGGTTAGATCTCTTACGAAAATTCGGCAGCCTAACGGCACCACTCAAAACTTCCAAAATGGGTTGATGAGAGATAATAGGGTATCTTATAATATTAACATAAAAATTATAGTGAGATTAATATAAAATAACATCCTAATAACAATAAATATGAGCTTTAAAAGAATTGACATAAAAGAGTGTACTTAAAAAGAAAGAGAGAGGTTTGATCCCTTACGAAAATTCGGCAGCCAAACAGCGCCACTCAAAACTTCCAAAATGGATTGATGAGAGAGAATAGGGTCTCTCATGATATGAACAGAAACATTACAGAGAGAGTAATATAAAGGAACATCCCAATCACAAGAAAGATGAGCTTAAAAGGAATGACATAAAAGAGTATACTTTTAAAGAAAGAGAGGAGTAGGATCCCTTACATCGGGTCCGACATGACTCGATCGTTCTTTAACATACTGAATAATAAATTTGAGTTAATTTATACTTGCTTAAAAAACTTTTTCAAGTTAATTATTCTTTTTATATCACTTATTTCCACGTTATAAACATTATGTAATCATTTATGTTAATAATGGTTGTTTTGTCGATATTTGGTTCTTAAGTCGAATGTGGACTTCTTACAATTACATGTTGTTCGTGTGGTCAAAGGTTTATTATATCCAGAATGATATTCATTATTTAGATATCATATATATAATATATATACAGAATATACATTTATTTATAATATTACATAATCATTTAGAGGTAAGAAATGAAATGCACCGTTCATGGAGACGGTAAGCCGTACGTACGCATCAACGCTACATTCATTTCTATGTCATATTAATGGAATTAAAAATAAATGAAATTTATGTATATTTTAATTAAAGAATTATATTCATCATTTATATGTAACATACATCATATATAATAACTTTAAATACATCCTTTATACATCCCACATATGGCATTAACGAATCAAATCACTTTGAGGGGGAGGAAGTCCGCACTTCCTAAAATGAAATTATCTTGTTTACCCACAGTAGAAACCATAAAGGTATGCCAAAAAAGAAAAATACAGAAGCTTAAGTAAATCATAAACATATTATATATCATATATAAATATAGTGACATCTTAATGGCCAACTTTTAAGGTGTTATATGAGTGTTGAACAATCATCGTTTCGTGAGGCAAAAATTCGCCATCCACAGAAACAATATGTTCATTAACCATTTGATGTAGGTGTGTGTAAGTGTAGCTCTAATGCTTCTTATAAGAAAATCCTACTATATTGATGATACTGTATTTGTTACAAAAGAAATGAAAAAAAGAGTTTAGGGGGTTGGAGAAGAAAAATAAAACAAAATAACACAAGTGAAGACATTACCATAAAATCGGGTAACTCTTTTTGATTTGAGCTCAAAGGCTTCCTTGGGAAGACTTCTTCCCAAAGTGAGGCTTCTAGGAGTAAGATAGGGATTTGGAGAGTCAAAATGAGCAGGGGTTGGCCGATCCAAAGGCTTTTGATGTGTTGGTAAGGATGTAGAGTTGGGGGCCTTTTATAAGAGGAGAGGAGGGGCACTCTTGAAAAGTAAAGAAATGTTACTTTATTTTAGAATGAGTTTCGGATTTTAATGGTACCAAATTTATTTTTTTCGATGGTAAGGTGATAAGGGTTCTAAATCCACCCATACAATAGGTTTTGGACATCTTTAGGTCTAATATTTTACATTATCTTTCCATTTTATTTAAATTGTTAAATAATGAGGTCATCGCTGCATCATCATGATGTCATAAATAATTTAATTTATTTAATGACTAAAAATTATAAAAAAATATACTATGATGTAGGAAATCCTATTTTCTTCCTAAGTACTATTTATAGTCAAAAAGATGACTTTTATAACCCCATGTAAAATTTTTTTTAGTTAAACAACTCATGTTTGTGACATTTTAATTTTAACATTAAATAAAAAGGTATTTATGTCATTTTTCAACCAAAGTGGATCTATGGGGTCCCCAAGTTGACCCATGGATTGTCTTGGTCGTCCAAGACTCATCCAATGATGGTAGGACATGTGTCTAGGTCATTTAATATTATTAAAACATTATTTTTACCTTAAATTACACTAATTACCTGTAATCGCGATTAAAAACTTAATAAGTTACTAATCAGGAAAAAATTATTTTAATCACATTGAACAACATTTTACTTCTTAATGAAAACCATGTATGTCGGATTTTTGAAATTCAAAACACAAATGTGGAAAAATTTCATTTAATCAGAAAATCAGTTTTTATAAGTACCACTTAGTGGTTTCACTATTCATCAAAAATTGAAGTTTTTCATAAAATTACTAAAAATTCACCCTAGGCTATATTTGATATTATGAATTCAAAAATTATGTCTATTTTATAAAATTAAAAACATATAAGTTTCATTAATTAATTTAATAATTAATTCCCGCTGTCAAAACAAATAGCGTGTTTTTAAGAAACAATATCTATAAAAATATTGACACTAGTTTAAGTCCAATTTCAAAGGGAAATTAATTCCAATGACCACCATTGGATTTTATGGTAAAAATATATTCTAATTTCAAATTGAAACAAATTTAAAAGATAATCTAATCATATAAATAAATTAGATTAAAAAGAGGTTTTGAATTAAAATACATCATTTTTCACTATTCATTAAAAAATGTACTTTATTGGAAAAATACCAAAAATTTACACAAAGTAAATATTGATGTCCTGATTCTAAAGAAGAGTTTTATTTTTTCAAATATAACACATAGAATTATCTAAAAGTGAATTTAAAACATGTTTTCCATCAAAAGGTGGTTAATCGACCTTTTAATGAATATTAGAATGTTTACGCTTAAAATTGGATTCATTCGCATTTTTAATCCTCTAACATTTATTGTAAAAAGTAAAAATATTTGACAACCATATATAATCATTTTGTAGTTATTTTTATTCATTCCCTCCATCACAACATTTAGGTGTTAACTACCATTTAAAATAATATTTTTTTATTATTAGAGTGCAACGTAAGATTCCCAAGAAACTCGTTGTTGCGTGTTGGGTACTCCATCGAGCATATTGTCCCCTTTAAAGTTATATTAATATTTTATTCACAAATATGGATAAATGTGAAAATTTCACACTCTTTATTTACCTGGGGTGTTACACAACCTCTACCCAAATATCCTCCCAACTTCCATAAATACAACCAAGTGGCCTTTGCTTTATCATAAATCCAACCTAAGGAGTCCTTTTTTTCAAATCAAACGGAAGAACCCGAAGAAGAGGTAATGATTTCACCACCCTCTTTCAAGTTCCTTTCGTCTTCAACTTCATCATTCATTGTTATTTCCATTATAAAATAATAACTCCAATATATTCTATATACTATGATGTTATTATAAATATGGAACAACCAAATTCATTATTCTATCCATCCCTTGAATGACATGTCACCATACGTGCGTACGTACGGCCTACCGTCTCCACATCATGGTATAATTGTTATTCAATATATTATTATTTATATGGGTATAATAATTATTTAAAACTCATGTAATTAATAAATAAAACATGATAATGATTCTTTTTATATGATATAACATCTAATTATATATTATTTTAATATCAAACGAATGATATTTTCGCTCGTGCGTATGTACGTACTACCGTCTCCATGAACGCGATGAGATTCATTCCCCATAATATCCATTCAAGTATAATTCTCATTTTATGATTAAAAATAATGTTTAAGGACTTGATATCATTTTGGATATGAATAATATAAAAACTGTCCATAAGAAACATGGATTATGTAACAAATCATATAAAAGAAAACGAGTAAGTTAACACCTGAAAAGACGATAATACAAAGATATTATTAAAAAAGCAGTGTTATAAGATCATATATGATATCATATTAATGTATTTGATTATTTTATAACTTAATAAAAATTATTTTACCATTATACAGGAGGTTATTATACCCTCAACCAAGGAAAAGTACAAGATACAGGTTTATTTCACAATCTCTTCATTATCCGAAGTTGTTTATACGTAATTATCTACTGGGACCTCTTTAACATCCACATCCATGTTTCTTAAAAATGTATTTCAAATAATTTTTACTACATTAAAGACTAAGGGTTAAAGTCATTTATACCCTATTTTGACTTTATATAAGATGTTTATGAAGGAATCTTTCTATCATTTTCCAAATAAGGTCATTTTTAACCCTTTCGACAGAATTATGGTAAGAATGTCTTTTTTAACTTATACGGCGGGTGAGCCTATTTTCCACTGTTATAAAATAATCGAATATTCCCTTATAATCTTATAAGAATATTTTCAATGTAAATGTTTTATTTTATAATTACGTGGCATTTCAATGATTTAAAAAAAGTGTTATTTCTCTCAAATAGTTTTGATTTCATCTATGTCAACATCCTTTGATGGATTTTAAGATTATTTGAAATTTATTTATTATGATACAAAACATCCATATTTTATTGAAGGTTTTGTGATATGTTTGATTGTGGATGTGTTATTTTAATACCATTCATGGTTTATGGAGAAATTATTGACATTTCATATGCTAGTTTTAATACGAATGATTATGTTATGTTTAAACCTGTTCATATGAGGAATGCATTGGACTTAATAAGTGACGGGTGGAGCCCGCTATAGTTCATCGATGCATCGGTAGGTCTCATGAGACAAACTAGTGTCTTGACACAAGGACATGACACAATCTTATTTTTAGTCTTGGAATGAGGCCTTGACTATGTGGTTATGATGGTCTGGAATTATTCATTACATCATTATGAAAGTGGTTATTGATATTGCATGTGATTACTCGATTTGTAGAATATCCATGTGAATAGGTAAATGGAATTATTTAATTTTATTTCTACCATATTATGTTAATGATGAAGTCTAAAAGGTTTTTATATTAATTATACATTGCCTTAAAAGTTTATTATTTTTTATGAAAGTTTATGCTATATTGTTAACCTTACCGGGAATCTGAGCTCACCCATTTCTATGTTTTATTTTCCCAAGGATGTGAAGAAGTATTTTATGAATTACCTGCAGAGATAGTATAAGGGGATATGACTGTGGAGACAATATATTGTTGTAGTTTTCACGTTATGATGTAATGTAAACTTTATGAATGTATCTAGTGATTATATGGCTACTAAACTAATCAGTCTTTTGAGACATGATCTTTTGTGATCATGCCACTGTTATATAATAATGCACTAACTCTGGGTAACTAGGGTCGGGGCGTTACACTGTAAAATTTTCATGCTATATTCAAGATCACCACATCTGCTCAATAATTGTTTTTCATCGTGTATCCATTTTAGGATTTTAAAATTCACATTATGTGGAATTTTCATAAATAATAATAATATGTCCCTATTAATATAATATCCCAACCTAATAAACACTAAACAGTACCCGGAGACAGTGGGTCACATGACCTCAAGTGAACCTCTTCATATGGTAGAGACTACCGACTAGTACGGAGGGTCTAAGGTGGTACAGTGTGGATACTATTCCCTTATAAATAGAGTAACGTAGTGGTATATGAGATGAATAAATAAAAAATGGAATCATAATAAACGTTAACTAAAATAGAGGAATTATAATATCAAGATGTTTATAATAATAAAAAATCCATCAAAATTACTATTTAGTACCTTATACATAATGATGTAAGGTCATGTATCTAATCCAAAAAGAAACAAAAAGACATGGTATTAGGAACAAATACATACATATATTTCAAAAGTACCAAAAAGGACAAAAGACAATATCTATATTGCACCAAGAGCTATAGACCAGTCATGTTATGCATCCTCCATTGCTATAATCAATCAATCATCTATAATTAGGGGCTTCCATATATCCCTACCTACATCAATGATTTATATTTGGGTACCAATTAGTATCCTAAATAGGATGTGAGATATAATCAGTAGTCCACAACCAATGGTGTTTATAACAAATAAAAAATATGCATATAAACCATAATCGTATGGTAGTGTAACAGGTAATCCATAAGAATAACCGGGGAGCACCTGTATGTATACAAATTATAAACAAAATTTATTAACTAGCTTCACATATACTATATGTTAAAATTTTAAGAGACCAACATGGACCAAGTCATATGGAATATAAACACGGTGACCTATATCCTAAGATGAAAATGTCTACAACAGTTATAGGTTCCATACCTCAATACCCTTCATCATTGTCATTATGTAAATAATCTACACCAAGGACCCAAGTAACGTACCTCATTCCCCTATTCTGTTCAATACAAAAATATTCATACCTATGGATTTCCACTATCATACATAGAATTCCTAGTTAATTCCATACATCCATACATTAGAATCCATACCATCATAATAAAATGTTTCTATACCATGATAATGAATATAAAGGTTCCATCTACAAGGATGGTGAGATCACAGACCTAGTGTTATGGGTTAACATAGGAAATATTAAACGAAACACAACATGGGAGGCTCTCGTTATGGTTGATAACCTCTCGACATGATTAGGTGATACAAGAATATTAGAAAAAATAACCATTTAAATGATTATCATTTAATTTATAATCAATGAACTAAAGGAATAACATGCAGAAAAATGGATATAGATAAATAGATAATAAATCCTTGGGGGAAACTCCTAAACCACCAATAATAAGCTTGGGGTAGAACACTGGTCCTATGTCATCCATTGGTATATCTCAAATAATTGTAAAAATGAAAAAATATATGATCACTCTGAAAATGGGGCCAAATATCTTAAACCAAAATAACTCTATTTATGTGAATAAAAACAAAAAAAAGATCTACTGGAATATATATCGTAGCATTGGTTTCCAACATGATATATGGTGGTCCAATTGGGGTCAGAATGGAGAAGAAAAACCAAATCATACCTTAGGCATGAGAAATGTCTCCCAAAGTAGGAGAATAAGATGGTTATATCCATTGGAAATAGTGAATGAAGGATGGGTGAGTTCTTAAAATTAAATAGGACAAAAAAAATTCATCTCTCCCATCATTCTAAATTCACATGATTTTACAGTTGTGAGTCCTGGATTCACGGATAAATTAAACTGTGTGGTTCACTTTTGGTCCCTGAAAATTCCAGTATGATATTCTATAATTATGGGGTCTTGGTATCACTATTTCTCATAATTATGTAGCCCAGTTATTTCATCAAAAATTTGGGGCACCAGGATCCATTCATGCCCTAGAATCCCTTATTTCCTCTAAAAACTCATTAAACATATTTCCAATGATCCAAAATATAATTAAAGGGTTCTATAACTCAAGTAAAAATTAGATTCTTACAATCATCCCCACATAAATAAACTCATTCAGGAGTTTCCCATCCAGTGGTTGTAAAATATAATCTAAGAATAACTCCAACCAATGTGCATGTACATCACCATCTCGATCCTAGGTTTCATCTAACGAATAGTCATGCTTCTATATCACCCTTTTTAATGGGTAAAACCAACATTGGTGATATTTTGTTCTCCATTACATAATAAAAATATGATTATCTCCAAAGTATGCCTCTACCTCCAACTCAACCACATCAGGATAAAGTATATGAGAAGAAAATGAATAGTATCAAGGAGGTTGTGAAACATGGAACTGGTCATGCATATCACAACACCACTACGGTAACATTTACCGATTGGATACTAGCATGAATATCTCAACATACTCAATAGTTACCAAAAGAATTAGCTAAAATCTTCACTTACTGTATAAACCATAAATTCCCCAGCAGAGTCAATACACAAAACAAAACTAAAATCCCCACATAAAACTCATGTAGTTAACTATGATGATCATGTTTTGAATTTTTTTATACATGTCTATAGACAGTCACTTCCAAATTATATGAATCTCCTCTGATGTCTCCTAAATGAGACAAGGTCAAACCAAGGCTACCTCACCTACTATTGACTATCACAAAATAGAATGGCATGACCTTCCATAGAAATCATCATAAAGAGCATAATGTTTCATCAAAAAAAATTTGTTATTTTAGGTGAGAGAAACATGTTGTATATGTTTTTTCCAAGATCCTTTAAAATAAAGGACACGCGATCATTTCATTTCCTTAAAAACTTATTTTGACCACTATGATTCACTGTTGGTTTGCGGGTGAAAGGCTTTTCTCAAATGAAAATGTTTACCCAAAATTTTCTATAGTTTTTTCAAGAAACTAGACATTAAATGAAATTATTATCGAAAATGATAGTATGAGGGACCCCATGTAGGAATAAAATCTTTTTAATATATTGTTTTTCATGAATATCCACTAAAAAGGTCTCCCTGATAGTTTTGATATGGGAGACCTTAATGATCCAATCCAAAATCACCCATATTTCATTAATTCATTTAGTGGATCTAGATAATCTAGTAAAATAACCATGGTGAAATAATTCCATTTCCAATTAAGGATTGGAAATGAATATATAAGGCAAGTTGGTCACTAGTGTTTTTCCTTCAACTGTTTACTTGTTGAACACCATGTAATAAAACCAATTATCTTCAATTTCATTTCAATACATGAATAAAGGATACAAAATTAATGGTGTATATTTTTAATATTGGGATGTACTTTCTATGTAGTGGAATGACACTCTCACATCAATTCCTCTTATATGTGTGTATGAAACCTGGAACATATATGAATGAGCAAGACCTCATCCACATTATTAACCCATCCTAGTGGTAGATCCTCACCTAAAATGATCTCCCTTAGGAATACACCATTGGGATATAACAATTTCCTCATCTTTACTCCCTCTATAAGTAAACACTACACTTATTACGATGTAAGTACAAACTATCCATGGTGGTTTAGAACCTCCAAGTGTATCTCATTAAATAAATCCATAAGCTACCACTTTCTACTGGCCTCTAGAACTACATGGGTCTCAGTGCTTAGACTCTGATCATCTATTATAGAATATTTTTTTTATGTCATATATGTTAGATCAAAATTTATGTATTATGGTATGTAAACGAAATTCTCCTTTTAAGGTTCTGGTCACACATCGTGAAAATATACATAAGGCTGTTATGTTATGTAAATACCACAAAATTATCTCCCAGTGGGTAATGTATCCAACAACACAAAGCGTAAACTATAGATTCCAACTAGAGATTGTGCATTGAGTAATTTATATCATGTTTCCCCAACTAAAAAGGCCCATATTCCCTAACTCTATCTTTTAGCTTCAGGACTGATCATGACCTGATACCTAATGTGTCACAATAAATTGCATATCATCTTCCTAATACTAGAGAAATCAGGATTATTTATGAATTTATTCTCTAATTAATATCCTAAAAGGCTATCTCATAGTCCTTCTACCCTATAAATTTCACAACCTTTTTAGTCAAACCCAAAAGAGGTGCATCTTGAAGTGAAAATTATGGAATAAAGAACCTATAATAACTAGACATCCCAAATAAAGTACATATTTCAATAACATTCATAGGTTACTCATAGTTGAACAAAACTCTTACATTCTATAGTTCAATTGATACTCTACCCTTTGAGATAATGTGACCCAAGATGTGGAATTTATTGATCCAAAGGTTTGATTTAGTGTTCTTAGAATAAAGATGGTCCACCTTTGGTCGATCCAGAACAATGTAAAGGTGATTATCAAGGTTGTGTCAAAAATGAGAATACACCTATATGTAATCTAAATAGACTACCATAAAAAATCAAAAAAACATGATTCATTATAAAAATTAAAATGGTTGAAACATTCATCAGACCGAAAAACATAACCAGATACTCATAAAGATGATACCTCCAATAGAGCACTTTATGAGGTATCTATGAATGTCAAACACATACATTTTTTTTAAAAAAAATGGTTTGAGGCGCACAGGCCCCTATTATTAAAAATAAAGTCATAAAAGTGAAGACAAAGGAGCAAACACAATAATGCAAGTTCATAAAAATAAAATCAACGCACTCGAGAGCGAGTGTTCATACTGGAATGAGATGTCTGAGCACCACCCCCACGTGGATTCCTCCCTCTCCGCCTAGCCTTTGCCTGCATACAGGGACTTCCACCATCATCCGGGAATTGAGAAGGTACATCAATGTTCACATGCTTAACTCCATCCCGATCTTCCATTGATTTCCTCTCTTCATCACTACTAACAGATGCAAGCAAGTCAAATGAATTACAGGTACTCACCTTTTTTCATAACTTTATATATTTGCGATAAAGGGGCGCCACAACTTGGTGGAGGATGTGGAGATCCTGCTACTTGGTCAATTTTTTTTCCCTTCAATTTGGGAGAGTCCACATGAATTTCATGAGAGGGGGCTTGGACAACTTCCTTCAATGGACTTGTCTGTTCATGCTTCCCAGTTAGAGTGGGTTTATGGCACAAGCTATGGGTAATCATAGCATCCTGTGCATTAGTCTCATTAGTGGAAATCTTGTAAGGAGGAATGGACATTGGTTATGTTCCTCAAAATAGAACAGTATAGAACTCCAAATCTATCTCAGGTGGAAAACCAAAAATAATCTGGAAATAAAACCATGAAAAAATCTACTACTAGAGGGAAATAAAAAAGATATATTCCCTGATTTCCCATGTGAAGGCCAGAAAACTGGGCTTTCATGCCACTCAACCCATGATACCCTGGTTCAGCTCTACCTACCTATACATCCCACTCACTCTTGTAAATAAATACTCCCTATGGTGATGTGAATTACACCCTCTAGTGACAGAAATACACATAAGAATAGAAATGAACTACCCAGTACATCCCATGGATTTCATCAATGTCTATCATCTCGAGTAAAAGATGTTCTATAGAAAATTATGGTTTCATATCTCAGGGGTAACTCATTACACTTCAGTACACTCTTAGAACATGTAACCAATGGGGTATCCTTGGTAATCCCCCAATGGAATTTCAAAATCTTGAGCATAATACATTCCAAAATGTACATGGATATAAAAGAATCTGAATCACCTATGTCAAAAAAATATATACCAACGTAGATATTACTAAAATAATACCTCAATCAATATAAGGTTTGTGAATCTACTCCACAAGAACATATTTCAATACATTAACCTATCCTTTTCTATGATTTTGTGAAATTACATGACTTATATAAGAAAACCCACCCTACTAGCATTATGCCACTGGTGTTTTTCTTCCCCATCCATGGACACCTCCTTGGCATGACTGATTATTAGAAATCTAGTCCCATACCTAATACAGAGCTATTGATCCCACTACATTACACGATGTTTGTTTTTATCCTCTAAAACTAATTTTTTATTTTACCCTGCTTCCCAAACTGAGAAGAAACTAAAAAAATCCATTACATTCATTATAAATTGTGAATCCCTCTATAAATGACTATAAAGGATGCTTCCTTCTACCAGATACTGAATTAATGGGTCAATAACTTGATCCACTTTGTGATAGACTTCCAGATTCCTTAAATTACATTCAGTAATAAGATCTTAGATAACATTATCAGAGCTAGTATCCAAGAAAAATAAAATTTACCTATGAATGAATAATATATGTGAGTCCATCCTTAAAACATATCTCTTTTGTTGGATCATCAACAGTGTAGGTAAGCGCAAAGCGATGAAGCTCTGTATAATGATCTATGTAATTCATAATGAATATATAACACTACACCAAGCTCATTAACACCTTGGGATGATTCTATCTCAATGTCCTATGAAAAATGTATCCATATAATACTATTTGAACACCATTATAGGACATTCCATGATGAATATCATCCAATGTTTTAAAATCCCAATATCACATGGACAAGTCTTGAATAATATACATAATAAGAATAAATCATCCCTCAATAGATGTCTCAATGTTCCCAACGATAGTCAACATGAACTCTAACCATGACTTAGTATCCTTAAGACCCTCATCCCCCAAAAAATATGGTGGATTCTTCTACTAAAACTCTCACAACAACTCTTATATTGAATAAGAATGTTATGGGGTTCCCTATATGGTCTGTATAAGCCAAGTAAATTCCCCCAAGTACTAGGAATCATTTCGTGAATCTGGAATAGTAGGATGTTCCAATATTGTAAATACTAGAGGTAATACATGTGGATCAAGACCCACCACTAGTTGAGTATGATCATCACCACCCTTTGGGAGTAATCCTCTAGGAAATCATGGTGGCATAGGTCTACAAATTTAATGAGTAATCTTCATATAGGTTTTCATAATTATAAAACTACAAACATAATTATTGGATAGTTACATTCCTTCTTATGAAAAAACACACCCATTTTCATACTCCAAATGCTTGATCTAGATGATATGAACAATCATAAATAACAAAAGATATAGTACCTGCTTCCCATTACTGTGTTTGAGTACAGGGAAATCTCAATGTTTCACAATAAGGGTACTAGTATGTGGAATATCAATTTAATTTCATAAATGAAAACACCCTTTAATTTTCAATTGGAAACCCATTTAATGGTGAACATATTATAATTAAATATTTATCAATTATTATATTTACATAAAAAAAATAGCAAACAAATGCACCATTCCCCATCTATAAAACTACATGACTTATAAATTTCAATGGAATTTCATTTATCTATATCCAGACCATTACATTATTTAGAAAAATGTAACTTGTTCTTTAAGTATATTTTCCTAAATTAATCATCCTCTCTATTTTATAGTACTATAAGAACACTTTAAATTGAAAATGATATTCATGTATTTCAAATAAACTAATGTTTCTTCTTATAAAACCTTGATTATAACACCAGACATGTGATAATATGTTATCTAAGGTGACATCACCAACCTAGATGGAAAAACACCATTTAGTTTGATGAGTACACTTTAATAACCCATTATCTAATATCAATTTTCATACAGGAATGATAGTTTCATAATAGATATATTATTATTTGAACATGTAATAAGTATCATGTAGTTAAGTATTATAACCTACATGGAATGGAATAATGCATGGAATATTAATAATATAAGGTGACTTAAATAATTCATGATTAATGATTCCTTATCATTTCGATCCAAGGATAATGGTTAATCCAGAAACCTAATAACAATAATTTCACACAACATGTGCATCAAAAAGTGTTGGAATTAAATCAAATGTAACAGAAATAAAACATAAAATCATATCTCATCCTAGTTCATTTATATTTTTTTCACATATGGGGGTTATCTAATTTCAAGACAAGGCTCATTAATTTTTTTGAAAAATATTTGTATCTATTATACCATCCCAAAATAGAAAGGGAAAAAAATGAAGCTCGGATACAAATTCATAACATGCTAACTTAAGAGTCACTAAACGGTGCCTTGATCTAGTGGGTCACATGGGTATAACAAGATTCGTCATGCAGTAGAGGAAACCAACTAGAAATGATGGTCTAAGGTTGTATAATGGAGAGACCATAACATTATAATCAGAGTAATTCAGTGGTATAATAAATGAATGAATAAAAAATGGAATCATAATCAATGTTATCTAAAACAATCGATGTATAACATCCAAATTATAATAATAAACAATAAATAAAAATAAATTTGTAGTACCATATAAATAATTATGTTATGTAAAATCAATAAGCTAAAAGGATACTATTAGATACGTCATTTTAAACACATATCTATATGTATATAAAAATAACCAAAAAGACCAAAAAACTACCTCAAGTTAGCATCAGGATCTAGAACTCAATATTGTGCACCCCCACTCCCATGATATAATAAATAAATCATTGATAATTGGACTCTTCCTATATCCCTATATACTTCCATGAAGTATGTTAGTGTACCTGTTGGTGACCTGAATAGGGTGTGGTATATACTTAGTAGGTAACACCCAAATGTTTCTATGAAATATTTTAATTAAATAATTTTAATTATTCAGAAGCTTTTATTGAACATAATCAGGCATTTAAACAAACCATGATACTCCCTTAGTATAAAATTAATAGTATATATTACTTTTTAGGTTAGTGGGAATATGTATAACTAACATATAAAAATTTATTGTGAATTCATTGGCTACCCAATATTTATGAAAAATATAAATCAAATAGATATTTGTATTTTTTTGAGTGAATTACTATTGGTAATGAAATTAATGAGATATATATATTATATAAATAATACAATATTTTTATATTGAACTAATGGATATTTTAGTCATAGGGTATGAATAAACCCTATTTGACATATAAAAACATATAATTCTTAAATGGTAATTCCACTACATTGAATGGAGAACCCATTTTAAATTAATATTTTTAAACATTAATAATTTTTATATGAAAAATAAACCTGTTATATTAAATTGGGATATAAAAATTTACATTGGGTGAATTTGTGATATTTTTCTAAGAACTTTTTTTTGATTATTGTAAAAATTCACAAAATTTTATGAACACAAATTTTTTAATCAAAATAATTTATATGGATAAATATTAATATTAAATGGTTTTAATGTCTAAATTTAATATATTTTTTTCATAAAAACTTTTTATGTGATTATCATTAATTTTAAATTTAATTCAGATGTAAAAACAGTTGAATATTTTGCAATATTTTAGCTTTTAAAACTCTTTCTCCATTTCCGAAAGTGTGATCAATTTTAAATTATTTATTAAAATTATGTATTTTGAATTTTGAAAAACAGATTCCATATTTAGAACTAGTAGTTCTATATTATTTAAATAGATTTATTTTATTTTTTGGCATTATGAATAGTAACTTCTTTAATTTTATTTATTCTGATAAAAAGGAAAACCATGAAATTAAGGGTAAGAATAGAGTTAAAATATTACCCTTAAACTTGTATTAATATCATTTTATTACTTTGTTTCAACTTAAATAACTCTTGGGTAGAAATGGTATCCATTTGAATCCACTTGGATAATATTAGGATGTTTAATTTATTTTATTTATTGAAAAGATAAATATGTCTCACTCAAAGTTTAATGAAGAAATAATTTTTAATATAAGGTTACACTTCTAATAATATGGTTATAAATAATAATTTGAAATAATTGTTTTTATTTATCATGGTAATTCATCTGTAATTTTTAGTAAATATATAATTACCTTAATAGATTATAAATTAATGATGATGTAATTATTTAATTAATGAAAAATCAATAATATAGTCTTTATTAAAATAATAATACCCATTAAAAGTTCCAAAAAATTGACCTAATCTTAAATATAGAGTATATATCTACCATAATCATCCAAGGGTTGAGTTATAGACCATTTGGAGCCTTAGAAAAGGGATTACGATACTTATATTATTTTATTTAAAGTGATGTTAATGTTGTCACCTTCATAATATAATAAGTATAACATTTTAAATATTGGATTTTACAGAATATAAATTATACTAAAAGTATTCTTCTAAAATATATTTGATTTATCTTCATCATTGAATTTTATTTTTAATTTTCATTTAAAAAATAATCAAATTAAAAAATTACACAGAACTGGATTAGTAATTATTTTATTAGGATAAATATAAAATAAATGTTATTAAAAATATTACAGTAAATACAATTTGGTAAAATTAACATGTATATGAATTTTATAGATTACCTTGACCTCCTTGTAATATAATAAAAATTTTTGTTTGAAGTTATCTTGTTACATTAATATGTTGAAAAATCAATTAATTAAATAGTGTCAAAATTTATATTATTGATTGATTATCAAAATAATCAATTGATAAATTATTTAAAAAAATTAATTATTTTAAAAATATATATAATAATTATTATATGGTATAATATGATCTCACTTATTTATTTATGGTCTATTTGACTTCAAATATGTAAATATATCACCCTTTTAATATTGAATTATTTGTTACCCTAGTTTAAAACATAATAGAATAACTAAAACATAATTAAAAAGATAAGGTTATAATTGACATAATTACTTGTAAAAAATTTATTTTTTGTGGATATTACAACCCTATATCATATCATATTTGAAGTTTTTTACATTTTTGTGGTTTTCAGGTTGGTTTGGAGATTATTATGAATTATTATTTATGGAGTTTCCAAAAGTATGGGAACCTCCGACCTCACCTATTAACTTCACAATGAGTCTTAAAGATCTTCCATACACTTCCCATTTTCATTATCAACTTATCTATTTACATTATATATGTTCTTTTCATCTTTAAATACCAACTCTATAACTCTATGAATTGATTAAGAGGAAGCACATCGAGGAAGAGGTAATCTCTTATACCGATTATTTCAAACTTATTTCTTCTTCTACTTAATATTAATTAGTTGTTTCATTATAAAGTAAAAAAATAATTTTATTTCATATACTGATATGGTATTATAATTATTAAACTACAATATTCCACCTTTTATCCATCCTACGAAAAATGAAATCTCCACGTGTGAGTACGTATGACTTACCGTCTCCACGCCGTGGTGTAATCTATTTTTCAACACCACCATACATGTATAGGTATAATTCTGGAAATAATAACTATATATGATTACTATAATATGAATCTGAATTTTAAATATTATACATCATTCAATTCAATACCATTCAACAATTGTGGGGATGATATCTTCGCTCATGCGTACATACGACTTACCATCTTCACGAAGCGATGTGATTCATTCTATATGATATTATTTAAAATATGATTATATACATTAATTTAATGATTAAATATGATATATATTATAATAATATCATTTTGTAAATGATATAACTATAACATTAGAAGTGTAACATGAACTTATCCGACAAAATGTGCATTAGAACATAAAGTAGTTAATATCTGAATAACAAGTGACAATGAAATGTTACAAACAAATTAATGATAATATGATCATATATGATATCATAAAAATGACTATGATTCTGGAATAAGTAAATAACATCATTTAAATCATTTTACAAGAGGTCCAGATACATACTAAAGATATCGGGCCTAAGGTAAGGGATAATTTTTCAATCTCATTATTATACGAGGTTTTTTCAACATAAGTATTTACCAGGTTATATTTATCATGGACGTCCCTGTTTCTAGAGTATGTAATATTATTTATATTCTTTTAAAAAATTTTAATTTTATATTTACACGTTTTGGAAATTTTAGAAAATAGTATGAAATGTAACTTTTGTAGTTATTCGATACAAGGTACTTTTTGAATTTTCTGGTAAAAGTATGAGGGGAATGATTTGTTTTACTTTCATAGCATGATCGGATTTTTACGTCTTCATAATTCCCTATTTATGTGAATCCTTTTTTACATGATTTCATGTTTATCTTCAAATAAATTCATTTATCTTAAAATTGTGTGGCATTTTGAGAAAAGAATACAATTTTGAATAAGAAATGATATTTTCCAAAAGAATTAATTTCATGTGTTTTATCAAAATTATTTTCCATCTAAGATAATTATCTTTAAAATGGGTTAAGTCTTTATCCCTATTACTACTCATATATTATTGTGTTAGTGATGGAATGATATTTTTTATGGATAATGTTATGATGGAATGATGTTTAAGAAACCCGTTTTATTTCATGGTTTATGCTATGATGAATGATTTATGTTTTTATGGAACACATAAGAGTGATTTCATTATGAGATGGGTGGGACCTATATATCCCTCAAAATAATTGGGTAAATATTTATTTATCCAGATATAGACATGACTGGATTTACAAGTAAATTTATCTATGCAATACAGGGCTGGAACGACAAGTAAACTTCATTTTTAGTAGACATTGTTTGATATGATGGTCTTGGAAATGAACCTTAGTTAATATGAAATGATTATCTATGCTTACATGTATACCAAAAAACTTCAGGTGTTATATTATGACTTCTGGGGATATGTTATAAATCCCTATGAACTTTTATGATATCGTGATATTTCATATGCCTGATAAAACATCCTAATGTTATCACCATATGTCTTATGACTTTGATATGATTAATATTTCACTTGTTTGCCATTATTGAGAATTTGAGTTCACCATTTAATATGTTTATTGTCCCATTTCATGTAGAAGGGTATTAAGTAAGATATATCAAACAATTTTCTAATTATGATGATATAATTGGGAGACAAAGTATATGTTTTATGAACCAGTTTTTTATGTTTCCTCGATACTAAAGACACTATTACTATATAGTCTTGTCATAGATTTATTATATGTTGTAATGAATATAATTAAATGTTGACTTAATATCAATTTATGTAAATTATGGGTCCTTATAGTTGGTATCAGAGGAAATGTATAGTGAACTGTTGGAAACTAGGATAATAAATCCTTTGTAAGAACCCTAAAGATATGACTAAGTATATATTAATATCTTTGTGTTTTAAATATGACCATAAATAACCTACGATAAATCCTAAAGTGTCCAGAATTGAAATTTTAATCTTTATTATGTGGTATTACCATTAAAATTAGTGTTTCTCACACTATGTTTCTTGGTTTTAGTTAATGTATCGAACCTAAAGAAACCAAGTTAATGCTGAATGTGATGGGAAATGAAAGGATTGTCCTCCACAGCATACAAATTTTATGGGAGCTAGAATGAAAAATCGTGTAGCTATGGTAACACAACATTGTCAATATATGAATCATTCAAAACATCCAAATGAGAAAAGGAGGGGGAAAATTCTATTGATTTCTTCATGTGGCAGCGTCCACCTTCTTTCAGTGGGTCTCCTGATCCATTAGTGGTTGAGAAATGGATCAGTACCACTAAAAATATATTTTCTATTCTATTATGATTTGAACATCATTAATTCATCTTATGAATCTATTGTATGGAAGTTGAATCTAATAAATGGTGGAATATTATCCAGAATACAAGAAAAAGAGATGATATTGAGTCCATGTAATGGGATGAGTTAAAGAACATATTTTTCAATAAGTACATTCCTCTTATTCTTCAAAAAAATATAGAGAAGGATTTCCTTGAACATAAGAAAATTGATGATAAATTTTTTGGTACCTATGAATAAAATTTTTCAAGACATGCATGGTATGCTTGTGGAATTATTATTTAACATGTGAGTAAAACCGATCGATTTTTAGTCAATTAAAACCATGTCCCCAAAGGTCATTAGTCATAAGGGATGTCAAAGGCTATGAGTAAATTGTTCGATGTGCTCTCAAGGTTGAGATGTAAATTATAGTAACCCATCAGTCCTATGTGTTTTATATGAGGAGAAAAATAGAATTCAAAGGAAAATCTAAAGACCACACCAAAAAGAAGACGATTTTCCATTATGCCCAATGTGTGGAAAGCAAAATTGAGGAAATTTTCTTAAAGGGAATAGTAAATTTTTTAAGTGTGGAAAATAATGTTATCTTGTATTTGAATACTAATGTGATGGGAAAAATATATCTAATGATGTGAATAGAGAAAAGGATACACAGAATGAACCTCCTATATTTCAGTGCTACAAGTGGAAGAAAATTGGGCATTATGCGATTCAATGCCCTAATCCAAGGGTTATTTATGATGATCTATGTCAAAAAAACTCTTAAGGAAAAAGACAAAGAAATGTCACATGGAATCACTAATAGGGATATAGAGTACGATAATAAAGTGGTTAAAATTACACTTACCATCCACTATAAAGTAGAAAATGTTTTATTTGATTCTATATCCACCAACTATATTTTTCTGATGAATTTTTAAAGGTTATCTCTGTATTACCACCAAAATTAGATGTTGAGTTAGTTGTGACAACTCATAATAGCCCAAAGTCCACATAAAAATTTAATAAATCTTCTCTGATTGAAGTTAGTGAAAAATTACTTCCTATAAATCATTTGATCCTTCTTATAGGGGATTTTGATGTGATTCAAGGCATGGATTAACTTTCTCTAGATGGACCACATATCAATTAGCAAGGGAGGGAAGTCACATTTCATATTCTGGATCAATCAATGATAATATATCAATAAATGTTTGAATATTTCTTTCAAGTATAAATTTATTCCATATTATGTATCTTGGTCCTGATAAATGAAGGTTATCTATCTCGAATGGTCGTAGAGAAACTCATAATTATGAATACACCCATTGTATAGGATTTTTATGATGTCTTTTCGGATGAATTTTTAGGACTTCCACAAAATTGTGAAGTTGAGTTTTTAATAGAACTCATACCAAGTTATATGCTTATTGAAAAGACTCCTTATAGAATGTCCCCAAATGATTTTCATGAATTTAATAAGCAACTCCAAGGGAATATTGATAAGGGATTCATACACCCTAGTGCATCACCTTGGGGCGCACCTGTTCTGTTTGTTATGAAGAAAGATGGATCAATGAGAATCTACATTGATTATCAATAACTGAAGAAGGTCACTATCAAGAACAAATATCCTCTTCCCTATATGGATTACTTATTCGACCAACTACATAGATCTAAATAAATTTCCGAGATTGATATTCATTTAGGAAATCATCAATTAAGTGTTAAAAAGTAGGATATACCAAATATGCCGTTTCGTATAAGGTATGGTCACTACGAATTTATAGTGATGCCTTTTAGTCTTATTAATGACCCTACTATCTTCATTGATCTAATGAATAGAGTCTTTAGGGACTATCTTGATCAGTTTTTGGTAGTCTTTATAGACTGTATTCTTTTCTATTAAAAGTGAAAGTAAAAACATGAAGAGCACTTAATAATTGTACTAAAGACCCTAATAAATTAGAAGATTTTTGAAAAACATACCATGTGTGAATTTTGGCTTCCGAAAGTTACATTTTGTTTCATATAATCCCATCAAAAGGGATATTTTTGGATCCATCATAAATATAAATCATTAAAGATTGGTCGAGCCAAAAAATAGTAAATGAGATCCTATATTTTCTTGGTTTCACTAGGTATTATCGATGTTTTGTGAAATATTCTTCATGATTATATAATAAACTCTCCATATTGACTCAGAATGGAGTTATTTTTGTACAGAAGGAGGAATGTGAAGAGAATTCAAAGATCTAAAAAGAAGGTTATGCAATGGACATGTGGTCACACTACCTTATAGTGGAGAATGGTTTGTGATCTATAGTGATGCATCCAAGAATGGTATCGGATGTGTTCTCATGGAAAATGATTTGTTTATAGCTTATGTGTTACGGAAATTGAAAATCCTTAATAAAAATCATCCAACTAATGTTTTGGAGTTAGTTGTGGTAATTATTTCATTAAATATTTGGAGGCATTATATATATGGTGAAAGGTGTGATATTTATATTGATCATAAAAGATTAATCAATATTTTCATATAAAAGGAGATGAATATGCACCAAATATGATGGTTGGAGTTTATTATAGATTACGAATACTCAATACATTACCACCCTAGTGAAGCGAACATGGTGAAAAATGATTTGACATGGAAATGCCATGTTATCCTATCCATGATGAGGATCACAAATGATCAAATATTTATGCATTTTCAAAGGATGGATCTTGAAATTATAAAGGGTAGAAATCTTATCTTACCCAAATAAATGTTCAACTATATATAAATGTGAATATTATGAGGTGAATAAGAAATATAAAGAGATAAAAAAGAAGGTGAGAAATTTTCCTGAATTCAACCTTGATGGTGAAGGAATAATATGGTTCATGGATTGGGTTTTTATTCCTCCCATATCATAATTAAAGAAGGATATATTGGATGAGGCTCATATTTATCCATTCTATATTCACCTTGGAATAAAAAATATGTATAGGGACCTGAAAAGGTATATATAGGGGATGCAATGAAAAAGAGATGTTGAAAAATATGTATTTGGATGCTTGGTTTTTCAACAAGTTAAGTTTGAGAGATAAGACACTAAGGGGTTGTTACAACCATTACCCATACTGAAATGGAAATAGTAAAACATCACTATGGGCATTATCGTTGGAATTCCCAAAACATCTAAAGGCAATAATGCTATAGGGGTTATATTTGATCTCATCACGAAGTCACCACACTTCATTTATGTTATAGAGGATTTCTCTCTTGATCATAATGACATGAAATATGTAAAGGAAGTGGTAATATTGTATGGAGTCCTACTTTCTATTATATCCGATTGGGATATGAGGTTTAACTTGATGTTCTAGAAAAGTATTTAACATTTTCTAGATACATTGTTTTGTTTCCACACTACTTATCATCCTCAGACAAACAGTTAGTCTGAGAGGAAAATTCAATGTCCGGAAGACATCTTGAGATCGTGCTATATGGATTTAAAAGGTGGTTGGGATCAACACCTACCATTGGTGGAATTTTCTTACAATAATAGCTTTCACTCTATTATTTAGATGGATTCTTATAATGTCCTATGTGGAATGAATTTCAAAACACTAACTATCTAGGATGATGTTGGGTAAAGAAAGATATTAAGACCTGATCTTGTTGATGAAATAGCAGAAAAGGTCAGTTCTATTCAATAACACATAAGATCAGGTTAGAGTCAACAAATATTTTTGCTGATAACTGAAGAAAGTACCTACAGTTTGAAGTGGGTGATAATGTGTTTCTGTGAATATATCTTTAGAATAGAGTAATGATATTTGGGAAAAAGGGAAAGCTGAGCCTTAGGTATATCGGTCCTTTTGAAATTCTAGATTGTGTTGGGAAGGTAGCATACCGATTGACACTTCCAATGAATCTCTCTAATGTTACTGATGTTTTCTATCTGTCTCTCTTAAGAAATTACATACCAAATAATTCACAATTACTAATCTCAGAAATCATACCACTCGAGAAATATCATTCTTAATGAACAACCGATAGAGATTCTAGATCGTAGTGAAAATATTAAACGAAATAAGACCAATCACTTGGTTAAAGTTTTATGGTGGAACCAAAAAATTTGAGGAAGCTACATGGGAACATGAGGATATGATGAGGTAGAGGTAACCTCATCCATTTGTTTCTATGTGGTGAATTTGGTAGGATAAATTTAGTTTAATGGGCATTGAATGTAATACCTAGATATTTTTATGAAATATATACGTTAAATAATATTAATTCATAAGTAGCATTGATTTCACACAATCATGAGTTTAAATAAACCACATGACTCCCTTAGTATAAAATTACTGTTATATTTTATTAGTTAGGTTATTCGGATTATGTATAACTAACATAAGAAAATGAGTTGTGAATTAATTAGCAACCAATTATTTATGAAAAATATAGATCAATTAGATATTTTTATTTTTCATTGAATTAATATTTTTAATGAAATTAAAGATATATATATATATATTATATATGTAATAAAATATTTTTTACAATCATCCAATGGATATTTTACTCATAGGGTATCAATAAACACTATTTGATGTATAAAAAATTATATTTTTTTAATAGCGATTTTACACCTTTGAATGGAGAGCCCCTATTAAATTAATATTTGGACAAATAATTAAATATTTATATTAAAAAATAAACATATTATATTAATGTATGATATAAAAATTTACTTTGGATGAATTTTTGATAGTTTTCTGATAACATCCATGTTTTGATGAATTGTAAAATACACTAATTTTATGAAAACAACTTTTTTCATCAAAATAATTCGTAATGTAAAATTATAATATTGAATGGTATTAATGTATAAATAGAATAAATTTTTATATATAAATTCAATGTATTTTATTATCATTAGTTTTACATTGAATTACGATGTAAAAACATTTCAATCTTCTACAATGTTTTCACTTTTAAAAAACGTTCTCTCTTTTCGAGAATGGGATCAATTTCAAATTAATTACTGTAACTTATTTATTTTTTATTTTTCTAAATGGATTGCATATTTGAAATCAGTAGGTACAAATTATGTAAATAGATTTATTTTATTTTTGGGCATTAAAAATAGTAACTTTAGTAATTTCTATAAATACTATAATAGGGTAAACCGAGTAATTAGTAGTATGAATACTATTATAAAATTACCATAATACTTTTCATGATATCATTTGATGATTTTTTTTTCCTTAATAATTATTGGGTCGAAATTGTATTCAATTTAATCCACTTGGATGAGATTAGGACATTTAATTTAATTTATTTAATGAAAAGTTATATATGTCTCACTCAAATTTTAATAAATAAATAATTTTTAATATAAGGTTATACTAAAGATAATTTATATTATAAATACTCATTTGAAATATAAGATTTTTTACTTTATCATTTTAATTTATTTTTATTTTTCAGAAAATAAATAATTACTTCAATGTCTTATACATCAATGATGTATAAATTATTTAATTGATGAAAAATCAATAATATAGTTATTATTAAAATAATAATATCCATTAAATGTTCCAAACACTTGCAAAAAATTTTATTTATTGAGTATATATTGATCATAATCATCCAATTGTTGGGTTATGGACTATTTGGAGCTTTATAGAATGGATTTTGACACTTGTATTATTTTATTTAATGTGATGTTAAAGTTGTCACCTTAATAATGTAATAAGTATAAAATTTTAAATACTGGATTTTCTAGAAGATAAATTTAACTAAAAGTATTTTTATAAATTATAGTAGATTTATATAAATCACATTATTTTATTTTTAATTTTTATTCAACAAATAATAAAATTAAATAATTACACAAAACTCTTGAAATTATTTAACTAAAATAAATATTAAATAAACGTTCTTAAAAATATTAATAAAAAGATAATTTTGGATAATTAACATATGTAATGAATTTTATATAATAAACTAACCTCATAAGAATATAATTAAATTGTTGGTTAGAATTTATCTTGTTATATATATATTTTTTAAAATCAATGAATTGAATAGTGTCAAAATTGACACTATTGATTGATTATCAATAAAATATTTTAGTAAATTATTTAAAAAACATTAATTTTTTTTAAGAAATACATAATAATTTTTATATGGTATAAAATGATCTAATATATTTATTTATGGTCTATTTTATATCAAATAAGTATATATTTCTCCCTTTTAATACAGAATTATTTGTTACCCTAGTTAAAAATTAAATAGAGTAAATAATGTTAATTAAAAATACAATGTTTAAATTGACAGAAATACTTGTCCAAAATTTATTGGATGATTATATTAAAACCCTATATCACCGAATCTAAAACATTGGAACATTTAGGAGGTTTTTGGGTTGGGTTCAATTTTATTAGAAATTATTCTTTATGGAGTTTCCAGAAGTGCCACTAACTTCAATTATAAAATGGAACCTATTCCCTCTACTCAAAACTACAATTTGATCATTTAGGATTTTCTATCCCCTACCACTTTTCCTTCTCAACTTCCTTATTTACATTCTATATTTTATATTCATCTTCCTCACCCAACTCTATTGTTTTAAGAATTCATTGAGTGAAAGAACGCGAGGAAGAGGTAATCTCTTCTACCAATTAATTCAAATTTCATTCTTCTTCTACTCCATATTCATTAGTTGATTCATTATAAAGTAAAAATATCATCACCACTTATATAAATTTATGTTATTATAAATATGAAGCATCCATATTCCACCTTCTATCCATCCTACGAAAAACAAAATTATCACTCGTGCGTACGTACGACTTACCATCTCCACGTTGTGGTGTAATATGTTTTTCACCACCACTTTACATGAATGGGCATAATGATGGAAATAATAACTATATATGATTACTATAACATGATACTGACTCTGAAATATTATACACCATTCACTTCAATAACTTTCAATAATTATGGAAATGATATCATCCATCATGTGTACATATGACCTACCGTCTTCACGATGTGATGTGATTTATTCTACATGATTTTTATTAAACCATGATTCTATACATGAATGTAATGAATAAGTATGATATATATTATAATAATATCATTATGTAAATGATATAACTATAACCTAAGATGTGTAGCATGATCTTATCTGAAAAAACATGGATAAGAACATAAAGTAGTTAATCTCCGAATAATGAGTGATAATGAAATGTTACTAACAAATATATAATAATATGATCATATATGACATCATAAAAATTAATATGATTCTGGGATATTTCAATAAAATTATTTTAATCATTATACAAGTGGTTCAGATACATACGATGTATATCAGACGTAAGTTAAGGGATAATTTTGCAATATCATTATTATGCGAAATTGATTATACATAAGTATTTAAGGGGTTATATTTATCATCCATGTCCATATTTCCTAAGTATGTAAAATTATTTATATTATTCTACAATTTCTAAAATTTAGTTATACTCTTCGGTGAATTTTTATTAAACGGTATGAAAGGAATCACTTGTCATTATTCTATACGAGGTATTTTTTTTTCTTTTATAGGAAAAGTATAAGGATAATGTATTTTATCTTATACTGCATGATAAGATTCTTATGTATTTATAATTTTCTATTTCTATGAAGAATCCTTTATATTATTTAATGTTTATCTTTATATAAATTGTTTTCTATTAAAATTTTGGGGCATTTTGAGAAAAGAAAATGATTTTGAAGAAGAAAGGACATTTTACTCAAGAATTAATTTCAAGTGTTTTATCAGAATTATTTTCCATCTAAGATGACACTCTTAAAATAGGGTTACATCTCTATACCTATTAATAATACGATCTGATTGTGTTAATGATGTAATTATATTTTATATGGATTATGTTATGATGTAATTATGGTTAATAACCCCATTTTTATTCTTGTCTTTTTCTATGAAGAATGATTTATGTTTTTGTGGCACACGTAAGAATGACTTCATTTTTAGATGTGTGGTTCCTATATCTCTCTCCAATGATTTGGGTAATGGATTATATATAATTATATAGACATGGATGGAATATAAATTGAGTCTAATTTTGTAGAAAAGGGTTGGAATGGAAAGTAAACCAGGTTCAATAATGGACATTGTCCACTATGATGGTCTTGGCAATGAGTCTTGACTAATATGAAATGATTCTCTATGCTTATATGTATTCCACAAAACTTCATGTCTTATGTTATGAATTTTTGGTATTATTCCAATTAATTCTTATGAAATTTTATGATATCATGATATTTAATATGAAAAATAAAACTTTAAAATGTTATGTTCTTATTTTTTTATGATTTTGATAGGATTGATATTTCCCTTGGTTACCCTTACAGAGTATTTGAGCTCACACATTAATATTTTTATTTTTACTAGGTCATGAAGAAGGGTATTAAGTAAGATATATCAAAAATTAGTCTAGTTATTAATATATAATAGGGATACAACCTATGAACTATTTGTTTATGGTTCCCAGTTTCTAAAGAAAATATACACATGTGCTATTATCATGGTATTATTATATATAGTAATGAATATAGATCAATATTGAAGTAATATAACTGTATGTAAAGTATGGGTCATTATATAGTAGGAAACCACCAATGGTGTCTATAAAAAAATCAGTTACTTCATATAAATCATGACCATGTGAAGGTATTAAATGTATGTAGGAATAATAACAGGTGAGGGCGAGTATATATATAATGTTACTATAATATGTAGAAACCATATTTGATGAATCCACATGTGATAATAGTAACTGTCTTACATGGTATGAAACCCATAACATATAACAATGGTTACCTTCATCCAATGAATTCAATGTATACGATAATCTATGGGGCCATACTCGATCCTCATCATTATATTCATATCCTAAATAAAAATTCAAGTGGTTATAGGCTCTATAACTCACTCCACTAATTAGTTCTATACTACAAATAATCATACATAAGGGTCACAAGTTCCATACCATGATTCTCCATTCGATTCCATACCATCATTAAATATGTTACATATAATCATATGAAAATGACACCGTGATGGGAGATTAAACATAAAGTAGATGATTATTATAATATAAAAAATAATATAGTGATATTCTTACCAAATCATATTTAACATTTACTCATCCATATAATCATTTTTAATAACATTTAATAACATTGAAAATGAGTAATGATCCTTTAACACTATCCCATTTAATTCATAAAGTCTTACACTATAAATATAGAGATCTCTCACACCCAAATGTGTGGTATAACATAGGGAAAATTAATAAACACACCACATCGGGGGATCAGGTTGAGGTTGATAACCTCTAACCACAATTGTGTGCCACACTGCTGACCTAAATTATAAGAAATAATCATTTTGAGGCTTATAATTTAATTTAGAATCAATATCATGAAAGACCAAAATGAAGAAAAATAGTGAAATCCATATAGATATCAAAACCATTGGGAAAAGGTATAGACCACCTACAATAAGCCTATGGTAGAACACTCATCTAGTATCATCCTTTGTTTTGGTCGAGATCAGTAGAAAATAGAAAAATAGATGAACGCCATGGAAATAAGGAATACGATATAGAAAAAAATAAATCTTTCAATGGAAAGACAAATGATCGAAGGAGATAATTGAATAGAAATCTTACTGGTGGTGATTGAATGTCACAAATGAAAGTCCAATCAATGTATTGAAGGAGACGCAACACAAAATCCTAGCACAGGCCTAAGAAGAATCTATAAAAGGAGGAGAATAATAAGGATTTATCAACAAGAATTAAATAATTATAGAGGGTTGGGTTATTAAAAATAAAGGTGGGTAAAAATTTCATTCCAAATAATATTTAAAAAATGTACTTTTTGAGTGCACAATTGGCCAAATTTTTCGTCAACCATGTGCACCAAACTATCCTGAGATCACACGGTGCATTGCGTGTAGGGGATAATTACCCATGGTTAAAACCCATGGGACTATGTACACACTCTTTCTTGGTCTTTTAAGTTCATACATCCAAGATTCGTTGTTAAATAAAATCAATTTTCCCAATATTATTTCATGAAAAGCCCCACAGGGGTTTCTCCAAATATGCAGACTAAGCATCATGATTTCTCCAAAGGGTGATACCCAACTGTTTCCTAACAAAACTAGGATGATATGATAAAAAAACCAAGATTCCATTTTCCAGTAAAAACCCATTAGGAATATTTACAATAATAGAATTATATAATTTGATAGAAAATAATGGTTCTGTATATCAAGTAAAAATAGGTTTATTTTATGTCAACCTATACCCCAAATGATAACTTCTTAATCCTTTACACATTTATACCAAGACTCTATTAATTCTAAAAATAGACATCCCCACACATCATTTAATTTTTTAGAGAAGTCTCTATATCCTCAGAAATCCAAAATCATACCAAAACAAAGAGGGAAATGAGATGATAAATGAGAAATAACGGAAAGAAGGTAACACGATGTCACCCTATAAGTATAATTCTTATGAATAGAAAAAAATATTAAATTATATTGATTCTAATGATATTAATTAGATTATATTTTATTTAAATAAGTGTTATGTTACAGTATAAAAATTCCCTCACACATAAATGTAATTACAGAATATAATGAAAAACATTTTTAATAAAATATTTCTTATTCTTCAAAAATATTATTCATAATATTATGAATTAATAATATTATTTTTAATTTTCTTATAATTAAATATGTATAAATTTTATATAAAAAGGTTTCAAAAAACATTTATTCATTATTTTTTCCTATATCATACATGTGATTTTTTAGAAAAAATTAGTATTTTTTCAATGTTGACTTGAAATTTTATCAAGTCAGAAAATTACAAAAAATTCATCTTAATATAATATTATTATCCAAAATCCAAAAAATTGGGTTCATTTTTGTAAAATTTAAATTCTAAATAATATACTTTTAATTTATAACAAAAATACTGAAATATAATGAATGTGTGTTTTCTTTTGAAAGAAGTTATTTTCATATATGAACTATAATTTTAATTTTTTTTATATCACTTACCAACTATTTTTTTTTTGATGTAACTATTAATATCAAATATAATTTATTATTAATAATTATACATTTTATTGAAATAGAAATTAATATCATATAATTTTTTTTGAAAATCATACATTTATAAATAATAAATGATCTTATTAGTCATTTTAATTAAACTATATGAATGTCATTCATATTATAAATACCCTTTATTTTATTAATACAATTCATTCAAAAATAATTTATTCTAATAATTTCCACTAATTCAATGGAAATACATGAATATATGAAAAATTTGATTACGTTTAATGGAAAATTTGAAAAATGTTATCTTGAATGTTAAAATATTTAATGGTAATCATATATTAAAATGTCAGGGTGTTACATTCTACCCTTCTTAAATATAATATTCCATAGAAACATTCATTGTCAATCACTGATGAAACTAGGTGGGGGTATTCTTAGTATAGACATTTTTCAAGGTATGTCCTCTAAAATGAGTTTTACCATACTTTATTTGGCTATATAAAGTTACCCACATTTCTTCAATCAAGATTATTCATTAAAATTGTCGTATACCCAAGTTTTTTTATAATCTTTTCATATTTTCTCTATAAAATTCATTTCAAAAATCAATTTTAATTTTGAAGTTAATAAACCACAACGAGGTTATATATTTATCCAAAAATTAACTCTATATATAAACCAAGAATAGTATAAACCTACAGTAAAAAATGTCACACATAGGTCAATATATATCATAATATAAAAAAATGTGATAAACATCACCAAAAATACCATGGACCACCCTTTTATTAAAAAATAATCAAAATCAAGTCTATCATTTCATTCTAACTCACTTATGTAAAATTCAATCAATGCATTAATACATTAACATTAATCATATTATATATTTGAGAGTTATCCATACTTTAATTATTGTCTTATGCAAATTATATCCTCAAAAATATAACCTTTCTATAAAATAATTTTCTCAAGGTTATTGATACAATTTAATATATGATATAAATCCATTAATGAAAAACTAATGAATAATAGTCCTTTTATGTTTCATTTTAGCATATATTACTTTTAAATAAACCAAAATTTCATCGATAAAATTCATTTCACTAATTTAAATATCTAAGAGAAGCATGATATAATCTATATTAGGATTTTATACACATTGCCTCTCGTAGGAGTAGAAAAATATATTTTCCATCATAATGGGTATATATTTTGATTCATATATTAATGCATGAACCCATATTTAGTTATAATATATAGTTATTTTGGATGAAAACCATTCCTAGTTAAATTTTTTAGATCCAATTTCAACTAAATATTAAATCCTAAATGATTATGATAATATCCAAAAGAATCAAAGAATATGAATATAAAATATCATCTTTTGATGTGTTATCCAATGATAGATCCATTTAACTATATCATACATTCATTTTAATTTTTTCATACTTGATTAAAACTATAACTCTCTATGTTCAAACCAAGATACATTAATTAATTTTTTATCACACTTCGTAATCCTATCACTTGAACTTAATATGAAATAAGTCCCTCGTAATAGTTAGAAAAGAGAATGTGATTGACCAATTCATATCCTTGAGTGAGTTTGTCCAAGTCTGTAGTCAGACCACTTTATTGTGCACGAGGTGATAGTTAGGTAAATACTAAATATAACCACTTATGGGATATTACTCCTAGGTACAATTATATCAGGGACTGGATATACTTGAATATATCCAAGAAGGTATGTAATTTCCAATTGAACCAAATAATATCTAATTTACAAACTCTTCATGATATAATGTTATATATAGAATTGTCCAATTGAATTATCCTTTGGGTTTTCAGTAATGATCTCTAATCCTGACCCCATAAAATTCAATATCACCTCAAAAAAATGAAGACAATTATATATCACTGAAATTATGATAAAATATAACATATCAGACATTTAAAATGTTATAATAGTAAACTATCCTAAATAAATAACATCCAAAATATCATTTTATCTAAACTATTATCTGATACCAACTATGAATCCCTATACATTTAATCATGAGGTTAATTCCATAAAATTATACATTATATACTACAATAGATAGAAACAATGGTTCTTAGATATAACTATATAATAATTAAATTAAATATAGAATATATTTTATTACATACAATCCAAATACCCTTTATATTTACTTATTTTGAGAATTATGATAAATTATAAACTAATAAATAAAAAAATTTCCCAACTGATCTTTTTTACAATATAAGAAACTATATTATCTATATAGAGACATCAATATATCCCAAATCATTTTTATTAGAAAGATAATGTGTAAAAAATTTATTTATATTCTAAGGAAATTGAAACATAAGAAGGTTTGAGATCAAACACTTAGTAATGGAAAATATAAAAAAAATAAATAAAAACTTAAAATGGAATGAAAATTACATATTGAATAAGTAATCATCATAAATCAATAATCAACAAGAGCTAAAATCCTAGATTAATTATGTATAGTAGTAAAAATAAACAGGTCACATGGATAAAAATAATTTTTTCCTTATAGACAAAATATGTAATGCTAGATAGCTAGTTTTATACCAAAAATAATGAGATCCTAGATATCATAATCTTTCTATCGATGTGATATCTTGTTCTGTGACTGCATACACCAAAATACATAAACATGTTTCTATCAAAAGACTTACCAATGCATTGAGTGACTATGTAATATCATACCCCACACGCCACTTTTTTACATTTAATGCAATATGTATATGGATAAAAAATACATATTCAAAATTTATAATAATCATCAATATTATACTAATATCATAAATAATACCAATACTTTTCCTCATTCCAAAAAAAGAGATAACATGATCATAATGCACTTGTAGAATGAATATAGATAGTAAAACAATATATATTCAAATTTCCAATAGTAATTTGTAGTAGAATAACAACATAATGAATTTAAATTAATTTATCTATGTTAAGAAAAGAGATAATATGATCATAACCCATCTAAAGGAAGAATGTGGATGGTTAAACAATACATAATCTACATTCCCATGTAATCAATAGTCATCCATAGTGGAATAACAAGAATACTAATTTCCAATTTCTATCTAATAAATAAATGGTATATCTCTCTATGTAATAAAGTCTAAATAAAAAACCAGAAGGAGTAGTTTTATATAGTTATGTCTATGTAGGAATAAGATGATAAAAATACCAAGAGAGAAAAAAGGAGTGTGGTTATAAAAGAACACAATCAAGTGAAACAAGAAAACATAAAATTAAATATACAAAATGAAAAACATACTTGAAAATAATTTAATGACTTTGATTCTTATAACATGGAGAATATGCGTACTTTATTACATTGGATTAGATAAAAAGGGTAATATCTTTATGAATTTATTAATTTAATTTATATGGAGAACTCAGTTCATACATGATTCCCATTTTAAATTAGGAATATAAAATAAAAACAATAAAATAATATTCATCCTTGAAACTACTTAAAATGATTAATCGCCACTACCAGGGGAAAGGAAATAAAATTCTTGTGATCTCAAATACACGTTAACGCTTCTATACAATGGATTCTATCACGAATAAATAACACATAATCAATATTGAAAGATAAATAAATAAAAACACATGAAATTTAATCAACAACTTGAATATCAGAATTTGATAAATAATAATCAGTATGGAATGGTAAATAACTAAAAACAAATTCCATTTAATTATTAAACATAGAATAAAATGCATCTTGAGAAAATATAATAGTGAAAATATCAATGACGATAATAAATTTATTCTCAATGAATTAAATGATTGATTATTATATGTCGTCATCTCATCCATTATGGATCCTCTACTATCAAATTCTTCCAAAATACATTTTAACACTAATGTGTGAAAAACCATAGCATTTGTCCAACTGATTTGTCTCATGAGTCATTCTGATGCGTTGAGGGGATATCCATAATAATACCCCTCCCATCACATACTATGTAAAATAAATTATTTATTTATTTAATAGTTTATTTAATCAATGAATAATATTCTTAATTAATAAATATTTAAATTTACTAAATAATACTTATTTATCATATCTCCCTAGTTAATCAAATAGAATTAAATGTAAACATAGTATGTAAGAATGTTGTATGATTTAGAAAATATATAAATTCATGTTACATAAAATATGGATATCAATTAATTGAATCATTAACCATAATAAATAAATAAGTATTCATTATAATTATATCAAAATGGTAATAAATAAACCACATAAAAGTGACTATGTGCATATTAACACAAATATCCCAATGAATGGAAATGGATATTAAATCCCATAAAATGATCATAACATATAAGTGGAGATTAATCAGTGAATAGATTATGTGTATCAAATGTAAATACACATAGTAAAGTTGAAAATACAACATAATATATTTAAAACACATTATACACCTAATCATAGAATATAAAAGGAAAATGTAGATGTAATATAACCCAAAAAAAAGAAATTGAGATATTAAATTCATTTCCACTTGGTAATTTTAATGTTAAATAACCTTATATGAAATATTTAAAATTGAAAAATAATATACGATTAATTTTTATGGATTCTTGATATTAAATGGAAATAGTGCATAATATACAGAATATAAAATTAATATGGTTCATAACATTACAATATGAATCAGTGAAGAGAAATCGATACGACGTCCCTTACATCAAACATTCATTTTTTTGAAAATAATTAAAATTCATATATAATGGTTTAATAAATTTTATTAATTTATACCAAAACAATAATCATATTTAAAATATCATATATTAACCCTTATATTCTTATTTTAACAACCGATAAATCCATTTTAACCTTAACCATAGAAATTCTCACTATTCATTATGGTCAAAAATTAAGTTTATAATATTATATAATATAAAAGATTATTATTAAAAACATTTAACCCATATTTATAATTTTAGAAAAGAGATTTTGTAGAATTCCATTTAAAATTATACCCATATATGTAAGGAAAAAAGAAGATTTTCATAGAGAAAATTATAATAATAATTAGAGGTTTTAATATCAAAATTCAACATGAAATTGATTCAAATGAGCTAAATTGTATTTATTATAATATAATTGAACTAATTGTCTTTTAAAAAAATAATAACATAATTTTACTTTTTAAATAATTTAAATTATTAGTGAGTTTTCAAATAAAAATCAGTATTTTTCACTATTCATGAAAAAATGAATGTTTTCAAAAAAATCCCAAAAAACACCATAAAATAATTCTGATATGATTATTTATAAAATTAATTTAATTTTATCATATCTATTTTCTACAATTTCTATAATTTTATATTGTTACAAGCGTGTAATAAGCGATGAAATCGTGTTTGTTAAAAAAATACATTTTCAGAAAACATTTCAATTTTCTGTGTTAAGATACTTATTTAATTTATAATATATTGATTCCCATTTAATTTATATTTTATATGTATAAACCATATAATTTTAATTTTTTATGTTTTACATTACATTCCATAAAAACATAACATCTAGATTATAATGGTCATGTTTAAAGATAATTTTAATAGAGTGTTTTTGTTTAAAATTAGTGTTTCATAAATCACAAGATATCAAAGAGACTGAATTTGTTTAAAAGGAAATAATTAATAATGTATTGGGGTGTTACATAATTTACTATTATGAAAATCTAGTTCTTAAAATCTTATAGATATTAACTTTCAAATAGTTGAGGGGAGTTCATCTACATAACATCCTTTGGTTCCCACATTGCTTCAACAATTTTATTATTTCTCCAATGTACCTTTTCCAAATGAATCATCTAAATCCTCAGTAGATTATATCTAGAATCAAAAATATTAATTGGTTATTTATATTAAGATATAATAGGTTGAAATTCTCATTAATCGGAGGTGGTCACATACATTGGGTTCGGTATGTACTTCCATAATAATGATATATGAATCACATCATATACTTTTGAAAGACTATATGGAATTTCCAAATGATAATAAATGGCTCAAAATATTTCATGGATTTCAATGGGGCAAAGGTATATAGTTTTCAACTTTACCTTATTAACAAACCTTATTTCTCCCTTCCATAGAGATATATTCTTAAAAACATAATATCCCAATTAAAAATAAAAATCATTTCGCCGATTCCAAAAATAAATTGTTCACATACTTTAATACTATTTAATGAGACCTTGAATAGACATTAACTATGTTTTTTTATCGTAAAAAAAGTTCTGGTCCTATTAGTTTCCTTTAAAAAACTTCATCCAAATAAGATGAAGTATGCCATTTCGTTCTGTATAATTCTCCAAACACTTCCATTTGAATATTTGATTGGAAAATATTGTTATAAGAAAACTCTGTTAATGGTAAATAGTATTCCTATATACCATGAACTACATGTTATCATGGATTAGACATTTCTACCATTTTTTGAAGAATCCATTCATATTTTCCTATTATTTTATGATGTTAGGTTGTGTTCAAATAAAGCTCAGTATAGAGACTTTTTAATACACATCTAGAATTTTGATATAAAATAGGGATCATGATGAGACATGTTCGAAAGAGTTATGCCATGGTGTCTTTAAAAATTCATTAATATTGATACTTGTAAGATTATAAAGAGATAAATATTATCTTATAGAGTGGAAAATGGTAGATATGGTTAATAGATCAATGATAACCCACATTGAATCTTTCTTTAAAGGTTTTTTTCTATATCCTATGCAGAATTCCCAAGTAATTCAATCACATTTCAATATATAAATATTAATAGGTTGGAAGTAGCCTCTAGTATGTTGTCTTAGATCTTTTTTATTCTAAAAACAAAAAATTGTGGACATAGAATCAGCAATTTCCCAGGTAATGTTATCCCGCTCTAAATGTTAACTAAGAAAACTATACATCTTTTTTCGACTAGTTTGTGCATTGAAATTTGATCTATGAGAATCCACCATAAAATCAATTATTATATCTCTTTTCAAATATCATAACACAATCATTATAAATTAATTCTCTTAATTTACCATTATTTATAGAAATATTTTTTTTGAATGTTATCCGCATTTGATTGAGATCTTCTAATATTTTGCAATAATTATGGTTTCACAATCACTTAAAAAATGATATGTATCTTTATCCTCAATAATGATCATATCCATATTTACTAAATCCTTGATTATAGGATCTCTATCATTTCACATTTTGTTCATAAAAATAGGATCTTTTCTTCTCAATGCATCCACTACATTATTTCCTTAATATGGGTGGTAGTGTATTAAGAAATCAGAATCCATTTGTATCTTCAGTGATCATGTTTGTTTTTTATTAATCTATTTGTATGAAAATATTAATTTTTTCTTTTATGATTCATCTATGTCACACATAGTTCACTCTATATATTATGTATCAATATATTCTAAGAAAGTATTTCATTTTCCAATTAATTATCAAGGGTTGGATGGTTTTGTTCATGATTTTAGATTTATATGATGCATATCCAATAACATAATAATTTTTATTAAGAAACAATAATGATAATTAATTGATGTATAAAAATATATTAGAAAACCACATTTTCCTTTTTGTATATCCAAATTTAGATCACATACGGATATCTAATTTCGTTCATAAAAATAAATAATGTTAATGTTTTCAAACAAACATAACCCTTTTACATGTAAGAGTGGTTAATTAGTTAGCGAATTCAATAAAATTATAATTGATTTTACAATAGTGAATTGCTGAACTAAAGAAACTTTATCCCTTAGTTATATTCATTAGTGTAATTCATTGTCTACCTAACATTTTCTTCTAAGGGTAAACTGAGATTCCATACTTGGATACAATATTACCGTGAAAACAAAATTAGTAAAGCCAGAAATCATACTTTCTCAATTTCATATATAAATATTTCTATCCATGATTCTAAATAATGATGCCTAAGTGATTTTCATGGTCATTGTATCTTTTATAATAAATTAAAATATCATTAATGTATAAAACCATAAAATCATAAAGATATTACATGAATGTTATGTTCATAATAACATTAAAAATAGGTAGTTCTTTGTGAATCCAAAAGGAATTACTATAAACTCATAATTTAAATACCTGCATCAAAAATATATATTTAAAATTTGTTTTTTAATCATAAATTATGATAACAAAAATGAATCCTAATCATTAAAAAATATGGTGCTCCATGAATTTGATAAAACAAGTCATCAATGTGATAAAGAGCGTGATTGTTATTGTTTGTAATAGTATTGATTTCCATAAATCCAACTCAGAGTGTCATGGGTTCATATTTCTTTTTAATGAATAAAAAAGGGGATCCCCAAGGATAAATACTAGGGAGGATAAATTAAATATCACAAAAATCATATAGTTTTCTCAACAATTCAACTAATTCAATAGTGTTTATTATAAGGGGAGTCTTTGATATTTGTCTTGAATTAGGGATTCAATCAATCAAAACTCAACTTCATGCTCTGGGTTATTTCTGGGTAATTCCTCAATAAATACATCAATATATTCTTGTATAATAGGTACATTATCAATATGAATAATACCTTCTCCATACCTCTATTTGATTTTCTCATATTCCACAAGAATTTAATAAGTAAAGCTACTGGGTGTGGATCAACACATTTCTCAGATAAAGATATCTCCTCTCTAAAGATATGGTATTCCATATATTCATCATGAATCATAATTTAAATATTTTTGTAGGAAATATCTACATCATATTGTGAAAACCAATCTATAAAAAGGATTATATAGATGTAAAAGATAAGTATGATAATAAGGACAACAAGTAAATCATGTTTATATTCAATAATAGGGACTGCCTGACACATCATTCTTGTAGTGAACACTGGGTGTTTTGAATAAAAAATTCCTTCTTAAATTACTAGGGAATGATCTAGAATACTTTTAATATTAGAAAGATATAAAAGTGTCCAAGAACCCAAAAAAATAAAAAAATTTCTTAATTAGAAGTTGTGATTCAAGTACATACCATCTCATCACCAGGTTACTCAACCTTGGATTTAGTGATCGCATAAGATTGGTATTCTCAACTTGGCCACTTCTGTATTACATTCCCTAGATTATTGGGGAATTTTTTTCATAGTTCCTAATATCCCTAAATTTGAAACACTCAATAGTAGTGTTTTATTTCTTCCCTTTTAATTCTATAACATGGTGACCCTTATCTCCACACTTATTATAAACTCCCAAGCACATTAAACATTTCCTCGTAACATTCAATTCCATTGTACTGAAACAAAGGAATTTGGTTCATTATCTTCTTCATATTTGATGCATTCCCCTTTTACTATTTATTTTTCAACCTATATTTTTACTGATTTCCACTCACTAAAAAAAATGACTTATACCAACAGATAATTACTAACAGATAATATGTCTGTTGGTAAAAATGATTAATTACAACAGATATTAAATTCTATTGGTATTGATTAATGGTACCAAAAATTGTTTTTACCAACAGATAAATCTGTTTCTATTAGTAGATTATTACCAACAAATCTTTTACTAAAATTTTAATTTTTTTTCTTTATCATATTAAGACCAACAATTTCTTTATAAACAAATGTATATATTATTGTTACTTGTTTTTTTAAATTTTTTATAATTATAAAAAACCATTTCAATATATTATGCAATAATATAAAATATTTTATTATAAACATATCATTTGACAGTAAAACATACCATTAAATGATTAATTAACATATTTATTGAAAGTAATATATATATATATATTCATACATATGATATAAAATTGTTGTTAAATGATTTAAAATGGTTTTATTGTCATTTTTTAAATTTAAAAATACATAAAAGTGAAATTCATTTGTATATATATTTGTTATAAGTATATAATAACTTTATATTGCAAAATGTATATAAATTTAAAACATTATATATATTATTTATCACAAATCATATTATTTATATGTTTAATTAAAAATACCTAATTCTCAAAATGGAATTTTCCACACACTACAATTTTCCCTATCCAATTCTCTTCCACACCATCGGTGTTACCCTAAAAACCCAAAAATCCACCAATTTTCATCTACACCAGTTATACAACACTCTTTCATCACTCTCCATTTCGTTATTGTTGATTCCTTACTTGCCCATTTTGTTCATCTTCATCTCCCCTTATTCACATTCCGTTCATTCATTTCTCCATATTGTGTGCCCCTCACTCCCTCCTCGTTTCTCCTCAACGCCTGCCCCTTCATCAATGATTTGTTGTGTGACCCTATACATCTGGTTCATTATCAATGTCTTCATCATATCTAGTACCAAATTCATCCAAGGTGCTTGATCTGAATTTCCATTTAGGTTAAAATCCATAGATCGATGGTGCTCAAAGATTTTCATGTTCACGTTGCATATTGTCAACCAACGACGATGGATAAAATTTGAATATTTTCTTTCCAAATCTAATGAATTTGATTCAGCATTGTGCGATAGATGGGTCTTGAAGAATGAATTTTTTCAATAGAGAGTTGTTTTTTAGATTCAATGAATGAATCTTGTCTGATATGTCAGAGTGGTTCATTTGGTTACAATGATCATTGAAGAAGTCTGGAGAAAGTGATTTTGGTTGATATTCTAGTGAGGATTATTCTAGAGATATTGTTGTCATCGATGAAAATAAACAAGATTCAAGTAGTAGTCATGTGGTTTGGTCGTGGCACTAAAATCATTTCATGGTTTGGTAGCATAGTTTTCATTTGATTGAAAGTATTAGTAGGTCTTCTCCTCCCATATTTTTCTCTATTTGAGTAGGTAGTTTTTTGCAGTCAGGTTTCAGTAGTGTCTATCTTGATATTGAAGCTCCAATAAAAAATAGAAGTACAAAATAGATATTTTCATGTTCTAATTTATTTCTCATTCCTTGAAGTAGTATATTTCAACTAGTATGTTATGATGTGTGGTCATTTTTAGTAGTAGTTCTAGTAATATTTATTCATAGCTAATAGATTTGTTTCTTCATTATAGTTGTTTCTCTCTCTTCCGCTTTGCAGCATAAAAATTATATTTAGTACATTTTTTAGGTTCTCCTTATTTGTTATAGTAAACAAAGAATGCATTCATATCCTCCATACACTATGTATAATATGTCATCTTGAATAATTCATATTCTTCATCCACTGTATGTATAATCTATTCTCATGTTTTAATTCATACATGTTTGGGTTTTCATCTTAAATTCCTTCACATTATAGTATATATTTAATTCTGTAGTTCACCTTTGAATTATCATCAATATGCTTATTTCAATAATTTACATGTCATTAGATATTAATCATGGAGGATTTACTTGATTTCTTAGATTCTTGAAATCTATTCAAAATTCTACTCTTATATTACGGTGATTTTACTGAATTAAGTTGAAAACACTATGTTGAAGTAGTCTAAATCTGTATTATAGGTGTAATAGTTATGAATTTTGGTCTTTTATATTTGATAACTTTGGTCTTTTAGATTTTAAAATTTTTATTTTCATTGATTTATATATCCATGAAGCTTGATTAAGGTCATATTTTCAAATCATTGAAAATGAATCGATGTTTTTTCTTTCAAATTTAGTTTTATTTCATTTTTTCTTTTAAATATCCCATTTTTATATGATTTACATTATTAGAACCATCTATCCATATAGAAAACTTTGAAAAAGTCAATAAAATTACTTTATTTACGATATGTTACCCCATTTCAACACTAATATTACATTATTAAGGCTATAAAAATAATGTTTGTGTCATTTGGAATTTATAGACTACATTAGACATTATCATGGCCATAATCACCACACTCAACAAGTTTTTTGATGAAAAATAGATGATGGACCATTTTCTCTGAGTTTCGGTAGATATTTTACAAGTTATATACCCAAATTTAACATTGAAAATTAATAAATAATTCATATAATAATGTATCATGACAACACGTATAGTTCAAAATTATTTTAATTGATGAAGTTATTTTTATAGGGTTTTTCATGATTTAAATATTCTTATATTGAATGAATTCATCCCAAAATTCATTCTCCAAGAAATGCCCACACCGCATACAGATGGTTCTGCAAATCAGGAGAAACCGATAGAAAATTATTAGGGAAATTTTCTTTTTTTAAATTCATTTTTGTTACCATTTCCTCTTTTTAGAATAGGAAACCATTCAAGGTTATTAAATGGGTTTATAATTTATATGATTGCAAGTAAGGGTTTTCATAATGAATAAGCATTTTATCCTATATTGAGTGTTATATCTTTACACAATCCCTATATAGTCATAAACCCAAAAAAAATGTTTTTCAAATTATAATTTATTGATTTTACCCTAAAATGTTTCTTTTCTATTATTCATGTCTATTTTTTTGTTTTATCATTAGTAATAGTTGTTGATGAAGATGTGTTTTTCAATTTTTTAGTTGGATTATGTTTTATCTCTCCCTTTGTTTAGCTCTCACTAAGTTCAAAGTGTGTAAGGGTTATATCAGAATGTTTATAAGCATATGTGGGTAACTGAAAATCCTATCATTTAAGGAATAAATTTTATAATATTTTCTAAATTCTTTTGAGGATGAATTTATTTATTCTTTTAAGAATACATTTTTTTATTTCTTTCTGATTAATAGTATTAATGCCACTTACATATTCTTGTTTCTGTAAAAATATAGTGAAAGTGTTTCTGCATAAAAGTACATAACAACGTAATTGTTTTAATTATATTATCTTAAAATAATTATTTCAATTAATATAAAACATATAAATATATGTGATGTGAAACAACACACACATTTCTATGATTTCGTATTCGATGTGAAGTCATGTCATGTTTGTAATGATCTTTGCTGACTATGAAATACTTGGAATCATTTCATTTTTTTAAATGTAAATCTATTCTTGGTCATTAATAGTTAATAAACAACAAGGAACACAATAAATCATTGTTTCTTAGTGCTCAAGTTCTATATGATGAATATTATTTAGTCAATGATTTAATTCCAGGATGATGGAAAACGGAACTGGGATCTGCTGGTTATTTTGTTGACTGTGAAGAAAAATGGTTAATCCAAGCCATTACAACATTGTCTGTTCAACATGTTAAGGGTTTTATGTTTTTGGATACATATTCATTTTTTTGGGATTCATATTGATAGTTTTATGGTTAAAAAATGACTATTTTTTATGGTTTATGGTATATGAATCCATAGAATAGTTTAGATTTTTTATGGTTGGTATTTTTTTGGCTGCATATTTAGTTTGAATTTTTCAAGAGTAAATAACTAATTACTATTGGGATGTATATTGATAGTTTTAGGGATTCTTTTTTTTTTTATGGTTGGTTGATATTTTTTTACTGCATATTCAATTCAATTATTAATGGACTTATTGTTTCTTTGGACATATTTATTTGGTTTGCATGTGTTTTCAGAGGTGTTTGTGTCTAGTTACATGATACACATGTGGCAAGAGTGTTTATTCTTCCTTTGGTTATTTTTATGATAGGGGTGTGTTGTATTGACTCAATATTTTTCTATTCTGATGACTTTCCTTTGTTACATAATTTATTACTTATTTTTTACATTTATTGTATTATTCACTTCATTTTATGATGGGGTGTGTCATTTGCAAGGAATTGTATTATTTTACAATATTTGGAATTCTTTGCTCTAGGTTTAGTTTATTAGGCACCTTTACATTAGTTTCATAAGTCATTTGACCCGGTCAATTATGGTTTAGGTCGGGTATTTTGGGTATACATCGTGTAACCCGACCCAACCCATCTTCTTCTTATCGGTCTTGTGTCTAAAATTCCCACAAACCTAACATTATGAGACCCATGGAAACACCTAATTAGGAGTGTTACATTTATTTTGGACATTTAATCTTAAATGTATGAGTTTTTATAGAAACGTATAAGACCTCTTATTTTCTTTAGAAGATTTTCATTGTCTTATATCTATTCATATTCTATAATGCTTTAAAATTACACTAATTCCATTATAATAGAGTATTTTTATGGTGAAAATGTAGGGATGGTATGATTACTTAACACCTCATACACATTAATTCATTATTTGTTTTATTGGGTTCAATCATGTGTGTTGTCTTGTTTGTTGTCCCATTGAACATGTACATAAAAAATGTTATTTTGGAGATCGTATGGTTGTTTTGAGGCTAATTCACATATGACAGGTATAGGTGAGAATGAATTTTATTCTATTAAGTTTTCTAAATTTCTATTTTTTTAATGATAAGAAGTAGTCATTTTTAATCTATTCTATCAATACTCAGTTAAGGTGGAAATGATATTTCAAGATTATATAGCCTTTGATATCCTTTTGGAATCTTTTTAGATAAATGATGTCTAGATTTGCGCCATTTATACTAGTAATCCTAGATATATCAATAGGGAAGATGAAAATTTCTTATTTTATGTAGTTTTTTAATAATTTCATTTATTTATATTTTGGTTTCAATTCATGTTGATATTTCACACTGATCTGGGGGTATTTTCATTGGTTGTGTGTGGTGTAGATATTGGTGTTGAAAGGTGTGAAATAGTTACTATTGGAGGTTCCTTACTGATATTGGATAAGACGTGATTTTTTTATTCTTTTGTCCTAATTTGTATGGTGGTGAAATATATCTTTGATATCAGGCTATCTGGAGTAAGATTCTTCTATCATGGTGGAAAATGTTTGGGTGTTGGAGGATTCAGTCAATAGGCATATTAAAGGATTGCAACCTGCCCTTTTTCAATTGGGGTTGGGGGGAATGGATGAATCCCAGGTTTTATCTATTTTTATGATCATTTTGGGAATCAAACAACTCCAACAATGTATTTATTCATATTGTATTAAATTTAGTTATTAATATAATTTATCTTGTTCCTATGTCTTACCTTGTGTAAAAATCATCTTCAGTTTACTAATTTAAAGAGGTAAATTATAAATTATAAATTAATAAATATAATGTGAAATTATATTAGCAATAAATATTTATAATTTTTATTCAGATTTAATTTATAAATAGATATTATATATTCATAATATTAATACCAACAGAAAAAAATTCACATGAATATTTTGATAAACACTTTATTAAACATATATATTATCTGTAGGTATTATTAAAATTATAACAGAACTATTTTATCTATCGCAAAAACATTTAGTGATAGAGTTTTTACTCAGAGTGTACTGACATCGTTATTTGTGTTGATAAAACGTTTTTACCAACAAAAAATGAACTTTTACCAATATATATGACCCTATTGGAAAAGGTGAAATATTTTTTAGTGCCACCATATATAGATTCTATAGATTTTATTCTCAAATTTCATGGAACACAAAATATTTCATCATATAACGAAGAAGATTGTAAACATACACCCTTTGGAGACTTGTCTTAAGTCCTTAAAAAATGGTAAATCATGCACTATATGTTGAATATATAATCTTTATCATACCTAGATAACCTTATAATAATATCATCATATGCAGTAACACATTATCATTGTGTTTTATTTAAGAGGAGTTACATTCTCTTCATTTTATTATGTTTCTCATGAGGGAAGTTTTTATTGAAGAATGTCTCCACAAAATATTTCAATTCTGTGAGTTATATTTCCTCATCCACTATTGTATTCTTGATTAATTAACACCATTAATCAGTATCTCTATTTAAGGAAGAGAAAAATTGTGAAAACATGTCCTTGTCATTGTTTCCCAAGATCATAAATATCATATATGAAGACTTAATCCATTTTTAAAGTACCATCGGATTTTTACTCCCACAAAATGACGGGAGATTTTATAACATAATTTGATCCAAAAAGGATAATATCATTGTGGAACAAGTCTATACTTCTAATTAATGTGTTTTTTTATAATTTGATCAAAATGTATATCTTCCCTAATATAGCAATAATTTCCTCAGTTCTAGTACTAGCTATATTAGTTTCCTTACTAGGGAAATCACTACATGGGAAATCAGTATTGATACCCTTCTTCTTTATTAACACCATTTATAAGAAATGACGCATATGGGAATAACTCATAAAATTATGAATTTTTATTAATAATTGTATAATTTTAAAAATAGTGTAATACTTAATATGAAATAAAATAAATGCATTGTTAATATCAAAATCCTAAACATGGTTTTATTAGTGATATATTTATATTCATATCCTTCAAAATGGTTTCTAAATAAAATTTAAATTATCCTACGAATTTCCCCCTCACGTGTCATATTCTGTGTACAAAAAGTATTATTTTCATGCACTTGGTAGAAATTAGAAAGCGTCCAACACTCCCTTTTCAGATTTATTATCTCTAGGTACATCTATCCTTGAACCCTAACAACTTTTAGTATCTATAAAGAAAAATATCTCTAGGAAAAACCACATAATTTATTCCTCAACAAAAATTTATTGTGTTCTTAAATACATATCCTCAAATTGCATCATAATTTTTTGGCCCCTAATATATGTTTTCCATAATCTAGATTCCTAGTTTTCTACTAAACAACTTGTAATACCATGTTTAATGACCCTGAGTCCAGTAACCAGACTATGGTGCCTACTTTATTACATAGGTATAGATACAAGGGTTCAAATCCAAAATAACTGATTAGTTCAGAATTTTTTAGAACTAGGGAATGGAACAAAAATAAGGATGAGCCCAAATTCTTAGTAAGGTTTAAATATAGAGGTGGAATTAATGAATCAATAAAGCAAAATCAGAAAAGAATTTAAAATAATTGAAAACAGATTAAAATTAATAAAAAACCTAAATATCAAAATTAGATTAGTCATAATTAATATAGAATGTTAAATAACATAAAACATTGCTGATTTAATCAATAAACTAAGAATGATAATCATCCAGAGATATTATCACAGTGAGAATATCATGGATAATAATAATAAAATATTTATCAGTGAATGAAATTCTTAATTATTAGATGTTTTGAACTCATTAATCATAATACCTCTACCATTAATTACATTCAAAAAATAGTTTAAAACTACTAGGTAAAAACCCACCTGATTTTTATACTAATTTGTCTCATGAGACATGATGATGTATCAAGGAGATATATATAAACAATCCCCACTCATCACATAAAAATTACAATGAATTACTCATATACCAAATATCATACTTAATTAATGAATAATAATCCTTATAAAAAATATCATAATTGAGTAATGAACACATATTTATCAATATTTTCCCACTTAATCCAAAAACATTCAATGTAAACACATAATGTAAGAATGATATATAATTTAGGAAATATTTACTTCCATATAAAAAATAATATGGGTAAACTTGAAATGAAAAATTATAAATAATTAATAAATAGGTATTCATTTTAAATACATCAAAGGATCTATACAAAATAAAATTGAATTGGTGTATATTTAAAAAACGTCTCAATAAAATAGAAATTCAGAAGAAATATCTTATATTTATAATTATATTTATATGAGAATAAATCAATGAATATATTTTGTGCATCAAATTTAAATACACATAAAACAATTGGAAATAAAACATAAGATAATCAAAATTCATTATACAGGTTATCTTAGATTATCAAAGGAAAACAAAAATAAATACAACTAAATGAAAAGAAAATGAGATATGAAATTCATTTAACATTGGTAATTTTAATTTTGAAATACTATTCTACGAAATAATTAAAAATAATACATAAATTAAAATTAATTATTAAGGAATAATGATATTATATGTTAATGGTTTGGTATATAATCCATATTAATTAAATTAGGTGCATAACAATAAAATATTCCTTGATGAAGAGAAATTGAAATGAGGTCCCTTAAATCACAGTATCCTTTAATTGAACATTAATTATCATCTGATATAATTTTTTAAGAATGTTATTAATTTATATCATAATTAGAATCATATTTATAATATCATACATGATCCTATTATAAAATTTCACCACATGTTTGTTAAAAATATTTCATTACTTTTAATGTTTTGTGCGTTAATTTCCCAGTTTTCTAATTTATGTTTTGTAAGTAATGTTACAGTTTTCTACATAGGATATAGTATAAACATATAAATATTGATTATAATGTTTTAAATAACATATTTACATATTATATACATTTCAAACCACCCTTATATTTTTAGAATGGAAAAAGAATCGCATTGCTTCGTGGAGATGGTAGGTTGTGTGTACACACGAGAGATAATATCATTCACTTAATAGTTAAAAGGGTGAGAAATTGGTTGATATATTAATTTTATTCAATAAATATAATCTAATATATATCAGATATATTAATCAATTTTATCCTTATTACATTCTAGGCAAATGATAAGTGAAAAATGATTTGTATCGCTTTGAGAGGCGGTAGTCCACCCCACACACAAGAGATTTTATTTCATTTTAAATTTCAGTGAAAGTAAGAAGTTATAAGTGTCATTATAATTAAATAATAATATTAATGAAGTAAATATTATATTTAAACATTAATTCAATCATTTTTTCCAATCTTGATAGGTGTTGATGGAAAATAAATTACATTGGTTCAAGAGGGGGTAGTCGGTCATATAAATGATCGATGATTTCATTTCCCATTTGATGAAAGTGGAGATTGATAAATATTATTACATTAACATAATAAAATAAAAATATATTTTAGATTCTAGTATTATTATATATTTTAGTGTTAACACATAATTGTTTTTGTGAAAAAATAAGAAAGAAAATGAAAGCGTTTTTCTCTGAAAATTACTTTCTCTAAGATAAACCTCCTTTTGATCTCCCTTAAGGACCCTATAAATGTTATTTTGTGGGAAGAAATAGATATATATTATGTATAATGAATATAGGGAGATATTTTGGTAGTTTTATATTGTTCCTAAGTGTATTGGGAGGTGGAAGAAGTGATGGGAGGGAGTTCCCTTTTATATGTGTGGAAAGGTGACATTGGAAATTATATGAAAATTTCCCAAAGGAATCCCAAATGATAAAACAATTAACATGACAAAATCATAAACATAACAATATTTTCAAAATATGAATAGGAATTATTAGATATATGTCCATCCAATAATATTTTTACAAGTTGGTATGTAATTTTTAACCCTTATCTTCTATGTTTAACCCACATGGTAACCCCATTTTAATCTTTACCACATTTATTTATTTTTACGCCTTTCACTATTTATTGTTGTCCAAATTTATGTTGTTTTTATTAGAAAATACAAATTATTATAATTCAAAAAATATAATCTAATTTTTAAAATACAATTATTGGAATTTTTACAATATAATTTTAAATTATACCCCTAGGCATAATGAAAAATATTTTTTCTCGAATGCAAAAAATTCTCATAAGAATAGAATGTTTTAATATCGAAATTCAATTTGAATTTGATTATAATCACCTAAATATAATTTATTATTATAAAATTTAACTAATTTTACATTAAAACAATAATAAAATAAAATTTATGTTTTTAAATAATTTTAATGGAAAGGGTTTTTTCAAAAACAAATCAATATTTTAACTATTCATTAAAAAAGTATCATTTTAGAGAGATCCCAAAAATTTACTCTATGATAATTGTGACATGATGATTTAAAAAATGATGTTCATTTGTACAAACAAAACCAAAAAGGGTTTAATTTTTTATTTTATCATAGTTTTGAAAGATGCAACAAAACAATTTTCTTTAAATAAATATTTCTATAAAATATTTATTTTTCAATTAAATTATTATTATTTTAGTTATAATATATATATTCATTTTATTTATTTTATTCATGTATAAAAAATGTAATTTTCAAGAATAATTTAATTATATTTATACCTTTCTACTTAATGTTTAGGTTATAATGGTCATGTTTAAATAATATTTTAAATGAGTTCTTTCATTTAAACCTAGTTTTCTGTGTGTCCCAAGATAAAAAAGATATTGAATTTTTATAAAATGAAATATGTCGTAATGTCCCTAGTGATACAAATAATTAGTGTAATGGTATCATGAAATATTCAATAAAAAATCGAATTGTTTGATATCATGAGTTCAATCCTATAAATAATAAAAATATATTTTAGGATAAAAAATATACCTAAACCCCATTAGTGAAAAGAAATTAATATGATAAATAACATGTAATTGGAAATAAATCATTTCTTAGAAATACTATTTTACATTATTGTAAGATAGAATTATAAGAGTAACATTAGAAAGTAATATTCAACAGGGGGAAGGGAATTTTTTTAAATTATTTACTTTTAAAAATATTCACCAGTAATAAATCCATGAAAATTACATAATTGTTAAGGAAATTATGCGGGGAAGATAAAACAAATGAATTTTAAGAGAAAACATTGTAAAATATCTTCATATACCATCACTTAAAAATCATTATTTAAAAATATTAAAAAAATCCATATTTTAATTAAAAACCACGTTCCCAAAATGTTTATAAAATAAAATATGATAAAATATTAGAGTGAAAGAACCCCAGAATAGAAGACCAAATTCCACTATAAAACATTATTAGTTGATGAAGAATATTTGAGTCAACATAACCTTTATAGGGAACGTTTCTCATGAAGTTAAAAATATTTATCAATGGGTTTTTTCGGTATGAATGTATATGAGTATAAAAATATGATATCATACCCCAAAAAACTATCGAAGGAAATAATTTGACCAACATATATGAAATATGTTCAATTGAATGATCATAACATAATGAATCAAAATTTGGATACCAAGAAACCTTAGAACTGAGGGAAAAAGGAGTCAAAATACATATCCTTAAAAGGAACTGATTCGGAATATAATATCTATGATGAACAAAACAAAATAAAAAATATACATACCAGGGTAGTGAATACCCCACTCAAAGGGATATATAATGTAAAATATAAATTGGTTTGATGGAATTAATGTTTGATACAAACAAACTCATATGGATTGAGTAATATTTTAATCAAAACCCCATGAATGACAGAGCCTATAATTGAAATTATAATACCGTTATTAAATGATAGTTACTGATAGGAAAACTAAATTAGTATGTTTATAAGAAATAGAAATGAAATTATCTTCATAATATCAACCATGTATCAAATAGTGTAATTTGATATAAAAGACCTTACCTTCTACCACATTCAAACTATTCTTACACATAACATATTGAATAATGAAATTTATTTTATTAGATAAATTCATTCGAAAAATATTATTCTACATTTAGTTAATAAAAAAAGTTTACAAACATTGTCTACATATTTATTATACAGTTTTTTCATATGTTTTTATTAAAGTTGAATAACTATCTTTTTATTTCGGTTATTTTAGTGATCGAAGATGATACTATAAAAAAATTAAAATACACAATGAAAATATTAGCTAAAAATTTTACTATTAAATTATAATATAATTATTATATATGATCTCAAATTAACATGTGATATATATTTTTAGAATCATTCATATTGGTTGTTAAAAAGACCCAAAAATGGGCACGATTCTATTCGATGGGTGAGTATAGTTAGGTAGGTGTCCCTTTTGGAAAAAATATCATTATAAAAAAATAGTATGGATATAATTATTATTAGTTTTTATGGGTGACTAAATTTAATGAGATTTGAATATATAATATAATTATTTATGTTAATTTATAAATTTATATTTGTCGAAGAAGTAGTATGCACATACAAAACAATTACATTCCTTTCATATTACAAGAGTTTGAGAATGAATAAATATGTTTTTTACCATTAATATATCAATATATCAACATAAAAAGGATACTAAGTTCATCACATTATTTGGGTCAAGTGATATATGTATGGAAATGATTAATAAGAAAACATAAGAAAGAGATAATACTTATGTTAGAGAGTTGATCATTCCTTGGAAAACTCGTCATAATTGAAGGGAATAACAAAAAATAATTGGAATAGGGGACCTAGAAAGTGTTGTATGGTTCTAGTGGTATTAAAATATCATAATTTTAAGGAGGAATTATTTGTTCAATCGTAACACTAAAAGGGTGAAAATTCTATCTTATTAAAAGAGGGAAAGAGGGAACTTTAAAGACTTTCATATTTTGTTAATAATTTCATGAAATTATGTTAGTTTCAATGAATCATAATTAGAAAAATAAGAAGTTTGGAACTATTTTAGGATGAAACTCATCTCATCCATTATTTTTTAGAGAATTAATGAGTTGTTTAGGTCTCTTATTTTACTAATTACCATTTACCCAAATTAACGTTTACAATGGGAATTTGTTGTTAAATATGTAATATTATGTCTTATTGAAAATACATTATAACAAAACCAACATAAATTTTATTCTATAAAACTATATTTATTATACCTTTTATGAAAATAACCTTCTAATGAATATATAATAATATTTTAATTCAAAACAAATTATACATTGATTTTTTTATTGAGAATGGATGCTTTCACAATTTGGTGTTCCTAATCTAATTTATAGTTAATTAACCATTTAATGAATTTTAATGTGTATATATATATATAATTAATATAGGATTCATTATTTTATATTGATGAATAAATTTATTACATAAAAAAAATTCACCATCATTTAAAAAATTCAAAAGTAATCTTTTCACAATTAATGTGTAATTACCATTATATTTTTTAATAATTTTTTCTACCTAAAAATAAAATCTTTCTTATTAAATAATAATAATTTTATGGTATCACATATTATATCTTTTTAATACAATTATATTTATATATTATGGAAAATAAAGTTTAATGTTGTCGCATGTGACATTAAAAACATAGTTTTAGTAGTACAATATTTTCAAACAAAGATATTGTGTAGAGAAAGAAATTGTCAATTTTATTGATTAGAATTGTATAAATAATATTTATATTTTTTTTAATATGATTTATTTTTTTTAATATAAACACAAAACAAACTCTTCTCATGTGAAAATTTAATTTTAGATAACGAAAAAAATTAGATAATATGACTTGATTTTATAAAATTTTATTCTTGGGTTTCAAAAATTAAACATAATATTTTTAAATGATTAATTTTAATTTTAAATGTCTATAATTTAAATAAAACGGTTTCAAATAAATTTAATTCATTCTTATATTACTATATTTTCATAAAATTAATAATTTTTAGAATAATTGTTTTTTCTACATTATTCACCAAAATATGATTAACTTTAAAAAATACAAAAAAATAATCATTAAGAAATATTTTTTTACAAATCCAAAAAAAAAATTAATTTAATAAAATTAATATTTTAATGTATACATATATTTATTTTTTATGGAAACCAATGAATATAATTATAATACATTTTTATTAGAAAATGGAATTTTCAAATTTCAATTTTTTTATTTTATATCATTTAAAAACTAATTTTGCTTCATGAAATAATAAATATAGAACTTAATTTATCATCATTATTAGTAATTTTCTTTTAAATAGAAATTTATTTTTCTTAAAAGAAAATTTATAGATAACTATTATTCTGAACAATGTATTTATTTTAGGAAAACTAATTCAATTTTATTCATGTTCATTGTAGTTAAAAATTTATTTCCATAAAAATTTAAAAACGGTATTACAACTAATCATTCACGCAAAATCAAATTTTAGGTTTAAATGGTTATAGTTAAATATATTTTTGTTTGAGAGGAGATTATGTTTCATGTTGCGGGTTCTTCCTCCCTCGATAACGGTTTCAAGGGTTGTGGCTTGGTCATGAATGTCTGGCACTTCCTTGGATTCGGCTAGCTTCTCCCACATAGAGGCTCTTCATTTGGCGGTTCCCTAGGAATAGTCTGCTCATTCCCCACATGTCTTGGGGTGATGAGGTTTACGGTGAATCGCAGATTCAATCTCTTCAGAACAACGTAGCAGCGGATGTGAATTTTGTGGATGCGTTGATACGGGAAACTCAGAATGAACCTACGCTATCTAGATGTGATAATGTTCCGGGGTCTAAATCCTACGTTGATGTGATGAAATCAATTTCAGGGCCAAAGCTAGATGGAGAATGTTCCTTTACACTACTTAAGGACACTGTTCTTGGTAAAATTATTCACAACGGTTCATCGGCTCACGTTGATGGAAATCATGCGCTATTTTCTAAGAGAATGGCCATTGGCCAAAACTCGTTGATTGCACACACTATTTTTTCTAAGGGTTCAAAACCTTGTAATGTTTTTTATTTTATTTGAAGAATCTCTCTTTGGTGGGGATTCTCTATTTGGAAATGTTTCTCCCTTGATCAGGTGTTTTTATACTACATATTTATTTTAGATGGTTTGGAACATCGAGCATGGAGTATTGTGACCCTGTTTTTGAAGCTTGGATAGCTTCACTTACATGAATGGTATTTTTATTTCAATGTCTTGCAGACAAGAAATGAATTCTATTTGATCTGGGTTCTTCTTCATGGACTCAATTGGGTCATTTGGCATCTGAAGATCATTCATGATATTTTAACCACAATTGGGACTTCTATTCATCTTGACAAGGGGACTAAGGATGTCCAGTTTGGTCACTTTTCCAAGATGTTGGTGTAGGTTGACCTCAATTCTACTATGATTAACAAGGTAACTCTATCTACTCCTGATAACATCCAAATAGATGTTGAGTAGGAAAATATCCTCTTTTCTGCCATAAATGTATTGTCATTGGACTCTCTTTGGAGCTATGTCGGAAGAATGTTTCATGTGAGGAATGTGGGATGAGGGGTCATCCAGCAAATATTTTTCGAAGGATGTCAAAGATGAAATATTTAGTTTTTCCATGGCCCACAGTTTATCTTAAAGAGCTTGTTTCCACTGTGGCTATAGTGAAAGGAATAGGACAACTGGTAGATGTGTCTTTGGAAAGGGATTATAGGGACCCCTCTAATAGTCAGGTAGACTTGGCTAAAGAGGATACTACTATTGAGGACATCCCTACAATGTATCTAGGATTGATGACCCCTGAACCCCCTCAGGTTGATTTCTCCAATTAGCAATAGCATGTTGAATTTAATTAGGAAATATGAATGCTCTTTCAGTCATCTTAATTATCTGAGAAATGGGGGAAATTTTATAAGGATGAACGAGGGGATATTGTTGCCCCTTCCAGGGTTTCAGGTAGTGGTGGGAATTCCTCTTACAAGGATGATATCTTATGTGCCATGGAATGGATAACTGATAGTGGGAGTTTTACCTCTGTTCCCTTAAAGAGAATACCATTAATGGATTATTGTAATGATCTTAGGACTGTGTCTACCAAATCATTTTATAAGGTGTCAACGAAGGTGGATGCAGAAATACATAAAATTTTAAATCAAGAAAAGGCTCAATCTAAGTAGGAGAATACAAGTGACTTTGATTATAGAAACAATATGTCATACTATTATATGTTGACATGTTTCTTGGTTGATGGGGGAGACTCTTCTTGTTTAATACTGTCTGACATTCTTTTATATCTTTTATTTCTTTTAATAAATGGTCAGAATCTTTACTTCTGGAAGTACATGTTGGATATATTATGGATTCATGTATGTTCAGTGTTATGTGTGTAGAAAGATATCAAACACATTGACTTATTTAATATTAATCATATATTAAAATACAATGTTTTCCCACCGTCTTTGACATGTGTTGTTTACTGTTCCTATAAGAACACATGTATCTATGGTGTCTAGAATTTAATAATTTATGTCCATATCCCAATGTATTAATTTGATTCGATTCCATCACAGAAATATTTTTTTAACTAATACTTTAGGGAAGTTAATAACGTTGGTTGTAATAGGATGATTATCTATGATTCCCTTTATGGTTCCTTAATGTTTGTTTTAGTTATGATATTCTTTAATTAGTAATCCTAATAAAAAATTATGTTTTAATGTAATGTAATACAATCATATAATAACTTATATGATATCCATTAATCAATTTTCATTGCATATGATTACCTCTTATACAACATTTTTTAAAAAATGCCTTTATAAAAAATAGATTTATCAACATATATATAAGAATCATCATCAAACTACCATGTACATACATCAAATTAGTGATGTGAATAAGGAAATAACTGTTTAGGTAAACAATCACTCTATATTTTATATCATCATTTATTTATCTATTAATATGTTTTCTGAAAAACCCTCTTTGAGGATCCTATATCATTTACCATGTTAATTCATTAATTCCATTTCACATTCCTAAATTTTTTTAATGTAATTTAACAATATATATGAACTTACCTCTTGTTTATCAGAAGAATATTTCATGATATATATATATAAACTAATTAAAAAATCATTAAGGGATAACAATTTTTTAAATGGTTTCATTTTAAAAAATATAATAAGAAAATAAAATATGGGTTTAACTATTTCTTTAGTTTTATTTAACAAAGAATTATCTATCAATAACCGGATATGAGTCTTTTATTTTTTAGTCCTATTTAATTTTCTATATTGATTATCTATGATTCCATAATTATTAACAATAATATGGTGTATTATAAAAAGATCAATTTCAAAATTAATAATGTATCATTGTGTCTAAAATGACACTAATATAAATAATATATATAGAAAAAAATAAAATCAATAATTTAATTTCAATTAATCCACATGGAAATTTGAACTCATTTTCTTCTCAATTGATGTAGAAATCACCCTCTCATTGTTTTCGGTAAAATTTACATTACAACCTTTACTATTTCTAAACATCATTCATTTTGTTGTTTGAAAAAAATATTTAATTACAATGTTGTTAAGAAAAAATAATTTATTTTTAATATAAATGAAGTAGAATAATTCAAATGACAATTATTCAATCCATTATTTATCATAATTTATTCACCATTCTTTAAACATGGAAAGAATCTATAATATTATTCAGTTCCCCAACTATGAATAATTTATCTAATTATAGACACTGGAAAGGAACTTTCAACTCTGAAGTATTCATTGAATTTCTAACCTTTTCTTTCACTTTAATCACCATAAGGAGTGAGGAAACACATTCCAAAAAATAAATATCTTCCCATAAAATAATAGTCTAAATAATCTTGTGTGGCTTTCCCATATTTTTTATCATCCAATTCTTGATGAATACCGATAAATTATGTGGTAACAATAATTATATGAGTTTAATTGATAATTTATTTTCCATATGTAATATAAAATTCAATTATTGATCAAAATACATCAAAATATTGAAGGATATTTTACTAGGTAGGTATCCATATTAATTTTTAATGTGGTAGGATGTAGTGAAAAATAATTTATCTTATGATTCTCATACTTCTTATAAACAGATAAGAGATTTAATATCATGATATGTGTAACTATGTCATTACATTGAAATTTTTCCATCCAAATATACTTTCTACCAATATTCAAGGGATTTTTAAATTATATACATTATATCACCTATAATTTTCTTTGTAACACCTCAGACTCGATAAATCATTAAATAGTTGATGGAATAGATTTCCACATGATCTCAGGTATACATCCACATATCCCAGTGGCTACTGATTTACAGTAATGTGCTATGGAGGTACCCTGGGTATACTAGTCCCCCTATATCATCATGCACAATCATAAGATAAAATACCTAGTATGATTCTCAACCCACAACTATAAGAATATAAAGAAAAAATATTTGAGTTGGTTTCTTAGGAATAAATAATTTTAATCAAATCTCATGTATATTCAATGTATTGAATATTAATAAAACATCATATTTCATAGTTTCTATTATTCTCCATGCACTACTACAAAACTGGGTTTATCCAGTACTAGGGATTTAACAATGCTACCTTAAAGCACCATTAAAGACCTCCTTTGACATTAATATATGAAGTGATGTTAAATGAGAAACTATAATAATGTTTCTTAGCACTGATAAAGGCCCCCATTTACCAGTGATTCTAAAAAAGTGTTGGTAAAGTGGGGGGGCTCTTTATCATCTCTTTTGTGGAATCTTAAATAAAGACCTTCCTATATCTTCTCTTTTTCTCTAGCACTGATAAACAATATATTAAAAATAGTTACTTAAAAAATATAAAAATATTGGAATATATAAATATATAAATATATTTACATTGATATAAATAAAATATATTTTTTTTAAATGTGTTTTAGATAAGGGTAAATAAATATTTACAATTAGTATTTATGTTATTTAATGAAAAAGGATTTTAAACTAATTTTAAAAATATTTTTATTTAAAAATTTTATAATTTTTATATTGTAAAAATTATTTAATAACAATATTAAAATAATTAAAAAATAAAAAAAGATCTTAAATATGTTGAAAACGTAACTCAATATTCAAACGACAATAACTTTTGATTCAGGTGTCCTTTTGGCATTTACTACCTATAAAATCAAAGCTTGAGATGTTCTCTACACCATGTTTACTTAAGGGGGCCATGTTCACTATTCTTTTGAGGGGAAAAAGGTTTTTAGGGCCTCCAAAACTAAATTTTTTTTGTCATGGTACCCCAATTTTATAACACTCGATGGATTTTTATCCTCGTTTAAGTGGGTATTATTGCCATTTTTCGATGAAAACTGAATTTATTCCTAGGGATTAAATTTAAATTTATATTATGGTTTTGAAATGTTATTATTTTTCAAAATATATATTTGTCTGCAATTAAATATATACATATTTTCTAAAATTTAATTATAATATAACAATTGTATAAATACATATATCAATATTTTTACGTGAAAAATTATTTTTAAATATATAAAATAACCATTAATTATTCACTTTATTTAAAGTAAAATATTATCCATTTTTTCCTTATAAAAATTAAATAATATGTATATATAATTATATATATTTATATTTATATGTATTAATAAACATATATATATATATATGAATTTATTTTATTATATATATGATTATATGAAAATATATATAATTGAATATTAATATATAATATATTTAAATAAATATAATCGTTTATATATATATATCAAAATATTTAAAATATATACATAAAAATATAAAACTAATTAAATATACAATAAAACAAACATGGCATAGTGGTAATGAACATCAGTCACATAATGGATGTTTAGGGATCAATTCCAGGTGAACACAAGAATTTGGGGTTTTCTTCTAGCACCAATAAAGGGGATGATGGTCATGGTGGTGGATGGGTTGTGAAAATCAGTGATTAAGGGAGGTGTAATCACTGAGAAAGGTGGGTGGTGTGTGTGAAAAAATAATTACTACCAATATTTTTTAATTGTGAGTTTTTAGTGCTGTTAAAAGATGACCTTTGATGATGCTAATAAAGAACTATTAAAATAACCCTTTAGTAGCACTAAAAAAGTGTTGATAAATGATCCCTTTAATGGTGCTATCAAAAACACACTTAAAGGGTGTCTTTATCAGTTCTTTTTTAGAAATGTTAATGGGTGTCTTTCAAAGAAACTTTTTTTAGTTCTATTAAACCCCCCTTTTAACATCGCTTGTAATATTATCACTTTTTAATCACTAATAAAACCCATTCACTTGCATTGTTAAAGCCCTGATTTGTAATAGTGAGGAATCTAATGTAAAAATATCCTATAGTATATTATCTAATGATATGTTCACAGTAATTCCCCAATTTGATGAAAACCTTAAAGTTCTATGATTATTTTCTTAAATATAGATCTTCTATTGGATACCATACTATGATATGACACATAATATATATGAAATCAGGTGTGAGTAATTTTAAGAGGATGAAGATTCTTTTGATTATGTTCGCACTCATAAATCTCCATGATGGGAGATTATGAGAACGGACCCGCCAGAATGAACTTTGAATGTTTTTATGTCATCAAATTGTCATATATACAAGTATTTTTAATGGTCCATAGACTTTAAGATTATCATTAATTCATGTCATGACTCAAAAAAATTGATTTATATATGAAAACCATGGTGTTATATTCTCACATAAATGTAGGGAATGTTGGGTGTATCACAACTAATTTTTAATTAATTATTCATTTGAGGAAGGACTTGTCCCTTCCATCATTATGAATGTTGATATCTTAACCCTTTGATTGTAAAAAAACGGTCACATTAAATCCCATTCACATGGTGAAAGAAAATATTTATTTTATACAATCAATTAAACATGTATCAAACATATAGTTTGGTGACTCATATATGAACCTACTGGATAATATATTGAGACAAAAGGATTATTTTATATATTGAGAATTCGTATGTGGTTATTGTTGATGTGATATTATGTTGATTATATTAGGTTTCTTGACAAATTTCTTATAGATGAATTTTGGAATTTATGAAATCCAACATAATGAAAATTAGAAATAATCCTAAAGGAACACACTCTATGTGTTTCCCATTATATCAATTTATTTATATTTGATTTTATTCATGTGAATAAATATTATTCTCAAGAGAGAGGTATAGTTGTATCTATGTTTTATCAGTTAATAATTCTTCTTAATGAATGAATTATCTAAATTAAATTTTTATTTAGGATTTCAGTAAAATATATAGAAGTTCAAATAGACCTAGACTGAGTCCAATGAATAATTTTAATAAGAAAGAAATTTAAATGATATTTGTTATTGAAAAATTATGCATTATCCACAACATAATAATAATAATAATAATATATTTAATGGATATTGTTATGGATTGTTTTATTATTTAGGATTCTACATGAAATTCAATAATTATTTTAATATACATCCTAGAACTATATATAGTCTATTATATCTATTGTGAATTAAATGAAAACTTGAAACATTGAATCATTTTTTTAAATGAAACCCTCTCTTGAATCCCCCCTTCTCTCTTCTTCTTAAGAATGTGAAATTCAAAATAGATCCCTTCAAGACTAGAGTGTGATTGGTCAACATGAATAACAAAATACAATCGAGTCTCCATGCTAGCACCTAGATATCGATTGGAATATTTTGAATATCAATGATACATGTATGAACTTCTGCTAAATGGATTATATCATTGGATCATCACAACCCAATGTAGGAAATATGTAGTGTTTTTTGGATGACTGACTTCTACATTAATTAATGAATTATAATATTTGGTATTCATTTCTTTTGATATTAAATCAATTTATAATAAATTTTACATGAAACATCCTATGTCAAGAAATTTGGATACAAAATATTAATATAAATTTTATTTTATCTCCTTACACCAAATACTTACACTACACCTAGATCCTATAAGTTGAATCAGAGTGGTCACACATAATATTATAATTATTAATTTGATTAATGATCCATACAAAATCGTTGTTGAATTTTTATTTCATATTATTCATTCATCAATCATTTTGAATTAATATTTTTAAAATATATTAATCATGTTTTTTTGGTGGTACATTTTCTTAACGGTCTAGAAACATATGTCGAAAAATTGAAGGTTCCATCAGGAAAAAAATGTTATTTCTTTTAAGATAGGGTGACATGGAGTGTAGTTCTAGTGCACAATGTTTACCATAGTACACTATAGATAGCCATGTTACAAAATATGTTGCATAAAACATAGTTATTACAGGTGGTGTATGTTGTGTGTTGATCGAAAATCATAGAACACAATATCTAAAATTTCAGGGAATGTACACTGTGTACAAGTTTTTTATTTTGAATGGGAAAACATCATAAATAATAAAATTGGTGTGAACATCATACTTGTTCAAACCACGTGATATTGATAGCCTATAGAATTTATCATATACATGACATGTATACAGTTTACTTGTTGTGTAGTTCATCATTTCCCACATTATAAATAAATGATGAGGCACTTGGTGAGATTATTTGACATATTGAATAAGGGATAAATGAAAAGTAACTGACTTGTAATCACCATGTAATACTACTGAGATACACACCACTAACCTTGATGAGTATCTCGGGCACACTACAAACAGATACACAATGTATTGTTAGTATGTAATTTCTATATAGTCTATCTGAGTAAATACATTGAATTACCACACATGTAACCTTGATACATGAAAACTAAGGAACATGGTGTGTATCTTGATAATACCCAATTTGTAGTCTTCCTATTACTAGAAGAATTAAATTAAATAAAATTTTAAATTTTAGCATTAAAACCTTATTTCATTTATGGTAACATTATGTGTTTTCCAATTTAATAAGGGATTTTAAAGAATATTTAATTCTCAATTAATATATTGTAATAAGTATAAAAATATGGATTCATCCATTTTTTACATTAAATTCCTTATTATGGTTATCTCGAAGTGAATCTAGATGGTCATTAATATGAAATGGAATTAATTAATTAATTAATTTAGGCACTTTTATCTTAATACTAATAAATAAATAAAAATGAATGATTATCCATTTTCTTTTGGTTATATATTTCATTTATGATTGCTCATGAGCTTCAACAAGGCCTATATAATTTTTAGGCGTTTTAATTAACTTTATTTCACAAGATTGTAATTATTTATTATTAAATTAAATATGATAGCCTAGGAGTCATCCCTCCCTCCATTATTACATAGGACCTACATTTCCAGGTTTATTTATGTAATACTCATCAACCATTATATTTGTTACCCTTTAATACATCTAACTTAAAAATATGTGTAATTAATGTACTTTTCTAATGTGTATGGTGGAAATTATTGATTGAACCATAATGATTCCATCCCAGGTGTTAAATAGGTCAATTGTTATAATGTTGGAAATCCATTCCTGTCTAGAAACAAGTGTTTGACCCTCATTCATTGGATGATATAATTAATTCTCATTAAATCAATCATTAGTTAAAACTCATTAATGGGTCATTTAATTACATAATTTTTTCATTCTATACATTATTTAATTTTTAGGATTCAATACTGTGATCACATGAATGAAGGAATTCATATGAGAAGTTGGATTTTAATAAAATGGATTATGCATAAATGTTATACCAATAAAGGTTAATTAACTATGTAACATCCACTTAATATTTTCAAGATATGTTAATTATAAAAAAAATTATGCATAATAAATTTATGTCCCTAAAGTATATATTTTTCAATACATGGCCTTCCATCACCTGATTATGATTAAAAGCCTTAGAACTATGTGTTTGACCAATGCTAATTTGGAAAAATAATTTTAACATGGAATTCATGTTATTTATATGGGTTTACATAACCATCATACATCAAGAGAAATACCCCTCACTAGACATCATGTGTCTTGGGGGAAAGTGCATAGGAAATCCAAATCATGATTTTAGGATATGGGACTCCACTCAATAGTTCAAGGAGAAGCAATCCCATAGTTTTAAAAGACCATCCTACCTAAATATGTTCAAATAACTTCAATAAAACTCATTTAGGTTATGTGAATGGATATATAGATCCCTATCACTATAATTTCATAGCTACTAGAAAATATGATTTTAATATTAAAGGATATTGGAAACTGGTAAAATAGTGGGAGATTTAATAAAATCAATTAATTTATTGCTTCTCAGATATAATTTATTCTATAAAAGTACTAGGGAAATCATATTTTAATTGTATAAAAACGAAAATTTATTCTCTATACCATCCTTTAGATATAAATTATCGAAAAACTCTCTCCTCACTAGAAGTAACTTCCAAGAGTTGTTCACAAAACTTTGGGTATCTTTTCACCATGAATTGAAATATTATGTGCTAAAATATTCAATTAATAATCCTCCAACACACCATTAAATTGATTAATACTTCCTAATATCGGAACAAAATTGACTGACACAGTTGACGTTCAATGTTTAATACATTTATCAATGTCTTGTAACCTCATAAATTCTTTTGAAAACATCGATTCATATAGAAGGCTTGAGATAATTCACATAAATTTCCAAGAGAGAGATAGAATATAAAGGTTTTATATTTACATGGTTATCATTCAAAGAAATATTTTATAGGGTTCCCTAGTAGGGCACCATGTAGTAAAGGGCATTGGCTATATTGAGTGACTTGTGTTTGTAGTGTTTAAACTCCTTGAAAAATTGGGCACTGGTCTCATATTGGAATCACTCATTTTGAGATTATCTAGTATTTTAATAAATTTTCATATGAAAAAATTTAAGAAGTCTCTTACATATATTTTCACTCTTATTCTACTAGTAGATAAAGAGATGAATCATAAAAATCTTATTGACCTTATGGTGGAAAACATAAATGGAATGTGAAGTGACTTAAGGCCAATGTTTCTTCACGCCTATCCAATAAGAGGAAAATTAGGGGTTATTAAATTGATTAGGATTTTGTATGTTTCATATGTGGAACGAATGGATATTGGTTTAAAAATACCACTTAGCCAAATAAATAAGGGGAAGCCTCATGTGGTTTTCTTATAAACTATAATTAATATGTTTCTATAAATTAGTTATTAGATATAGCTTGTGGTTCTCACATATGTATTAAAATATAGGTACTATGTATATTCAAAAATATGGATTGAGTGGAGGTATATTTATGACAAATAATATAGATAAAAATTCAATTGAAGATATCGGGGACTACCACCTAACATTATTGACTAGAATGATCTTTGTATTAAAAGGTTGTTATTATTTACCTTCAAAACCAAAAAATATATTATTTTTTCTTGAAAATATATATATGGTTTTATTTTCTTGTTTATTAAGGAATTCCACTTCTTTTAAAAATATATCATTTTTATGGAATATTTAAATAACGGTCTTTATCTGTTGGATTTCACAAATCATGGAATTAAAATCAATGGAGAAACTGCTTCACATGAATGATACCACACCCAACTATGGAATCATTAGATAGGTAATGTAAACTAAAATCATTTGAAAAAATTATAACAATATGGGTATTTAGATTATTTTTAACTAAAACAACTGTCTATATTTTATACATGTTTACAAGGTAAAATGACCAAATCCACATTTAGTGGAAATGGTCAAAGGGCCAAATAAATTCTTGAATTAGTTCATATGGATGTGTGTGGACCATTTCATTTTGAGAAAATGGTTGGGTACTCATACTTCATAACTATTTTCTATTGAATTTAGTAGATAGGGATATGTATTATTAATGAGTTATAAATCATAATTTTTGATAAATTTAAGGAATACAAGAATGATGTTACGAACCAGCATGGTAAGCAGATTGTAAATATTAACTCAGAACATGGTGGACAATTTCATAATCAAGACTTCAATGATTAATTACAGATATTTGGGATGCTATATCAACTCACTAATACTTATAATCCTCAGTGTAATATTGTATGTCAGAGTAGGAACTGCGCCCTATTGGACATAGTGAGATCAATGATGAGGCAATTGAGTCTTCTATTATTTTTTTCATGATACACATTATAAAAAAATAGAACAGGTAATAAACTATGTACTAAGTAAAGAATAAAACGGTAAACCATGCCATTTATTGAATGGAAATAAATCCACAATTCCATATATATATGTGGGATGTTATGAATTATTTTTTATGGCATCTTCAGATAATAAATTTACAACTCGAGTAAAAAATTTGTACGTTTATAGTGCACCTCAAATATGCAAGGGGATATTACCTATATGTCCCCTTAAAAAAAGGTAATACTAAATAACATTCCATATTCCATGATAGGGACCACACCAATAAAATTGATAGTGGAAGTGAGATATAATTCGATGAAGTTGAGGTTCATGGTATATATGATATGACATAAGAACAGATTCCACAAAATCCAATGGACGGAGAAATTATTCCAAAGACACAAGTCCTTTGTTAGATTACAAGAGATGTTAGATTACCATAGTAGTATTTTTTTTAAAAGGGTTGAGGTTCAAATACATATTTATTGAAAAAGAAGAAAATTTGGAACATCCAAAAAAAAGATCAAGCCACTCAGGAACGAGTGCTCATACTATGGTGGGGGGATCTACCACTGCTACCTCGAGGGGGACATCCCCAACGTGATGTTTTGTCCTGCAACCAAGGACCACCTCCATCGTCAGGAATATCAACATCCATAGCAGTCATCATCTCCACTATTCCATACACATGTTCATAACTTTTTCCTTCCTCCACGCTACTTCCAGATGTCACTGCATCAGAGGAGTTGGATAAACTCACCCTAGAAATAGATTTAATCCTTTTAGATAAGGATATAGCGTGTTTCATAGCATAAAGGATAGCTTGCTCTGCTCCCATTGTATTTGGAGTTAATGGTTCCCCTAAATAATATTTTTTAGCACTTGTAGTTGCAATAACTGGGATTTCAGTAGCCATAGGTTGCAGTCGATTCTGTCTATTTTGTAGTTTTTTGGAGCGTTCCACTAATCCTGTTGATGTATAAATGTATCTTTTTATTGATTGAACATTTGTAGCATCACGGAAATCCTTGCCATCATTAGGATATTCTTCCATCGTATCCTCTCATGCCCCTAAAATCTGAATAGTGTCTGGTCTATTTATGCCCCCTTCACGTGTTTGAATTACCTCAGTTGCGATTGGATTTTCTAGGTTGCGTAGTCTTCCAAGTTCAAGGGAGCTAGAAGCCTACTTTTTACCAGCAGAACCAGCTACATTATAGCACTACTTCCTATTGATAGGATTTTGAATGTTGTATCCTAAATCCAAAGGAGCTCGAACTGCTCTTTTTGAACCCTCACTATGTCTATAGGTCTGGGATATATTGGACCTTTAAGAGGAAGCATCCATTTTGTTTTTCCCTTTTCTATTCCTTGAGGAAATAACTGATTTATCCTGCCAAAAATCAGCATCAACATCAGCTTGTTCTTCATGCTCTTTAATATCTTGGCTATCATCAAATTCTTCACAGTAATTTTCCTCAGCAATTCCCTTAGATAAGGAATCTCTAAAAGTGAATCCACTAACAATCAATTGATTATTCATAGCCATGTATGCACAATATGTGGAAGATTTAGTTTGGGCCTTAGAAACATGACTGTCATTCAGAAGAGAAAGGACAGGTCTGGGATTCAACAAATCAGCACAATAATTCTTTAAAGAAAGGTTATTAGAGTCACGACATTTTGTAGCTATAGAGGAGTCTGCAGCATTAATAGGGTTCAAATCTGCAACATAGTTTGAGGTTCCATCTAGTGTTTGACCAAACTGATTTTTAGGCTAATCATTTCCATGAATACCTTTCCAACGACATTGTAGGATATCATGACCCTTAACATAATAGTTAGAACAGATATGGTCCCTCCTGCAGGAATATTTTTCATGCCCAACAATACTACAAACATCGTAAAAAGGTGGAGTTCTCTCATATTCAATTCTGAGATTTATCTCATCATTTGCAGTTGACAAAACCACTCTATAATAAAGCATTGAACTCATATCAACTGCAACTAAGACCCGAGAAAAGTGACCATAACTAACCATCTCCATAGTAGTGTCTAATCTAATTGGGATACCTATCACAGAAGAGATGTCAAACAGAATTTCTAGGTGCCATAAAACGCAGTTAAGACCATGAATTTTCACCCAAACTTGCGCACATATGTCCTTGAAATCATTAATTTTGATGTTCAAATTCCATTCATGGATTCTCAAGGTACCTAGTTTGAGATTAACCGAGCATACACCCCAGGCACGTCCTTTAAATTCCTTATAAGGGAAAAGAAAATGAATGAAACCATGTCCTAATGAAACACTTTTAAAATCCGCAAAACCCCAAATGGAAAGAAGACAAGAGACCAGATCAGCGACTTTCTAGGGTTTCATACCCTTTGTTTAAGATACAAGAGCAATAAGAGAATGCTTACCCAAATCAAGACATTATGTTATTTTAGTATCTGAGGCCAAGATGTGAGCGATGGTTCTTTTTTTGACAATACGTTGAACATATCTATTTTTTCCTAAAAGAAATCGATCCTCCCGTAAGGCCGTTAAAGATCGAAACATCCTTCGAGATCTCCACAATATTCATCCAAGATTGTTTTGTATGAGGAAATTTCAATTCCACACCATGATTCAAGACATAAGCGTGGAGATTCAAACTCCTCGGGTAATTTAGGGTAAGCTTCTCTTCAACGAGTGGGAGAAGCTTTTCCAATTCCTCCATGTCCTTCCTCCTTAGATAACTAGAATTGTATGGATCTCTTATAACTGATTATTTTGTCTCATTATTAATTGATAGAAATTATCCTCTAACCTATAAGGAAGCAATAAGTGGAATAAATGCTAATATTTGGAATGAGGCCATGAATTGTGAAATTGATTCCAGATACCAAAACAATGTATGGATTTGGGTATATCATCCAGTGGATGTAAAGACCATTGGTTTCAATGGGGTATTCAAGAAGAAATTATATATGAAATGAAAAGGTAGTACCAATATTGTGAGACTTCTTATGATAGGGTTACAAAGACATCAATGATTATATTATGACGAATATTTTTTTACTAGTTTCAATTCAAAAATCCATAAGAATTATATATGAAATTTCAGCTTACCATGACCATGATATTTTTAAAATGGATCATAAAAAAATCTTATTTAATAGGAATTATCATAAAGTTGTTTATATGACACGACATGAATGTTTTGTGATTCTAAAGAATTCCAATAAGATATGAACATTTAATAATTTTATTTATGAATTAAAGAAAGAATATAGGTTATAGAATATTAATTTTTGGGAAGCTGTAATGGAATTTGGTTTTTCATGAATCGAATGTGATCATTGTTTCTACAAATGGTTTAGTAGGAGATCAACATTTTTCTTAATAGTACATTTGGAGGACATATTATTTATTAAAAATGAATTAGTAGTATTACTATTTATTAAGGAATGGTTGAAAAAAAATTTCTCTAGTAAAGAATTTTGTGAGGAATCATATATTATTGTGATCAGTTTTATTCGTGAAAGATCCAAGATAATTCATGACCAATGTCATAGTAAAAACAATGCCAAGATACTGAAGAGATATGGTATGGAAAAATCCAAGAGGGGATTATTATCAATGTAACATGGAGTTCATCATTCGATGAATATGTGTCATGAGACACATGAGGACAGAAATATATAGTCATGGATTCCATACACTTTTGATATTGGGTCATTAATGTGTGTCAATCCATGTACTAGGCTAGATGTCACCTATAAATTATATGTGGTAGGAAGATAACATGTTAACCCATGTGACCACCAATAGATATTAGAAAAGACTATAATAATGTATCTAATGAGTACTAAGGAAATGTTCCTAATTTATGTAATAAATGAGGAAATAGTCATCAGATGATGTGATGCTGCCAGTTTCCAAATATATCAAGATGACAAAAATTCCCAGATGGGATACATATTCACCATGAATGGTGGTGTTGTGACCAGGAAGATGTCATAATAAGTAGTGGTAAAAGTGTAACACCCTAGGTTAATAAAGAATATGACATTTTCATATTTATCCATATTTGTGAATAAAATGTTAATATTAATTTAAAGTGAACACTATGATTGATGGAGTACCCAATACGCAACAACGAGTTTCTTGGAAATCTTACGTTGCACTCTAATAATAAAATAATATTATTCAAAATGGTAGTTAAGGCCTAGCCGTTGAAATGGCAGGAATGAATAGAACTAACTAAAAAATGATTATATGTTTTTGTCAAATATTTTTACTTTTATCCAATAAATGATAGTGGCTTAAAATGCGAATGAAACCAATTCTAAGCGCAAATATTGTAATATTCTATAAAAGGTCGATTAATCACCTTTTGATGGTGAAACCTTTATAAATCCACTTTTTGGAAATTTTATATGTTATATTAGACCAAATAAAACACTTATTTATAATCGGGACATCAAAATTTACTTTGTGTATTTTTTTGTTATTTTTTTGATAAAGTTCATTTTTAACGAATAAGTGAAAAATGTTGTATTTTAATTCAAAAACTATTTTTAATATAATTTATTTATATTATTAGATCATCTTTTGAATTGGTTTTAAAGTTAAATTATAATATATTTTTATTATTTAATACAATTGTGGTCATTGGAATTAATTTCACATTGAATTTGGACTTAAACCAGTGTCAATCTTTTAATAGATATTGTTTCCTAAAAACATGCTATTTGTTTTGACAGCAGGAATTAATTAATTAATTAATTAATGCAACTTATATGTTTTTAATTTTGTAAAATAGGCATCATTTTTGAATTCGGAATATCAAATATAGCTTAGGGAGAATTTTTTGTATTTTTTTAAAAAACGTCAATTTTTGATTAATAGTGAAACCACTAAGTGGTAGTTAAAAAACTGATTTTTTGTTTAAATGAAACTTTACCACTTCTGTGATTTTATTTTCAAAAATCTGACATGGATAATTGTAATTCAGATTTAATATATGGTTCAATAAGATTAAAATAATTTTTTTGGTGAATAGTAACTTTTACGTTTTATTAATCGCGATTAAAGGTAATTAGTGTAATTTATGGTAATGATAATGTTATAATAATACGAAATTACCTTGAAACATGTCCTACACTTATTTGATGAGTCATTCCCGACCAGGAAAATCCATGGGTCAACTTGGGGACCCCATGGAGACACTTGGGTAAGAATGTGACATTAATAACTTTTTATTTAATGTTAAAATAAAAATGTAACAAACATGTATTGTTTTACTAAAAAAAAATTACATGGGGTTATACAAGTCATATTTTTGACTGTAAATAGTAATTGGAAATATAGAAGGATTTACTACATCATAGTATTTTTTATTATTTTTAGACATTAAATAAATTAATTTATTTTTGACACCATGATGATGCAACGATTACCTCATTAATGAACGATTTAAATAAAATGAAAAGATAATGTAATTTATAAGACATAAACTTTTCAATAACCTATTGGATGGGTTTATTTCGAACCCTTATCACCTTATCCTCGAAATATATCTTTTTGGGACCTTTAAAATTCGAAAACAATTTTAAAATAAAGTAACATTTCAAGAATTTCCAAGAGTGCCCCTCCTCCATCTTATAAAAAGCCCCACCTCTACCTCCTTACCCACACGTCTCAAGCCATTGTAATGGAAATAATCTTATTATTTTATCTATCCACATCCCTCTAGTAATCCTATAATCCTTACCTTAGTCATAATTCTCTTCAATAAACCCTTTTGGTTCAAACCAAGGGGAGTTACCCGATTTAAAGGTAAAGTCTTCCCTAATGTACTTTTGTTTTATTTTTCTTATCCAACCCCATAAACTCTTTTTATTACTTTATTTTGTAACAAAACCAGTATCTAAAATATACTTGGATGTTTTTATGAGAAGTATTCGGGCTACACTAACACACACCTCTGTCTAATGGTTAAAGAACATATTGTTTCTGTGGAAGGTGTATTACTACCTCACGAAATGATGATTGTCCTATCTTCTCCCACCACCTCCCATGGTAGACATTATGATGGAACAATATTTATTTGTGATATATACTGTATTTTATTCCTTTATAGTCTTCTATATTTTATATTTAATAAATACCTTTATGATTTTCATGTTGTGCAAATGCGATAATTTCATTTGAGGAATTGTGGATTACCGCCCCCTCAAGTGATGTGACTCGATCATGCAATACATGGAATGTATAAAGAATGAAATTGATGAAATTATGTGACATATATAAAATATATATTATACTGGAATTATAATATATATATATATCTCATCTAGTTTTAATTCCATTATTGTGCCAAATAAATGAAAGTAACGTTCATGCGTACGTACGGCCTACCGTCTCCACGAGTGGTTCATTTCATTTCTTTTTATCTCCAAATGTTATGGAATAGTATAAAATGAATATATACTGGATATATATGATATTTAAATAATTAATAATATTCCGGAGATGATGTACTTATAACTACATGGAAAATTCTTTTCCAACATGTTCAATTTTTACTCATGTACCGAACATCGACAAAAACATCTGATATGAACTCACATTATTAAACAATTATTATAACATTATAATATGTGATATTAACTGAATAATAATATTTTAAGGAGTTCCTTAAGAAATTATAAATTTACCAATGTTTATTATTCATAAATATAAACAAACGAACAAGAAAAGTTGGACTTGAGGTAAGGGATTCTACCTCTCCCATTCTTTTTAAGTGCTCTCTTTTATGTCATTTCTTTTAAGATCATATTTTTTTATGTTGGGGGTTGTCTTTTTACATTCATGTTACTGTAAATTTTATGTTAATATGATGAGAGGCCCTATTTTATCTCTTCAATCCATTTTTTGAAGTTTTAAGTGGCACTGTTAGGCTGCCTAATTTTCTTAAGGGGATATCTTATCTCACTTTTAATTCCGTGAGATTTCCATTGTTCGCCACTTTTTTTTTGAATGTGGTATATTGAGTTATTCCATTTGATTTATATTATCATGATTATATTTATATTCATGGTATTATGTGATCCATATTGTGTTTATTATCTTTTTGACATACGGCTCGATTGATTACAATGAGGTATGTGGTTTTTATCTCACTTTTTATTCTCATGAGATTCATGCTATATTTGTCACTATCTCCATTGAGTGGTGTATTTAACAACAATAATTCTAATATTTGTGTAATATAATCTCATTTATGGGTATTTAGATCAGCATTGTTTGGTCCTTCTGTCATGGGGTGTACGTTTCGAAAGTTACCCAAATCGGTAAGGGATTCTTTCACCCTCCGCTTTTTAAATGACTTCTTTTTGTTAGGAATTTTAATTTACATCTTATTATGGAGGGATATGTTCTTATATATCCTTATTTTCTTAAATTCTATGTCCAGGTGATGATATTCCCTTTTTATCCTTCATCGACTCATTTTATGAATTTTAAAGTGACGCCGTTAGGATGTCGAATTTCTGTAAGGGAACTTTTTAACCCAATTTCAATTCATTGGGTTAAACCTATAATTCTTGATTATTTCGAACTATGAATATGTCTGGATGACCTCTGATTGATTTCCACTTAATATCCTCTTATATTGGGTGTATTTATATTTTTCACACATAATTATGTAATTGATTTATCGTTAATATAAGGATACCAACTTTGTAAGGGACTTTGTCTCAATGTCCTTTCATTGTGGAATATTTTGTTCTAATACAAGACATTAATTTATACGCTGTATAAAACACCTTTGACTTTTCATTTCATTCAAAGGGAACCTTTTTTCTATGACGCATTTTACTAAACGACAAAAAGGAATGTTTATTTTAACATACGTAGTGACAACGACCTTTTCCGCCTCCGCGAGTATTATTTGGTCTTTGGCTTCCTCAAAATGACGTAATGTTTATAAAATGAAATAAATACCATATACTCTTTTATGTATTTTGGTATTGAAAATGGTTTTTATAATTTATTTTTTATGTCAATATATTTAAGTGATATATAGTGGTCGAAATGTGGAAATGTTTTCTCTCCATTATATTTGTTTTATGTATTGTGATTTTATAATGGTAATTGGACATTTGATAGGTGGTTACGTGATAAACCATATGATGGGTGGTGTCATGAATACCAGGATGGGTGTTTACGTTATTACCTCCAATGCATTGGGTATAGAAGTCGGTCGTATGGCTATTCCATTTAGTGATATGTGTGGAAGTCCACTGTATTGTTATTCCATTTAAGTATGTTTATGTCCCAAGTTACCTTTATATGTTATGTGTTATGTATATGGGTTTTATTGTAATATTTTCGTTACAAAAGGGTAAGTAATGATCTTTTATTCAGTAAAGAGTATTTACTACTTCATAAAGGTTAAAAGTAGTATTTTGATAAAGTATTCATGGTTTACTTGTTGTTTTAAAAACTATCAGTTTTCCTTCTTTGTGTATCCATTACTGGGATTTTTATGCACATACCATGTTTTTGAAATGTTTTCCACATGGATTAAAGATGAATAGGGTCATGTATGGGTTCAAGGAATTAAATGCTATCTAAAACATGGAAGTAAACATGTTTCTTTTTAAGAGTTTTTATTTTATGGAAACTGAGTAGAAGTGTCTACTTTGTAATATTTTGAGGTGTAATAGTTATGTACTAATTCTGTAAAACACTAAAACAGAAAATATCCTTTATGTTAATTATTCATTTAATTCATTATTATGTAATGTTTCGAGTCCGGGTCCTTATATTTGTTATCAAAGGTCGGTTTAGATAACATTAAAGGTTGGGGTATTATCTAAGCATAACTGACATTACCATAATGGTTAGGATTTTAGAAAGAGTCATAGTTTTAGAAAAAGTGAATGAGTGAGTATATCTTAGTGTTTATTTTCCTCATTAGTACATGATAATTTTGTTAATATACTCACACTGACATATTTTGTTTTAGTAAATGGATGGATCTTGGAGGCAGAAAGTGACAATGGATTTGAAGGAATCTGTGGTAGTTCTCTGATTAAGAGACTGGATGAAATGGGGGATTCAATGAGGACTCTAGTAGTTATTCTAAACCAAATATCAAGGAGTAATGATTAACCACTTGAACCATAGTGAGTTCTCTGATGCATCATGTATGAGAGAACCAATTTGATGTGGAGGTACCTGTAATAATTATAATGGTAACAATTTGGGTTTATATGATCCTTACTTTCGAGGTAATTATGAGTTATTATATGAAGGAAGATGAAAGGAATGATGTAAAATTGAGGTGAAATTATGTTATGATTATTTTTGAAGATTTAATCTCTTTTTGGGGAATGTTTTACGGATTATATAGTTTTGGAAAAAGGACAACACGCAGACCGTGTGACAACCCGTCACATCGGACAAAGCTGTGGGAATCGAACCCACAACCAAAGTGAAACTAGTATTTATCGCCTACCACTGGACTACGTGAAGTCCCCGGTTATTATGACTTATTATTTTTAGTTAGATGATTTTATGAATCATGAATAAGTTGATTTTGGGCTATCTAGGAAATATTGACCTATCATGGAGAATATTTGATTTGGTTAATTAATTTTTAGTATGAGACTTTAAGAGCAACTGATGTTATTTGGAGATAAATGTTAATTTGTACCTTGGAAGACTATGTGATTAAATCCTTAAAATATTTGGGTTTAAATCTTAGTTTGGTTTACTTTGATGAATTTTATGGACAAATTTTTTATCGAATGGTATTCGTTGAACTTTGGGTTTTGTTGGAAAAATTTTGGAGATTAAGAATATATTTTCTTTTTTATAAAGGATTATCCATTTGTGGATTATCTAATCTTGTTCTAATAATTTTGGATTTGGTTAAGGTCTAAATACATAGGAAATATATAGTTCTCTTTTGTGGATTATGTGATTCTCATGAAGTTGATTATAGCGCTCTTAATTTTAACAATCCATCCTAAATACTCGTGTTTTGGAGGAAAAAATGAGTTTGTGTTATAAATATAGTAAGAGATGAAAGTGTAAATGACAAGAAATTATGTTTCCTTGTGATTTAGTTAAGATCATAAATAAATTCTTCAATAAAAAGTAACTTAACACTAAAATGTTCTCTGTTAACTCGTCGTACTGGGGAATCAAATACCGTTTAATCCATCACAAGTTTGTGATTTTCTGGTGGTTAACTTTCTCCTAAACATGTTTCTATCACTCTCCATCAGAACTTAACCCTTTGTTTTTTCTTTCATATCAATGTTTTCCTACATAGAATCCTAGAACCTATTTTCTTGGGTGACCTTGGTACTTTTCATTCTTTCTTTTAAAGTGATTGTTTAATTTACTACTTTTCCGATGTGGGGCTTTCAATGAAGTTTCCAAGACCAATTTTAAAATTGTGAGGACGCAATTCCAAAAAGGGGGAAGGATGTAACACCCCAGGTAAATAATGAATATGAAATTTTCTTATTTATCCATATTTGTGAATAAAATGTTAATATTAATTTAAATTGAATGCTATGCTCAATGGCGTAACTAATATGCAACAACGAGTTTCTTGGAAATCTTACGTTGCACTCTAATAATAAAATTATATTATTTTAAATAGTAGTTAATTCCTAGCCTTTGTAATGGTGGGAATGAACTGAACTAACTACAAAATGATTATATGTGTTTGTCCAATATTTTGACTTTTATCTAGAAAACGTTAGAGGCTTAAAATGCGAATGAATCCAATTTTAAGCACAAATATTTTAATATTTTTTAAAAGGTTGATTAACCGCCTTTTGTTGGAGAACCATTTTGAAATCCACTTTTTGATAATTTTATATGTTTTGTTGGACCAAATTAAATCCTTCTTTAGAATCGAGACATCAAAATTTACTTTTTGTATATTTTTGTTATTTTTTTCAATAAAGTTCATTTTTAATGAATAAGTGAAAAATGTTGTATTTTAATTCAAAACCTATTTTTAATCTAATTTATTTATATGATTATATCATCTTTTCAATTGGTTTTAATGTGAAATTAAAATATATTTTTACCATTTAATCCAATGGCGGTCATTGGAATTAATTTCACATTGAAATTGAACGTAAACTAGTGTCAATCTTTTAATATATATTGTTTCTTAACAACACGCTATTTGTTTTGATAGCAGAAATTAATTTTTAAATTAATTAATGTGACTTATATGTTTTGAATTTTTTAAAATAGACATCATTTTGGAATTCAGAATATCAAATATAGCTTAGGGTGAATTTTTGGTATTTTTCTAAAAAACATCAATATTTGATGAATAGTGAAACTACTAAGAGGTAATCAAAAAAACTGATTTTTTGTTTAAATGAAACTTTACAACTTCTGTGATTTGATTTTCAAAAATCCAACATACATGGTTTTCATTAGGATTTAAAATGTGGTTCAATGGGATTAAAATAATTTTTTTGGTGAATAGTAACTTTTATGTTTTATTAATCGTGATTAAAGGTAATTAGGGTAATATAAGGTAAAGATAATGTTATAATAATAATAATTGACCATGGAACATGTAATACTCTTATTGGATGAGTAATGACCAACCAAGACAATCCCTGGGTCAACTTGGGGACCCCATGGAGCCACTTCGGTAAGAAAATGACATTAATAACTTTTTATTTAAAGTTAAATTAAAAATGACACAAACATGTATTGTTCTACTAAAAAAAATTTAAATGGGTTTATAAAAGTAATATTTTTTACTATAAATAGTCTTTGGTAAGATAAGAAGATTTCCAACATCATAGTATTTTTTTTATAATTTTTAGAGATTAAATAAATTAATTTATTTATGACACCATGATGATGCAACGATATCTTCTTTAATGAACGATTTAAATAAAATGAAACCATAATGTAAAATATAAGAGATACAATTTTAAAAAACCTATTGGATGGTTTTATTTTGAACCCTTATCACCTTATCCTAGAAATTATTTTGTGGGACCTTTAAAATCCGAAAACCATTTTAAAATAAAGTGACATTTAAGGACTTTCCAAGATTTCCCCTCCTCCCTCTTATAAAAGTCCCCCACATCTACCTCATTAACCAAACCTCTCAAGCCATTGGATCGGACAATCACTGATCATTTTATCTCTCCACATCTCTCTCTTTATCCTAGAAGCCTTCACATAGGCATAATTCTCTTCAAGAAACCCTTTTGGTTCAAACCAAGGGGAGCTACCCAATTTAAAGGTAAAGTCTTCCCTAATGTTATTTTGTTTTATTTTGCTTCTCCGCCCCCCTTAACTCTTTTTATTCCCTTATTTTGTAACAAAAACATTATCTTAAATATACTAGGATATTGTTATGATAATTATTCAAGATACACATACACACACCTCTGTCTAATGGTTAAAGAACATATTGTTTCTGTGGATGGCGAATTACTGCCTCACGAAACGATGATGGTTCTATCTTCTCCTACCACCTCTCATGGTGGACATTATGATGGAACTATATTTATTTATAATATATATTATATTTTATTCCTTTTTATTCTTATTTATGTTATATTTAATACATACCTTTATGATTTTCATGTTGTGCAAATGCGATAATTTCATTTGAGGAAGTGTGGACTGCCGCCCTCTCAAGTGATGTGACTCATTCATAAAATACATGGAATGTATAACGAATTAAATTAATGAAATTATGTGAACTATATAACATCTATTTTATACTGGAATTATAATATATATATATATATATATATCTCATCTAGTTTTAATTCTATTTATGTGCCAAAGAAATGAAAGTAGCGTTCATGCGTACGTATGGCCCACCGTCTCCATAAACGGTGCATTTCATTTCTTTTTATCTCCAAATGTTATGGAAAATTATAAAATGAATATATACTGGATATATATGATATTTAAATCATTAATACTTTTCTGGAGATGATGTAATTATAACTACATGGAAAATTCTTTTCCAACAAGTTTAATTTTTACTCATGTACCGAACATCGACAAAAACGTCTGATATGAACTCACATTATTAACCAATTATTATAACATTATAATATGTGATATAAAATAAATAATAATATTTAAAGGAGGTCCTAAAGAAATTATAAATTGACTAATACTTATTATTCTGGAATATAAATAAACGAACAAGACAAGTCGGACTTGAGGTAAGGGATTCTACCTCTCTCTTTCGTTTTAAGTACTCTCTTTTATGTCATTTCTTTTAATCTCATCTTTCTTATGTTGGGGGATGTTATTTTATATTACTCTTACTTTAAATTTTATTTTAACTTTATGAGAGGCCCTATTTTATCTCTTCAATCCATTTTTGGATGTTTTAAGTGGCACCGTTAGGCTGCCAAATTTTTTTAAGGGGATATCTTATCTCACTTTTCATTATGTGATATTTACATTATTCGCCACTTATTTATTTCATGTGGTGTATTTTGTTCTTACATTTGATATATATTATCATGAATCTATTTATATTCATGGTATTATGTGATCCATATTGTGTTAATTATCTTTTGGACATATGACTCGATTGATTACAATGAGGTATGGGGTTTTTATCTCTCTTTTTATTCTCGTGAGATTCATGCTTTATTTTTCACTATCTCCATTGAGTGGTTTATGTACCGACCATGATTATAATCTTTGTTTAATATAATCTCATTTATGGTTATTTGAATCAGCATTGTTTGGTCCTTCTTTCATGGGGTTTACGTTTCGAAAGTTACCCAAATCTGTAAGGGATTCATTCACCCTCCTATTTTTAAAAGACTTATTTTTGATAGGCCTTTTAATTTACATCTTATTATGTTGGGATATGTTCTTATATATCATTATTTATGTAAATTCTATGTCCAAGTCATGATATTCCCTTCTTATCTCTCATCGACTCATTTTCTGAATTTTAAAGTACGCCATTAGGATGTCGAATTTCTTTAAGGGAACTTCTTAACCCAATTTCAATTCTTTGGGTTAAACCCATACTTCTTGATTATGTCGTACTATGAATATGTGTGAATTAACTATGATTTTTTTACACTTAATATCCTCTTATATTGGGTTTTTTATATTTTTCACACATAATTATGTAATTGATTTATCCTTAATCTAAGGATACCGACTTTGTAAGGGACTTCGTCTCAATCTCCTTTCATTGAGGCATATTTTGTTCTAATACAAGACATTCTTTTATACGTTGTGTAAAACACCATTGAATTTTCATTTCATTTAAAGGGAATATTTTTTCTATGAAGCGTTTTACTAAATGATAAAAAGGGATTTTTATTTTAATGTACGAGGTGACAACAACCTTTTCCGCCTCTACGAGTAATTTTTGGTCTTTGGCTTCCTCAACAAGCTGTAATGTTTTTTAAATGAAATGAATACCATATACTCGTTTATGTATTCCGGTATTGAAAATGGTTTTTATAATGGATTGGTTATGTCAATATATTTATGTGATATATTGTGATCTAAATTTGGAAATGTTTTCTTTCCATTATATTTGGTTTTTGTCTTATGATTTTATAATGGTACTTGGACATTTGATGGGTGGTTACGTGATAAACCATATAATGGGTGGTTCCGTGAATACCCGGACGGGTGGTTACATTATAACCTCCAATGCATTGGGTATGGAAGTCGGCTGTATGGAAATTCCATTTAGTGATATGTGTGGAAGTCGACCGTATGGTTATTCCATTTAAGTATGTTTATGTCTCGAGATACATTTATATGTTATGTGTTATTTATATGGGTTTTATGGTAATATTTTGGTTACAAAATGATATGTAATGATATTTTATTCAGTGAATAGTATTTAATACTTCGTAAAGGTGGGAAGTATTCTTTTGATAATGTAATCATGGTTTACTTGTTGTTTTGAAAAACTAACAGTTTTCCTTCTTTGTGTTTCCTTTACTGGGAATTTAATGCTCATCCCAAGTTTTTGAAATGTTTTCCACAGGGCTTAAAGATGAATAGGTTCAAGGATGGGATCAAGGAAAGACATGCTATCTAAAACATGGAACTTGACATGTTTCTTTTTAAGAGTTTTTATTTTATGGAAACTTAGTAGAACTATCTACTTCGTACTCTTTTGAGATGTAATCTTTATGTCTTAATTCTATAAAACTCTAAAACTAAAAAGATCCTCTATCTGAATTATTCATTTAATTCATGATTATGTAATGTTTTAAGGCTGGGTCCTTATAAAAAGATTATATAGTAGATTCCAAGTATATTCCTACTTTTGAGAAAGAAAAATAAGAATAATTCCTGTGAAAATTCATCTAATATCATGAGGTATTACCTAATAATAAATATTCTATGACCCTGTATTGTGATTATACTACAGTGGTGGCTATTGTAAAAGATCCAATGTCAAATTAGCGGATGAAGATCATAAAACATATGTATTATCTCATAAAAGATTTTTCATAAATATGTGAGGCTACCATGGGAAATATTTCAACAAAATTCAATGTAGTGAATTTTTTTACTAAATCTATAACTCAGTAGAAATATGATTATCTAGAGATGTCTAGGTGAATAAAAGTTATATACAGTTGTTTTTCATCTATTTGGGAATTTGTTGGAGATGGTGTCCTAAAACCAATTATTTCCAATTTGATTATATGTATATTCAATGTATTGAATATTAATAAAACTTATTGTTATATATTTTTCATTATTCTTCATGAGTTTAATGTAATAGTTTCCTATTGTATACATTGCATTGATAATTTTATATCAATTTTCTACTTTGATGAGAACCTTGACGTACTATTACAATATTCATAAATATTTTTTAGTGGTCAGATAACATACTATTTCTTGGAAAATAGAATATAAAATTTTATGTGTGAGTACTCATATGTAGATGAGGCTTCATCTCTCAATGTACTCACATGGTAATCTCCACGATGGGAGATTATGAGAATGGACATGCTAGTAGGAATACTTGTTGTATTGATTTCATTAGATATTCATGTATGTGAGTTTGTGTAATGGACCTTAGACATTAATATTATAATTAAATCATGTCATGTATCACACTCATATATTTCCTGATAAAAAATGTGACACCATATTTTTAACATGAGATAGGGCATGTTGGGTGTGTCACAATTGAGATTTCATTAATGGATAATTCAATGAATGATTTTTACTTTCCGTCTTGATGGAGGTTAATATATCCGCCCCATTGATTATAATAGAACCACAAAATTAAATTATATGGACATGGTGATATGACACATTTATTTTAGATTTTAATAGAATAAAATACTCAGCATATGGTCTTGTGACACATATGTGTAACCAACTGGATAAGATATTGAGGAAAAGAGATTATAATACAAAGTGAGTGCTCATAATTAGTTATTTTCATTATGGAATTAAGTTCACTATATTGGGTTCCTTGTCCCATTTTATGAGAGTAATACTATAAATCAGGAAAGCCCGACTAATGTTAATGATAAAGCATCAAAGTGGATGACACACTATGTGTTTCCGATGATAATGATTAAATTATTTTTGAATTTAATTATTTGAATCTATATTATTACAAAGAATGATGAATAATATTATTAGATTTTTTAGTCACAAATTTTTATTGATTATTGAAATATTAAAATTAAATACAAATTTGAGTGTTTAATAAATTATATAGGAGTGTGAACCAACCATGACATATTATGGTGGAAGATAATAAATAAAAATGTAGTAAAATAATATTTTTTATTGTACATGTTTGTGCACACGAAAACAATCATTATTATTATTATTATTATTATTATTATCTAGAATAGGAATTTTTAATAATTATGATAATATTTAATGGATGGAATGTAATTAAATAAATATTTTAACATAAAACCTAAAATTATAAATAGACCATTATGTAAATTGGGTACTGCATCTACAACAAATAAATAAGAATCATTTCATACTCAAAAACTATGTATTGACTCATCCTTTCTCTTTTCCTCTAAAAAATTAGAAATGAAAGAGAGATTCCTTCAATACCTAAGGATGATCGATCAAAATGAATAACAAAAGAAAATTTACTCCCCACACTATCACCCAAAGACCGATTAACATTTCACAGAGATTGAAGGAGAACTAGTGGATCACTGCTAAAGGGATAATATCCTTGGATCCTCATAGTTCATTAAAGGAAAATATAAAGGGTACATATAAATTATTCAAATATAGATTAAAAAAGTAATTATTTGATTAGGCATTCATTTCTTACAATATTGAAAAATAATAATTAAAAATTTGACATTAAATATCGTTACTTGGGTATTCAGTAAATTTAATAATACAAGAAATTTAAATATATCACCTTACATAATATGCATCCCCAACACTCAAAACCTACATAACTATAATTATATAATATGTTTTAATAAAATTAAATAATCACTTAATGGAATAAAAATATACCACACACTAGGCCAACCACATATACAAAACAAATTAGAAAAATAAAACACATGGTCTCTACAACCAATTTGAGTTATACTTAATCCCAGTATCCAAAACCATATGAGCTATCCCACTTGTTCAAAAAATATCAGGACTCATCACAACATTTGAATCAAACTACATGAGAGACTATTATGGTACCTCATTAAAAAGGTGGCCTGAGTAGGATTCATGTATATAAAATTTTATGGAATCAAAAATGTGGTCTTCTACAACACTAGCAGTATGGTAATTTGTGGCAAAAATAAATAAATAAATTCCAAGATAATAAAAAATTAAAAAAATAGAACAATACCATCCTTAACCTGGTACTATAATGTCTCTATGAACTTTACAATTACCATTAAAACTGGTATATCAACCTCCATTAGGGCATATAAACTTACCCAATCTAAGACCAATAATGAACATCAATCCATAGGGAACAAGAGACTCAACCATGTTAGTGAGGACTCAGCAATTGCATCCAAGAGGACCGAGTTCAAAACCATGCGGAGACATAAATTCTACGGTACTGTAGAAGTACTATAACAGTCATTGTAGCAGACACTATTCGGTACTGTAGGAGCGAGAACTATTCATCCGATTGGGATTTTGGGCCACCGGTTTGGGCATAGGGTCCATTAAGGACTTAGGGCCACCCAATGCCTTCAAGATAGTAAGGCTTTCGATCCACCTAAAGGCCTTCAACCCATGTAAAATTATGCTTAAATGACAATACATACTCTACAAAGAGTAAACACCATATGGGGATTCAGAGGAGGTGAATTCACCAGAGCAGAAGCTAAGAAGATTTGTTAGAAAGAGAGGGTATGGAATTTTCCATTGGGAATAGCATGTACATGTACTAAAAGTCTAGAAAAACAAGCCATGTGAAGGTGGAGATCATATATCATGATGAAGAAGCTGGCGGGAGAAGTTCCATGTATAGTATGAATATTTTCTAAGAGCTACGTGTCATGTAATCATTAAGCCTACAGACCTTGTAAGGGTTTCCCCTAATCCCTTGAAAGGGGGGTTATAAAAAATCAATAAAAAATATGGCCTTCGGTTAACATAAATCCTTAGGTCAGTGACCCTGATAATTTGTATATTCGTCATCAATTTCTAGTGTATCTATAAACATGAAAATCACCTCCAGGGAATCATCACCCTCTCCCCTTATATCACATGCCCACACCCTAATTATGTTGAAAGGATGGCTATATAGCATCACAAGACATCCCTCAACATCACCCCCTTAGGCTTAACTCCATGCTAGTAAATATCCATTCATATCTATTAAGACATCCACTTATTAAAATGATAGAGAGGCCATAAGAAATCATTTACATCATGCAATGATTGATTACATAGTGACTCATGAAATAAAATGTAATATTCTATTTTGATCCCATGCACAATCTCTTGGTAATTCCAAATCTCATGGATCTTTAGTCATACCAAAAATGGTTCATCCACCTAATATTAGGATATATCCTAGGAATCAATCAAGGTGGTGAAAATAGACCCCAAGAATTTCCTATATGTGTTCTCAGGGATATATATTCTCACATTAAACATCATAACATAATTTCAATTAGTAGAATCATAAGAATTCATAATGGATTACATTTGTCTATATTTAAATCATAATAGCCATGAATTCACAATAGTATCACAATATTAGATGAATACCTATCATCCCAATATTTTTTGTACATATGGCCACACATTCCTTGATAATCGATCCTACAAACCACATCTTTGAGTCAACCATGTGACTAGATATATGATGATGAAGGAATCCATCCCCATTATATTGTAAGGAAAGATCTACACTAAACTAGATCTGTGGGTACTCGTCCATCTCTTTTGGTGATTCTCATGAATCATGGGAAATAAAAATAATGTTAGGAAAAACGAGAAATTCCCAACAATCCTTGAAACTTAAATATCATACAAAATTAATGTAAAAACAAATAAATGGATGGTTTAACACAAATACCCATCTTGTTTTTTATACCCTTATGGATCCCATGCTAGATAAGGTTTTTATGTGACACTTGATACCATATCTATCCAAAGTAACATACAATTTCACTAGTAAATCTCTCAAAGGGGAACCTACAAAGGTTCCTCAGTTGAATAATATCGAGGAGGAATCCCCTTGGGATCCTCAAGATGGTGTCCATGTGTTATGGTATTTTCCTATTCTATGCCTTGTTTATTTGAATCTATGTTATTAATAAAGGGAAAAAGGTTCAAAATATCCTTAGTCTCTATCTTTTTTCTTCTATGGAATTTTACATTTGATTTGATTTTTAAATTAAACTAACAATTTATTTAAATTAAACAATAATTAAATTTAAAAAAATTATTTATTTGAAATAGATCGATACCAAAATTGGAATGGAATCACATAACATGAATCAAAAAAATAAAATAACACTGTTATGAAGATATAAGGAACAAATACATATTTTTATGTTTTTCACATTTAATTCCAAAAGGCTAGGAGCTATTGTACATGATTTTTATGCCTCGAAAAATCTAGAAGATATGATAACTTACATCAATGGAATTAGAATTAATTAATTATTATAATTTTAAATGTAATTTATTCCATTTAAAAAATAATTCTATTTTAGTCCAATTTATCAAAAATAAAAAATCGCACTATAAAACCTCATTACATTAAAATCATAACCAAACACATTAAAATGACTGGTAGCATGCCCCATATCTCATTCTGGAAAAAATATCTAACATTCCTTTCTAATTAGACAAATTTTTATTTTATTTTAAAATAAAACATAGAAAAACTACACAGTGAAACACCTATATCAGAATAACATATAACAAAGTGTATAAATTTCCTTGGGAAATCTTCTAAGAGTTATTAGAAAAAATAGAATATAATTCTTGTGATTTAACCATGTTCTAGTTGAATCATAAATAAAATATACCATAGAGAAAAATGAAATAATAATTACAGTAATCGAACAATAATATAGGAAAATAAAGAAAATGAAAAAAAATAATCCCTGGAAAAAATGAATTAAGAACACCACAAATTTACGGGTTTTGAAATGAGGAAGAAGGACAGAGACACCCTACCATGCATACGAGATGGAGAAAGTAATAGGGGCTACATTTTATGAAATAGGGATAAAACCACATTATTAGAATTCCCTACCCCATCCCTCTTCCTAACAATACTTAATAAACCACTATTATATTATCTCTACGATGATAATTTAACTCACCATGACCTTTCATAAGACACATCTCTTGCCATGGATAATTCCATAGTTGGTGGGGATTTTTATTAATATTATTATAATATTAGGGTTTTAGTTGATCCTATATCCACTCTAGGTAGTGATTATGATCCAATATAATTTAACATGACTAGTTATGTGACTAACCAATCATGATTTATGGACCTCGTTGTTGGAAAAGATACTATACGCTATCATTGATTTTTCTAAAAGTTTCCCTATTTTTTGACATTATTTTCACCAAACTACTATAACCATTAATTTTTAATTTATTATTTCTATTGATGAGTTTTCATATTGTGATGTGTAAGATCATGATTGTTGTGGTCTTATTTTTTTTTACCATTTTTCATTTACCATACAATCATAATGTAATTATTTCTTCACATTTAATGGTTTATTTATCTATGATAATATGTGAACAACATTATTCTCTCATTTCACACTCTTCATTCTAGCGCTCTATCTCATAGCAATATATATACATTTTCTGGACCATATTGCATAAGAGATTCATTTCAATTCATTTTCTCATTAATTATGTATTTTCATACTCTATCTCCCTATATGTAATTTATATTACCACCATTTTACCCAATATAAGATCATGGGGAATCATGATCAATATAATGTGTGGAGGAGGGTACCTAGAATTTTGACCCTCCATTGGGTTATTACTGTGGATTTTTCAAGGATTCATTGTTTTTTATAGACCAATCATGGGGTGTTATATAGTTCACACATTTAAATTAAATAAATGAAAATGGACTTTGAAGAATAATTATCAAAATTTTCATATGTTTGGGAGGATAAGACTATTTTTTATATAAATGAAAATTAGAAAACTCACAGAGAATTAATCAAATTTTAATTCAAAAAAATAATTTTTAAAGATTATTTTCTTGATGGGGAAGTTAAAATTAAGGGACCTCTTGAAATGTATATAAATTAATACATTAAGGAAAGTGATGATGTGAAATTGTTGATAATGCACTCTTGGTTATTATGCAGTCTAATTTACACGACCTCTTGAATTACCCGAACAAATGAATTTAGGTGAGTCATTTTAAAAATATGGGTACTAAAATTCATATCAAGAATCTAACATATGTAATTCAAGATAATTAAATTAATATCAACAATATTGATGACCCTCCATTTTTATCAATGTTGTAAATCAATGATGTTTTGGTAAACTATAACTGTGATATCCATCCAATTAGTTTCAATGTGATCTTAGGCCTAAAACAACCATGTCTATAAGGAAATTAAAATGGACTGGGTAATGTTAATTTAAAGGAATAATGATAATTTAATATTTAAACACTCAACTATTTATCTAAAGAAATTTTAAAAACATTAATTGAGCTTACACTCTCATATTTCATTAATAATTAATGAGTATTGAAGGAAGGCTATAGGATATTAATTAATTATTCATTAAAAAGAATATTTTAATTTAGTTAATATAATATGTGAAACATAAAATTTTTTCTTTAATGTTTCCTTTTAAATGATTGTTTATGTATGTTTCTGAGAACAAACAATTGATCATGTGTGGGGGATTTTTATGCACTTGTACGCATTAGTATTATTAATTTTAAAAACTACATTGATGATGGTTTTCATGATAAATTAACATTCATTTATATCTATAAAATGTATTTATAGGTGAGGATGGGCCATCCTATAAAGAACCCATGATATTTCGCATGAACCAAATTTATTGAAGAAAATTGGTGGCATTTGGAATGACTTCAAATAGTGCATGATTTATTTTATGTCTCCCAACCTTTGAAACCCAGCCCAGAAAACCATGATGGATATAATATTTGGAGGCAATTTCTATTCCATGGCTTCCACATGGTTATTCAATCCATGTGGACTATCCCTCAATCCATTTGAGATGGAACACAAAGATATAAACAATATGTTGGAAGTTTTCAATGTTAACAAAACTATGTATACTTTAAAATAGATCATTTTTTTCAATGATGATAGAAAAAAATTAACACCATGGTTGGCACATGGTTTGACTAATAGTGACACTTGACCATGTACTAGTAAATAAAAATCCACATACATTATATCCTCCCCCATAATAACACCTTCAATTCATATATAACCCCTAACCAACCTAATACACTGGGGAATTATTAATAATGTATGTTTAACTATTTTAATGAATCATCGCTAATTTAGGAGGAATCTATATTGGATTTAGGTTAGATTGAAACATATTCTAAGGAATTTAGTTAGATATTTCTTCATGAATGATTTTTTACCCCTCCCTTACTTTTTATATCATAATGAAAACCTTAATTAATTTGAGCTTTAAACCCATCATTTTTATCATGAGGGGAGTATTCTACAGATGTGATGGGGGTGTTTATGAAAATGGAGTATCATTTTCATTAATTATGATGTTGTTTTTGTGTTAGCGTTTTTATTTTATTTTCCTTTTATCCAATTCATGTACTCTTTATTCAATTAACTTTATACATTTTATCAAATTATGAAAAACATTTATAGGGATATATATTGAAGTAATTTCAACTATTCAAATAATGAAGAGGTATAATCACAATGATTGAATTTCATTTATTAATACAATTTTTTTAAATGTAATTATTGAATGAAAAGGTAAAATTCAAGAAATTTAATTGAGCCCAGCCAGAACAAGGATGTTTTGATGCACTTGAATCCTACTGGTGAATATTATTTATAAAAAAAATACTCATTAATATACCATGAAAGTGATATTTATTAAATTACAAAACACTAAGGTATCATCCTTATTATTATAAATAACCTAGTTTTTCAAATTCTATTTTCTATGTGTGAATCCCATAGAAGTTTCAATTTATGGACGAATGACGATTTGATGACTTGTAATTTAATAAAATAAATCTTAAGGTAATTGAATTTATAATTTACTTCAATAAATATCTTATAATTTACTTGAGGATAAACCCCATAAATCTAGTAGGGAAACATTGAAATTACTTTTTTGGCGAAGTGGCACTAATCACTCATCGATTTAGAGATAAATAGACTTATTCTATATGAAAATCATTAGAATCTAGGTAATGTGAAAATCTAATAATGTTTAACATAAATAACATAAACACTATCCACCACTCATATTCGGTATCGAACTAGGGAGATGGTGCACCCTATAATTTTTCAATCCCAAGAAAACCATGTGTCATCATCCAATTGATTATTTCCCCTCACGTTTTCCCCAACCTAAGACATAGCTCAAAATCCAATTCTGATCCACAATATCTCCACTAATGGAATGGCTTCTCAAAACACAATAATATCATCATAATTACTCCCCCAATGTTCTTTACAACACCCACACTCAGAAAAAACATAAATAATTAGTCTTGAGCTGGTACCATTCTTTGTTATCAAATTACATGTCAGGACGTAAATGACTATCCATAAATAAACAATATGATCATATAATATTTTCCACTATAAACCATGACTAATTCTCGAAACATACTCATTATATAAGAAGTTAGTTTCCCAAAAACGTTTCCCACCATCCACACACAAAACCATCTATTATACGTACCTTACGGACCTATCTAATGGTGCCTAGCTTCTATCACTGACATGTTTTCAATGTACTTGATCACTATGAACCTATCTCCAGAGGTATCCTTTGATATTCAAAATATTATTACAAAATCCAAATTTTAAACTCCTATGAAACACCATTTTATAATCCTTAATCAATCAAATTTACCAGCATGATCTGTCGCATTATGGGCATCGATGACCATTTATTTTAAAATTATGGGATCACCTCAAAATAACCCTAATATTAACACCAAAAATATTAAACCATTCATAATTATACATGAATTAAGCATTATAATTCTCCCATGATTCCAATTAAATTATTTCTTTTACTTTATAGTCCCCTAATGTTTCAGAACGACCACCTAACAATTAGTCACAACATGATACTATGACTCCACCAACGTAGTGTTTCTATAGACCATGACCAATTTCACCTTCCCAACCATATGGTTGACCAGTACATTATTCCACTAGATCAAATTCTTGATCACCACAGTCCATACCACTTTCACCAATGAACATCATGGTTGGATGTGGTATAACCCACTCATCCTAGAGTTCTAGTAGGAAATGCCAATAGATAACCATTCCCTACTCATGGGTTCACTATATATGGAATCTACTAAAATTAGAAAACTAATGATGTTAGTAACCTCAAACTTATATTTGTATGAATGTTCTTAGGTTCATCTATTATCACATGTGTGCCTATCTTGCTATCCATTCTCAAAGAATTCCCATTTAAACTCATCATACCTCATCCAAATTTGGATTTTTACTAATTATTATTTTAAATAGTTCCACACATAACCAGTGTGGGAACTACCTAAATATCATATAAAAATAAAGGGGAATATTTTTTAGTACTTCCCAAATAAAAAAACTCAAGTAACTATCTCTTGAGGTGGATTACACTAAACTAGCATAAACAAACAAGCTACGATTTCATGATATAATTATCATTAAATCATTTCCACTGAATAATTTCTTTACAAAAAACACTAAGTTTAAATGAACTTTAATAACCTATTAAAATCTAATTATGTGAAAATTATATTAATTTTCAGTTCAATATATACATATAAATCTTTTCTAAATGTTGGGATTTTTATAACATGAATTATTTTTTAGTAAATATTGAAAAGAATCTGATTTTCATAGAACTGTTATTTCATTTAATTTAAAAATAACCATAATTATTTTTAATTTTTTCTAAATTAACAAAATATTCATTTTATGAAATAATAAAACTAATTACATTTTACTAAACATTATATATTTTTTGTTATCATTTTTTTCATAAACACACATTTATTCTTTAACATCTATTTTTAGTGTCGTTTTCATATTTATCTAAAATAAATTAATTCTATTAATTTTTATCAATATTAATATTAACATTTGAGAATATTTGTGACCACATTGAAGGTAAAACAAATAAAATATGGTGAATGTTTTCCTTTAATTCATTAATCTTTATCTGAGATTTTATTTTATAATATTTATTAAATGGATATCTTCCATTTTTATCATATAATAAAATATATGTCCATTTTGTTCCATTTTAATTTGGTATTTACATTTAATCTTCATTAACAAGAGAATAAAAAATGTCACACTTGTGAGTTAAATATCTGTACAATTTTCCTAACATAATAAAATTTTGATATGTTTTGTTTCAATTAGTCAATTGAAATATTAATTAATTTGTTTCATTTTAACTAATTTTTATTTTGTATTCAATATTTATATTTAATTCTTACACAACTCAAGCATAATATTTATTCAATTAATAGAAAAATAAAACAAATTAATTTTTAAATATTAAATGTAAATTTTTTTTGATGAATTATTGTTTTCCATGAACATTATAGGTGAATATGTAAATATTGAGATTTTTAAGGGATTATATCTGAATTAAATATTTTTCTTATTCTCTTGAATTTCAAATTAAATTAATAGTGTGAAAAGTTTCACTAATGATATTTATTAAAATAATATATATTTTTTAATTGTTAAGAAATAATTGAAATAATCGTATAGGACAAGGGGTATAATATATGGTATAAAATGTACCCCCTTATCAATTTAGAGGATAATTTACACCTCATATGTATAAATATAACCATCCATTATTTAAAAACTCATTATCATGGTTAATGTTAAAATTTGTAAACCAAGTGGATATTAAAAAAGATAAGGTTTAAAAATATATATAATCCTATCAAAATTTTATTGGACGATTATATTAGGATGATATAATCCTTATATATTATGTTACTCTATTTATAATCATTTTAAATTAGTTATACAAAAATTATATAATAATATTTCATTAATTTTCAATAGTTCCCCTCCCTTCACAAGTACATAGACACCCCTTATCGCTAATATTTACATTACATAGAGTAATGTATCTCAAAAAAACCCTAAAAAAAATTCAGTTTTCATCTCCCCTACCAAAAAATTAGGGATTATAGTCCTCTAAAAATTCCATTTCAATCATCTATAAGAATAAAACTAAAGCATTTCAACCAAAAAATAAGTGATAATATTTACCAACTCTTTCAGGATTATTTATTTTTCTACTTCCTCTAACCCAATTGTAACCATATAAAAAAATAAATAGAATATAAAAAATACACTTAGATATTATTATAGTTATTGGAAAACCTTTTTATATTTATTCTCCATCGTTAGGAAAGGGAAAACTTCAATCATGGATAAATAAGTATTATTGTCTCCACATAGAGATGTACTTTTTTTCATCAGCTAATTATATAGATGGTTATAATGTTATATGTAATTAAAATATATTATATTTACGACATATGTAATTTTTTATAATTATAATATCATATGTACTTTTTTACCTTCTAATCCATTGGAAAATAATAATAGTGTACTTGAATATGTGTGTATTATTCCTTCATAATGTATTGTGATTTTTTTATCATTTTTTCTTTACATGGATTCTAATTAGGATAAATTTAATCAATATCTTGGATATATATATATATGACATGAAAATTATTATGTAAATGAGGGTTATTATTAAACATTCCTTTATTTAATCAATTAAATGATGAAATCAACAATATTTTTTATGTACGACCTATCATCTCCATGAATAAAATAAGATACTTTTATAAAGATACCGTTTACAAATGACTCAACATATATATATATATATATATAATAAATATATATTATATTCAAATAGTAATTAAAATTTATTATATTATTAAGTTTTATTCCATGTAGAAGGACCAAAACTGCAAAACCAATATTCTCATGGAAAAGAATAGTTAACACCCAAAACAAATATAGTAATAACAAATTTTTGAAAATGGGTGATAGGATGTTATAAATGTTTCATATATGATATTATAGATGTGTTAATGGTTATTTAATATATGTTTAAGAAATTTAAACTTATTATACTAGAGGGAAGATAACCTACAGGGTAAGTGAAACATATGGTAAGGGATTTTATCTTAACTTCCACTTCCTGGGTGGAAATTTGGTAATATTACCCAGTATACATTTATGTAGTGTATATAAATCCCATTTTATTTATTTATCATTAAAATATATCTATTTATGATTATTAATCATTCAGTTTATATTTACTCTTTCAAGGTGTTATAATTTATATGTTAATAATGATGTAAGATTTGTTTTACAATCACATTTGTTTGGATTGAATTTATTTTAATTGAAAAAACATTATAATATAACCTTCATAGAGTCCATATAATTTAATATACGTTTGATAATTGATGTTTTCTTATGTTTTATTCTATATTATTCACCCATTTTCACTTGAAACATGAAAATATAAATTTAATTTAAAAGATGAAATCATTTCTCATTTTAATCATGTATATTTTTATTCAATGTCCATATGTTTTCAAAAATAATTTAATATTCTTCTTTTTGATTTATTTAAATGATTTATTAGGGAAATTTTGTGTTATTATATAATTTTTAAATGTTCTAAAAGGAACATGTCTAATTTTTTCATAATGGTTCATTTTTATATTCATTATTAAATTTAAAAGGAGTGATTTTTTACGTATATGGTGTTAACAGAATTTTGTTCCCACAAAACAGTTCTATAATCATTTATATTATTATATAATATTTCAATGTATTTATAAAACCGATTTATTGAATTCATAATTAAATTTTTTCTTCAACTATCATTTATTTTATATAGGACTTGATTTTATTTCGAAAAAATGTATTTCTAATGAATTTATTATCATATTTTATCACTTATTATTTTTGTTTTCATTGACATTATCTAGAATCATTCACTTTATTGTGATCATTTTTAATTTTACATTAAATTTATCTTAAATATCTATATTTATTGTTTTATTTTTATTTTTATTAACTAAAATTAAAAGAATTTTACATATGGTGTTTTAATTTTAATTTTATTTGATTTTCTATAAAAATCATAATATTATGTATTCTTTTCCCAATACTGATATTTTTTTAAAATCATTTTGTTTACGAATTAATTTGACCAGTAAATATATGAGTAATTTATTGGACATGCAGTGACTGGTGGGTCCTGGTTATTGATAATCCATTGGTGCATCTATATGTCACATGTGTCAAATCAGTTGCTCAAATTTACTAAATTTTTTTTGGTCAAAAATATCCCTTTGATTAAAATATCACAGAACAAGGATTTGATGGTAAAAATATCATGATTTATATGATCATGATGTCCAATATTATTAATTTATTTTATTGGGAAATAAATTATTATTTCCCAATATGTTACTGCATTGATATTATCCATGGATGCATTTAATAAAGAAGTTTTTATTATATTAATTGTATTTTTCGTTATTATCCTTTCCATATTTATTAGGAATTATTTTCTTATAATATATTTTGATGTACATATCTCTATCTAAGAATTTGATAATAAACATTGGGTTTTTTCTTTCCCAGAGATATAAAGGAGGATACTATGAATAATATCGAGGATATGGTAATTTTTTTATTCTATCTATTTTATATTTCTATTTTAATATGGGAATCATATATTTTTTTTGGTTATCCAAGATGGAAAAACCACATTATCTTTCATGGTAAGATGTCGTGTATCATGCAATAATGTAATAATAAATAAATTATCTATAGGATAATGGAGTTGGAGTTTCTACATTTTGGATAAGAGCACATTTAGAAGAAAAATACGAAAATGTATATTCAATAAAAATATATAACATTATAATTGTAATAATACCTTATATTATTTGAGAACATATACAATTAGAGGTATTTTTTTCATGTAATAATAATTTTGATGATTATGAGGTATTATAGTGTATTATATTATTTATTAGGTGCACAAAATGGAATAAAGTAAATCAATACCCTTATATAATATAGGAATTTACCTAATAATAAAGATAATTCAACTGGTGTTGAAATAGAGCATATTATGGACATATTAGGGTAGCTAAAACAGGTTAAGACAAATAAAATTTCCCATGTAGAGAAAATGGTCGATCAAAAACCTAATTCACCTTTTCTGAATCTATTTTTGTGAAAATGTCTCTATATTTTAGTGGAACTAATAATCCATTAGTATATAAATAAGGGTTTATGTCCATTAAATAGATATTATTTTATTTGGGAAGTTAAATTTGAAATTCATAGTCAAAAAATAATTTCTTATATATGTGAGGATGAACCTGAACTACCAATGGGAATTACATCAATCATATGGGTTTTAATGCCTATTAATGAGGGTTATCTATGTTATATGGTTACAAGGAAAGTCAACATTGAATATATTCCTATTATATGAGAGGTTTTTGACATCTTTCTATAATTTTTTCCTACCCTTCCACTAAATCATTATTTTTATTTTTAAAATAACTCAAACATAGTGCTACATATATTTTAATGGATCTAAATCAAATTAACTTAAATATTTTTAAGTAATTAAATAATAAATTCCTTGAGAAACTATATAATAGATTAATTTTTAGTAGTTATTATCCAAGGGGTTGACATATAAATTTTTAATGAGGAAAGGTGGCTCAATGTGTCTTTGTGTTATTCATTAGGAATTTTTAAAAAATACTTATTAAGAAATAGAATTTTCTATCCCATACTAATGATTTATTTAATCAATTAAATAGATCTTAATATATTTTATTGGATTGATATTTGATCTTCATATCATCATTTAAGGATCAGGAAGGATGATATATCAAGGAAAGACTTCCTTAGTGGGTGTAGTCCTTATAAATTGATTGTAGTTCTCTTTGGAGTTACAAATTCTCCTACTATATTCCTAGATTTAATGAATATTTTCCTTATAGATTACCTTGATCTGTTATTGGTAGTATTAAAATATGATATTATAATATTTGAAATGAATAGGGAAGTGAAAGAACATTTGAGAATTTTTTTTGAAGGACATATGGAAGAACAATTTAGGCTAAAAAATCTACCAAGTGTGCATTTTGGTGATAAAAAGTCTCATTATTTGGTCATATTGTTTCATGTAAGGGTATATCAGTGGATCCTTCAAATGTATATGTTATTGAGAAATGACCTAGGGAAATCAGGATAAAGGATATCCATTGTTTCTTAAAAATCATGGAAACTATCAAAGATTTTTGATATATTTATCCTAACTATATATTCCACACACCAAGTTGACTAAGAAGGGAGCTATGTTCTTGTAGAATAGTGAATTTGAGGATAAATTCGATAAAATGAAGAGAATATTGGTCAGTGCACTTTTTCATACACTACCCTAAAGTGGGGAAGTGTTCGTTAAATAAAGTAATGCAAAAAAAGGTTTTCTAGATTCATTTTTATATATAATTATGTAGTTATATATTTTTCATCTTTCCAATAGAATATTTATGTGAAAAAAATCATGATTGATGATTTGGATCTGGAAGGTGTATGTTTTACACTAATGATATAGTATAATTATTTGAATGGTGAAAGGTGTTATATTGATATTGACTAATAAACCTTATATAAATAATTTAAACATAATTAAATGAATATACTCCATATAATATGGTTGTATTTGTTAAAAAATTATTACTACTTAATACATTACCACAATGGTAAGAAAAACAAGGTGGATGATGCACTGATCTAGAAAGAAATATCTAATTTGACCATGATGAGGTTTAAAAGGGATTATTTTTTTTTCACAAGAAGGATATATAAATAATGGGAAAAGGGTTTATATTATTTCTTTCTCATATGAATTTTCAACAATCAATCCATGAGAGGATTAAAAAGGTATATAATGAATTTGGTTAATTGCCAATGAATATGTAGAATTAATCTATGATAAACCATGATATTTCTTTAATTATAATGTTCAGGGACCATGTATATGTACTTTCAATATATTAGTTGGATTATGAGCTATTTCAAGAATCTAATAGTTCAATTTTTTTAATCAAGGAAGTAAAAATTGATTTATTTACATTTCAATGAATATTTATGGTGTGATAACTCGAAAAGTTATATTACTTGATATGTATAATGATGCATAATGTGTCCTCAAGTTAAGGATTCAAATATAATTATAAGAGGATGTTATAATAATTACCCATTCCAAAAATGAAATGGAATGAATTTCATTGGATTTCAACATTAGCCACCCTAGAACATCTAAAGAGAATAATGTTATTTGGGTTGTAATCATTCTCTATATGAAACCATCTAATTTTAATATTATTATTGAATATATATATCTTGATAATGTTACTCAGTTATACATTATGAAATCTATGATATTTCATGGAGTATACACTCAATCACATAAGTTTGGGATCTAAATATTACTATAATTTTATAGAGAAACCTTCAGTCATATCCAGATAAATAGTTGAGTTTCATTTTTTACTTATCATCCTCAAACAAATGTCCAATTAGAGAGGACCATTAAAATTATTAAAACTTTTAAATAGACTGGTTTATGGATTTCAAGGGTTTTTGGATAAAAAACATTCATTTGAATAATTTTCATAAGACAATATATTTATCTTGAGCATTCAGATGGATCCATATAATGCCTTATATGGATGGATATGCAGAACATCAATATGTTGGGAGAAATTTGTATAATTAAAGATAATGGGATTAGATCTAGCTAAGGAAATGTAAGTGATAGTCAAATACATTTAAAAAAAGATATGCGAAACTTAGAGTAATAAAAACTTATGATTATAATCATACTTCTGGTGTAGAGTCTGATGTTAGTTATAAGTTATTCCTAGGAAAATCTTTGTAGATTAAGTCCATGAGATATACAAAGAATGAAAATTTATTCCCTATACATATTGCCCCGTTGATATTTGTAATTATTTTATGATGGTATCTTATGTAATAGATCATTCACTAAACCCATATAATGTTTGTTATTTTTTCCATGCATCTCATTTATAGAATGACATACCTAATCCTTCACATAAACTGAACTGAGATGTCGTATCACTAGAGTAAGAACTATCTAATGATGAAAAACTAGTAGAGATTATGGATCATATAGATAAGGTATTACAAAACAAGAATTCACATATGGTAATTTATTTATAGAAAAATCAAAGAAGTTGCATTTGTATTTGATGGTTTTATGAGGAATATGTATCCTAACCTTTTTATATAGGATATATGGAATTTTGAGGGTGAAATTCTCATATTGGGTAGAATTCGACAAATCAAGATATTATAATATTTTTATCCATTAATAAATTTCATTGAAAGATGTTTTTATATGAAATAATGAATTTAAATGAACAAAAAAACAGATTAAAATATTATAATTAGATATTTATATAATTTCTTAATTCATCAGGTTAATATTTCTTAGGTTCAAAATTTCTTATTTTTATAAAAAGATTGATTTTTTCAATGAAAAGTGAAACCAATATCATGGTTTGTTAAACTATAAATTTTTATATTTGAAAAATCAATTTTTTTGAATTAGTTAATAAATTAATATAAGTATCCTTTGGTTAAAGAAAATAAATAATCACATATTTATCATCATTTACCAATATTTTATTATATGCTAAATTTTGGATTAAAACATTAATTTTTCTAAACAACTATTATTTCATTTGATTTTAATTTCTATTTTATATTAATTTTTACCACATAGAATAATTAATTTTGATAAAAAGAATTCATTAGTAGGAATCATGTGGTTTAAATGCATTATATAAGACCCTTTTTTGGTCATTAATTATCGTAAACTTGTGGGATATTTTTCACCTCGGTGTGGTTGAAACTGTAAAAATAATGTCAACAAATATAGATAAGGAAATAAAATTTATCTAATACATATATTTATTCTATTTAATGAATGGACTTTTCTCATGTACATCCATTTATCCAGAATTTGGAATATTCCTGATAGTTTTCTTTAATATTGACCTTTAATTAACTTTAAGAAAAGAATAAAAATTATATTTCACACTCATTAATTTAATATCTCAAATATTTTTTCTAAAGGATAATATGAAAATATTGTTTGTTTTATATGAAAATTTTAAATATGACTTTATTTTTTTCTAAGTAAAATTTGTTTTCAATTTTTCATAATTTACTTTTTACCTTAATTTCTTATGCATTGCCAAAATAGTATTTTATATATTAAAAGACAATTAGATTAAATAAATTTATAAAAAATAATGTCATACAACGTGGATTAATTATTTAATTAGGAAAATTATGTTTGATAATATATCATAATAGGTATTTTTGAAAGGTTTTTATTATAATTTCATATTTATCTTGGTGTCTTTAATGTCAAATTAAATTAATAGCGTCAAAAAGTACATAAAAATATTTTATGAGAAAATTATTTTATTAAATCATTTAAAAATAATTAAAAAGTTTAAAGAGGAAAATAGAGATAAAATATACTATAAAATGTCATCCCTTGGACATTTAGGATCCAATTTTCAACCCATCTGTAAAATTAAAACTCTTTAATATTAATAATGTTATTACCACTTTTAAGGTTTGAATGGGTTAAACAAGTGGTTAATCCAAAGGTTAAGTCTTAAAATGTTATATAAAGATATCAAAATTTTATTATATGATTATATTAAGATAATAAAATCATTATTTCTTTATTATATTCCATTTTGTTACTATTTTACATGTTATAAAAACATTTTATATCATAATATTTCATGAGTTTCCAATATTTTCAATAAATTTTATTATAAAAAGACACACCTTCTCCCATTTATTCACACAACATTTAGAAATATACCTTGAAAACACCCAAAAAATATCTTCTCTACTTCATTATCCACAATTATGGGTTTATTTCCTTCATAAAAGATAATTCCAAGGGTCTTAATAAGAAATATAATGGAATCCTTCAAAAAATAGGTTATAGTCATTACTAACACATAAATGTTTTTATTCTTATCATACATCCTATATATCTATTGAAAACATGATATGGAAATAAATCACATATTATAAATATACTAATTTGAAAAACTGAAAAATATAATACTAGTTTCAATCTCTTTTTTCAACTTATTAAAAAAAGAATGCGTCACTCATGCTTATGTAAGGCTTATTGTCTTTACAAAGCTATGTAATTCATTTTTCATCACAAAATTAATTGTATTGTCTCAAATGTGGGAATAATTAAAATATATTATTTTTTTGAAATAATTATTATTTTCAAATTTTAATAAAATATAATCTCTATTACATTCTAATCTTTTAAAAAAAGATAATATCGCTGGTGGATACAAGTGGACATCCTCCTCCATGAAGCGATGTGATTCAATTTTCATTTTCACTATAAATGAATGTTAATTAGGATATTATTAAGCAATATATATTTTATATATCATATAATAATTAATATATAAATTTTAATTATGATCAACCTTTTTCTTATTTCATTCATCAAAAAGTGAAAACAGTGTCCATGCATATATATAGTATGTCGTCTCTCTGAATGGTGTAATTTAATTTTCTATATATACCATTTGTGGATGAATATAATTATAATTAAAAATATATTTAATATTTATTCTATTTATATAATAATTTATATTCTATAGATTATGTATCTATTAAAAATATAAGACTATATCTATCAGATAAAAAAATCCTAAAAAATACGATAGCTGACAACTAAATCAAGGATTGTAATAATATATATTTAACAAAAAGTGGTTAAGATGCTGTAAATGTATAACGAACCAGACTTTTTGAATAGTATATTAACATACTATTAAAGATTTAATAGAGATGTTAATGGTAAATACAGAAAGAGGAGTCGATGGCTTCCTCTAGTAGACTCAAACCTTATGAAGCCCACTTATCAGAACTTGGGAAAGAGGTGGCATCTTTGGGCTTCGCTTTGGACCAAGCCCAAGCCAATCTCTAGTGTGTCAAGCTTTAATGGAAATGCATGCGGGAGAAGTTCATGTAAGTAGAGATTACTAATAGGGAAATGTTATCTAATCTTCCCTTAGATTCTCTCACCATAGCACACCTTACACTTAGGTCATATGTTGGTGTTATAAGGGTCTATGTGAAGAGACCGTAGCTTCTTTGTGAAATCTGTTGGGACGAATAAATTGAGATTTCTTCCTTTAGTGAAGTTTGTGAAATTTCAAATGTCTGGATAATTTTAGGATGTATTTCAGTAATGAATTTTGAAAAAAAGGATATTTTAATATATTTATGTAAACCTTAAATAATTAATGATGTGTAGTGATTTTCAAAAAATGGTCTTCTGCAAAAGTGTTCAGAAAGGAATATGTAGTCTAATAAGATCAACATAATTATTGATGAATTGTAAATTATGAATAGTGATTTTACACTTAGGATTAGTAATTTGAAAAAATGGATTAGTAATCTCACTCAAAGAAAGTTTCAATATAATTTAGACACCTTGATTAAGTAATGTGATTCAATAAAATGGGTAAATAACGGTTTCATAAATTATTAGTCAAGCATTAGGTTTTTCAGGTGAATAGTGTTATTTAATTAAAAACTAAATTAAAAATATATAGAAAATTATTTTTATAAAATGGAATTTATTTTAGAACTCAGAGCTATGATATTATGTTATGGTAATTTTTGGGGATTTTTCTGAGAAAGATGAATTTTCAGTGAATAGTAAAAATGCAGTTTTAAGGTTTCAGTATGTTTAATGACATCATAACTGTGTCATGATGATTTCATGAGATATTTTAAGGTTTTTCCGACCAAAGGTGATGAAGTATTGTATTGGGGGCCCCATGTGGCCAAAATCCATGGAAAATACCATGGGAGAGCCCATGGTTTTGAGAAAACCACTTGTGAGGTGTCCCTTGATATTATTAAAGTATCACCTCACTTTCCCTATAAATACCAAGACATTATCTCATCATTTCGACTCTAATATCTTTCTCAAAGATGTTCTGGTCTCCTTACCTCCCAAGGAGTCCTCCCAAGGTTCCCTCCATCCTCTCAAGGTCCCAACCTTTGAGTTTTAAGAGTTACATTTAAGGTAAGGGATATGACCTCTCTCTTTCTTTTCAAATACTCTCTTTTAAGTCATTTCATTTATGCTCCATGTTCTTTTGTTTGAGGATGTTATTTTATATTCCTATTACTGACATTTTCATATTCATATGATGAGATATCTCCTCTTACTCTCATCAATTCGTTTTATGAAGGTTTAAGTGGCGTCGTCAGGCTGCCGAAATTTTTATAACAGATTCATTCATCTTTCTCATTTTCAAGATCTATTTTTAGGTCAGGTCTTTCAAGTTACTTTTATTATGTTGGGGTATGATATGTATATATATCATAATGATATTTTATCTTCATATGATGAGAGACCCTGTTTGATCTCATCAATTCAATTTTTTTTTGTTTTAAGTGACGCCGGTAGGCTGCCGAATTTTCATAAGAGAAATCTAATTTTTGTCTTCCTTCCATATTTTTAATTTCAAATGGTATATCCTTCAAATTTCATTAAAATGTTCATATAAACTTCATATTCTGTCCCTATACTATTTTATGGGTCATTTATGAATGTTTTACCCATGTCCCCTCTCTTTTCAATGTTTTCTAAAACCCCGAAACATAGTCGTTATGCTAAAGAATTTCCATCTCAAAATGTTTCTCTCTATTTCTAAAGTTCTTTTATTTTATTAAGTGAATACTCAAATCTCTATCTTCTATAGGGGTATTCACATATATACCATGTTGTTCAATTTTAAATTCTGGGATTTATATACATGATACCCGCTTTCCCTTTTCGTGGGTTTAAAGTGACATAAAGATCATGTCTTTAAAACAGTTTTTAACACGTTATGATTATGAAATGAAACCCATTTCATATATTCTATATGGGTTGTTTATTAAATTATTGATGATGATATATTTGTCTCATATGATGATAAAGAAAAATTTATGGTTTCTCCCGCATAGCACTCCAATGCATTGGGTAATGACATAATCTCTAGAGGTGACCATTTTTAACAACGCCTTGGTAAATAACCATGGTAATTTTAATGACACCATGGGGATGGACCTTGTTGAAACAGAAATGATTGTCTAGGCTAAATGTTGTAGCCACATCTTCATGTTATGAAAAAAATTATTTTTATTATGATATGCCTCATTATTTCTTTCTCATGCCTTAATGTTCTTTTCATGACCTTATTGAAGTATCTCTAGTGCACATGTAAAATGTTTCTCTTGTTTCCCTTACTGGGCCTTCTACTCACCCTTTCTTTTGATGTATATCCCCTGGTTATGAGATACAGTAATGAACCTAGGATGAACTTAAGGAGAATCCTTTAAATTGTTTAAGATGAGTGTTTTATGTTGTTTTCATGTATTATGTTCCTGGTTTCCAAGACACTAAACTTTAAAGATCCTCAGTTTTGTGTAATGTAATGAACGTTTATGTTATAAAAAGAAGGGATTCCACAGTTGGTATCAAACGATGATTTAGTTATTTGTGGAAATTAGGAAATAAAAACTTTAGTAATAACCCTATAGAAAAGATTAAATATAGGAAAACTTCTTGATATTTTGCTAAGTATTGAGTAACTGGTTTATCAAACAAATACATCCATGTCTTGATACGATCAGGTAGAGGCGGCTCTTGCACAGATGTAGATAGGGGTAAAACCCCAAAACAAGAATTTGAGCTAGACTCGAACGAGAACTGGTGCACGATAATGGGCCTTATTGTACTCTTGGTTACGACACTCCTGAGGGATATTGTTTGTTAATCACAAGCTTTTTATGAATCATTATGAAGGAATTATAGAGAAATGTAATTGTCTAAGAATGAAGTCTTTTTTAAATGATTTATAAATGAAATAAGTTTCTCACTAAGTTTTTATTCTTTTAGAAAATGGAGGGCAATAAGAGTAACCATGTAGATGGTGACCGCAATTCACCATGTGATGACGACCCTCCGATGGAAGCCGGAATGGAAACATTCATGCGAATGATGAACCAACTGACTAAAGTTATGAGTAATAACTTGAATCAGGCTGAGAGGATGATCTCACCACGAACGGGAAAATACTCTGTTGAACCTTTATGCATAAATGACCACTAACATTCAGTGGATCTACTGACCCATTGGTTGCGGAACAATGGATACGCTCCATTGAAAAGATCTTTTCTTCACTCCTTTGTTCGGAATAAGAAAAAGTCACCCTTACTGTTTACCACCTATAGAGAGAACTTGATCAGTGGTGGTCACTTGTCAAAAACACGAAGCCTAGAGGAGAGATGGAAGCTATACAGTGGGAAGAGTTCCAGGGAATATTCATTAATAAGTATTTCCCCCGTTCCATGAGAACGAGAATGTAGAAAGAGTTCCTTGAGATGAAGTAGAAGGAGAACGAATCTGTCAGAAGATATGAGATGAACTTCACCCAACTTTCACGATATACCTCTAGATTTGTCATGGATCCAAGTGGGAAGGTTGATAGACTTTTCGGTGGACTAAGACCTCATCTTCGGAAGAATCTAGCCAACCGGGACTACGATAGCTATGAAGAGATCGTGCGGAGTGCAATGAAATTTGAGCAAGAGATTGGTGAGACATAGTGGTCTCATAAATCAAATGACAAGAAGAGATCATTGGAGACCAGTTTAGGGAATAATTTTGATCATGTAAGAGGTGGAATGAAAATGCAACGTACCACATGCAATAAATGTGGGAAGAAGAATCCAGGGCACTACTTGATCGGAAGTGTCAAGTGCTACAAGTGTGGAAGAGGAGGCCTTATTTCTCGGAATTTTAATAATGAGGTGATGCCTCAACTCCCCAACAATAATGACAGAGGAAAGATGTTTCTGGCCCTACCCAATGTCCATTGCTTCAAGTGTGGACTGCTTGGGCACTTTGCTAATCACTGTCCAAATCCAAGGGCAGTTGAGGGTAATCACCATCAACCTCAGCAAAGGACATGGGAGCAAGGTCGTGCTTTTTCTATCACAACAACTGAGGTTGAAGCTCCGAATGATGTGGTAGCAGGTACTCTTATTGTCCTCTCAAAACTAGCACATACTTTTTCTGATTCTGGTTCTATGAATTCCTTTATTTCCTTCAAGTTTTCAAATAATATATAATCAATCCCTGAACTTCTTGAGGTAGAGTTGTTAGTCAAGACTCCAAGTAGGATTATCCATGCATCAAAAGTGTTTAGAGACTCTAGTGTTTAATTTAGTGAGCACAATCTTATCGCAAATCTAGTATTCATTCCCATGATGGAATTCTATGTTATACTAGGGATGGACTGGATCTCAATGTATAATGCTAAGATCAAATGGATAAGTAAGAAAATCAAGGTAGTCTTAAATGAACGACCTACAATTATCTTCCAAGGAGAGATATCCAGAACTGGTCCCTATCTAGAAGCACCTCCTATAGCTTTCCCTATGGAGTTAATCGGTGATGATGAAGAAGGAAAAGGGAGTATACAAATAGAAGATGTTCCGATTGTTTAGGAATACATGGATGTATTTCCTGAGGAGTTATCTAGACCTCCCCCAGAAAGAGAGGAAGCGTTCTCCATTGAACTCGTACCTAGATCTCAACCGATATCAAAGACCCCGTATAGAATGGAAAATTAGGAGCTATAATAGTTAAAGAGACAACTCCAAGACTTGTTCGAGAAGGGGTTTATCCAACCGAGTGTGTCTCCTGGGGGAGAACCAGTTCTCTTTGTGAAGAAGAAGGATGGATAAATGCTTCTATGTATTGATTATAGATAACTGAATGAGATCATAGTGAATAACAGATACCCTCTTCTGAGAATTGATGATTTATTTTAACAACTTTGGGGGGCTCAATTCTTCTCCATGATTGACCTTCGCTCTGGTTATCATCAACTGAGGGTGAAGAAGGAATATATTCTAATGACTACCTTCCGATCCAGATATGGGAATTATGAGTTTACTATTATGACCTTTGGCTTGACTAATGCTCCTGCTATTTTCATGGATTTGATGATTAGAGTCTTTAAGGACTACCTTGATAACGTTGTGGTAGTTTTTATTGATGATATTTTGATATATTAAAAAAGTTGTGAGGAGCATGAAGATCACAAGAGGGTTAGTTTGAAAACACTGCAGAAGGAGAGGCTCTTTGAAAAGTTCATCAAGTGTGAGTTTTGGTTACAACAAGTGGCTTTGTTGGGAAACATCGTAACCAAGGAAGGAATCATAGTTGACCCAGCAAAGACAATGGTTGCGGAGGAGTGGCCTCAACCCACAACAGTAACTGAGATTCATAGTTTCCTTGGTTTCGCATGATATTATCAGCGGTTTGTGGAAGACTTTTAATGGAATTTTAATCCACTAACCAAGTTGACTCGGAAAGGGGTTAAGTTCATCTGGACAAAGGAATGCGAGGAAATTTTCCAAGAGATGAAGAAGAGATTGGTTACTTCACCTGTGTTAACACTACCCTCTATCGGAGAAGGATTCGTTATTTTTAGCGATGCATCTCTGAATGGGATTGGGTGCGTCCTCATGAAAAATGAAAAGGTAATTTCTTATGCATCTCGATAGTTGAAGATTCATGAGAAGAATTATCATACGCATGATCTAGAGCTAGAGGCAGTTGTTTTTTCTCTAAAGATATGGAGGCACTATCTTTATGGAAAGAAATGTTACATATACACCGACCAACAATGTTTAAAATATATTTTCACGCAGAAAGAATTGAACATGAGACAAAGGAGATGGTTGGAGATTATTAAAGACTATGATTTTTCAATTCATTATCACCCTGGAAGAGAATACAAAGTCGCAGATGCGTTAATAAGGATGATCCTGTTGTTCTAGTAACAATGAGGATCCTAGCAGATCCCTTGATTAAAGATCTAGTAAAATATGACATGGGAATTGTAAGGGAAGGGACATCATCAACCCTATCCCAAATTATTTCTCAACCATATTTACGAGAGAAGATCAAGAAGGCTCAAAAAGAAGATCCTTTTCTATAGGAGAAGTTTGAGGCTGTAAAGGATGGGAATTCCCCTTATTTCAATATTGATCAAGAAGGTGTATTGAAATTTCGTACAAGACTATGTCTTCAATATATTCCGGAGATAAAGAAATAACTGATGGATAAAGCTCATAGCTCTACTTTTCTATACATACGGGAAGCACTGAAATGTATAGAGACCTTCATGATCAATATTAGTGGGATAACATGAAGAGGGAGATTGCATATTACACTACAAGGTGCATGGTGTGTCAACAAGTAAAGGCAGAAAAACAACTTCCTAAGGGTGTATTACAACTGCTACCCATACCAGTAAGGAAGTGGAATATATCACTATGGACTTTGTAACTTGTCTCCCGAAAACATCCAAAGGAAACAATGCGATATGGGTTACTGTGGACCATCTCACCAAGACCACCCTTTTTATCTATATTCGAGAAGATTTCCCTCTAGATAAACTTGCCAAGATATAGGTAAAGGAAGTGGTAAGGATGCATGGGGTACCACTATCCATCGTGTCTGATCGTGATCCAAGATTCACATCAAAATTCTGGAGAAGTCTTCAATATGACCTGAATACTGAATAGAATTTTAGTACGGCCTATCATCCTCAAATGGATGGCCAATCTAAAATAACTATTCAGACACTCGAATACATGATGAGAATATACTCAATGGAATTTAATGGTGGACGGGATCAAAACCTCCCATTAGTTGAGTTCTCCTATAACAACAGATTCCATTCGAGTATTTAGATGACACCCTATGAAGCTCTATATGGAAAGCGATGTAAAACTCCTACTTGTTGGGTTGAAACTGGTGAGAGAATGCTTCATGGGCCAGATCTTGTGCAAGAGATGACAGAATAGGTTCATGCCATCCATCAACATATAAAGGCTGCTCAGAGTCGATAGAAGAGCTATGCTGACAATCGTCGAAGGGACTTGGAGTTTGGTGTTGGTGACAAAGTCTTCCTTCGAATTTCTCCATGGAAGAGAGTCATGCGGTTTGGGAAGAATGGGAAGATCAGCCCTAGGTACATTGGACCCTATGAAATCCTTGATCTCATAGGAGTAGTGTCCTATCATCTAGCACTTCCACCGAACCTAGCACAATTTCAAGATGTCTTTTATGTATCTCTCTTTAGGAAGTACATACCCGACCCTTCGCATGTACTGAACCCATAGGTGGTACAACTGGAACATGTCCTCTCTTATGAGGAGAATCCAGTGGTGATCTTAGACCGTAGAGACAAGGTTCTACGAAACATGACTACCCACCTTGTGAAAGTATTGTGAAGGAATCATAAGTATGAAGAAGCGACTTGGGAGCCTGAGGAAACAATTAAAGAAAAGTAACCTCATCTTTTCAACTAGGCGTCAAGTATAAAATTTCGTGGATGAAGATTCTTAAGGTGGGAAGAATGTAACGACCCAAACTTTTTGAATAGTATATTAACTTACTCTTAATGATTTAATAGAGATGTTAATGGTTAATTCGGAAAGAGGAGTCGATGGCTTCATCCAGTAGACTCGAACCTTATGAAGCCCACTTATTAGAGCTTAGGAAGGAGGTGGCATATTTGGGATTCACTTTGGACCAAGCCCAAGCCGAACTCCAGCGTGTCAAGATTGAATGGAAACGCCTGCAGGAGAAGTTCATGTTCGTAGAGATTACTACTATGGAAATATTATTTGAGCCTCCCTCAGATTCTCTCACCATAGCACACCTTACACTTGGGTCATATGATGGTGTTATAAGGGGTTATGTGACGAGACCGTAGCTTCTTTGTGTAATCCTTTAGGATGAAAAAATTGAGATTTCTTCCTTTAGTGATGTTTGTCAAATTTCAAATGTCCGGATAATTTTATGATGTATTTTATTGATGTATTTTGAAAAAAAGGGTATTTTAAAATATTTATGTAAACCTTAAATAATTTATGATGTGTAATGATATTCAAAAAATGATCTTCTGCCAAAGTTTTCAGTAAGGAATCTGAAGTCTAATAAGATCAACATAATTTTTGATGAATAGTAAATTATAAATAGTGATTTTACACTTAGGATTAGTAATGTGATGAAATGGATTAGTAATCTCACTTAAAGAAAGCTTAAATATAATTTAAACACCTTGATTATGTAATGTGATTAAATAAAATGGGTAAATAACGGTTTCATAAATTATTAGTCAAGTATATGTTTTTTCAGGTGAATAGTGTTTTTAATTTAAAATTAAATTAAAAATATTTAGAAAATGATTTTTATAAAATAAACTTTATTTTTGAACTCATAGAATCGATATTATGTTATGGTAATTTTTGGGGATTTTTCTACGAAAGATGAATTTTCAGTGAATAATAAAAATGCAGTTTAAGGGTTTCGGTATGTTTAATGACATCATAATTGTGTGCTGATGATTTAATGAGATATTTTAAGGTTTGGACGACCAAAGGTGATGCATTATTGTATTAGGGGCCCCATGTGGCCTAAATCTATGGGAAATACCATGGGAGAGCCCATGGTTTTGAGAAAACCACTTGTGAGGTGTCCCTTGAAATTATTAAAGTATCACCTCACATTCCCTATAAATACCAAGCCATTATCTCAACCTTTCGACTCCAAAATCATTCTCAATGAAGTTCTGGTCTCCTTACCTCCCACGAAGTCGTCTCAAGGTTCCCTCAAGCCTCTCAATGTCCCAACCTTTTAGTTTTAAGAGTTACGTTTAAGGTAAGGGATCTGACCTCTCTTTTTCTTTTCAAATACTATCTTTTAAGTCATTTCATTTATGATCCATGTTATTATGTTGGAGGATGTTACTTTATATTCATAATAATTCAATTTTCATTTTAATAAGTTGAGATATCCCCTCTTACTCTCATCATTTCATTTAATTAATGTTTAAGTGGCGTCGTTATGCTGCCGAATTTTTTTTACGGATTCATTCACCCTTCTCGTTTCCAAGATCTATTTTCATGTCAGGTCTTTCAAGTTACTTTTATTTTTTTAGGGTATTATCTGTATATTTATCATACTGATATTTTATGTTCATATGATTAGAGACCCTGTTTGATCTATTCAATTCAATTTTTTGTTGTTTTAAGTGACGTCGTCAGGCTGCCGAATTTTCATAAGAGAAAGCTAATTTTTGTCTTCCTTCCATATTTTTCATTTCAAATGGTATGTCCTTAAAATTTCATTAAAATGTTCATATATCCTTTATATTATGTCCTTCTACTGTTCTATGGGTCATTTATGAATTTTGTACCCATGTCCCCTCTCTTTTCAACTTTTCCTAAAACCTCGAAACATAGTCGTTATGCTGTAGAATTTCCGTCTCAAAATGTCTCTCTCTTTTTCTAATGTTATTTTATTTAATTAATTTAATACTCAATGATCTATATTCTATATGTTTATTCACATATATACCACGTTTTTCTATTATAAATTCTAGTATTTACATACTTGAGACCCTCTTTCCATTTCTTTGGGTTTAAAGTGACATAAAGATCATGTCTTTAAAGCAGTTTTTAAAATGTTATGATTATGAAATGAAACCCATTTATTTTATTTTATATGGTTTTTTTATGAAATGATTTATGATTATATATGTGGCTTAGATGATGATAAAGAAAAATTTAAGGGTGCTCCCTGATAGCGCTCCAATGCATTGTGTAAAGACTTAATCTCTCGAGATGACCATTTTTACCGATGTCTTGGTGAAAAATCATGGTAATTTTAATGACACTTTGGGGATGTACCTTGGTGAAATAGAAATGATTTTATATGTTAAATTTTGTAGCAACATATTCAATTTATGAAAAACTTTATTTTTATTATGATATGCCTCATTATTTTTTTCTAATGCCATAAAGTTATTTTCATGACCTTATTGAAGTATCTCAAGTTTACATGTAAAATGTTTCTCTTTTTTCCCTTACTAGGACTTCTTCTCACCCTTTCTTCTGATGTGTGTCCCCAGGTTATGATATGTAGTAATGAACCTAGGAGGAACTTAAGGATAATCCTTTTAAGTGTTTAAGATGAATTTTTTATGTTGTTTTCATGTATTATGTTCCTGGTTTCCAAGACACTAAACCTTAATGATCCTCAGTTTTGTGTAAGGTAATGAATGTTTATGTTATAAAAAGGCGGGATTCCACAAAATGGATCATATATATAATTATATATATATAGTTTTATTATTCAAAAATAATAAATTCATATTTATTATATACGTGGTTAGAGAACCTAGTAAAAATGTTGAACTTGGGGTAAGGTATTTCATCTAAATTTTTAATCTATTGAGATATATTTGGTATTACACACATATATAATTTATGTGGTGTATTTAATTCCCAATTTATATCTTTAACCTGAATTTATATCTACTTATTATTATTAAAGTTTCTATTATTTTTTAATCATTCATGGGGGTAAATTATTAATGTAACTAAAGAGGTGTTAATTTAATTTATAATATCATTTTTTCTGACCACCTTTATTTTCAATAATGGAATCATGTAATCTACCCAACATAAACTCATTATATCCTATTATACTCTAGATATTTAATTATTTTTCATGTTTTATTTTATATTATATAGTCTTTTTAACCTGAATCAATAAATTAAATACTATATAGAATGTTTGATTTAATTTCTCTCAATGATTTGGAAAAAATTTCATGCATGTCTTGTTTTTTTCAAAATTATTTTACAAAATACATTTTATTTACTCAAATGTTTTATTAAAGGATTTTATTTGTGTTCTATTAATTTTTTAATTAAATTGATGGAATATTTCTAATGTTATTTAAAAAGGTTATTTTTGACGATCTTGAAAAACGTTTATATGAAATTTTATTTAACATATACTTTATTTACACACTTTACCACTTACAATAAGTATTTTATTCTATTTCATATTAATTTAAATACATTAAATGGTCTTATGATGAAAACATGTTAACTAAAGTTGAACTTAATTTATTTATTCTATTTTACTTTACTCTCCAAATGACTTAAATTTATTACAAAACCAATATTTTTGATGAAACGATGACCATATTTTATCTCTCATTAATTTTTTGGTCATTGGAATTCCCTTAAAACATTCACTTTATTATGATTATTTTGAAAATAATATTACATTTAAATTAGGATAAACATATTCTTTGTATCATTTCTATGATTATTGCCTAAATTGTTTACCATTATTACATAGGGTGTCTTACTATGAATGTTATTTGATTATTTTTGGAAATAATTATAAGCTATAATATTTACTCAATAATGATATAAATTCCATAATAATATTTTTTTCGGTTAAATTTATCATTCATTATATGTGGAATTATTTGGAAATGATGTGATGGGTTGGCCGTAGTTATATTTAGCCCCTTGATGTATAGATAAGTCTCATGAGTCAAATCTTTTGTCCAAAATTATTAAAAGGGTATATTTGTACACCTACACATTAATTAAACTTTCATGCAATTAGGCTTTTATAATAGTGATATCATGATGTATGAAATAAAAAATGTCCAATTTTAATCATTTACTTCAATGAGAATTCAGTTATTATTATCCATGATATTACACTATTTATTTTATCCATAAATTCATTTTTTTCTCGTGTTATTGATGAAATAGAATGTGTTTTCAGTTATTTACCTTTATATATTGTTTATTCCCTATTTACACAAGTAAGATTCTTTTTTACATAACTATGTATAATAATATAAGATAGCCATTATTTTTTTCCATTCCCCATGTTATGGAGAAGGATATTTTTGAATAATACAATAGATGTGAGAATTTTTATTTATGTTATTTATTTTATATTCATAATTTGATATAGAAAACATCTATGTATCTGGTTCTTCAATACATCTAAATTTCTCAATCCTACATGGTGTGATTCCTTTTATATTGTACAAATTTATTAAATAATTCACTATATATGGGTTACTATATTTAATGTTTCTATAGGTGATGTGCCAAAATAAAAGAACATGCTCTATGGAATGTTGTTTCATCACGAAAAATACATTCTTAGATTCTATATTGTTTTATTCTATATCATCTACTCCCAAAAAATATATCTATATCTCTAAAAATTGTTAAATTTCCAGAAAGACAATATGGATTGGCACCAAGAGGGTCCTACCTAATTAAAGTTGTTCACCAAACCATGTCACTATATGTTCCTCAGATCAAAAGGTACTTTCTCAAGAAGAAATTAAATATCACTACCAAGTAAATATACTTGATATAATATCATGTACATCAATATTGAACAATAGGACCTACCTATTCTTATACTTATAATGGATTAATAATCCTGGATAACCCCTAGCATGGGTTTACCTTGACTGCTTATGTGACTAATTGACCATGATTTAAATTGAAGCCAAGGTTTTCCTGGATTCCCACCTAGCTCAGTAGTCAAGTCGAACAGAATGTAATAACTCATATGAAAAATCTAGTGCTCATCTATATAAACCATGGAATCACTCATTATGAACACCCTATCTAGTGTCCTTTAACCCTAAAAGAATCATATTACAACATTATCATCCCACCAATGTAGTGATTCTCATTGATCATATATCCATGGAATTATCCCCCAATAATTATTGTAACACCCTGATAATTTTTGGATTTTTTAAATTACATTATTATTTTTTATATATTTCATTACATGAATCATCAATTTTATCTCTCAATATTTAAAAAACTACGTTTATCATTTGTTACATACAACAAACAGTTTAAACAAATGAGACAAACTATTAGACATAAATTTTTTATATGAGAGTTATCACCGAGTCATTGGAATGGTGGGTATCAATATGATTAATTAAATTATGAAAATATTTTGTTTAAATATGTATATAAATTTAATTAATTAGTGACAAACAAATTATTATTTAAAAAAATATTTAAAAATAAATGAAATTATTTTCTGAAAAACTGTTTTTATGTGAATAAACGTGTTTTATCTCAATAAATTACATAAATCACATTTTTTTTATTTTAATGAATTCAATATATAATTTATTAACTTTATTTGAACATTCATATTATGTATCCTCAAGGAACAAAATAAGAATAAATAAAATTATATACTAAAAAACTATATTTTTCACAAAAATTAATTTTATCATATTTTTCACAATTATTTATAAAATTTATTTTTGAAACATTAATTAAATTTATTTGACACAATAAATTTTATTTTTTAAATCATAATGAAAAAATTATGTTAGTATAGATTTCATATAATTTTTAGAGAAGATAAATTTACTGATAAATTGTGAAAAGTAATGTTGTTTTAGAATTCTCATATCATTCCAAGAATTTAAAAACATCCAAATTGTTTCATGAAAGTATAAAAAACAAAATTAGTACAATTATATATCTAATAATTCAATATATTTCAATTGAATCAATTACATATTTAATTATTATATAAATTTTTTTTTCTTTTGAAAAATTTCTCTTTGAAAAATATATTTTTCATCATGTATATGGAAGTAATTTTGAATTATATTTTTTCATTTTTGTTAGTATAATTTAGAAAAAAAATTCCATATTAGGGCACCACAAAATTTATAATATTTAATAATTCAATCATTATTTTTAACAATAATAAATAGTAAAAATACTAAAATGTAATTAATGTGGTTGATGTAAAAACTGGTTTACATTAGAATTTACCTAAAAATATTACAAGTAAAATGACATAAAATCTTTTACAACACCCATTGGATACCATATATCAAATGTATCACCTATAAGGTTTGATAGTGGACCATTTTGGAGCCTTTTGGTATGTGAAAAAAGCAATCAAATATTATTACCTTCAAAAATTTAATGTATACCACTCATGTAACTTATAAAAGTTTTCCATATCTTCTTTCCTCTTCACACTTATCAAACTCATGGTTTTGGTGAATCCTAGACCAAATTACTTCTTTAATTCACTCTTAATCCTACAATCTTTTTAGTGGTATGAAATTCAATATACCGACCTATCAATGTTTTCCAAATAAAAAGTAATGTTCAAAACTATGCATTTTTGTTTTACTAATTTTCCTATCCCATTAGAATATACACCAATTATGAATATGTAATGAAGAATGTATCTCCCATACAATGATATGTTATTTTTTATTAGAATATTTTATATTTGTATCCTCTTATATCTAATGGTATATGAAATCATCATTAGTGTGTATGGCTAGTGAACCGATGTAATTCATTTTCAATCTCAACACTCGTAGTTGGATATAATAATTGATTTAATGTTTATATATTATATTTATGATATTATTAAACTTCTATAATTATAATATCACAAATGAAATCTACAATTACATTCTATGGGAATAATACAATGTCTTTTATGTAAATGGAAGACTACCACCTCACAGAGTAATGTGATTTATTCTTCACATACTCTATAAATGAAATTTAATAAAAAAATGTTTAAATACAAATATGTGATATATATATATAAAACATATAAAATAATGTAATAGTAATATTGTAATGAATCAAACTTTTATCTGTGTAATTTTTCGCTTATTGTAATTCTTTTATATAGTATAAAACACATACACAACTTGGAGATCCCAATGAAAACATCATTCTCATAAATGAGGAATGTAATATGTAATATTTAAAGAAATTAAGGAACCTATCCCGATGGAATAGTAACATAATCCTTGGAATAGTAACATAATCGTTAAGAATAGTAATTCAAAAAATAGAATAGTGAACTCATATATGAATTTTTAAATAATGTTTAGGATTATTATAAATTATAATATAACATAATTATATCACAGTATAAATAAATAAATGTTTTGGAAATTTGTATTTACGATTTGATATTTTTATAAAACATAAATTTTTATTTATAAACTTATAATTATTATAATGATTAAAAGAAAATTTTCTTTTCATAAAATAGATTCGTAAATTAAACTTTTTTTCTTATAGTTATAATATTATTTTATGATACCTTAATTAAATTTTCAAAGTGTTGTAAAGTCAGTTATAATTTAAAAATAAGTATTTTATAAATAAATGATGATTTAAAATTAAAATTAAAATTACTATATTCAGAAAATTATTTTCATAAATTGGAGTTCATTTTTAAATTTTACATGTCAAGAAATGGATCGGGTGAATTTTTTTTATTTTTCTGAAATATTTACTTTTTGTGAATAATGAAATACGCTAATTTACAAAATTAGCTAATTACATGAATATTTTATTCATAGATGACGTATAAATGATATAAGCCCATAATCTCGAAAAATAATTCTCTATATACTATATTTACATGATGGAATAACAAATATTCAATGTCTTGAGTCAAAATAATAAACTATTGAATAAAATAATTAAACACGCCCCTCTCCACCAACTATAAATACCACACCTCACTGCTTCTTCTCACACCTCCAAAGCCTTGAATTTTGTTCAATTACAACACAATACTATTCCCAATTCCTTTCCCAACTTCCAGCTTTTTTTTCTCAAAAAAATACCAAATCAAATTTTCCTAAGTAGGTTATTATGGATAATATGTTTCAGAGGTAAAATACTCTTTCGGTTTCTTTTAATTATTTTCATATACATTTCATGTAATTTTTTTTTCATATTATATCACCCCTCTCTTTATCCAAGTAAGGTGATAACTCCAGTAACTTATATATACTTTAATTTTATTTTTTAAAATTAATAATCCATCTTAAAACTTTTTATCCAATATTTTTTATTCTAAAAATGAAAACGTCATCTATGAGGTGTTGATATATCACATTCAGAAATGAAAAGTTTTCTTTTTTCCTTTTAAACATTTAAGTTTTCATAAAACCATTATAATAGTTGAAAAATATTTTAAAATTCATTATTTAACCTTTTTATGTTCAAGAACTAACATATGTAAATAATATTAAATAATAAAACAAAACGAGTTCGTTGTGGTCGAAATCCGTTAAGATTAATCTAAATGATGATCATTAACATTTTATCTATTTTTCATGAAAATATATAGAAAAAATAATTTATAGGACCAATTAATCAATTTTAAGTTCACTAATAACATATAATTTCAATTATGAAGAAATATTCTTAGTTTACATGAACCTCTATACTTATATATGAGAAAACTAATCATGAAAACAAAGAAACTAACACAGTTGGGAAAATGTAATCAAACATGATAACTCATAAAAATTCCCATAAATGAATCCAATAAATTTATAATGAATATAATATATGAATAAGAAGTATTTAATTTGTTATTTAATTAATACAATTTTATTATCCTAGATATTAATGTTAAGAATGTATTCAGACATGGGGTAAGGGGATTCTCAAACCCAATTTCTTTCCTTTGGGTTATTCCACATTACTAAAACATTTTAGTGTTCATTCTATTTTAATATTCCTAAAATATTGTCTCTTTGTTAATAACTTATATTTTCTAGGATATAAATGTTCTTAATGTGATGTTGTGACAAATGAAAAGATTTTTCCAAAAAAACTCTTAAGAAATAGCTTTCACTTCTCTTAAGATTGTTTCTTCGTCACTCAAGTTAAATAATTCTTATAACAAGTTTATTATTACCTAATTATTTTGGGAACCCTATTGTTTATTCATGAATTTATGATCTATATAATTCTCAGGAAACCCATTTTAGTTCCTTGTGTTATTTTATTCAAATATTGATATATGTTCTATGTGGAATGCATGATTATGAAAATGTTATGATGTGGCGGGTGCACCAATAATTATATATCACTCTAATTCATTGTGTACGATTATGTATCTCATGAGATAACATGTAATTATCATAAAACTTATACTACATTTTTTCATAATTATGGTGTTATGATTATAAACATATGTTATGTGTGAACATGACACTACATTGGTTCACAACTATATATGGTATTTGACCACTTAGACATGGTGTTTCATTTTTATGAATTGAAAAATTACATACAACTATATATTGAATACTCTCAAGATTAAGATTATGATTCCATGATTATTTTAGGATGGTTATGATTATTTTCACCCATGATATATTGATTCGTGTTCTTATTTGTCCTCTAATTGGGATTTCATATCATCCCTTTATTTGATGTATATCCTCAGGTGAACTCATATTCTAAAGAGTATGTAACACCCCAGGTAAATAAATAATATGACATTTTCATATTTATCTATATTTGTGAATAAAATATTAATATGACTTTAAAGGGGACGCTATGCTCGATGGCGTACCCAACACGTAACAATGAGTTTCTTGGGAATCTTACGTTGCACTCTAATAATGAAATAATATTATTTTAAATGGTAGTTAACATGTAGACTTTGTATTTGCGGGAATGGATATAAATAAATAAAATATGATTATATATGTTTTTAAATGTTTTTACATTTATCCAATAAAAGATAAAGGCATAAAATACGGAAAGAATTCAATTTTAGGCGTATATGCCCAAGTTTTCACTAAAGGATCACTTATCTCCTTTTGATGGAGAACCGTCATTAAATATAGTTTTTTTCACTCTTATAAATCCTTTTGGACCAAATAAAACTCTTCTTAAGAATTGGGACATCAAAATTTACTTTGTGTAAATTTTTGGTGTCTTTCGGATAAAGTTCATTTTTTAATAAATAGTGTAAAATGTTGTATTTAAATTCAAAACCTCTTTTTAATCTAATATATTTATATGATTAGATTATTTTTTTAATTGGTTTTAAAGTGAAATTAGAATATATTTTTACCATTAAATCCAATAGTGGTCGTTGGAATTAATTTCACTTTGAAATCAGACTTAAACTAGTGTCAATCTTTTGATACTTATTTTTTCATAAAAACACGCTATTTGCTCTGACAGTGGGAATTAATTATTAAATTAATTAATGTGACTTATATGTTATGAATTTTGTAAAATATACTTCATTTTTTAATTGGGAATATCAAATATATCTTATGGTGATTTTTTGGGATTTTTCGGAAAACATCAATTTTTGATGAATAGTGAAACCACTAAGTGGTACTTATAAAAACTAATTTTTCCGTTTAAATGAAATTTTGCCATATTTTTGTTTTGAATTTCAAAAATCAGACATAAATGGTTGTCATTAAGAAGTAAAATGTGGTTCAATGGGATAAAAATACTTTTTTGTGAATAGTAACTTATTAAGTTTTTGATCGCGATTAGAGGTAATTAGTGTAGTTTAAGGTAAAAATAATGTTTTAATAATATGAAATGAACTTGACACATGTTATAACATCATTGGATGTGTCATGGACGACCAATAAAACCCATGGGTCAATTTGGGGACCCCATGAAGCCACTTTGGTTGGAAAATGACGTTAATATCTTTTTATTTAAAGTTAAAGTAAAAATGAGACAAACTTGAAATGTTTTACTAAAACAATTTTTACATGGGGTTATACAATTCATATTTTTGACTATAAATATTAATTGGAAAGATAAAAATATTTCCTACATCATAGATATTTTTTTTATAATTTTTATACATTAAATAAATTAAATTATTTATGACATCATGATGATGCAACGATGACCTCATTATTTAACGATTTAAATAAAATTGAAAGATAATGTAATATCTAAGACCTACACATGTCCAAAACCTGTTGGATGAGTGGATTTCTAACCCTTATCACCTTATCCTCGAAACAAATCAATGTGGGACCTCTTAAATCTGAATACCATTTTAAAATAAAGTGACTTTTCTTTACCTTCCAAGAGTGCCCCTCATCTTCTCTTATAAAAGGCCCCCACCTCTACCTCCTTACCCACACTGCCAAAGCCTTTGGCTCGGCCAAACTCTGCCCATTTTGTCTCTACACTTCCCTCTCCTACTCCTTGAAGCCTCAGTTTTGGTAGAAGTCTTCCCAAGGAAGCCTTTGATCTCAAACCAAAGGGAGTTACCCGATTTTAAGGAATATAAAGAAACGAACAAGACAAGTTGGACTTGAGATAAGGGATCCTACACCTCTCTTTCTTTTTAAGTACACTATTTTATGTCATTCCTTTTAAGCTCATCTTTCTTATGATTGGTATGTTATTTTATATTACTCTTACTGTAATGTTTATGTTCATATAATGAGATAACCTATTCTCTCTCATCAATCCATTTTAGAAGTTTTGAGTGGCGCCGTTAGGCTGCCGAATTTTCGTAAGAGATCCAACTTCTCTCTTCTTTTTAAGTACTCTCTTTTATGTCACATCTTTTAATCTCCTAATTGTTATGATGGAGGATGTTATTTTATTTTCCTATTTCTGTACATCTTATTGTAATGTGATGAGATACCCTATTTGATCTCATCAATCCATTTTTCTAAGTTTTATGTGGCGCCGTTAGGCTGCCGAGTTTTCGTAAGGGCTTTTTCATCTCACTTTTATTCCCGTGAGATTTATGATACATTTTCCACAATTTCCTTTGAGTGGTGTATGTACTGCCCATTATTTTACTCATTGTGTAATATACTTTCTTTTATGAGTATTTACATCAATGTTGTATTGTCCTTCTTTCACGAGGTGTATGTTTCGAAAGATACCCATGTCGGTAAGGGAACCTTTCACCCTCCTCTTTTTAAAAGACTTCTTTTGTTGGGTATTTCAATTTAAATATTGTTATGTTGGAATATGTTTTCATATATCCTTATTGATGTAAATTTTATGTCCATGTGATTGAGATACCTTTTTTTATCTCTCATCAACTCACTTTGATGTGACGTTGTTAGGATTTCAAGGGAACTTCTTAACCCAATTTCGATTTCTTTGGGTTCAACATGTAGTTATTGAATATGTCATACTTTGAATATGTGTGAATTAAATTTGATTATTTTACACTTAATATCCACTTATATTTGGTGTATTCGTTTGTCACACATAATTATGTAATTGATTTATCCTTGAACCAAGGATATCGTCTTTGTATGGGACTTCGTCACAATCTCCTTTCATTGAGGCATATTTTGTTTTATACACAACCTTATTTTATACGGTGTATAAACCACTTTATATTTTACATTTATTCAAAAGGAATATTTTTTATACAAAGCGCTTACTAAACGACAAAAGGGAATGTTTTTGTCGTACGTATGCGGCGACAATGACTTCTCCGCCGCCGTGGCCATTATTTGAGTTTCGGCTTCCTCTACATGCCATACCATCTTTTTAAATGAAAAATAAATAACATGTTTTACTTTTCTTTTATTTTGGTATTCAAAATAGTTTTCATAATGTTTTTATATCAATGTGTTGTATTGATATCTTGTGATTGAAAGGTAGAAATGTTATGTTTCCTTTATGCATGTTTTTTGTGATACGATTATGTTGAGGTTCTTGGGAATTATTATGAAGATGGGTGGTTCCATGAAAAACTAAGGGCAGGTGAGCCCGATATAGCTCTCCAATGCATTGGGTAACGCGAAGGAGGGAAACGTCATGGTTTCTCCGGAGAGATTTAGGGAATATACTATGATGGGTATTCCAAACGTAACCAAGAGGGTTACTCCCTACGTAAGAATGTTATAAATGCCTCAAGTTACCTTTATGTCTTCTGATTTCTATGATTTATTCATGGTTTGATGAGGTATGTTAAAGTGCCTATGTTTTATGGGTAATGTATGATTTCATTTATATGTATATATGAACTCATGTTTCCTTTCCATATTTTTATAACCCTTACTGAGATTTTTATGCTTATCCCATGTTTTTGAAATGTTTTTCACAGGTCAAGGGAAAGGTACATGATGTGATGATAGTTTCAAGGATGTGTCAAGAAATAATCCATGATTTATTTTAAATATGTTTCCGTTGATGGAAAGAATGAATAATGCCTTTTATGTAACCACTTTGTTTAAAGGTGGAATGTAATGCATGTTTCATGATCTAATTCTCTAAAACTCTAAACCTGAAAAGATCCTCAATGTGTAATCTAGTAATAACTCAAGATTAAGTAAGGTTTAAGGCTGGGGCCTTATAGTTGGTATCAAAGGTCGGTTTAGATAACTTTAGAGGTTAGGGTATTCTTTAATCATAAGTGACATTACCATAATGGTTAGGATTTCAGAAAGAGTCCTTGTTTTAGATAAAGTGAATGAGTAAGTATATCTTAGTGTTTACCTTCCTCATTAGTACATGATGGTTTTGTTGATATACTCAGACTAATGTTTCTGTTTTTAGTGAATGGATGGATCTAGCAGGCACCAAAGAGACAACATGTTTGAAGGAAACTGTGGTGGTTCTCTGATTAAGATACTAGATAAAATAGAGGATTCAATGAGGAAACTCGTGGTTGTTCTAAACCAACTATCAAGGAGTCATGATCAACCACTTGAACCATGGTATGATCTTTAATGAATAATGTATGAGATGACCAATGAATGTGGAAGTTCAGGTAATAATTATAAAGGTAACCATTAGAGTTTATATGATCCTTACTTTTGAGGTAATTATGGGTTACTATATGTTATGCTGGAAAATGAAAGGCATGAGATAAAATTGAGGTTAAATTATGTTATGGTTATTTTTGATGATTTTATCTCTTTTTGGGGAATGATTTTAGAATTATATAGGTTTGGAAAAAGGACAACACGCAGACCGTGTGACTACCCGTCGCATCGGACAATGCTTCGGGAATCGAACCCACAACCAAAGTGCGACTGGTATTTATCGCCTACCACAGGACTACGTGAAGTACCTGGTTAGTTTGACTGATTCATTTTAGTTATATGATTTTATGAATTAAGAGTAAGTTTATTTTGGGTTATTTATTAAAATGATTAACCTATTATGGAGGATATGTGATTAGGTTAATTACTTTTCAATACGAGACTTTAGGATCAACTGATGTTGTTTGGAGATAAATTTTACGATTTAACTTGGAAGACTATGTGAATAAATCCTTCAAATATTTGGGTTTCAATCATATATTGGTTTACTTTGAAGAATTTTATGGACAAATTGTTTATCGGATGGTCCTCGTTGAACTTTGGGTTTTTTTGGACAAATTTTGGAGATTAAGCATAGATTTCTTTTTTAAAGGGTTATCCTTTTCTGGATTATCTGACCTTGTACTAACCTTTTTGGTTTTGGTTTTGGTTAAAGCCTAAATACATGGGATGTATATAGTTATCTTTGGTGGATTAGGTGATTCTCTAGAATTTGATTATAGTACTCTTAATGCGAACAAGTCTCCCTAAATACTCGTCTTTTGGAAAAAAAATATGAGTTTGATTAAGGAATCTAGTAAAAGTTCCAATTCAACATGATAAGTGATTATGTTTCCTTATGAATAAATTCCTCAATAAAAAGTAACTTATAACAAAAATGATGTCTATTAACTTTTCCTACTGAGGAATCGAATACCGTTTAACCCATCAAAAGTTTGTGATTTTCTTATGGTTAACTTTCTCCTAGACATGTTTACTATCACTCTCCCTCAAGAACATAAACCTTTGTGTTTTCTTCCATTTCCATGTTTTTCTACATATGGGCTAACTCGGGTGACCTCTGTACTTATCTTCCTTTATTTTAAATTGATTGTTTTACCGACTCTTGTTTCGATGTGGGACTTTCAAGGATGTTTTCAAGCTCAATTTTAAAAAAAATTGCGAGGATGCAATCCCCGAAAGGGGGGAAGGATGTAACAACCCAGGTAAATAAATAATATGACATTTTCATATTTATCCATATTTGTGAATAAAATATTAATATGACTTTAAAGGGGACGCTATGCTCAATGGCGTACCCAACACGCAACAACGAGTTTCTTGGGAATCTTACGTTGCACTCTAATAATAAAATAATATTATTTTAAATGGTAGTCAACATGTAGCCATTGTATTGGCGGGATTGGATAGAAATAACTAAAATATTATTATATATGTTTTTAAATGTTTTTACATTTATCCAATAAAAGATAAAGGCATAAAATACGGAAATAATTCAATTTTAGGCGTATATGCCCTAGTTTTCACTAAAGGTTCACTTATCGCCTTTTGATGGAGAACCATCATTAATTATAGTTATGTTCACTCTTATATATCGTTTTGGACCAAATAAAACTCTTCTTAAGAATTGGGACATCAAAATTTACTTTGTGTAAATTTTTGGTATCTTTCTGATAAAGTTCATTTTTTAATGAATAGCGTAAAATGTTGTATTTTAATTCAAAGACACTTTTTAATCTAATATATTTATATGATTAGATTATCTTTTGAATTGGTTTTAAAGTTAAATTAGAATATATTTTTACCATTAAATCCAATAGTGGTCATTGGAATTAATTTCACTTTGAAATTAGACTTAAACGAGTGTCAATCTTTTGATACTTATTGTTTCATAAAAACACGCTATTTGCTCTGACAACGGGAATTAATTATTAAATTAATTAATGTGACTTATATGTTTTTAATTTTGTAAAATAGACTTCATTTTTGAATTCGGAATATCAAATATAGCTTATGGTGAATTTTTGGGATTTTTCTGAAAAACTTAAATTTTTGATGAATAGTGAAACCACTAAGTGGTACTTATAAAAACTAATTTTTCCGTTTAAAAGAAATTTTTCCATCTTTGTGTTTTTAATTTTAAAAATCCGACATACATGGTTGTCATTAAGAAGTAAAATGTGGTTCAATGTGATAAAAAATAATTTTTTTGTGAATAGTAACTTATTAAGTTTTTAATCGCGATTAGAGGTAATTAGTGTAGTTTAAGGTAAAAATAATGTTTTAATTATATGAAATGAAATTGAAACATGTCCTAACCTCATTGGATGTGTCATGGCCGACCAAGACAACCCATTGGTCAACTTGGGGACCCCATGAAGCCACTTTGGTTGGAAAATGACATTAATATCTTTTTATTTAAAGTTAAAGTAAAAATGAGACAAACATGAAATGTTTTACTAAAACAATTTTTACATGGGGTTATACAAATCAGATTTTTGACTATAAATATTAATTGGAAATATAAAAAGATTTCCTACATCATAGTATTTGTTTTATAATTTTTAGACATTAATTAAATTAAATTATTTATGACATCATGATGATGCAGCGATGACCTCATTATTTAACGATTTAAATAAAATTGAAAGATAATGTAATATCTTAGACCTACACATGTCCAAAACCTATTGGATGAGTGGATTTATAACCCTTATCACCTTATCCTCGAAACAAATCAATGTGGGACCTCTTAAATCCGAATACCATTTTAAAATAAAGTGACATTTCTTTATCTTCCAAGAGTGCCCCTCCTCTCCTCTTATAAAAGGCCCCCACCTCTACCTCCTTACCCACACTCCCAAAGCCTTTTCCTCGGCCAAACTCTACCCATTTTGTATCTCCACTTCCTTCTCTTACTCCTTGAAGCCTCAATTTGAGCATAAGTCTTCCCAAGGAAGCCTTTGATCTCAAACCAAAGGGAGTTACCCGATTTTATGGAATATAAAGAAACGAACAAGACAAGTTGGACTTGAGGTAAGGGATTCTACACCTCTCTTTCTTTTTAAGTAAACTCTTTTATGTCATTCCTTTTAAGATCATATTTCTTATGATTGGGATGTTCTTTTATATTACTCTTACTGTAATTTTTATGTTCATATAATGAGAGACCCTATTCCCTCTCATCAATCCATTTTGGAAGTTTTGAGTGGCGCCGTTAGGCTGCCGAATTTTCGTAAGAGATCCAACTTCTCTATTTCTTTTTAAGTACTCTCCTTTATGTAACTTATTTTAAGCTCCTCTTTGTTATGATTGAGGATTTTCTTTTATATTCCTCTTTATGTAAATTTTATTGTAATGTGATGATATACCCTATTTGATCTCATCAATCCATTTTTGTAAGTTTTATGTGGCGCCATTAGGCTGCTGAGTTTTCGTAAGGGATTTTTCATCTCACTTTTATTCCCGTGAGATTTTTGCTAAATTTTCCACAATTTCCTTTGAGTGGTGTATGTAATTCCCATTATTTTACTCATTGTGTAATATACTTTCTTTTATGAGTATTTACATCAATTTTGTATTGTCCTTCTTTCACAAGGTGTATGTTTCGAAAGATACCCATGTCGGTAAGGGAACCTTTCACCCTCATCTTTTTAAAAGACTTCTTTTTATGGGTCTTATAATTTACATATTGTTATGTTGGAATATGTTTTCATATATCCTTATTGATGTAAATTTTATGTCCAAGTGATTGAGATACCTTTTTTTATCTCTCATCAACTCATTTTGATGTGATGTCGTTAGGCTGTCAAGGGAGATTCATAACCCAATTTCGATTTCTTTGGGTTCAACATGTAGTTATTGAATATGTCATCCTTTGAATATGTGTGAATGACCTTTGATTATTTTACACTTAATATCCACTTATATTTGGTGTATTCATTTGTCACACATAGTTATTTAATTGATTTATCCTTGAACCAAGGATAACGTCTTTGTAAGGGACTTCGTCTCAATCTCCTTTCATTGAGGCATATTTTGTATTATACACAACTTTCATTTATACGGTGTATAAACCACTTTGACTTTTACGTTTATTCAAAAGGAATCTTTTTTATACAAATAATTTACTAAACGACAAAAGGGAATGTTTTTGTCGTACGTATGCGGCGACAACGACTTCTCCGCCGCCGTGACCATTATTTGAGTTTCGGCTTCCTCTACAAGCCATACATTCTTTTTAAAAGAAAAATAAATAACATGTTTTAATTTTCTTTTATTTTGGTTTTGAAAATGGTTTTCATAATGTTTTTATATCAATGTGTTGTATTGATATCTTGTGATTGAAAGGTGGAAATGTTATGTTTCCTATATGCATGTTTTATGTGATACGATTATGTTGAGGTTCTTGGGAATTATTATGAAGATAGGTGGTTCCATGAAAAACTAAGGGTGGGTGAGCCCGATATAGCTCTCCAATGCATTGGGTGACGCGAAGGAGTGAAACGTTAAGGTTTCTCTGAAGACATTTAGGGAATATACTGTGATGGGTATTCCAAACATAACCAAGAGGGTTACTCCCTACGTAAGAATGTTATGAATGCCTCAAGTTACCTTTATGTCTTATGATTTCTATGATTTATTCATGGTTTGATGAGGTATGTTAATGTGCCTATGTTTTATGGGTAAAGTATGATTTCATTCTTATGAATATATGAACTCATGTTTCCTTTCCATATTTTTATAACCCTTACTGATCTTTTTATGCTCATCCCAAGTTTTTAAAATGTTTTTCACAGGTCAAGGGAAAGGTACATGATGTGATGATAGTTTCAAGGATGTGTCAAGAAAGAATCCATGTTTTATTTTAAATATGTTTCCGTTGATGGGAAGAATGAATATTGTATTTTATGTAACCACATTGTTTAAATGTGGAATGTAATGCATGTTTCATGATCTAATTCTCTAAAAATCTAAACCTGAAAAGATCCTCAATGTGTAATCTTGTAATAACTCAAGATTAAGTAAGGTTTAAGGCTGGGGCCTTATAGAGTATATGAGAGCCACTAATAACCTAAATAATATGTTATTAAATAATATTTATGTATTAATTTGTAACAATTATTTATGGTACTAATTTATAAATGAAATTAAACTATTTCATCCTAGATTTGTAACACTATTATGTTATTTATCATTAAAATGATTTAATAGTCATGTAAGAAAAGATGGGTCAATATAGTTGGTATCAGAACATGGTTTAGTTACTTTGTGATTCATGAGACTAAGTATATGTAAGAATAAAAGAATTTTTGTTTGAGAAAAATTCTAAACACAAGGATTCTATCAGATATGCCTTTAGTGTTAATTTCAAAATGGAATAATTTACATATTCATGAATTCTTTTCTTGTGTTTTGTTTATACATTTAATATTTTAGATAATGTTGGGAACCATGAGAATCTAGGTCAACAAACTCTCTAGGGAAAAATTTTGAGATTTTCTAAATGATATCCACAATGCCTTGGGGGCTCGTGACCAAAATTTCAGGGAGATCCTCACCCGGCTATCTCAAGCTAGGAACAATAACCAGAATAATGTAGAATTACATATATCCCATTAAAAGGAGAAACTAGTTGTAAATTCCTTTATGAGGAAATGGCTACTGATATTTAGTAGATATTCAAATCCACTAGTCATTGAATAGTGGGTCAACTAAATGGAGAAGTTCGTTTTTGTGCTTCACTATTTTGGGATAGATAAGGTAACTCTATCCATTTATCACTTGGATGGAGATGCTAATAAATGATAGGTGTATATTAATAATACCAAGCCAAGGGATGAATTTTAATAGATGGAGTGGGAAGAAATAAAAATTTATTTCTTAATATATATTTCCCTTGAACAATTTAGACATAGATAAAGAGAGAATTCTTAGATATGAGAAAATGGAAGGAGAATATGTCCAGAATTATGATGAACATTTCACAAGATTTTTAATGTATTCCAAATGTTTTTTTAATAAAAGATTTTATTGAAATAGATAAAATATTTATTTGTATGAAACCACACCTTTGAAAATGTCTATTAATTATCGAAATTGGTAGTTATGAAGAGATTATTTGATGTGATCTCAATTTGGAGATAAAGTTTGAAAAATGGACCCATGGAAATGAATAAAATAAATTAAATATAGAGTTTAGAGATATATGATCTAATGATAAGGTTGAAATAAATCCCAACGAGTCACATGTAAAAAAATGGTAGAAGGAGGGTCATGGTAATTGCTTTAAAGGGATGGTAAAATTCTTCAAACTTAAGAGGGAAGGACACCAGACTCGTGAATTTAGAATAAGAATAAAAAACTAGGGAAATGTGGTGGTGGAATGGTATAAATCACACATGGTTCAATGTTTCATATTAAGAGAAAAAGGTAACTATGCATGCTAGTTCAATAAAACATGACTCCTTGAGGGTAATTAGCATCAATAGCCATCAAAGGCAAAGGAGAAGGGGAAAGATTATGCAATCACTTCTATTGAGGTGGATCAAAACAATTATATGGTGACAAGTATGCTAAATATTCATTAAAGAATAGAAAATATGCTATTTGATTCTAGTTTTACCCTTTCTTTCATGTCTAATTAGTTTTGTAAATCAATTCAAATACCACCTCAAAATTTGGAGCTTGAGTTATCAATGAGAACAACAAATGGGGAAATTACTAGATCCAATGTATATAACACCTCCCTTTAATATTTTTGTGTATTGAACCTCCATAAAAATATTTTTTTACTTTGTTTTTTGGAGTTTGATGCCATATTGGGAATGGATTGGCTATCCTTTTACAAATATGAAATCAACTGTTGAGAAAGGGAGATCACTCTTTAGATCTTAATGAATCCTTAAATTCTATACAAGTGTAAGAGGGATGAAGAATATCCTTCAAAATAATCATCTCAATTTTGGATAATCTTTCGTTATGAGAAAGCATAAATTTATCAAATGATTGGTGAAATAGGGAGAATCATGATTGAGTAAATTCCCCTTATGAGGGAATGAAATGATGTGTTCTATGAAGAATTTTAGGGTATTACTTCTAACCAAGAGGTTTATTTATATATTTGACTTATTCATGGATTATTTCATATATCAGATACACCTTATAGAATAGACACAACTGATTTAGAGAAATTGAAGATGTAATTACAAGACAATCTAGACAAGGGTTTTATATTCACGGGTGCATCACTATAAGGTGAACCAATCCTCCTTATCATGAAGAACGATAGATCGATGCACCTCTACATTGATTATCATGAGCTAAAAAAATCATGATAAGAAAAAGTATACCATTATATGGTTACATTAATTGTTCGATAAGTTATGTGGGTCCAAGTATTTCTCTAAGGAAGATCTTCAGTCATGATATCTATAATTCAAGGTGAGGGGGGAATATATTCCCAAGAAATCCTTTAAAAAAAGGTATGAACACTATGAGTTCATAAGTATGCCTTTAAAACACATTAATTCCCCTAAAATATTAATAGACATAATTAATTAAGCCTTAAGATATTACCTCAACAAATATGTGGTAGTCTTTATTGATGATATTCTGATATACTCCATGATTACGGAGGAATATGAGGAACATTTGAATACTATTATAAATAATTTTTAAAGGGGTAAATATTATGAAATATATTGTAAATGTGAGTTATTTATGGAATAGGTATCATTATTGGGGAACATCATCAATAGAAAAATAATGTTTGTAAATCCTTCTAAGGAAAAGACAATTAAAGAGTTTCTTAATCCAACATTTTAAATAGAGATCCATTTTTTCTTAGTATGGATTGTTATTTTCAGAATTGTTTTAGGAACATATCATGATTTTCAAACACACTAACCAAGCTCACTCAAAAGAGATATTTTTTTTCTAGACTATTGAATTTGAAGACTGTTTGAATGAGGTAAAAAAGGCTTATAAACATACCATTAATCATAGTTCATAAAAGTGGGGAACTATTTATGGTATAAAACGTTGCTTTAAATAAGGTATTAGGATTTTTATTGATGAAAAAAGATAATGTGATAGCCTACACCTCATGGTGGTTAAAAATTGAAAAGGAAAAATAGTCCATCTTTGATCTGGAGTTGGTGTTTATGATCTTCACGTTGAAGATCTTGAACAAATATCTCTATTCGTAGAAGTGTGAAATATATAAAAAAGCATTATATCCTTATATATATTCAGAAAAAATTAGATTAATATGAACTACTGAGGATGGTTATAACTTATCAATAATTATGACTACAAAATCCACTTCCATCATGGAAATGTGAATAAAGTGGCGAATTCTCTAATTAAAACAGATTCTGCAACATTATCCATAATGAGAATTAAGAAGGATCCAATATTTATAGATTTTAAAGGATAGACATGGGGATCATTATGAAAGTAACATCATAAATCCTTTCTAAATGTAATTCTCAACCACCCATTATATGTATTATAAGTAATGTTGGAAGAAATAATATTAAAATTCAAGAGAAGGTAGAATCCACGAGAAATGGGAAATCCTCAAAGTTAAAAATTGACGAGAAAGGGGTCATAATACTTGGTCCATGACTATCATTACTATCAAATACATAGATAAATAAATAGCTTCTACGTGATGCACATAGCTCAACTTTTTTCTATTCACCCAAGGATTAGAACGATGTACCAACAAATCTGAGATAACAATTTGATGGACAATATGAAGAGGCCAATCACTAAATATTCACCAATATTCATGGAAATCCAGAAAGTAAATGATTAAAGAAAAAAAGTATAAGGGTATGATTACACCATCACCTATACCAACATGGAAATGAGAAAATATCCCAATGAACCTTTTCACTATCCTTCCAAAGACATCCAGAAAAAATAATTCTATATGGGTTGTTCTGGATCATCTCACAAAGGTAGGTAACATTATCGAAATTTGAGTGGGCATCTCATTAGATCAATATTAATGGATATACGATAAAGAAGTGTTATGACCAAATGGATCACCACATTCAATTGAATCTTACTATGAACTGAGATTCACTTCCAAGTTCTAGAAATGTCTCCATTATGCTCAAAACCCTGAGTTGAACCTCAATCAAACATATGGCCAATCAGCGTGGACAATTCAGAGATTGGAAGACATGTTGATATTGTGTTTTATGGAATTAAAAGGGTGAAGGGACAAACATCTTCCTCTAGCAGTTTTCTCTAACAACAAATGTTTCCAATGGAGAATCCAAATTGCTCCATATGAATCCCTTCATGGGAAACTATTCAGAACACCTACATGCAAGGTTAAAGATAGTGATTGTAGTATTTTAGGACATGAAATCATTGAATAAATGGTGGATAAGGAGAAAAACATCCTTCCTAACATCTATGAATCCCAAAGTAGATATAATATCTATATAAAAAAATTTCAACAGGACCTAGTGTTTCATGTCGGAGACATGTTATTCTTCTATATATCTCCATGGAAGAAGATCATCATATTTGGGAAGAAGGGAAATCTAGGTCCTAGGTACATCATCCCCTTAGATATTCTTGTTCATGTCAGGGATGTGGCTTATTGACCAACACTTTCACCAACCTTGTCTCAAGTACACATTTTATTCCATGTATCCCTTTTGAGGAAGTACATACTAGAGCCCTTACATGTACTGATTCCTGATGTTGTACAGTTGGAAAATGACCTATCTTATAAGGATCAGTTGGCGAAGATCATGGATTGTAGATATAATGTTCTATGCAACAGGACTACCCCTGGTCGATGAAATATAGTGGAATCATAAGTATAAAGAGGCAATAGGTGAACTGGAGGAAACATTTAGGGAGAAATAACCTCAAATGTGGATATAAAATGAAATTTTGAGGTTGAAATTTCAAAAGGGATAAAGAATTTAATGATCCAATGTTTTATCCATGGTATTTTTTCACTTATTATAGTTATGTAATAGATTAGAAAAAAATTCATAGCATGAATAGATTAATAAAAACATCATTCTCATAAATAAGGAATGAAATATGTAATTTTTAAATAAATTAATGAACCTACCCTAATAGAATAGTAACCTTACCCTTAGAATTGTAGAATGACCATTAGGAATGGTAATTCATTCAATAGAATGGAAACCTCATATATTAATGTATAAACAAAATTTAGTTATATTATATTGGATAATATGATATAATTATATCTTAGTATAAAAAAATAATTATTTTAGATATTATTAATTAAGCGTTGGTTTATTTATAAAATAAAAATTTTTATTTATCATTTTATAAATAATATAATGATTTAATGGAAAATTTATTTTCATAAAATAGATTCATAAATTATGATTTTGTTGTCTTATTATTATAATATAATTTTATGAGCCCTTAATTAAATTTTCAAATTTTCATAAAATTGGTTATTATTTTCAATACAGTATTTTTCAAATAAATGATGATTTTAATAAAAAACATAATTTATCATATTTAGAAAATTATTTTCATAAAATGGAGTTTGTATTTTATTTATACATGTCTAAAAATTAATATGGGGGGTTTTTGGTATTTTTATAAAATAATTTAATTTTTTGGTGAATAGTTGAAGATGATAATTTACAAAACAAGCTAAATACATGAATTTTTGAGTCATAGATGATGTCTGACTGATGTAATAACATAATCTCAAACAATACATCATAATTTATATTATTGTTTCATGTTAATAAAAACTATTTATAGTCTTCAACCAAAATAATAATCTAATTAATTAAATAATCATAAACACTCCTCTCCTCCCTCTATAAATACCACATTTCACAACCACTTCCCCTAACACCTACAAAGCCTTTAATATAGTCCAATTTTTTCCCAATACTATAAAAAATCTCATTCCTCACTTATAGGATCCATTTGTCTCAAAAAAATACCAAATCCAATTTCACTAATGACGTTCTCAAAGAGAAAAATCTCAAGAGGTAAAATCCTCTTTTGATTTCTTTTATTTTCTTTTTAAATTATTTTATTTCCTTATTCTCTCCTCACATACCCTAATATTATTTGAATTATAACCTTACTATATTATATATACTATAATTTTATTATGTTATGGAAATAATCCATCACTAAACCTCTTCTCCTCTCCCTTTTATTCTAAAACTGAAAACATCATCATTGAGGTGTTGATTGATCACCTTTGATGAATAAAAGTGGTTGTTTTCATTTAACACTTTCAATGACTATCATAAAAACATTTTAATTATTGAAAAATATTGTAAAATTTATGTTATAACCTTTTTATATTCTATAAATAAAATATATACAAAATATTAAATAAGAAAACAATCTGAGTTTGTTGTGATCGAAAACTGCCAAAACTAATCTAAATAATTATCATTAACATTTTATATAATTAATAATCCGCATATATATATATATAAAATATATATTTTACCAATTTAAATTATATAAGTTTACTAATAACATATAATATCAATTTTGAAGAATTATTCTCATCATACATGAACTTCTACAATTGTTTATAGGAAAATCTATACTAAAAATCAAGAAATGAACACTCTGAGAATGATAGAATTGTAATCGATAATTCATCAAAATTGCTATAAATGAACATAAATAAATTATAATTAATCAAATAAATGTATAATTGGTTCCTAATTTATTAATTAATGAATCTAATTTGAATATCCATGATATTAGAGTGAAGAAATCATTCATACATAAGATTTGGTGTTACTAAATCCCAATTTCCATTGTTTTGGTTATTTCTCTTTCATGCCAAATTTTAGTTTGTGTTTTATTTTAATATTACTCAAATATGTTTTTTGGTTATTAAAATTTATTCTCTTGGATATAAATTATTCCAATCATATTTTTTGATACAAGAAAAGATTTTTTCAAAATAATTCTTCTTTTAAAAAAAACTCATAAATTACTTCACAATAGATTGTTTCTTCTTCACTAAAGGTTGTGGATTATTATTCAAAGTATGTTATTAAAAATTTATTTTAGGAACTCCAATTTTTATTAATGAAAATTTTCTCTATAAAATTATCATGAATTACATTTTCTTTCCATAAGTTATTTTATGTCATGTATTCTTATACGTTCTATGTGGCATGCATGATTATGTAAATGTTATGATATGATGGTTGTTTCCAAAATTATATTGTAATCCAATGGATTATTTAATTTGATTTATCTCTTAAGATAATGTTTAATAATAATGAACATTATTCTATCTTTGTTCACAATGATGGTTTTTTGATTATGCACAGTTTTTATGCATGAACATGATGCTATATTTGTTCAAAACTATGCATGGTATTTGACCTCTCAGACACGATGCTTCAATTTTATGCATATACACTTTCCATTTTCATACCTAATGCTTCCCCTCATGATTATTATGATGATCACATAATTTTTATATGATGATGTTGACTATTCTCATCCATTTTATATTGGTACATTTTCTTATCAATCCTATTACTAAGTTTTTAGCCAACATTGATATATATCCTCATGTGACTACATATACTAATGATTATACGAGGTCCAATAATAAGCTAGATAATAATGAATTAAATTATTTTTATGTTTCATTATGTAAAAGTTTTTATGTAATAATTTTCTGATGACAGTAAACTATTTGATCCAGGATTTGAAACAATGTTATGTTGTTTAACTTTAATATGATGCAATAGTTAGGTAAAAGAAATACGGTCGCTATAAATAAAATAATTACCTTGTGTTATTTAAATACACCAAGAAAATGAGAAAAATGTTTATCTGTACTTATGTTCTATCATTTCCATGAACAATATTTTTAACATTTTATCCATAAATTTTAGGAATTACTCTATATAAGTATATATAATATACAATATATTTATATCATTGTTAACATTCTACAGATTATGTAAAAATTATCAATGTATGACGACCAAAAATAAAAAATCAATTTATTCCTGAAAAATAGTAAATTTATTTCCCGAAACATGACATTAACATGGAATAGTTAATAAATGTGTAATAATAGGTTATAAGTAAATAATATATGATATTCCATACATATATATATATATATATATATATATAGTTTTTAATATGTAACACCTAGAGTTTTTGTCAATTATTATTTTCAAAATAATTAAAATTCATTAATTTCTTTCAATTCATTCAATTCATTCTAAACATTTTGATTTTTTAAAACATTACACTATCTTAAGATTGAGTTATACGCAACAATGAGCTTTAATTGTGTTACATACATAACCGATTTTTACCAAACTAAAATATACTATTAATATTATTATAATTATCAATCAGATGTTGGAATAGATGTTATGAATAAGAATAACTAAATTGTGAAAATATGGTGTAAAAATTTATAAAATAATATTTCTTTTGTTACTAGTTAATTATAAATGAGAGTAAGAACTATTTGAAAATAAAGAAACTACTATTCAAAAAAATAATTTAACCTTGAAAAAACAAATTTCATACTAATAAATTAAACAAAACCCAATTGATAAATAATTTTAATAATATATATATATATATATTATATATTATAATCAAATTTTTATCATTCATATTTTATGTTGTTTAGAGAAGTGATAATAATAATTCCTATTTTATGCATAAAAAGATGTATTTTTTCTAAAAGGTAATTTTACCCCCTTTTAATGGAAACCATAATTTATATATTACTCTTGAATCTTTTATAAATTAAATTCAACAACATAAAAATTATGTTTTAAATTTTAATTTAAAATATACATTAGGATCAGTTTTTAGAATTTTTATAAGAACTTTCAATTTTTGATTAATAATAAAAATTATTGAATTTTAATTAAGATATTAGTTTTCACATAATTTTTTTCTATAGATAAATTATATTATTATTTTATATTAAAAGATTATTTGATAATGCATGCATATATTATTCTAATTTAGTTCATTTTAATCAATTTATCATTGAAATTAGATACAAAAATATTTCAAACTTTTGAACATTTTCAATTTAAAAACTCATTGTTTCATCCCTTATACAACATTAATTTTTAATTAATTTCTACCAGTAAAATAGTTTTAATTTGAAAAAATGGTTTCCATATCTGTAATAATAATAATTTATAATGTTTAATAATTCCAAATTAATTTTTTACTAAAAATATTTGGGAAAAAAGTTAAAATTAATCACAATGATTAAGAGAAAAATGAGTTTTGTAAGGGAATAATCATTGAACATAATTGAAAAAATCACATAAAAATTTCCAAAAACGCATTATATAGAAATATTTCAACCATATACCCTATTTTATATAAAATGGATCATTTTTTGAGACACAATAAGTAATGTAGACCTCTCAATAGTGTTTAGCTTTTCGTATATACAAGAATGTCACTCCTCCAGCACTATAAAAGGGAACTCACCCCCACCACCATCACTTAATAAAACCTATAAATAAATTTATATTATAAAAAAAATATACACAAATATGATCATAATAGTTTGAATATAAATCTAGAAGGCTCAATTTGGGTATAAATCCTACCAAGGAAGTTATTTTGTGCAAACCAAAAGGAGTTACCTTAAGAAGATGTAACATTCATCAACGTGCACATTTTTTTGTTTCCTTCTCCAACCACTTCAATTATTATTTAACCATGATTAAATATTATCCTTATTATACTATATATACTTATATGATTTCTGGATTCGATTAAAACCTACAAATTCACAAATTTCAATCAAATGAGATACATAATCATATTTTGTGTGTAGAGCGGTCTATCGCCTCTTTGACAAGGGTCATTTGTTCTTCCATTACCACCTTTAAATATTGGGAATAATGATGGAATTATAGTTTATAAGTTATATTGTTGATTTTATGATTTATTATTATTATTATTTAATTTTTATATAACGCTTACCTTGATGTTTTTCATTTTGTGAGAATACGATAATATCATTCATGTATATAGCATACTACCGCCTCGTAAAGTAATGTGATCCCTTCACTCTTAACATGGATTGTATTAAGTATGGGTTTAGTAAAAATATTTGATATATAAAAATTAATAATTATATTTAAATTATAATATATAAATATAAATATATATCTTTTAATTTTATTTCTTTTGATATGACATGAAAATGGAAACAATGTTCTTCTATATGTATGGTCCATCATCTCTGTGAATGATGTATTTAATTTCCTATTTCTATCATTTATTGATTATTATTAATAATTTTATATTAAATATATATGATATTTATATATATTTATATTATTTAAATACGTAAATCATGATCAATGTAAAAGGAAAAAAAATAAAAACTTAGGATATATACAAAAAAATGAAGAGATTATTACCCAAAACATAACATTAATGTCATGTTGTTAATAAATTGGTAATATAAATTAATAATAACACAATATATGTTATTATATATACATATATTAAAATATTCTTTGTTATATGTATAATAAACTTATATTTATTATAAATGGGTTACGAATTTTTGCATGTAATCTCAAGACAAAAGGACTGGGGATTTTTAGTATATCTTTTATTTCTATGAGATTTATACCAAATTAACAACTTGTTTCATTTGGATGGTGTATATACATCCATATTTCATGAAATATTATGAATTAAATTTAATAAATTATATTCAATGTTTTATTTTATTTATTATTTCTCAATTCTCGTGATTCAAAAGTTACTCAAGTAGTAAGGGATTACCATCTCACTTTTATTTTCAATGAGACAGAAGCCATGTTCACCAACTATTTATGGTATTTGGTATGTATAATGACCATATATGTACTTTATTATTCTCATACTATAATTTATTAGGATTTAAATATCCATTTTAGGACCTCTCTTTTATTGGGATTATAGTTAAAATGCTACCAAATCGATAAAGGGATTTTCTATCAATTTTCCTTATTTGTGATTGATGTTATGTTATGAAACAATATTATTTTACGAGGTTTAAATAATTCATCATCTACATGTTATAAAAATAATATAATTATTTTCATGAAATTTCAAGCTTCATGAAATAATATAATTTCATTGGGTTATGGTCTCAATGTTACTATAATGGTAATAAAATTGTGCCTCAATTTGTCTTCTTTGAGACACATGGTATGTTATGCACCTATATTCCATTAATAGGTGTATATCCATCCCATCATATATGTTATATCATGAATATCATTAATTAAATAATATTTTATGCTTCATTTTATGTTATTTTTTCATGAGGATGTTGATTCATTGTTACCCAATATGGTAAAAGTTTATTGCTATAATCTCATCATTTATCAAGACTGTCTATTATTATGCTTCCATTGAAAAAATATATTAATAAATTAATCCTAAATTATAATTAATTTCATTATCCTTTATTTATTAATTATATATTCAAATAAGTTTCTTAATTTTCTACTGTTCTGTACTACATATATTTAATTTATTTAGGAAAATATGATTTTATTTTTCATTTTAGTAAGAAATTTGTTTTCATTAAAAACAACATATTATAAGAAAAATTAAATTTTTTTTTCAGGATTTTTAAAAGAAAAGTTTACACATGTTTTACCTTTTCTAAAAAAATAAAAGGAAACTTATTTTCTTTTTCAAATCAAGATATGTTTCTATCATTTTGTTAATGCAAAAGACTTGTTTTGAATGTATGTATTTATCTACCATCATCAAAATAATGTCATAAAAGATTACATTGAATGATTAAAAGAATATCTTGAACAAAATTATATTTCCTATTATTCTATAAAATAATTATTTTTAATTGAATTTTAAAATAATATATTTTTTCTGAAAAAATTACATATAATTGTTTAAATCATAAAAAACATTTCCTAGAGAAATGTTTTAAATGGTATTTCATAATTATTTTCTATTTATGATAAAATATGTTGGTTTTACTCATTCTTTACTTGGAATATGATCCAAGGAAAACATTTTTATTCTTTCTTTTAATGTTTAATGTTTAATATGACAAGTTTTTTATGAAACCCATTTATTTTACAAAAGTTATACAATGATGAAACCCACATCCATTCGTGGGTTATGATATGAATAAATGATTATGAAACTTGTATATTTTAAAAATGTTATGATATAATGAAATATTTATAATACCCATTTATTTTCATGGGTAATGATATGATGAATATTTAATGATCTTATGGAACACAAAAATATTTGCTTCATTATTTAAAATATGGGACTTATATCTCTCTCCAATGCCTTGGGTAATGATAAATTATAAATGGGCTCAAAGGTAAATGGGTTGTAGCCCAGGCTCAAAAACAAGAGCATACACAGGTTCTAGCCCAAGCCTAATAAAAAAGGTTACATGGGATGTATCCCAAACCTGAAAATAATAGGGTTAATGGGATGCCTCTCAAGGCCAAAAAACAAGAGGGTACATTGGTTATAGCCCTTTACTAAACATATTTTGGTACACAAAGCGTATATTGGTTGTATCATAAGATAGAAAACAATAGTGTCTGAAGATTATATCCCAAACCCATAAATAATAGGGTACATGGGTTAATTAACAAGACTATCAAAAAGACAATAGTAGGGTTGTTTCCCAAGCCCAAAAACAACAGGGTTCCCTGGTTTTTAGTCCATTCCCAAGGAAGATACATGGGTGATTATCCCAATACCAACATTTAAAGAATTTCATGGTAGGTATATTTGATATAAAATTTTATATGATTATGTGTATTCTCCATTTATATGTCTTATTCCAATGTTATTCTCTCATGGATTATGCTCTTGATTACCTTATGATTCATGTCTTATGAAATGCCAATCCTTATTCTATAACTCGTGATTAATATCTCTGATAATAAGGGTATGGTTTTCAATTCTAGTATTCATGTTCTCGTAACATTATATTCATGTGATACATACATATATATTTTTTAGCATTTATTAGTGTATGAGTTCAACCATTTCTTATGTTTACATTCCAAAAGTTCTTTGCGAACCATATAAGTAGGATTAATAAATGGGGGCATAATTGTGGGAATCATTGATGAACATTTACTATACTGGATGATTTTGTTTCATGTAACCTATGACACTAAAATATTGTGGTACATGGTCATGTATGTTTATAATGTAATGAATTTTTTTCTAAAATGATGTAATATCCACATATGTTATGTCTGGGTTGCTACAGTTTGAATCAATGGGATGGTTTAATCAATATATAAAAAACATTTTGAGAAAAAATTTGTAATATCCCTTGGGATATTTCTAATGATATTTATATTTATGTCTCTAAAGATATTAATAAGAATACGTCAAATTGTAGGAAAATATCCTAGAATTTTTATAATTTATAGAGTGATTAGTTTTCTATAAATAAACATATTTATATAAACAAGATGTGGAGGTGGCTCGGGTACAAATATAACTAGGGCTAAAAACCAAAAAAAAACATTGTAATAAGGTTAACTCGATTGAAAAATTGTGCATGGAAAATTACCTTACTGCACACCAGGTTTGACACTCCCATGGGATATTCTTAATAAAAGAAACTCTTTACAAACCATCATAAAGGATTTAAATAGACGATGATATTGGATAATCTTTGATAAGCCTACGGTGTCATTGATTTAAAAAAACATTTTCAAGATTTATATATCCAATAATAAATTTTTCAATATTATGGGGTTTTTTACTAGGCTTAGTGTTTCTCACATGATTATTTATAGTTTTTGTAAGTGGTGGGAACTAAAAGGAACTAGGTTACTATTGAATATGAAAAAAATTCTGGTGATCATTCAAATGAGAAGATAACTGATGTGAAAGACATTGTTCACAATCAGTCATCATGAAACATGATTAATAATATACACATAAACTAACTCTCATAATCACTAAGGAAGAGAAAAATATAGTTCAATGTGATTTTTGTTAATGGAGACCATGGAGGAAAGAACATGCATTTTCCTATGTGTGGAGAATGTGGGAAGAAACACCCTTGTGAATGTCTTAGAGTAATACAAATATGTTTTGACTATAGAAAATAATTACACAAATAATGTAACAACCAAAGGAAAATGAAATTCTTAGTTAACACAGTTGATGAGAATAATGGTTTCCCTAAGATATCATCAACTATAAAATTATTTAAATTTGGAATTTATGAGAATTATTCAAATCAATGTCTTTAGGGAAAATTACATGAAAAAATATTTAAAGATGTAATAGTGATGGTTTTACTACTAATGATGAAGGGAACATAAGAGACATATGAATGTAATATTCTATTCAAATAGTATATTTTATAATCATGAATAAATTTAGTAGACATGATTCATATTATAAAATTTTAGAAATGTGTATTAAAGAATAATATATTTAATCCTAGATAACGATTTGAGAAAGAAGTCTAGTGATTGAAGTGTATATTTTTTGTAATTCAAGAATTATGATATACAAATCATGAAGTATCTATTTTTAATTAACTATTTAAAAAATAGTTTTTATAGTGATGATGTCCTAGAAAAGTGGTTCAATGGAAAGGTCATATTTTGATCAAGGGAAGGTAACCCATAACGTGTTACTAATGTTGAGAAAGTTATGTTTATCTCAAATAACGATATGATTCATATTGGTAATGTATATTGAATATTATTGATAACCTCAAAACGGATAAAGGATTTTTTAAATTAGTGGTTTATCTTATCATTGATGATGTTTAAAACATTTTTGTATTTAAGGAAAATATCCCATAAACTTTTGAATAAGAGAGACTAAATTATTTCATTAAGTATTTATGATAATTCAGTTTATTACCATTTTTAAATATGATAAATGATGAAAGAATTCACATATTTGGTGTGTGACAATCCAAATCAACTTTATGATATATGGGGGATCATTTTTAAGATGATTTCTGAAATTTAGTAACCTCCTTTCTAATGTTTTGATTTTTTGTCTTTTAGAATGGTTACAATGTTAACAATTTATGGAATCATTTAATTTGATTGTTATTTGAGGTTATATATATTAAAGTATTATCTCACCATATGAATATTTATGCATCGTGGATAATGTGTGGTAACCATATTTCAATGATGATAACTAATGGTAGATGGAATAACCTATCATTTTATTTATGGATCTCAATATCAATTATTGATTCAGGAATGAAAAATTCTCCTTCATTCCCTGGACTAAGAGATTACATCGTAATTGATAATGTATAATCCAAAGAGTGATATTGTGAATACTAAATGGAATGAAACAAAATAAGTATATATTCTTGTGAAAATTCATCAACATTAAGAAAATGGGTTTAAAATAAAGTTTTTTTATATTGTCATTAATTTGATGATATCAATTGTCTCTTAACACCTAATTTGATTTTGGTTTTATGGAATTTATCCTTCTTTAGATCACCCACTTTCCTGTGATCATTAATATTTATCAGTCTCTATAATTATATATTCTTTTCTTCCATGTCTAAATCTTAACCTTCCACCTATGTTCTCCTCTATGAAAATATAGTTAGGAGTTAGTTTGGGTAACCATTATATTTCCAACATCCATTATTTTAAATTATATTTTATTATATATTTTTAAAATGTTCATTTCTATGAAATTTATTATTAATTATTAAAACATTAATATCCCATAAGAATTTCGAAGGCAAAATTCATTTTAAGGGGGGAGACTATAACACCCTAGGTTTTTTTGAATTATTATTATTTTAATAAAATAAAATTATTTGACGGATTGAAATACATGATACACCAATTTTATATTATTTTAATTATAAATATGATTTATTTTTGTGTTATAGGCCACCCGATATTAGATTGTGTTACACAAGAGTCTAAGTTTAACTGAACAAAAATATTCTGTAAATATTATTATTAATTTTTTTTATAGTTATCACCAAGTCATTAGAGTGTATTTTATGAATTAATGTAACGAAATTATTAACATATTTGTTAAATATATATATAATATGAATTCATTGGTTACCAATTAATTTTAAATGAGAGTAAGAACTATTTGAAGGAAACAAAATTATATTTCGGGAAAACTAATTTTCCATGAAAAAACACATTTCAAATCAAAAAATTATACACAATACATATTATAAATTATTTTAATTAAATGGATATATTATATATTAAATAATAAATTGCATCCCTGTTATATGTTTTCTATATAATAGATAATAATAAATCCAATTTAACACATAACAGGATTATTATTTCTAAAATGTAGGTTTTCAACCTTTTAATGGAAGACTTATTTTAATAATATTTTTTATAAATTTTATTAATAATATTTCACAAAAAATCTTCCTTATTTAATTTTGAATTTCAAAATTATCTTAGAATACGTTTTTGGTATTTTTCTAAGAAGCTACATTTTTTAACGAATAGTTAAAAATAAATAAATTTAATTAAAAACATATTTTTTTATATTAATTTATTTATATAGTAAAATTATATTTTTATTTTTTAGAAGTATATTTAGAATAATTATAAATATATTAATCCAATCTAGGTCATTATAATTAATTTCACATTTAAATTGAATAAAAAAATTTCAATCTTTTGAAGATTTTCTCTTTAAAAACCCATTGTTACATCCTATCTATGAGATTAATTTTTAATTAATATATTTAAATTATGTGATTTTATTTATAAAAATTGATTCAATATTTTTAATAAGAATAATTTAAAATTTAAAATACGTCTAATTTATTATTTTACTAAAAATATTAGTGAAACCAGTTAAAATTAAACATTATGATTATGAGAAAAATGAGTCTACTAAGAGACTAAAATTTAATAATAAGTGGAATAATGACATTAACACTTGTAAAAACCCCATTATATGGCCATATTTCTACCGCATACCCTCTTGGATCTAATATTTATCTTATTGGAGGAACATGATGTAAGAGAGATCTCCAAATAGTGTTTAACTTTTGGTATTTATAGGAATGTCACTCTTCCACCACTATAAAATTTCACTTAACCCTCACATTTTCACACCTATCAGAAAATGTTTCTCATAAAAAACCTTACCGAATAAGTTTCCATTATTCCTCCTCTCAACTTATAAGGCTCACTATGTAAATTTATCCAACCATGGATGTCCTTTGGTGCATACCAAAAGGAGTTACCCCAAGAAGTGGTAATGTTCATCAACATGTATTTTTATTTTATTTACTTCTCAAACCACTTAAATTATAAATATAAAATTATTATATAATATCATCAATGTCATAATGATTCTGATATGTTCTTATTGTAATATTATTACCTAAAAATTCTCACACTTCCATCAAATGGGATGCACAATAATCATTTATTTGTATGATAGACAACCGCCTCACGTATTGATGTCATTCATTCTTACATTACCACATTTCATGTTTGGGAATAATGATAGACTTAGTGATTATATATGATTTTTTTTATTTTTTTTATTTTGACTCTTTAATTTTTATATGAAAATAAAATTCATCATTTCCATTTTGTGGGAATAAGATAACATGATTCGTCTGTACGATGGACTACCGCCTCACGAAGTGAATTGATTTATTCATGCTATCAATGGAATGTATTAACTGTGGTTTATTATAAATTTCTGATATATCAAAAAATAATTCAACTTTAATGATAATATATATATATATATATCATTTTCATTTTATTATTTCTATATGACAAAAAATTGAAACATCATTCACACATACGTACAACTTACCGTCTCCATGAATCATGTATTTAATTTCATATTTATATCATTTATTGATTATAATAAATACATATACACCGTATATATTTTTTATTTATATCATTTTATAAATTATATTAATTAAAAAATCATGATCAATGTAAAAGCACCAAAATTATCAAATCAGACCATATACAAAAAACTAAGCAATAAATTCTTGAAACATAACATTAATGTGGATTTATTAACAAACGGGTAATATGAAGTCATTATAAAATAATATATGGTATTATATATATTAATATAGTTCTTTGATATATTTATAATAAACTTATATTTATTATACAACAGTTTTGATCACATACGAAGAAACTAAAGACTTATTGTAATGGGATTCATAATCTCATTTTTATTTTAGTATGACTTATGTCACCTTCACCACTCATTTTTGGTGTGGTTTATATAATTACCCATTTCATTTTATATCATGAATTAAATTTATTTCATGATATTAAATGTTTCAGATTATTTTTATCCTTCAAGTATATCATGATTCAAATGTTACTCAAGTAGTAAGTTATTTCTATCTCGCTTATATTTTCTATGATACACAAGCCATATTCACTACCTATATCTTTTATATGGTGTTTATACATAAAATGGGTGTGTATTATGATTATTATACTTAGAATTATTGAGATATACATATCCATTTTTGGATCTCTCTTTCATGGGGTTTATGGTTAAATTTTTAGAAAATTAGTAATAGAATTTTGTATCATTTTTGCTTCCTTGGGAAACATGTATTGTTATAAACGTATATTAATTAATGAGGAGTATATTCAGAATATTTGACATGTTATATAATTAATCTAATTATTTTCATTATATCTTATAATTCATGTAATATTATTCTTTCATTGGGTTGTTGTTTAAAATTTACTAAAGTAATAAGAGAATGTTTTCTCAATTTGTCTTCTTTGAGACACATGTTTTGTTATTCACCTATATAATTTTATGAGGTATATATACTACCACTTTAACTTCTTATATCATGAATATAGTTATTTTAATTATATTTTTAGCTTCATGTAATGTTATTATTTCACATTTATTTTGATTCAATGTTACTTAAATTGGCAAGAGTTTATAGTTAAAATATCCTCGTTGATTAGGATTGTTTATGATTATACTTCCATTAATGAAATATTTTCATACATCTATCAAGAATTATCATGATTTTTTATCATATTTATATTCATAACATATTCAATAAATGGTACTATTTTTAAAGTAATTGGTACTTAAGATAATTAAAAAAATGTTTGTATTAAAATTCTACTTTTATTATCTTTTCATTAGGAAATCAGTTTTTTTAATAACTCTATTTTATAAAAAGTGTTCAATAATGTCTCAAAATTAGTTTTTAACGAAATATTTACCCATGTTTTACCATTTTAAAAAATTATTTTAAATTTTTTACTTATTTTATTTTCCAATCAAGGTTCCATTCTAGATTTTTATGGTGTAAAATAAATGTTTGGAAAGTAATGATTTATCTTCCATCATGAACATCATTTATTTGAAGATTAATGTCAATGTTTACAAGTATAATTTCAAATAAATTTTTTTTTATGTTATTCTAAGAATTATTTATCTATTTTTTAGAGAAAATGGTTTTAAAAAATGTTTTAAAAGTTTTCTAAAGGGGAAGGTATATTTTCCTCAATAAATGTTTTAAATTATATTTAAAAATTATTATATATATAATATGACATCTGTTGGTGTTACTCATGCCTTACTAAGAATATTATCCATGGAAACCATTATTATTCTTTCTTTAAATGGTTTGTGTTTATGATTACAAGTTGTCTATGAAAGAAAATTATTTTCCATGTGTTATACCATTGTGAAAACCACTAATTTTTCATGGGTTATGCTATGAGGAAATGATTACGAAACCTATAAATTTTACATAGTTTATGATATTATGAAATTTTTATAATAACCATTTCATTTCATGGGTAATGATATGATGATTGATTTATAATTCTATTGAACATATAAATATGGTTTTTATTATGTGATGTGTTAGACATATATCTTCATTCAATCCATTGGGTAATGAAAATCAGTATATATGCTCAGAGGGTGAATGAGTTGTATAGGATGAAAAAAATATGATGGTACATGGGTTGTAGACTAATACCAGAAAATGAGGGTGCATGGGTTTTTATTCCAAGACCGAACTAGGTAGATGGGTGATTATCCCATGCCTGAAATGTTAAGAAGGTCTTGGTAGGTGGCCAGGACATAAGATTTTATAGTATTTTGTGTATTCCACAATTCTATGTCTTATTACTATATTATGATCTTATGAATTTTGATATTTATTCTTTTATGATTCATGTATTATGAGTATCCAATATTTATTCCATAACTCGTGATTAGGATCTCAAATATGTAATGTATATTTTTAAAATGTTCTTCTAATGTCCTCATACCATTTTTTCATTTTATGATAATGTATCTACCTTATTTACCCTTACAGAGCATCTGAGATCACGCCTTAATTATGTTTCCTTTCCCCATGATATGAAGGATTTTTTTTATGCAGGAGTAATAAAGGGGAATAACTTTGTGGGAAATATTTAATATCTTTCACCAGACAATAAGATTATGTTCCAACTTTCTGAAGGCACTCAACAATTATAGTCCGTGAGCATGTGTTTATGTAATGTAAGGAACAATCATTAAAAAATATGTAATATCCATGTTCCTTAAGACTGGGTCTCTATATATAGGATGTAAAATAAAAATTTAATTATTATAAAGGAGTTCTAAATGTGTAAAAAAGAAGTAGAGACTTAAGGTAAGAGATTCCCATTTCACCTTTCTCTTCTATAAGACACATAAAAATTTACAACCTCTGTATATTATGTCTACATATACTACCCATGAATTTATTTTATGTTTCATTTCCCGAAAATTATGTGGATTTACTTTTCCATTCTATGATATATCTTTTTGTAGTGTAGATATTAAATGTTACAAAAGTGGTATCATATTTTTGTCTCAATTTTCCTTCATTGACATATATGTTGTGTTTTGAATGCATCTTATTTTTTGATTTGTATATAATTCCCCTTTTACATGATATATCATAAATCCCCTTATATTAATTAAATTTTATGTTACAATTAATTTTAAACATTCTTTGGGATTATGACTCAATGTTACCAAAGTGGTAATGGATTTATGATTCAATCAAATATTTTATCAAGATTATTTATATTTATGCTTCTGAAGATGAAATATTATGATCCATATATTATTAAATTAATTAATTTTATTTTCCTTTAGAAATATCAAAAAAATATTTTCCCTTTATTTTTTCTCTTTTTTACAAAAAATGTCAAAAGAATAATTTTTTCATAAAACCGGATTTAGGTGTCATTTTTGTTAAAAACACATTTCATTCCATATCCATATTTTATAAAAATGTTTTCAAGAATGATTTAAAATTCCTGGAAAGATTTATTAATTAATATTTACACCTTTTTAACTTTTAAAAAATAATTTAAATAAATATTTATGTCATTTTCTAAATAAGGCTCTTTTGGATTATGCCAAAATTTTGAAATGAAACTTTTTTTAACATGTATGAAATTTCTGGTTGTCTAGAGAACTCATTTTATTTATGAATACCATATATGTTTCAATGATTACTTTCAAAGGATTTTTATAATTTTTATGTTTAAAAAATTCAATTCTGGAATGAAATTTTACTCAAGATATTTTTTTAATTATTTGTAAAGAATTAATTATATGTTTCCATGATTATTTTAGATACAAAGTATTATTGAAATGTTTTATGTTTTAAAAATAATTTTTCATGTGGTAAAGGTACGTTCCTCCATAAATGTTCTAACTAAACATTAAAAATACGTGTCCATATAATATGACATTCTTTGATGTCATTTATGATTTTATGCGGAAACGGTCCAATGATACCATTCTTATTATTTCTCTAAATGGTTTAATTTTATTATGAAATGATTTTTATCAAACCCATTTCATTTCCACAAATGCTTCCATGAAAAAATTATTATAAATCCCTCTTATTTTTCCATGGTTTATGCTATGATGAATTAATGAAATAATGATAAAATATATTTCTTCTCCACAGGTTATGTTATGATGAAAGGCTTATGAAATCCATTTCTTTTAATGATTTATTATATGATTATTTTGTATAGTCTTGTGGTATATGTATGTATGATTTTAATTATATGACAGGGGCATATATCTTCCTCCATTATATTGGGTATAGAATGATATGTCATGAGATAAATAAGACTAGAAATGAGATTGGACCCGATTTAGTAAGGTCATCTATCTATTATGATAGTATTAGGAGTAAACAATGAAAAGTACAATTTTTTTGGTAGTGAAAAAAATTATATTATGATAGTTATGTAAATGATACCTGAATTAATATGAAAATTATTTCTATGCATATGTATATACTAAAAATCTATGTATTGTTTCAAATTTATTATCTCATGGATCATGTTCTTTGATTTCATTATGATTAATTTCTTATAAACTGCTAAACATTATGACTTGACACAATATTTTTATCTTTGATATGCCAGATATAGTTTTCAAATGTTATTGTCATGTTCGCATTCCGTTGTACTCATGTTATGTTTACTTATTTCCCATTTTTACCCTTACAGAATAATTGAGCTCACCCTTTATTATATTTCCATTGCAATTTATGTAGAAATATTATATGTACGGTATTTTTTTATGAGTGAACAATGTGGGGACATTTATAGAATATGTTATGAATATTTCACTAAATAAGAAGATTGTGTACATTGTCTCCAAATGCACTAAACAATTATTGTACAGAGGAATGTATGTTTGAGATGTAATGAATATTAATCTATTGAGATGTGATATCCATGTATAAAAACACTAGGTATTTATATATTTTTTCAAATAAATGGTTTATTTATCCTTTGTAAAGTAGGATTAGAAAAATTTAGTGAGATCCCATGTGATATTTTTATATATATGTCTAGGTTTTTTTTCTAGAATTAATGTAAGGATGAGTTGAAGTATAGGAAAATGTCCAAGAATTTTTGTAATATATAAGGAGATTGGTTTCAAATCAATTTCATCTATTTATGGACACTATATATTGATGTAGCTATGGCCCAATGGTACATAGGGGTGATAAATCAGACAATGTATCTTTGAGATAGATTCGATCATTACCTGGTTCGTGAAAATATACTTTGATACAAATCTTATTTGATACTCCTAGGGTATATGTTTTGGAAATTCAAAAAACACTTTATGAAACATAAGTAAGGAATTCAATAAATAGGATGAATAATATAGGCTAAACTAATGGTGTCATTGATTATAAATAGGGTACAAGATTTAGAAATCCTATTAGTGATTCATCATGATTATGTGGTTTCCCACTATGAGTCAGGTTACACACACTATGATTTTAGTGTTACTCAATAACTATAACCTGAAGGAATCATGATAATGTTAAATTCAATGGAAAATCATATGATTTTACACTTAGGAAACAAAATGTTATGGGATATGGAATGAAAAATCTCATTTTTATAATCAGATGATATTATATGAATCATTTTGATCTTAAAAACATGAAAAATATAGAACAATGTTCCGTTGCATCTATCAGGAGCAAACCCAAACCATGTTTTAGTAGTTTTACTAATCCACATGTTGACATGAATTAGATATATACTATTGAAAATATATTTTCCATTTTTTTAGAGGATGCATGAAGTAGTTTTTCCTACCTAACATTTGTAAGTATAAGTTTCTCAATATTGGACTCTCATATCGAATATAATAAAACAGGGGGAAAATTAATCCAAGGGTTAGGATGAGTTTAGGAGAATATTTTTGATAATTTATATTCCTCGTATTCTAAATAAAAAAATAATGATATAATTTCTTGAGATAAAGATGAAGGATGGTGAATTTGGAGGTATCTAACAGGAAAATTTTAAAAGACTTGTTATGTATTCTTTAGACATTATCATCAAACCTTAATGTAATGATAATTGATTATTAATTGGAATAAATCAAAGTCTCTTAAGGATTTTATCCAAAATTTTCCATCATAGTTATGAAGAGATAAATTTTTTATGAAGGTGGAAATAGAGATTTTATTTAATCATCAATCACATGGTTTTGATATGAAATGAAATAATTAATTCATGGAAAACAATAAAAATCGTTGAGAAATTATATAATCATTATTTTAGGATTTAATTGTAGAATGAAATATGGAGGAAACTTCCTTAATATGAATATTAATTTTGTTGTGTGGAAAGGATGGTCATCAAGTCAAAGACAGACAATGTGATGGGAAGAAGTTATATATTGATTAAAATATAGAAAATGATCCATAGGATGCCCCACCAACACACAAATAATTCAAGTTCTATGAGTTTGTAAATTATATGAATCAATTCCCCAATCCAAGGGAAAATGTGGATGGTAAATCACCAATTATCTTTTGTATGTGTTTATGTATCCATTAAATATTAAATCAAATGTTATGGATACCATCATGAGGATATGAATTTAATGTTGATCATATGTACAAATTTATCAACAACACATTTTGAGGTTTTATGGGAATGGATTTTATCAAGATTAAAGATATTTTAATTGACAATTATATCAAAAAAACCCTTTATTTTTTTATATGTTTTATTGAAAATGTTATTTTAGGAGGAATGACTTTAAAATTCTTGTACATATGATTAAATGTATTGGAAACCATTATATCTAATCTCGACTTTAATATTGAGGTAATTATGGTTTGTATTCGATTATATAACAATGTACGAATAGTTTTTTCTATTAGAGAATATTTCTTTCTAGATAAAAATGATAGAAGATACATTAATGATGTGGTATGGTTACATGGAGATAGATAATCAATTATATCTGTTTTTGATCTTAGGTTTACCTCAATGTTCTCGAGATTCCTTTTTCAAACCGATAATATAGTGTTGAGTTTTAAAACAACCCATCATACATATGGTTATCCTAAGAGATTAATTAAAAACCTTGAGAATATAAAGTGGCCATTTTCTATAGATGATAAAAGATGGTTATGATCAATAACTTCCTTTGTGTGAGTATTATTATAACAATATCCTTTACTAGAGCATTTATATGTCTCATTATAAATTCCTCGAAGGAATGATGTGTAGAAATCCACTTTACTAGGTTGAAGTTGTGGAAAGAAAGATATTGAGACATGATATGGCCGGTGAAATGAAAGAGAAGTCCATAGCCATTCCAAAACACATGAGGGTAGCCAAAATTTTACATAAGGGTCATTATGATAATCATTGATGTTACCTGTAATTTAATGTTAGTGAAAAGGTGTTTCTAAGAATTTCTCTACGGAAGAGGTTTATGAGATCTAAGAAGAAAGTGAAACTAATCCCTAGGTATATCATCCCCATGGGAATTTTTTATCATATCACAATTATATCCTATCACTTGGTACTTCCATGGAACCTCACTCATGTTGAAAATGTATTCTATGTATGTCTATTTAGTAATTTCATACCCAATCCATCACATGTACTGAAATCATACATCATACTACCGGAGGATTATAATTCTTATTAGGAATAACTCGTTGAGATTTAGTTGTAATGGCATGCCCTTCCATGAAGGTACAAGTTATTTTATATTGTTCTAAATTCCCCTAAATGGAACTAATAGTGATTCCAAATCAAGTCAAGGATGTATTGTGTGTGTTTGGGGCTCTTTAGGATCCCATATCCGAAACATGTGATGAAAATACATGGCCACATGGTTAGCGGAAACCATGTTTCCCATCCTGTACTGTTTAATGGAGACTTGGGGGCCATACAATTTTACTGCAACCATGCAACCCAAGGTGCACAACCATGTAGTGATAAATAGGTATTTAAATAGTGGTATTTTCTTAGTTTCTGTATGGTTAGATAAATTGTGCACCTAATCATGAACGATTTCCCTTTAATGTAGTGATTGGCGCATGGTTGGTTCATGGTTTGGGAAACTGTGTTTTCAAACCATGTGCCCTTTCTTTTTTGGGTGAAAAGCCCATTTTTCACTTAATAAAATAATAAAATTACATTTTATTTTTTCTCATGGTCATTACAGTGGATTAGTGAGTTCTTTTTCTTTTATACCTCTCCCTCAATCGAATATAGGCTTTCAGATAACTCTCATGCCCATTATCCAAATCGAGATCTGTTAGTTGTATTGGATCCATCAAAGTCAGCTCTTTAATCCACTCCATTCCAATTTCAGTTTATCTTCAGATCATTTATGCAATTTAGGTGCAATCCCATATTCCATATTTTCCAATAATTGGATCGCTTCATCTATTTCTTCCAACCTATTTTAAATATGAGGCCGATATCGAGTGGGGATTCATCTATGGCCTTAAGGTAGGTGGTATCTTCATTCTCCCTATGATTTTTTATGTTTCAAAGCACTGTCATTGTTCCAAACACTATATTTATCCAAGAATCCCCATTTAATTGATTTTTTAACATAAAATTTATCATTTCACATTGATACACCATCTTTTATTAATGTTTAGCAGAGTAGTTTATGTTGACCTCACTTATGGACACCCCCTGTGTGTCCCAAATTCAATTTCCCTTTTTGGATAATTGGAAAATTATTTATAGTACCTCTTGAGTGTTCGATTTGGGTTATAAAGTGTTTTTCCATCATTTATATAACAGCTAAATAATCTTAAGACCCTCTTAAGTTCTTGGCTTATCTTATAAAGTTATTTAACCATGTCAACTTATAAATTCCTCTATGAACATTATAAATTGAATTTCCATATGTTGTCCAATTTAATGGAATAAATTAAATTTAATGGATTATTTATAATGGATTTCCCCTACATAATTAAATTAAATGGATTATATTGAATAGTTTTATATTACGGATTCCATGCCTGTAATGATGAATTTGGACAAAATGAAATGGATTATGATGGGTGGTATGTCCACACTTGTAGTTTCATCTTCTATTGAATGATTGATACAAATTATAATGGATTGTTGTAGTTAACCATTATTATTGAAATACATGAGAGGTATTACCTCCTGTGATATAATATAAATATTATTACACCTTGATATAGGATGTGATATGATGATAACTGTTCTTTTAGGAATGATAGTATCATTCTACCTTATATTGGGTGTTGATCACGTCGTCTCACACTATTGACACTAGTTGGATGGTGGGATTTATCCACCACACCCACTATTCAAGTGTTGACATGATATAATTCTCACCATCTTGAGTAATGAGCATCATGTCTCTAAATCATTATAAGATGTAGGGAATGTACCCTATTTATTTCAATTATAAGATCATTAGACTCGTTGTGGATGTATAAGTTACACCATGGTCCAGCCAATAGCTTTTATTCCTGGTACATGGTCACAAATGTCTGCACGCACTTGTTTCATATCTTTGGATACAATATATAACTATATATATATATAGCGACTAATCCCAATTCCATTCCATCCATGATCTGAATAGGTAGAGACGCAATGTGGCTTCTCATATCCTGATCGAGCAGTTATTTATTTATTCAACATTGTCAAATAATTATTTATACCTACACATTGTTCAGTTATTATCACTACTTGGATTACTTCTAGACATAGTTTGTGGTTTCCTACTTAGATATTATATAACATCCTACTCGGGTTTCCTTTGGTACCCGAGAAGATTATATAACTCTTGGTACGGATTAGGGAAAGGTCCTTGTTGTCGGATGTTACAATGAATTAATTATAGATGGAGCATAGAAGTAGTGGACTGATCATATGCTCGAGATACTAGTGGTGTATTTTTTTCTTTTTGTCTTTTTGTATAGCATGATTGTATCTACGCATACCAAGTTCACCTTTTGTATATCATCATTCCATGAATCCCTGTATATGACACTCCCCAGTGGATTTTGACAATTATTCATTTTTTTAGTTATTTTTTCTTCTACTGCTTGTTTATTTTTTGTCTCCTTATTAATTTCTTTTGTTGTTGTATGTTTATGATTTTATCTGTTGTTCCACTCTTATATTAGGGAATAGTCCCCACACCATATCACATTTACACCCTCTCTTCTATTCTTAAGCTTCTAGATTATGAGGAGGTTTGCTTAAGGCTATGTGACCCACCGACTTGGAGAAAAAGTTATGTGGATCCTGGTTCGGTTTATTATAGAGTTATATCAATGGAATTTTTTTCTTTTTCCTTAATATTAGTGAATTTAATTGGAGAATAAGTGTTTATATAATTTGAAAATGACCATGTTCCTAGATATAGCTAACCCATGTAAATGGGTAACCCAAATTACCACAAATGGATAATTGTTATTATTGATTACACCTATTATAGTCGATATGAATTCAACATTGGGTGAAAAAAATGTTTTACGGTATTATTGTCATTGGTATTATTGAAATTGAGATTTATTTTACATTGGCCCAATGAAATGAGGGTGTTTCATTACAACCATCATTATAGGAACAATAAGATTAATATTTCATGCATTTTTCCATGTCACATATATTTTTAGAATTTGTTTTCTGGTTGAATATTATTAATTCCTGGATTATATATTGAAAAGTGATAAAAAATTCATATAGGGATTGGAAAAACATAATTGTCACATAATGATCCTTCCATAACCTAATATTGTTTTTATAAAAAAGTTAAATTAGACACCTTAATCAGTCAATTATGACACGTTTATCAATGTACCATTGGTCAAATGGGAAGGCAAATGTTATATTATGGGTTAAGTAGACAAAAAAATTTAGTTCATAATGAGTATGGGAAATTATGGATTAGAAATTGTGTTCCACATAATTAAACCTTTTCAAGTTATTTAAATAATTTTTTGAGCCCAAATTTAAAAATAATATGGATTTTAATGTAATAATCGCAATCTAATACAAGTGAAACCAAGACTCATACTTGAACCCCGCCTTAGTAGTAGGTAGATCAGTGTGTCTTATTATCTAATGACCATTATGATATTTCCTACCTCCTTGTACTAGAATTTATTGTAGGAAGAGAGGAATACAAGTTTCTATAGTAAGGATTTACACATATCAATGGTTTCTATCTACAATCATTTCAATTACTATGATACCTTTAGTGACGTGCATTTAAAATTCTTGTATCCTACCTACATGAAGTCCTCTAGTCGTGTTCTATAAAGGTGACGATGACCATGCACCATAGGTGGTGGGCCTTGACTAGCCATTTATTCCCCCCTATAGTTACACCTATGAAACATCCCCTAGTCCTGATATAGAAACTAAAACCCAGTTTCGATAGATTTTTCTATATATGTTGAAGATTATTCCAGGTGTAGTACATCATGACCCATGTGTGGCAGAGTTGACTCTGTAATTCCTACATCAACATCATCCCCCCATTATAGGGGATGGAAGACCACATGTTGTTGATTAATGGATTGATTATATCCTTTCAATATTTTAGGGTCTAGAGACAGCTTTGTATAAAACGATCAATCATTCAACTTATATGTTATTTAATTATATCAAGAAATTATGGATCATTATTACCCAATCATATCGACAAAGGGAAATAGTACAGAAAGATTTCTATATGATATTTTATCATTATTTCTTTTCCTAGATTTTTAGGGATGAAACATTTTGAGAATTGATGAACCTACAACATGAAAGTATGTATTTTATGGAGTAATCTTCTCATTTCACAAAGCTACATCAATTGTATCAAACTCTAGAGGGTTATATTATAACAACTTCTAGGAAATTTGAGGTTGTGATAATATAAACCTTCTGATCATAGGTTAATGTATTCATTTTAAAAACCATTTTTAAATTAATCAATGATTCCCTAATTAAATAAATAATTTTTATAGAAGGATATGTTTTGAATCAAGTGGTTTATCCGGATGATCTAACAACATTTCTTATTCTAGGTGAAGGAGACATTTCAAAGATTCCAATGGATGTTTCAGTAGTCAGGATCCTCATACTAACATATTAGTGATATGTCACTAATGCAGGGAGCTGGGATATATGAAACCTTATTGATTACATGATCCAGTGGAATTCATAGTTTATTGTATGATGGGTAATATACAATTATTCTGCAAAACCATTTCATTAGTGGCTTGCGATAAGGGATATACTCTGACCCCATGTTCAAGAGTTGGGACAGTGGGATCATTACAGGAAGGTAGTTTTAATTCTACCAGTCAATCTGGTTGAGGTGGTGGTTGAGGTAGAGGTATTTAGACTCATGAGTATCAGCTCTAGAAAAATATTCCTTCTTAGTGAATTATGTTGTTAAATTAAAGAAACTATACAATACATTTACATGTAGTCTATCCTACATCAGTTGAGAAGGGTTACAGACCTTCAATTGTATGAGGTTTGATTCTAGTATCCTCCACTTTACTGTCTGTTATATTGGAAACATGATCACCTCTCTCATTTATATCTAATATTATTATATAGATATTAGGCCTTGTGATCGAACACATTCATGTTGTTATGATGATTGATACCCTGTTAGGTGTTTGATTTGAGGGTGTTCTCAATTGAAAGGATTATCCCATTGATATAGGTAGATAACATTTCATATGGAATACCTTCATCCACAACATTATTGGATTTGAAGTAATCATCTGGATATATTGGTTAGTTCCCTCTCAAGAACCTATTGACTTATATTGTTGAAGGATGAAGTTTACATCACTTGAGGGAATTAGGAACATGTATAATGGAGAATGGGATGTCAGTGCAACATGATCTGGACCTGAGCAATAGAGGCTCAGTAATGTTTAAGCACAGATCCCTATTATTTACATGGATGATCATGGGTTATAGCCCACTATTTTCCCTCTTGTACTAAATTGTATTCGAGAAATCTTTTCTAATTACTTCTGTGGCCTGCCTCCAGGGTGATAGGTGTGAATTTAGTGTTGATCTTGGGGAAGGAGCTGTAGTATTGGCCATTATCATTTTTATTATTACACCTATGGATCTTCTGAAGCATAAGAGTCAACTTGAGGATCTGGAGTCTAATGTTTTCATAATCAACAACACTTCTGCTTAGGTTTCATAGGTCATTTTTTCCATGAAGGCAAGTGGTACCCCATATTCTGTGTGAACTACTGTCGATTGAACTATCTTATCATTATGAATTGGTATCTACTACCTACTATAAAAGATATCTTTGATCAGATCCAAGGAGAGATTGTTTTTTCAATGATTGATTTGGGGTTGGGCTATAACCAATTGCATCTCAGATCCTCAAACATTCATCACAATGATTTTATGCGAAATTGTGGTCTATAAGAGTACAGAGTCAATCCATTTAGACTTAAAAATGCACCTTTCATCTTCATAGATCTTATGAATCATTTTTACACCCTTATCTAGATTCATCCATAGTAGTATTTTTTATGATATATTACTATATTCATGATATAAAAATGAACATGAAATCTGTATTGAACTTTTGCTGAATATGGTGAGAAAACATCAAATCCATGTTATGATCCAAAAATGAAACTTTTAAATTGAAAAAGTACACTTCATTGGTTATATCATCTCAGAGTTAGCTATCTCTATTCACCTAGAGAATGTGAGAGTTATAGTCTCCTAGGATTAGCCCAACAACATATTTGATATTGTGAGTTTCTTGGGCATATCTAGCTAATATATATGCTTCATATAGGATTTCTCACACCTTGTAGAAATAAATATGAAATTGAAAAATAAAGGTGTGAAATTCATATGTGTATAAGCATGTGAAACGTCCTTTCAGGATTTGGAGTTCCATTTGACTTTAGCACCAATTTTGATTCACATAGATATAGTTAGGACCTATATATTATACGTTGATGCATCAGGTACTAGGTTTGGAGCTATTAGCTATAAGATGAGTGAGTCTTCATGTACTAGTTTTTTTGGTTGAGGCCTCATAAGAAGAATTAACCCATGCATAACCTCGATCTTGCCGCTGTAGTAAATAGCATACATTTTTTCACTCACATTCTTCATGGAGAGAGTTTTTTGGTATTTACAAACCAAAAATTCCTCAAGTATATCTCTACATGGCAGGATAAAATTATCATGAACTTTTGGTGGGTTTAGTACCTATGGTCATTTGATTTCATTCTTGTCTACATGACTAGTAAGGGTAGTGAATTGGTCGATGCTGTGATATTGAATACTCAGGTACATATAGTTTACGAGGCCTATCAAGAATGTAATCTATGGTCTTATTCGTTTCAATGAACATTTTGATTTAAAAGGATTATCATAAGGCCATCCTCATAGCCTTAGAAGTGACTTCTATTCTTCCAGAACATATAATAATGAGCCAACTAACTGATCCTAAATTCCTTTTCCTATGATAATGTGTATCTAATGATGATACATATTCTGGTTGGACCATGGATAGGGATGATAACATACTATTCCATGGGTGTGTATGTGTCACAAAAGACATCATAGAGGAGATAATGATTGAATTCCATGCCTCATCATGTATTGTTCATCTCAGTGTCACAAAAACATATCATGATCTATAAATCTAGTCTTGGTGGCCTGGTAAGAAATGTGATATTTCTGGCTTCATCACTCATTATTCCACCTTTCAGTAGGTGGATATGAAACATCGGTGTCTGGAAGGGATTTTACATTCTATCTCTATTCTTGTGTGGAAATAGGATGATGTTTTAATGAATTTTATGACTGGTCAACCCATATCACCTCATGGAAATGATATGGTGTGCGTTGTCATAAATATGTTGACAATGGTTAAAAACTTATTACCTATTCGATATACCATATTGATGGATTCTATTGGTATTATGTATGTTATGGAGGCTTTAAGTCTTCATAGAGCTCCACATTGTATCATTTTTGAAAAAGGATCTCACATTACATCACAGTTATCGCAGGGATTGCAGAAGTCATTGGGTACACATGTAATTATATTCACAACCTATCACCCACATACCAATGGATAGATATAACGTACGATACATGTGTTAGAGGAAAATATTTTTTCATGTTTACATGATATTGGGGGTTATTGGAAGAAACATATTCCCCTCATAGAGTTCTTTTATAAAAATAAATTTCCAACTATCATTGAGATGTATCCTTATGAATCTTTATATGGTAGGACTTTCCATTCTCCTTTATTTTGGCTAGAGGGAGGGGAGGAAAATATTAGTGGAACATGTCTCATAAAAGAGATTATAGAGTGGGTTCAATTAATTAGAAAGTTCATGATGATAGCTCAGTCCAAGCAATAATTGTATGCCAATTAATGTCTGTGACCTCTTGAGTTCAATGTCAAAGATACGGTTTTCTTGATATTCTTAGACATTTTGGTCCATAGATGTATTCGTAGGTTGGGTAAGCTCTCAATGAGGTTCGTTTGGTCCTTCGAGGTTGTGAAATGGATCAGAATAGTGGATCAATAGTTTTCACATCCTTGTAGATATTGTCAAATGTATGATGTCATTTAGGTATCTCAGCATTGACAATATCATCCAGACCCATCACATGTATTTCTTTCATATGAGGTTGAATTTGATATAGATGCTTCTATTGTGAAGTATCCAATCCATATTATATATTAAAGTGTGAAGACACTCTGAGCATGGTTAGATACGTTGGTAAGGGAGTTATGGAATAATGAACGAGTACATTATGAGAACCAGGAATGGTAATATGATGTATGATATCAGTGGAAAAAATACTTCAATGACGATAACTTTTTCTCATTCGAATTCTAGCTTAGAGACGAGTTTATTTGAGGAGTGGAGGTTGTAAGGACCCATATTTCCACCATGTTATGGATCATTTTTTTGTTTAAATTCCTCAAAATATCCCTAATAATGTTCCCTAATCGAGTCAAGAAGGTCTTCGTTTCATTATGGGATTGTTGGGAGTTTGAATCCATAAAATTTGAAGAAAAGACTAGGTCGAATGATTAGGAAAAAATGTATACCCTCACCCACATTGTTTCCCAATACTGTACAGTTGTAGAGTGTGGAGACTTAGGGGATGCATGGTTTGTCTGAAACTATGTGACCCTAGGTTCTTGGCCATGAGGTGCTACAGGGGTATTTGGATGGCGGTCTTTCCATGGTTTGTGCACAGTTAGGAAAACAATGTATATAAACATGTGGGGTGCCCCTTTGAAATAGTGAATGGTACATGGTTGGGGCATGATTTGGCTAACCATTTGGACAAACTTTTTAACAATGTTTTTTAGGGTGAGAAGTCCATTTTACCTTAATGAAATAAGAAAATTACATTTTCATTCTTCTCCTTTTAAACTGTATTTATTATATATTATTTTATCTCCATAAAATATCCTCCATTCATATAGATATAATGAAATGTATCTACTATATATTAATATGTTATTATGTTAATTTTATAACATCTATCTATCTCCCCTTCCATAAAATGGGATATGAAATCATCATTCGGGTGTATGGTCGACTAACTCCTCCTGAATTGATGTTTTTTATTTTATATCATAACTTATCATAACTAGATATAACGATTTATTTAATATTTACATATGATATTTAATTTATTATTAAAATTTTGTAATTATAATATCACATATAATCTCTTACATTCCATTTCATGTAAACACCTTAATGTTGCCCGTGTGTTTGGTGTACAACCGCCTTATGTAGTGATGTGATTCGATATTCACATATGATTTACATAGAAGATAAAATTAAAATTAAAAATAAACATATGCGATATATATGACACTAAAATGTTTCTTTAATGGTAATATAGAAGTAATTGTTCTATCATTCAATCTGTTGGTAGAATGGTTTCAGTGTCCATGCGTACATATGACCTATTGAATCCATGAATATTGTATATCTATTTATATCTCCAGCTTTTATAGATTAGTATTATTTCATATATACTGAATATATGTTAGATTTATATCATGGTTAAAATTATGGATATGATTGAATCATTATCGATGTAAGAGGACAAAAAACAAATCTAAAGATATATGGAAAACAAAGAAGTTATTTCCTAAAACGAGACATTAACATGTAATTGTTAATAAACAGTTAATAAAAGATCATAAGTATATCATATCCAGAATGATATATATATATATATGTTTCTATAATATATGTATAAAGAAATTATACATATTATACACTAGGTTTTAATGTGGTTGATGGATGTTGAGACATAACACATGGGATTTCCATCTCACTTTTTACTTCTATGATATAACTTCAACATTTCTCACCTCTTTCTTTTATGTGGTGTAAATAATTATCCAAAATGATTTTATATTATTACTATCCATAAAATTATGGATATTTACATGTCCATTTTAGGATATATCTTTCTTGTGGTTTATTTTTAAATATTACCACATGATTAATGGGATTTTGTGTCAATTTTCCTTCTTTAATACATATGTAGTGTTATACAACTATATTCTTTTACGAGGGGTATATACTACCTGATTGACATTTTAAATCATTAATTTCCATATATTAATTATATTTTAGGTTTAATTAAATTTTTTTTCTTTTTTTGGGATTACTATTCACTGATACCAAAGTGGTAATTATTTCATTAAATAATCTCATAATTTATCAAGATTGTTTATTTTTATGCTTATAATGATGAAATATTATGATACATTTCTCAAGAAACTCATTAAAGTTCATATAATACGGTTATGTTATTAAATTAAATTTTATCTCCCCATTTTTTAATTTTTATGTACATAAAAATCCATAATATTTTTTGAAGAAAACTGACATTATTTATCATTTCGATTAAAAGAAAATTTTCTCCCATATCCATGTTTTCTAAAAAAACGTTTTCAAAAATGTTTAATCATACCACAGATGATTTATTAATTATTTTTTACACATGTATTAATTTTTACAAATGTTTTATAATGAGTTTTCATGTCATTTTTAAAACAAGTCATATTTTTCATTTACTAAAAATGTGAAAGGAATCATTATTATAACATGTATATAGTTTCCTACAGTCACGACCACTCAATTTTTTAAAGCATACAATATAATATTAAATGACTATTCTAGAATAAATTAACTTTTAACATGATTTATGTATAATTTTTGTTCTAATTGGAAATGATATTTTCCTCACGATGTGTTCAAATTTTTTTTAGATATTGCTATTTATTTTTAAAGGGATATTTACAATGAAAATGGTTTCATAAATTTTATATGTTTTAGAAAGTGTTTTAAAAAATTTATCAGAGATTCTCCTCCCAAAATATTTGATGTGGTTTTTCAATATATATTTCTATCTAAGATGGAATCCTTTGATGTTACTTATGATATACATGGGATATGATCTAAGGATTCCGTTATAATTCTTTATCTGAATGGTGTATATTTATAATAGTGACATTTTTATTAAAACTATTTATTTTTTATAGGTAATACCATGATAAATTGATTATGAAATTCAATTTTTTCACATGTGTTATGATATGATAATATGGTGGAATTATTGTGAAACCTATATATTTTCCATAGGTTATGTTATGATGAAAAATTTTTCAACCAATTTTATTTCATGGATCTTGGAATGATGAATGTTTTATGATATTTTAAAAATATTTTATGGAATTTATGATGTGACAAGTGGGACCTATATCTTACTCCAAGGTATTGGGTAAATACTGACATATCATGCAATAAATAGGACTATAATGGGGTTAAACTTAGTTCAGTGAGGGAAATTTTCCACAATGATAGTGTTTTAATGTACCTTGACCACTTCAATGGTTTGGGGAGTGTATGAATTCCAATATGATAGTTTTTAAAATTATCCTTCAAATACTACAGAAATGACTTTCAATTCGTATGTGTATTCCACATATATATGCCTTATTCAAATGTTAGGTTATCATGGATCATGTTCATTTATTCTATTATGAATAATTCCTTATAAACTAACAATATTAACTCCATGAAATGAGTTTTTCTTTATTGATAGGAAAGGTCTGCTTTTTTATATGTTATTACCATATTCTTATACCCCGATTCTAACATTGTATTAACGTATTTCCCATTTTTACAATTTATGAGAATCTAAGGTCTTCCTTTTCGATGTTTCCATCCTATTAATGAAGAATGGTTTAATATAAGTTATGTTTTTGATTATTAGAAAAATAAAAAATAATTATTAGAGATTTTAAATAGAATTCACTAAATAAGAAGATTGTGTAACTAGTATATAAAGGAAGTGAACCATTATTTTCATTTGGATTGTATTTTCAAAATGTAATGAAATTTCTTCTATAAAGATGTGATACCAATATATGATATGTTTGTACCATTATAATTTCCACTTATCTAGGGTTGTAAATATATTGTGGCGTCAACTTAGATGATATTTACCATTGAAAACCACATCCACTAGCTTGGGTAATTAGATTTAAATTCTAAGATATATGGAAAAAATATCATAAATATTTATAAAATTAAATTATATAACTGATTATACTTGGTATGAAATCACCATATGGTGATCCTTATCTAGTGGACTACCATCACCAGATTTTTCATTGAATGGTTTCATTCATAGTTTTATTGTAATAGGATATATAGTTTGCTAATGACACATTAAGTAACACTACACAATTAATATCCACCCACTTGGGGCTTCCCACTAAGGAATTATTCATCTCATTAACCTTATATAGTCACCCACTTCTCATACACTAAGGGAATATTTTTTCACCATCAACAATAATCTCAACATATATCCACATGAAATTCCATCAAAATGAAACACCTATATTGGTTAGTCAAGATAATTATAATTCCACAAAGTACATATATGATAAAATGATATATGGAAATCTATTGACACATTAAATAGATGAACCTATCATCGGTGATAAAAACACACTTTTCATCCTCAATATGTCATGTGAATCTTATATTCCAACTCATAGTTCACAAGATGCCTCTTTGCTATACAATACAATAGTAAAATCTATAATTAGTGTCTTTACAATGATAAAGTGTGAAGATGAATAATAAATCATAAAATACATACATAATTGGAATTTCGAAAGTGTAAATAGATATAAATCATAATAAATTAATCCATGAACATCAATATCATCCCAGGTAACACGGACGTCAAACCACATTAGGTGTTCTTGATGCACCAGTCTGATATCCATCATAAGGTCTTAAAACCCCTATGTCAAATTTCTATCATATCAACTAGTTAAAAAAATCTAAACACACAATTTTTAACACCTTGGTTTGTCTCACACAATTAATAACTACTAGATCGGCTCACCATTTGACCTTAATCATGAATCCCCAAATGTCAGTGCCAACCAACTAGATGTTGGGGTCTAAGAAGGTATTAGGCAAGACTATACCCCCTATATTAGAGTTCTTAATCATAAAATATTTAATGAAGTTCCATACCTAACACATAACCATTAGAGCACACATATAATAATAAATATTAAATATTATTTAATAAAATTAAATATGGACATTAAGGAATACATGTAGATCAACCAATTTTCCAACCACAGATATGGAAAAAATAAAAATAATAATAAACAATGGCCTCATGACCACACATAATCATGTATCTTATGAATCATAAAAACCATATGAGCCATCTTGTTTAATCACTATATTTTTTTCCTCCACCTAACATGAACTTGCAACCTAGTTGAGGTCTCTTTTGGTACTCCAGTACAGTGGCACCCTGAGTATGGTGTAAGTACATTACCCTATAGGGAACCAAAAATGTGGTCTTGTAATAAACAATAAATGTATTATTATGTTCATGTGACCTCCTTAGCTCAAATAAATTAATAAAATATAGAAAAATAAACAAATAATAAACACCGTAATTCCATCTTCTTTATAGTGTTCTAGTTTTTATTATCACATCATAGTGACTTTAAAAAACCATGCATCGCATACATGGATATTATATATTTTTATATTAATATTAATTACATTGTAAAAATATATTCATAAGGACTATAATAGTTTAGTTCCATTGGAAACATGGAACATAATATTCTAATCTATTGAATGATTTTCAATATTTCCCACAAATATATTACCATTTAATACTTTTCTTAGACATACACTATATAAAACTATTAATCAAAATCTGGGTAAAGGAAACATAAGAAATGGTAATCCTAGATTCTTAAAATGGTTAAATATAATAGATAAAAATAAATGATATATTGAAGCATAATATAATCATAAGTGTATGTAATAATTAACATAACATACAACTCTCATACCGAACCATTCATAGATCATAAACATGAGCCATGGAATTAATATTGGTAGTTCATAATACATGAATCATAAGGGAATCAAAGAACATGATCCATGAGAGAATAACGTTGGAATACGACATAGATTAATTACATACACACCAAATTATAAATTTAAGAACATGTATAATTAAAATAGGTTCACTTATTTGGTTAATGACATAAAATCATGCCCTCTCATAAACTTAAGTACATGAAACTAGACTGAAACATAACATTATGGACATGAATGATAGCTTTATTCATAACATCATTAAGATGTAATCAGGTTCATGCATGAAATTATTAACATTTAAGTAGTTTAATGAATAACATTGAGAGCATGTAATTAGGTTAATGTATGTCATTGTGGTCAAGGAGTATTGGTCCGTTCATAACGTCATAGTAGTAAAGGATTACTCCCAAGACCATCATGGAGGAAAAATTACCTTACATAACTGTATTCACTCTCTATTATATTCTAATATATTTCATGAGATATAATTCATTACACTATGGAATGGAGGTAGGTTTAGATCCCACCCATCCTTGGTTATAACTTAACCACCATCATTTTTTGAAACATATCCCCCATTAGATAATGAAAATCATACATATGTGTGCCACATGATCATACAACATTCATCATATCAGAACCGATGAAGTTAAATGAGTTTAATAAACATATAATCATAACATATAATATATAAAATAAATGGGTTCCAAATAACTTCATCATTTTATTGAAACAAAACAAAGTTTCTATGTAAAAAGGAAAATGGAAAACATCATTGGGTGAAAAAAATGGTTTGATGAGAACTGTTCAGTCAATCCTTTTATTGTTATAGGGAGGATTTCGTCATTCATGTCAGGTATACAATTTTTTATTTTAGAAAAATTTGTGGGTGGATTTTATCCATTGGTATATCTATGGGGTTTCAGATCCAATGATACTTAGGAAATCCCATTGGTCTAGGGGGTGTGAGGTCAGGAAAATCACACCCTTTTAGGTGGGGGGGATTTTTCCTACTCCGGGACACTATTATAGATTTAATGTATGTATAAGAATATCTTCATAATTACAATTCAGGATTGGTTATACTAACATAATGACCATAGATTAATACATTTTATGTGAAAAAGAAGGGGATCTCATTAGTGAATTCATATATATGTATCTGAGGTACTTAATTCTTTTCCCTTTGGTGGGTAGCTACTTATATCTTGAATTTTTATAACCAATTACTCCAGAGTTTGTTGATATTAAGCGATGCTATTCATATCTCGCTGATGGTATTGAACAATTATGAAGTGTCCTATATGTCCTACTTTATAATAGGAATCAAACCCCACATAGTTCATTGGACTCGTGTTGTTTAATATCATAGGGAAACAAAAAATATTTTTGGATCTTGGGTGCATGGTATTAAATCTTGAGGATCGAGGAGATTTAATACATATCCAGATTATGAAAGGAATTAGAGTTATCATTTTGAATTAAACGCATATAGTTTAACATCATATAAAATTTACATATACGTGGGAACATGGGAACCTTGTATTGAAGATCAATTATCAAAGAGAGATCCTATGCATACTAATTATGGTAGGAATCATATTTTTCATAGTTTTATTACACCATTGGGATAAGCCCCTTGGTAGATTCTCTTACATAGAGGTAATCATATCATGCCACTTATTAGGGATTACATAATGAGGTTATCCTAGATAATAGAGATTAATGATGGGGATTATATGTCCATTGTAATTCTTTATGCCCTTGTGAGCTGTGATCGATGTGAGAAACACGTGATAGAAAGTAACCATCCTCATTGCATCTGGATGTCGGACTTATATAATGGGAAAACCCGTGAGATGCTTATTATAGAGATAGTTATGTAAGATGAAATCTTATATATCCTTGTATTAGTAGGAATCAAAGTTATTTTAGTTTATTTTTTTCTTAATCCACTTATAGATGATTTAGAATTATCATCCCATGAAAAGGGTTAGGTACCCATGGTTGAAATGTCAGAGACATGAGGGGACATACACCAAAGTGGACTCCCATTTGAGTTCAAGCTCAGACCTTTAGAAGGAATTATATGTATCATTATTATGGAAGGAGTCAAACTCTTAATATTTCAATGAGTTCTTAATCTGTTGGTGGGTGGGGGTAGATGATCATCCGAAGGAAGAGATTAGGTTTTGATGGTTGGAATTTAAAATACAAGGGGGGGGGCTTACACCGAAATGGATGCCCATTTGATTTTTTTCCTGAGATATTGGAAGTTTTCTTATGTATCCCAATAATTATAGGAACTAGTTTTCATTTAGTTCAATTGGTTTTGGTTTATACACTGACATTTACCTTATCCTGTTAGATAATTTTGATGTTAATGATATAATTGTTTTGAATCCCAATCCCACATGATCTGTGATCATTCTGAGAAACTGGAGATAGAAAGTAATCAATCTCATTTCTTTTGGGTGTGTAAATTATGTGTTCATACTTCTCAATATATGCTTTAACATGGATATCAGGTCTTAAAATGGAATCCAATATATCCTGGTTATATAAGTATTCAGATTCATCATAGTTCAGTTGGATGAGGATTACACACTAACATTTCTCTTATAGGAAAGAAATATTATATCATGCTGCTGATTAGGGATTACACAATAAGGTTTCTATAGTGACCCCTTGCTTTACAAACATATATATTAAAGAAATTTTTCCGAATACATAAAAATTATAATAAAAGAATCCAAAATACCAGAGCTGGTATAGTGAATTTTAAAACATTGAAACAAAAAAATGGTACAAAAGCGAGCTACAATATCTCCCACTAGGTTCTTTGCGATTATAACCCTTCATAGAAACCTAAAACAAAATACATATCATCATAACCATGGGAAGGAAACATAAAAAGTGGTAGGCTCAAATACTCATTAAGGGTAAGCAAGGGAGACATGTAAGTACAAACATGAGCATAAGTTCATGGGAACATGATCATGAAAATAGAATATCATATCAGGCATATCAAGATCTTATACTTGAATCACGAAATAAAGCTTGGCAGTTCATAAGACATGAATCAAAAGGAAGTAAAATACATAAGACATAGAAGCATAAAAAAGTGTAAGACATGGAATTATAGAAACAGACAAGAATATACTAATTTTCATAGTATCGAATGCACCAATTCCAATACCATCTTAGTGGAAAAAGCCCTTTACTGTACCAGGTGAACCCCCATTCCAACCCTATATTACTGAACTAAGTAAACCCTTATTCCATCCCTATATTAATAACTGACTATACCCTAATTATAACCTTTAATTACTAAATTAAGTAAACCCTCGTTCCATCCCAATCTATCTCATGAGATATAAATCTTTACCCAATGCATTAGAGGGAGATATAGGCCTACCCGTCACATAATGAAATCATACATACATGTGCCACAAGATCATACATAGACATACCATGAACCATGAAATGAAATTGGTGTCATAAAAATGTGTATATATCATAACCTATGTAAAGAGACATGTTTCATAATCATTTCATCATAAACATAACCTTTGAAAAAAACAGGTTTCAAAAGCATATAACCTGTGAAAGAGAAACAAGTTTCATAACATCGTGAAATAAAAACGTAATCCATTTAATGAAATAATATGAAGGGAAACATTGAATATTTTTCACATAATGGTATGATAAACACCAATGTATTTTATCTTATATGGGAAATAATTTTCAAAGATATTTTAAAAAATACTTCCTGTGGAAAGTATCATGCCTTCTTTGAAAAAAGTTTTTTATTATAAAAAACCTTTGGAGAATCAATTTCTTTGAAAATTGATTTGTAAAAATTTAAACGAAAATTTTAAAATAATAAAAAATAATTGAAATAAATTTTTCCTTTAGATTTATCTTCAAGGGACTTTTTATTTTTTTGAAATCATGGTTTCTTTGAATAAAATTTTTTTCTAACCAAAGAAATGGACGGTCAAATTTTACTAAACATAATATTTTAAGAACCAAAGAGTGGAAAATGGTTCTAAAAAATGGGGATACCGTGAATAATTATTAGTGAATTTAAATAATTAATATTCTATAATGATGGATCATAATATTTCATCTAAGGATGTATAAATATAAACAATCGCGAAAAAATAGGGATATTGTCTCAATAAACTCTTATAACATGGTGACTTGGGATCATACTCTAAATGTAATAAAAATAAATTACATGAAGCTTAATATATCATGAAAATAATTATATTAATTACATAACATGTAATATGGAGGTATATAAACCTTGAAGAAGTGTTTAGGTGTAAAAAAAATAGGAGTCTCAAAGAAAGAAAATTGAGACAAAACTGTTTTACCAATTTGTTAAATTTCTATTGATAGACCCCTCGAAATAAGGATAAAATAAATGATTTGTAAATACCCATAAATTTTATTAAACAATAAATAGAATAAAATCAGGGTTAGTAAATACACCACAAAAATTTAAAGAGTGGGGAACATATCTTGTATCTCATAGAAATTAATAGTGAGATAAAAAACCCCTTACCATGTGTCTTGACTCTCTCTGTACACGTACAAGATTAATGTATAATAAAAATAAGATTATTATACATATTTTGAATAATAATATTCATATATATCTTACCATATTTTCTTCTATTATGGACTAATATTATCCTCTTGTAAACGATCCTATATTAAAGATTCGCTTTGGGTATTATTCTCTTTGTTATTAACATGTTTCTTAATTTGTTATATTGTTGATCCGTATACATATATCATGATTAAAAAATTTAGGAAATGATAAAAATATCATTAATATGAATTATAATTATATTATAATAATTTATATCTTATAGAAGAACTAAATGGAATAAACTATTCTAGGAGACAGAAAGTCATTCAGACGCATGAATGTTGTTTTGGTTTTTATTATCGTATGGAAAGAAAGTAAGTAAATGAAATTTAAATATATATTTATATATATATATATATTTAGTAATGTAGAATTAATATATAATATATTTCATATATGTCCATGAAACCAATCTTTAATAAAATCCATGTGGTGTGTGAATGAATCATATCTCATTGAGGGGGAAGTTGTCCACACTTCCTCAAATGATATTATCATATTAACACCAAATGGAAGGTAAAAATATGTGTGTTGTAAAATAAATACATAATCTTAAATAAATAATAAATATAATATATTAAATAATAAAATATTGTGTTCACCTCAATTTCCACCATGATTTGTGGTAAAGGATAAATGAACAATCATTGTTTTGTGAGGCAGTACTTCACCATACACAGAAACAATATGTTCAACATTCATTAGATGGAGGTGCATGTAGGTTTAGGTCAGGACGTGTTGAAAAATATATACTAGTATATGTATGATACTATTTTTTACACAAGAATATAATAATTAGAGTGGAGTGGTGGAGATGAAAAATAAAGGAAATCAGTTTGAGAGAAGACGTTACCTCTATATCAGGTAACTCTTTCTAGATTGTGCCAAAAGGTATCTTCGAGATGGTTTTTGAAAAAATGGAGGATTCAAGGTTGATGGAGGTATTTTTCGGAGGCTACATTGTCAGATCATGGAAGAACATAAATGGTTTTAGAGATGTGTAGAATGGGTAATGTTGGTGGCCTTTTATAGGGAAGGAAAAGTACTCACATGGATTTTTTAGAAACAAATTATGTGTGCACATGTTCATACTGAAAACAAGTCTTAAAAAACCAAAAAAACCAAATAATGGAAGGTTTATGGACTAAATGTGGACATTAAAGGGGTTTTGAAAAATTTTATAGTTCATTTGGGCCCTTAATTTTATGGTTTAGTCTCTAATTAAGCATAATTGACATTAACTGTTGTGATTAATTTTAATCACATTTAATTATAATTTTTGTAAAAACATTACACAGTCTTATTATAATATAAATATTATAATGAATAAAATGGTTTATGGTGGATTTTTTAAATTCAAATCACAAAAGCAGAAAAATTAATTTCAGTGTTAATCCCATAGACGAGGTGAAATAACGGGGTTTTAAAGTAGGAAATACTTTAAAATCATGTTAATATTTTTTATTCAGTTTCAAAGTGAAGTTCATCTTAATGAATTTCATTATTTTTTATATGGAAAATTATTTTATTTTTTCCTTAAAACATATTTATAATATCATTTATCATTAATCATTAATTATAAAAAATGCATTTTTTATCTAAAAAGTAGTATTTTTTACTATTCATAAAAAATTATGTTTCTCAAAAAAATTTAAAAAACTCACCCTATTATTTTTTCAATGTTTTGAATTCAAAAATGAAGATTATTTTATCATCTAAAATTTCTAAATTTTTCTGAAATTACTATTATTATTAAATGTGATTCATTTAAGAAAATAATATTTTTAACATAAAATAGCATTTCCAAATATATTATCTTTCATTATAAAAGTGTTTTATTTATATAAAATAAAAATATTTGTAAAGTTTGTATTAATAAGTTTAATGGATTGGTTATAATTATCTTATTTATGTAATTATAAAAGTAAAAAAGTGATGTTTCGTAGAAACTCAGTGTTGCGTGCATCGTACGCCAAGTCGGTGTTGCCTGTAACGCAAGCCAAGTTGGCATTGCATGTAGTGCAAGACAAGTTTATATTTCATGTGAAATGAATGTTTTACTAAGCATCTTAATATATATATATATATTTATTTATTTATTTCTAGTGTCATTTTAAATGAAAATTTTTGAAATGTTAAATTAATTCAAAAAAATTAATTCTCAAAATCTCACGTTGTTACATTCTACCCCCCTTAAAATGAATTTCGTAGATGAAATTCATCAGGGTTATAAAAAGATTAATACTTGAAATTTACATTCATAGAAACCCACACTGTAAAAATAGATACAAAAACAACCCTTAAGAAGGGAAATTTAAAACCATAATGGTTACCCAGTGTAACATATAACTGTGTTTCCACATAGGAGAACATAGGTTAGGAGTGAATATTGGAAATGAAGAAAAAGCATAAATATTTATAAGGAGTGGTTGAGTTTATCAATAAAAAACAAGTTAATTATAAAATTAAAGTTGATGGCCTCAAATTCATACATCTATGATGATTTAAAAGCCATCAACTCAATGAAAATTAATGTATTAGGACAAAAAAAAATTTAAATCACATTCAGAACATTGATTAATTCATGATAAGTTTCATAAAAAAATTTAATTCTTGGGTTTTGATTTGAAAAATTTCAAATACATCGATTACCTCATGAAAATATTGTCTACAAATTATCGTCGATGAATAAATCCCTAAAACACACTTTTAATGGATCTTAAGGCCCATAATGTTTAAAAATTCTAACTATTTGTCTATAAAAACATGCATTAAACTATAAAAATAAATAGCTACACTAATAGTAAATTATAAATATTTATTCATTACGAATAAATAAACATTAACTAGGACATCAACTATGGAAATGGTATTTATGAAACCCTTATTATCCTTTGGTCATGGGTTCAAGACCCGTCGCCTTGCCGAACTTGATTGGTTGTCACCAAACATATATGATATCCTTTTTTAAACCGCACTAATATAATATATTAGATTAACATCCTTGAGATAAGGTTAATCACTGATTATCATTTTAAATAAAATTCTCAACAAAAACTCAGTGCAAACTAATTCTTCATAAGTTTAACCTAAACATTTTAGGAACGAATAACCTTACAACCCTTAAAAAATGAAAATAAAAATAATCATTAAGAGAGTCAAAAAATCATATTAACATTAATTCCCATGAATCACAAAGTATCTCTTGGTTGTAACATTCCAAACATGGGAATACCCTTATTGTATATTCCCTTGAAATATAGAAATAACCTAAATTACCATAAATCCTTTTTGGAAAACATGAATTCTTCCTCATTCAAAAATAATATTGGAATTACTCCTTAAATACATAAATGATGTAAAATTAATTTGTGGTAGCAAAAACATACTAAAAACATGTCCTTACTTAGTTACAAGGTAATCAGTAGTGTCTTATTTACTTTTTCATATCCCGCATATCTTTATCTGTACAAAATTATCTAAACATAATGAATATGTTAAGGGAAACATTCCCTTAGTCAAAATCTTGACATTCATCTGATAAAATTTCTAGTCCATTATGACCATTCAACCTATTCTTGTGACTCCTTAGCAATACATAAATTGAAAAATCCATAAATAATTCATTATTCTTAATTCTAGAATCCCAATACGTAAATACTTCAATTAAATCATTTTTTATCCATTAACAAGACTACCTCATCCTATTACACAATAAAATTGTTTTACTTCGCATATCATATGTAGTTTCTCCATCATCCTTAATGTAACCATTACTCACACCATCTTGTGGATTCTATTTAGGAACATTCTTCTTGGGAAATTGAGATGCATAATGACCATTTATTCCACAATTAAAACACTTAACCTTCAATGATGACTTAGGGAGGACAAAATTCCCCTCTATTTCAATAATTGAACTCTTAATTTTTTCCTTGCAGTAACATTCTCTGTGTCCGTATTTTCCACATTCAAAACACCTTCTTGTTCCTTTAAGACATTCACTTAGGTGATTATTTCCAAATTGATGACTAAATGGTAATATATTCTCCTTTCCTCCACGGTCTTTTTTACCCGAACTCTAGATAACTCTTTCTTTCCCTTCCATGGTGGATCCAAGAGTTATTTAAGGTAAACATTGATAATCATGTTCTATGAAAATTGATTAGGCATTATTATCCTATTTTTCACTCTAATGATCACCCCCCATGGACTAATCATCAGAAAATCCTCCATTACAACCAATATTAATCTAGTTCCTTCTGGTTCCCACCATTGACTAAAACCAAAAACATAGTGTGAGCATTACTTATCATAGCAGACAAACACATCATCATAAAAATAATTACTTATATGATATATAAATCATGAAACCATCCCTAATATATGACACTTTGGTTTTATACAAGGATATTCATAGATAACATATATGTATATCCTTCCAGATGATTCATGAAGAGTCTGTGAATTCCCAAATCATATCCCCCAGGAGTGTCATACAAAAATTGCAGAAAGGCCCATTATCATGTAACAAATTACCCCAAGTCATTCCTGGAACATCTTTTCCGATTTTTTACCCCTAGGTATATATGTGACCGGACCACATCCACTTGTAGTATCAATAATGCGATTCATTTCTTGGAAACCAATCACTCTATCCTTTACCAAAAAGTCAGGACATATTCCAAAACATTAACTCATCCTTATACTTATCCTTTGAGGAATCCATAGAAATATACATAGAAATTTACCTAGGGATCTCATAATGTTTTTCTAATCCTAGTTTCCAAAGGTTAACTATACATTTTCTCTGATACTAAATATAGAGACCCTCTCTTTACAAACATAGAAATTACAAAAAATGGGAATACTAAAACATTATACAAAAAAACCCAAAGACCATAGTTGGTATGTGCCTTTGGAATCCAAGAAACATAAAACATGCTCTATAAGTGAGCTACAATATCTCCCAATAGGTTCTTCACAACTAGCACCCTTCTTAGACACATCAAAGATAATAAATATCATCATAACCTAGGGAAGGAAACATATAAATTGGCGAGATCAAATCCTCGGTAAGGATAAACAAGGGATACATGTAAACATAAACTTGAGCATAAGGGTATGAGAATATGATCGTGATAACTGAATATCATGCCCTACATATCAAGATCCTATATATTAACCATGGCATAAATCATGGAATTCATAGGAAATTAATAAAAAGGAAGTAAAGGAAATAATCCATGAAATCATAACATAGGAGTAAGACATTGAATTGTTGTAACACAAAATCATATATTTATTTCCATTGTAGTCAAGGAATAAATGCCAAGACCATGTTATTGGACAATTTTCTTTACTAAACTCGGTGAAAACCCATTCCAACCCTGAATTACTGAACCAAGTAAACACTCATTCCATCCCTATATTACTTAACCGAGTAATCCATTATTCTAATCATGTATTACGGAAGCGAGTAAACCCTCATTCCATCTCTATCTATATCATGAGATAACAATCTTTACCCAATGCATTGGATGATGATATTGGCCCCACCCATCACATAATATAATCATACATACATGTGCTGCAAAATCATAAATAGAATATCATAACCCATGAAATGAAATTGGTATCATAAACATGTGAAAATTTCATGAATTTTGGAGTGAGACAGGTTTCATAATCATTTCTCTTCATTCAAAAGTTCTCTTTTGACTTTTATGTGTTGTTTTGGAAATCACAAATGTATTCATATATGTTTATCATACTGACTATGTCAATCGTACTGACCCTGTCAATCGTACTAACTCTGTCAATCATACTGAATCTATCAATCATACTGACCATGTCAATCGTACTGACCCTTTCAATTGTACTAACTCTGTCAATCACACTAACTCTGTCAATCATACTGACTCTGTCAATCGAACTAACTCTATCAATCGTACTAACTCTATCAATAATATTGACTCCTTCAATCGTACTGACTTTTTTGAATCATACTCACTTTGTATCATATCAATACATTACACTAAGTAATAATAATAGTTCTCATTTTTTACATTAATCACATTCTTGTTTTTATCCTTTAGAAATAACATGTCAATCATACTCATGTTTATCGTCATTGTATATCTTTTTTTAACCAAAATGGTGTTGTGGAGTTGGTCAAAATGATGTCATGTTTTCTGTTTCAATATGACCGTTATAATGTCAGGTGTCCAGGTCCCTCTGACTTTTCCAGATAAATATGATCGTTGGAGGAAATGTGACTTTTGGAACCTGAGGCCTATAAATAGGAGGTCATTTGAAGCTGAGAAGTACAACTGAGAGACTTTGATCATTCATTGCTACTATCAAATTATATAGAGAGACGTTGTGACTTATCTCTTTCTTTGTCTGAAAGCCTTGATATTACAAAATGTGAATGGATCGTTCTTAGTTTCTGTATTTCATTAAGTTCTTTTTTTTCTCTGTAAGACTGATCAGGTGATAATGATCGGGGGAAACTGAGGATAGGTAGATAGTGGTACTGATCACCGTATCGAGGGCTTTCATGTGTTTGAAAGACAGAGGTGAAGATTACCTGAAAAATTGAGGGCTTGCGGGGATTGCAAGACAGATGTACCGATCATATTATCGAGGGCTTGTAGGGATAGCAAGACAGACGTACCGATCATCGTATCGAAGGATTAACAAGGTGGTGGTAAGAAAACCCTCTTATCCTAGGTGAAAGGATACCCTTCTCTTTGGGATAAAAGAATTTTAATACTTTTACATTTCCACTACAGTGCTTTAGAAAGAGAATTGTATTGTTTTCATTCTTCATTTCATATTCATTTTTAATTTCTTCAATTACAATCATACTATAACATATTGTATCTATTGATTCTACACGCTTTACGGTAGAATCCTTCACTATTGTATTACTCTGATTATTGTACTCATTTTGAATACAATTTCATTGTATTTAATATAGTATTACATCATATCATACCATTATATTCAATAAATTTGTTGTTAATTGTATTTGTTGTGAATTGAATTAGTTTAAGACCATTTAAAATAATTTTCTTAAGTTTTTAAACACCATGTTTTTAAACATACATTTCACCCCCTCTTGTATTGTTCCGTCTAATATACATATAAATCTATATATTGATCCAAAATTTAGTATCAGAGAAGGTTTCCACTGATTTGTTTTTCATAATATATTTTTCTTTTAATTTTTGTTTCAACTATTTACTAAACTAACGTGTAAAGCGGATAATATTTTGTTTTATTAGATGGCATGGATGAATATTGGATGAATTGAAAATCTAAATAAAACAAGACCACCAATATTTTATGGAAATAATTATGAGTAATAGAGAGATCGAATGAAGATATTTGTTATCAATACTGGTGCAGACAATTTTATATTTCTTAATAGAGGTTACAAAATTCCTAACAAAAAAGTTACTACTTTCCCTAATCAAGAGAAGCAAGAATATCTGCTGAATTACAATGTATGAAATACTTTGATATGTTATATGACCGGGAATATATACAGCAAGATATCTTCTTATGAAGTAGCCATCTATATTTGGAAGAAATTAGAAGTCACACATTTTGGTACATCTATGGTTATAGAAATGAGAAGAGAAATTCTTCGAGCAGAGTATCATGGATTTTATTTTCCTTATGGGGAACCAGTATGTAATGTGAAACAAAGATTCATGAAAATTGTCAATAGTTTGCAATATTTGGGAGAAAAAGGTCTTGATAATGATGTTCTTGTTGATAAAATTATTGATATAATTCCAAATTATTGGGATTAAAAAAGGATAACTATTGATGAAAATAGAAAAGATTCCCAGATTACACTCTATGAACTCTTTGGAACTCTTCTATAGCATGAGACACGAATGAAGATAGATGTTGATTTCAATAAGGATAAAAATAGAAATGGTAGTGTATATTTTACTACTACATCGAAATATAAAACACTAGAAAGGATAACATGATCCAAAGATAAGAACGTTGTCTGATCAGAATCAAGTGATTGTGATCATTCGGATAATGAGTTTGCAAATATTTCTCGAAGGATGAACAAGATTGTGGGAAATAAAGACTTCCAATATAGATTCACCATGAAATATAGGAAGGATAATAAATATTTAGAGGTAACATGTTATGAATGCAAAAAATTAGGTCATATAAGGCTTTGTTGTCCGTTATTAAAGACAAAAGATAGAAAGGAGAATCATTCTGAAAGAAATAAGAAAAAGTATTACAAGACAAATAAAAAGAATGTATTGAAGGAAAATGATAATTGGAGTTCATGTGGAAGTGATACATCAGATGATTCTTCACAATATGAATCCTCAGGATAGAGGAATATTGGACTTATAGCCAGACTACCAATTGAAGATCATTGTTTCATGGCTAAGGTACACAGTGCTGATGCTATTACTAATTTATCCTTAAATTCAAATTATATGGATAATAAATATTATGATTCATCAAATGACGAGTCTTCATCATTAGAAGATAATACATTACCTTATTTTTAAGAAGTGTCTAGGTTTGCTAAACTACTTGAGAATGAAAATTATAAACTCAAGAAGAAACTTGATAAAGAAAATTCTAGAATTTCTATTTTAACAAAAGAAGTATCAGATATTTCTAATGATCTTGATATAAAAACTTCTGATTTTGAAAGTATATTAAAAACCCTTGAGAAAGTCAAATTTGATAAGGATAAACTTTCTAAGGATCTTGAAAATGTAATTTCTAAGAAATATATTTTCAAGCCTAACTCCAGTTCAAAATCAAAATTTTTAAATGATAAAAACCTAGTTTTGAAACTAAAATCAAAAAAAATTCCTTGAAAAAATGTTTGTCAAACTTTACTTATGGCAAGGAAAAATTTGATAAAATGTATTCTCAAATTCGACCATTGAGAAATCATTCTAGTTTTGGTTATACTCATTCTAAACCAATTTTTAGTAATAACTATTTGGTTCCTTAAAGTACCCATTTTTGTACAAAGTGTCAATGTGGTGGACACTATAAAAGAGACTGTTCTCTTAATAGAACCCAGTCTTTAGGATTTCATAAAGCTCATTTTGCAAAACAAATGTGGATTCCTAAAATTCTTTTATCTAACCCTTCTAGATGCAAACAAGTTTGGATTTTGAAACACTAATTGCTTATTTTTTAGGAAAATAAATAGTGTACTAACGAGAATATTTGGTACATGGATAGTGTATGTTCTCGGAACATGGTCGGAAACTAATATTTATTTGAAAAGATTATCAAAAAAAGGTGGAAAGGTTACCTTCAGAGATAATGATCAAGGAAAGATTGTTGGAATAGGTAATATTATTTTTCTTGGAAAAGTTCTTATTTTAAATGTTTTGTTTGTTAAAGGTCTTAAGAAAAATATCATGAGAATAAGTCAATTATGTGAAAAAGTATACCTTGCGAATTTTAGAAATGATAGATTCTTAGTTCACAATTCCAAGGATGAATTCATTCTATCGGCCCATAGGCAAGAGAATTTATACAATATTAACTTAGAAGACCTTAGGAGCCAAAAATTACCTTGCTTAAGTGTAATAGAAGACCAATCATGGCTCTGGAATATAAGACTAGGACACTACAACCTAAGAAACCTTTGTAAACATTCAAATAAATGTCTTTTAAAGGGTTTACCAAATCTTAGATATGATTCTTCAAAGGTCTGTGACCCTTGTCAATTTAGAAAGCAACATAAAACAATCTTTAAATCAATTAATGAAGTTTCAAACTCTAATTCATTACAACTAGTGCACATGGATCATTTTCGTCCTCCACATACTAGAATCATAGGATGCAAGTACTATGTATTTGTTTTAGTTGATGACTTTACTAGATTTACAGGAGTCTATTTTCAAACAATGAAATCTGAAGCCTTTTTCTATTTCAAAATTTTTAGTGCCCAAGTTAAAATTGAGAAAAACCTACCATTGATAACTATCCATAGTGATCATGGTGTGAATTAAAAAATTCATATTTTGAATCTTTTTGTAGTAAGAAAGGTATTTCTCACAATTTATCAGCACCAAGAACTCCTCATCAAAATGGTGTTGTTGAGAGAAGAAACTTTATTATTCTGTAAATGAATAGAACCATGTTGAGTGAATACACAATTGCTAAGCACTTTTGGGCTGAAGCTGTTAGTACTTCTTGTTATACTATAAATCGTTTTTTACTAGACATTTTCTTAATAAAACACCTTATGAATTGTGGACTGGCCGAAAACCTAAAGTCTCATACTTCAATGTTGTTGGGTGAAAAGTATTCCTTCTAAATACAAAAGATAATATACAAAAATTCGAACAAAAATATGATGATGGAATATTTCTAGGATATTTTACAACTTCTCAGGCTTATAGAGTTTTCAATAAAAATACTTGTACTATTGAAGAAACATTGCATTTTAAATTTGATGAAACTGATCCTTTTTTTCAAACAACCCCAACCAACATCTTCTGATGTATTTTCAAAAAATGTTCATCAACCTCTATTAGAAGATCCTTCTGATAAGGAAAATGTTCAAGAAAGTCTTTCTAAAACATTTACCCCAGAAGATTTTCTACCATACGTTGATGAACAAGTTTTACAAAACCATTTTCAATTGCTTATTAGGAATCATCCCTGTGATAACATCATTGGTGATATCAATCAACCTGTAAGGACCAGAAATTCCTTGATAAATGAAATAGAACACCTTTCCTTTCTTTACCAATTCGAACCTAAAAGTCTATGTGAGGCCTTAGGTGATGAATATTGGATTAAAGCAATTCAAGATGAACTAAATGAATTTGAAAGGAATCAAGTATAGACTTTAGTTGAAAGACCCAAAGAAACAACTGTAATTGGTGTAAAATGGGTTTTCTGATATAAATGTGATGAAAATGGAATCTTTGTAAGAAATAAAGCATGAATTCTTGTTAAGGGCTATAATCAGCAAGAGGGAATAGTCTATAAAGAAACATATGCTCTGGTAGCTGGAATTGAATCTATTTATATTCTATTAGCCTTTGCAACATACTTTTATTTCAAATTATTTTAAATGGATGTTAAATGTGTTTTTATAAATGGTTTTCTTCATGAAGAAGTTTTTTTTTCAAACAACCCCTTGGTTTTCTAGACTCAAAATATACTAATCATGTTTCTAAACTTACCTAAGCTTTATATGGCCTTATACAAGCTCCTAGAGCGTGGTATGATAGACTTACATGATTTCTTTTACAAAACAATTATGAAAAAGGTAGAATGGATCCAACCCTTTCTATAAAAATGGAAATTAAAAATGTTTTGATTGTTCAAATTTATGTTGATGACATCATATTTGGATCAAATCAGCAGTCTTTAACTGATTCTTTTGTAAATTTAATAAAATCAGAGTTTGAAATGAGTATGATGGGTGAGTTAACATTCTTTTTAGGTTTTCAAATTTCTCAAAAACCATAAGAAAAATATATATCTCAACATAAGTATATGAAAGATTTAATCAAAAATTCTGGATACCACAATGCTAAAAGTATTAGCACTCCAATCGGTACATCAAATACACTTGATCTTGATGAAACTAGGAAACAAGTAGATCAAACAAAAATTAGAGGTATGACAGGGAGTTTTTTATACTTGACAGATAGTTGACCATACTTAATGTTTTCCATATACTTATGTGCAAGGTTCCAATCTATTCCAAAAGAGTCATTTAAAAGCTGTGAAAAGAATCTTTCGGTATTTAAAAGGGACTCTAGATCTAGGACTTTTCTATTCTTCTGGAAATTATTTTATTTTAAAAAGTTTTTCAGATGGTAACTTTGGTGGTTATAAAATGGATAGAAATATTACATCTAGAACATTTCATTTCTTAGGATATTCTTTGGTTTCTTGGTCCTGTAAGAAACAACACTCAGTAGCACTTTCCACTGCTGAAGATGAATATATAGTAGCTGGATGTTGTTGTGCTCACGTTTTGTGGATGCAATGCACACTCACTGACTATGGATTGAGTTTTTCCAAAACTCAAATTTTATGTGATAATACCAGTGCCATAGCTCTTAGTAAAAACCCTGCACATCACTCTCGTTCTAAAAACATAGCTATTAGGCATCACATTCTTAGAGATCACACACAAAAAAGAGATATTATTCTAAAATTCATCGGAACACAAGAACAACTTGCTGATATTTTTACAAAACCATTACCTTCCGATAGATTTGAGTTTATAAAATAGAAGCTATGAATTATTACATTTAAATAATCATTCATATCTACTTAATGTGTTACTCTTCTCCTTGATTTAAAAAACTCCTCTTAAAAAGGGGGAGAACAATTTACTTAATGTGTTTTTATGTTCTTTATTTTGTTGGTTTTTTATTCTTTCTTTCTGATTATCATCTTCACTAATTAGTTATAGTTTTTAACTTCTATTTTCAACCTATTTTCTTGGTTACCATATTGATTTTTGTCCATCGGCACGTCAATCTATGGTAACAACTTTGTTTTCCATAGGCTTAATAACCTATGGTAATGAATTTGTTTTCCATCAGCTTGAAAACATATGGTAATGATTTTGTATTCCATCAGCTTGACAACATATGGTAATGATTTTTTCCATCGTCATAACAACCTATGGTAATGAATTTTTTTTCCATCAGCTTGACAACCTATGGTAATGACTGTGTTTTCCATCGGCATGACAACCTATAGTATTGACTTTGTTTTCCATCCTCTTGAAATCCTATGGTAATGAATTTGTTTTCCATCATCTTGACAACCTATGGTAATGAATTTTTTTCCCATCGGATTGACAACCTTTGGTAATGAATTTGTTTTCCATATTCTTGACAACATATGGTAATGAATTTGTTTTCCATTGGCTTGACAACCTATTGTAATGACTTTGTTTTCCATCATCTAGACAACCTATGGTAATGACTTTGTTTTCCATCGGTGTGAAAACCTATGGTAATGAAATTGTTTTCCATCGGCTTGACAACTTATGGTAATGACTTTGTTTTCCATCGGTTTGAAAACCTATGGTAATGACTTTGTTTTCCATTGGCTTGACAACCTATGGTAATGAATTTGTTTTCCACTAGCTTGAAAACCTATGGTAATGAATTTGTTTTCCATCGGCCTGACAACATATGATAATGAATTTGTTTTCCATCGTCTTAACAACCAATGGTAGTGACTTTGTTTTCCATCGACTTGAAAACCTATGGTAATTACTTTGTTTTCCATCATCCTGACAACCGATCATCTTATTTTTCCTCAAAGTTATGTATTTTTTTCCTATTGTATTATACTATGTTAACACTATTAACCAAATATTTCCTTACAATCACCGACAGGTACATTTCTTCCTTTATATTTTTTTACTTAATTTTTATTGTTTCTCGTTCTTTTTAAATAAAAAAACCAATTTTTAATCCTATTCATTGATTTATTTCCTTCTAATCTCAACTGTAGAAGATCAAATGTCATCCTTTTGTCACCTATAAATATACCCCCATCTCCAAAACCACACCGGTTTTCAGATCTCGGTGCGAAGCTTCGCCCCCTTGTTTCAAAGACATCGCACGATCTTCGATTTTCTGTATCTATATGTCTCAATCCAACACTCCTGCCGAAATGACATCAAAAACCTTTTTAGAGAAATAATTTTTCAGAGAATGGTTAGTTTCTTAGGACTTCTTTGACACATATGATTCAATATTCAGGAGAATTATTTGTTTCAAGGCTAGGAACATATTTTGGTTGAAAAAATTGTATCTCAAGATTTGGTTTTTATTGAAGAAGGTAGTCAATTATACAAAACTGTATATTTTGAAAAAATATGACAATCAACTTTGTTGTGTATGATAGAAAAATCACAATGTCTGTGAAACAAGTAGCCCACTTTCTAAATGTCTCAATAGGAGGTGATTCTTTTTGTCCATATCACAAACTACCAGAGGAAGTTGGTACATTCAATAAAAAAAGTGCTGAAAAGTATTTGTTTCTTATAAATGAAGGGAAGAGAAAAGTGGCTCATCTATCTCTATATAATAGATTTATGTCACTTTGGATGCAAGGTTTTCTTATCCTAATGAAAGAGGATAGAGAAACTCTGAAAGTCTCTAATATCTTCATTCTATACTATCTTGTCAACATGAGAATGGTAAATCTCATGGGATGAATGTTTGAAACAATCACAAATGTCATGTTAGGAGTGATCAAGTCCCATCTGATTATGTATCCCTCTATTCTTACATATTTCATTCTTGAGAGCATGATTTTTTTTAATATTTTGTTGAATGAACTGAAGCCCTCTTAGATAAGTAAGAATACTTTGAAGAAGTTGTGTGTTTGTTTTGATTAGAATTCAAAGCTTTTTGTTAAGGATATAGAAACGGAATCAGCACAAAATCGATTACTACCAAATCAATCACACATATGCCGATCAAAGATAATCCAACTATTGTCGTTCTTCAATAGTCAGATCCGCAAACCAGTTCTAAGACAAAGAAGAAAAATAAATATAGCAATAAGGTTGTGTCCAAGTGGAGGAATGATATAGAACCAAGAAAAAGGTGAGATGAAGTTCAGTCTTAATCTAGATGAAGCTTTTTCTAATAGGATAAGGGTAGAGGATACCCTTCAGGCTAAAAAGAAAAAGAATACTGTTTTGAAAATAAAATCTCAAGACTTTGATGTTTTTAATGTCATTAAAATGGTTGGGGAGGCTAGTGCTAAACTAACAGAAGAATTATATCAAGAACCTATCGTACATAGTCTTCCATAGAAAAAGATTGGGAAACAAATTTTAGAAGAAATACATGAAGTTGAAGAAGAGGAATGAGATTTTCTTTTGTAATTCCTTTTGGAGTTCAAAGAAAAGTAGAGAAAAATCGTTTCAAAAGAAAAGTGAAGGGGTTCAACAAACTCCTCACGCCGATCAATCTCAAGATAAATCTTCTGAAACTCTAGATATAATTATTTCCCAAGAAAAGCATGGTTCTCAATCTTCTCATTCTGAAAAATTAATTGTTATTATTGACAATGTAGAAGAATAAAGAAAGGACAAAGAAAAATAAAAAGGAAAATAGTCAGTTAAAGACTCAAGACGATCAAATGAATGAGACTTTTATGATGAGGATACTGATTTAGAACACAAAATTTCTCTCATGAAGAGTGATTACATTGTTCATGTGTTAATAGGGATTGAGAAGACCATTTATTTTGTTTCCTAGAGTTGAAGGGAAAATTTATTTCATCACTGAAAATCAAAGGAAGAAGTTTTGTTCTATAAGAGAACTCAGAATGAGAGTATTTCCAATGGAAACTTATTTAAATGTTTTGTCTAAAAGTCTGGATCCTCATAAGAATGATTGAAATAGAATGATTATGTAGTCATAAAAAACAGAAAGCTTGGTGAATGATCATGAAATATCAATTAAAGACTTGAGGAGAATTTAAAATGATATTGCACCTGATTTCAATAAGCATTATAAAGAAACTGTTGAAAGGATGAATCATTTGTCAAATACTCATAAAGCCGATATCCCTTCAATAAAGAAGCTTCTAGAGAGAATGAATTAATTTCAGTCAGAGTTTTTGAAAGTTTCATCTTTCAAAGATGAAATAGTAATGATGAAGAAGAAAAATTCTGTTTTATCTAAGGAAAATAAGAATTTTCAAGATAGAATTGAAAAATCTTGAAGAAGTAATCAGAGTCCAAGAAGAGGCTATCATGAATCGGGATCAACTTTTTGATGATCAACAAGATCTTCTCAAATCTCAGAGAGATTCTATCTCTAAACCAAAGAAAGAGATCAAAAAGTTGAAATTATTTCTTCATGAGATGATCAAGAAAGAAAAAGAAAGAGAAAACAAATGAGTGTTGTTGTATTGTTCTTTTCTCATTTCTAGATTTCTATAGACTTGTTATCTCTATTAGAGTTATGTTACCTTTCCCATTACCTTGCATTTTTTTTCTCTAACTCTTTCAGGAATCTCATGATTACCCCATTATTTTTGTAAATCACCAAGGGGGAGAATGTTTTATAAAGGTAGAATGTCTTAATCAAATACTTCTAAATAATGAAAACATGTGTATACAATCCTTAAGAATGTATATACCTAAAGGGGAGTTAGATGTATTCAATTTCATATTCAAAAGAGTTTTCAATAACATAGGGGGAGATAAGTATTTCTTTTTTCTTTTACTTTATGTTTTCTGCTTTCCAAAAAGGGGGAGATTGTTGAGTCAAAAGTTCTCTTTTGACTTTTATGTCATGTTTTGGAAATCACAAATGTATTCATATATGTTTATCATACTGACTATGTCAATCGTACTGACCTTCTCAATCGTACAAACGCTGTCAATCGTACTGACTTTGTCAATCGTATTGACCCTGTCAATCGTACTGACCCTATCAATCATACTGACTCTGTCACTCGTACCGACTCTGTCAATCGTACTGACTCTGTCAATCAAACTGAATCTGTCACTCATACTGACTCTGTCAATCATATTGAATCTGTCAATCTTATTTACATTTGTGAATCATACTCACTTTGTATCATATCAATACATTACACTAAGTAATACTAATAGTACTAATATTTTACTTTTATCACATGATTGTTTTTATCCTTTATCAAACACATGTCAATTGTACTCATGTTTATTATATTCATATATCTTTTGTATTAACCAAAATGGTGTCATGGAGTCAGTAAAAATGATGTCATGTTTTTTGTTTCAATATGACCGTTATAATGACAGGTGTCCAAGTCCATCTGAGTTTTCCGGAGAAATATGACCGTTGGAGGAAATGTGACCGTTGGAACCTGAGGCCTATAAATAAAAGGTCACTTAAATCTGAGAAGTAAAACTAAGATACTTTGATCATTCTTTTCCACTAGAATATTCAATAGAGAGATGCTGTGACTTCTCTCTTACTTCGTGCAAAATCCTTGAGATTACAAAATGTGAACGACTCGTTCTGAGTTTTTGTATTTCATTATGTGCTTTGTTTTGATTTTTGTGACCGATCAGGTGATAATGATTTAGGGCTTCTGAGGATAGGCAGATGGTGGTACCGATCATCGTATCGAGGGCTTTCATGTGCTTGAAAGACAGAGGTGCCATTTACCTGCAAAATCGACGGCTTTCGGGGATAGCAAGACAGACGTACCAATCATCGTATCGAGGGCTTGTGGGGATAGCAAGAAAGATGTACCGATCATCAGATCAAGGTCTTACCAAGGTGGTTGTAAGACAGACCACTTATCCTATGTGAAAGGATACCCTCCCCTTTGCGATAAAAGAATTGTTATACTTTTACATTTCCGCTACTGTGTTTTAGAATGGGAATTTAGTTGTTTATTTTATTTATTTCATATTCATTTGTAATTGTTTAAATTACAATCATACTGTTACATGTTCTATCGATTGATTCAAAATGATTTATGGTAGAATCCTTAACTATTGTATTACTCTGACTATTGTATTCATTTTGAATACAATTTCTTTACCCTTATTATAGTATTACATCATATCATACCTTTATATTCAATATATTTTTGTTTAATTGTATCTTTTGTGAATTGCATTAGTTTAAGATCATTTAAACTAATTTTATTAAGTGTTTAAACAAAAAAATTTTAAACATACAATTCACCCCCTCTTGTATTGTTCCATCTAATATACATATACTTCTATATATCAATCCAAAAATTTCATCATAAACATAACCAATAGAAAGAAGCGGGGTTCAAAATCATATAACCAGTGATAGAGAATCGAGTTTCGTAACATCATGCCATCAAAAAAATAATCCATTATAAGAAAGAATATGAATTGAAACATTTAATAGTTTTCCCATAAAGATATGAGAAACACAAATATATGTTATCTTATATGGGAAAGGATTTTTAAAGTTCTTTTAGAAAACACTTATTGAGTAAAATATCATATCTTCTTTGAAAAATTCATTTTATTACATAAAAACTTTTGAAAACAATTTTCATTGAAAATAGCATTGTAAGATTATAATAGATACATTTAAAAAAATAAAAAAAATTAAATCCATTTTTACATGACAATTATTTTCATGGATATTTTGAAAACATTTTTGAAAACATTGTTTATTGAATACAATAGATTTGTTACCAAAGATAGAGGTGGTCAGATGGTACTAAAAACTTTATCTTAAGTACCAAAGAGTGATATAATGGTACTAAAAAATGAGGATATTTTGAATAAATATAATATAAGTAATCTCATGAATATTTTTGTATTATGGATCATAATATTTCAATATAGAAAGTATAAATAAATGCAATCTTGAAAAAAATGAGGAGATTGTCTCATTAAACTCTTATAACTTGGTGACATGGGATCATACTCTCTTTGTAAGAAAAGTAAATTACATTAGAAATAATATATCAAGAAAATAATTATATTCATGATATAACATGTAAAATTTAGGTGTATACACCCCAAATAATAGTTTAGGTTCATAAAAAACAGGAGTCTCAATAAAGGCAAATTGAGACAAAATTGTTCTACCGATGTGGAAACTTTTGGAAGTTAAACATCCATTAAAGAATGATCATAGAATTGATATGTGAATAAAGATAAATTTAATTACTAGATACATATAATAAAATCATGGGTAGTACATAAACCACACAAAAGTAAAGTGTTTCAAACATAACTTGTATCTCGCAGAAATTAATAGTGAGATGAAAATCCCATTACCCTGTTTCTTGACTGTCACCGTACTCACACAAGATTACAGTATAATAAATATATGTTTATTATAAATATATTAAAAAATAATATTATCATATCTATTACCATATATTATTTGATTACGACCTCATATTACCCACTTGTTAAAGATCATATATTACACTTTCACTTCAGGTAATATTCACTTTGTTCTTCACATCTGTCTAAATTTGTCATATCGTCGATCCATATAATTATATAATAATTAAAGAATATAGAACATGATATAAATATCAGTAATATCTAGTATAATTATTTTATAATAATTTATAGACTATAGAATTATGAAATGTAATACACCGTTCATGCAGACGGTATGTCATACGGACGCATGAATGTTGTTTACGTTTTTATTGTCATTTTGAAAGAAAGTATGTAAATGAAATATATATATATATATATATATGTATATATGTATATATATTTATCATTATTTATGTATAATTAATATATAATTTATATCATATAAGTTCATTAAACCCATCCTTAATACATTCCATATGGTGGTTTAATGGATCAAATCACTTTGAGGGGGCGGTAGACCACACTTCCTCAAATGAGATTATCATATTAACACAAAATAGACAGTTAAAATATCTGTGTTATAAAAGGAATAAATAATCATAAATAAAAAATTAAATATAATATATTATGTTTAAAAATATATTTTCAATCATAATGGCCACCATGATTGGTGGTAACGGAGAAATGAACAATCATCATTTCGTGAGGTAGTAGTTCGTCATACACAGTAACAATACTTTCAACATCCATTAGATGAATGTGTGTGTAAGTGGAGGTCAAAAAACATTCCTAAAAACATCATAGTATATTAAGGATACTGTTTATATCACATATGATGGTAATAATGAGAGTAGAGGTGTGGATAATGAATATAACGAAAAGGAATGAGAGAAAAGACGTTACGTCTTAATCGAGTTATTACTATTGGTTTGTGTAAAAGGATTCCTTAAGTGGGTTTCTTACCAAAGGGAGGCTTAAAGTTATAAGGGAGTATCTTTGGGAGGATACTTGGTTATATCTCATAAAACATAATATTTTTGAGAGGTGTGAAGAATGTATAGTGGTGGTGGCCTTTTATAGGGAAGGAAAATGACTCGCATGGAATTTTTTGAAGAAAATTACGTGTTCAAATGTTATTAACTAACAAAAGTATTACCAAAAAAAAAATTGAAGGTTTATGGAATAAATATTAATATAAAATGGTTTTTAGACTAGTTTATAGTTCATTTGGGCCCTTAATTTTAAGGTTTAGTCCCTAATTAAGATTAACTTGGCCTTAACTACTGTGATTAATTTTAATCACCTTTACTAATCATTTTGGTCAAAAATTAGTGTGGTATTATTAAACTCTAAATATTAGATTTAATAAAATGGTGTATATTATATTTTTATAATTCTAATCATAGAAGCATAAAAATTAATATTAGTGTTAATCTCGCAGACAGGATGAAATAATGGGGTTTGAAAGTAGGAAAAAGGTCAAAAGATTGTTATAATTTTTTATTTAGTTTCAAAGTGAAGTTGATCCTAATGAATTTAATTTTATTTTTCGATGTAATATTCATATAATGTAACCTTAAAACATATTTATAATATCATATATAATTATTAATTAATTATTCCAAAATGAAGATTTTATCTAAAAATCAATATTTTTCACTATTCATCAAAAATGACAGTTCTTAGAAAAAATCCAAAAAACTCACTCTAAGATAATTTCAATGTTATAAATTCAAAAATGAATTTTATTTTATAAAATTAAATATCTCAATGTGTCTAAAATTACTTTTATTATTAACAATGATTCATTCATGAAAACAATAATTTTAACATAAAAGGACTTTCAAAAAATATTATCTTTCATTATCAATTTGTTTTATTTATATAAAACAAAAATATTTTAAATGTATTAATTACTATGATTAAATTATTGGTTATAATTATATTATTTAAACAATTTAATTAACAAAAATATTTGTTTCATTGAAACTCAGTGTTGCGTGTATCGTATGCCAAGCCAGTGTTGCCTGTCACGCAAGCCAAGATGGTATTACATGCAACACAAGACAAGTTGGTATTATGTGTCAAAGGAATGTTTGACAAACCGTCTTAATATTTATATATAAATAAAAATTTCTAGTGTCATGTGAAATGAAAAATATTTAAAAGTTAAATTAATTTGAAGAAAATATATCTCAAAATCTCAGGGTGTTGATGTTTCCCTTTCTAGTGGCTAGACAATGTTATCAAATATTAGGTTACCAGATTAAACTATCATTATTTTCTTCGTGACATGCATTTATTTTTTGGTTGATAGGCCCTAATTGAATGCTTGGCATGTTAGAGGATGTCTTCTTGATGTGTCAAAAAACAATCACATGTTTCAGTTGACTTGTCCAAGGGATGTCACAAAACCTATATGGAATAAATGAATTCTGTTGCATGATTAAGGTTGAATTATATTGAGGACACTGGAAGACCTGTCTTGATGATCTCGGAAGCCATCAGATGATCTCGACTAACATGATTGTAATGTGTCTCAGGACCCAACTTACATACCTAGGTGTGATCTCTAAATACAGCTGAAATACATGGATGACATCATGGGATCCAATGAAACATGTTTACATGTTGATGAATAATCCATAATGATATGTCTAGAGGTCACCATGAAATTTGGTTAAGTTGTCTATGGGACAATTTAAGATCCAGGACATATCATAAGGGCATCATGATATATATATAGATTTTTCTATAAGGCTTCTTAAGATATAGTTGACATGCCCTAGTGTTATTGTTTGACTCTTATTATATGTAATGATGTTTTAATATTATTTAAGGAATCATGTATGATGGGCATCATAAGGTCTGGATAGAGATCTTAGGGGGATTCACAAGATGTGGGTGGCAGGCTTGGGTGGGGGCAGTATGTGACTTGTTCATACATGCCCTGGGGACTTTTGATAATCCAAATATTATACCAGAAGGGCATCATGTGATCTATATGACATGTCTTGGTGCTTCCTCAGGACCTTGGTAGTTCATGTGAAGTTCATGAGGATCAAAATTTATGTTCTTCTCACAAGTCTCCCAATTTTTTTTGGTTCCAACCTTTTATTTCATATTCCTTATATTTGTTCAATGTTATCTTATTTTAAGTCTTGTGTGATCTAGAATGTATGCTGGATTTTCATTCGCATGGCCTACTCAAAGTCCTTTGTCTCATCTATGAGCGATCACATGATGTTTATATGCATGCTACATGATCACTCTGGTTGTTCTCTAAATCTTACTTGATGGAAGACTTTCCCCATTGGGACATGGTATGCTTGGGTAAATCCACTCTAATGTCTTGTATGGGATATAATTCAAATCGAGGTTGGACTTAGTGTAGGGATATGATGTCATGATTTTTTTATCCATCAATAGGTCATCCTAAGGGTGTCACATAATTTTTTTACAACCACGAGATCATCCCTTAAACACCCCTTTTTATTGTATTATGGATAATTAAATAAGTGTTTCCAAATAATGAATACATATTGAGGGTCTTCCATATTATCGGGATGGAATGTATAAAGGCATTTTTGAGATCAATATTCCATTTGAAAGGAATTTGCAAGATCTTTTATGCATTGTCTATGAGATTCCATGATACAAGGATGGATTGATAGGGAGCCATGATGATATAATGCTGTCACACTGAAGGGATTTTGTGAGGTCTTACAGATCGCATTGGCATGTCGTCTAAAGTTTACAACCACAAAAGGGTACCTTCATTTCTCTTCTAATTCCTTGATTTATTTGTCAAAGGATTAAGAATTTTGCAATCTTTCTTGATTTTTGTAGAGTAAAATAACTTTCCCCCAATAGAGATGTTTCATGTGACCAATTAAACGTCTTATGGTGATGTATGAGAATTATCATGGGAAACCCCATTATTATTTTTGGATCCAAAGGGGGAGCATGAGACATCCTGGACATGTATGAATCCCTTCACATGTTGAGGGTACATGATATTAGGATCTCTCAGGTAATGTTGGACATGTCACTGAGGGTTCTTATTGTCTTTCAAACCTCTATAGTTGTGTCACATGATGTTTACAACAATAAGATCTCCTACCATTCCTCCTTTTTATTTAATTTTTAATTTAAAAGGTCTTAGGGTATTATCAGTTTACTTCACTTTTACTGAGGAAAATCATTTTTTTCTTTAGTGATATTCCATGTGTCCATCAAAATCTCTCATGGTGACACATGTGAATTATAATGGGAGAATCCTCCAACCTATTTTGGAGCCAATTGGGGAGCATGATACTTCATAGATGTGTTTGAATCCTTTCATATGATGGGGGTGACATGACAACAAGCACTTACATGACCAGGAGGACATGTCACATGGGCTTTTGTATTTTCCCATGGGATAAAGGGGTGTGTGACATGAGTTTCATGACTACAAGAGTCACTCACATTTTAATATTTTCCCTATTAGTTTACAATTATTTTTGGATGACTTTTCCAGAGCCAGCTACTTGAAAATTCATGTGAACTAGGGGTACTCATCTAGAAGCTGACTCGTGATCACTGATTGTCTAGGGTACCTCTTCAATATAAGAAGGACCCATCAAAATCATCTCTATTGGATCTTATATAGGTCAATCATTGTGCATGTATTATTTTCTTGTCATTTGAAGGTAATATGACCACATTTCTATTAGACACTCCCATAATTCATATAATATTTCCCAAATTCTTATTCATTTGGTATGAAAATAAATTAATACCCATATTCAAATATTCTTCACTTATGAATTATACAATACAGATTTGGTGAACGTCAACAATCCCCCCACCCCACTCGCAGCGGTGACATCTAAAGGGATAAGGGATTTCCTTATAGGAAATTAAATTCCCTCCTAAGGATTTGTTGTTATCTGTAGTTTATTTATAATTTGAAATCATGTATGGATTAATTTATTTTCAAGATATTGGGATATGATGAAATCATATATTACATGAGGTATGGCCTTTCGATGTCATAATATTCAATGGAAACTGTTCAAATAAAGTGGAGGGGATAACTACATTTGTCAACACTCTCTATCACGGGGAAGAAGAAGAAGATGTGAGGAAAGAGACACATCAGTGTTCAATTGACGCTAATCGATACACTCTTTCCAAAAATTCCAACACTGCTGATTGTATATTATTATACTTCGATCATTGACATGTATTTGATTTTTTAAGTGATTCATGGTGAGAATCTAAAATTTAGAGATTCCTATTGTTACATGCTATTATTGAATGGATTTTCTAGAACCATTAAATCTTTTATACAATTTTCATCCATTGAAGATGTTAATGACACATCTCTAATTAAATGTTATATGAATAAATAGTGATAGTCCTCATGTTCATGATATCAAGTAAACTTGAATTTCATGATTTGAATATTTAAATCATAATAGATTCTTCTTGAGTTGTTCTCATGAATTCCCACCGTAATGAGGTTCCTCATTTATGTATATATTCTAGATATCTTGAGATTGACTATTTAGATAAATAATGATTTGGGTAGAATATATATAATAGAGGAAGAGTTCTCTATATTTTTCTAAATTGGGTAGACTTGGTGAGGATAACATAATTTTTGATGAGTCTATACAGTTGGAGTTACAAGATTTTCCATTCAAGTAGACTAAATCGCTGAGGTGTTGTAGTTTATGGTATTTTACCTCATACCTTCTATCACTGTAGTTTAAAATATCATAGATCATACCTTCTACAGATTTAATTTTAGGGACTTTTTTCTTCTACCATATATCACTATAATTTATGGTCTTTTATATTGGACCTTATATCATTTTTATGGTCTTTTAGCTAGGACCTTCTATCATTGTATTTTAGGGTCTTTAAGCTCAAAATTTATATCAATATTGTTTAGAGTCTTTTCTCTCAGACATTATGATTCCAGAAGTTTAAATTATTACTGCTATGACTTTATTGATGATCATGGAATATGGTACAAATATTCCATGAATTATCCAAAACACCATATGGGGTAGAGTTCTATTATGGTGTTGTTGAGGCTCACAAGGATCAGATATCCTTTCCCTATAAGGAGGAGGTCCCACTAGTTGGTATTTCAAATCAATTATATATTGGTATCATTTTGGAATAGTGTTATATACACTCTTTTCCAATGGTCATGGTAGATTTACTGGTGGAATATTGATTAAGGAAAAAATAATAGGGATATAGGTGCCACATGAATTGTTCGAACATGGGTGATATAATTCATAAACCAAAAGATGGAGTCAGTGAATATTTGGTATAGAATATATTCTAGGGATGGCCTATAACACCCTAAGGTGCCAGGATCCACCATGTTGTTTCTAGGGATCATAAGGATTGGGGATTTTGTCTTGCAAGGAGTAAATTCCTTATGTTGGTAGGTCAAATCTCTTATTCATTGATAGCATAGTAAAGAAAATATGATATCCACTTCTTTACAAGGATTATAATGGATTTGTGAAAACTCAAACATCTAGATGATGAGGTTGGGTATAGAGAAATGCTATCCATGAAGGGTTTTGGACCCCTATGTAATTTTTTATCTTAATTTTGAAGCTCAATCCCCATTCCATATGGTTTCTAATCACGAGTTGTGAGACATTAAAGCTATGGGAGTGGAGTTTAATATTCCTACTTTGAGAAGGGGAAAAAATATGGTGACATATCATTGATTATGTAGAATATTATAATATTGAATAGTATGGAGATTGTAAAACATGTTTCGAAGTGCTCTGTTTAGGAGGATGATATGCGACAATCAGATTAGGAAAGGCCTAAAATAAACTAAGGTGATGAGTTCTACTATAGTGATGTTAGTTCTCACAAGGGTCAGAAATAACTTTTTGTAGAGTGACATATTTGGTTGATGACCATAGGCATATATGTAAGAGAAATTGGCATACATGAATAGTCAAAAAAAGTGTCACTTGATGCTGGGTATACTTTTCCAAGGTCTATATAAGGTTTATGAAGATTTGAGGCACTCAAATAATGATTGTTTTTCAATCTTTTAATATCCATGAAGGTTTTTAGCATGCTAAAAGTTGTGTCACCACCTATGGAACATATTCTCATAGTGAGGAAATATGAAAAATTGTTACTCTTAATTTTTCCTGGATCATGGGTCAAACTATCATATCATAGATTTTAATAGGGCTATAGAGTTATCCCAATGAGATATTTGTCTTATTTATTTTCACCCTTATTTTTTCCTAATCACTGAAGTTGAAGAGTTAAGAGATTAAATGATTTCTCTTCACATAGAATTCCCTTTGTAGGTTTTCAATATAACGTGTTTTGGATCACTTTCACTTGAAGAATAAGTTCATATGATTTGGAACATTATAAGTTAGATTTTATGTTCATACATATCTGACCAAAGTGAGGATGTGTATGGTTGTGATGCACAAGGACCTGACCTGGGGGTTATTACACAATAGCCTAATTAGGATACCCAAGTTAAAGATCACCCCAACATAATTCTAATAAGGATATGAACATATTTGGAATCATGGATATTGTTTCTCAGGTCCTGAGTAATGAAACAAGATAATCATACAAGGGATAGCCCAAAACACACTGAGGTGCTGAGTTTTGTTGTGGCAATATCATACCGTACAAGAATAAAAAATCCCTTTTATGGTCTTATATATTTGGTTAATGGCTATAGGATCATATGTAGGATCCATAGACATGCATTGTCTGAAAAGGGTCCCTGAATCTATGTATCATTTTTCAAGGGCCATGAAAGGACTGTGGAAACTTGAGGTGCATGAGGAATGAATTGTAATTTATGGATTTATGTGCATAAAAGGTGGTGGAAGAACCTGGTACTCTAGATGACTCAGGTAATGATATTTTAGTCCATTAATAAATGATGATAATTTATGATGGTATTCAAAGTTTGACATAATTTATTAGGGACATAATTTTTTCCTACAGTTTATTGTCATGTGGTAAGGATATTTTCCTTGATGATTAACATCATGTGATAAGGACATATTTATTATGATGTTTTAATGTCATAGGGATATTATATTTTCCATTATATTTAATTATCATGTACCAAGGACGTGGGAACTGAAATGAAATGTTGTACAAGATATATTACATTCACAAGAAATCTGCATGTATATTTGAATCAAATATAGGAAAACAGTCTTGTATGGCTCATCACCTATCCCATTGGGGGTGAATTTTATTTATCTATTTTTGTAGCAAGGCCCTAGATTCAAGATCCCAGTTTCACTACATATTATATGAGGATATAATTCAATCCACACATAGTTTATGAATGAGAAACTCAACACACAGGTCTGACCTACCAGTAGAGGTGCACATTTTTTCAATTGATTGTTATAGTTGTGCCTGAGAATGGATATTTGGATGTCACTATGTATATTGTGTTGATATAAATCAGGTTATACATAGTTTTGTAGGATGGATCTTCCTACATAAGTTTTGTCTACACACATGAATGGGGGATTATATAAGCTTATTTTTTGTGACTAGACCCATGGTTAGAGATTTAGGAGTCACGACGTTTCCTGTGATGTCAAGAACCAAGTAAAATATTGTTCTTGAATGGAGGTATGTTATGAGACCATTTACCAATAATACCGGTCCTATCGAGAAATGTACACCTTAATGTTTAGTGTTATTCCATGAAAGGGGCATCAACCTTATAGTTTAATGTTGTGCGGATAGGACTCCAAGTATACATTTTATGTTATTTCATTCAAGACCATAATGAGTCATTCAAGATATATTATGACTTTTGTGTCAGGAATCCCTTAATAAAATTCATAAGGTCACATGAGCTATTATCGGTGTGATAAAAAACTAAGGGAAAGAGTTCATCTCCACAAATAGAGGTGATTGTGGATAGGATAAGGTAATTTTGTATCATGTTCAAGATGGACCATGATATAGGATTTAGGTGTCCTTGCGTATCTCATTGGAAATGATAATGAAGACATAAGTAGTTTTATAAAACCCATGTCATTTAATATCATGTGGAAAGGACATCATTCGTGCAGTTTAACATCTTGTGGTAAGTATGTAGGTCACTCAACATGAATAAAGATAAACCATTTGGGGATTATCTTAGTTTAACATCATGTGATGAGGATGTTCTCCACAAATTTTAGTGTCATGTGGTCATGGAATGAGACGATGCGCAGTTTAAATTATTTCTTCTTGGAATTGATATGCCATCATTTTCACGTCTTAACTTTATGAAAAATTTTACTTTATGTGAATGGGAATTTACATAGTGTATGGGCCAAAAAATAGTGGTTTGGGAATCAATATGTTTCTTATGATGATAGGAATCAAGCCACACATATTTCATAGAATGGAGAAATCCCTTTTGTGAAGATGAATCTCACATGGGTATGGGGGCATTCCATCCATTTTTTTCTCAGATCTAGCTCTTGTGCTATAAATAATTACTGAGATGGTGATTCTAATATAGTTTAATATCATGTGGTGAGGACATGCTCCATACCACTTAGCACCCAGATGTTAGGACATGAGACACTATGCAGTTTAAAGTCCTTCTACCAAGACATAAGACATTATGTTGTTTAACATCTTGTTTTTCAGACGATGGTTTCTCGATGATATATATTCAATGTATTTATTTAGAAACCTCATATTGGGGTGGGGGGGGGTTGGGGTGCAGAGTAACACATTCCCCATCCATCTTGTCCTGTGAGTAAGCTTCACTATGATAGACCATATGTATATTATATGGAACTTCCTATTTAGGTTCTAGCTTCGATGAACTCTTACCTTTTATTATTGGGGGCCTGAGTTCCTACACCAGTTGTCCCCAGATGCATGAATAGAGTTGGACCATAAAATTAAATTATCATGTGATTTAATTATGATTGAATTCAAGGTTTTTTAGTGTAAATCTATTATAATCAACAATATCCAATTTATCTGACCACTTTTTCGATTTCTTGTCATCCAAGAGTTGTCCAAAAAGAGCTATTCGGAGTTAAGGAAGCTATAATTCTATGGGTAGTATTTCTTTAGATCCATGCAAAAATAAGTTTGGTGTTGATTGTGTAGCAGTATGCATGGTTGTAGGATAGGCACATAAATCATGGAGGACCATGTCTAACCTTGAATTAGTATCCTTGTTCACCATCTTATTAATTATATTTTCTAGAGTCTTATTAAAGGCCTTTATCTACCCTTTTTTCACTTCATGATAGTGAGATGAGTGATTGGACTCTATATTTTACTCTTTGTGGTGATATGGAACTTTATGAAGTTCATAATATTCATCATCCTGACTTCCTTGAGGGTTATTTCCTAATCCCATTTGAAAAAGATGTGAGTAGCATTATGGGTGTACTCTAACTTCTTAACTATGGTTGGGGGATATGGCCCCAAAAAAATATTTCCCAAAATAGAAAATTACTAGGAATATCTTGCTGTATATATAAATTATGGGTTTTATGGGTGAATATTTCCTAGATATGGAATTAATGATGTTTGTTGATGAATTCTACATAGTCATGTATGATGGTGTTTCGGTAAAAACCTAACCTCTAGATTTGGTGGGAGAGCCTACTCTCTATCTGATGAGTGAAGATGGAGCCTACAAGGACTTCTTTCATGATGGAATAAATCTCTCTTTATTCTATGAATCTGAGGAGGATTCTATCAATTCTTCACTTGTAGAGTCATTTCTTCTCATTTGGGCCATCCTATGTGGTGAAATTTTCTACACAACACCAAATCTCTTCCTTTCTAGCTTAGCCATTCAGGAGAATCTCATTGTGGAGATAAGCGATTATGGGTTCCATCAATCTAGGGGTGTATATTAGTTTATCACGCACTAGGGTAGTATTGACCTAATTGATTTCTTTCATATCTCAGGTGAAGATAAATGATACCACTCATCTTTGTTTGATATTAATTATTACATCCTCCTGATCAAGGTTTTCCAGGACCCTGGATTTATTATCCAATGTTTTGGCACATGAATTCTATTATTGGGGAACATGATGAAATGTGGGATAAAAAGGTAACTCTTCCATCAGTCCCCAAACATAGCTAGTGATGGATTCCAATTATTTCATTTTTAAGGAATAATTTACATTTAACATCTTTAACAATAGTTATGAAATCCCTTTTATATTCAGGTTTTCTATATGTATCTATAGGGTTATATCCATGATAATTATAAGGGCTTCATATTCAGCCTCTTTATTTACACACCCATCAGATTAGGAAAAATAGTAGGGAAAAACTACTTTGTTTTGAGAGATAAATATAATACCTTTGAATAACAGATTGAGATTTGGAGTTTCCATCCCTTTTTGATATGAATTCAGGAGGTTCTATAAAAATACATCTCCCATGTTTGGGTAGTTTCATGGGAATAGAAGAACCCCTAATTTGGGATCTTGGTGTCCACTAGTGTTTTCTACGGGTTGGAATGTGCCCAAAAGAAATCATCACGGGCCTTACCTTTCACCACCATCTGTGACATGATCCATATGTTATATTATTTCATATTGTCCACACGTTGGTCTAGACACCAAATTATCATGGGGTGTCCATGTATGTACTTTATCAGATCAACACAAGAAAAAAGCATACTTCATTGTGCTGCATGTTATGCCTCATCATTTTCACTTCAAGGATGAGTGAAGGTAAATTCTTCTTGATACCCGACTATCAGGTATTAGTTCCTGGAATTGTTTGGATGCTGTAATATAGACTTTTCTTGATCCCACATAATTTTATATATGAAGAGTGCTCTAATGATCATTCCATGGGGGCTAAATATATGATGAGTAGACACCAGTCCACAAGAGACACCAAAAGTGATGGTTGTATTATATACTTCTTGATACATTTGAAGATTTATTGTTAGTCCACATCCCATAGGAAGGTGATTCACTTCTTCATTATCCTGGTAAAGTGAAGATCATTTCCAGCCAAGTTGTATGTGAAATTCCATATGTAGGCGAGGTTCCCTTAGAGTCCCCTCATATCACTGATATTTTTGGGGGGTGACTTTGCAAAAATATCACAATTCTTCTCTAGTGGTCATGGATGCCAGGTGGCCTACCACAATTCCAATTAACATACCTAATGTTACCCAAAAGGTGTATTTTAGATTTATCTTTAGCCTATGTGGTAGAAACATATTAATGATATTTTGAAAATCCATGAATTGATCACATCACAATGAGGATATTAGAACAAGGTTATTAAAATAACAATCAGTTATCCTTCCACAAAATGACCTAAAGATATGATTCCTGTTGAATTGATATGTGGAGCCAATGTTAAATAATTCAAAGGGTACGATTTTATTGAATATGGGGTTCCCTAAAGGCATTAGATTCTTTATATATTGGGGGCATATTTATTTGATTGTACCCTGAATACCCACTACTATAAAAACAGGTATTTGCGAGGGGTTATTTGCGACGGGATCCCGTCGCAAATGACCCGTTGCTGAAAACGGCGTCGCAACAACACTTATTTGCGACGAGCCCGTCACTAAAGCCTTTTTTTGCGACAGTTATTTTCCCCATCGCAAATAGTACTCTGTATATTTGTAAAAAACTTTTAAACTAGTATTTGCGACAGGACCCGTCACAAACACTATTTTTTTTAAAAAAATAAAAAACTATTAATAAATTATTTTAATGCATATAATAATACTAGTATTTGCGACAGGAATAGTATCCCGTCGCAAATACTATAAAAAAATAAAAAAAATAAATTATTAATAAATTATTTTAATTAATATAATAATAGAATTATAATTCACAAATAAAAATAATAAATTATTTTAATTAATATAATAATAATAGAATTATAATTCAAAAATAAAAAATAATAGAATATTAATAAATGATTTAATTAATATAATAATATTAGAATTATAATTAATAAATAAAAAATATTAATAAGTTATTTTAATTAATATAAAAATAATAGAATTATTTTACATTCAAATATTAAAATAATTCAAGTATTACAAAAAATATAAATAAATTATAATATTATAAAATTTTAATATATATATATAATTTAATATTATAAAATATAAATAATATTATTATTCATATTAATATTGTTATTTAAAAATATAATATTATTAATATTTTATAATGAGACAAAAACTAAGAATAGAAAAAAAAAATTTGATTTCCCAAATTTTATAACATAAATACAAACTCTAATCTGAAGGAGGGGGGGAGAGGTGGGGGATCTGCAGATGGGGGTGGAGGAAACTCCATCCCTAAAGCATGAGTGAGTCGGCACATGTACTTCATCTGCTCCTGATGTTGCTGCTGCCACCGACTCGTCTGCTCCTCGTACAACTGCTGCTGGCGTCGACGCTCCTCCTCATGCTGCCGACGCATCTGCTCCTGCTCCAGTCGGAGACTCTCTATCTGTGCAGTCTGAGATCGCAACTGATCCTCATACTGTGTAGTAGAAGAAGATGCACGAGCTCCTCTCGAGCTGGACGCCGACATCGCAGCACTGCCATAATAATCTCTGGTAGTCAGTCAAGAGCTGATACCAACTACCCGGCCCTTCTCGAAGGCATACTGGGTGGCCTGCATCCATGCCGCCTCATCAAACTGATGGGCAGTGGTCTGATCTGATGACTCGGCCTAACTCTCAGGCCGGGCCTGTGACGCTGCGGCCTCATATGACTCCTATAGTTGCAATTTAAAATTAAAATTGTGAATATATTATATGCAGTTAATTTTTAAACTTGAAAACAAATAATACTGACCACGATGTGATGCTGACGATCACCCCTGAGCTCCCCAGTAGCAGGATCACTATACATCCTCCGATATACGTCGTACTCTGTAATATCGGGGTGCTCGACAGCCTATAAGAATAAAAAATAAACTGCTAATATTTATAGTTATATAGAATATTTATAAATAATGTACGTACCAGATGTTGTCTATGAGTACTGGAAGAACGACTCCCAGCTCGATGAGTCACCTCCTATCTCCCCCGATTCTGCCTCAACACTGATGATCTTCTCTGAAAGGCACCACTCAACCAGTGCGCACATAATCCATCCCATACATGGGATGAAATATACTCTGGTCGGTGTGCTCTACATGACTCCTCAAAATCTGACACTCATTCTTTCTTCATCGCAGATTTTCTTAAATTGTGCAAAAACTGACGAAGGCGATCACGCATGGCCGCCTCCCATGCCTCGTGGATGGCGTCACGCATGGTATCCTCGATCGGATACCATAAACCCTACAAATAAATCAAAATATCAAGTTAGAAATGAATTAATTTTCAAAAAAAAATTATTTATTTACATACGTACCAACCAATGGCCGAACATGGCCTGCTGCACATCAATGAGAATCTGCTCCCATGTGGTCCACGGCTGAGAGAAATAGTTGCGCAAAATAGCGCTGCCCTGTCCGACTGCTATATGCATAAAACTGAAAAAATAATAAACATTTATTATGTGAATAGATTAATGAAATTTTAGTCAAATCCACAAGTTATCACACAGGTTATCACACCTCCGTGTGCGTGGATCAAACCCAAGAGGTGGACGTCGCTCGGGGACGGGGTCAGGAATCATCAATCATGAAAGACCGCGCCCCCTCCGCGTACTCCCTGGAGCGCCTGCGGGCTGAGGGTCATCTGTCAGCAACGCATCCGCATCGAAAGTCAGGTCAGCATCCGCCAACTCACGAAATGTGGCGTCATCCATCTGAAACAGAAAATGTTAATGTTAGAAAATAATTGATAATTACTATTATATATACATATATACATATTATGATTGTATATAAATACCATGGAATGTTATCAGTGTTCATCTTCATCATCATCTTCATATATGTCAATGTCATCTTCATATTCCTCCTCAACATCATCGATATCCATTCGAGTTACAGTTGCTTCATCTCTTACCATTTCAAATTCATATGTGACATCATTAACATCATCGTCATCACCGACTCTTAAATGTGGGGTGTCGTCATCGATACTCATGTCTCTTTGTAAAAAAGATTGATTTTGAGTACTCTCTTGAAAAACTTCAATTCTTTGCACATCAGTGAAAGCACATTCACTTTGACTAAACTGATTGTCTCGAATTTTTATTTTTATTACACTCCACCAATCAGTCAAGTCTCTTGATGTTGCACAGTACTTTGCATAATAAACATGATATTCCTGTTGAGCCAATAAGAATGGTTCATTTACTGCGAGAACACTTTTACATTTAATATCGATGATTCCATGAGTCGGATGAACACGCACGCCGCTCTCTGTATCCAACCACCGACATTTGAACATGGTTATGTAATGTTGTCCAAGATAACAGAGTTCAATGATTTCATCAAGTATGCTATAAAAGTCAACTTCATTTTCTCCATGATGAGATCCTCTCAAGCTAACTCCACTGTTCATTGTTTTTTTCGATTCCCCATATGCATGTGTGTGGAATCGAAATCTATTCACCACATATGCATTATAAGTTTTAACAAGTTTGGAAGGTGGGTTACTCAATACACACAGTCGTTTGTCAATTTTATCAGCATGTCGAGACACCTGAAAATTTGTGAAATAATTATCAATATAGTAAACTATACATTGAATGAGTTGCTAAAAGATAAAGAATTTATGTTAGTAGTTTTTGAAACCATTGAGAGAAATTTTTCAATCGACGTTCTTCGAGAGCAGCTGCTGTAATATGTGGAATTTGTTTCTTGATATGATTATCATACAACATATAAAAACCAAAGTTATTTACTGTAACATAAATGATAGAATAAGTGATAAAACACTTACAGTACAACTGATGTCATCTCTTCACAGTTGAGCAAAACATACGTATGAGCTCTCTGATGTTCATCATCTGAAAGCCAGCGTTCATAAACTCCACCAAAACCAAGCTCTGACTGGTTGAAAATAGATAATTGATTGTCGATTTCATCAATATTCCTCTCGTTCCGTCCCATTCGGTTGTGTTTTGAAGGATACTCAGATTCAAAATAATGGGAGCAGAAAAAAGATATTTCCTCTTGCAAATAAGCTTCTGCAATAGATCCTTCAACAGATGCTTTGTTACGTACTTTTCTTTTCAATTTTTGCATGCATCTTTCAAATGGGTACATCCATCGAAACTGTACCGGACCTCCACATTTGGCTTCATATGGAAAATGTAACATCAAATGTTTCATTGAGTCGAAGAAAGACGGCGGAAATATTTTTTCCAGTTTACATATAATTACAACAACATCTTTTTCAAGTTTTCCTAGAGCATCATAATCTACCGTAGCCGCACAAATTTCCCAAAAAAAATGAGACATGTCTGTTATGGAATCCCAAATCACAGAATTCAATAGACCTCTTAATCCAATGGGTAGAAGTCTCTCCATTATAATATGACAATTATGACTTTTTAATCCAGTAATATGACCGGGATAGATCTGGAATCAAGTTGGTATCACCTGCTCTGGAACTGCGTTCACCGTGTTGATACCAAAAAATATAATCTGGTTGAAAACCAAAACGCAAGAGATGTTCTCCCACTTTGTCAAACGTGTCAAACGTTCTCAATGCACATTTTCTGCAAGGGCATTTTATTTTGTCTTCTGAAACAAATTCTGGATTTGATGCCGCAAATGATAAAAAAGTCTCCACACCCTCAACATATACTGGATTTAAACTAGAACCGTTTTGATTTCTACGTTGATTTATCCATATGAGGTCACCTAATAATGATTGTTGACGACCTCGTTGTTCCATATTTCTCTATAAAATATAAAAGCATTTCTGGTTTTGAATAATTTGTTAGAAAAAACACTCAAGCTAGGATAATTATTGGTAATTATTGTTAATTAGTACTAATTATTGGTAATTATTACTAATTATTACTAATTATTGGTAATTATTACCAATTATTACTAATTATTGGTAATTATTACTAATTATTACCAATTATTGCTAATTATTGGTAATTATTACTAATTATTGGTAATTAATACTAATTATTGGTAATTAATACTAATTATTGGTAATTATGACTAATTATTGTTAATTATTACTAATTATTGTTAATTATTACTAATTATTGGTAATTATTACTAATTATTGGTAATTATTACTAATTATTGATAATTATTGGTAATTATTGGTAATTATTACTAAGTATTGTTAATTATTACTAATTATTGTTAATTATTACGAATTATTAGTAATTATTACTAATTATTGGTAATTATTACTAATTATTACTAATTATTACTAATTATTACTAATTAATACGAATTATTGGTAATTATTACTAATTACTGGTAATTATTCCTAATTATTGTTAATTATTAATAATTATTGGTAATTAATACTAATTATTACTAATTATTACTAATTATTGGTAATTATTGTTAATTATTACTAATTATTGGTAATTATTAATAATTATTACTCATTATTGATAATTATTACTAATTATTGGTAATTATTATTAATTATTACTAATTATTAATAATTATTACTAATTATTGGTAATTATTACTAATTATTACTAATTATTACTAATTATTGGTAATTATTATTAATTATTACCAATTATTGGTAATTATTGGTAATTATTACTAATTATTGGTAATTATTACTAATTATTGGTAATTATTGGTAAGTATTGTTAATTATTACTAATTATTGGTAATTATTACTAATTATTACTAATTATTGGTAATTATTACTAATTATTACTAATTATTGGTAATTATTGGTAATTATTACTAATTATTACTAATTATTGGTAATTATTACTAATTATTGGTAATTATTACTAATTATTGGTAATTAATACTAATTATTGGTAATTATTACTAATTATTGTTAATTATTACTAATTATTGTTAATTATTACTAATTATTGGTAATTATTACTAATTATTGGTAATTATTGCTAATTATTGGTAATTATTACTAATTATTGGTAATTATTGGTAATTATTGGTAAGTATTCTTAATTATTACTAATTATTGGTAATTATTACTAATTATTACTAATTATTGGTAATTATTACAAATTATTACTAATTATTGGTAATTATTACTAATTATTACTAATTATTGGAAATTATTACTAATTATTTGTAATTAATACTAATTATTGGTAATTAAAACTAATTATTGGTAATTATTACTAATTATTGTTAATTATTACTAATTATTGTTAATTATTACTAATTATTGTTAATTATTACTAATTATTGGTAATTATTACTAATTATTGGTAAGTATTACTAATTATTGGTAATTATTACTAATTATTGGTAATTATTACTAATTATTGGTAATTAATACTAATTATTGGTAATTAATACTAATTATTGGTAATAAATACTAATTATTGGTAATTAATTCTAATTATTACCAATTATTGGTAATTATTGGTAATTATTGTTAGTTATTGGTAATTATTACTAATTATTGGTAATTATTGCTAATTATTACTAATTATTACTAATTATTGGTAATTATTACTAATTATTGGTAATTATTACTAATTATTGGTAATTATTACTAATTATTGGTAATTATTACTAATTATTGGTAATTAATACTAATTATTGGTAATTAATACTAATTAATACTAATTATTACTAATTATTACTAATTATTACTAATTATTGGTAATTATTGTTAATTATTACTAATTATTGGTAATTATTACTAATTATTGATAATTATTACTAATTATTGGTAATTATTACTAATTATTGGTAATTATTATTAATTATTACTAATTATTAATAATTATTACTAATTATTGGTAATTATTATTAATTATTACCAATTATTACTAATTATTGGTAAATATTATTAATTATTACCAATTATTGGTAATTATTGGTAATTATTACTAATCATTGGTAATTATTGGTAATTATTGGTAAGTATTGTTAATTATTACTAATTATTGGTCATTATTACTAATTATTACTAATTATTGGTAATTATTACTAATTATTACTAATTATTGGTAATTATTACTAATTATTGGTAATTATTACTAATTATTGGTAATTAATACTAATTATTACTAATTATTGGTAATTATTCCTAATTTTTACTAATTATTACTAAATATTACTAATTATTACTAATTATTGGTAATTATTGGTAATTATTTCTAATTATTACTAATTATTACTAATTATTACTAATTATTCCTTATTATTCTTAATTATTCCTAATTATTCCTAATTATTCCTAATTATTACTAATTATTGGCAGTTATTGGTAATTATTGGTAATTATTGGTAATTATTGGTAATTATTGGTAATTATTGGTAATTATTGGTAATTATTACTATTTAGTGGTAATTATTAATAATTATTACTAATTATTACTAATTGTTGTTAATTATTGGTAATTGTTACAAATTATTGGTAAGTATTACTAATTATTGATAATTATTACTACTTATTGGTAATTATTACTAATTATTGGTAATTATTACTAATTATTGGTAATTATTACTAATTATTGGTAATTATTACTAATTATTCCTAATTATTGATAATTATTGGTAATTGTTCCTAATTATTAGTAATTAAATGAATAATTACCAATAATTATGAATAATTACCAATAATTACAAATAATAACATTATTAGTATATTTTATTATTAATATTAAAATAATATAATTTTCTAATTTATATACAATTCTCCTTTCATCTGTGCGTTTTCTATCTCCACATACAAATAATACATGTGAAGACAGCAAACACACAGATGAAAAAAGAATTGTATATATATAAAAAATTATATTATTTTAATATTAATAATAAAATATACTAATAATGTAATAATGTTTTTATTCCTAATTATTAGTATTTATTATTAATTATTAATATTTATTCTTATTTATTAAAAATTATTACTAATTATTCCTAATTACCATTAATTATGAACAATAATAATAATTTAAATTTATTAAGTAACAAAACAATGTAAACATAATTAAATTACAACTAATTAAGAATAATTGAAACTAATAAAAAATTAAAAATAAATATTAAATTAAAATGAACATAAATACCTTGAAAATTGATCTGCTCTGATCGTTCTTCAAAACATTAATATCAACTCCGGAGAAAAAAATTAAACTGGAGAAAAACTGAACTTTAGAAATACAATTTTGAGAGAAGTAGAAGATGGAGTTAGAGAATGATTTGAAAAAAACGGATGGGGGTATTTATAGGTTATATTATTTGCGACGGGTACCGTCGCAAATACCTTAGCCAACATTTATTACGGTCAACGGTTAAATAGTTATTTGCGACGGGTCCCGTCGCAAATAACCACCTGCCGACATACTATTTGCGACGGGGGAATATTCCCGTCGCAAATACCTTTTACCGCCGCCGGTTATTTGCGACGGGAATATTCCCCCGTCGCAAATAGTTTTCCCGTGATTTGGCGCGCAACGCGCGCCAGGTCTTTTGCGACGGGGAAAGCAATCCCGTCGCAAAAGCCTACTTATTTGCGACGGGTAAATACCCCCTTCGCAAAAAAAGTTTTTCACAGGGCTATTTGTGATGGGATTTATTCCCCTCGCAAATACCCATTTTTCCCGTAGTTACCCTTCCATGAAATAAATGAATTGGAAGCTATAAGTTTCATTAATTAAGATATCTATGTTTGTAAATGGGAAATCATCCTTTTGGATGTAACAATTAAGGTCTCTGAAATAAATGAAGACCCAAATATTCCAGTTATTTTTCTTTATAGAGAATATCTTGGTGATCCATCTTGGGTATTTCAGTTTACATAAAAAGTTGGCATTAGTCAACTTGTCCACTTACACCTCTACATTTTTTTCATGAGAGAGTTGAATCGTTATTTTGTCTTATTTGAAGCCTCTATGTTCTTTGGGTAAGTTAAGAATGTGCATAGCCTCATCTAAAATCAATCCATGCATTTCATTACAGTTCCAAGGGAACACATAGCACTGTTTCTTTAGAAATCCAATTTACATCTGGTTCTCTTTGAGGATCATGATGACACTAAAATGTATAGTCTATGGGACTTCTTCTATTCCAAAATTAACCTTCTTGATATCATCAATTTGGGTGGAGACACCATCCTTGAATGTGGGAGGGGCGTTCCTCAGGTCATCCGCTTCTTCTTACATCTCTGATTCTATAGAGGAATTCCTATGTGGGAACATCAATATGGGGGAATATCTAACATTATCAACGTGAGAGAGGATATGCGATTTGACATTATCATCCCCTAATTCCAAAATTATTACAGAGAAATGTGAGGTATAATTGTCTTTACACTGTCATTGGGAAAATAAGGGGCTTTGACCTCTAGGACTAGGACACTTACCTCAACCATATTTATGGGGAGGACATAGTCGATGTAGAGAATACTCAATGGATTATATGGGATAGTCCCCAAACCATTTCTAGATACCACCAGTATATTATCATTTACCATTGGATGTTTCCTTCCATTTAATAGAATCACACTTTAGTATATGTGGACACACAAGTCTCAAAGTGGGTATTGTCATCATTAAATTTTCTAACTTTTCCATCGATGGGGTATTTCAAACATTAATTGAATTTAAAAGGTACCACCTTGTTTCTATAGAGATAGGGCCTTATTAGGAGGTCATTTTATAAAATGTCTTACAATAAAAAAATAACCTCAACGTTGGATCTGAGATCCCCAAACTGAGCATTGAGTTTGATATTCGTAAGAGAACTTTTCTTTTTTTTATCATACCCTTTAATGGGAATCTTATGGGATACAAATCCCCTTCACAATATACCAACTATAAGGAGGTTTAAACTAGGGTGAAGTGGATCCCAGATCTATTGTCAATCAGATCCATTTGGATGTCAACATTTTTGAGTCTTACCAAAACATATAAAAATCTGATGGGTCCCTATATGACCTCGTGTGGTTCATGATCTATTAATGACATGGATACATTTCAATCTACTAGCATAGTCTCCATTTGATATATCTTGGACATAGTTACTTCTGTTTTGAATTCTTGTGGGAATTGGAGGAATTTAATAAGTACCACTATTAGTTATTTTTATAGATGGAGAGCATCAAGGATTAAGAACATGGATAAGACAACTTCTAGCTATTTTGAATGTAATTCTTTTTTTGGTTTTTGCTTCCAGAGGTAGGTTTTATCCTAGGCATGTTTTTCAATAATTTAGGAGTTTAAGGCTGATGGGACTAGTATTAGTATAGTGGTCATGGTAGTGTCTTCTTATAGTGGTGTGGATGATGCCAGCCATCCCCATGACTTGGGATGAGCAAATAATCACACACCTACTTCAAGGTCATTCAAGAAAACTAGTTACGGATGACAGTTAGAGGGTTTTGGGAAACCTTTGGATCTTTTTTTATCTTTCTAGAGTTCATTCCAATTTTTATCATATGCAAATATGTTCTCTGTGGGGATATATAAAGAAATCGGGCTTCACCTCATCCATGTTTCCCCCTATATCCCCATTTCCAACACATGTGGCATGTTTTTCCTCAGTTTGGTGTTGGGAAATCATACTTATAGGAATATTCATCATTAGATATTGGTTATTACAAGCTTATCATATTGAAAGAACTAAATGTGATATCTTAATCTGAGGAGGGTCATGTTTTGGTGGGAGGTTCCAATGCTATTGGTGTTGCAGGGATGAAATTTTCAAGAGTCAGACCATGAATTGGAGAGGAATATGACTCCTTCTCTTCTATTTATCCCTACTAATGTTTATCACATCCTCCTTTGAGAGGAACATCCAGTGTAAGCTCCCTAGGTGGTAGATCTATTTTGGGGTTTTGTAGCTATACTCTTAGGGTGTCATGATCTCAAAAAACTATTTTCTGAGTCATAAAGTTAGTGAAATTTGTTCTGAGTTTTGAAGTATCATTCTTCTAATCACCCACTTCTTTTAACTAAGAAATGGATTTGTAGTAAATCTATTCCAAGGAGTAATATAAAAAAACCTATACAAAATATTCTATTCATGGAAGGATTTATTTAAAGATGAATAAGTCCTGGATATTATGACCTAGCCTTCTATGGAAATGTTTATTATTGTGAAGATCAGTGAGAATGACCTCGTTGGACTTGGTGGTCTATAGTAGCTTGAGTAGGTTATCTTTCAAGGAATCTAATAAATAAACAAGTCCATGATCAATTTAGAAGGTGTATGTTTTATTCATCCATTCCAAAAATCTCATGAGACCCATGTTTCTCAATGATTCAGGATGAGGGTGATTCTATGGTTTTTCCCACTCGATAAGAGGTATTTAGAAATTTTACACTAGCCTATTTTCTGGGATGGGCACTGATTCTGTATTGTGAGTGAGAGATGCAGCTTTTGCTTTGCCTATCCTTTCCCCCTGTGCTGAGGGCATGATCAGAGATTTTTCCTGGGTTTAGTGAATGGTTTATTCCCATCATTTTATTATTTCTATGAACTCATGAAACCCACCATGATACTTTAAAGGGATCAGTGATATTTAAATACCATCCTCGATTTTTTTAGCACAATGTTCCAGCAATAGCTCCTTTGAGAGAGTGGTTTTTAGTAAATAGGTTAAAACATTCCATTTGGATATGAAGTTGGGAGAACTCTCAATTTTATATTGTTTTATAGTGTGGAAGGCCAACAATTGACATTATTTTCAGTATGGTTTTGAACTTATAAGGGAATTAATGTTAATGGTTTTTCCATCTTGAAATTGATCATACAAGAAAAAATGATATAACAAAAAAAGGTTGTCCTTGATAGATTCTGTAAAAAACACCTTAGCTTTATTTCCTCTTGTACATCTTGGGGTCCCATCATCGGACCACATCAGGATACTCTGTGTGTGAGAAGTTATTGTAGATTTCCATCAACATGAATTTTATAGAAGGTAGGATTAACAAAATTGGGTGAAGATAGAGTATCATCCACCCACTCTGGATTCGGCTTCCTATGAGGCTATACAGGTGCGTATTTCTCTTCCATGGATTCTATTCAAGTATCTAGGGACTCAATGATGATAAGAAGCTCCAAGGGTTATTCTATATGAGATACCACCCATTTATATGGAGTGATTAGGGGTTCAGGATGTGTGCCCACATTCATCTCCTAGAGATTCCTGATTCTTCTTATGACTAAATGATCACCCTAGAAAGGGAGAGGATTTCACCACTACATAGTAAATCCATTATCATTTTTGAACTCTTTCTTTATGTAGACGATATGATTCAATCCATATCTTGTACGTCACTTAGATAAAACTCACAAAGGATGATTAGATCTTTCTAGATGTATGGGTGGAGGAGTATTTTCCTCATCCAAAATATGATACCCAATAAGAATATTACCCCTTTGTTTCTCTTCTTGAGTTGTCTGAGATTTTGTATATTATTATCGTATTATGAAAAATGTTCTTATGTGAAAGTAACCTCAAATATTTTGGGTGGTAATTGGGATGTATCAAAACCATTCAATTTATCTTTAGTATTGTTTCACTTGGGAGGAGGAAACTCGATATTTGGAGGTGCCAAATTGTGGAGCCTTCTTTAGTTCTTGATTTATACAACCTTAATTGCTGCATCCATATCCACCTCCAATCAGGGTATATCATCCATATTGCAACCCTATGTATTTTTCTTCATTCACCGTATCTATTGGGTTGAAAATAATGACATTAATGTAATAATTTAAGGAAATGGTTGTAGTCACATTACTTTGGAAGCAACAAGATAATTATGTAATGCCTTCATCAGGGTTGTTACTAAAACCTCTCTCCATATTGGGTGGCCTTGGAATGATTACTCGACATGTTCTGATTTAATTGGTTGTATTATACACTTTTATAACCCTATGTGTAATGACCAAGAGGGATATTTCAGTTATGGTTGACAAATGAGCCCTAAATAAAAGTGTTTTGTCTTGCAGTAAGAGTAGCAAAATGGATTTCAACCCTCAATGTTTATCTTCCATCCTATAGAAGAATGATTATATATTTTTTGATGAAGATGATAAAAATTCCACCATCCCTGTGGCTTGGGGGTTATCTAGAGGCCCAATTTTCATTAATTGATCATGTTCTTGAGGATCCAATGATTCTAGTCAGGGATTTGATGACTCCCAGGATGAAAATTGAGATATAAATTCCCTGAGCCTAACAGTCTTGGGTTGATCTAGAATTATCATTGATTTCTCCATGAACCTGTCTGGGAATGAAGATCCTGTTAATGGTGATTGATATATAAATTCCCCTAACTAATTATATTAGGGTTAATTTTTAGTTACTATTGATATGTCATGAATTCTCTTGAGAACTGTTGATCCGAGTGGTTGAGGTTGTGGTAGATATTCGCATAACTAGGTGGAATAAGTACACTCTTAGATGGATTCTATGGAAACTAATTCTATGGCCCATTTAGTATGACATAGTTTTGTTCATGTAGAAGATGGGTGAAAAGGTATCCCATGATGGTATTTGTTTTCTACAAGATGTCATCAGGTTGATTGCAACATTGTCTTCCATGTTTGAAATGAATTATCATTGCTTCTAGGGGACCAATTTAATGAATTTTAATATATCATGTCCCTCATTTCATGATTTCTAGTAATCATTTATGTGGGTGAATTCTATTTTAGTGACCAACTAGTCTGAGCGTTACCTAGTCCTATAATTTTTCAGAGGAAATGACATTACAAGAAATTGTATCTGAAGGGTTCAGTTGTTCTAGGACATAGTGAAGTGAAATGCTCCATATTTTACCCATCCTCAAATATGAACATCTTGAGATGCTCTGTAATCTAGTTGGTGGAGAGTTTTCACAGTGCAGAGACAAACACTATGTATGAGTTTTTGATGCTCCTCCATTCCAAAGATTTGGTCTACTAAAAATCCATCCATATCCAGATCAAAACATAGTGGATTGATGAGTTAAAGGTGATACTAAAATATATATAAATGATGTGTCTATAATTCCTTCCTTGATGAGTATACCACATATTTATCCATAGATAAGGAATGCACTCCTTTTTTAGAGAATATGGGACCTCATAGTAAGAAGTGATGAGGTGAAAAAAATTATGGGGAGGATGCTTCTAGATATCTACCTCTACATATCAAATTTTCCATCATATTCATCAAACATACATGACTCCATATGATGAGACCACATAATATGCATCATGGGGTCATGTTCTGACTAGATTAGAGTGATTCTGGAAGTTTATGGGGAATAATATACAATTGACCCCAATGTTTTGAGACCTTATCTATATGAAGGAGTCTGATGTTTACCACATCTATGTATAGAGGTGTCTATTAAAGGGAGGGATTTACTTGTACTTGTGATATATCACTATGAGGAGGTTGACCATGGTAGATATCAGGAGTATAGTCCATGAAATACATATCTAAACTTCCATGAGGAGGCCTATCGTGATAATGATCATTTTCTGCTTCATTTGAATAAATTAAGGACCCTTGGGGTGTTAAGAATGTGTCTCGAATAACCTAAGGACACTGGAATAATTCATATTACGAACATGAGCCTATTTTTATGTCATGGAAGGAATATGTAGACATTTATTTTGGAATTTTTCAAATATATGAACGTCCTGTATTAAATTTTTCAGAACATGCTTATAACCATATGTAGTTATGGATGTATGAGTCCACTACTTAGAAAATTTTACAATATTCCAATGGGATTCTACATTTTTTACAGTGATATGATCCTATATTGAGTAATGTTAAATTATCAATTTTTAAATCTTAATCAGGAAGGGAATATGATCCCATTACTAACACTTCAGGTTATGCCTCAAGACATTTGGGGAAATCATATGAGCCTTCCTAGAGGCATGTTCTACTCTAACATGGTGAGCCCTTTTTGGAGCATGAATATGATACTCGTACAAATATGCATTCCCCAATGGAATATTCTAATGTGCCTATGAAATGGGAGAAGGGAAATGATCATCCTCTTATATTACCTCATAAGGATGCTTTTTCAATCATTCATCAATGTAAGTATGAATATGGTCATGGCTTCTATGATCTGCTAGAATATTCTCAGAAGATTCACTGGTAGGAATGTGATCATGTCTCGATGCATATTTCATTCTCACTTTGTTAGGCCTAGAAAAAATTAGGATATGATCCTGATCCTATGAATTTGGAGTATTTCATTGGTCTTATTAAATAGGAATATGAAAATTTCTTAAGGCATGTTCCCCTCTCAGTTGGTGAGCCCCATCTAAAATTGTGATATGAGCCTGATCCATGGCGTTCAGAGTATTCTTCTAATCTTTTTCGATAGGTTTGTTTCCAAGTCTCGAAGCATGTTCCTCTCTCACCTGGGGAGCCCCAGTAGGAACTAGAATGTGATCATGGTATGATGCCTTTTCCTTCACATGAATATGCTAATAATCCTCTTAGATGGAAGAAAGATTTTACACTTGATATGGAGAAACCACTTGTTCATAATGATAAGATTGTTGAACTATAATGGATGTAGGGATAGTAATATGAAACTATTCCTATATCTATACTAGTGTCTAAATATGTTGGTAGAGTATTACAATTATTTCTAAGAGGTAATTTCATTTCAGAAATGTTTTCCAACAGAAATAATCATGTATCTTCTTTATTTCTACTATATATTGGAAGACATCTTTGATTGAAGTAGGAATATTGCCTGATTATACCATCCTTTTGAAACCAGAATACACTAATGACCATCATGAATATGGGTAATGATATTCACCTCCACATTCATACTATAATAATATTCTCACATTCTTATTATGAGGGAGAAAGGATATGATCATGGTCATTGGTTATTATTGGAATATGCCAATCAACATCATCAATTGGAGTGTGGATATGATCCCAATCATGGTTATCCAGATCCTTCCTCGCCTGATGTGTCTTTCTATTTTTCTGTGCATGGGTATTCGAGGTGGCAGGGTGTCGGGTGGTACCCTCAGCAAGTGACTGAGGGGTACCTGTGTGATGGTGTTGGCAATAGATATTGATATAAACCCTTAACAACATCTCTTGAAGTAGATGGGGGCATTATTAGACTCCCTATTACACGTTCATCATATACTGAAGCTGGTTATTTTCGCAGTCAAGGGATAATATCCCAAAGTGTTCAGTTGTATCAATGAGGGACACTAGAATAACCATATCTTTCCTTGGATAATTTGGAATCATTGGTTTTATTACATGGTGACCCTTGTGTGTATCTTTTGGATTCCGGATTATAAAACTACTATGTTATTCACAGCCTTTTGTGTTTTTCACATGATGTTGAAGTTATTGGGATGGTGATATCATTTTGTGACCCACATGGGATGTAGTCATAACTGATTTTTAGAACAATCATCGGATGAATACATATCTTGGATCATAATTCTATTTATGACAGTAAAATCTCCAATAATCCAGAAAACAAGGAATAAGGTTATTGAATAGTGAAATATCATAGGATTTATTCTTTCTCAAAAATATATGCTTGGTTAAAATAATTATTGTTTTATTCCAAATCCATCCAATCTTCTTCTGTGAAAATGTTGAATAGAAGAAAAACTTATTTCATGGGAACCCTGGTTACACTGTATCAACTATATGAATTATTTATTTCTTATCCTCTTTTTCTGATATGAAAACAATGTTTCCTAACACATGGAAAACTAACAATCCTTCTATTTTGAGAGATTCATGCTAGGTTCACCATTTTGGTTTGTGTATATTATGCATGAAAAATGGCCCAATTCATGATTAATCGATCATCATGTTATTTGAGAGATTGAAATTGAGTTCACAAATTTTTTTGATAGAAAGAGACAAACATACACCATCATTTAGAGAACAAAATGAATGAAGAAATCTGGGTGGTATATCCTATTTATGTTTCAGATGAGATTTCATGATTAACTTAATTTTACCATTTCTGTGTTGATAGAAATATGTGGGTGAATTTTTATGAGTGGTCTAATTATTTGGGGACTATTGTGCACAATCATTTGCATCGAGTTCAGTATCTTTTGAAATTTTAGAGAAACTCATAACAGTACCCATATCCATTACTAGGTATAGACCTTCTTAACAAAGGTAGGTGGTCAGTTGGTGTTTTTGACCTAATAATTGTTAGGAACTCACAATGGAAAAAAGGATGTGAGTTCAGGCTCATCACACCCTCTACAGGGGTTGTTTTCTACTCCATAGTACTCTTATATATTTATGATATGTTTGATTATCTATTTCTAACCCCGATACAAGTCTAGTTATGCTAAAATAATGACCATTGGTTAAACTCATTTATGTGAAAAAGATGGGGATCTCATTAGTAAATCCATATTTATGTATTTGAGGCTCTTCAACCATTTACATTTACTGGGTTTCTACTTATATGTTGAATCCATATAACCATGAACTCTAGAGTTTATTGTTATCCAGGGTGGTGATTAATTTCTCATGGATGGGATTGATCCATTATGAGGGATCCTACATATCCTATTTTATAATAGGAATCAAAACCCACATAGTTTTTTAAACCCATGTAGTTTAATTTCATATGGAAATGAAACATATGTGGTCACTTGGGAACTTCATTTTCAATATTGAGTATCATGGAGACATCCTACATATCGTGATTAAGGCATGAATCAGGGTTATCATACTTCATTAAATTCATGTAGTTTAACATCTTTTATAAAGGATATATATGTGGGAACTTAGTCACCTAGTATTTAAGATCTAGTATCTAGGAGACGTCTCATGTATCCCAATTATGGTAGGAATCATATTTCTCATAGTTTGTTCATGACCTTGGTACAAGACACAAGGTATATACTCTTACATATAGTTACTCATATCATGCCACTCATCAAGGCGCACACACTGAGGATTACCTCAATGTTGGAGACTCAATATATGAATTATAAGACAATTTAAATCCCCTAATCCCTTATGAACTGTGCTTGGTGTGATAAATAAGTGATATCATGTAACTTGTTTCATTTCATCTGGATGCATAACTAATTTAATTGGATAACCCATCATATGTTAATTATAGAGATCGAGCCTTAATAATGTGACATACGTGTACTGGTTATAGTAGGAATCCGAGTTATCATAATTCATTTAGTTCTTGGTTGGATGATGGATGATGTCGAATGATTAGCCGATGCGAATGATTAGGTCCCAATTGTTGAAAGGTTGGGGTAATGAGGGGACATACACCAAAGTGGACTCCCATTTGAGTTTGTCTCAATCCTTTGGAAAGATTCACCTGAATCCTAATTATGTAATCAATCAGAGTCATTATAGTTCAATGAGTTCTCAATTCATTGGTGGATGAGGATAGACGATCATACCATAGGAGAGGTTGAGTCTTTATGGTTGGAATGTTTGGGATAAGGGGAGAATTACACGAATGTGGTTTACCATTTGACTTTAGGCTTGGATCTTAGGAATCAATTATACATATACTATTTATAGTTGGAATTAGTGTCCATATAGATCAATTAGTCATGGATTACACACTGATGTTTCTCTTATCCTAATAGAGTCTTGTGAAAAGAATGATATGGTCATTGTGACTCCCAATCCCTTGTGAGATATGATTGGTGTGAAAAAAAGAGATAGAAAATAATCAGTATCATTTCTTGTGGGTGAGGGACCTATGTAATAAGGCCTCCCAACAAATTCTTTAACATAAATCTAGGGCCTTAGGAAAGTGTCCTATATATCCTGATTATAACAGGAATTAGAGTCATCATAGTTTAGTTATTTGGAGATTACACACTAGTGATTACATTTTGGGATGGAAATATAATATAATATTACTTTTCTAGGATTACATATTAAGGTTTCCCATTATAAACTCTAGATAAGGTTATCATGTCTTGATATGCTTGATTAACCCAACTAACATTCTTAGAGGTTATGGAATGATCCATCTAAATTTCCCTCATGTCATCATGAATGAAAACTTAAATGATTTTAGGGAATCGTGAGATTCAATGCAACATGTCAGGAAGGTGATGGATGATCCTGACTAACATGTTTTGAGGGATACAAAAATGCTGGATAACATTTTTGGGGGACATCACAAGGGCCAGCTGACATACACAAAGGGTGTCATGAGATCTGGCTAGCTTTTTATAGAGGACATATCAAGATCCATTTGATATGCCTAGGTGCAATCATGAGATATAGATGAAATGTGATGATGTTTCCCAATGATTAAGGGAAACATGCCTGAGGGGTATCTCATGATCACGATGGAATGTCTGGATGGATTTTCAAGACATGGGTGGCATGCTCGAAGAGAAACATGTGACATTATTTGACTTGTAAAGGGGAATTTTCATGATCCATATAGTATACTAAGAGAAACTCATGGTCTTAGTGACATGTTTGGGTGTTTCCACATGACTTGGGTGGTTCATCTGAAGCACAAGAGGACCAAAATTTATGTTTTTTCATAATTTATTGGTCATTTTAATCTGGGTTACAACCTATTATTTCATATTCCTTAGATTTGTTTAATTTTATCTTATTTTATATCTTCTATGATCTAGCAGGAATGTGGGATGTTCTTTACATGACCCACCAAAAGACATTCATGTGATCTATGAGTGATCATGTGAAGTGCCTACACATGATGTATAATCACTCATATTTTTCTCTAGATCTCACCAGATGAAAGACTTTCCCAGCTTTGAGATCATCCACTCTAAGAAATTTTCTTGGATTCTTGGGTTCGTCAGTGTAAGATTCCAAGGAAAATTCTGTACATTTATCAATCATGGATGGTGGGTTTATAGGCCTTTACACCTTGATAATTCACCACTTATCATGGTGTGTGTCATGAAAATCCAGGATAGATTTGGAGGAGTGATTTTATTTCTTGGGTTTTGATGGTTCCTATTATAGGTCATTCTAGGGGAATTTCATGATTTTCATAAAAAAAGATCATCCCTTTAATTCACCATTATATTTGACTATTTCAAACTAAAGGATTCTTCTTAAATAATGTGGAAACACTGAGCATTTTCAATATTGTTAGGATGAAATTTCTTATAAATTTCTGGAGATCAAGATTCATGCTAAAAGGATTTCATGTGATCTTTGATTCCTTTTCCACGATAATATATAAGGTAAGGAACTCTTGCTAGGGGGCCTTTGTGATATCAGGTCATTATGCCGAATGTATTTTTCATGCTTGTGTGGAGCGCACGAGCATGTCATATGAAGTTTATGACTGCAAGAGGATCTGATATTTTATCTTTTATTTTTTGTAGGATTGGTGATTTTATGAGCTTGTGGGTTTTTTTGAAGAGAATCATTTTCCTTACCTTTGTTGCACCATGTGACCAACAAAAGGTCTTATGGTAATGTTAGAGAATTATAATGGGGAAACCCTTCTACTTATTATTTGAGGAAAAGGGGGATAGAAAGACTTCTTGTACATGTCTTAATACCTTCACCTTATAAGGGTTACAAGCCAGCAGACTCTTTCTTGGTGAGGTGGACATGTCACTGAGTTTTTGCGATGTATTTCATATGAAAATAGGAACGTTTCATGTTGTTTGTGACTTCAAGAGGCTCCCACATTTTTCTATTTTTATTTTCTTTTTTAATTTTAAAGGATATGGGGTCCATGAGTTTGCTTGAGTGTTGTTGAGGAAAAACATTCTACCAACTGGTGATGTTCCATATGAAAAATAAATGTTCTTATGGTGATACAAAATAATTATCATGGGAAACCCCTTCCATCTATTTTTGGAGCCAAAAGTGGAGTTCAATACTACATGGATGTGTTTGAGGCCTTTTTCCTTATAGTGGTGACAAGAAATAGGGTATTGCATGGCTAGACAGACATGTCACCGGTGCGTCTATAATATCTTGAGGGATTCATTGTTTCATCTCATGAGTTTTATGACCCCAAGAGGCTCTTTCCTTTTGGATATTTTCATCATTATTTTACAAGGGTTTTTTATAGATTATCAGGTGCCTGCTGCCTAACAATTCATGTGAAATAGGGGGGCTTGTCTGATAGTCAACACATGATCCCTGTTTATTTGGGTCACCTATTCAACATTATAAGGACCTATAAAATGGGTCTCTACATGATCATCTATTGTTCATGTACTGTGTATGGCTCTTTTGCATGATCTTTTAAGGTCTCGTGATCATGTTTCTCTTTGGAGGCTCATGTGGTTTGAGTGATATTTTCAATATTCTTAATCTGTTTATTTATAGATAAAATAATACTCATACTCATTTATTAATACCCTTGTGAATTTTTCGATTCTCTATTGGTAAGATTCAAGAATCCCACGGAAAAAGAAGTGGGTTTCAGAAGAATTCTATCATGGTAAAACCTATGAAACAGAAACGGGATTTGTAAACAACGTTTCATCATAAACATAAACCATGAAGATAAATGATATGATTTATATCATTTGGTCATATCCTTAGTAAAGAATAAGTATCATCAACTAATGTCATATTTGACAGAAAATAATTTGTAAATACTACATGTGACATTTCTTGTGGAAAATATCATTTCAATGAAAATAAATTTTAAAAACATAAAAAATTATGTAAATCATTCTCATTGAACATTTCCTTGAAAGAATATAAAATAATAATTTAAAAAACATTTAAAATATTTCTTGAAGAAAATATCCCTTCCTCTTTGAGAAAAAATTATTAAAACATAAATCTTTTTGAAACATTTTTTCATTGAATGTGACATTGAAAAATTATAGTGTTAGCTTCGAATAAATTATTTCACATGAATTCCTAAAATTACACACATTCCATACACATTAAAATAATTATTCCCTTCACATTTTCTATACAATAAAATTAGGAATTGTTTGGAAAAATATATGATGAATCTTTAAAAAAAATTAAAAAAATAAGTTACATTGGTAAAAATGTATTTGAAAAACCATAAGCCAATAATATGAAAATTTGAAAACATTTTTATAAAATATTTATTGGGAAAAAAATATATTTCTGATCTAAAAAGAGAAATAAAGGAATACTTTCGTGAAAAATATTATTTTAATAACCTTTAGTACCAAAGACTTGATAAATGGTACCTCTACTTGAAGATATGATGAATAAAAATTAGATAATAAATTCCATGATAATTATTGATAGGTATATCTTTATATATAAATATTTTAAAATTAATCATAAATAATCCTGATAAATGATGAGATTGTATCATAAAATATTTACCACTTTGGTAGCATTGATTTATAAGCCCCAAGAGGGAAGAACATAAAATGAAGTATGAAATATCATTATTATGAATAAATTCATGATATTACATATAAAAGTGTCTTTATATACACCTCTTCAAAGAATATAGGTAAATAACCTAACATATGTCTTAAAGAAAAAAACAATGAAAAAAATACCTTATGGATTTGTTATCTTTTGAATGGTAAACACCATAAAATAGTTATCCTAGAATGGATATGTAAAACCAAATATTTATTAGAATAATAATAATAATATGAATTCAGGGTTAGTACATTCACCACATAAATGTAATAGGTGGTGAATATTACATATGTCTCACAGAAGTAACAATATGGGATGAAAATCCCTTACTATAAGTCTTCACATCCATTGCATTCATTAAAAACTCGTATATAATAAATATTATTTCATTATACATATATTAAGGAACCTTATTAATATATGTTATACCAAATATTAATATTTTTTGTCATTTAATTTCCATTTAATTGGTAATTTCATTTTAATGTTATGTTTTGGGTAACAATAACATTGTTTTTCATATATTTTTGGATTAGTTATATTTTTGGTCCTCTTAATTTTATCATGGTTACATAATGTAAAAAATTATAAACAAGATAAAAATATCATATATATTTAGTATATTAATTTTTAGTAATACATAATTTTTTTATAATAAATGAAATACAAAATTCATGGAGTCCTTAGGTTATACATACACATGAGCATTGTTTTTCTTTTTATTGTTGGACTGAAATAAATAAAATTAAATTGAATATATTTTTATTACCGAAATATTTTTATCTCATATATATTACAAATTTTTATAAAAACCATATTTAATAAATTCTATGTATAGTGTGAATTAATAACATCACTTCGTGAGGCATCAGTCTATTGTAGACACGAATGATGTTATTATATACTTCGAAAATTGAAAGCCTGAAGGTATGTGTGGTATGAATATTAAAAAATCATAATAAAATCATAAATAATATATATTTAGTACATAAATATAAAATCCATCATTATGACCTTCTTTGATAGGTGGTGATTGAAAAAATAATGACATAGGTTCACTTGGTAGTAGTCTTCCATACACATGAACAATGATTTCGAAACACATTTCATGGAATTAGAGATGGTTGAAGGTGATAAACTTAATAAAAAAACAAATTTTATGGGAAATAATAATTAATTTAAATAATAATTGTATAAACAAAATTTAGCAGGGTTTATAAACAATGAAAACAGAAATTCTCAATGATTAACTTTACCACTTCTTTAGTATCCTCCTTAGGTTTTCACTAAAATCCTTCCTTGGATGGATTTATGAAAAACATATGGCCAGTAAGATGGGTTGATTGAATTTTGGAATTTATTGGGGAAGTTATTGTCCAAACCAAAGTGTTTTTAACGCATAGAGGATATAAGAGAGGGGTGAACATTTATTAGTGGGGTAGAGACACTCTTGTTATTTGTGAAGAAAATATGTTCTACCACATAGTTCATAAGTCAAAATGGTTCAAATTAGGAATGTATAAAACATCAATAGTTTCATGGTTGAAATATAGAAAACCTATAATTTTTATTCAAGTTAATAAGTTATTTTGACCATTATCTTTTTATATTTTAACCCCCAGTGAACAATTTTTTACCTTAACCACGATTATTAATTTATTATTGCATTCACTATTCAATTTTGGTCAAAAATTATGATGGACTTATTATCTATTATTAATTATCCATATTACATATATTGAATCCATTTTTATAAATTCTATCTATATTATTAAAAAATAATAATTTTAAATTAATCTCTCACACTTGATGGGAAAGTAGTTTTTTAAAGAGAAGATGATCAAAAGATTACAAAACTTTTATATCCAATTTCAATATTAATATTTATTATAATGAAATAAATTGGATTAATAAATATATAATCAATATATTTATAATTTAAAACCATTTTAAAATATAATTTAACTCAGTTAATAAATTAAAAAATTCAATTTTAAATTAAAATTCAATATTTTTTACTTTTCATCAAAAAATGAAGTTTTTTAGAAAAATCCTAAAATTTAAATATAAGTAATTTTTGAAATTACGATTAAAAAAATGAAGATTATTTGTTCATCTTCATTTTATAAATGAAACAAAAATTAATTTTATTATTGTTTACATAACAACAATTTTTGAGAAAATAATATTTTTCAAACATATAAAGACTTTAAAAAAATTATTTATATTATTATAAATTTATATTATATAAAACAATTATACATAATATTTAAGTATAATTCATTAATTTTCATATAACATTGTTTATCACTGGGTTATAGAAGTCAAATTTAAAAAGTTATATTAGTAATATATCACAGTTTTGTTATATCACAGTGTTGTTTGTAATGCAAGCTAATCTAGTGTTACATGTAGCACAAGTTTAGCTTGGATTGGAATGTAATGTAATTCATCAAAGAAATTTAATTTATTCAAAAATAATAAATCAATAAATATTTATTTGTTATAGTCTCCCCCCTTTAAATTAATTTCACCCCTCAAATTAATCACTATGATATTGAAAAATAGGATACTTATGTGTCATCATATCCGCAAGTTCCCATGTAGCTTCATCAAGATGGTGGTTTCACCAAAAGAAAACGTTCAGTTTTTTAGTCTTGTTTAATATAACATTCCCTGTTTGATATAGAATCTCCACAGGTTTTTCCTCATAAGAAGGATCTTTCTCCAGTCATATAACCTCGAAGTTTAGTACACGTAAAAGTTAGTTATGTACTTCCTTAAGAGAGATACGTGGAACATGTAATAGACTTGATAGAGGTTCAGTGGAAGTTCCCACAATAATATATTCTCTTGATATTTTAAATGATTTGAATATTACCAATATTACCATCATTAATTTTCCATTATTCCATTTATAGTGAAATACATAGAAATTAACTTCATAGTGACTTCATAATCTAGACTGTATCGATAATTATTAGTATAACATTTCTATCAATTTGTGAAATTCTTATACATTGTTGATTGTATCTAGCCTTATATACCATCTCATTATCTTTCATAGGTTCAAATAGTTTTCATTCCTTAACATCATTCAAGTATGTTGGATTTATACACTTCTTTCTATAAATGGCATCATAAGATTCCATTTGAATTCTCAAGTGAAAGATATTGTTGAAAAAAAACTCAACATAGAGTATGGTGTTGATCCATACCAATTTTTAAGCCTACTTAACAAGATATTAGCCTATCTACTAGGGTATTAATTATTCTCTCAATTTTACCATCTTTTTGAGGATGATACGTAGTGGAGATGACCATCTTGGTATCAATATCTTACAAAATAATTTTTGAAAACATCAATATAAGAATCAGTTCTTAATTAGTTACAATTGAATGTTGTACTGCATGTAGGATTACCACTTCCATAATGTATATTTTGGAAAGAGGTTCCTGAGAGAAATATTCTCTAATAGTGAAGAACTATGTTTAATTTTTATTGTCATTGAATAAAATCCATAATTACCTAAAAATCAAGGATAACTTAATCCCTAAAGTTTACTTATACCTAGAATCATTTTTCCACAATGTTTAATTACTATTTCATTGAAACATATACAAAACCAAAGGGTTTTATAGCAATAAATTTATATTAAAATTTCCTTATTCTTGATGAAATACCAATACATGAAACCTCAAAAGGGGCATCAATGATTTTGAACTTATAAACTACCTTTAACGCATAAACCCATTATGGTATCCACAACTCTTAGTTTAATCTTATATGGATACATATACACTTGAAAATGTTTATTAATACTTTTTACATTTATAAGAAACTATATTATACATAAACATTTTATTTGGATGCATGGGTTTATTTTTGTACCCATAAAATATCAAATATGATTTAATTATTTTGGAATCTGTGTAAGGGGGTGATAATGAGAAAAAAATTCACAATAAGATTTCACAGTGCTCATTAATTCAATTTAAATCATGAAATTACCAACTAAATAACAGATGCTAATTGTATTCTTAATTAGCATGATTCATGTCATCCATTATAATTACATAATCATTCCCTTGGACCTTTTTTAGAGGTTGTGGTTGATTATAATAGACCGTAGCCCTTTGATTTTGGAATTGATTCCAATAGTTCCCAAACTCCTAGTACTTTAAACATTGAAGTGTGTTATGTGTATTATATGGATCAATATTTGAAATCATTTCATTGACTGGACACTTCATATCACATATACCTTTTTTTCTCAATGGTCTTGCTTCACACACATGGAACCCCTTATTTTTCCATCCAGGCACTCATATAATTTATCCTTTTCATAGTTTTGGAATGTACGAGTTTAAATATTTTTCTTTCCTCAGTGTTACTTTTTATTGGTTTTTTATTCAAACCCCATTTTCCTTTTCTTATTTTAATATCCAAGAGGTATTAAAACAATAATTTCTACTTTTAATGGAGATTAAATGACTTATTTTAATCATCCAATGTCCTTTATGTATATTTATACTTGAATATTTGGATTTAATCCACTTAAGAATTAGATTACAATAAATTTAGGGTAAATTAAAATACCTAAAGAGTACCTCACAAGTCATGTAAGATTTTATTTATAGGCACTAATAGATTCATCATCCTTCTACATAAGCTCTATGAATTCATTCTCATTATTTTACAAAGAATGCAAGTAATGTACTTATTTAAAAACAATATTTTAAATATATTACACTTCATGTAGTCAATTATTTATAATTTCCATGTATTCTAAATAATATTCCACCATTGAACATACTCACCTTCTAGAATGTATAAAACCAAAGTTATTGTTTCCTGACCAGAATACTGGAGAGTGGAAAATATCCTTTTAGTGGTACTGATCAATTACTTAGAAAATAATGGATCATCAGAGAGACTAAAATAATTAGGGTGTTGATGTATGAAGTAATAAACATATCATTGTTATTTCCTTTTATTATTTGGATGTTCACCATCATTAAATTCATGATAATTTTTTTTGAGCATAGAAACAAGGTTTTTCATTGCCTCTCCCAATCCATTTTTTTCTCAAGATAAAAATCTTTTTATTTTCCATTTAATTATAATTTAAAATTGTTTGTTTGGGTTCCATCAATTAAATAATATAAGAAATAATAGTATGAGAAACCCTAATTATAATGAAAAATCACATAGGCCAAAAATTCACTATAGTGGTCTAAATAAATCCACCTTATTTTTAATATATGATACCATAGGTTTATTATAGGCCTTTCGTAGTTAACATATACTTAAATCCTTAATGATGTTTCATAATGAGTTTTTTATCTTCCAATGAATATCTCCTGGGTGTTTCCAACCAGGTGTGTATCAAAGTCCATTTTCATGCACATTTTTTTGATAAAGTTTTACTCAATTTGGTGTTTTTTGGGTTGTTACCCCTATGTACATATATGCCATATCCATATCCACCTATAGTATCTAAACAAGGATGTAAGTATATGGAAACCACTCACTCTATCATGTACAAAAAAATATTGGAAATTTTCCTATACATTAACTCATATCTAGACTTTTCCATATATATAACCATAAACATATCTATCAAAATATCCGTGGTGATCTCACTAAGGTTTTCTAATCCTATATTCCAAAGGATAACTAATCCTTTTTTGATACATACTATATCAATCCAAGATTCATATACAAGTATATTACATATTTTTTGATGAATATTCAACACATTGCCTAAAAACATACATGAGGATCAAAATAGTTTAGTTACATTTCAAACAAGGAAAAAAATATTATAATCTATAGAAATATCATCAGCGTTTTCGAAAACAATTTCTCCATTTAGTACATTTTATTGAAATACCCAACATAAAACCATTCTTCACAACCTGGCAAAAGGAAACATATGAATGGGTGATCCTAGATTCTCAAAAATTGTAAACGTATGAGATATAAATCTATGATCATATGAGAGAATATGATAAAAATAAATATATGTGATAATGAACATAACATAAAAAGTTTATACCCAACCCTTAATATATCATAAACATGAGTCGTAGAATAATTATTGGTTGTCAAAAGACCTGAATCATATGGGAATTCAAAAACATGTTCCATGAGATCATAACATTGGGATAAAATATATATTTTTGGAATACACATCCAATTATAACATTCTTAATATGTATAAATTGAAACATGTTCACTCATTAATTTAATGAAATGAAATAAATCCCTCTCATAAACTTATGGACATTTAACCAGGTCCACGCATAACATTATGAAAATGGAAGAAAGGTCTATGCATAAAACCATAAACATATAATCAGGTTCATGTATAACATTGTTAATTTGTATTCATGTTTATTCATAACACTATGAACATGTAATTAGGTTCATGAATAATATTTTGGACATGGAAGACAGGTCCACACATAACATCTTAGTAGAAAAGGTTCACTCACAAGGCCATCATATGAGGCAAAGGGCCTCACTAAATTGATTTCACTCTTATTCGTTTTTACTATTAGCATGGAGTATGGGACCATAGGACTGGACATATGATCGTGATGCTAGTGGAGCATTATTTTTTCCTTTTGTGTTTTTTTATATCATGTAATATATATTTATCCCTTGTTTAACCATTTTTATATATTAATGTTCCATAACATCTTTTTTTATGAAACTTCCTTTGGGATTTTGATATTATAATAGTTTTTTTAGTTATTTAGGCTTCTGTATTTGATTTTTTGTATTTTTTCCCATTCTTCTATTATATCATTTCACACTTCTACGACTGAGGGTCACTAGTCCTTTTATTATATTGTTTGTATATATATTATTACAATATTTCCTGGTTATTTATCTTATCAGTTATGACTCTATAATATGATGGTATAGACTCTCCTCAATACCCATTTGAACCATCACTACTAGTTGAAATCCTATAGCTTATCAGGGGGCATGCTTAATGCCATGTGACACATTGACTGGGGGCCCGGGTTTGAAAGACTCCGGGTTAGGATTTTACAATGTTGTATTAGAGACTAATTTTTTATTTTGAATTACTTTTTGGGTATATTATTTCAGAAAAGGATATAATTGAATTTGGTAATGAGACTCTTCCTAGGAAAAGCTGACCCACATATAGGGGATACAGAAATTACCTAGGATCGGTTATTCTTGTTCTGGCTTTCACCTTTTATGGTTGATACGACTTACCTATTGGGTGAAACACATGTCTTTTTATGAGATTACTACTAGTATTATTACTATAAAATTTATTTTAATTTTTCCTAATGAAATAAAGGATTTTATTACATGAAACATTAAATGAATTTAATTATTTATATCCCATGCATTTTTCAATGAAACATTTTTTTCTATGTACATTTTCTTGTTGCATATAGTTAGTTATTGATTATCATATATTGAAATTTACTTACATTTCTTGTAGGGAAAATATAATTCGATCAATTATTGTTCATTAATAAATCCAAATGTATTTTGTTACATAAATTGATGATGAAATCTTAATGAGCCAATTATACCATAATGTGGGTTCTTGACCTATTGGATTAGGATGGTGAAATATGTATATATTATAAAGAAGAGATTAAAAACTCTATTGAAATTAAATCATTAAATTAAAATGGATATCGATAAATGGGATTCTAAATTTAATGTAAAAGGAGTTTTCCTCTATACCTTTCAATTGACACTCTATATACTCGAACCTCCATCATCTGATAAGAGACATATACCCAAACTCAGCCTTAGTAGTGAGAAGATGGGAGTTTCTTATATTCTTATATCCTATTATTCTATTTCATTCCACATAGACATAGTTTTAGGAGTAGTAAGAGAGCTATGATATTGTCTATAAGAAGGCTATGTATGTATCATATTTTATCTATTTGTGATATTTTCAATTGTTAAAATCTCTTTGAGGAATGTCTTTGGCGTTGTACAATCATTCCACCATGAAAACCTCATGTCTTTTTACCTGAAAGAGTTGTAACCATGCATCCTAGGTGGTGGGTCCTGATCTAATATTTATTCCTCATGTTGTTCCACCTATGGAACCAAGTGTAATGCCAGATGTGATAACTGATACATAGTTACCTGAGGGATTCTTTCATATGATGCAATGTATGAAAGGTGTCTCTCAACCATCCCCCAATATAAAAGAGTTGAATCGGGAGTGTCAACAACAACATCATCCCACATATTTAGGTGATAGAAGACCTCATGCAATAGAATCGTGGTTAGAGGTAATACATTCCATTATTGAGCATCTAAAGACACCTCAAGAGAAGAGGGTCAAACTTGCTGCTTATATTCTACGAAATTATTCCCATAGATGGTGGGATATTCTTACCCTGGCATAATAAGATCATGAAATGATATATAAATATATAAATATTATATTAAATGAATTTTTCTTTCCACAAACTCTAAGGCATGACCTTGATAAATTGTTTATGAACCTAAAGTAGGGATCCATGTTTTCCATACTGTATTTTGACTACTTTACTGAGCTTTAGTAGTTTGCACTAACTCTAGTGGGTGATGATCTTTTAAACACCAGGTGATTAATGGAAGGGATGGTATACACCACCTAATCATAGTTAAATTCGTTCTGATTGATTGTAATTTATATGATATTCAATGAGGCCCTTGTCATTGAGAAGAATATTAGGGAATTTTATAGTGGGAACCAAGGTTGTTTAACACCAAGATATACCAGTTGTTCTTCTAGAATACACAATTTTCACTTTAAGGTTTCTCATAAGGGTAAATAAAATCAGAATCCTCATACTTATAGTTTTCTCATCTATCGTCATTATGGGAAAACAAGGCATAAAAAACCCCTATGTATGCAGGATCCAGTAAAATGAAAAGGTTGCATTAGGACAATCCATACCTTTCCCTTTTATATGATATTTAATTTAGTTCCTCGAGAGAAGGGATTTACAACTACACCATGTTTCGGAGTGAGGCCAGTAGTATACCGTCAAGAAGGAATCTGTAATACCCCTGTGCTCTCAGGTTGAGGTGGTAGTTGAGGTAGAGGAAACCAAAAACATAATTCTCATTGCCATCAGAGTAGGCTTTGTCTAGGTAGTTAGTCTGAGACTTAGGACGGAGGTATAAAACAGTTACATGTATGGAATCATGTTCCATAGGAGTAGAGTTTCAAACCTTATATAGTTATAGGTACTGTTATAGTAGCTTCAAAATTACTATCTTCTTTATATAACATAGGTTTTTTCAACTCATTCATATCATATGAAATAATGGAGTGTCAGAGTCTTGAGAAAAACTAATTTAGTGGTGTGATGATGCTTGATACCTCATTAGGTAATAGAAAATATATTGTACACCATTTTAAGGATTTTCCACTTGATATAGGCAAATATCTCTTTATTTATAATATTTCCATTCTCAATATGGGTTCAACATAATTGTTGCGACAGGCTGGTTGTAACAACCCAATGTTTTATCAATGAATTTTCCTTTGATAATCTATTATTATAGTTTAATAACACAATATTACATATAGAACATAATAAAAACATTATAAATGAATAATGGCCGTAATAAAAGGTATCCCTATAAGTTAAGGAACACATACAGATGAAATCGTAACTTGACATTTGGAATAGTAATGTGACACTTATGAATAATAAACTAGCCAATGTAATAGTAACCTCACCAATGAATGTATAAATAGAATGTTTCCATCTTATAAGTCATAATATGATATAATTATATCATAGTATATGCAAATAAATATTTAAAAAATTATTAATTAAGTGTTAGTCTTTTTGTAAGTCAAGTATATTTAATTACCATTTTATGATTAATATAATAAATTAAAAGAAAATTTACTTTCATTTTATTATTTAGTAAAAAAATATTTATATTTCGTATTGTTATAAAATAATTTTATGAGACCCATGTAAATTATTCAATCTGTTAGAGAATAAGTTTTAATTTTAAAATGTGTATTTTCCAAGTAAATAGTGATTTTAATTAAAAATTTAAAATTTAAAATTTAGAAATCTATTTTCATAAATTGATTTTAAAATTTTGAATTATTCTCATTAAAAAATATGTAGGGTGATTTTTTGGGATTTTTCTTAAATACATTAATTTTTAGCAAATAGTGAAATATAGTAATTTACAGTTTATGTAAATACATGAATTTTTTGAGTCATGCTTGATTCATGGATGATATAAGAGACTATTTTTTTCAAATTAACAAGCACAAATTACTGTATTATGTCTAACATTTAATCACTATTTCTTGTCTTGAGAATAATAATAAAATATTGAATAAAATATTAAGAAAACACCCCGTCCTCCACAATAAATACCACCCTTCACCACCTCTTCTTCACACACATCTAAATCTTTTAGAATTGCCAATAACCTTCCCAATAATATTTAAAAACTTCTATTCCACGTTCATGATCTTTTTTATTTACAAAATACCGAAACCAATCACCTATTGAGGTTCTCATGAAGTTGGAATCAAGAGGTAAAACCGTCTACCGTTTTCGTTCAATTTCTTTTTAATTTCACTTTTTTATTTTCTCTACTCACTTAGCCTCATCCTATTGGTGTTATAAATCCAATCCCTTAAATATAATGAAATTTTATCCTAAAAATTGAATAATTCATCATCATCTCTCTTTTACACCTTCTTTTATACTAAAAATGAAGCATTGTCTGAGATGTGTTAATTTGTCGCATTCAAGGACAATGGGTTTTCAATTTCTATTGCCATATTAAAGGTATCCATAATACCATTTTTAGGTTTGAAACAGGTCATAATATATGTATCATATCTTGTTTAATTTTATGGAAAAATTTATACACACTTCATATAAAATAATAAAACAAAACAAGTTTGTTGTGAGAAAAACCGCTCAAAATAATCTAAGCGTTTATCATTAAAGTTTAAATTAATGATTCATCCTCGGAAAAAATAAAAAATGAATAATATGATAACATAACCTTGTTTATTATCATTAATAACATATAAATTTAATACTGGAATTTAATTTCTATTTTACATGAACTTAAATACTCTTATATAAGAGATCCAGTCATGAAAATTATGAAAACAAGCACTCAATAACAATGAAATTGAACACATAAAATCACCAAAAGGGAATAAAAGGACATAATAAATTGATAATAAATAAAATTCATGTATAATAGGTTCGGAAATTATTAATTAATTAATCTAATTTTGTTATCCATGACATTAATGTCATGTGAAGGACCCCTTCAGACTTAAGGTAAGGGGTTCTACTCAAACCGTCATTATTCCTTAGGGGTTCTCTTCCTCTCTTTTTACCCTAATGAAATTCTATTTTAATTTTATATAATTTTTCTAAATACTATTTACATTCAACAAAATCAGGTATCGTGATATTTTTATCCTTCTTAGTTAGGGATATACATGTTTTAAGTGGTTCCCTTCTCGATACTTCCTGATAAGCAAGTCATTTTAAGGGAACTTCTCATATTCTCACCCATTTTCTAGTAAACTAAAAAACCTATTTAATGATACCATTATTTTTATAAAACCACTCATTTTATTATGAAAACTCGATTGGTTCACTTATCATTTTTTACAAATGATTATTCCTTTTTAAATTTTAAATGATCTTTGATATTTTCCTTAAACTACAGTAAAATTTTTTAATTCTATGTTTTCTTAAATAATCTTGTACATGTTATAAATTTAGTTCGAAATAAAATATCATGATATATGCCTATTATTATTTTTCAGTGTCCATTTATTATTTAATTCCATTCATTCATACACACTTTAAGGTTACTCCCATTTACTAATATTTATGACATGATTAAGATACCTTCTTCTTTCCATGGGTAAAATTTATATTTATGTCTAATTCCTTATGTATGATTATTTATGTCGAAAAAGTATTCATGAACATGTTATGATTATTTTTTCTAGATAGAGCTCATATGCATTGGGTAATTATTAGTCTCATGAGATGTTATGTGAAAGGTTCTTGGTTGTTATCCTTGACTCGTTCTCCATGTGCAACAATCTTGGTTGTTACATTTCCTCCCACACCTCTATGTGCAATGAGCCCTGTCGCATGATCCTATATTTGTGAAGAGACTTGAATCATAATAATGTCATTCTTTATGGTGTTTAAACCTTACTATGATTCCATTATTATAATACACCATGTTCTATATGTTAATATTGTTTATGTTTCATGATTTTTTATGTAATTATGTTGTTCCTGCTAACCCATGTGATAAGATTTATTCTTATGATTATTCCCTTATTGGGTTTTTTAGATAATCCCTTTACACATATTATCCCTTGGTTGTACTAAGAAGATGTTCTAGCACAGTGTTAGTTAGTATCTCAATGTGGATATTAAATAAAAGTTGTTTTATAGTTTTTATTTATATACCTAATCTTCCACGATGCTTAACTTTAAGATCCTTAGCTTGTAACATGATATTTAATTAAGCAAAAAATCATGTAATCATAAGTGTAAAAGGATATGATATCAATACTAGTTAGTTATATATTGATCCCTTATTGATTTCTATAATCCAATAGTGATGTTCACATTAACATAAGGAGGTAGGAACATGAATAAAGGAAAATGGTATATCCTTGCTATGAAATCAAGACCTAATAATCCAGGGATGGGTAGAGTGATAGCTCAGATCGCCAGTCTTTTGATAGATGATTAAGGTTTCTAACCAACTATTTTCTCTTCAGTAGTCAATCTTTTCTAGGATATCTTCCCAGATGATTTTTTTGTGCTACATCCAGTGTTATAAGTAGCAATTAATATTGAACTAGTTCTAGGAGCAGCACCAATAACTATTTATCTATATACGATAGAAAATATGGATATCCTGGAGTATAAGAAAAAAGTTTGAGGATCTAGAGTCTAAAGGATTTATATTCCACAATACTTATTCATGGGGTTCACATGTATCATTTTAAGAAGAATGGTGGTACCCTTAGGCAATTAAAGGATTACCATTGATTGAAACATCACATGGTAAAGAATTAGTATTGACTACCTAAAATAGAATAAATCTATGAAAAATATGAAGTGTGAGGGTGTTTTCAAATATTTATTTGAGGTTAGACAATTATCAAGTGTGTTTGTGGAACTTAAACATACCTTACATATATTTTCAGAGAAGGTATGGTCGATATGAGAACCCGGTCATATCGTTTGGTCTCACAAATTCACTTTCAGTCCTCATAGGTATTATTAATTAGTTTTTCTACCCGTATATGAATTCATTAATATTAGTAATCATTGAATAATTCTTATTGTATTCATGTTATTGAAATGACAAGGGAAACCATCTTGAGATAATGGTGAATAAACTATAGGAGAAGGATCTTTATGCTTTGTTCAAAAAAAGACACATTTATATCATAAAATTCCACATCTTTGGTCACATTTTCTTATAATCAATAATTTTACTATACCTATTTAATGTGAGAGTTGTAGTTTCCAAGGAGAATCCTTACAATGCCTTTGAAATATGGTGTTTCTAGGGGATAGTTGGGTATTACAACTTCTTTAACCAAGATATCTCTCAAATCTCAAAACCTTTTTTTGACTAAAATGGTTGTTAGATTCATATGATAAGAGGTTTTTGAAGAAAACATTCAGGATTTGGGGTTCTATTTGACATTAGTATTTATATTTATTCTTCTTAATCATGGATGGACCAATATATTATATTGTGATAAATAAATTGTTGGTATGGGAACAATTTTGATATAGGATGAGTAAGTCGTAGCATATGGGTATACTTATTTGTGGCCTCATTATAGGAATTACTTGATGTATGATCCTGAGATATGTGATGTTGTACATTACCTACACTGTTGGAGACACTATGTTCTTGGAGAAAATTTTCCTGGTATTCACTGATCATAAAATCCTCGTGTACTTTATAAAGCATGATCTAAATGTCATGACGAACAGATGGATTTAGTACCTACAATCATTCCATTTAAATATTTCTTATACCCATATGAAAGGAAATAATGTAGTGGATTCTCTAAGTCAAAAGACTTATAAACATGTTGTTTAGGAGGCTAGTGGTGAGTGGAAACTCATTGATTTGATATTGAAGGTGCATAATGAGGTTTAGGAGGATCATGGAAAGGATATCATCTCATTCATTATCAATAAAATCTACACTTATGGAATAGGTACCAATGAGGAAACTCTTGGATTATGAGATCATAGTCATGAGGGAAAGTATCATACTTGATGATTCATTTTCTAGTGGGATTGTGGATTGGGATAAGTCCTAATACATTCATGGGAATGTTTGGGTCCCATTAAACTTTATATAGGATATGATACTAGAATTGCATGACTTATCATGGGAAACACGTCCCAATTTCACCAATATTAATTGATACTTAAATCACCAGTATTGGTGGCCATATATGAAACACTACATTTCAGGATTATCACCTAGTGTTCCACTTGTTTGTAGGTGAAGGTGAAACATCACCAACTAGAAGGACATTTAAATTCGTTTTCCATTCCTATGTGGAAGTGGGATGATGTTTCGATATATTTATTGACTAGTATAAATATATTTCTTCAGGGGAGTGATATAGTTTTGGTTTTTATTGATCTTTTGAAAAGAACATACACTTTATACCTATTTGAGAGAGATTTTTGATAGATGAGTTAGAGATTCTATACATCATAGAGGTATTACATCTTCATGGATCTCCATGATATATCATTTATATTATGGATGATCTCTTCACATCTTGATTCTGATTGGTTATATATAGTGACTTAGGTACATAGGTGCTTCTACGAATTTCCAATCAACCATAGACTGACAAACAGACAGAGGATATGATTCAATTATTGGATGAAATGATTTGTGTTTGTGTCCTTTTATTTGGGATTCTTAGAAGAAAAACATAACCCTCATTTATTTTTCTTATAATAATATATTTTAGGCGACCATTGATATGGATCCTTATGAATCCTTATGCAATAGGGAATTCCAATCACATTTGTGTAGGTTAAAGGCACGAGATGTAGATTTTCATGGACCATGTCTCATTCAAAAGACTATAGAGAAGGTGTAATTGATTATAAATCCCATGATGAAAAATAAATACAGATAGCAGCTATATTCCATCCAATTTAGACGATCTCTTGAGTAAGAGGTTAGATATTGGGTTTTCATAGAATTTTCTCCTAGGTTAGGCTATCTATATATCTAGAGGTAAGGTAAGATTTCTCCATGATTAATTGTTCCTCATGAGGATCTCAAACAAATCAAACTAGTGGCTTAACGGATAGAACATGACCATATAAATCATTTTATGAATAATTTATTTCACATATCTCAACATCACCTATATTATTCAAACCTATCACACATATTCAAACCTAATGAGGTTGATTTAGAGATGGAAAATTCTTATAAGGATTATCAAGTTTCTATTGTAGATTTGATATTGAAGACACTGTGAGGGATGTTAGTACCTATTTTTGGGTGATTTCTATGGATGAACAAGTAATGTATGTGAATTGGGATTGGTAAGCTAATAAAATACTTTAATGGATAGATCTTTTCTTATAAGGTACTTCTATACCCTCATAAGGAAAACACAGTGATGTATTTCTTTAAGGAGGGAGATTATAAGGACCAGAATTTTCTAAAAGGAAAAGATTGTTAATTTTTTGTTTGAAACCTTAATTTAATCATTTTTAAATGTGAATTATGACATAAAAAGGTGTCGGGAGTTCCCAGGGATTCTTTAGAGCCAAAATATCTTAGAATTGGGAAAACTAGGTAGGGCACATGGTTACTGCATGGTTAGTACTAACCATGCGAGGTACCTATATGGGGCTCATAGTTTCCTATGGGAGGCCATAGATTTTTCTTAATTCAAACACTTTTGGTATCATGTCCATGTTATTTGTCTACGAAAAATGGTGTAGGATATTTTTACAAGTTGTACATAGTTATAAAAATTGTTAGCCTAGCCCATATGGGGTCCTCCGTGGGAAGTGGTGTGGTGCACGGTTGGTGCATGGTTTGTTCAATAGTGTGGCCAAACCATGAACCCCTATTAGTTTGGTTGATATTACAGTTTTACCCATAATGAAATTAATACCTCACATCCCACTTTAATTATCTAATTTTCATTAGAGGAACTCCTCTATCTCTCTCTCATGTTGAGCTTTACGTCTTCTCAAGCTATGGATTTACATTACTCCTCTATACAAAATCAAAAAATAAAAATTCATTGGAAGTGTTTCATCCACATCGGTAGGAACTAGAATCCTCTTTCTCTATATCTCAATTTATATTTATATCTCTTGCCCTATTTTGGTGTGATCTCATTCACCCTATTTTCATGGTGTTGGACCATTTTATATTTTTATCCTAGTATATATACAATATAAAGCCTATATTGTATGGTGAATCATATATGGACCTATGGTTTGAATTTTAGTCACTTCCCCAAGAATATATGTTGTCTTCATAGCTCCACCATTGTTTCTCACTCCAGTTATTATTGTGAATTGGCTTAAATTGAGTTCATCATATAAAAATAATTATATGTATGATGTTATACTAACATAGACCCCTGATAACAATTTGAGAATGTCAACCTCATTCATTACCACCCCTTTGGGTGTGAAAATATTATTTCTCTCTTAGATATAATTGATTAAATGAGTGGATCACTGTATAATTTTTTGGTTTAGATTGTAGAAGAAATTTACCTCTATTATATAATTTTTTATGTGACCAAATAACCTCCTTAGAGATTGAATTATTATAATATCGGATTTCATTTCCTTTTAATGGAACAAATTTTCTTCGAGTTGGATTTCCATGATTAAATGCATTAAATGTATTATTATTATTAACGAATAGAAATGGGTGGCAAGGCTACACCTCTTATAAAATTATTATATAATGTGGATAATATGGTATGTGTCTCCCTTTCTTATAATGGTCATAATGATTATAATGTCAAATAGGTGACCCCTCATTTTATTTTTGATATTAATATTATTCCATTGACATTGTTTGCGGAATGATCATTAAGGGACATGTTGATCAGAATGACTCACTCTCCCCTACATCAGGTGTTGAGTATGAATTATCTCGTCGTTATAATTATATCAAAGTGATGGTCATGATGTTCAATGTTCCTCTATATTGTGTGGGGGGAATGATGTTTCATTGTACCTATATCTAGTGTTGATCATGATTGCTAACATTCTCATTGAGATTTAGGGAATGTAGTATTTTCATGAGCCTATAGAGTGTTCAACTGGTTATAGATGATTATGGTAGACCCCAGGTCTATCTAGAACATAGTATTAATGTATATTCATACTTAATTCCTCATATACTTAGTATGTATAGGATGATATAGTATATAACTATACTGTATATATTATTACAGTATATATGTATGGTAATAGATCAGACTTCTACAAATTTATTCTGAAATATGTAGATCTCGCTAGCTATCCTACAAGAACATGAACCAACTGGAATTATTATTTCATCTCTAATTATTATTCCTTATATATGCATATAGCTATTACTATATACACATGCTATATTATTACTAGACACTGTTTATGGTGACCTATTGGGATTTTATCTCACACCCTACTCAAGAACCCTTTGATATCTGGGTAGATTACTTGTCTATAGGTATGGATAAGGGAATATTCCCTACTACATATGAATATTAATTTTTCTTGTTATCATAGAGAATGTGAGAAGATTACGAATCATATGATCATGATTCTAGTGGAACATTCTTTATTACATTTTGTTTTCTTGTATAGAATGTTGTATATGCATGTCCCTTATTTTCCCTTTTGGTATACCAACATTCCATGAAATCATTTTATATGACCCAACCATTGTAAATTTTATATTATTATAGTTGTACGATTATTTAATCTTCTGTATTTGATTAATGTTTTTTTTTCTTTTGTGCTATTTTGTTATATCATTCTTCCACTACGATGGGTTATTTGTTCTGTCATTATAGTGTCAATTTATATATAATGGTTTTCTATAAACTTATTAATCTTATCTATTGTTTCACTATGATATGAGGGTATTGTTTCCCCACCATACCTCCTTACACCCTTGCTACTAGACAGTATCCTCTTGTATCTGGGGAGGCACACTTGAGGTGCTGTGACCCATCGACTTGAGGCATTGGTTTGAAGGACTCTAGGTAGGGATGAAATAATTTAAAATAAACTTTTAAAACATAAAAAATTATGAAAATCATTTTAATTTTAAATGACCATAAACTCTTATAAAACATGCTTTCAAAAATAATTTAAAACATTTTTAAATGAATATATACTTTTTGATTTGAAAGAAAATTTAAATCATTAATAATTTTGATAACATTTATCGTTGAAAATAACATTTGATACAGATATAAAAATATTCAAATTAATGATTGTTCAAGATATTAGAAAAACGCTTTTTAACATTCAGGTTAAAAAGAATCACAACACCAAAATGATAGTTTAGCGGCGGTTTATTAAACTGCTGCTAATTTTTTTTAAAATTATTTATCGGCAGTTTATAAAAAACCACTAATGAACCATTAAATATTTTAATAACCATGACACCCTCCCCATCCACCTATACCCCCGAACTCCCAACTCCCCGAAGCCATACCACAGTGCCTCGCCTCCACCTCACCACCCCTTGAATCCTCCATTGGAATCTATATTCTCTATATTATAATAACTATAGGAACATAATGGATTTACTATTTGGAAATTTCCTTCCTCATGTCTACACATAATGCTTTCTTCCTATAGCTTTTATTATTTGGCCTTTATCAGTCACGAACATCTATCACAATGTTGGTAATCTCATTAATACATAAGTATTTCTTGGATGCATCAACTGTCTTTCTTCTCTGATGATTAAGAATTTTGTAAAATTATTTGGCTCTCTACCTTAGATACAATTATGTATATTAATTAACATTTAACTAAAAAATGTTCTCTTTAGTAAACACACATCACTATTTGATCTAGTATATAAATATCATTACAAAATAATATCATGAATAGTAGTTTTTGAAAATGAAATTGTGAAACTCCCTGAACATTGACAATATTAGTGATGTCATGTATAAAATTGGTTAATGGATTATTAATTTATCTCCTCATTCATGTTTATTTGAATTAGAGTCACAATCACCCTTTTAATTATCCTTCAGACTCAAACATTCAATAATTATGACATATTTAAAAAATCCAAACATTGATATACTCCATGTTTTCATGGAACTATGACGTGGAGAAACCCTTAAGGTCATGGAAACCTACACATTATTATTGCACAAAATCACATGTTGTGTGATACTTCATTCAGAATAATAATTGTACTATATATTAATCTTATTTTGATGTTTGATTTATTTTAAGATCATTTCATTGATTATATTAATTTATTCCCATTTTTTATTATAAATTCATGAATTAACTGACAAACATAAGTTAAATAAAAAACATACTTGTATCCTCTTACATCAATCTATAACTCCAAAACCCCATTCGTTGACCACAACTGTATTCCCATTTCCCTTACATCAATAACACTAAAATAGATCCCTTTACGATGTGTTACATTCATTAATCCCCTTAAATCGTCACCCTTTTGTTGAGATACACCCCTATTAAATGAATCATAACATCGACCTTCATATGTGCTTTACTCATCTGATGATACTCATATGTTAAAAAATTTGATTTGAATCCCCATACATGAGTACCCCTATGTGGATCCAGACATACATGAATATGGAGTTTTGCAAGAGTAATCTCCGAACATGTATGACCCTGATATGAATCTCATTATGAGGTGGTTTATATTTGAATCCTTTCAGATGAGTAATTCTCCATTTTCCAGAATATCATGCTAATTGTATTTGAATCTCATCCAATGGAATCAGTGCCTTCTGAAACATATCGAATTCATCTAAATTAGTATTGGGATTTATTAGGAAAAAATACATAATTCACAGTTAATAATTTTATGGATCAATTTTCTCTCCCCATTAATAACCTCAATTCAAACCCCCCTTATAGACATCTTTGGGTTAGGGAGGAACATTCTTCAACCATTTTATCTTTCTCCAATTTTCTGCCTCTAAATTGATTTTATGGTTTGAATTTATTGATAGGAAGATGAAATTCAATTTATTAAAGTAGTAGGACATGAATTGGCTAAATCAATGTCTATGTGTTCTATCCCATGAATATAAAAAAGTGTTATTAACTCAAACATTATGGAAATAATTAATATTTGAAAAGTTATTTCAACTATTATTAATTATTATTTAATGTGTTAATTTATTGTATATTCATTCAATATAAATTGATTCATATATCTCAACAAATAGATCAAAAAAATTCAATGATAATATATGAGTTTGTTCCCTTTTTAAAATAATTATTACCTTTCTTTCACAAATTAATACATTAATTTATTTTTACACATTTTTATTTATATAATAATAAGAGAGTACAAAAAAATACATAATAGATGAAAACTACACATTTTCTATATATTTTCAATATCTAGAACATGATCAATATCTGGAGGATGTTTTCTTTAGGTACATAATTTTTTTATTTCTCATAACATCATAATATTATTTCATATAAATTGGTTGTTCACAAATTTTATATTCTTTTAAACATAAATGGATCTATTGAATCATCAACTTCAATTTTTGGGTCATACTCACCTTAGATTGCATCACATTAATTTCCCCTTTTCATTGATCCTTATAAAAAATTATTACAAAATAATGTACATCTTACATTCACCATTATTAAGAGATATATGTTTGGTAAATCAAACTTTTAAATCGAATAACACATCAACTTAAATGTATTCCCTTTCAACTGACGACATTTTTAGCATCTTTGTAGCTAAATGTTTTTTATAGGCTTTCATATAAATAATAAAATTCCACCTATAACATAAATATTTAACAAAATAATTGTTATACCCAAAAACTCAATTACTCACATAACATCAATATAACTTTAATTTTGATATTCTTTGTTATATATATTGTGTTTGTTAGTACTGTCGATCTGTTAACATTTTTGTTTTTTTCTACATCATTTTTTGGAAATATATGTTCTGAACGTAATTTTATTTGATTAAATGACCGGAATTCCAAGGAGGAAGCATTATAATTTTTTATCGACAACACCGATAGATGACAATACATTTTTCTCCCTCCCTATAGAATCTATACACCGTTCTCTTTCCCCCTTCTCCATCTCCCACATGCACTATCTCTCACTTTCTCTGTGGGCGTCCCTTCAACCGCTTTGTCACCTCCTTTCCTTTCTGGATCCTCAGGAGTGAGGGAGCGGAGTTCCACTTCTAGTTCTTAATTAAGATTTTGGAGGGTGACTACTACTATAAGGCCCCAGCCTTAAACCTTAATTAATCTTGAGTTATTACAATATTACACATTGAGGATCTTTTCGGGTTTAGAGTTTTAGAGAATTAGATTATAAAACTTGCATTACATTCCACATATAAACAAAGTGGTTACATAATGATAGTATTCTTCATTACTGAAGTGCATTGTGTTGCATTTGTTGTCAATGAGGCAAGAAGTTGTCTTGGAATGAATGGACGTCAAGGAGTCATGATGTGAATGTCAAAGGATGTGATGGTGATGGTGATGAAGGAGAATGGCCATGGTACACAGATGCATGTCACTTAGGAGATTCACTAAGTGACATAGGAGATGATGGTTGAAACATTCTCTAAAAATCTGACGATTGTTGAGCTGATCTTTAAAGTTCCAAGAACTTGTATCAACTGGATACAAAGTCACAACATTGATTGACGACCATGCATTGTCTTCACAATGCATGAGGAGTTGAAGAGTTCCATCCACAACTACTAAGTGGATGATGTGCACTAATGAAGTCCATGTACTAACTCTTAGTGCATGTGAATTGGAAGTGATCCAACTTGATCTGTAATTGGATCAATGAAGAACATTGAAGAATTCTTTGATTCAGGAGTTCGGTTGAAGATTATGAAGGAACCTTTTGAATTCCGTATCCTAAGTGAAGATCATGGGAGGAGGATTAAAGAATTCTTAAGAAGTAGAGAAGGAAAGAAATGGCTTAAGGGAGAAGTGGCATTTGGCTTATACTCATGGGTTACTTTGTTTTTGACAAAGTATTTGTACTTGCCTTTGCCAAAAAATTAGGCCAGCCAAGGCACCTTGGGGGGTTCAACCCCAAGGCATGGGCGCTAGGGCACCACGCCCGGGGGAACCCCGTGGGGCGAGCCAGGGCGGCAGGGCGCACCCAAGGACACCGCAAGGGCGCCAAGGGCACGCCCGGAGGAGCGCAGGGAGCATAGTGGGCGCTTGAAGCAAGCCCGCAGGAGGCAGAGTGGGCGCAGAGCGCGCCCGCAGAGAGAACCCGGTGCGGGGCGGCACCGGGAGGGGGGAAGTTCAACTGAGCGCTTTCCCCCAGCGCTTATTTGATAAGCCGCGAGAAAAACGCTGGCCGATTCGATGTGGGACGGGATTTTTATCCCGGGATCTAATCCTGGCCGCATGTTTGATCTCGCGCGAGATCTCCACCGTACGATCCATCTCCGCGGCGATGTTATTATCTGAGCCGTCCGCGGTCATTTAAATGGAGATCCGACGGCTCCCAGCATCGTCTGCTTCCTCGAGCTCAGCCGAAGGCCACCCGAAGCCACCCGCGAGCAGCCGCTGAACCAGAGGCATCCCGACGACATATCTCGAGCTCCCGGCCACCATTTTCGAATCCGAAGCCTCCATTGAGCTCGTCTGGCCATAACGAACAGGATCATGCCTAAAAATGACCATGCATGCAGTGTATGGAGAATTTCGAATGAGGCCGAGGCAAACGGAGTTGCCGAGGCATCGGGGTATTTTTGTTTTGCATGGGATAGCCAAACCGAGGCCGTGCATGCGTTATAAATCGCATGCACGAGGAGAAGAGAAAATAAAAAGATCCCGCGTGAAACAGAGGATAAAACGCAAAACTTTGGAAAGATTTTGAAGATCCGAAATCTTCGGTGATTCAAGATTTAACACGCGGATGATCTGAGGCATCTCTGCCTATAAAAGGAGAGGCCGAGACCTCATTGAAGTTGCTGATGTGCTGAGTTTTTGAAGAAGGAAGTCCCGTGAGAAGCACTCTGTGCCTCACGAAGTCGAAGCCCTGCGCGCACACTTGCGCGGCAGTGAAGCCCGGAGCACCCTTTGCTCCGTTTGGTTCCTTTTGCGCATCCCTTGCACGAAAGAAGAAAGGGAGAGATCCCCTGCGCGCTAATCCTTGCGCGGCAGGAAGAACCGGGGTCGCACCAAGCCTTGCGCGCCCACGGTTGAAGCCCCGCGGTGTTGCAGCTTGCACACCCGAGCGCTTGTACGGCCAAGTGCACCCTTGCACTTGCGCGCCCACGGCTGAGGTCCTTTGTGCCTTGTGCTTGCGCGACAGAAGCAGTGAAGGAAGGCCGAGCCCCTTGCATCCTTCGGTGTGTGCCAAGTGTAGTGGAAAATCACTTGTGTGTGTTCCATGTGCTAAGAAGGCCACCTCTTGTGTGTGCATTTGAAGAAAAGGCAGTAGCCTTGTGTGGTTTCAAAGGAGGGAAAGGCCGTAGCCATTGGTGGTTGTGAAAAGAAGTGGAGAAGGCCGTAGCCCTTGTTGGGTGTGCACACTTGACGATTAAAAGAAAAAGAACAAAGTGATTTATGTGCAAAGCAACAAAAGGCCGTAGCCTTGTTTGTGCACACTTTGAAGAACAAACTTAAATAACACTAAAGTGTGTGTGTGCAACAAGAAGAGGAGAATAGCCCAAGTCTCATGTGTGTGCTAAAGTGAAACAAGTGTGTGCTAAGAGACAAGGAGGCTGAAGCCTAAGTTTGTGCAAAGTGGTTGTGCACACTTAGAAGAAGAAGAAGTTCCACACTAAAGTAAAACACACTTCTAAGTGTGTGAGCAATTTGAATATAGTGTGTGAAGATTGTGGAGAAGGTGTGTGCTTAAAAGAATTATACCCTTTGAGGGTTTACTGCACCAAGAAGAAGAAGAAGGAGTGCATGCATGCATGCATGCACGTGCACACGTGAACAAAGATAAATCAGGCTGTGTGCATCTGAGTTGTTGAGACTGAGCCAGACTGAAGTGAAAGATATTGTTTGTCTGAGTTTTCAGTATTTGAGAAGAGCCTGATCAACAGAAGTGATCAGAAGTTGCTGAGCAAGACCAACAGACCTTATCAGAGGCTGTTGAAGATTCTTGAAGAGAGAGGCCAGGTCATCCTGAGAAGAAGGAGATAAATCCTGAGCAAGACGAGAAGACCTGTTCACCACAAGTGATCAGAAGAAGAGCAAGGCCAGCAGACTTTATCCCAGGCTGCTGAAGTTACTTGAAGAACTTAAAGTGAAGAAGAGCTACTCGTGCGACTCGAGGAGCCAGGAGAAGACCCTGTGGGACTCAGGGAGAAGAAGTCTTCAGTGGGATTCTGGAGCAGGCCAGTGGGACTCTGGTAACACTGTGGGACGCAGTATAAAGACCCTCCTGTGGGACTCAGGAGAGATACGGTGGGAAGCTGTATCGACCATTGTAATTCTAACAAGTTATAATGGGAGAATCCATGCTTGGAGAGCATGGCAAGGATGTAGGCCTTTGGTGCCGAACCTTGTAAATCCTTGTGTCCTGTGCCTTTTCATTACTGCATTATCCGGGAAAGGTTGAGAGATACAAGAAGAGTGGATCGAGGCCTTAACAAGCCATAGAGGTTTAATTGATTAAGAATCAATTAGTAAAAAGTTTTAAAGGATCACTGATTCACCCCCTCCCCCTCTCAGTGATTCACACTGATCTGGGCACTTCAATTGGTATCAAAGGGAGGTTCCCTCTAAAAGATCCAAGAGAGTCTTTTTGAAGTGCAGATTTGAGGAAATGAGCAACCAGCCTCAAATGGAGATATCTGCCAAGACTCAGAAAAATAGAAAGAAGAAACAGGCCAAGAAGATGAAGAAAGCCTGTCCTAGCTGTGATGAAGTTGAAACAATGAATGATCTTCAGAGTGCACTCAAATATCTTCAGAAGACAGTTCCCATGGAAGTGGCAAAGTGTATAGCTACAGGCATCCATGATCTTCATGAAGAAAAATCACAGTTAGAAGAAGAAGCCAATGCTATGGAAGATCAGCTGGCTAAAAGGGTTGGCATAACCAACACTCTCAGAAAGCTGGTAAATGCCAAAGATGAAACAGTTTCTCTTTGCAATGAAAGATATGAAGACACTGCTGAAGAATTGCAGAGAAGCCTTTCTGAGAAAGAAATCTTTAAAGTAATTATCAAAGAAGTTTTCCATGCACTGGAAAAGAGGCATAAAGTATCAATGGTTGTCAGAGATGCTCAACTTGAAGAAAAATTCAAAATGGTGAAGGAGCTTGACAACTCATTGCATGAAATAAAGAAGGTGCATGATGACCAGATGGAACAGCTGAAACAGAATTGGGAAGGTAGGCTAAGATTGGTTGAGGATGAGAAGAACTCCCTCAACATGAAATGCCTAGAACTAGAGGTGATATTGAAAAATCTGCAATCACCCAAAGCTAAAGCCTCCCAGTCAGCTGAAAGGAGAAATGTTGCTACTCAAGTATGCCTTGAGAAGGATGATTCTAAAAGAAATACATCCTCTAGTGAAAGTGCAACAACTTCTAGAAAGAAGGTACCATCCATACCATCTTGTACTGATGCTTCTAATTGTGTTTCCACAAAAAGTGCAGGATGGAAAAATAATTCCAAACAAGTATGGATGAAGAAAATGAAGAAGAAGAGCTCTCCTGAAACAACACAGAGGCTCAAGAAAAGTACCCAACAATCAGAAGGACTGAAGAGGTCAAGATTTGTGGGTCAGTGTTGGTGTTGCAACAGGTATGGGCATTGTGCAAAGGATTGTTGGTACAATCCACTGAATGCCAAAGCACAGAGGAAGCCCATGCCAAGGGGGAGCAAGCCAGAAGGAAAGAAGCAACATCCACAGGTCCAGAGACATCTGTTTACTGCAAATAGATTTGGATTACTTGACAACATCTGGGATGATTTCAAAAGTGGTCAAATAGATACATGTCAATCTCCAACTGTATCCAGAGCTCAAAAGAAGAAAAGATCACAGAACCTGGCTAAGAGAGATTCCTTGGGAAGCAAGAAGAAAGTAGAAAATGCTCCCAAGAAGTGTTTGAGAAATGAAGAAAAGTCCTTGGAGTCTGAATCCAAGAAGGGTGATGCATCCAGAAGGACCACCAAGAAATGCTTCTACTGTGGAAAGAAAGGTCATATCATGGATCTTTGTAAAGAAGCCATGAAACTAAATAGAAGCAGACTGAACTCCAGAAGACAATCAATCAAGAAGCCGAAGGGATTTATTGAAAACAAGTTGCCTAAGAGAGGTAGCTTGACAGCATCAAATGAACCATGTGGAATATCCAGAACTGAGGCCACACTTCCAAGTGACTTACTAGTCATATGGCCAAATCAGTTGCAACTTGCCAAAGATCTGCAGAGAGCTGAAGATGAAGTTCTGGAAATTGCTAAGGAAAAAAAGGAAACAAAAGGTTTCACATGAAGATGTTTTGAGAACCACACCAGCACAATCATCAATGAAGATCAAATGTGCAAGTGTGAAGACTGGTGAAAATGGGACATCTCGGTTGAGAGAATCTTCTCAACCTTGTTGTTCACATTGATGAACCAAGGAGGTTCCATCTTATTCCCTTATACATTGGTATTTACATGTACTAACATTGCAGGGAATTGAAGATGATGATCATTCTCATCTGGAGAGTGGTTTGGACAAAATGGAGAGCACCCCCTGAGGGGGAGCCAATCTGGAGAAGATGGTATTCTAAGATTTAATACTATCTTGAGAAAAGCTGAAGGTATTCCAATCATACTTTCATCCCTTGTTTCTTAATTGAGTTTATCTTGGGGGAGTATGGATTGAAGACAAATGGATGAAAGGGGGAGCTTTATCATTGCACTGAACTTTCTAATGAGTTTTGTGGAGTATGTGCAGGATTTAGCACTTTATTGAATATCTGGAAAAAGTTTCAAACCCCTGAAGCATGATCTCACATGTATAGTGAATGTTGGACAGCATTGAGTACCTTGGTCATATCACTCTTGTTTTCTACACCGGGTTAGCCCAAGTAGACTTAGAGCTGATTTACTAAAGGTTCTTTGCTAAAGAAGAACATGTGACATCATCCCTCTCTTAGTGATTTCCAAGAAGATGCTATTGAAAGGGAGGAAGAGATTTTTTTTTAAGTGAACCACACCACACCTTTGCATTTGATTGCCAATAAGGGGGAGAAAAGATTGGGCACACATATTGACCCATTCATATGTGCTGATGGAGTGTATTGACAACAAATACAAAGGGGGAGATTGAAGTGCATTGTGTTGCATTTGTTGTCAATGAGGCAAGAAGTTGTCTTGGAATGAATGGACGTCAAGGAGTCATGATGTGAATGTCAAAGGATGTGATGGTGATGGTGATGAAGGAGAATGGCCATGGTACACAGATGCATGTCACTTAGGAGATTCACTAAGTGACATAGGAGATGATGGTTGAAACATTCTCTAAAAATCTGACGATTGTTGAGCTGATCTTTAAAGTTCCAAGAACTTGTATCAACTGGATACAAAGTCACAACATTGATTGACGACCATGCATTGTCTTCACAATGCATGAGGAGTTGAAGAGTTCCATCCACAACTACTAAGTGGATGATGTGCACTAATGAAGTCCATGTACTAACTCTTAGTGCATGTGAATTGGAAGTGATCCAACTTGATCTGTAATTGGATCAATGAAGAACATTGAAGAATTCTTTGATTCAGGAGTTCGGTTGAAGATTATGAAGGAACCTTTTGAATTCCGTATCCTAAGTGAAGATCATGGGAGGAGGATTAAAGAATTCTTAAGAAGTAGAGAAGGAAAGAAATGGCTTAAGGGAGAAGTGGCATTTGGCTTATACTCATGGGTTACTTTGTTTTTGACAAAGTATTTGTACTTGCCTTTGCCAAAAAATTAGGCCAGCCAAGGCACCTTGGGGGGTTCAACCCCAAGGCATGGGCGCTAGGGCACCACGCCCGGGGGAACCCCGTGGGGCGAGCCAGGGCGGCAGGGCGCACCCAAGGACACCGCAAGGGCGCCAAGGGCACGCCCGGAGGAGCGCAGGGAGCATAGTGGGCGCTTGAAGCAAGCCCGCAGGAGGCAGAGTGGGCGCAGAGCGCGCCCGCAGAGAGAACTCGGTGCGGGGCGGCACCGGGAGGGGGGAAGTTCAACTGAGCGCTTTCCCCCAGCGCTTATTTGATAAGCCGCGAGAAAAACGCTGGCCGATTCGATGTGGGACGGGATTTTTATCCCGGGATCTAATCCTGGCCGCATGTTTGATCTCGCGCGAGATCTCCACCGTACGATCCATCTCCGCGGCGATGTTATTATCTGAGCCATCCGCGGTCATTTAAATGGAGATCTGACGGCTCCCAGCATCGTCTTCTTCCTCGAGCTCAGCCGAAGGCCACCCGAAGCCACCCGCGAGCAGCCGCTGAACCAGAGGCATCCCGACGACATATCTCGAGCTCCCGGCCACCATTTTCGAATCCGAAGCCTCCATTGAGCTCGTCTGGCCATAACGAACAGGATCATGCCTAAAAATGACCATGCATGCAGTGTATGGAGAATTTCGAATGAGGCCGAGGCAAACGGAGTTGCCGAGGCATCGGGGTATTTGTGTTTTGCATGGGATAGCCAAACCGAGGCCGTGCATGCGTTATAAATCGCATGCACGAGGAGAAGAGAAAATAAAAAGATCCCGCGTGAAACAGAGGATAAAACGCAAAACTTTGGAAAGATTTTGAAGATCCGAAATCTTCGGTGATTCAAGATTTAACACGCGGATGATCTGAGGCATCTCTGCCTATAAAAGGAGAGGCCGAGACCTCATTGAAGTTGCTGATGTGCTGAGTTTTTGAAGAAGGAAGTCCCGTGAGAAGCACTCTGTGCCTCACGAAGTCGAAGCCCTGCGCGCACACTTGCGCGGCAGTGAAGCCCGGAGCACCCTTTGCTCCGTTTGGTTCCTTTTGCGCATCCCTTGCGCGAAAGAAGAAAGGGAGAGATCCCCTGCGCGCTAATCCTTGCGCGGCAGGAAGAACCGGGGTCGCACCAAGCCTTGCGCGCCCACGGTTGAAGCCCCGCGGTGTTGCAGCTTGCACACCCGAGCGCTTGTACGGCCAAGTGCACCCTTGCACTTGCGCGCCCACGGCTGAGGTCCTTTGTGCCTTGTGCTTGCGCGACAGAAGCAGTGAAGGAAGGCCGAGCCCCTTGCATCCTTCGGTGTGTGCCAAGTGTAGTGGAAAATCACTTGTGTGTGTGCCATGTGCTAAGAAGGCCACCTCTTGTGTGTGCATTTGAAGAAAAGGCAGTAGCCTTGTGTGGTTTCAAAGGAGGGAAAGGCCGTAGCCATTGGTGGTTGTGAAAAGAAGTGGAGAAGGCCGTAGCCCTTGTTGGGTGTGCACACTTGACGATTAAAAGAAAAAGAACAAAGTGATTTATGTGCAAAGCAACAAAAGGCCGTAGCCTTGTTTGTGCACACTTTGAAGAACAAACTTAAATAACACTAAAGTGTGTGTGTGCAACAAGAAGAGGAGAATAGCCCAAGTCTCATGTGTGTGCTAAAGTGAAACAAGTGTGTGCTAAGAGACAAGGAGGCTGAAGCCTAAGTTTGTGCAAAGTGGTTGTGCACACTTAGAAGAAGAAGAAGTTCCACACTAAAGTAAAACACACTTCTAAGTGTGTGAGCAATTTGAATATAGTGTGTGAAGATTGTGGAGAAGGTGTGTGCTTAAAAGAATTATACCCTTTGAGGGTTTACTGCACCAAGAAGAAGAAGAAGGAGTGCATGCATGCATGCATGCACGTGCACACGTGAACAAAGATAAATCAGGCTGTGTGCATCTGAGTTGTTGAGACTGAGCCAGACTGAAGTGAAAGATATTGTTTGTCTGAGTTTTCAGTATTTGAGAAGAGCCTGATCAACAGAAGTGATCAGAAGTTGCTGAGCAAGACCAACAGACCTTATCAGAGGCTGTTGAAGATTCTTGAAGAGAGAGGCCAGGTCATCCTGAGAAGAAGGAGATAAATCCTGAGCAAGACGAGAAGACCTGTTCACCACAAGTGATCAGAAGAAGAGCAAGGCCAGCAGCCTTTATCCCAGGCTGCTGAAGTTACTTGAAGAACTTAAAGTGAAGAAGAGCTACTCGTGCGACTCGAGGAGCCAGGAGAAGACCCTGTGGGACTCAGGGAGAAGAAGTCTTCAGTGGGATTCTGGAGCAGGCCAGTGGGACTCTGGTAACACTGTGGGACGCAGTATAAAGACCCTCCTGTGGGACTCAGGAGAGATACGGTGGGAAGCTGTATCGACCATTGTAATTCTAACAAGTTATAATGGGAGAATCCATGCTTCGAGAGCATGGCAAGGATGTAGGCCTTTGGTGCCGAACCTTGTAAATCCTTGTGTCCTGTGCCTTTTCATTACTGCATTATCCGGGAAAGGTTGAGAGATACAAGAAGAGTGGATCGAGGCCTTAACAAGCCATAGAGGTTTAATTGATTAAGAATCAATTAGTAAAAAGTTTTAAAGGATCACTGATTCACCCCCTCCCCCTCTCAGTGATTCACACTGATCTGGGCACTTCAATTACCATCAATGGAAACACATTTAAAATAAAACATGGATTATTTCTTGACACTTCCTTGACACTATCATCATATCATGTACCTTTCCCTTGACCTGTGAAAAACATTTCAAAAAAACATGGGATGAGCATAAAAAGCTCAGTATGGGTTATAAAAACATGGAAAGGAAACATGAGTTCATATATACATAATAATGAAATCATAATTTACCCATAAAACATAGTCACTTTAACATACCTCATAAAATCATGAATAAATCATAGAAATCATAAGACATAAAGGTAACTTGAGGCATTCATTACATTCTTACGTAGGGAGTAACCGTCTTGGTTACGTTTGGAATACCCATCACAGTATATTCCCTAAATCTCTTCGGAGAAACCTTAACGTTTCACTCCTTCGCATTACCCAATTCATTCGAGAGCTATATCGGGCTCACCCGCCCTTAGTTTATCACAGAACCACCCGTCTTCATAATAATGACCAAGAACCATAACATAATCGTATCAAATAAAACATGCATAAAGGAAACATAACATTTCCACATTTCAATCACAAGATATCAATACAACACAAAAAACATTGTGAAAACCATTTTCAATACCAAAATAAAAGAAATGTAAAACATGGTATTTATTTTTCTTTTAAAAAGAAGGTATGGCTTGTAGAGGAAGCTGAAACTCAAATAACGGTCACAACGGCGGAGAAGTCGTTGTCGCCGCATACGTACAACAAAAACATTCCCTTTTGTCGTTTAGTAAACGCTTCATATAAAAAATATTCCTTTTGAATAAACATAAAAGTCAAAGGGGTTTATACACCATATAAAAGAAAGTTGTTTATAAAATAAAATATGCCTCAATGAAATGAGATTGAGACGATGTCCCATACCTCGTATCCGACTTGACCCGACCGTTCTTTAATCTCCTGAATAATAAACATGAGTTAATCTATACTTTCTTATGAATCTTTTTCAAGTTCATTATTCCTTTTATACCATGTTATGAACATCATGTAATCGGTTACGTTAATAATGTTCATTTTGTTGGTATTTGGTTCTTAAGTCCAAAATAGACTTCTTACACTTACATGTTGTTAATTTGGTCATAGGTTCGTTATATACAGAATGATATTAATGATTTGGATAACATATATATCATATATATTCATCATATACATGTATTTATAATATTACATCACATTTAGAGGTAAGAAATGAAATGCACCGTTCATGGAGACGGTAAGCCGTACGTACGCATGAACGCTACTTCCATTTCTATTTCATATTTTATGGAATGGAATCATAATGATATAAGAGTATATTATAATTCCAGTATAATAACATATATAATATCATTAACTTTATCCTTTAAAAATCCCACATATGGTATTAACGAATCAAATCACTTTCAGGGGGCGGTAGTCCGCACTTTCTAAAATGAAGATATCGTGTTTACCCATAATGGGAACCATAAAGGTATGCCCAAAATGAAAAAAACAGAAGCTTAATGAAAACATAAACATATTATATATCATATATAAAAATAGTGACATCATAATGGCCACCTTTGAAGGTGTTAAATGAGTATTGAACAATCATCGTTTCGGGAGGCAGAATTTCTCCATCCACGGAAACCGTATGTTCTTTAACCATTTGATGTATTTGTGTGAGAGTGTAGCTCAAATAAATATTATAACAACATCCTTTTATATTCAAGATACTGGTGTTGTTACAAAATAAGTAAATAAAATGATTTTAGGGGGTTGGAGAAGCAAAATAAAACAAATGAACATGAGAGAATGAATTACCTTTAAAAGTTTAACTCCTTTTGATTTGAGCCTAAAGGTTTCCTTTGAAAGTATTATGCCCAAAGGGAATCCTCTAGGATGAGGAGAGGGATGTGGAGAGAGTAAATGGGCAGGGGTTGGCCGAGCCAAAGGCTTGAGGAGTGTGTGAAATGAGGTAGAGGTGGGGGCCTTTTATAAGAGGAGAGGAGGGGCACTTTTGAAAAGTAAAGAAATATTACTTTATTTGAAAATGTGTTTCTGTTTTAAAAGGTCCCAAATTGATATAATTCGTGTATAAGGTGATAAGGGTTCTAAATCCACTCATCCAATTTGTTTTGTCCATGTGTAGTTCATAGATTTTACATTGTATTTCCATTTTATTTAAATCGTCAAATAATGATGTCATCGCTGCATCATTATTATGTCATAAATAATTTAATTTATATAATGTATAAAAATAATAAAAAAATACTATGATGTAGGAAAGCTTTTTAGCTTTCCAATGACTATTTATAATCAAATATCTGATCTTTATAACCCCATGTAAAAATTGTTTTCGTAAAACGTATTATGTTTGTGTCATTTTTACTTTTACATTAAATAAAAAGTAATTTATGTCATTTCCCAACCAAAATGTCTCCATGGGTCCCCAAGTTGACCCATGGCTTGTCTTGGTCGGCCATGACACAACCAACAAGGTTGGGACATGTGTCTAGGTCATTTCATATTATTAAAGCATTATTTATACCTTAAACTACACTAATTACCACTAATCGCGATTAAAAACTTAATAAGTTACTATTCACAAAAAAATTATCTTAATCTCATTGAACCAGATTTTACTTCTTAATGACAACCATGTATTTCGGATTTTCAAAATTCAATACACATTAGTGGTAAACTTTCATTTAACTGAAAAATCAGTTTGCTTGATTACCACTTAGTGGTTTTACTATTCATCAAAAATTGAAGTTTTTTCAGAAAATTACCAAAAATTCACCCTAAGATATATTTGATATTCCAAATTCAAAAATGATGTCTATTTTAAAAAATTAAAATCATATAATTAACATTAATTAATTTAATAATTAATTCCCGCTGCCAGAGCAAATAGCGTGTTTTTACAAAACAATAAGTATCAAAAGATTGACACCAGTTTAAGTCTAATTTCAAAGTGAAATTAATTCCAATGACCACCATTGGATAACATGGTAAAAATATACTCTAATTTCACTTCAAAACCAATTCAAAACATAATCTAATAATATAAATAAATTAGATTAAAAAGAAGTTTTGATGTAAAATGCAGTATTTTTCACTATTCATTAAAAAATGAACATTGTCAGAAAAATACCAAAAATTCACACAAGGTAAATTTTGATGTCCCAATCATAAAGAATAAGTTTATTTTGACAAACATAGTTTATAAAATTGTCAAAAGATAGATTCAAAAATGGTTTTCCATCAAAAGGCAGTAAAACAATCTTTTAAGAATATTAGTTTATTCCATGCATAAGATTGTATTTATTTTCATTTTAAGCCTCTAAAACACTATCTTAATAATTAATAGACATGGATAAAAATATCTATTATTCATTACTTACTTGGGATGTTACATCCTTCCCCCCTTTAGAAAATTGTGTCCCCGCAATTTATTTACTTATCGAATAAATGGGGGTACTTATCCCTCATTGCATTTTCAGATTCCCATGTTGCCTCTTCAATCATGTGGTTTTTCCACAAAACCTTTACTTGGTGAATAACCTTATTCCATAACACTTCCTCCCTATGGTCAAGAATCTGGACCGGTTGTTCCTCATAAGATAGGTTCCCTTCCAGCTGAACTACCTCTGGACTCAAAACAGGAGATGGATCTGGCATATACTTTCTCAACATTGAAATGTGAAAAACATTGTGTACCTGCGATAAACTCGGAGGTAAAGCCACTCGGTATGCAGCTGATCCAACTCTCTCCAGAATTTCGTATGGTCCAACGAACCTTGGACTCAACTTTCCTTTCTTACCAAATCTCATCACACTTTTCCAAGGAGAAAACTTGAGAAAAACATGATCACCTACCTCGAAAGATAGATCCTTCCTCCGGTTATCCGCATAACTCTTCTGCCTGCTCTGAGCTGTTCTCATGTATTTCTGAATCAGATAAACTTTTTCTGCCATCTCTTCTAACAATTCTGGTCCCATCAACTTCCTTTCACCCACTTCATCCCAGAAAGCTGGAGTTCGACACCGCTTCCCATATAATGCCTGAAATGGTGCCATCTGTATACTGGAATGAAAACTGTTATTAAATGAAAACTCAACCAAAGAAAGATGTTGGTCCCAACTTCCCTGATAATCCATAGAACAAGCTCGTAGCATATCCTCCAATGTCTGAATTTTTTGTTCTGACTGCCCATCTGATTGAGGATGAAAATATGTACTAAAATTTAATTCAGTACCCAACGACTTCTGAAGGCCTTTCCAAAAGTTAGAATTAAACCTAGGATCACGATCCGATACAATGGAGAGAGGAACTCCATGTAACCTGACTATCTCTTTAAGATACAAACGGTAAAGTTGATCAAGAGAGAAAGTATCTCGTATAGAAATGAAATGAGCAGATTTGGTCAAGCGATCAACAATAACCCAGATTGCATTATTACCTCGAGATGTCTTCGGTAATCCAACAACAAAGACCATGGATATATTCTCCCATTTCCACTCTGGCACTGGTAAAGGATGAAGCATCCCTTTCGGTAACTGTCGCTCTGCTTTAACCTGCTGACCAGTCAAACACTTCACAGTAAAATCAGCAATATCTTTTTTCATTCCATCCCACCAGTAATACTCCCGCAGATCTCTATACATCTTAGTACTGCCCGGATGAACTGAAAACGGAGAACTATGATCTTCACATAACAACTCTCTCTTCAACTGTGAATCACAAGGCACACACAATATCTTCCCAAATCTCAAAACACAATCATTATCAATGTTGAATTCAGGCAACTTACCTTTCTGAACCAGCTCTACCCTTTTTTGTAACTCACTATCTTGCTTCTGTGCTTGCTTGATTCTATCTGATAGAGAAGATCTCAATGATACCTGAAACAAAACAGAAGGACTTCCTGCACCAACAACTTCTATTCCAAAGTTCATCAAATCCTTAACCAATGGATCACGTTCCAAACGCAACAGTGTTAATGAAGCATTACTTTTTCGATTCAAAGCATCAGCCACTTTATTTGCTTTTCCCGGATGGTAATGAATTGTACAATCATAATCCTTGATTAATTCCAGCCATCTCCTTTGTATCATGTTTAACTCTTTCTGAGTGAATATATACTTTAAACTTTTTTGATCGGTATATATTTCACACTTTACTCCATACAAATGATGCCTCCAAATTTTTAAAGCAAAAACAACAGCAGCTAGTTCCAAATCATGTGTAGGGTAATTTACCTCATGAGTTTTCAACTGTCGTGAAGCATAAGAAATTACCTGATCATTATGCATTAGGACGCAACCAAGTCCTTTCAATGAAGCATCACTGTATATAACAAACTCACCATTCCTGGAAGGTACTGCCAAAACTGGAGCATTCACCAATCTTCTTTTCAATTCCTGAAAACAATCATCACATTCTTTTGTCCAGATAAACTTAACACCCTTCCGAGTTAGCTTAGTCATTGGACTAGATAACCGTGAAAAATTTCTAACAAACCTTCGGTAATAGCCCGCCAAACCAAGGAAGCTACGAATCTCGGTTACATTTGTGGGTCTTGGCCATTCTTCCACAACTTTTGTTTTTGCAGGATCAACAGTTATTCCATCTTTAGAAACAATGTGACCAAGGAAAGAAATTTGTTGCAACCAAAACTCACACTTGCTGAATTTCCCATACAATTTCTTTTCTTTTAAGGTTTTCAAGATAACACTTAAATGTTTTTCATGCTCCTCTTTACTTTTAGTAAACACCAAAATATCATCAATGAAAACCACCACAAACTTATCAAAGAACTCATGGAAAATTCTATTCATTATGTCCATGAATACAGCAGGTGCATTGGTTAGCCCAAAAGGCATTACTACAAATTCATAATGGCCATATCTCGTACGGAACGCGGTCTTCGGAATATCTGCCTCCTTTACCTTTAGCTGATGGTACCCCGATCTCAAGTCAACCTTTGAAAAAAACTGAGCTCCCTGGAGCTGATCAAACAAATCATCGATATGAGGAAAAGGATATTTGTTCTTAACAGTGATATTATTCGAGGCTCTATAATCAATGCAAAGTCTCATAGAACCATCTTTCTTTTTAACAAATAAAACAGGAGCACCCCATGGTGATGTGCTAGGTCTAATGAAACCTTTCTCTAATAAATCCTGCAATTTCTCCTTCAACTCTAAAAGTTCAATTTGTGCCATTCGATAAGGGGGTTTTGAAATTGGCTTAGCATCGGGAACTAAGTCAACAGTAAACTCAACTTCACGATCTGGTATTACTCCAGGCAACTCATCAGGAAAAACATCAGGATACTCATTTACCACTGGCACATCATTAATCTGATCAGCTCCTTTATTTTCAATGACATGTGCAAGGTAACATTCATTTCCATCTTTTACAAGTTTCTCGGCCTCTTGATATGTTATCAAAAGTAAGGGTTCATTCTTGTAAACAAACTGAAAGTCATTCTGAAAAGAAACTTCATTAGCTCTACAGTCAATCTTAGCATGGTAAATAGAGAGCCAATCCATACCCAGGATAACATCAAACTCTACTAGAGGTAGAACAATAAGGTTTGCAAGTAGGTTCTTTCCACATATAAGGATAGGAAGATTCTTATAAATTCTTTTTGCATCAACATTTCCCCCAAGTGTTTTTACCAAAAGTTCACGAGTCATTTCTTGAGATGGTATTCCCATTTTACTAGAAAAGTTTTCAGAGATGAAAGAATGTGTAGACCCCGAATCAAACAACACACTGCCATAATCTGAAAAAAAACAAAGTACCTGATACAACTTCATTTGATGGCCCGACATCTACTGAAGTAGTTGCAAAGGATTTCACCACCCCTTTATGCTTGTAGTCTAACTGCCTCCAATCACTCAAGCTCCTTGTCGGACACTCGTTTTCATAGTGACCCATCTCATTTCACTTATAACATTTCACTAATTGTAAATCAAATTTGTTCTTACCTTCACCTTGATCCTTTTCAGTGCAATCACGAGCCTTATGTCCCATCTTACCACATCGGTAGCACTTCCCAGAATTCAGAAGACATTCCCCAGCATGCCTTTTTCCACATTTATCACAAACTGGAAACTTAGTTCTCTTACCATCAGACTTTTTTGAATAATTCTTACCTTTCTCCTGCCACCTCGGTCTCTTCTTCTGCTGGTTTTTATAGAAAACTTGGTCATCGGCAAACTCCATTTCCACCTTCTCAGCACATCGAACAAGCTTTCCATAACTTTTAAACTCACGAGAAGCTAATGCCCTTCGATATTTTGGCTTTAATCCTGATTAAAAACGATTGATTTTACTATCAAGGTCCCGGATAAAATTTGGAGCATACATTTCCAATCGAGTGAACCTTTCTTCATAGGCAGCCACTGAGTCTTCCTCTTGCCTCAATTCCAAGAATTGATTTTCCATCATAAGTCGAACAGCCTTAGGAAAATACTTCTCAAGAAACATACCTTTGAATTCATCCCAGTCAAGAGCATCAATCTCATCGGTGTCCCTGATATTTTTAACCATAGACCACCACTGATCTGCTTCACCCTCCAAACGGTAAATAGCAAGACTAACCTTTTGATTGTCTGAACACCCCATGACATCAAAAATCTTCTCCAGTGCTTTAATCCACCCTTCAGCTAGCACAGGGTCAGATGATCCTCTGAATGATGGTGGATGTTGCCTCATGAAATGTTCCACCACTGACATGTTCCTCTGCGGTTGGTCTGGCTAATCCCGTGTATGGATACCACCGCCATTTATCGCTTGAGTCAACTGCACCATTACTACAACAAACTGTTCAGTTCCAATTCCGACCATTTCTGGATGCTGATTCGGAAGGTTATTTCCTTCTTGTATGCCTTCCTAGCACTGCTTCCCGGTTTCCTCTGCGGAAAACCATTCTGAACCAATATGTCTTAGATGAAGCAACATGGTAATCTTTAAATGCTATATCATTTCGAAAAAAAATATTTTTGGATAATCATTTAATAGAATTCTAACTCCTAAAGTTATCTAAACCGACCTTTGATACCAACTATAAGGCCCCAGCCTTAAACCTTACTTAATCTTGAGTTATTACAAGATTACACATTGAGGATCTTTTCGGGTTTAGAGTTTTAGAGAATTAGATCATAAAACTTGCATTACGTTCCACATATAAACAAAGTGGTTACATAAAGATAGTATTCTTCATTCCCATCAATGGAAACACATTTAAAATAAAACATGGATTATTTCTTGACACTTCCTTGACACTATCATCATATCATGTACCTTTCCCTTGACCTGTGAAAAAAATTTCAAAAAAACATGGGATGAGCATAAAAATCTCATTATGGGTTATAAAAACATGGAAAGGAAACATGAGTTCATATATACATAAGACTGAAATCATACTTTACCCATAAAACATAGACACTTTAACATACCTCATAAAATCATGAATAAATCATAGAAATCATAAGACATAAAGGTAACTTGAGGCATTCATAACATTCATACGTAGGGAGTAACCCTCTTGGTTACGTTTGGAATACCCATCATAGTATATTCCCTAAATCTCTTCGGAGAAACCTTAACGTCTCACTCCTTCGCATTACCCAATGCATTGGAGAGCTATATCGGGCTCACCCGCCCTTAGTTTATCATGGAACCACCCGTCTTCATTATAATGCCCAAGAACCATAACATAATCGTATCAAATAAAACATGCATAAAGGAAACATAACATTCCCACATTTCAATCACAAGATATCAATACAACACAAAAAACATTGTGAAAACCATTTTCAATACCAAAATAAAAGAAATGTAAAACATGGTATATATTTTTCTTTTAAAAAGAAGGTATGGCTTATAGAGGAAGCTGAAACTCAAATAACGGTCACGACGGCGGAGAAGTCGTTGTCGCCGCATACGTACGACAAAAACATTCCCTTTTGTCGTTTAGTAAACGCTTCATATAAAAAATAATCCTTTTGAATAAACATAAAAGTCAAAGGGGTTTATACACCGTATAAAAGAAAGTTGTGTATAAAATAAAATATTCCTCAATGAAAGGAGATTGAGACGAAGTCCCATACCTCGTATCCGACATGACCCGACCGTTCTTTAATCTCCTGAATAATAAACTTGAGTTAATCTCTACTTTCTTATGAATCTTTTTCAAGTTCATTATTCCTTTTATACCATGTTATGAACATCATGTAATCAGTTAAGTTAATAATGTTCATTTTGTCGGTATTTGGTTCTTAAGTCAAAAATAGACTTCTTACACTTACATGTTGTTAATTTGGTCATAGGTTCATTATATCCAGAATGATATTAATTATTTGGATAACAAATATATCATATATATTCATCATATACATGTATTTATAATATTACATCACATTTAGAGGTAAGAAATGAAATGCACTGTTCATGGAGACGGTAAGCCGTACGTACGCATGAACGCTACTTCCATTTCTATTTCATATTTTCTGGAATGGAATCATAATGATATAAGAGTATATTATTATTCCAGTATAATAACATATATAATATCATTAACTTTATCCTTTACACATCCCACATATGGTATTAACGAATCAAATCACTTTCAGGGGGCTGTAGTTCGCACTTCCTAAAATGAAGATTTCGTGTTTACCCATAATGGGAACCATAAAGGTATTCCCAAAATGAAAAAAACAGAATCTTAAGGAAAACATAAACATATTATATATCATATATAAAAATAGTGACATCATAATGGACACCTTTGAAGGTGTTAAATGAGTATTGAACAATCATCGTTTCGGGAGGCAGAATTTTTCCATCCACGGAAACCGTATGTTATTTAACCATTTGACGTAGTTGTGTGAGAGTGTAGCTCAAATAAATATTATAACAACATCCTTGTATATTTAAGATACTGTTGTTGTTACAAAATAAGTAAATAAAAAGAGTTTAGGGGGTTGGAGAAGCAAAATAAAACAAATGAACATGAGAGAATGAATTACCTTTAAAAGTGTAACTCCTTTTGATTTGAGCCTAAAGGCTTCCTTTGAAAGGATTCTGCCCAAAGGGAATCCTCTAGGATGAGGAGAGGGATGTGGAGAGAGTAAATGGACAGGGGTTGGCAGAGCCAAAGGCTTGAGGAGTGTGTGAAATGAGGTAGAGGTGGGGGCCTTTTATAAGAGGAGAGGAGGGGCACTTTTGAAAAGTAAAGTAATATTACTTTATTTGAAGATGTGTTTCGGTTTTAAAAGGTCCCACATTGATATAATTCGTGGATAAGGTGGTAAGGGTTCGAAATCCACTCATACAATTGGTTTTGGCCATGTGTAGTTCATATATTTTACATTGTCTTTCCATTTTATTTAAATCGTCATATAATGATGTCATCACTGCATCATTATTATGTCATAAATAATTTAATTTATTTAATGTCTAAAAATCATAAAACAAGTACTATGATGTAGGAAATATTTTTAGGTTTCCAATGACTATTTATAATCAAATATCTGATCTTTATAACCCTATGTAAAAATTGTTTTCGTAAAACGTATTATGTTTGTGTCATTTTTACTTTTACATTAAATAAAAAGTAATTTATGTCATTTCCAACCAAAATGTCTCCATGGGGTCCCCAAGTTGACCCATGGATTTTCTTGGTCGTCCATGACACAACCAACAAGGTTGGGACATGTTTCTAGGTCATTTCATATTATTAAAGCATTATTTATACCTTAAACTACACTAATTACCACTAATCGCGATTAAAAACTTAATAAGTTACTATTCACCAAAAAATTATCTTAATCTCATTGAACCACATTTTACTTCTTAATGACAACCATGTATGTCGGATTTTCAAAATTCAATACACATTAGTGGTAAACTTTCATTTAACTGAAAAATCAGTTTGCTTGATTACCACTTAGTGGTTTCACTATTCATCAAAAATTGAAGTTTTTCAGAAAATTACCAAAAATTCACCCTAAGATATATTTGATATTCCAAATTCAAAAATGATGTCTATTTTAAAAAATTAAAATCATATAATTAACATTAATTAATTTAATAATTAATTCCCGCTGCCAGAGCAAATAGCGTGTTTTTACAAAACAATAAGTATCAAAAGATTGACACCAGTTTAAGTCTAATTTCAAAGTGAAATTAATTCCAATGACCACCATTGGATAACATGGTAAAAATATATTCTAATTTCACTTCAAAACCAATTCAAAACATAATCTAATCATATAAATAAATTATATTAAAAAGCAGTTTTGATGTAAAATGCAGTATTTTTCACTATTCATTAAAAAATGAACATTTTCAGAAAAATAACAAAAATTCACACAAGGTAAATTTTGATGTCCCATTCATAAAGAATAAGTTTATTTTGACAAACATAGTTTATAAAATTGTCAAAAGATAGATTCAAAAATGGTTTTCCATCAAAAGGCAGTAAAACAATCTTTTAAGAATATTAGTTTATTCCATGCATAAGATTGTATTTATTTTCTTTTTAAGCCTCTAAAACACTATCTTAATCATTAATAGACATGGATAAAAATATCTATTATTCATTACTTACTTGGGATGTTACAACTATAGGTACAAATTTTAATATTAATAAATTTATTTCACTTTTTTTATACTAACTATTTTTTATTAAATATGGAAACAATGAAATTATTGGGAAAAATATTAAAAGTTCAGAAGTATGGAATCTAATAGGATAAAAAATAGTTGTCCCATTAGATTCCTATGGGGTCCCTACAGATAATGCTATAGGATTACATGGCCATATTCTAGGCCAGCTGGCCGTAGAGCCGGTTTCCCTTCATATTACTTATGAAGATTTGAGGAATATGCCTCTAACAAGGAAAAATGAAGTTTTCGATTCCCAAATAAAGTTAAATATAATACATTATTTTGTAATTGAATGTCATTATGTTATTGAATTATAATAGTTTCAAAATTAATTATTGTGTATAGATGTTATTCCACTTTCCGATTGCTAATCTGCTAGCACAAAAGTGGGTTTTGAAAATTTTAGGTAAGAAATAGAAAGACTATAAATGAAGATTGTGGAGATATGTCAATAGTAATTCATTGACCACCCAACAGATGTATGAAAAGTTATCTGATGGGATACCCAAAGAGAAATGGAATGTTTTTGTTGACAGAAATCGCGATAAGAAGCAGATGGTATTTAAATATATATTATTATATTAATATCATTTTATATTTATACATGAATATTAAAACGAGATTACAAGGAATAAATTACTATTTAATTATGTTTGGTTTATTTCATGATCTTTCGAGGATGAATGCATCAAGTCAGGCTAAGCAAGTCACCCCTCACACTACGGGGTCAATGAATTTTTCTAGAAGCTGATCAAAAATAGTAATAATTTCATTAGTTGAAATATTTATAAGACAATATAAGATATTTCATATATTAAATTTTTGATTTATCTTTGTTTAATGTAGTCCCAGAGTTTTGGGCACCAAGAATACCGGATAGAATTATGGTTAGATGTTCAAAAAAAATTATGGATGTTTTGTTAACAAGTCTACAGGAGATTTTGGGGTATGAACTCAGTTTTTTATTATAATAACATAGTATTATTTGTCACTATGTTAATATATATTGTTTATAATATGAATGATATATTATTTATAGTTAAAAATTAAAGAAAAATGGGATTTCAATCCCTCACAGACCTACTTAGTCTCCAAGGATTACCCAATTGGTAAAGTTATTGGGTAATAGCATCCTGGTCGAGTGCGTAGGATGGGTTGGAGACCCACAATGTCTGAGGTCTTTGGCAAGTCACTGGGGATTTAAGTTTCATCTACTCCAAGTTGTAGTCATATCATACCTCAAGCTGCTTAGAGAGAGATTGTTTCTCTATAAAACATAGTTCAAGAACAGGGGACTCAGATATCCGCTTTGCAAAAATGATGGATTGATTTATATCAAAAGACAATCCATTCTGTCCTTGGAGGTATTTAATCAACTAGTGGTGATTAGGTAAATCACAAAATTTAATAATCATTTAGTTTTTAAACATTTATTCATATTAACTTTAAATATAAATTTAAAATTTTATTTTATTTTCAATATATTATTTTTATAGGTGTCGGTAGCAAGAAGTAGAGGTGGAGTTGCAGACTATGATTAGTTTTGTTCATCATAAAACAATGATTAGAGGAGAGGGTTTGGATAATAGTATCTGTATATGTATCATTTGTATCCTGGAGTAGTCCCAAACATTTTCATGACCTAACATTTTCTTGATTTCTCGTGTTTCCTTTTTTGTAATATGAACCCACTCTTCCAAAGATACTAGGTATTTTCGATCCTTATGTTGTATTAATGGATATTTATATTTATGAATCCTATAATAATATGTGTAAAAATGTATAGGTTGTTAAATCTATGGCATAGACGATCAGGAGGAGGTTTTTTGTGCTATTTCTAACACCATCATAGGTTTATCATAGAGATAATAGCTTCAACATAGTGGCTAATGGTGGATTTTTTAGTGGTTATACCTTTCTAGGAATATTTTTACCATGGATATGGGGTGTAACATATCCTCTTCTTGATAAGATACGACAATATATGTTTATACATATGTAGTTTAGGGGAATTTTTATTTGAAAATTTGGATGTTAAATATTATTTAGTTTTATGAGCATTATGATTTACAATATTCATGTTTTAATGTTTTTTGGATAAAAAATCATATTTTTATAGGTTTAATAGTTATAGGGTTGATAATATGGAGGTTTGATAGCTATGGGTTTTATGGATTCAGTGTTTCTCAAAAGAAGTTTCTAATTTCTATTTTTCCAATTTTTTATGTATTGGGATTAATTTTTTTTATGTTTGTAGGTTTTTAGGTTTCTAGTCACATATATTTTAATTTTTAATTTTTATTTAAGAGTTTATATTTATTTTCTTTTATCTGTTAATGTTTTATTGGATTTCATCTTATATGATTAAATTTTCGTACATTTCCAGTGGTTAGTTCTTTACTTTTCATGTTTTCATGTTTATAAGATGTTTTTTACATATTTTAAAATCACATGTTCACATGAATTATAGTTTATCAAATTTCTAAAAATAACTTATCTAGTTTTCATATATTTAAATTTATCGATTTCATATTTATTATGTTTCATGTTTTTAGGTTGTAGGCTTTGAAATTAGATGATTTCATATGTTTTTATTTTTTTGATAATGGTTGAATGTTTGCATATTATTTTTATTTTCAATAAGGAATTTTATAATATTTTAGAATTTTTGGCATGGATAAATCATGTTTAATTATCTCTAATGTTATAGGATTCTTGTATATAGGAATGAGGATTCTATGTTTTCAGTTTTATACATTTTAGTTTTGTTTTTTAAGAAATAATTAGTTTTAATGTTTGTTGGTTGAATGATTTTCAATTTAAAAGAATCCATGTTTAGAACATTAAATTTTTCTGGATTAAATGTTTACATGTTTTCTTATTTACTATTAAGAACTTAGTGGTTTAGTATTGATATGATATAGAATTGAAAGTCCATATGATTTGGATTCTTAAGATTTGAGGTTAATAGGATCGTTTTATATTATTTTTCTTGCTTTCATTTTTACCAGTATAAAATCTATAGGGTAACATGTTTATAGGTTTACTATCTAGTGGCGTATAGGTTTGTAGTTCATAGGATATTAGGTTATAGGACTTATTGTATCAATTTTTTTTTACAATTTTAATTTTTATTTGATATGAAGTCTATAGGATTTAGGATTATAGGATTTATGTTTTATTAATTTTTAGTTTTTCATATTTTTGAGTTTCTAGTATTATTGTATAATAGTCTAAAACAGTTAACGTTAAATGTTTTTTAGTAGGGGAGTTTTTAGGTGTCAAGGTTTTCATGTTTATTGGTTTGATTTTTTGTAGTTTTAATGGTTATTATATTTTCAAGACTCAAATTTGTATAGTCTTATAGGTTATTGGTTGGTATGATTTTAGGTTTTCATGATTTGTGTGATGTTTTATTACATTTCTTGTAGTGGTGAAATATTTTATAAATAATGACATTGAAATGGATTTTTAAAGGTACTGGTACTGGGGCTTTAGAATCTGCAACAATATTTTATTTTAATTACACCATTAATGGTGGTTTAAACCACCACTTTTTAAATGGACCATATTTTGTGGTGGTTAAAAAAGCTACTACAATTTGGTATATTACTATTAGCAGTGGTTAAACCCACCTCTACATACATTAATGGTATAATGTAGTAGTAGTTTTTTTTGGTTTAGAGGTAGTTATTCTGAAAAAATGGGTTTTTTTTGTAGTGGGGGTTTAAATCACTGCTAAAAATTTCTTTTTTTCATTACCATTTCAAGGCAGTTCACTTGGTTTTCGTGGATTTTTTCCTGGGAAAAAATGAAATGTTTTTTAGTTGTAGTTTCAACAACTGTAAATAAAAAAATCATTTTTTCGGTGAAAATTGCCGCTAAAACCTCAATAACCACTAAAAAATCTATTTACCAAGATGGTTACTAGAAATCGATGATAAATTGAATAAACTTCAACATACTGTACACTGAACCAAAATTTAGTGGTGGTTTTATAAAACTACTCTAGAAGCATAATGCCACAGTTTAAACCACCTCTATAGAAAAAAAACCGCCACTATGATGTGATTTTCATGTAGTGAATATTCATTTCACATTTTTGATAAAATACAAATGGACATTTTTTTAAAAATGATATGAGGTTTCTGTTCAAAAATATTATAAAAAGTAAAACATATGAAATTGTTTCATTTAATAAATCTTAAGAGTTTAATATAAAACTATTATTTTTTTGGAAATAGGGTTTTAAAAAAATATTCCTGAATGAAGAGTTATATAAAGAAAAACATTATTTATTTTTTTAGTAACTTTAAGTACCAATGGGTTTAAAAATTGTACCATTACATAATGATGTCATGAATAACCATAGTTGATGAAAATTCATCATAATTATTTAAATTTAGATCTTGATATTTCAATAGTGGATACTTAGTAAAAAATATTCTCAATAAATGTTGACATTATAACATAAAATACTTACCACTTTATTAACATTGATTAATAGGCCCTACTAGGGGATAAAAATTTAATGTAAATTATCATTTGGATGAATAAATTCAAGATATAAAATTTCAAACAGTCTATATATACACCTCATTATTTGATATATGTTTATAAAATAACATATTTCTAAAAGAAGGAAAATATTGACAAAAAATCAATACTGATATATTAGCTTTTGAGCTATAAACCCCATAAAAGATAGATACTAAAATAGAGATATAAAATAATTTAAGGATTCATCATCATAATATACATTGTTTGGTAGTTCATACACCACATAAAATAATTATTTTTTGAATATGATATGTGTCTCATGGATGCAAAAAGTGAGACAGAAATACCATAACTTAAGTCTTGAAATTCATCATAACAATTCAAAACACTTATATAATAAAAATAAGTTTATTAATAATATATTATATAACCTTATTCAAATATCATACAATATATGATTCTTTATGAATTTTATTATCTATTTATTAACAATTCCCTGGTATATTCTTGTTTAAAGTAATAAAATCTTTGTTTTTCATATATAATTTAATTTGTTATATTCTTGGTCCTATTATTTTGAAATTGTTTCTATAATTTAAATAATGATAAAAAGGATATAATGATCACATATATTTAGTATATTTTTATTTATAATAATCTAAAAAAATTAGTCATATGAAATGAAGAACATTGTTCAGGGAGATATTAGGTCATACGTAAGCATGAACGCTGTTTTTCATTTTCATTTTTTATTAATATATGGATAATTAAATGATATATATTATCACCAAAAAATCAGTTTTATTTTATATATATAAAAAATTAATTAAACCCATTCTTAATACACCTCTTTTTTATTATAAATGAATCACATCGCTTCATGAGGTGGTGCTCTACCGTACACAAGAACGACGTTATCATGTTCCCAAAAAATGGAAAACAAGAAGATATGTCTGCTACTACAAATAAAAAATAATAATAACATCACAAATATCATATATATATAACATAAATAAAAAATTCATTATTATGACAAGACATGATTAGTGGTAATTGAAAAATGAATGACATCATTTACGAAGAGGTTGTCTTCCGTAAACATGAATGATTCTTTTGTAAACGATGTTATAGAAATAGAGATAGTTATAGTTAATTAAATTAGAATAAAACCGTATTAGTATAAATATTATAATAATTATTTAACATGTTAATTTTATAATAAGAATTTAGGTTGGAGGAGGAAGAAATAAAACAAAAACGCTCTTGTTTGAATATTACCCCATCTTCAGGTAGCTGTATAGGATTGCATTAAAAAATTCCTATGACTACTTTATTTGGATTATAAGTCTCCTAGGATGAGGTTAGGTATTTTCAAATGTTATTTGGTATGATCTTGGTTAGACCATAGATTTTTGAAGGTCTGAATAAGAGTGGATAGGGGATATCCTTTTATAAGTGGGGGAGAGGAATCACTTGGTATTTTTTAAAATAAATATTTTCTCCGACATTTTTTATATGTCACAAGGTTAACAATTAAGGCATTATGAATCATTATAGGTGTAATGGTCTAAAAATGGTAAAAAAAGTTTTTATACAAGTTTATAGGTTATATTTACAATTATCCTTTTTTTAGATACACGATTAACCTATTTTTTCTTTAATAGAAGTAATTATTATTTTTCTACATTCTCTATTCATTTTTATTAAAAACTAATATGAAATTATTTGAAAATATAAATTATTATTATTATAAATAATTAATTTATATTTAAAAATTCAGTTCAAATAGTGGGAAAAATTAATTTAAAATTATCCTCAGAGACATGACTGGAAAAATTGTTTTTAAAGGGAACATAGTCAAATGTTTAAATTTTTATATATAAAATTTATATATATAATTGATTGAACTGAAATAAACTGTTTAATTGATGTATAATAGAACTAATTTTACTTTAAATCTAATTTAAAATATTTTTTTTATTTATAAATTAATTTAAAAAAGCAGTTTTGAATTACAATTCATTAGTTTCACTATTCATAAAAAATGAATCCTTTTAGAAAAATCCAAAAAATTACCCAAATATAATTTTAACATTATAATATAAAAAAATCATTTTATCCAATTCAGTTTCATAAATTCTCAAAAATTAATTACATTACAGTTGAAAATAATTATATTTTTTTGAGAAAATAATATTTAGGAAACATATAGACACATTACCAAAAAATATGTATTTTATTTTGAATATGATTTATATAAAAATATTATAAGTAATATTTATAAATTAATTATTAATAATAAAATCACAAATTTCAACAACTTTTTTATAACCTTCGGGTTTAAATGACTATGCTAGTAATATACAATGGTTTTATTAAAACTTAGTATTATGTGTAATGTAATCAAAGACATTGTTGCATGTTGCACACCCTAAGAATGTTGTTTTGTGTAACACAGTCCATAAAAGAAATATAATTTATTCAAAATAATAATAATTCATGAAAACTTGGGGAGTTATAATGATATTGGCATCTTGTATCTCACCCACCCTATGTGAATACCCATACACAAAATACATTCGCAATATTCAATTTAAATTCTCTAGTCGATGGCCTATATTAACCATACCTTCATCATCCATTTTTTTTATGAGCATCATAATTACCTTATGGGAAGATTTATCCTCTCATTGAGGATCACACTCTCACAGTTCCATCATTATGATTTGTGAACCCTAGGCCATCACCCATAATCCCTCATCCTCAAGCACTTATATTGAATCCCACGGTAGTACCTAGGTGCTAGTCTTTGTCAGGTAGATGTCCAAATTCATAGTGGAGTATGCCTTAGAAAATTCTATACATCTAGTCTGGATTTTTTTGGGGTGATATAGGAAATGAAAAGGAATATCCTTTCTTGATCCCATGGTTAAATCTTGAGGCGTCCAATAAATCATAGTAACTTAACAGAACTATAACTACTGTATCTACCCAGTAATTGGGGTTATCATTGAAATCGTTCAAATTGGACCAATAATCACCCATATGATGCCCAAGATCTGTGCTCAGGGATGTACACAAAGACAACACCCAAGACCACCATTCAAATCCAAGGTATTTTAGTAATTCACAATAGTCTACTGGTATCTCCATATGAATCCCAACATCATGGAAATTGTAAGGGTATTACAATATCATAGAAATATATAATATCATGGTAATTCTTGTAAATATGCACATGCACACACGTTGATGCTAGATCTAAGGTATCACTCATAGGATTCCATTCCTACATCATCCAAGTTCATATATTTTAGTTGAAATTAGCATGCTCTAAATATATTACAATACTCGATTCCAACCATATTGGATTTCTGATTACCCATTTTTATCATTATGTGATAAGTATTAATCCTAGTAAATCACTATAATTTTACCCCTAATGTAAAATTTAATGTTTTAATTTGAAATAAAATATTATAAAAATAATAATATAAAAAATCTAATTGGATTGTTGAACACAGCACCCATTCGACTATCCATATACCTTTGGATCCCATTTAATATAAGGGTTTGATGTTTCACTCATAACCATATCTTACCAAATTCCTATCTAAAAAATCTGGGATATCAATCAAAGGGTTACCCACAAATATCCCCTGTTCATCATAGTTGTAGTGGAACCCAAATGGGATACTTGGTCACCACAGTTCCTTTAGGTCAACACCCAATTCTCAAAAGGCATCCCATCCCTTGTCATCTTAGATCCTCATAGGCCTAAGGGATACACCATATCAATGATATTATTGAGATATATCTAAATTCCGATCTCTATGTCTTAGATCACTACATATTAGTTATCTCTGCAAAACCTAATCCATATTTCATATGGTCTATCCTCCTTGGGAATGCATGTTTTAGGGGTCCTCACATGGCCATCAATGGTTGCACATCACTGTTAACATCAACCCCTAAATCTTAAGGGTTTCTATGTGATTTTGTATTTTATTAATATATACCTACACTATCATTAGTTGAGTCAAAAATGTTTCTAAGAAGTTCCTCATTGGATTTGCCCTCTTACTTGTTTTAATGTAGTCTTTTTAAAAAATCATAACAATATAAATTAAATTATATTTTAATCAAAATTAGTAATATTATAAATACAAATTGCTTATTTTAGGGAAAAATTAAAATTCTCTTGGATGAATTCCTATATTAACTTTGATCAAAATATATTTAAATAAATTTCAAGTGAATGTTTGAGGGCCACCTACTTATTTTACATAATTTCCCATTTATTAGATAAAGGCCAACAGCCGCTTCCCAAGCTCATTTGGCTTCACCTAATCAACCAGAGAAACAAACTCAAAACCAATGAATTATAATTATTTATTTAATAAAAATATATTATTAATTAAAATTACTTACAAAATAATTCCAACTATTTATTATTTTTCATAAATTCATAAATATAACAATAAAATATCATGATGTCATACTCCAAAATAAACCCATCCCAATGACCTATAACATGTCTGAGAAATCAATATAGAAAAAAATCCATATCTTAAATAGTTAATTCCATGTATATTTTAATTAATTTTATCTCAAAACTATAAAAAATACATTTAAATGTACCATCATAGGAATATCGTACTGATAAATGTAGGAGCTACTTCATGATTACCTATACGAAGGTTGAGAAAAAGTAAAACCACATTCATATGATTATACTATGATATAGTGGATTCTAAATTGAACCACAGTCTAGAGAATAATAATATAATAATTATAATAATGTAAGATCAATGGGGGAAATAAAAGTAAATTAATTACCAAGAATCACTATAAAAATGTGACACCCCTAATAGAAGGGAGATAAAATAATGAAAAGGGGGAGGCCTCCGAGCCAAACGTGATAGAGGATGTAAGGAATAGGGATTTCACTATTAAGTAATAAAAAGGGAAGATTAGTAATTTTCAATATTTAGTAATCTACATTGTTGGTTTTCATGGTTGGATAAACTATTAACCAACCACATGGATGGTTCTACATCTAGGTACTCTAACACATGTGGTTTCCTCTTTAATTTAATCTTGATATTCCCTTAACTATTCCTTATCCATAAGAACAAACGTTTATCCCTATAAAATGAACTATAAATTCCATCAACTCAGGGTGGCACATGAATTCACCAATGACATGTTCTCTAAATAATGTTTCTAGTGATGAATCCTCGAAAAAAACTCGTAACAAACCTCACAATAATGAGGATAAATTGAGTACCTAATATACTATTTGATCCACATTCTGTTTATAAAAAAACCCATTAAAATTTTCTAAACCCAATAAATCAATTTTTAATCATTGATAAATATTATACTCATCTAATTATAAAAAATTATATTTCTATCAAAAATTTTCTATCACGTATATACATGAGGCATTATAATTGTTTTCATCATTTCTCAGTTTCTTAGGAGACTTATTAGGAATAAGGGACACTATCCCATAAGATAAATTTTCCTATAGTAAATCATTGAATAAAAATTTATACAATTACTTGAAATATTTAAATTTAATTTCATATTCATTTTACGTAAATTATCATAACATTATTCTTATTTTATTTTGCTTTTTTATAATAAGTTGTGTATATTTTAGAATATTTTTATGATCAAAAAAATTATAATGCAATAAATTTTATTTATTATACTCCTAGTATTTTAATAAATATAAATTTCCTTCAATATTTAATTAAAATTAATATTACTTGTTGATATTTTAGAGAAATGGATAAAGATACCCATTTTCATAATCTTGTATTCAGGGTGAAAAATTAATCTATGGTATTTAGGTAGAAGGGTCATTCAAATTATATTATATTGTGAAACCACGATCCGTTTTGAAAAGTCCAAAATCCTAAAATCATAGACTCTAATATCCCCAATAATTTCATCCTAGTCCCACTAATCATTGTAGAGGAAATCAACCATTGATAAAACCTATGTTATTCTATCCTGAATCACTAATTATAACTCCCATTAGAAATGAAAGTTTCATGATAGGGGCCCAATTAACAATTTGATCTATATTTTCATTTTATGTCATGTAAGGGAAGATGAGGTCTAACATAATATTTTTCATTTTTTAATTTTTATCTCTATAAATAAATAAATATGTATTTATAATTTTATATTTGTGTTAATAATATTTTAATTTCACATAGTTAAATAACCATGTTTTAATAGTATAATTTATGAAAAATCAATTTTTTATTACATCCTACATATTTATTCATAATTCATTTCCTATTTAAATTTTTAATAATCAATAATAAATTAATAAATAAAGATTAAATATACATAAATAAATTAATATATTTGGCATTATAATAATCATATACAATTAGTGGATTTATCACTTGTACGATCATGAAAACCTTGTCTCTTGAAAAATAGCATAGATAAGGTTATTGTATTTTACCTATTCACCTATGTATCGTCTTGGATATTCCTTGAACCATATCCATATTCTTGGGATCTCATTCATTTATAAATTATTTCTCACATGTAGGTGAGAGGAATCAGGGGTAAGAGGTTATATAAATAGAAAATGAGAATCAAAAGCTTGTACATAAAAAACTTTATTGGATGATTCTTATATAGATATTTTAATAAAAAAGTAGGAATTAAAACCCCCAAAAAATAATAATTAAATTAAAATGAACACATCCCCCACAATGTTTATCCAATCCCATGATCATTGATGATAAATTGGGTTGTTTTTTAACATATATTGTATATTTTTTCATATGTTTATTATAATATTAATGTGGATATTAAAGGAATACTTATAAGCACTAGAAGATAAAAGGATAGAATAGGTTTATTAAAAGGATAAACACAATCTAATGAAGAAGGATATGAAACAATCCTTTGAGAGAAAACTAAAGAGTTATTTAGAAATATTGTTGAAAATTCCTATCAAATTGTCCGAGGAGGGTAACATTTATCCTTTATTTTTGTAAGAAAAAATCATACTATGATAGATGATGATAACAATTTAAACATGTTCTTAATATCTTAATGAATTTCGATCCATTATTGAGTAAAAAGGGAAATCAGGGAAACAAGATTTATATCACCATACTGAGGTAATATATTGAGATGATGCATAATAGATTCTATCGACTATTGACTCTGAACGAAACATAGTGATGTTACTGGAAGATGTACAAAGGGTGGAATACATAATATGAGTGGAAAAAATGCACTATATCAAGTACCAAATAAATATCATCAGACATAGAATACCATATTGATTCTATTAGATGAATATATGTAATAATGAATGCTTTCTTGGTTCTTAAACTTTTATTCAATTTAAAATAATTCCAAAATAAAATGAAGTAAAATTTCCTCGGATTATTATTTTTTATTATAAAAATAGAGAAATTATTCCAGATATATGAATTTAGAAATTGAAAAAATGTTTTCACAAAGATAATGGCTTGAGTACACTATAAATAAATATAAAACTCATCATTAATAATTTTTTTATGGAGTTTAATGTGGAATTGTTTTATGATACATGTTATATGATGGTTGAATTCATAATGGGTGATTAAGTATGCAAGAATCAGTTTGAATCAAACAAAATATAAAATATAAGATTTAATAGGATATGTAAATGTTATAGAAATACATAAAGGTTAGATCAATTCCATGAGAAGAAGATCCATCACACCATATTTTGTTTGGTTGAAATGTTTTCCCAGTAACATAATTAAATTTCATATTGATATTTTCTAAAATAATTTTTCAATTAAGTGAAATGGTCTAATAGAGTTCCATGATGGAATTATATGGAAATTAATAATTTCATCATTTGGTGAAATATGTTATCACTCTAAAAATAAGAATAGTATCAACCTTAAGAAAGTGATTCAATAATTTTATCTTGAGAAGATTGTAACTAATTTTAGAAATGAGTATTATGTTGATAATTTAATTAGAATGAAATAACGGATAAACTAATTTTGACTCATAGAAAATATCATAGTGTCTGAACACATTAATATCCTTGAAATAAAGTATTTTATTAAATTTCACTAGTAAATAATTATGAATGCGTTGTGAAGAGGAGGAAAATGAACATCACCAATAAAATAAGTAATGAATATATATGAATAAGTTTCCCAATTGATGAGGATTATATATAAGGAAGTTAGATGGAGTAAATACAATAAAATAATTTTTAAATATGATATAAGATAAACATTCCACAAATTTTGATTTTTATAATATATATATATATATACCTTGAAAAATACAAATTGATTTTATTATTTTATTTTGAGCTATCGATATTTAAAAAATTATATGATACTATGATGATTTATGAAAAACATTAACACTGATGTTATGCATGTTTAAGGAATGCTGGAGACTATTATTTTTCTTGATGGTTCAAGAATATTCTAGAAGTGTTGAGAAGTGTCTAGTGTAGGGGGGATGAAAAATATGTTTGAAAATAGTAATTAAATTTGGCATAAAATTTTTTAGTTTTACTATTGTTGAAGAAGTATAACAACCCATCCCAAAATAGAGGCTCCAAGATGGAGGGTCACATGACCTCATGTGTGCCTCTCAATATGAAAGAGACGTCCAACTAATAGTGAGGGTATAATTAATTTATTCAGATGACTATACACTCAATATCATGTCTTATGGTGAATGATAATTATAATAATCAATTAAATAAAAAATATAATAAATAATTTGAGTATAATTTGGAATATGAAATGGAGACATAGATTTAATATTCGTACTAGAAAGGTCTAAAATTGTGTTTATACAACTAGAGAAAATAAATTCAAATAAAAAAATAAATATACTATGGGTCCACTGGAGTCCATCCCAGTCACCACCAACTCCATTCTCCCCATCTAATTCATCCACCATAGGTACCATGCTCTTATCTAAATATATATTCATGAAATATAAAAACATACTACAATTCTCTATTAGTGTGTTTTCAGAAATATAAATAGGACACCACCAATCATTCCTTTACCAATTGTGCACAAGTATAATTGGTTTATACAAATTATATAATATAGTTATAAAATAATAATAACATATAATCTCAAACAGAACATTAATGTTCAAACTAATATGCTACAAACCCTTTATTTTACCTGATTTGGCTCCATATTGGAAGGGTAATGAGGGATTCAAATAGTAACCAAACAACACATTAGTATAATATAACAATATCTTGACTACCTAATGATGTCATGTGTATATTCTACCCACCATCCACTATTAGTCATGTGTGCCAAGTTACCCGACATTAGCTTAATTCCAACTAGGCCACATCCATCTCATGAAACAATATTTATACTAAGAAATCTCAAGTTACTCCATAGAAATATCTCAATATCATCCTCATATGTTTACTATGTCCTCAGGTCCTTTTTCAGAAGGACCGAAATTCAGGTACATTCCCCATCTATGAGATAAATATGGACCAATGACCCACCTATCTCAAGCACCAAGAACACTACCTACAATCAAGTTAATAGATAAAAAATTAAGAGCATATATTGCAATATTATGACCATAATAAATAATGAATAAATACACAAAATTGTTTAACTAGAAAATACAAGCAAATAATCTACTCAAGTATTACTCATGGAATCAAAATCATTGTGGCTGTCATAGGCTACTACCACAACCAAATGTTAAAAAAATTAGGCATGATCATCAATTATATACCACCATATGTTTGTATGAATTTATTTTTTATCAATTTTCATTGATTCCTTGTGTTACATGCAACACCAAGTTAATGTTGTTATATATAAAACTTTCCCATAGATTACATTACTTGAAAATATCAGTTTAAAAAAACAATAATATATTATTAATTTAGTTATTTAAACATGACTATTATAACCTAACCCTTGAAAATAGTTTGATGTATAATAATAACTAGTTTTTAAAATTAGGTATAATGGTTTTATATGATGTAAACAGATTTATAAAAAAATATTTAATTATTGGTAATGTTTTAATATGTTTAAAAGATAATATTTTCACAAAAAAATTCTTTTATATAATTTTCTGAACAATAATAAAATTATTTTTGAACACTTTTTCGAAATAATTTTTATAAAATAAATATCTTTTTTAAATTCATAATTTCAAAATTATCTTAGGGTAATTTTTTTGGATTTTTCATTGAAATCATACTTTTCTTTTAATTTAATTATAAATTAAAATTACATGTTAAATTGATTTTAAATTTAAATTAGTTCTATTTAAAATCGATTTATCCAGTTTAATTCATTATAATCAATTACGTGTTGATTTTTAATATGAATCATTTATAATCTTTTGAACAACTTCTCTTAAAATTACGTTTTCTAACTACAAAAACGAGATTAATTTTAAATTAAGATATTTCAATTATGTGTGTAAAATTTTAATAAATGGATACAATATTTTGATTCATATTAATTTATATTATCTAATAAGGTAAAATTAATTTTTAACCTAGATGAATAATGAATGTAGTAAAAAATAATTACCATTGTTTAGCTAAAAATGGATTTTCCATGAGATTAAACTGAAAAGATAAGGGATAAAATTACAAATAAAATTATTTAAAATCAATTTTATAGATATAGTTCAATCATATATATAATAAGGTTCCACTTTGAGCCATTTTGAAAAAATTTTAAAAATGAAAAAATTGGGATCAGTCAATTCTTTTTAAAAATACCAAGTATTCCCTCTTCCCCAATTATAAAATTCCACCCACTCTCCTCTCTTCCTCAAATCCTCAATCCACTCAGTTCAGACAAGAGCCTCACAAATCAACTCCTAAATTCCCTCCTCTCATCCTAGAGTCTTTATTTTTGACATAAATCCATCCTAGGAAGGCTTTTAGTGAAATATTAAAAAAGGATACTCAAATAAGATTTAATGTTCATCAAGGGGTGTTTTTTTGTTTCATTTCTTCCCCCACCACATTTAATTCATATTATACCATAATTATTTAATAACCCATATATCGTTTATATATTGATATGTTTCTAGTTTTAGTTCATGACCTAAAACCATTTTTACTTCAATCAAATGGGTTACAAAACCATCGTTTGTGTGTACGGTGGACTACCGCATCGCAAACTGATGTCATTAATTTTTCCATTAAAACCTATAATTATTGTATATAATTATTGATTAATAGTTTTTTATGATATTTCAGATATTTATGACTTTAATATGACTCTATGAATATTATATCACACATACCATAATACTCTCCATTTTGTGGGAATATAATAATGTCATTTATGTTTATGGTAGACTACCACCTCACGAAGTAATGTAATTTGTTCATTCTTTACATGGAATTTATTAATAATGTTTTTAATAATATATATATATATATATATATTAAAAACCATTATTATGGGTTGGTAATCTATATCATTTATTTTATTTCTTTCAACTAAAAATGAAAATAGAAATACATTGTTCATGCATAAGTATGACTTACCATCTCAATGAAAGACGCATTCTCTATCACTAAATAATTTGGATTATTGTGTATACATATTAAATGAATAAATATGATACTCATATCATGGTTGTAAATTTTGAGATTATGTAACCATGGTAATTTTTAGAGGACATAGAACTATGAAGCTAAAGCAGTTGTGAATAATAAAGTGGTTATTACATGAAACATAACATTAACATGGAATTTTAATAAATGGGAAATAAAGGGTCATATCTAAATCATATATGGTTTGATATATACTAACATGGTTCAATAATAAACTTATAATAAACATTTTATTTTTTGTATATGAGGTTTGAACATGTGATACTGAAGTCGAGACTTGACGTAAGGTATTGTTTTCTCAATTTTCTTTCTCAGAGAAAAACATTTTCATAAGAACGTATATTCTTTCATATGGGGTATATAAAACCCATATTACATGTAATATCATGAATTTATTAATTCTCATGATATTTTCAGTTTCATTTTATGATATTCCCATCTATTTCTTATGAATAAATGTTACCAAAGTGGTAAATATTTTATATTACAATCACATCATTTATCAATTTTGTTTATGACTAAGTATCCTATGTTGAAATACCATGATTTAACTATGAATTTTTATGATGGATTTTATTCTCCATTGTTTATCCATGATACCATCCCAAAATGGTACCATTTCCCATAGATTGTTAATAAAATTACTAATAATATATCTTTAAGAAAATATAACATTATTTATCTCTTCTATAATAAATTCATTTTCTTCAAAAACATTATTTTCTAAAAATATTTTCAATTTTTTTAATGAATATAGATGATATTTTGACAAATTATTTCATTTATATTTTTTTTGAAAGAAATATTCATTTCATCTTTTAAAAATATGCATTTAAACATTACCAAACATTTGAACGAAATATTCTTTTTTCCATGTATGGTTTGAATAAAATTTTCAAATGTCATCAGCATTAATTATATTGAATGATACATTATAATATTTCATGTTTATATTGAACGACTTTTTTTAAATATTTTTTATGTTTTAAGAAGTATTTTTCAAAAAAAAGGTATTTATTCCAATAAATGTTTTAAATGTCCTTTCAAAATTATTTTTCATATTAGAAGATAAATTATGGTATATACTATTCCCTATTGGGGATTTGATCCAAGTATACAATTCATATTATTTCTATGAATGTTTTATGTTTTTATGGAATGATATTTACTGGACTTATTTCTCTTCCATAGGTTATAATATGAGGAAAACATGATGTAACCCACTTCATTTCACTAGTTATTCTATGATGAAGTGATAAAAACCTATATCTTTTCCACAAGTCATGAAATGATGAAATAATTTTTGTACGCATTTCATTTCATTGGTTTTGATATGTTAAATTTTTATGATATGGTGGAACACATAAATATGATCTTCATTATTTGACAAATGGGACATATGTCACTATCTCCAACGAAAGGGGTAAGGATTTATACCTCATGTGATAGACATGGATAGAATGTGGAGTAAACCCAATTTATAAAGAATGGACAATAATGGAAAGTGAACCCAATTTTGAAAGAAATGGATGGAATGGGGAGTGAACCAAATTCAATAAGACATGGTTGAAATGGGGAGAGAACTATGTTTATTAAGAGAGGGTTAGAATGGGGTGTGAACCTGGATTTAGAAAGGAATTTCTTTCTTATAATGATCATGTCATTATTCCTTAACAAATATGGAATTTAATTTCCACAGTTATGTGTTTACCATCAACTCCTTGTCTTATTCCAAAATTTTTTCTCCCATAGATCATGTTCATTGATTTACTTCTGCTTCTTTTCTTACAAACATCCAAGAATTATTCCATGAAAAATGATTATGATATTTGATATGTAGGGTATGGTTTTAAAATTATATTCACATGTTATCAAACCTATATGTTCATGTGATATTTATAAATCTCTTTTTTACACTTATTGATAATTTGATATTAGCATTACTTCTATATTTATTACCTATGTTATGAAGATATGTATATTTTTTGTATTTCTAATAAGGTTTATTATTGTGAATAATGTTATAGTCGACAATGAAGTTTAATTATGGACTATTTTTCTTGTTTACATGCTTCTAATGGAACTTAACTATTATGGTCCTCGAGAATGTGTTTTTGTAATGAAATTAGCATTCACAAAAAAAGATTTACTATATATTTATGAAAATTCTAGGTTTCTGTTTTTTGTATCATAGAAAATGTTTATTTTTCATATGGAAACTTATATTTGAAAAACGTTGTCATATCCATAAGGATATGAAAAAAGATTACTCTAAGTATGAGTCAATATATCATAAAATTTCATATAATTTTGGTAAATGATATAGTATGTGGTTTCCTTGAAATTAGACCATGTCTGTATAAAACAAGTGGATGTAGTTCTGGAATATATTTATGAAGGGGTAATGACCCTAAAAACAATGTATTGAGATATAATCAGTCAAGAAATCCTACACAACAATGGGGCTCTCTACACACCTTATTTGACACTCCTGGGGATATTCTTTGATAATTAACAAACTCATTACAACACATTATTACAAATTTATATATTAGAAGACTATTAGTGTCCTAGAATAACCCTAATATGTCTTATAAAAATTAGTATGTCTGGATTTGGGTATCTTATATGTGACTTTTTAAGATTATGTGGTTCCCTGCTATGAAGATTAGTACTTACACTATGATTTTTGGTTTTATTCAATGGATGCAACCTAAAAGAACAATTTTAATACATATTTCAATATAAAATGAAATTACTATCCTCTAGATAATAATAATGTTATGGATTCTTTAATTTTAATCCTTATATATATGATCACATATATTTCTCATACTATTATTTAAGATGGGATTCCAAACAATAAAAGTAGAGAAAAACATTATATTGATTCCATAATGCATAAACATCGACAATAATATCGTGGGTCTTCTAATCCAATAGTTTTTGAAAACTTTATTAGTACCAATGAAATATTTTTCCATTTCATAGGTTTTCAAAACATGAAAATATCATTTTGGTTGTCTGTCGTTGGGATGTAGATATAGATCAATGATGGAATCTTGACAAGAATATGAGGCAAAGGGATGAAATTGACTCCCTGGATTGGGATGATATCAAGAAATTATTTTTCAATAATTACATTACTTATATTATTTTTCTGATTATAGGGAATGAGTTACATGAGCTAATGCTAAAGGATGTACAATTTTTTCGTACCTGGGGAAAATTTTACTAGAGTTTTTGAGTCAATATTCAGGTATTTTAATCCACCCTAAAAGTGAGGTTTATCAATTCTTTAGTGTGTTAAATAAATTTATTTTAATGATGTTACCCATTAGAGATATCAGTATTAATGAAGATATTGTTCAATTTTCTATCAATGTGGAAATAGAGGTTTGAGTTATGGATCAATCTCATTGTTTTGACAAGAAAAACATGTTAGAGTTCAAAGGATGTTTTATAACCATGGAGATAAAAATATGGTATTTACTCTATGATCAAACCATGGGAAGAATCATAGAGGAAATCATCTTAATGGGACTAATAAATGTTTTACGTATTAAATGAAATATCATCAGGAAATTCATTTCTAATGTTATGGGGAGAACATAGAAAGAAATGTGAATAAATATAAAGATTCATAGAATGAACCTACCATGCCTCATGGAATTAAGTGTAAGTACACTTGTACTTTCACAAACTAGTGACCAAACATGAGGGTTAATGATGATGATTGAAATCAATTACCTATTGATATATTGTATAAGGGGAAATCTCATCTGATCAGTATTCCTAAAAAGGGTTTCGATCATTACATTAAGAAAGGTATTCCTACCATCCACTCCAGAACTAATAATTTCTTATTTGACTATATATCAATACCTTATTTTATATCTCAAATATTTTAAGTGTATAACACGACACCAAATTTAATAAAAATGGATCTAGTAGTGAATATCTCTAATTGTATAGTGATCACATGTTACGTTTTTGATTCCTCTATGGATGATGTTTGTGGGAATGTGCTTTCTGGAAATATTTTCAGTCATCCTATGGAGTAATTTTATGTCATATTAGGCATGGATTGGATTTTTCTACATAAATCCCTCCTAAATTTTCATTGAAGGAAAGTCACATTAGATATTTTCAACTAACCTATGATCTTCTATCAATGTGATGATAAGTATATACTTTTGATGGATATTGTATCCATTTTACGAGTCTTAATTTTTATTCATAGGGGGTTCTTATATCAAATGGTTTGGGAGAAACATAAAATTGATGAAATTATTATTTTTGTAATTTTTTTTCAAAAATAATTTCCAAGACTTCCACCAAAATGTGAAGTTGAGTTCTAAATATAACTTATTCTAATTTCCACATTAGTATCAAAGACTTCTTATATAATGGACCCAATTGAGTTATATAATTTAACGAATAGAATATAGGAAAACTATAAAAACAAATTCATTTAACCAAGTGTGTCTCCTTTGGTTGAACCAATTCTTTTTGTTAAATATAATGATCGATCAATATGACTATTTATTGATTATCAGGAGGTGAATAGGACCAAAATTATGATCAAGTATCATTTTCCATATATGATGAATTGTTTGATGAACTACGGGAAACTAAATAACATTCCAATATTGACCTTCTTTTGGGTTATCGTCAATTGAGGTTCATGAATGTGGAAATTTCCAGGATGGAATTCTATAACAGACCGAGATTTTAGAGATGGATATTTTATATTTTTAAATTAATATTAATTACATTACCCAAACACATTCTTGAGGACTATAATAGTTAGTTCCATTAGGAAATTAGAACATGTTATTCTAATTTGGTGAAAGATATTCAACATCTCCCATAAATTTTTTCCCCTTTATTATTCCTACTTAAAAAATATCTTCATAACCTTTGAAAAAGATACCTAAAAAAGGGTGATCTAAGAAGCTTAATAAGGGTAAACTTGGCAGAAAAGTATGAATTACATAACATTATGATAACATAAGATTAAAATTTAGAGATCAAACCCTACAAGTCAAAGATAATATACATGATTCATGACATAAATATTTCTAGTTCATAAGACATGAATCATAATTAAATCAAAGAACATAATCAATGAGATCACAACATTGACATGAGACACAAAATTATGAAATACACCTAAATATGTAACATTGGGAATATGTATAAATAGAAACAAGTTCAATAATTAAGTTAATAAAATTAAATTAGACCCTTTTATAAACTTATGGACAAGAAAACTAGTTCTACACATGAACATACAGACATGAAAACTCGGTCCATACAGAAAATTATAGACCTGAAAACTAGGTCCATGAATAAAATAATGTACATGAAATAGGGTTCATGCATAAAATATCTACATAAGGAGTTATAAATCCATACACTATACATTTGAGGAAGATATAGGTCATAACCCTTACAAAAATAAATCCTAAATATATGTTCCACAAGATCATATATCATTCATCATATCAAAACTCATGAAAATAAATGGTCGTTGTAAGCATACCATCATAGCATATCTCATTGAAAAGTAACATGATTCATAAGCATAATTATATCAAAACATACACCATTCATAGAAATGATATTAATTATACCCTAGGATCTTATCCCCAATAAGGAATGATTATCACCAATGTATGTTATCTTATTTGGAAAATAATTTTGAAAGATAATTTTAAAACATTTACTGAGGAAAATATACTTTTTTTATTGAAAAAACATTAAATCATAAAACATATAGAAATAATTTTTCATTTGAAATAACATATAAAACTTATAATTTAATATTTGAAACCCATTATAAACATCTTTAATATTATTTTCCATGAAAATTCAAAAAAGATCATTTAAAAATATTTAAAAATATTTTTAGAAAACATTGATTTGAAATAACACAAATTTCTTATTGAAGAGAGAATAAAATTACATCAAACATATAATTTAATTAAAATAAATACATTATTGATACAACATATCAAAGGGAATTATAAAAACCTTGAAAATAATATTGGGTCATAACATAACTTTTGTCACAAAGAAGAAAAATTGAGACAAAATTCCCTTACCAATATAGTATCTTTTGAACCGTAAACCCCATAAAATTGTGATTCATAAAATTGATATATAAATAACCATTAATATAAGGATAATAATAATAAATTACATTAATGGGGTGTATATACACCTCAGAAAGGAAATCTATGGTGAATATGGCATAATTCTTGCAAACATAAATGTTAGACCAGAAATCCTCTTACTTTAAGTGATGACTTCCTTCATACGCATTCAAAAATCCTGTATAATAAATATATAATTATAATTATTAATCCAAATAACCATATCCATACTATATATTATTTAAATTGGACTTATATTAATTTTTATTAACAATTCCATGTTAAATATTGATTATGGGTAATAATCACTTTGCTATTTGTTGATGTTTTGACGTGTTATTCACGGTCCTCATACTTATTTAATGATTTAATCATATAAATAATTATAACCATCATATAAATATCATATATATTCATTATATGAGTATTTATTAAAATTATAAAAAGTTATAAGTTTAAAATTAAATACATATTTCATGTAGACAGTAGGTCGTACATACACAAGGACATTCTTTACATTTTCTTGTCAAATTAAAAGAAAAAAACTATATGATATATTATCATTCAAAAAAATTTCTAATTCATATAAATTTAATATTTTTATTAAAATAATCTATAATAGATTATATGTAAATTTTCAACTAATCACATCACTTCGCGAGGTGGTAGCCTGCCGTACACATGAACGATGTTATCATATTAACAGAAAATGGAAATCATGAATTTATGAGTGATATAAATATTATAGAGTCATAATATGATTAAAAATATATTATATATCATATAAAAACTATAAATACATAATTATTCCCAAAAATTTAATATTGTAATGTAATATTGAACAACATCAATTCATGAGGTGGTAGTCCACTATACACACCAGTGAAGATTCAGTATCCAATTTGATGGATGTTTGGGAAATTATTATCTCATAACCTAAACATAAAATAATATAATTATGTTTAAGGTAATCATTTTATAATATAAACAATAAATAAATACTTTTTAATGGTTTTAAGGAATAAATAAAATAAAAATGTTTGTTGTTGAATGATACATTTTCTTCAGGTATCTCTTAATGGTTTGCACCAAAGGATATCCTTGGATGGATTTATCCATAAAGACAAGATTCTTGGATGAATTTATGGATTTTTAAAGGATTTTTTGATAGGATTTTTTTGAACTATATAGGTTTTGATTAATGAGTAAAATAGAAGAAGTGGTTTCATTTTATAAGAGAAAAGTGGGGCATTCTTGAAATTCTCAAAATATTAAATTATTATAAATCAAATATCTATTCAAAATGGATCCAAACTTACTTATTTATAATATAAGACGATTGTGGGTCTAAATCCATTCATATGATGAAAAAAATAATTTTTTTACTATTTTTAATCCTTATCCTTTTATCTTAACTCTTATTTAACCTCTTTAACTATTACGGTCACAATATTTTTTTACTTTTTGAAGGTTAATATAGTTATTATAGAATTGAAAATGAACGATAAATGAATTATTTATTAATTTTTAAATATTTTCCCAATTATTTTCATAATTTTATATTTTTAGACATTTTATATCATTTAATAAAATATTATTTATTTTAAATTGTCAATAATGTTAATTTGGATACTATTAATTACATTTAATTTTAAAAATATCAAGGAAACTATATATATTATGAATAACCACATATGGAAATTTTATGCTTATAAAAACATGTGTATGATATATTTGTCTTTTCTAAAAATAAACTGCTATACGGGGATAAAAATCATCATACTGGAACCAATAGGTTTTAAATTTTACCCAAGGATGGTTTCAGTTGAAACTAATTAATTGAATAAAATTTGGACATGTCTTATGGTAATTGGATAAAATTAAAAATTATTTTTACCCTTTATTACATGATTGACCTTTCTGTGTGGAAATAAAAATTACCAAAGTTACTATTAATGTTATACAAAAAATAAAAGGGGTCTATTAAATAAATTTTAATATTGTAATTCAAAAATTTAATCAATTTTTTAAAAATTAAAAACAATTATTTATCTATAATTAATTTAAAATTAATCCCATATATGTGGTTAGAAAGAGGGTTTTTAAAGTGAATATGTTCAAATATTTACTATGTTTTTAAATCTAAATTAAATATGAAAATTACATCAATGACCTAAATTACATCAATGGATGTATAATTTAACATTTTCATGTTAAAACCAATTTAGAATATAACCTTACATCATGAATAATTTATATGAAAATTCCTTTTTGAATTAAAATTAAATATTTTTACTATTCATCAAAAGTTGAATATTTTAATAAAAAACCCCTATAAATAAAAATATGGTAGTTTTGACAATATAAATTCAAAAAATATGTTTATTTTGTAAAATAATATTTATAAAATTTCCAATAATTTATTTTAAAATAATTTTTCAATTAAAAGGCGGTGAAAATGCATTTGAGAAAAATTCATATTTTTATGCTTAGAAAATGTACTTGTTCTTATTTTATTACTATAAAATATATGGGATAAATTCCAAAAAAATAAACTGAATATATAAAATTATTTAAAATCATCCACTTATAATTATTAATTTTAATATTTATAATAATTTCCCATATTGGGAACAAAAATTGTTTTTCATAAAAATAAATCCTTTATTTTATATTGGTTTTTATCTTCATTTAAATTTAATTGGTAACCCAAGAATTTATTTCAAAGTTCATTTAATCATATTAATTATCTCCATTCCAAATTCTAGGTGATAACTATCATAGCGCATTATATATTTCTGTTTGGTAAAACATGGACTTGCATGTAACACAACCAATTGAAGGAATTCATTGTTATGCACAACACAAAGATAAATTAGTCTTGTATATACCACCAGACAAAATTTTTGTTGCGTGTAGTGCATCATTTTGTATGCAGTCATATTTAATTGGTATAGTGTTCAAATAAATCCAACAATGAATTTAATTAATTTTGAACAATTAATTCTTTAAAACTCACGGTGTCACATTCTACCCCCTTACAATGAATTTCACCATCCTGATTCATCATTCTAATAAAAAAAATGTGGATATTTTTTAAACATTATATCATCATGTTCCCATATAGCTGCTTAAAATTGGGAGATTATCCACAATATTCTAGTTAGGTGAGTAGTCTTGTTTTGTAGAACATTATCCATAAGAGTCATTATTGCTACCGATTTATCTTCATATGAAATATCATGTTCTAATGGTATGACCTTTAAGTTTAATGCATTTGATGGATTAGGAATGTTCTTCCTCAGAAGAGATACATTTAACAAATGATGAACTAAGAAAGATTTGGTATAAATACCCATCAATAATTATCATTCTGATATGATCATGAATTTAAAAACTAAATCACATCCTTGTAATTTTATTTTGTAGTATGAAAATGGAATTTGGAAGTTATGGAATTTATTTTTGGTAAACCCACATAAAAAATTGAACACAAAATCTTCCATTAAAAAAATGTAATGTTGGTAATATAATTGTTACCCAAATGAATTCATAACTAGGTTTTCACATGGGAGGACATCATTGGAAAGTAAAAACATTGAGATATAATAGAAAACAAACTATCATGTCTAGATAAAGAGTGATAGAGAACATGGTCATTATAAAGATAAAAATTATAGAATGATAAAACTGTGATGATCTAAGGGAACATTTTATTAACTATAAATAAAGGTACTTAAACAACATCTTTTTCAAGATACATTTCCTAAAGATGAATAATTTTCAAAATAATATATAAATTCATGATTTCATTCAATATTGTAATAAAAATCACATCTATTGGTTGGGGTTCGATCAATTTTTTTCTTTTTCTATTACCCTATGAAATGAGATGAAATTGTAATGTCTGAAGAACTAGTGGATCATAAGATCCATAATGGGATGAAAATTTAATCCTTATGTCACTAGTTATCTTCATAATAGAAAGGGAATTAGAAGTTATCCAATAAACAAAAATCATCATATGCTAAAGTAAAAAAATAATATATAAATTATCATCAAATGTTTGACATAAGCATTTTCACAAATGGTTTCCATTATGAACCTTCCAAAAGATTAAAATCCATCACTTTTTAAAAAATGTTACTAATTTTCGAAATTCAACTTATCTTTAATCGCCTAAACAACTTTATGTAACCCTTAATTTTCATATACCAAACATGTAAAACCCTCAGCATTTATTCTCTATAAAAATGATAATAACATGAAAAAACCATGATGAATACACCCATGATTCTTCATTCCTTATATAAGAAAATTTGTCATATGAATTCATTTTCATTTGAAGCTTGTGTTATTCCTTGTACTACTATAATATAGGATTTTTCAATTCTATAATCATAGTAGATAATCACATGAAATTTTACTAATGGATGAATAGTATGAATTTAATAATGTTTAGCCATTCAAAATCTAATAGTAAATTCCCAATGAAGGAGTGGATCATAAGTATTCCCTGAATATCATGGTTCATTTCATCTATTAGGATATCATAATATTTCCCTTTTTCCTTTTTCCATAAATTGTTTTGGGGATTTCTGTCAATGTTATTCCTTTTATCATGGCACAGGTTAGCGTAATTCCCAAACTCCTTACAATTAAGAAAATGAATTATGGGAGGTTCTCTCTTTGGGGATATATATTTATTCCCATTACTTCGACATTTATCCACTCTATGACATTTCTTTCAACACTTAAAAAATTTATCATCTCCCCTAATAAAAATATTCTGTGTTTCCATCCACACAATGAGCATAAAGTATGTCTAATTTTCTTCTCTCTGTAGTTTTTATGGTTTCTTTTTAATTATATCCTTCTATTCTAATCATTACAATGATATTTATTAGAAAATTCAATGTCACTTTACATATGAATAATACAAGGAAGATAATTATTTAAAAATATGTCCTTAAACACATGCCAATATATGGATCCAATTTTATCATGTTAACTTGTATTCTATATAAATTTCAACTACTTTTTTTCTTCTCCTTCCAAGAAAAAGTTCCCAACAAATATTTGTCACATTCTGAACAATGTATAATAGAAAATAACTTTTCAGTGGTATAGATCCATATCTTAGTAACTAGTGGATATATTGTTCCACAAAAATAATGTGGAAGTTTCCATGAGGAGGATTCAAGAAAACATTGTTCCCTAATTTTGTTATTTATAAGCTCAGTATTATTAATGGCTTGATATGGTCATGGGGTTATAGAAACGAGGTTCTTAATTCCATATTCCATGACATTAGGTTTATCTATAAGGCTATAATTTCATTTTCCACTGCATTACTCATTAACATGTTTTCTTTGTTTTTTATTCTTTAACTAAAAATAAAAATTATAGCATGATAAACACTACTCATAGTCTTAAAACAACATAATACGGTGATGTTTATTATAAAATTTAAATCTATAACACCTTAGTATTAACCCTAGTTTATTTATAATCAATACCAAAACTATATGATAATAACCTATACAAACACTTAGGGTTATTACTAGCATTTTATGATTCAAGTTTCCAATGGTTTACTAAAAGTTATCTCTAAAAGAAAATTTAAATAACTAGGATTTTGATTCATGGATTTTATATATTTTTAGATGAACATTAATTATATTACAAAAAAGCATTCTTGAATACCATAATATATTATTTTCATTAGAAAATTGGAATAAATTATTTTAATTTGGTGAAATATCTTCATTATCTCTCTTAAATATCTTCCCCTTTAGTATTCCGACTTAATACCTTTCGACATAACCTAGGGAAAGGAAACATAAGAAAGGGTGAGATCAGATGCTCGACAAGGGTAAACACATGAGATATGTAATAATAATAAAATAGTATGATAACATAATCGTAACAATTGTAGATCAAACCCACATTTTGAAACATCATATACATAACTTAGGGAATAACGATTGAAATTTCATAACACAAGAATCATAAGGGAATCAAAGAAGAAAATCCATGAGATCATAACATCGATATAAGATATGAAATAGTCATATAAAACTAAATTTTTATCATTATGAACATGTATAAATATAAACTGGTTCATTCATTAAGTTGTGGAAATGAAATAAGGCCCTAGAATAACCATATGGATATAAAAACTAGGTCCACGCCCAAAAATATGGACATGAAATCTAGGTCAATGAATATAATTATGGACAAGAAAACTATTTCCTTGTATAGAATTGTGAACATGAAATCAAGTTCACACATATCTTATATTCCTCATGAGTTATACATACTTACCTAATGTATTAGAGGGAGATATATGTCTCACCTATCACATACGTAAGTCATACATATATATGCCACAATATCATATATCAGTCATTATATTAGAAGTTAGGAAAAGAAATGGTTTTCATTAACATGTCATTATAGCATATCTCATTGAAAAGTAATAGGATTCATAAACACAATTCCATAAAAATATAAAAAATTTATGGAAATAATATAAATGTTACCCATGGATCATATCCCTAGTAATTCATGTGAAACAACCAAAATTTTCATCTTATATGGAAATTATTTTTGAACGATATTTTTAAGACATTTCTTGAAGAGAATATACTATTCACTTTGAAAAACTACTTTTAATTCATAAAACATTAAAAAAACCATTTTCATTGAAAATAATTTTGAAAAAAAATAATATTTTAAATCCAATTTTAATATATTTTAATCAATTTCAGTGAAAATGTATAAAAGATAATTTAAAACACATTTAAATCATTTTTAGAAATAATTATATTGAAATAACATAGATTTACAATTGAATAGAAAATAACTTTAAATAAAATCAATTATATGGTTAAAATAAGGTGATTAATGATAAATCATTTTAAAGGGAATTATATAAACCTCATAAATGAATATAAATGGATAATATAACATGTTTATCAAAGAAGGAAAATTGAGATAAAATTCCTTTACCGGATTGGTAACTGTTGAACTGTAAATTACATGAATGAAAATTTAATAAAATTTATATGTAAATACAAAAAAAGTTATATATAACAATAATAATAATATAATACAGTCATGGGAGTTATATAAGTCATACAAAATAAATGATTGGTGAATATGACATAACTCTCACAAACATAAAAGTTAGACTAGTAATCCGCTTAAATTATGTCTTGACTTCCTTCATGAATATTAAAAACTTCTATATAATAAATATATTTTTATTATAAATATACCAAATAATTATATCCATACCATATATTATTTACCTATTATTTTATATAACTCGTTTATTCAAAATTCTATGTTAATGTTATGTTTTGGGTAATAACTGCATTGTTTTTCATATATGTTTTGACTTTTAATGTTTAGTACTCCTACATAGATCTTGATTTAATAACCTAAATAATGATTAAAGTAATTTAAATAACATATATATATATTCATTATATAATTATTTATTATTATTCATAAATGATATAGGTAGAAAATAAAATGCATCGTTCATAGAGACAGTAGGTTGTACGTACACATGAACACTATTTCAATTTTCTTATAAAAATAAATGAATGAAAATTATATGATGTATTATCATTAATGAATAATTTTTATTCCATATATATAACATATTTTTATTAAAACCATATTTAATATATTCCATGTAAATCATGGATAAATCAAATCAATTCACGAGGTGATTGTCCGTTGTACGTAGGAACAACATTATTGTATTCCCATAAAATGGACAGCAAGAAATTATGTCTTATATAAATTTAAAAAGTAATAAAAACATTATAAAAATAATATATATCAAATATAAACTATAAATAAATCATTATTTCCAACCATTAAATGTGGTAATGGAAGAACTAAAGAAATCGGTTTGTGAGGCAGCAGACCACCGTACACATGAACGATAATTATGTATCCCATATGATGGGATTGTGTAATTTTTAAGGTTATAACCTTAACAAAAAAAATATGAATATATTTAAAATATTTATTTCATTATATAAACATGAGTTGAAATCAATTTAATGGGTTTAAGGTAGAAATGAATCAAAAAAAATTCATTGATGAACGCTACCTCTTCTTTTGGAATCTCATATTGGTTTGCACCAAAGGAAATGCTTGGTTGGCATTTTTACCAAATGAATTATTCTACTATTAATAGAGGGAAGTTATGAGGAGATTTGAATAGGTTTTTATAGAACAAAATTGCATTCTATTTGGGAATAAATTAAAATAAGAGGTTTCCTTTTATAAGAGAGAAGAGGAGAACTGTTAGAATTTCCCAAAATATTACATTATTATATATTATGTTTCTATAAAAAATTTACCCAAACATATTTATATTAAAAATAGTATTATTATATGTATAAATACATCTATTAAATGAACATTCGACTTGTTTTAAATTTTCTTCAATCCTTATCTTTTTATCTTAACCCTTATTTAACCTCTATCACTCTTACGAGTACAATATGTGTTTTTACTCATTGAAGGATAATATTTTTACCATATATTGTAAAAATAAATATAAAAGAATAATTTATTATATTTTAAACCTTATTCAAATTATGGGGATTAATTTTATATTTTTACACAGTTTATAACATTTAATTAAGTATAATTTATTTTAAAATATCATTAATGTCAATTTTTGTACTATTAATAACATTGACTTTTAAAAATATCAAATTAGGAATATATATTCGAAAAACTCTTTTAATAAATAAAAACATATTTCAATGTAATTTATAAAATTGTTGGATGATGTTAATTGTCTCAAATTAGTTTTATTTTATTTGTTTTAATATAATTTATTTTATTTTCCCATTAACTGATGAATTATTGTATCATTATTGTATAATTATTTATAGAAATTATTTTTTCACTAAAATTTTTAAAATATATTATGAAAAAAAATATTTTATGTTTATAAATAATATTTTTTATTAACCATATATTCTAAAGAACCACATATTAATAATGTTATACATATTAAAAACCTGAGTATGACATATTTGACTTCTTATAAAATAAACTACTATAAGGGGATTAATGTCACCCATGAAGCTCCAAGAGGTCATAAATTTTACCCATGTATGATTATTTTTTAAACCAGATCATACAATAAAATTGGGACAAATTTTAATGTAATTAAATAATATTAATAATATTATTTTTAACCTTAACTATGGTAATAAAAATTACCATAGTTTGTATTCATTTTTTCGAAAAAAATAAAACAACCATATTTAATAAGTTTATATATTATTATTCGAAACATGGCATCCATTATTTCAAAATTAAAATACATAAGTGGCTAAAACTAATTTAAAATTAATTTCATAGACATGGCTAGTAAGCAGGGGTTTAGAGTGAAAATGTTTAAACTTCTAATAATTTTTTATATTTAAATTCAATAAAAAAACTACAATAATGATCCAGATTGGATTAATGGATTTATTATTTAACTATTTCTAATTTAAAACCAACTTAAAATGTAATTTGACATTATAATTTATTTATACAGAAAGTCCATTTTCAATTGAAATTTAGTATTTTCACTATTCATCAAAAGGTGAAACCTTTCAGAAAAAAACAAAAAATTTACCCTAATGTAATTTTAATATTATAAATTCAATAAAGATTTTGTTTTTAAAATAATATTTATAATATTGTCAAAATAATGTTTAAAAAAAGTATACCATTAAATGGTGGGAATGTTTCCTTTTAGAATAGTACAACTTTTTATGCTTCAAAAATGAATTTTTTATTTTTTTGTGCATATAAAAAAAGGATGGGTAGAATAAAATTTTATTTAATATATAAATTTCATTAATATAATTCAATAAAAGAGTTTTATTTAATTTATTATGATAAAATTCCTTTTTGGGAAGAAATATAGTTTTTTCTTAAAAACACAAACTTTATTTTCAATTGGTTTTTATCTACATTTAAAATTAACTTGTAACATAATAATACATTTAATAATTCAGTTATTTATCTTAATTCCATATATTTCAAATTTTAGGTTATAACTGTGATAAAAAATAGTATATTTTTGTTTGGTAAAACTCTATCAGGCGTGTAATACAATCTATCAAAGGAACTCATTGTTATGTGTAACATAAGAAAAATTTACTTATGCAAGTACCACAACAAAAAATCCATGTTCTATGTATAAGGTCCCAGCCTTAAACCTTACTTAATCTTGAGTTATTACAAGATTACACATTGAGGATCTTTTCAGGTTTAGAGTTTTAGAGAATTAGATCCTGAAACTTGCATTACATTCCACATTTAATCAAAGTGGTTACATAAATTACATTATTCATTCTTCCCATCAACAGAAACATATTTAAAATACACCATGGATTCTTTTTTGAATCATCCTTGACACTATAATCACATCAAGTACCTTTCCCTTTACCTGTGAAAAAAATTTCAGAAACTTGGGATGAGCATAAAAACCTCAGTAAGGGTTATAAAAATATGGAAAGGAAACATGAGTTCATATATACATAAGAATGAAATCATACATTACACATAAAACATAGGCACTTTAACATACCTCATAAATCATGAATAAATCATAGAAATCATAAGACATAAAAGGTAACTTGAGGCATTCATAACAGTCTTACGTAGGGAGTAAACCTCTTGGTTACATTTTGGAATACCCATCACAGTATATTCCCTAAATCTCTTCGGAGAAACCTTATCGTTTCAATCCTTCGCGTTACCCAATGCATTGGAGAGCTATATCGGGCTCACCCACCCTTAGTCTATCACGAAACCACCCGTCTTCACAATAATGCCCAAGAACTTCAACATAATCGTATCACATAAAACATGCATAAAGGAAACATAACATTTCCGCCTTTCAATCACAAGATATCAATACCACACATTGATATAAAAATATTATGAAAACCATTTTCAATACCAAAATAAAAGAAAAGTAAAACATGGTATTTATTTTTCTTTTAAAAAAAAGGTATGGCTTGTAGAGGAAGTCAAAACTCAAATAATGGTCACGGTGGTAGAGAAGTCATTGTCGCCGCATACGTACGACAAAAACATTCCCTATTGTCGTTTAGTAAATGCTTCGTATAAAAAATATTCCTTTTGAATAAACGTAAATGACAAAGGGGTTTATACACCATATAAAAGAAGGTTGTGTATGAAACAAAATATGCCTCAATGAAAGGAGATTGAGACGAAGTCCCTTACAAAGATGGTATCCTTGGTTTAAGGATAAATCAATTACATAATTATGTGTGAAAAACGAATACACCAAATATAAGTGGATATTCAGTGTAAAATAATAAAAGGTCATTCACACATATTCAAAGGATGACATATTCAATAACTATATGTTGAACCCAAAGAAATCGAAATTGGGTTAAGACGTTCCCTTGACAGCCTAACGACGTCACATCAAAATGAGTTGATGAGAGATAAAAAAAGGGTATCTCATCACTTGGACATAAAATTTACATCAATAAGGATATATGAGAACATATCCCAACATAAAATTTGTAAATTAAAAGACCCAACAAAATAAGTCTTTTAAAAAGAGGAGGGTGAAAGGTTCCCTTACCGACAAGGGTATCATTCGAAACATACACCTCGTGAAAGAAGGACAATACAACATTGATATAAATACTCATAAAATAAAGTACATTACACAATGAGTAAAATAATTGGATGTACATACACCACTCAAAGGAAATTGTGGAAAATGTAGCATAAATCTCACGGCAATAAAAGTGAGTTGAAAAATCCGTTACGAAAACTCGGTAGCCTAACGACGCCACTTAAAACTTCCAAAAATGGATTGATGAGATCAAATAGGGTCTCTCATCATATTAACATAAAGCTTACAGAAAGAGGAATATAAAAGAACATGCCCCAACATAACAAAGAGGGGCTTAAAAGAAGTGACATAAAGGAGAGGACTTAAAAATAAAGAGAGAGGTTAGATCTCTTACGAAAATTCGGCAGCCTAACGGCACCACTCAAAACATCCAAAATGTATTGATGAGATGAAATAGGGTCTCTAAAAATATGAACATAATAATTACAGTAGGAGTAATATAAAAGAACATCCCAATCATAAGAAAGATGATCTTAAAAAGAATGACATAAAAGATTGTACTTAAAAAGAAAGAGAGGTGTAGGATCCCTTACCTCGGGTCCGACTTGACTCGATCGTTCTTTAACGTCCTAAATAATAAACATGAGTTAATTTATACTTGATTAAGAACCTTTTCCAAGTTAATTATTCCTTTTATATCAATTATTGACATGTTATAAACATTATGTAATCATTTATGTTAATAATGTTTGTTTTTTCGATATTTGGTTCTTAAGTCGAAAGTGGACTTCTTACAATTACATGTTGTTCGTGTGGTCAAAGGTTCTTTAATCCAGAATGAAATTCCTGATTTGGAAATCATATATATCATATATATATATATAGAATATAAATTTATTTATAATATCACATAATCATTTAGATGTAAGAAATGAAATGCACCGTTCATGGAGACGGTAAGCCGTACGTACGCTTGAACGCTACTTTAATTTCTTTGTCATATTAATGGAATTAAAACTAAATGAGAGGTATGTATGTTTTAATTCCAGAATTATATTCATCATTTAGATGTATAATTCATCATATATATCCATTATATACTTGTACTTATAATAGTACATTACATCTGGGGATAAGAAATGAAATGCACCGTTCATGGAGATGGTAAGCCGTACGTACGCACGAACACTACTTTCATTTCTATCTCATACTTTAATGGAATGAAATAATAATGATATAGAGGTATATAATAATTCCAGTATAACATCATATATAATAACATTAAATCCATCCTTTATACGTCCCACGTATGGCATTAACGAATCACATCACTTTGATGGGGCAGTAGTCCGCACTTCCTAAAATGAAGATATCGCGTATACCCATAATGGAAGCCGTAAAGGTAAGCCACAAATGAAAAATACAGAAGCTTAAGTTAAACATAAACATATTATATATCATATATAAATATAGTGACATCTTAATGGCCACCTTTTAAGGTGTTAAAAGAATATTGAACAATCATCGTTTCGGGAGGCACTACTACAAATACGGGCAATAACAGCGCTAAAATCGGGCATTAACAGCACTAGAAAAGCATTGTAAAGCTCAGAGCTGATAAAGGGGGGGGGTCCTTTAACAGCGCTTTTTTAGCGCTGTTAAATGTCACCTTTAATAGCGCTAAAAAAGCGTAGTTAAATGTCGCCTTTAACGGCGCTAAAAAGCGCTGTTATATGTTGCCTTTAACAGCGCTTTTTTAGCACTGTTAAATATCTCCTTTAACAGCGCTTTTTTAGCGCTGTTAAATGTCATCTTTAACGGCGCTAAAAAAGCGCTGTTAAATCCATGCCTGCTGCTTATAAAAAACCTGCACCAGTACAGCCAGCCGAGCAGACCTGCACAAAAACCAGTATATCAACCACATACCTGCACAATAACCAGTATATCAACCACAAGCATGTCATCAATCGATCACAACCCAACCAAACAGTGTTCTTACCATGAGTTAGATACCATCTACCCAGAAACAAAAAACTACCTCATTACATAGTATCACAAAATATTCCTACACAACTCAGAAGATAAATACTAGAACATTACACTATGCATTGTTTCTCCTTGGATTGCCACTTGGTTTTAACAAATCGTGCAGAGCCCGTGCTCCTTGAATCATTCTGCAATACATAAAAAGGATATCCCAACTCTCCCAACCATCACCCTTAGTAATTATGTATATTAATACAAAAAAGGTAACATATCATAAACTGGGGGACTGTAATGAGACATCAAGATTAACATTCTATATATAGGATCAATGTCTGGTAGGATTGGTTGCGTTGATACATGACTCTACGTGGACCTCAAAAATAGATATATGATCTCACTCCAGGACTTTCAGAGAGACTCCAACTATGTCTAGGACGTCCTGCTGAAGCGATCGTACTACCGTAAGTAGGAAAAGATACCAAAACCATCCTAGGAAGGATCAGGGGAGCCAACCCTAATGAAATATGTCCTTTATATAGTGTTCAAAGAGATCAATCATGGTACATAAAATTATGTGTCATTTAAAGGGTCACATGCCTTGTCCCTTTACCCTGGGTAACTCCAATGTTCAGCTGCCTGTGTGAATATACATGTCATATCAATAGGAAATTACATGGCATGTTAAAAAACATATACGTGTTACCCTTTGATCTTGTGTCCTCTTATGCACCCTTGCCCTATGTTAGTACATGACGTCGAGCCCGTGTGATTCTTCATGTGTATCTGTACAAGGGATAAACTGCGTAGCTGGCTCATTAAAGACGTGTAGTGGGATATATTCCATGTAGGAAAGCCATGTAATCCACCCCATGTTTGTATATCTCAAAAATTCATGCCAAGTCTTGGGGGTGGGTCTACACTACATTTGAGGTGGATATCTCAGTTTTTGATTTCACTTAAAAATAAGTCCATTTTGAACAAAACAGAGGCACTTTGAGTGGTGTCGACCACACTGGGCCTCGGATTGAGTCGGGGTTGACTCGTACACATCAAATTTGACCCATGGATCATTGTCCTTAAGTTTCAATAGAATCCGAATGCGTTTGGTCAGTTTCCCATATGTCAGTTGTTGATTTCTCACTTAAAATTAAGTCCATTTTTTAACAAAAAAAGAGGCACTTTTAGTGGTGTTGGCCACACCGGGCCTCAGATTGAGGCGGGGTTGACTTGTACATGTCACATTTGACCCATGTATCGTTGTTCTAAAGTTTCAACAGAATCTGAATGCGTTTGGTTGGTTTTTCGTATGTTAGTTGTTGATTTCACTTGAAATTAAGTACATTTTTAACAAAAACAGAGGCACTTTGAGTGGTGTCGGCCACACCGGGCCTCGGATTAAGGCGGGATTGACTCGTACACGTCACATTTGACTCATGGATAATTTTCCTTAAGTTTCAATAGAAACCGAATGTGTTTGGTCGGTTTTGTGTATGTATGTAAAATATTGTCCATTTTAAACAAAATACATACACTTGGAGTGATACCGGCCACACCACGTCTCGGATTGAAGCAGGGTTGACTCGTACACGTCACATATGACCCATGGATCATTTTACAAAAGTGTTAACACAATACTAAGGCGTTTGGTCAGTTTCCCGTATGTCAGTTGTTGATTTCACTTAAAAATAAATCCATTTTGAACAAAATAGAGGCACTTTGAGTGGTGTCGGCCACACCGGGCCTCGGAATGAGTCGGGGTTGACTCTTACACGTCAAATTTGACCCATGGATCATCTTCCTTATGTTTCAACAGAATCCAAATGCGTTTGGTCGGTTTGCCGCATGTCAGTTGTTGATTTCACTTAAAAATAAGTCCATTTTAAACAAAAGAGAGGCATTGTGAGTGGTGTCGGCCACACCGGGCCTCGGATTGATGCGGTGTTGAATCGTACACGTCACACATGAGTCATTGATCGTTGCGAAAAAGTATCAACTCAATCAGAAGCTATTATATCGGTTTGGCGTATGTACGTAAAATATTGTCCATTTTAAACTAAATACATACACTTGGAGTGATACCGGTCACACCGCGCCTCTGATTGAGGCGGGGTTGACTCGTACACGTCACATTTGAGATGTATCTAAACTTGTGAATTTCTTTTAAATAGTGACTCTTTTCAGAACTGCGGGATTTAACATTTCTCCAACATATTCACACACAAAATCACCCTTCGACATATCCTTCAATGTCTGCAGACCCAACCCTTTCCCCTCGGCTGTCAAAAAAACCTAAAAGACAATGGCTAGCAATGATCATTACAAAATGCATTTAAACTGAAACCTTCCAAAAAAAATAGAGTACAATACCTACAAGTTGTAACTTAGGTCACTTTGCACAAGCTGATTTCCACATTGTTTGTAGAAACCACATTTGCTCCAACACTCTAATGATCTTCATTGCTTCATGTCTTTTATACTCTTCCAGAAACTCTTCTCTAATAAGGTCAACTATCGTGTATGCATACTCACCTTCAAATTTGACGTGTACGAGTCAACCCCGCCTCAATCTGAGGCCTGTTGTGGCTGACACAACTCCAAGTGCCTCTGTTTTGTTCAAAATGGACTTATTTTTAAGTGAGAAATCAACAACTAACATACAGGAAACCGACCAAACGCCTTCGGATTGTGTTGACACTTTAGGACAACGATTCATGGGTTATATGTGACGTGTACGACTCAACCCCGCCTCAATCCGAGACGCGGTGTGGCTGCACCACTCCAAGTGCCTCTGTTTTGTTCAAAATGGACTTATTTTTTAGTGAGAAATCAACAACTGACATACGTGAAACCGACCAAACGCATTCGGATTCTGTTAAAACTTAAGGAAAATGATCCATGGGTCAAATTTGACGTGTAAGAGTCAACCCCGACTCAATCTGAGACGCGGTGTGACCGGTATCACTCCATGTGTATATAATTTGTTTAAAAGGGAAAATATTTTACGTACACACGCCAAACCGATCTAACGGCTTCTGATTGTGTTGATACTTTTTCACAACGATCCATGACTCATGTGTGACGTGTACGAGTCAACCCCACATCAATCCGAGGCCCGATGTGGCCGACACTACTCACAATGTCTATGTTTTGTTAAAAATGGACTTAATTGTAAGTGAAATCAAGAACTGACATACGGCAAACCGACCAAATGCATTCGGATTGTGCTGAAACTTAAGGACAACCAAGATATGGATTAGAAATCTCATGATACATAGAGTAATTCACTGCCCACCTTCGAGAATGATCTGAATCCCAAACCATGAAAGCATTATGTTTTTCCTTGAAAATTCTCCTAGCGAAGTGGAATGGCAATAGCTGCACACATGAAGAGACAAGTAGAGACGCAAAATCACAAGAGTGAGTTTCCATTCCAGTTAGCCAAGAGAATTTTCAAGGAAAAACATAATACTATCATGGTTTGTGCTTCAGATCATTCTCGAAGGTGGCCAGTGAATTGCTCTATGTATCATGAGCGTTCTAATGCATATCTTATTTGGAAGATCATTGTAGAAGACAACGATCTAAAATTGGGGAATGTGTGCATATCTGAGAATGTCATTAGTAGTGTCCCTCAAAATGTCTTTAAACTGACCATCTCAAGATGTATCTAAACTTGTGACTTACTTTTAAATAGTGACTCTTTTCAGAACTGCGTGATATGAAGGTATTTTGGAGATTTTACTGGTTCATGCATGATACGAAGGTATTTTGGAGATTTTACTGGTTTTTTTGTCCAAAGGCCAAAGAAATGTGGTCCATCATTCTTGCATGTTACTGGTGCATTTCATATGTTAAAATGGACTAATGACCCATTAGAGAAAGAATGTTTTATTTAGTAATAATTACAATTTTTCTACAAACATTAACATACAAGAATGTTTCATCTTTTTATCCCCATGAACCCCTCTCAAAAATTTCTGCCAATTATACGCGTCTGCAACTCTTGCAATAAAAGTCAGATATTCATGCTATATCTGGACAATCTTGCATCAGGTATGCGGCCCACTCGTTTCGGAACATATCTACATTCGTCTTGTGAATATGACGCTTTTCGACATTCATAATAGTACTGAAAAATATATAAATAAAGAATTAATAAATAATTTAAATGAAAAAGTACTTGTTTTCGAAAACACCTCTTTAGGGATGCTAATTTGTCCATTGAAAACGATCTCTTTCATGAATCTACAAACATAATAACCGCAATCTTTGTCGTTTGTTTGTTTTGGACACTGCAGAAACATTGATCATGAGGCGAGTAAGTAACTTGTGTTTCATATATTCTTGGATAGTGCAATTTTATTATATATACCCTGATATTTGTCCAGACATAGTACTTGCTTGGCTCCTTATGCTTATCCCCTGTCCTCATACCATGATTTAGACGATATTGGTACACCGCCCTATCATAACAGAATCCTCAGTAAAAGATAATATATATTATATAAATTGATGTTTAGACCTAAAACGTAGGATGTAGTGTCTTACAGATTGAAAAACTGCATCACATGCGGTCGGTTTGTTGGATATCCGTGCTTTGAGTCCAGAAAATAAATCTTGGGAGTATCCAAATGCACCGCAATTAGCAACCAATGTTGCCTAAATACACAAAAAGGAATAAGTAATGAAATAAATGAAAATATAATTTATATGCTTTAATCGTAGAGTTTTACTCCTGCATAGTTGGTATGAGGAAGAGTCTGTCATCCGTTATCTTGATGTCAAATGCTTTCAGCAAAGCAGTCGCTCGTTCCTTAATTTTTGATTCTGATAATTCTATTTCTTGTGTTTATGTGATATGAGGACTGATGAGTCCGAAATTTGGCTCAGGAGGAAAACCCTTCAACTGCTTTTCATATATACGTCTGCCAATAATATAAAATGTATTTAATCATAATTAGCACAATATATCATCTTTTGGAAAAGGGACGGGGTTGAAAACATACCTCATATACACATTTACCCTTGTGACACCGATCCACTGATACTCAAGGATCTCATTTACATTTTCAGCAGCAACAAAATCTTGTATTTCCTCTCCATACATATTCTCTTCAAAAACAACTACATGGCTACTACCATTTGTCAAATTCGTATCCACATGAGTCTTCATTTCAATTAAATGTGGATAGAGAATAGGCGGCGTAATTCCACTTTCAGTAGATCTTTTGGATCGCTTGGTCGATCCTTTCGATGCTCCTTTCACTGCATCCCCTTTCTTCTTCTACAATAAAATTCATTGGTTCATACCTTTTTTTATAAAGGTTTGGCTTAAAAAACTGTAAATAAATACATCTTTTTCGGCATGTAGTCTCACAAGTTGTGATGGCCATGCAATGAATGTCCCAATAGCCTATTCGACTGTACAAATATCATCATCATCAAGTGGAACAGGTAGTTGTGATGTTGGCTCATGAGATACCGTAATTTTCACTTTCAGATGATCTTTTGGAAGTGCTCTATTGTGCAGCGTGTCCTCTGAGATGTTGAATACTGTAGCCCTCGCTACAAGGCGATAGGTGGGTCTTCAAAGATATAAATCACAATCATTATCACCCTACAGAAGATCAGTATAATAAGAAATAAGTGTTTGTATGATACACATTTTATTAGAACAATTAATAGAATACTGATTACCATAGCTAACACAGCTCTTTTAGGGGAATGGCTTGCCTCAAAGCTGGTGGGGTGTGGGGTAGGATCTTCAGGCGCTGGTTGTTCCTGAGTTGTCTCTTCTCTTGGCTTCGGACCCATTAAAGTTGATAGCAACTCTCCCTACCATTGAAACTGTTCTTCAAGAGTTTGTAGTCTATTTTTCATTGCTGTCATTTCGTTATTTTTTTGATCCTCTTGTTTTTTTTCTCATAATATACTCGGGGTGTCACCCCAAACCCCCCAGCTCTGACGCGACCGTATTGTTCTGGTCGCTTCAAAGCTGTCGCTAATATATATGCACCAGATGCAAGAGTACCTGACTCCTGTGACTGTCGGATATAAGAAAATAAGTAATTATTATTATTATGTAATAGCAATTTAAAAACAAAACATTTTATCGTGTCATACTTACACATATTTCCCACACTTTTTGTGTGATTTCATCAACCAAATTCCCTTCCTTATCCACACGTGCCTCCTTCAATTGCACATGACGAGGGATGGATGTGTGTTTGGTTTCAGAGGCATCAATCTACATATAAATAAAGAAATATTTTTATAAAGTTGTTTCTTGACACATAACAATATCACTGTAAATTTAAAATATGCACCATTTTCTTTTCTAGTGAGGCGTACCCCATCCTTGCTTTACGATAGGGGTACGTCGGTTTTGATGCGCGTTCCTTGTTTTCAGTACTGAGTTGCTATTTCATAAATGAAATATTGACAATCAAAGTGATGAATACATGTATATCCTTAAACAACATATTATCAGTCACAATGTACCTGAAACTTTTGATCCCCACGTTTACCAACAAATGAATCCCATGATTCTTGGGATATCAAGTGATTGTAGACAATGGGTGGTTGCGGGTTTATTTTACCCTTGGAATCTTTCAGATGATATTTTGTAAGAAGAGTGTGAAAACCTCGATGACACCTTCCCGCAAGCCTTAGTACATAAGTCTTGTGTGAATCATCTACTATAAATGCACTATGCAATGGATTGTGAAGAATAAGACATTGTTTCATTATTTTATTTGCTAGTAAATTAAAGAAATGAAATCAAAATGTTACCGTAATTTCTTCCCACATCACAACCTTCAGGCCGGACGAAACATGGTGCCATGAAGCTATGTCAATCGGCACACGTTGCCGAGTGACAATTCCAACGTAACTGCTAAACATTGCCTTGTTGGGGTTAACGTGTTGGCCCCATGCATTCCACACAACATAAACATTGATTCCTTTTCTCTTTCCCTTGAAAACATTATCCAACACTATTAAACTATGACGCACCTGTTTTTTCTGCGATGTATCTCCTTTATCCCCAACCATTTCTTCTATATCAGCATCATCAATGTTTTCATCTAAAATCCTAGCATCAGCATGTTCAGATGGTTGTTGGACCTCAACAATAGGAGCACCAATAGAAGCAGCAGTACCAACAACAATATGTTGAGATTGAGAGGCTTCAGAGGCTTCAGAGGCTTGTTCAGCAGTAGTAGCAGCAGAAGCAGCAGCAGCAGAAGCAGAAGCAGCAGCAGCAGCAGCTTGAGAGGCTTGTTCAGCCTCGAGGTTAGGAGCACCAGAACGTGCAGAAGTCATTATCTGCAAAAAAAGGTTTAACACTTAAGTTGGATTACATAAATGCAATAATGATAAGATAATAACATGAGATAACAATATTTATATTACAAACAAAATATAACCTGTTTATTGAACTCTTTTTTTTCAAAGGCTAAATGGATTTGACACCTCTATCGATAATCCAAATCCCTTCATTATGGTCTCCTCTAACATACAAAATGTCGTCTTCATTGGGACCGCTACGAAATGATTGCGACGTCCCACTGAAAGGATCATCCTCAATTGAATTTTCATCGGACCCTTCAGTAGTTTTGGACGATAACAGAACAATCGACCACTTTTGGTTTGCGGGGTCTGGAACATAAAATACTTGTACCGCTTGTGATGCCATTATAAATTGTTCGTGTTTGTACCCTTATTTACTGAAATCAACATTCACAAATCCCAATTCATCTATTTTAACTCCACTGTTGTTATCAACCCAGTTGCATTGAAAAATCGGCAATTGGAATGTCGTAAAATCCAACTCCCATATTTTTTTGATAATTCCAAAGTATGACATATTCGCGAAAATTGGATTTCTATCCTTACTACCAGAAACATGCATCACTTCAGCCACAAGTGTTACTCCACTATTTTGCATGGTACTATCTTCATCATGTTTATCTGTATAGAATGTATAACCATTAATTACATAACCATTGTAAGATAATTCATACATGCTTGGTCCGACAGCTATCCATCGAAGTCGTTCTGAAATTGAATTCGGATTTTCATCTAACTCCTTAAAAATATGGTCTCGAAACCATCCTATAAACTGGTGATTATGTGTATTTGCTATCCATTTTTCAGCCCTTGATGGATTCAACTGCCTCAAGGAACATGGACATAGCATTCAACTTTTATTTAATCAATAGCACTACATTTTTTAAAAATGGTTAAGGAACATGGCCTTACCATTCAACTTTTATTTAATTCATTTATAAGTGATCAAGTAGTCCATGGGTATGTCCATTACACATAAATATCATTAATTCCCTTTAATAAACCCATGGGCATGGGATATATCAACACATGTCAAAGGTGGTTCAATTTCAAGCCAAAGATCAATAGGGGTCATGGGCCTATAAGAAACACACCCTAAGGGGGTGATTCGAGTAAGGTATAGAACCTCCAAAGAATAAGTTTGGTGCACAATGACTAACCAATTTAAGACATGATAATCTACTAAATTAATTTTACATTTTATAGTCAACATGAAGAAGGTTCACCACACGGCACAATAGCGCATCATATAAAATAGGGGTGTCCATGGGTCGGGTCGGGTCGGGTTGGAGGTTTTTCAAGGCCCGACCCGAACAAAAAAGCTCGGGTTGGGTCGGGTCGGGTCACAAGCTTCCGGAGCAACCAACCTGACCCAACCCAACCCAGTGGGGTCGGGTTACCCGTCGCATGCCCGAAGGACCCAACCCAACCCAACCCATCGAGGGTTGGGTCAATTTGGGCCGGGTTATATGTGTAAACCCGACCCAACCCGACCCAAACCAATCCAACCCATCCCAACCCAACGGACCTGAACCATCCACTCAAACCCAACCCCCCTAGACCCAACCCGATGGACCCCCTGCACTGCACCAGCCTGCTGCAAAAAAAACCAGCCCCCCTACACAAAAATTTCAGCCCCCTCCCCCTGCACCCTCTGCCCCCTCCCCCAGGCACACCAGCCCCCCCCCCCCTCCTGTACCCTGTACAACACAACACCCCTCTCCCCCTGCCCCCTCCCCCCCTGCACAGTCTCCCCCCTCCTACACCCCTGCACAAAAAACCCAGACCCCCCACCCCCCCCCCCCCCACACAAAAATTTCAGCCCCGTGCACAAATATTTTAGCCCCCTGCACCCTCTGTCCCCCTCCCCCAGGCACACCAGCCTCCCCCCTCCTGTACCCCATACAACAAAACAACCCTCTCCCCCTGCACTCCCTACCCCCCTCCCCTTGCACTCCCTTCCCCCTCCCCTCCCCCCTCCTGCTCCCCCGTACAACACCCATCCACCCCTTTATGGCACCCTTGCACCCCTACACCGGCCTGCAGCAGCCTTGCACCCCCACACCCTCCCCCCTGCACACACACACCAGCCTCCCCCTCCCCCTGCAAACCAACCAGCCTGCCACCCTCACCCCCGTGCCTGCACACTAGACCCCCCCCCCTGCACCCCTGCACCACCAGCCTCCTTGCACCCCTGCGCCTGCCAGCCAACCTCCCCCCTACACACACACTCCCCCCTGCAAACCAGCATGCCCCCTACAAACCAGCCAGCCCCCCCCCCCCCAACCAGCACGCCAGACCCATCCCCCTCCAGCAGCACCACCAACCGGCCTCCCTCCCCCCTCATGCCCCCTACCCACTCCCTCTTGCAAACCATCTTTTCCCCTCTCCCCCTGCCTGCACACACTAAACCAACCCGGCCTATCTCTCCCCCCTGCCTGCACACACCAAGCCTACCCATCCCGTACCCCTACACACACCAGCCCCCCCTCACACCCCCTGCAAACCAGCCCCCCCTAATGTGACTCACTATCAACACCAGTAACATAACCAATTGAAGTTAAAGTGGAGTAAATTCATGATGCAGTAGAAATAAACATTACTAACATAAGGAAAATCAAATCAAAAAAACACACAACAGTAGCAGATTTGAAGAACGAATAAGCGAAAACATATGCAAAAAAAAATCATCACCAGGAGTAGAGTGAATAACATTGATTCAGTCTGAAAAGAGGGAGGAGGGGAAGCAGAGGCGACAAATAAATGACAACCACATAAAAACATACACTGAAAAACAATATTTAGGGCATCCACATACCTTGGGTGAAGAAATCGGAAGTCCAAAGAGGTGAGGGAGCCTTATGCGCTGCCTGGAAGATGCGACCGCCGGAGTAGGGGTGCATGGGAGGAGTCGCCAACCGTTGAAGAGGAGGAGTAGGGTTCGGAAGGGAGGAAGATCCGCGGAAGAGGGTCGAGAAGAAGGAGAAGGAGTACGGCGGAGGTCCGGCAAAGGGAAGATCGGGGGGAGGAAGCAGTCGCAAGGGTACAGTCCAGCGAGATCTTAGGGCACGATAAAAAAGAGGAGACTGTCGGCCTCCTTTTAATAAAATCAGAGACAGGTTTTAACAGCGCTAGAAAAGCGCTGATAAAGCCCCCCTTTATCAGCGCTTAAATTTTAGCGCTGATAAAGGGTGGCTTTATCAGCGCTTTTCTAGCGCTGTTAAAGGTCACCATTAACAGCACTAAAAAAGCGCTGATAAAGGCCCTCTTTATCAGCGCTAAAATTTAAGCGCTGATAAAGGGGGGATTTATCAGCGCTTTTCTAGTGCTGTTAAAACCTTTCCTTTTTCAGCGCTAGAAAAGCGCTGATAAATCATCCCTTTATCAGCGCTTTTAAATAGCGCTGATAAAGATTATCCTTTATCAGCGCTTTTTGATTAGCGCTGATAAAGGTAGCGCTTTGCTTGCCCGTTTTTGTAGTAGTGAGGCATAAATTCGTCATCCACGGAAACAGTATGTTCATTAACCATTAGATGTAGGTGTGTGTAAGTGTAGCTCGAATCCTTATTATAACAACATACTAGTATATTTAGGATACTGGATTGGTTACAAAAGAAAATAATAAAAAGAGTTTAGGGGGTTGGAGATGCAAAATAAAACAAAAGGACTCAAAAGAAGACATTACCTTAAAATCGGGGTAACTCCCCTTGGTTTGAGCTCAAAGGCTTTCTTGGGAAGACATCTGCCCAAAGTGAGGCTTCAAGGAGTAATAGAGGGATGTGGAGAGCCAAAATGGGCAGGGGTTGGCCGAGACAATGGCTTTGGGAGTGTGGGTAAGGAGGTAGAGGGGGGGCCTTCTATAAGAGGAGAGGAGGGGCACTCTTGTAAAGTTACAAAATGTTACTTTATTTTGAAAAGAGCTTCGGATATTAAAGGTCCCAAATTTATGAATTTGAAGCTAAGGTGATAAGGGTTCAAAATCCACTCATCCAATAGGTTTTGGACATGTTTAGGTCTTAGATATTACATTATCATTCAATTTTATTTAAATCGTTCAATAATGAGGTCATTGCTGCATCATCTTGATGTCATAAATAATTTAATTTATTTAATGTCTAAAAATTATAAAAAAATACTATGATGTAGTAAATCGTTTTAGCTTTCCAATGACTATTTATATTCAAAACTCTGACTTGTATAACCCCATGTAAAAATTATTTTAGTAAAACATCTCATGTGTGTGTCATTTTTTACTTTAACATTAAATAAAAAGTTATTTATGTCATTTCCCAACCAAAGTGGCTTTATGGGGTCCCCAAGTTGACCCATGGATTTTCTTGGTGGGCCATGACACATCCAATAATGTTAGGACATGTGTAAAGTTCATTTCATATTATTAAAACATTATTTTTACCTTAAACTACACTAATTACCTCTAATCGTGATTAAAAACTTAATAAGTTACTATTCACCAAAAAATTATTTTAATCCCATTGAACCACATTTAACTTCTTCATGACAACCATGTATGTCGGATTTTTGAAATTCAAAACACAAAGGTGGCAAAATTTCATTTAAACGGAAAAATCAGTTTTTATAAGTACCACTTAGTGGTTTCACTATTCATAAAAAATTGAAGTTTTTTAGAAAAATCCCAAAAATTCACCCTAAGAAATATTTGATATTCCGAATTCAAAAATGAAGTCTATTATACAAAATTCAAAACATATAAGTCACATTAATCAATTTAATAATTAATTCCCGTTGTCAGAGCAAATAGCGTGTTTTTATGAAATAATAAGTATCAAAATATTGACACTAGTTTAAGTCTGATTTCAAAGTGAAATTAATTTCAACGACCACTATTTGATTTAATGGTAAAAATATATTCTAATTTCACTTTAAAAACAATTCAAATGATAATATAATCATATAAATAAATGATATTAAGAAGAGGTTTTGAATTAAAATACAACATTTTACACTATTCATTAAAAAATGAACTTTATCGGAAAGATACCAAAAATTTACAGAAAGTAAATTTTGATGTCCCAATTATTAAGAAGAGTTTTATTTGGTCCAACAGAATGTATAAGAGTTAAAAAAACTATATTTAATGATGGTTCTCCCTCAAAAGGCGATAAGTAAACCTTTAGTGAAAACAAGGGCATATACGCCTAAAATTGAATTCTTTCCGTATTTTAAGCCTTTATCTTTTATTGGATAAATGTAAAAACATTTAAAAACATATATAATCATATTTTAGTTATTTATATCCATTCCCTCCATTACAACGGCTACATTTTAACTGCCATTTAAAATAATATTATTTTATTATTAGAGTGCAATGTAAGATTCCAAAGAAACTCGTTGTTGCGTGTTGGGTACATCATCGAGCATAGCGTCCCCTTTAAAGTCATATTAATATTTTAGTCACAAATATTGATAAATAAGAAAATGTCATATTCTTTATTTACCTGGGGTGTTACATCCTTCCCCCCTTTTGGGAATTGCGTCCTCGCAATTTTTAAAATTGAGCTTGGAAACATCCTTGAAAGTCCCACATCGGAACAAGAGTTGGTAAAACAATCACTTTAAAATAAAGAAAGATAAGTACAAAGGTCACCTAAGTTAACCCATACTAGGATTCCAAGTATGAAAATATGGACATGGAGGAAAAACAAAGGGTCATGTTCTGATGGAGAGTGATAGAAAACATGTTCAGGAGAAAGTTAACCATGAGAAAATCACAAACTTGTGATGGGTTAAACGGTATTCGATTCCCCTGTAGGAAAAGTTAATAGACAACATTTTTGTTTTAAGTTACTTTTTATTGAGGAATTTATTCATAAGGAAACATAATCACTTATCATGTTGACTTTCATCTTTTATTAGATTCCTTACACAACTCGTATTTTCTCCAAAAGTCGAGTATTTAGGAAGACTTGTTCACATTAAGAGTACTATAATCAACTTCTAGAGAATCACCTAATCCACAAAAGAGAACTATATACATCCCATGTCTTTAGACTTTAACCAAAACCAAAACCAAAAAGGATAGTACAAGATAAGAAAATCCAGAAAAGGATAACCCTTTATAAAAAGAAAATCTATGCTTAATCTCCAAAATTTGTCCAACAAAACCCAAAGTTCAACGAGGACCATTAGACAAACAATTTGTCCATAAAATTCTTCAAAGTAAACCAAACTAAGGTTGAAACCCAAATATTTGAAGGATTTAGTCACATAGTCTTCCAAGTTAAATCGTAACATTTATCTCCAAACAACATGAGTTGCTCCTAAAGTCTCGTATTGAAAAGTAATTAACCTAATCACATATCCTCCATGATAGGTTAATCATTTTCATAAATAACCCAAAATCAACTTACTCTTAATTCATAAAATCATATAACTAGAAATAATCAGTCAAACTAACCAGGGACTTCACGTAGTCCAGTAGTAGGCGATAAATACCACTCGCACTTTGGTTGTGGGTTCGATTCCCGCAACTTTGTCTGACGCGACGGGTTGTCACACGGTCTGTGTGTTGTCCTTTTTCCAAAACTATATAATTCATAAAAAATCCCCCAAAACGAGATAAAATCTTAAAAAATGACCATAACATATTTTAACCTCAAGTTTATCTGATTCCTTTCATTTTCCATCATATCATAGAGTAACCCATAATTACCTAAAAATTAAGGATCATTAAACCCTAATGGTTACCTTAATAATTATTACCTGAATTTCCACATCGAGTTGGTCATATTTTACATGATGCATTAGAGAAATCACCAAGGTTGAAGTGGTTGATCATGACTCCTTGATAGTTGGTTTAGAACAACCATGAGATTCCTCATTGAATCCCCCATCTCATCCAGTCTCTTAATCAGAGAACCACCACAGTTTCCTTCAAACCCATTGTCACTTTGGTGCTTGCTAGATCCAGCCATTTACTAAAACCAAAAAGGTTAGTGTGAGTATATCAACCTAACCATCATGTACTAATGAGGAAGATAAACACTAAGATATACATACTCATCCACTTTATCTAAAACTAGGACTCTTTCTGAAATCCTAACCATTATGGTAATGTCACTTGTGCTTAGAAAATACCCTAACCTCTAAAGTTATCTAAACCGACATTTGATACCAACTATAAGGCCCTAGCCTTAAACCTTACTTAATCTTGAGTTATTACAAGATTACACATTGAGGATCTTTTCAGGTTTAGAGTTTTAGAGAATTAGATCCTGAAACTTGCATTACATTCCACATTTAAACAAAGTGGTTTCCTAAAAGACAGTATTCATTCTTCCCATCAACGGAAAAATATTTAAAATAAAACATGGATTCTTTCTTGAATCATCCTTGAAACTATCATAACATCATATACATTTCCCTTGACCTGTGAAAAAAATTTCAAAAACTAGGGATGAGCATAAAAAGATCACTAAGGGTTATAAAAATATGGAAGGGAAACATGAGTTCATATATACATAAGAATGAAATCATACATTACACATAAAACATAGGCACTTTAACATACCTCATCAATCATGAATAAATCATAGAAATCATAAGACATAAAAGGTAACTTGAGGCATTCATAACAGTCTTACGTAGGGAGTAACCCTCTTGTTACGTTTTGGAATACCCATCACAGTATATTCCCTAAATCTCTTCGGAAAACCATAACGTTTCAATACTTCACGTTACCCAATGCATTGGAGAGCTATATCGGGCTCACTGAAAGAGTGCTGTCGTGGGCGCCTTCAAATTATTAGAGTAATTTGGGGTACTTAGGTGCAGTAGAGTGGCTAACCAAGGTCGTCTCTCAAAGGAGGTAGTGAATTTAACAACTTATTAGAGGTATTCTAATAAAAATAAAATAAAATAGAATAGAATAAAAACACTACTTTAAAGGATTGGGGTTTTTTGTAGTTTATTAATCTAGAAGAAGTATTCTGTAAGAAGATTGTATAATTTTTTTTTGTTTTTAGTTTTGAAATGAATTTCGATTAAAATGACACAACAAGAAGATGTTTTTTTAGAAATCTATTTAAAAGGCGTAGTCGATCTAACTATACCTCTTCACTTTATTATTAATCATTATAATTTAAATTAACATTCACTTAATTATGATCCCTTAAATTGTTAAATCCCGAACCCTACGAGAATTAACTTTACCACGAAGATGATGTGAATTTAACCCTAGGCTATCTTCGGAACATGCAATCGCAGCACCCTGCTTTGATTAATGTTCTAAGATTAGCTTTTGGTCAGTGGTAAATTAAGGCTCATATAAATTATGGAAATAAGGATGAATTTTGTTTAGGTATTATATTTGAACTCTACAAATTTATCCCGTATGGTCTTGAATTTTACCGATTAAGATCGCACTCTCACAATTTACACAAAATCCCTACCTCGCGTGTTTTTGTGTTAATTGTTCAATTGCTTGCTTAGTTTCTTACAATTTAAAAACATAATTCATGGATCATATTAAATGAATTACAGTATCTCAATGATTCAAAATAATTAAATGAAGAGGGTCGAAGATATATCGATTACTAAAAGATTACTCTTCCATGGGTGGCGTAATCATCGTAGAAGCGTTTTGTATGTGCAAAGGTTTATAATGGGTATAACCCAATAACTCTTATACTCAAGAATTCCAGCCCAAATAGGAAGATTAATAGAAGAATAAATATAAACAAAACAGAAGAAAAGAGAAGAAATAAAATAAGAACAAAGAAGTTTATTACACAAATGAAAACATTACAAAATGAAGAAGAGATGGAGGCTTCGATGAGGGGATCCTTGCTTCAAGAGCTACCCCTCTTACAATGGTTGGAGAATTTGTGTGAAACAAATTCTCCTCTGCCTCCAATCTCCAAATGCACGTCCCCAACCCCTCCAAATGAAAAAAAATCCAATTTATAGAGGGGAGGGGAAGAGAGGTTACAAGTGGTTTCAAGTGTGAATGTGGAAATTCGGCCAAATATTTTTTTCCAACTTGAACCACCCATTTTACCACAAACACGCGTGAATTGGCCGGCCTTCCAGAAGGATCAAATGTGCAGATATGGGTCCTATATCTCCTCTCCAAATTTGGGCGCAATACAAGCCCATATGTAGGAGGTATGGCCGCAATACAGAAGCTTATTCATTCTGGCGAGTCCAGCCCATCTTTGAATTTATGGCCCAATTACTCCATTAAACTGCATTCTTTTGATCTAGTGTGCTGAATAACAGTTGTATATAATTACGTTATGAACACTTTTACAAAATTTCAAATTCAAATAACAAATATAAAAATATTTATCTTCGAAATACTACAGTGAACTATAAAGGGTAAAACTAGAATTTTCATCAAATTTTCAAATGAATGATCTAATCCCAAATATTTTATAAATAAACATATTTAACACAATGTGAGGAAATTATATCATTTTACTATCAATAAAATATTCAATAAAATGGTGTTTTATCAACTCCCCCACAATTACCCTTTTGCACACCTGGGCAAAACCTCATATCAAGTAAACATCAATATCAAATCAAAACCAATTTTAAAACACATATCCTTAAGATCAATCAATTTCACACCAAGATTAAAAAGATATCATGCCTCATAAAAAACCTTATTTCAAGTTCTCCATTTATATCATTCAATATATTTCCACTTCATTTATCCTCCCATGCACAAAACACATACCTCGCTTTAATTTTCTCTCATCACTCAAATATCAATTTTTTTTCAATGTCTTTCTCATCCAAACTCATACAAGGGTCACCATAGGCTTGATAGATTCCTACATCGCTAACCGATGTGAGTCAAGGACATATGTTTATCATGAGGACTTTTCAGGGTTGTTCTATGGCTTTCGTTGGTAGGATTATGATGTGAAAAACTCTGAGGCTGAATGAGGAGGGCTTGACTCTTTTGAAGCAAAATTGCATTAATCTAATTTTCACTTAAATATGGTCTTCTCTTCAATCCCCATAGTATCAATTCAGCTCCATCATCATGACAAGTCATGAAAGGTTTACACCATTCATCATTTCAGCATAAAAAATGTCAATCTTCTCAAACATGATTTTCTTGAAAGCTCCAGATGGGCACAACTTTCCACCTCAATTAGAAGCTCCAGAAAAGACACAGCTTCACTTGTAATGAAAGCTCCAGAAAAGGAACATCTTTCAATATAATGACTTTCTTTAGCAGCAAACACATCTCTTAAAAATTTAATTTTCCACCCAAAGTATCACAGAATGTGGTGGCAAAACACAAGACAACTTCCCCCACACTTAAGCTCAACTAGATTATGCAATTTCACTTCAAGAGTTGGTTGGATAGGGAAAATTGGCTTCTAATGTGGCTAACCTAATAGGATGTGCATGGATTATAAGATCTACAAGGATTAAATATTCAAGGTAGGCCATTATAAAAAAGGATTCTTTGAAATAGGGGCTTTAATACCAAACCAATGCCTCAATCATTTAAACATAAGTACCTCAAACACTCAAGTTTTGACAAGAATAGATCAAATTCTAGTTAAATCAAGTATGGTTTGGTTCTCTCAAGAAGTGACGTGAACGTAAAGAATATGAAAATAATGGTTTAGAAGCCTCACAGGAAAGTGATTTCAAATATAAAGACAGTGAGATTGGCATGGGATTCAAAATTCAGCGTACTTTTCATGAAATTACTAAATATTTAAACTTGAAACAAAGTCATTTCAGCATTCATTTTAGCTTAGTTTCAAGGGGTAAATTGTTTCACTTATTGATATGGATTTAAAAATGGTGATGAGAATCATTTTAGCTCAAAATGTTTCAAAAAACACAGAAAATTGTAAAATAAACACACAAAATTTGAAAAACACACAATTTTTTTTGGTTTTTATTTTGAACAGGAAAGCAATTAAAATTACTAAACTAAAAGGTTTCCTCCCCCACACTTAAAATATTGCATTGTCCTCAATGTGAACCTATGAGATGATATATGCACATGAAATGAAGAATTTTTAAATAGGACAAATAATATAAAAGTGAAAGAGTTAGGAATAGCCTGATGTGCTCAAGTGATGATGTGGTCATGCAGTGTGATAAAATCCACTGCATCAGTAGGAAGTCCCTCAATGTATCTCTTCAAACGTTGCCCATTGACTGTAAAGATCCTTCCAGTGTCCTCTTGTGTGATCTCCACTACACCATAAAGAAAAACATTAGTCACAACATAAGGACCTAACCATCTGGAACACAACTTACCAGGCATCAGCTTCAGTTGTGAACTATAGAGAAGGACTTTCTCTCCAACATGAAACTCCCTTTGTGGGATCATTTTGTCATGAGCTGCTTTTGATCTTTCCTAGTAGAGCCTTGAGTTCTCATATGATGACAGTAGAATCTCCTCAAGCTCTTGAATTTGCAACTTCCTTTGAATTCCAGCTTGGGCCAAATCCATGTTGCATTTCTTTATAGACCAATATACCGGATGCTCGACTTCCATGGGGAGATGACACGCTTTCCCAAAAACAATCCTAAATGGGGACATACCAATGGGGGTCTTGTATGCTGTCCTATAAGCCCACAATGCATCATCCAAGCGCTTGCTCCAATCCTTCCTATTTGGATGCACGGTTTTCTCCAATATTTGTTTCAACTCACGATTTGAAACCTCAGCCTGGCCATTTGTTTGGGGGTGGTATGGTGTTGATGTTTTGTGTGTCACCCCATACTTTCGATGGAGGGAAGAAAAATTACTATTGCAAAAGTGTGTCCCTTGGTCACTGATGATGACCTTTGGTACTCCAAACCTGCAAAAAATCTGTGCTTTGACAAAGTCCACAACAACATGAGAATCGTCAGTCCTGGGGGCCTTGGCCTCCACCCATTTACTCACATAATCAACAGCAACCAAAATATACAAAAATCCAAATGAACTAGGAAAAGGACCCATAAAGTCGATGCCCCATACATCAAAAATCTCAAAAAATAGTATGGTTTGTGGGGGCATCTCATGTCTCCTAGAAATGTTCCCAGTTTGTTGGCAACGAGAGCATGACATACAAAACAAATGGGCATCATGGAATAATCTAGGACAATATAATCCAGAGTCCAAAACCTTCCTAGCTGTCCGTTGGGGTCCAAAGTGTCCACCACAGGCAAGTGTATGACAGAAATGTAGGACAGACTCAAACTCATGATCAGGAACACACCTCCTAATTACATGGTCACTACACATGCGCCAGAGGTAAGGATCATCCCAAACATAAAATCTTGACTCACTCTTTAATTTTTGGACTTGAAGCTTCTTCAAATTTACTGGGATTTCATAGGCAACAATTTAATTAACTAAATCAGCATACCAAGGATGCTTACCTGAGATGGTATAGAGATGCTCATCGGGGAAAGTGTCCCGAAGTGGTACCTGGTCCAAGGTGTCACCCTCTAGTGTGTGAGTAAGCCTACTCATGTGGTATGCCACCAAATTCTCTGACCCCTTCTTGTCATTTATCTCAAGGTCAAACTCTTGAAGAAGGAACATCCAATGGATAAGTCGTGGCATTGCATCTGGCTTCTTTAGGAGGTACCTCAAAGCTGCATGGTCAGAAAAAACAACTACTTTAGATCCCAATAAATATGAACGGAATTTATCTAAAGACAATATGACAGCAAGAAACTCCTTTTTTGTGGTAGTGTAGTTTGATTGGGCTTAATCCAGTGTCCTCGATGCATAGGTGATCACATGTGAACGTCCTTCCACCCTCTAAGATAAGACAGCTCCAACTGCGAAGTTGGAGGCATCACACATAAGCTCAAAAGGAATCTCCCACCGTGGGGGCTGTATGATAGGTGGAGTGGTCAGACGTTGTTTTAGCTCATCAAATGAATTCCTTCAAGAAACATCAAACACAAAATCAGAATCCTTTTGAAGTAATCTTGACATAAGAAGAACAATCTTACTAAAATCATTGATGAAGTCCCGATAAAATCCGGCATGCCCTATGAAAGATCTAACATCACACACACATGAAGGATAGGGTAAGGATGAAATAATTTCTACCTTCGATCTATCAACCTCTATCCCATGTTTTGACACTACATGCCCTAAGACAATGACATTCTCTACCATAAAATGACACTTTTCAAAGTTTAGGACCAGATTCTTCTCAATACAACAATTCAACACCTTTCCCAAACTACATAGATATTCATCAAATAAAGACCCATACATTGTAAAATCATCCATAAATACCTCCATGCAGGTCTCAATAAAATTAGAAAAAATACTCACCATACATCTCTGGAAGGTACCTGGGGCGTTTCAAAGTCCAAATGGCATCCTCTGGTAGGCAAATGTGCCAAAGGGACAGGTGAATGTAGTCTTCTCATGATCCTTTGGAGCTATAGGAACCTGAAAATATCCAGAAAATCCATCCAAGAAACAATAGTGTGATTTCCCAGCTAGTCTCTCGAGCATTTGATCAATAAATGGGAGGGGGAAATGGTCCTTGTGAGTGGGCTGATTTAGTTTCCTATAATCAATACACACACGCCAACTATTTTGCACCCTCATTGGAACTAACTCATCTTTCTCATTTTTAACAATACTAACACCACTTTTCTTAGGCACAACCTGAATAGGACTTATCCACTGAGAATCTAAAATGAGATATACTATACCTGCCTCGAGAAATTTCTCAACTTCCTTTTTAACAACTTCCATGCGGGTGGGATTGAATCTCCTTTGTGGTTGTCTTACCGGTTAACCCCATCCTCCAAGAGAATCCTATGCATGCAAATGGAGGGGCTAATACCTGATATGTCAGCCAAGGTCCACCCAATCGCCCTGATGTTCTCCCTCAAAATATTCAAAATCTTTTCTTCATGTTCAAAAGGGGGATTGTTAGCAATGATAACAGGTAATCTCTCACCATCCAACAAGTATGAGTATTTCAGATTTGGTGGCAATGGTTTGAGTTCTAATGAAGGAGGGTGTAGTATGGATGGAGACATTGAAGGAACTGAAATATGTGCACAAAGAGCATCAGTATCAGAATATACATCATCAAAATCAGAGAATAAAGCATAAAATACATCAGCATACTCTATAGCCATGTCATAATCAGAGTTCACATGAACAAGATCAGAATATGAATCCATTTCAAAATCAAATCTTAGAGAGTCTTGCTCATTAGAAACAGGTGTGGAAGTTCACTTAGACATTAAACCAGAACCAATACTCATAATCTCCCTAAGCATAGGACAATCCAATTCCATGGGGTTTTTACTTGGTGGTTCAAAATGGGAGATAACAAAAGTAGAATGGTCCTCATAGGGGTACTTCATGGAATCCATAACATTAAATATCACAACTTCATCTCCAAATTCCATGGAAAGTGTTCCCTCATTGACATTTATGATAGTTTTAGCAGTTTTGAGGAAGGGCCTACCTAAGATAATGGGGGCATGAGAACTTACCTGATCATCCTCCAAGTTAAGCACATAGAAGTCTTCTGGAAAGATCATGTCTCTTACCCAAACAAGTACATCCTCAAGAACTCCCGCTGGATATGCCGTAGCTCTATTCGCCAATTGCACCACTACTCTTGTCAGATTCAACTCACCAACCTGCAAGGAAGAAAATACAGAGTGAGGCATCACATTTATGGAAGCTCCAAAATCACAAAGAGCATCAGAGAAGTGCAACTCCCCTATGGTACATGAGATGGTGAATGTCCCGGGATCCTTGCACTTTGTTGGCATTTCTAGAGTTGGTGTAATGAGTTCCGAGACATTCCTTCCAAGGTTTATCCTCTCATTTCCCTTGATCCCTCTTCGATTGGTGCAGAGTTCTTTTAAGAATTTGGCATACCTTGGGATTTGCTTAATGGATTCAAGTAGAGGAATGTTGATCTCCACATGCTTGAATGTGTCCAAAACCTCCTTTTGCATTGATTCTTCAGCCATCTTCTTGGTTTGAACAACCCTGTTTGGAAAAGGAAGGGGTTTAGGAGGTACATCATCAATATTTTTCTTACCTTTATCTTTCTCCTTGGATTGCTCATCAGTTGGTATGGAATGTGGCTTCTCTAGATTAGAGGTGAATCCCGGTGGAATGGTAGCTCCAGATATATCATTCATTTGCTTCCCACTTCTCAATGTGATGGCACTAACATTCCCCTTTGGATTTGGAGTGGGTTGGGAAGGTAGATTTCCAGAATTCTTACTCACAAGTTCATGGAGGGCGGTGGCAATCTGACTCATTTGAGTCTTCAACTCTCTCAGCTCCGAACCATGACTCTTCATCTCATTCTGTTGATTAAGAACCATTTGTTTCAAACGATCATCAGTGTTAGAGTCTACCTTGTGTTGGATATTCCCTTGTTGCTGACTCGTTGATGTTTGAGCTTCGAATCTCTTTTGGGGTTGTTGGAAACCCTGTTGGTAAGGTGGAGGCTGCTGGAAGTTTGGTTGAAAAGGGGACCTTTGTTGTTGTCCAGAGCCATACCTCATGTCTGACATATATTTCCACCCTTGGTTGTATACTGTATCAAACTTCTTTTGGGGATATGGTTGTTGTTGTTGCTGCTGAAATGGTATCCCAGTGAACACTGCTGCACAATCTTCTATCTCTTGTAGTTGTGGGAAACAGTCAGTTGGGTGTCTTGTCTCAATGCAAATGCCACATGGCCTTGAAAGAGGGGGTTGGGATGTCTTTTGAGCCAATGCAATCTGCCTCACCATAGTTGTCAATTATTCTAACATAGTATCAATCAAATGACTTTCAAGAGAATAAGGGCTTACTTGAGGTACTCCTCGAACATGTGGTGTACCTCTATCACCGAATTGTTGGGAGTTTTGAGCCATCATGTCGATCAATGCACATGCGGATGCTGGTGTCTTATCCACCAATGCTTCTCCAGCTGCGGCATCCACCATGCTCCTCTCCATAGGTGTGAGTCATTCATAGATGTACTGAATGAGGAGTTGCTCACTGATTTGGTGATGTGGACAACTTGCACACAACTTTTTGAATCTCTCCCAATACTCATACATTGACTCCCCTTGTGCTTGCTTGATCCCCAAAATCTCCTTTCAAAGGGATGTGGCCCTTGATGCTGGAAAAAATCTCTGCAAGAAAAGACATTTCAAATCGTTCCGACAAGTTACATCTTTGGGTTGTAAATAATACATCCAGTCTTTTGCAGCTCCATCAAGTGAGAATGGGAATTCTCTTAATTGGATTTGATCTTCAGAAGCATTTCTTGGTTTAATGGTTGGGAAAACCACATTAAATTCTTTCAAATGCTTATTAGGATCCCCACCAGAGAGGCCATGAAACTTTGGAAGTAAGTGAATTAAACCAGATTTTAGTTCAAAGTCCGATTCGAGATTTGGGTATGCAATACAATTTGGTTGATAGTTAATATCAGGTGCAGCCAATTCTCGAATGGTTCTATTAAGTTCATTTCCATTGTTTTCAGCCATTGGTTCCTCTTTTATTTTTGAATTTGAATAGCTTCCAATTTCAATGTTTCCAGAAAAGAGGAATTCACCAACTGGTTGAATATTGAAACTTCCCGTAGACTGAGAATTTCTGATTCGAGCCCTAAGGCTACGTTCAATCTCAGGGTCAAGATCTAAGAGATCTTCGGAATTAGTTCATGTCATAGATCAAATAAAAATTAAAAGAAATAAAGTGGACCATAGTAAAATAAAAATGAGAAGTTTGAGTTGATGGTCTATAAAGAAGTAGAAGAAAATAAAAGAAAAAGAAGAAAAATCCGGTTGGGTAAAGAAGGAAGAAAGAAGAGAGGAAGAGAATAAAATGTAAAATAAAATAAATACCTCTAATTGGTTGAAATAATTACTTGCCTCCCCATAAACGGCGCCAATTTGAAAGAACACTGTCGTGGGCGCCCTCAAATGATTAGTGTAATTTGGGGTACTTAGGTGCAGCAAAGTGGCTGACCAAGGTCGTCTCTCAAAGGAGGCAGTGAATTTAACAACTTATTAGAGCTATTCTAAAAAAATAAAATAACATATAATAGAATAAAAATACTACCTTAAAGGATTGGGGTTTGTTTTAGTTTATTAATCTAGTAGATGTTTGCTGGAAGAAGATTGTATAATTTGTTTTGTTTTTAATTTTGAAATGAACTTCGATTAAAATGACACAACAAGAAGATGTTTTTTTTAGAAATCTATTTAAAAGGCGTAATCGATCTAAATCTACCTCTTCACTTTATTATTAATAATTATCATTTAAATTATCATTCACTTAATTATAATCCCTTAATTTGTTAAATCCCGAACCCTATGAGAATTAACTTTACCACGAAGATGATGTGAATTTAACCCTAGGCTAACTTCAGAACATTCAATCGCAGCACTCTGCTTTGATTGATGTTCTAAGATTAGCTTCTGGTCAGTGGTAAATTAATGCTCATATCCATTCTATAAATAAGGATGAATTGTGTTTAGGTATTATATTTGAACTCTACAAATTTATCCCGTGTGGTCTTGTATTACCGATTATGATCACGCTCTCACAATTTACACAAAATCCCGACCTCGCGTGTTTTTGTGTTAATTGTTCAATTGCTTTCATAGTTTCTTACAATTTAAAGACAGAATTCATGGATCATATTAAATGAATTACAGTATCTCAATTATTCAAAATAATTAAATGAATAGGGTAGAAGATAGATCGATTACTAAACGATTACTCTTCCATGGGTGGCGTAATCATCGTAGAAGCATTTTGCATGTGCAAAGGTTTATAATGGGTATAACCCAATAACGCTTATACTCAAGAATTCTAGCCCAAAGAGGACGATTAATAGAAGAAGAAATTTAAACAAAACATAAGAAAAGAGAAGAAATAAAATAAGAACAAAGAAGTTTATTACACAAATGAAAACATTACAAAATGAAGAAGATAAGGAGGCTTCGATGAGGGGATCCTTGCTTCAAGAGCTACCCCTCTTACAATGGTTGGAGAATTTGTGTGAAAAAAATTCTCCTCTACCTCCAATCTCCCAATTCACGTCCCCAACCCCTCCAAATGAGAAAAAATCAAATTTATAGAGGGGAGGGGAGGAGAGGTTACAAGTGGTTTCAAGTGTGAATGTGGAAATTCGGCCAAATATTTTATTACAACTTGAACCACCCATTTTACCACCAAATCGCGTGAATTGGCCGACTTTCCAGAAGGATCAAATGTGAGGATATGGGTCCTCTATCTCCTCTCCAAATTTGGGCGCAATACAAGCCCATATGTAGGAGGTATGGCCGCAATACAGAAGCTTATTCATTCTGGCGAGTCCAGCCCATCTTTGAATTTATGGCCCCATTACTCCATTAAACTGCATTCTGTTGATCTAGTGTGCTGAATAAAGGTTGTATATAATTTAGTTATTAACACTGTTACAAAATTTCAAATTCAAATAATAAATATAAAAATATTTATCTTTGAAATACTACAGTGAACTATAAAGAGTAAAACTGGAATTTTCATCAAATATTCAAATGAATGATCTAATCCCAAATATTTTATAAATAAACATATTTAATACAATGTGAGGAAATTATATCATTTATTATCAATAAAATAATCAATAAAATATTGTTTTATCACTCACCCGCCCTTATTCTATCTCAGAACCACCCATCTTCAGAATAATTCCCAAGAACCTCAACATAATCGTGTCAAATAAAACATGCATAAAAGAAACATAACATTTCCACATTTCAATAACAATATATCAATACCACACATTGATATAAAAATATTATGAAAACCATTTTCAATACCAAAATAAAAGAAAATTAAAACACGGTATTTATTTTTCTTTTAAAAATAGGTATGGCTTGTAGAGGAAGCCGAAACTCAAATAATGGTCATGGCGACAGAGAAGTCATTGTCGCCGCATACGTACGACAAAAACATTCCCTTTTGTCGTTTAGTAAATGCTTTGTATAAAAAATATTCCTTTTGAATAAACGTAAAAGTCAAAGGGGTTTATACACCATATAAAAGAAGGTTGTGTATGAAACAAAATATGCCTCAATGAAAGGAGATTGAGACGATGTCCCTTACAAAGACGGTATCCTTGGTTTAAGGATAAATCAATTACATAATTATGTATGACAAACAAATACACCAAATATAATTGGATATTAAGTATAAAATAATCAATGGTCATTCACACATATTAAAAGGATGACATATTCAATAACTACATGTTGAACCCAAATAAATCGAAATTGGGTTAAGAAGTTCCCTTGACACCCTAAGGGCGTCACATCAAAATGATTTGATGAGAGATAAAAAAGGGTATCTCATCACTTGGACATAAAATTTACATCAATAAGGATATATTAGAACATATCCCAACATAACAATATGTAAATTAAAAGACCCAACAAAAGAAGTCTTTTAAAATGATGAGGGTGAAAGGTTCTTTTACCGACATGGGTATCTTTCAAAACATACACCTCGTGAAAGAAGGACAATACAACATTGATTTAAATACTCATAAAAAATTATATTACACAATGAGTAAAATAATGGGCAGTACATACACCACTCAAAAGAAATTGTGGAAAATGTAGCATAAATCTCATGGGAATAAAAGTTAGATGAAAAATCCCTTACGAAAACTCGGCAACCTAACACCACTTAAAACTTCCAAAAATGGATTGAAGAGATCAAATAGGGGCTCTCATCGTATTAAGATAAAGTTTAAAGAAATAGGAATATAAAAGAACATCCTCCAACATAAAAAATAGGGGATTAAAAGAAGTGACATAAAGGAGAGGACTTAAAAAGAAAGAGAGAGGTTAGATCTCTTACGAAAATTCGGTAGCCTAACGACGCCACTCAAAACTTCCAAAATTGATTGTTGAGAGGAAATAGGGTATCTAATCATATGAAAATAATAAGTACAGTAGGAGTAATATAAAAGAACACCCCAATCATAAGAAAGATGAGCTTAAAAGGAATGACATAAAAGAGTGTACTTAAAAAGAAAGAGAGGTGTAGGATCCCTTACCTCGGGTCCGACTTGACTCGACCATTCTTTAACGTCCTAAATAATAAACTTGAGTTAATTTATACTTGATTAAGAACCTTTTAAAAGTTCATTATTCCTTTTATATAAATTATTGACATGTTATAAACATTATGTAATCATTTAAGTTAATAATGTTTGTTTTGTCGATATTTGGTTCTTATGTCGAAAGTGGACTTCTTACAATTACATGTTGTTCGTGTGGTCAAAGGTTATTTATATCCAGAATGACATTCCTTACTTTGATATCATATATATCATATATATCTAGAATATAAATGTATTTATAATATCACATAATCATTTAGAGGTAAGAAATGAAATGCACCGTTCATGGAGACGGTAAGTCGTACGTACGCATGAACACTACTTTCATTTCTTTGTCATATTAATGGAATTAAAACTAAATGAGAGTTATTTATATTTTAATTACAGAATTATATTCATCATTTATATTTATCATTCATCATATATATCCATTATAAACATTTACTTATAATAGTACATTACATTTTGGGATAAGAAATGAAATGCACCGTTCATGGAGATGGTAAGCCGTACGTACGCATGAACGCTACTTTCATTTATATCTCATAATTTAATGGAAAGAAATAATAATTATATAGAGGAATATAATAATTCCAGTATAGCATCATATATAATAACATTAAATCCATCCTTTATACGTCCCACGTATGGAATTAATGAATCACATCACTTTGAGGGGGCGGTAGTCCGCACTTCCTAAAATGAAGATATCGCGTATACCCATAGTGGAAGCCATAAAGGTAAGCCACAAATGAAAAATACAGAAGCTTAAGTAAAACATAAACATATTATATATCATATATAAATATAGTGAAATCTTAATGGCCAGCTTTGAAGGTGTTAAAATAATGTTGAACAATCATCGTTTCGGGAGGCATAAATTCTCCATCCACAGAAACAGTATGTTCGTTAACCATTAGATGTAGGTGTGTGTAAGTGTAGCTATAATAATTATTATAACAACATCCTATTATATTGATGATACTGGATTTGTTATAAAATAAAAGAATAAAAAGAGTTTAGGGGGTTGGAGAAGAAAAATAATACAAAAGGACTCAAAAGTAGACATTACCTTAAAATCGGGTAACTCCCCTTGGTTTGAGATCAAAGGCTTCCTTGGGAAGACTTCTGCCCAAATTGAGGCTTCAAGGAGTAATATAGGGATTTGGAGAGCCACAATGGGAAGGGTTTGTCCGAGCCAACGGCGTTGGGAGTGTGGGTAAGGAGGTAGAGGTGGCAGACTTTTATAAGAGGAGAGGAGGGGCACTCTTGTAAAGTTACAAAACGTTACTTTATTTTCAAAAGGGTTTCGGATTTTAAAGCTCCCACATTGATGTATTTCGAGGATAAGGTGATAAGGTTTCTAAATCCACTCATCCAATAGGTTTTTGACATGTGTAGGTCTTAGATATTACATTATCTTTCGATTTTATTTCAATCGTTAAATAATGAGGTCATTGTTGCATCATCATGATGTCATACATAATTTAATTTTTTTAATTTATAAAAATTATAAAACAAATACTATAATGTAGGAAATAGTTTTAGATTTCCGATGACTATTTATAGTCAAAAATATGACGTGTATATCCCCATGTAAAATTTGTTTTAGTAAAACACTTCATGTGTGTGTCATTTTTACTTTAACATTAAATAAAAAGTTATTTATGTCATTTCCCAACCAAAGTGGCTCCATGGGGTCCCCAAGTTAACCCATGGATTTTCTTGGTCGTCCATGACACATCCAATAAGGTTAGGAAATGTTTCAAGTTCATTTCATATTATTAAAACATTATTTTTACCTTAAACTACACTAATTACCTCTAATCGCGATTAAAAACTTAATAAGTTACTGTTCACCAAAAAATTATTTTAATCCTATTGAACCACATTTTACTTCTTAATGACAACCATGTATGTCAGATTTTTGAAATTAAAAACAAAAAGGTGGAAAAATTTCATTTATAGGGAAAAATCAGTTTTTATAAGTACTACTTAGTGGATTCACTATTCATCAAAAATTGAAGTTTTTCAGAAAAATCCCAAAAATTCACCCTAAGCTATATTGGATATTCCGAATTCAAAAATGAAGTTTATTTTACAAAATTAAAAACATATATGTCACATTAATTAATTTAATAATTAATTCCCGCTGTCAGAGCAAATAGCGTGTTTTTATGAAACAATAAGTATCAAAAGATTGACACTAGTTTAAGTCTGATTTCAAAGTGAAATTAATTCCAATGACCACTATTTGATTTAATGGTAAAAAAATATTCTAATTTCAATTTAAAACCAATTAAAAAGATAATCTAATCATATAAATAAATTAGATTAAAAAGAGGTTTTGAATTAAAATACAACATTTTACACTATTCATTAAAAAATGAACTTTATCGGAAAGATACCAAAAATTTACACAAAGTAAATTTTGATGTCAAAATTATTAAGAAGAGTTTTATTTGGTCCAATAGAATGTATAAGAGTGAAAAAAACTATATTTAATGACGGTTTTCCATCAAAAGGCAATAAGTGAAGCTTTAGTGAAAACTAGGGCATATACGCCTAAAATTGAATTCTTTCCGTATTTTAAGCCTTTATCTTTTATTGGATAAATGTAAAAACATTTAAAAACATATATAATCATATTTTAGTTATTTCTATCCATTCCCGCCAATACAATGGCTACATGTTAGCTGCCATTTAAAATAATATTATTTTATTATTAGAGTGCAACGTAAGATTTCCAAGAAACTCGTTGTTGCGTGTTGGGTACGTCATCGACCATAGCGTCCCCTTTAAAGTCATATTAATATTTTATTCACAAATATGGATAAATATGAAAATGTCATATTCTTTATTTACCTGGGGTGTTACACTATGTAGCGTAAGATTCTGTATAAATAATTTTTTACCTGTTGTAGTTTTAAATGAAATAACTCATTGAATTTTAATTTATTTGAAAAAAATAATTCCAATAAACTCAGGGTGTTAAAAATTTTGTACAATCTATTGACACTATGAATATATAGAGATTCCACTCAATTATACTAATTCCCCTGTTATCTTAATGGATTTAATTAATATAGTCTTTATATATTCCCATAATTGATTTTTAGTAATCTTTATAGATGATATTTATCTCTTCTCAATGAGTCAGGAAGAGCATAAATATCATGTCATAATAATGTTAAAGACCCTAAGGGAAGAGAAACTCTATGAAAAATTTACAAATAGATAATTTTGTATAAGAAAATTTTCTCTTTTGTGTTATATAATCTCAAGAGAGTGTATATCAATAGATACATCAAAGTTATAGGCTATGGAATGTTGGACCAGACCAACCATGGTGATTGAGTTCCATAATATTCTTGGTTTAGCTGGGTATTTTTAATGGTTTGCGGTAAATTTCTCAATACTATATAATCCATTGAAAATGATAAATTAGTATGGACCTAAGTTCCTCTATATAGATAAATGTGAGGAAAACATCAAGAAACTAATGAAAAGATTAGTCAGTCACCTATCCTTTTAATACCGTATAATTGAGATGGGTATATGATCAATAGTGATAATACAATAAGAAATTGGGATGTTTTATTATGTATATATAAATATTTATAGATTATTCCTCATGAAAATTGATGTTTCAAGTGTAAAATTATGTAAGTCATTGTTTGAAGTTATCTATAGTAAATTTTTCATTATTGATTTGTAGGATTTATCTTTACAGAGAAAGGTCTGGTATATATAATGACTATAAATTATTTAATTATATATTCAAAAAGAAAGATTTGAATATAAACCAAAGAATATTTTTAGGGAAGATAGATGATTATGAATTCTTAATACAAGACCACACTGGGAAAGAGAACAAAGTGGAAGAGGGTAAGAGTCCAAAGGATCATGCTAGCTTATCCATGATCGGGATCACAAAAGATCCAATATTTGTGGAATTGAAAAGAATAGATTTGAAAATCCTGAAGAAAGGGGTAATTATTATATTGACTAGATTATTGTTCAACTATCTATACATGTAAATATTATAGTGGCGTAGAAGGATGGTACAGAGTTAAAAATAAGGTTATAAATTTTATTTTCTTTAACTTTGAACATTATGGAATGATAGGGTTCCATAACATTGTATCTATTCCAATTATTCCAGACATGAAGAAGGAGTTTATAGTGTAAACTCACAGTTATTATTTTTTAATCATATTAGAACAATCAATATGTATATTTATTTCAAGGAATAGATCTGGTGGTATGAATTGATGAGAGTTATCATCAAGCTTGTACCTCGGTGTTCGTTATATCAGAAAGATAAGGCTAAAATAAAAAATACTAAGGGGTATTTAATCCATTACCTATACTAGAATGGAAATGGTTGAACATCATTATGGTTTTTTTCATTAAATTACCAAAAAAAATATCAAGAGAATAATGTTATATGGGTGGAATATGATTTTATTACTAAGTTATTACAATTCATCGCTATTAGATAATATTTATATCTGGAGCAGTTTTCCTGGAATTAAATTAATTAAATGGTAATGTTGTGTGGAGTACCTCATTCAATTTTATCTGATATGGATATGATGATTACCAAATTTCTCTAGAGAATCCATTAGTAAGATCATGAAATATAGTTGTGTTTTAGAACAGTGTATCATCCTCAAATAGATGTCCAATCTGAATGAACAAATCAAATCATTGAAGATATGTTGATATCTTATTATTTGGATTTTATAGGTGGTTGCGATAAAAACCTTCATATAGTTGAGTTTTCATACAACAATAGATGTGAATCAAGAAGATATATTTCTATTTATGAATTTATCCATGGATAGAAATGTAGACCGTAAACGTGTTGGATTGATGTTGGAGAAATAAAGCTATTAGGAGCTGAAATAGCTAAAGAAGTTGAATAGAATGTTAAATCCATTCAAGAACATTTCAATGTAGCTCAGATTTGGAAAAACATTATTTTCAAAATCATCAGTAATATATATTCTATGAATGTGGTGATAAGTTCTTTCTATGAATTTATATATATAATAATGTTATGGGATTCAGGAAAAAAATTAACTATGATAATGTTATACCGGAACCATTGAAATTCCTAATCATATCATGATGGTATCCTATAACATGGAACTTTCACAGAACGTATCATAATTAAAAAATGAGTTCTTAGTATATCTACCATGGAAGTACATACATGATCATTCATATATACTGATCTTTGATATTATACTGCTAGAGAAAGATCATTCTCATGAGGAACAATAGGTGGAGATTCACGATCATATAGATAAATTTATATGAAACAAGAAAACTCACTAGGTCAATATATTATGGTGAAACCAAAAAATTTTGGATGTTATGTGGGATCATGAAGATATTATGAGGTGTAATTATCCTCATTTTTTGTATCAAAATGATGAATTTTGAGGGAGAAATTAATTTTAAGGGTGTATAATGTTACCCATCGAGTGATATTTTTTTTAATTTTCATTGATGTATTGAATTACACACAAAATTTTATTAATCATGCACTACATGAAAAAATTTCATATATTGTGTTACAAGCAATATTCAGTTTTAACAAAATCATGACATATTATTAATTTTGTAAAAAAACGGCGATACATTATTAATTTATTTATTTAAACATTAATATTATAACCTAAACATTAAACATAGTAAGATGAATATTGATAGTTTTTTTAAAAAAATATGTATAATTTGTTTTTATAAAGAAATAATATGGATTACAAAAATACTTAATTTTTTGTAATTTTTTAATATGTTCGGAAATAATTTTTTCTGAGAAAAAATCATATCATTTCGTTTTTGGAACAAAAATATAATTAATTTTTAACCATTTTCGAAATTAACTTGATAAAATAAAATTATTTTTTGAATTAAAAATCTTAAAATTTTCTTTGGGTGATTTATTAATGTTTTTTTGAAATGTTTCATTTTTTGATAAATAGTGAAAGATGTTGAATTTTAATTGAAACATTTCTTTTTATTTAATTCATTAATTGAGAAAAAATATGTATTAAATTTATTTTAAAGTTATATTAGTTTATCTATACATAAATTAATGCAATTTATATTATTGTAATCAATTTTTTATTCAGTTGTTATATATCAAATTTATATATCATTGAACATTTTCTCTTTAAAATCCCGCTTTCTCATCACATAAATAGGACCAATTTTTAATTAATTTTTTTTCCAATTCTGTTTATAATATTTGGAAAAAGGGATTTAATATTTCTATTTAAAATAATTTATATTATTTAATAATATAAAATTTATTTTTTACTAAAATGATAAATGAATGGAGTAAAAAACAATTATGCGGTTAGGGTAAAAAAGGGTTTATCATGGGGTTCCCTAACAAGATAAGGGTTAAAATAAGATATAAAATTTTCTAAAATATATTTTATAGAAATATAAAGACCTTAGAATTTATATTTTTCAAATTTGATCCGTTTTTCTCATTTTTACACATGGAAAACATAGTAACAAGAAATTCTTTTCAAAAATACCAAGTGTTCCCTCTTCCCCACTTATATAAGGACTACCCCATTGGTCTCTTCCAAAATAATAAAAACCTATTTTTATGTCCATGAACATGCACAAAACTTTTTCCCAAAATCATACCCTCATCCTAGAACCATTATTTGGGATATAAATCCATCCTAGAATGGATTTTAATGAAAACTGAAGATGGATACCAGAAGAATTGGTAACATTCATCATCGAGAATGTCTATTTTATTTATTTCCCCATCCCATTTAATTATTATTAAACCATGAATTTATAATAAAATAAATATATTAAATATATTTATATGTTGTTATGTTTTTCTTATGACCAACAATGATCTCCACTTCCATCATATTGGTTGTGAAATCAGCATTTTTGTGTACTACGGACTACCGCCTCACAAACCAACGTAATTAATTTTTTCCATTACCACATATCATAGTTGTACATAAAGTTGTATTTATATTTTATATTTTATATTTAAAATATATTTAATGTTATTATTATTCTAAAATTATTATTTCACAGAAACCTACCTACTATCTTTTTTGTTGGAATATGATAATGTCGTTTATGTGTACATAGGACTACCACCTTGTGAAGTGATATGATTTGTTAACACTTTAAATGGACTATTTTAATGATTTGTTTAAAAATATTCTTGAAATATATTTCATAACCATGATTCTGGAATAATAATATATATAATTTACTTTACTTTATTTTAACCTAATAAGAAAATGAAAAACAGTGTACATATATATGTGAAACCTACTTCACCATAAATTCTATATTTTCTATCAAAATGTTTTATGGATTGTTATAAATACAAATATACTAAATATATAAGATATTTATATCATGGATATCATTCTAAACATGATGTCACCATGATCAAATTTAGAAGATAAATATATAAGAAGTTAAAAAAATGCCTGATAAACAATGAGTTTGTTACCTAAACCATAAATTTGACATATAATTAATAATAAAATCTTAATAAATTTTTATACTAAAATCATATATGGTCATATATATATATTTATATTTTTCATTAATATATTTATAATAAACTTATATTTAATATATAGGTGGTCTGAATCTATGTGATGTAAGTTAATACTTAAATGAATGGATTTTTGTCACAATCTTATTTATTTAAGACTCACTTTATGGTATGCACCTATATTTCTTCATGAGGTGTATATATTGTCCCTTTGAAATGAAATATCAAGAATTTATTCTTCCTCATGATATTTATGGTTTTATTTTATCTTATTAACTCATCTGTCTTATGAATAAATGTTACCAAATTGGTATGGATTTTATGTTACAATACTATCATTTATCAAGATTTTTTATGATTTAGTCTACAATATTGAAATCACATTATCTTACTCTCATGAGTTATCATGAATTTTAACCTCCTCTATTTATCCATTATATATTCACGTAATTTTACCATTTTTAAAATCATTGGAACATAAAATTAATAATAAAATTTTTTATGTAATTTTTTCTTTACTTATACTTTCAATCATAATTATCTTTTCTACCAAAACCTAATTTCATAAAAATAAAACAAAAATGTTTAATGATTTTAAGATGAAATTTATACCCATGTTTTAAATTTTTATGAAAATTTTTTAAAAGAATTTTCATATCATTTTCCAAACAATTCCCATTTGGATTTTTGCAAAAATATGAAAGGAATATTAATTTCAATATTTAAGATATGAAATTAATATTCTGATACCATGACCACGAATTTCATTGAAGCATCCTTTTTAACTATTCATGGTTGTTTAAAACATTTTTTTTCAAACTTTTGTATGTCATTAGTGTATTTTTTAAAAGTGAAAATGCTATTTTCTAATTAAATTTTCTAAATGATCTTTCAATGTTATTTTACATATATGATGGAATCCCTTGGTGTCAAATATTCTTTATTATGGGTATAATGAAAGTATACCTTTTATATTCTTTCTAGGAATTTTTTAATTTTTTAAGAAATTATTTTTATAAATCCCATTTTTCTAGCATGGGTTATACCATTAGTAAATGATTATAAAATCTATTTTTCCATATGTTATTCAGTGATGAAATTATTATTAAACCTATCTATTTTCCATAGGTTAGGATATGATGAAATGTTTAGGATAATCATTTCATTTCATTGGTTATGATAGGATTAAGGTTTGTGATCTTGTGGAATAAAAACATAGTATACTTTTTGTTAGGGGTGTGACCTATATATTTCTGTAAACAATGGGGTAATAATCTATATCTCATGGAAAAAATAGTTTTGGAATGGGGAGTGTATAGTGAACGTATACTTTTATAGATAATATTACTTATGAGTAAGAATAATACAAAACAAGGATCAAATATCCTAGTGTCTTTGGATGAATGCATACATGATGAGAAAATATAATACTAAAAATAACAATATCTTTTATTCACTCTTAATAATAATATCCTAACTCTATTTTATCTCCTAAAACTAACTAGGATAACTTGGGTATTACATATGAAAAAAATGAGATAAATAGCCTTGTAATGGAATAAACATGGGATTTAATCCTCTCAGGATAGTTAGAAAGGTGTAACATGATATCCTAAAATAAATAACTCATGTATAAACATATGGAATAATTTTTTTATGGAACATTGAATCATATGATCTGAAAAATATTGGAATGTTACAAAAACTTGTATCATTGCACCAAAATGTGTCAAGGATAACTATCAATACAGTATCACATGTTGGGCAATGTCCCATAATGGATTTGGTTTACTCCCTAATCCCATATATGACATCAGACGAGTTCAAAAACTACCCACTACATTAGATATTTATTTGGTAACACCCATAATAATATGTTCAGTGATATGTGTTCCATAATAATAATTAAATCATAAGGAATAAACATAAGAATTTCCCCTGGAATGAAATGGGTATTGTAATAATTTCAAAAGGGATAACCAATGAGCTAATCATAATAGTATCTAAGAAATATGGGATTTAAACCAAACTTGGAAATTCATAAAGGAAATAAATAATAAATTTTCATGGTAAATTATTTGCAATTAAATTGAAATCATGTAAAATTTTTGGTTTCGTAATGCTGGAAATGTGCTTATTAACTGGGGTTTTAAGAGATGAGGTAAAGAGAATATAAAAGGGGTAGGAGAATAATAATATACATAAAACAAGAACTAAACTATAAGGATTTTATAAATCATAATGTTTTTTATAAATTATATATGTTTTAAAAAAACCATTGAGTGGTTATTTAAAAGAGACAATGAAAATAGAGAAGCTCCCTTTAATCGACATTGTGAAATAAATTATGAATAGATCATTTAATATATGTATATCCCCATAAATGAAAAATTAAATAATAATGGTATATATGTGTGAGATATATACAGAATATCTAATAAGTATATAAGAATAATTATGTTATAAATTTTGGTTTATAAACAGAGAATGTAACTTAATGGAAATATGGAGGTTTGAAAAGAACCCTTACCTTATATTTGAATTCATTCTGCAGATGAACTTAATGACCTTTATAAAAAAAATATTCATTAATTATGTGATTCAGAACCTATTATACATGTATATTATTTATTATAATTTTATTGAGCTCATTTATGGCCATTTCATTGTGTTATAAGGTCCAATTTCATCGTTTAGGGAGAATTAGTTCTCATGGTTTCATAGTCACTTTATAAATTTGGAAGTTATTTTCAAATGAGAATAATTATAAATAAATGAAATTATACTGTATTAATGAATTTTAAGAATACTAAATTGTCCCATATAATATTTTTTAAAAGGAATGATTCATTTTGTAAAATGTTATTAATTAATGTTTTGTTAATTTTTGTTGTTTTTTGTTCATCATAAACTAATTTCATTTTATTTAATATTATTTATATATATTAGTTTCAAAAGTGGAAAAAAGTTATAATATAAAAATTATAATTAGTTTTAAATAAAATTATTCTTTTTAGACTATCCTCGAACACAGTAATGTAAAACAAAAACACATTATCCATAGAGATGGTAAACTATCATAACATGGACAACAATATGATTTCATTGAATAAGAAGAGATGAGTAGAGTGGTGGATAGTAGGTATTCCATTGTAATTTTAAAATTAAATTATATACATTATTATTGATTTTTTATGATTTTACATATGAAGGATTTGAGGATAATATTGAAAAATGAAAAGAAATTATAAGAGATGTTTTGAGAAAGTTATCTCTTGAATGTCTACACCTTTAAGGACCCTTTATGGAACGTGGAATTGACATTTTTTATTATAAAAAAGCTCATAGAAATGTTTAATATCCTTGGTAAGGGTATTAGGTAGAATATTCAATTTATAAAAGTCTTAGAGCATGTGAGGTGAATGGGTGGTGAGGGGTAGTATTTATAGGGGTAGGAGAAGGGTGTTTTTTATTTTTATATTCATTAGTTTATTATTTTGTATCAAGAATATAAATAGTATTGATTCCTATGAATCAAAAAAATAAATTTTATATTATATTTCCAGCCAATGGGTTATTGCATAATACATGACTAAAAATTCATTTATTTGGATTATAATATTTAATACCGTAAATTATAGTATTTCAATATTCACAAAAACATCAACCATTTTAGAAAAATACCAAAAATTTACCCTCATCATTTTTGACATGTTGATAACAAAAATAGAATCTATTTTGTGAAAATAAGTTTCTAATTATGAGAAATTTACTTTTTAAATAAAAATCATTATTAATTCAAAAAATACCTATTTTAATATTATAATCAATTTTTTGACCCTTTCAAAAATTAATGAAGGTAACATAAAATTACCTTCTTATTATAATGAAACATAATTTTAATTTCTGATAATTTTTTAAAAATGAAATTTCAGTTCAATCATTATATTATTTATAAAAATATAAATAAATGTTAACAATTTACCAAAATACCAAGAAATGATTTATCAAGTTTAAAATTTTTATTTATATATACCATGGAATAAATATATAATTTTTTTATGACATACCTAAATTTTATTTTATAATTTCAGTAGCATAGTTACTATTTTACTGTCAAGATTACTATTCCAACAATTAGATTTAAAATGGTCATATATATTTCATAATTCCTATAAATACATCTTATTTCATTCACTTATATTTTATATTAAGGTTATATATATACATTAATCATCAAAATAAATATTTTTTTATTAACATTATGTTTTATTTCATAGAGTTTTCCATTGAGTGTGGTTAACATATTGGATTTACAAGATCCAAAATTTTACATTTTTAACTTATTTTCTATTTATTGTCCCACTGTTATATTTTTCAATTATTATTGGTTTATTTGTATAATTATGTATAATTAGTCATTTCAGTGAATAATGTTCATATTGTGTTATCTATGTTAGGTATGTTATTTAGGACATGATTATAAGAATAGAATTCAATTGATCATATCCTGTGACATTGCATTATTCCCACTTAGGAAACTTATCCCTCAAAATTTTGTTTTACATAATAAGGTGAACACAGGGGAGGTTATTTCTCTTTCATGGCTTCCTCTGATTTATTTGTCACCTTTTTCTACTTATGGTTTCTCTAAAGTGCCTTTACTAGGTGAGTGGACTTGTTATTTATAACCTTATCTCTACAGTCGGAAATCTTTACTGGATGCTCCTCATAAGAGATATCATTTTCTAGTTGTACCACCTCTGTGTTGAGTATATGTGAGGGATGTGATATATACTTCCTTGAGATAGATACTTAGAATTCATTAGGTAATTCAAATATGGTTGGTGGAAGTACTAGTTGATTTTCCACAGCTCCGACCAAATCAACAACATTGACATTGATTTCATTTCATTTGAAATATCACGAATCTCTTTCATAGAGATGTGTGGATAAATAATTTTTCACCAAACTCAATCTATATCTTCTATTAATGATTATCTTCATTACTATTATATCATCTTTCATCATCCTAGATATAATACTTAATATTCTTCACCTTTTCTATCATTTCCTTGACCATTTTAGGTCATAACAGCTTACGTTCCCCAAAAACATCATAGCATGCATGTGTTCTACTTTTTTTCCCACAATGGGATTCAGATGGTGAATTTTGAAATCTCAAGTGAAAAATATTTTGGTAAGATAGAACAACCGGTGTAAAATGTCAATCACATCATTTTTTAAAGTCCATTTAGAATTCCATCAATATGTATTACAGTGTTTGAATAATCCTCTTAGATTAGCCTTCAATTTGGGGGTGATAATCCATAATGAATTTCAACTCATTATGTTGACAATATTGAAGTAATTTTCAGACCTCGGGGGAAATTCCTGGATAATGATGTGATATAATTGATAATGTTACTTCATGTATCTTCAATAATTCACTAATTTATATATGTGCAAGTTGGTCAAGGGATATGTCTTCCTGAATCGAAATAAAGTTATCATTCTTTTTAACAATATCCAAAATGACCTATAAAACATCACTTTCTCTATATTTATTTATAAGTCAAGTGAAAAAACCCATAGTTATGTTTTCCCATATCCCTAGAAGTATGGGAAATTGTAGCATAATTACATTAGGCTTTCCTTTAAACCTTCACATGATGACATTCAAGGAACTTTGACTCATATTTAATGATCGCCTTCTTCATATTGTCCCACCAATATTTCTCTAAGATATCTCAATACATCATTGTGTCCTCTGGGTGAATATAGAAGGTTGATCTATGTGAATCATTGAAAATATCCTTATTTATCAATATTTTGAAGGTTACACATAGCCATTACACATATTTTATGACACCTTCCTCATCAATTTTTATCTTTAAGTATTTCCGTTTTCTTATAGCTTCCACATTTTTTTGAATTTCAACATTATCATTATGAGTATCGTTTATCATCCGTAAAAGTGATGGCTGTGAAACCATTTGTGAAATAAAATATTATTTTCCTTCTTTTAGGATTCCCATGACAACCCTTTGAAAATATAAGAAGATATCATTCTTATTAATTCATTTCATTTATAATGTTACATGATCTTTTATTCTTATAGAATCTAACTATTTATGTTATTTACCATAATGGTAGTAAATTATGAAATCATAATCCTTAATGATTTATATCTATCTTTGATGGCATATATTAGTCTCCTTCTGTGTGAATATATATTTTAGGCTCTTATGATTAATGTATATCTCACACTTCTCCACATAATGATAATGCCGCCAAATTTTCAATGTGAAGATCACACCACCAAATCTAGATCACATGTGGGATAGTTTTATCTTATTAGCATTAAATTACTTTAAGGTACATTGAATTTCATAGTAATTTCTTTAATGTATCATTTTATACCATAAATAGTTTCACACTTGTTGGTATTGTAATTACTAGTGCAGTGATAACCCTCCTTTTCAACTCTATAAAGCATTCTCTGCATTCACTAGTCTAGACAATAATTACTCCCATCTTATTCATACTGGTTAGGGGGTTTTATAACAGAAATAGTTTCCTAAAAAAATTTATAATACTTAAATTGACTATGGAATCTTTAAATCTCTAATAAAGACACTAGTATGGGCCATTCCATAATTCCCTTTTTTTAAAAGGGTACATATATATTATGTTTTTCGTGACAACATAACACTAGAATGAAACTTACTTCATCTAGAACAAACATTTTCTATACATTTCTTATAGTTTCTTCCTTTGAAAAGACTTTATAATTGTGTTCAAATGCTCCACACATTCCTCCATACTCTTTGATTATATCATAATATCATCTATAAAGGCTACCATAAATTTTTTGACGTAATCTCTAAAGAAACTATTCATTTAGTCTGTGAACATTTTTGGAGAATTTGTGAGTTTGAAGGGAATCATTATGATCTCATAGTGTTCATAACCCATTCTAAAGGAATAATTTGTAATTTATTCCTTTTACTCCATTAATTGGTGATATGTTAACTAAATGTACACCTTAGGAAAATACATGTCCCCATATAGTTGATCAAAAAATAACTTATCTATGGTAGTGGACATTTGTTCTTTATTTTCATTTTTAGCTCAACATAATCAATGTATTGGTTCAATTATACAACATTATTCTTGATGAAGATGAATGTTCACCCCATAGTCAATAACTAGGGAATATAAAACCCTTGTATATATATACATGTAATTTATTCATAAATTCATGCAAGCTAATGTTGGACATATTATAAGGAAGATTTGGTGTGGGAATAGATCTAGGTATAATATCAATTGATAACTAAAAATCTTAATCATGAATAAGGCCAATAAATTATTTATAGAAGACATCAATATAGACCCTCATAATGGTAATGTCTTTGAGTATGAACCTATCCATTATTTTAATAATTTCAGCTAGATTTAATTTCTCCTAAGGAAATAATATCCAAAATTGAGATGGTGATACAGAAGGACATTCAAACTCCTCTTTAAAATTATACAAAATTGGTAGAGTATTCATGATGTAAATAGTGATATCCCTTTTTCGACAATTGAGGTTGTAATTGTTTAAAAAAATCCAATCCACGACCAATATTACATCAAAATGCACTTAAGTAAGATGATATTTTATGGGAGATTTAGTCCACAATCATTCACCAGGGATGAGTTATATACTTTATATGAAATAATTTTCCCATTAAATATTCTAAAATATAACTCAATATTCATATACTAAGGTGGTGTTTTAATTGTTCTACTAAACTTTAAAGATATGAAAGAATTTATAGAACGAGAAACAAATATTATTTTCACTAACAATGAATGAATAAATTACATATCTATCACCAAATCATTTTTGGGATCCACCTCAATAGTAGTGATTGTATATTCCATTTCATGATAAATTGGAGGTTGTCATTGTTGACTGTCTCTGATAGAGGAATAGGGTATTGGCTTGCATAATTATTATATTCCTTGTAGTTGAAATACTACACTACAGGCTAAATGTTGATTCGAACCTTCCATTTTTCGTCCACATTAGTGGTGTTTTTGAAATCCCTTTGGAAATAATTATCCTGATTCCCCTCTCTTCCACATTTCAAGCATCTCTAGGTTCCCTTTAGAACGTTCCTGAGATATTTCTTCCAACACTTTTAACATATCGTATATTGTGATTTCCTTGAATCATGGGATATACATGTCGATTCCCCAATATTAAACAAATTTTCCAAATTTTATCTATGAGGCTATGGGACCACTAATAGTTAGTAATATCCATATCAACCAATATGGAACATCAGAATATCTCAACATAGCTATCTAAGTCTCAAATCAACATTGATTTTAATAGAATGTTTTTCAATCAATTAAAAATCCATCTATATTACATTCAATGTTCATGGTAAATCATGATTCATATCCTACAAAACTGGTAAATATTTCTTCATACATCAAAATGAATTTATCTTCATTATACATTAGTATAAGGAACTCCCAATCCAGTATAAGATGAAGTGTTTGATGAAAATATTTATTAAAAAATATTTATATAAATCCTTCATAATCCATGGAATTAGTTTTCTCCTTAGAACTTTTGTTTTTGATCAGTTTTCATCAATGATCAGTATCCCCCATCAAAAAGATAAACCACTTGTATGAGATCTTATGGTCCAAAGGAACTCCGCTCAAATAGAGCATTCTTACATGGCGTCTGTGTCACAAGGAAATTCCCACTGACGAAAATATCCAACGTTGTGGCATATCTTTGGCCTCAAGGTGCATCTGCTGCTCAGACCCCCATGAGGAGAATGTGGGTCACCTGTTTTTTGAAGGCGATTGGGCAAGGGCGGTGTGGCAGCACTTCGGTGAGTTCCCTACTTTTTATGACATCTGCATGGCTGACATGCCATTTCAGGACCTATGGTTTCATGGTGTGGAGGAGGAGAGCCCAGAGTAGACAGCCCGCACGATGGTCCTCCATGCAGGTTGTTGGTTGATTTTCCCAGTACGGAACAAGGATCTATACAAAGGAAACCCCACCTCTGGCCAACAGATCATTACTCGCACCAAGATCCTCCTGCTGGATGTGATCAGTTCTTCTGACAAATGAATTTAGGCTCCCACTCTTCAATGTCTCCAGACACATATCGATACTGATATCTTAGGTATCATTAATATGAGAGGCAACTGGGTTTGCTGGTTACCACCAAATAGAGGGCTCAAACTCAACTCCGACAGATCATGCAGTATGGGGTCGATCCGAGGAGCAGGGGTGGTTTGAGACTCTTCTAGGTCGGTCATTATGGCCTTCTCTGTATCTTTGAGGAAAATTTCTTCTCTCCAGGATGAGGCCCAGGCAATTCTGATGGGGCTCTCCTTATGTCATCAGGAGGGGATCACCTTATCAGATGTGGAAACCGATTCCCTAATCCTCCATAATGCCATCCACGGATCCAGCATCCCATGGTCCATCCACTATGTTACCAGGAAATAGTGGGATATGATCAGTAGAAATATGAGCATTGTCCACACTTGGCGTGAGGGGAATAATGTTTCGGACTACCTTGCCTCCATCGACGTCCCTGGTTCGGTCCGTTTCTGTTTTCACACAGCTACCACCATGAAGGTGGAGGGCATCAACATGGTTCGAGGGGATTCCCTCAGCCTACAATATTTTCGCCCCCTTAGGCCTTTTTTCTTCTTTAGGTCTTTGGGAAAATCCCTCTTGTGTTTTGAATGTTCTTTGTTTGAATAAATTTATAGTATGATGATGATAGGTGAATGTTGTAATTCCTCATGATTCAAGATATAATTCATAACTTGAACAAGTTCAGCTAGTAATGTCTTGATGTTCTGAGATATCATTACCTCAGGTTTATAATCTAAGTAGGGAAATCATTAAATTACTTATCACATTAATTTGTGGGATATGTTTTTATATTTCCCACCTTTAACTATAAATAATAAATAGAATATGATTTTGGGGATTTAATAACTATCTAATGAGAATATAAAAAGTAACTATGAACAGAAAATGAAAAATATTTAAAAGAAATTTATATCCTAACATATGATTCCCTAAGTTTAAATCAGGGTTATCTATTGTAATAGAATTATCCCTCGTTTTATTAATAAAAAATTTATGTCCTAATCTTCAAAAATAACTAATCATTCTCTAATACCAACTATAGTTAACCCAGCCGCTTACAAAAAGTATTACATGTTTTAAATAATAATACAAAAAAAGATCAAGTAATCTAGTAAATTTGGAAGACTAGTTTAATGATTATAAATAATGATGATAAAAGTAAAAACATATTTTATTTAATATCTGTAGTGAGATCAAATTCCCATTGAGATCTTATATCTGTATAGCATAACCTAGGGATTATATAGATTAAAAAAACGATAAAAATACCATAAACTAATAAACATGGGAATTAAATGTAGAACGTTAGTTAGAAAGGCATAACATAAAAACATAAATGGTATAGCTCATGAAAAAACTTATGGAAGAATAAAATATAGAACAAGGAATCAATTGATCATGTAAATATTGGAATTTTTCAGCAATATGTATAAATAGTTATTCATGTGGAAAGTATAACAGCTAAGACTATATCACTTTGTGGGAAAAAGTCCCATAATAGATTAGTTTTACTTCTGTATCCAATACATGATGTTTCTTGATAACAAAAATTACATAATCCATTAGAGTTCTATCTTTCTTCACCCATCATAATATGTTCTTAAATATGTGTTCCATAATAATAATTCAAACATATGTAATAAACATAAGAGTTACCCATGGAATGAAATGGGTATCATAATCATGTCATACGGCATAACCAAAAGGTTCATTATAATGATATTCATTAAATAAAGGATTTATTTCATACTTCGTCATTAATAAAGTAAAACTAATAATATTTCATTTGAAATTATGTCCAACTAAAGTGAAAACATGTAAAAGGAGATGTTTAGTAACCTTGAAAATGTACCGCTTCAGTGGGATTTTAATAGATGTGGTAAAGTTTCATTAAATTGGGTGAGAGAATAATAATTTATAATATAAAAAACGTGAACTAAAATTGTATTACATATAATTAGGTGTATTTTTATGAATCACAAATTTTTTATGACATTTTATCAACTGGTACTTTAAATGAGACAAATAAAGTAGAGGAGTTCCCTTTAGTTGACTTTATGAAAGTAATTAAGAACAAAATCTTTAATATATGTATATCCCTATAAAAAAAATATCAAACTGACATGGTATATATGCATGAGAAATATATACAGAATATAAAATAATTATATAAGAAGAATTATGTGTTAAATTTAGATGCATAAAGAGAGAACGTAACTTAAAGTAAATATGGAGGTTGAGAAAGATCCATTACCTTATTTCTGAATCATTTATGAGAATACTCTTAATTTACTGAATAATATAATTAGAATTATTAATTAAATAATTAAAAACCTATTCTAAATTTATTTTTTCATTATAATTTTATTATGTTCATTTATTGGAATTTTTATGGGTTATGATATTCAATTTCATCATTTTGGGAGCATTTGTTTACATTATTTCTGGGTTGATTAATAATTATATCTATTATTTTCAAATGAGATAAATACCATAATGTGAAATTATATATTATTATTTTTCTCTGAAAAAATTAAAAGTTAAAATATATTATTTCTTCTTGTGTGAGTATGATTCATTTAAAAAAAATACAAATAAATGCTTATTTTATTTTGGTGGTTTTTTATCAGCATGGTCTCATTTTGATTTATTTTATATTATGTCTATATATTAGTTTAAGAACAGGAAAAAAGTAACAATATACATATTACAATATGGTTTAAATATAATAATTGTTTTATGACCATTCTAGAAGGTGGTAATGGAAAACAAAAACTCATTATCCACATAGATGGTAAACCGCCATATTTTGCGCAACAATTTAATTTATTTAAATAAGAGGTGATGAGAAAAGGAGTGGATAGAATATATTAAATTATAAGTAAAAAATTATTTTATATACATGATAATTTATTTATCATTATTTTATGTATGAATGAGGTGATGATATGGTAGAAAAAATAAATAATATTAAAAGAGATGGGTTGAGAATGTTACCTATGGAATATCGCCTCCTTGATGAACCCCATAAAGAATATAGAATTGTTCTTTTATTGGGACCAATAGCTCTTCTTAATGGGGATTAATAATGGGAAGGTAATTTTCTAGAATATTGAGAAACTATAAGGATTATAATGTGAGAGGAGAAGGGGTGGTGACTGGTGGTATTTATAGTGGGAGGAGACATGTGTTTTTATTACTATATTCATTTGTTTATTATTTTTCCTCAAGACAATTAATAGTGTTTATTACTATGACTAAACAGTAAAAATGGATTTGGAGAGTTATAAACACATGTTTTTTACATCATCCATGAATAAAAAAACCATGTTTTTGGATTATAATTTTAAATACTATAAATTACACTATTTTACTATTCACAAAAAATCAACTATCTTGAATGATCATAAAAATTAAACCTAAATTTTTATTGACATCTATATTTTAATAATAAAATTAATTTTATAAAAATAATTTTATAAATATTATAAATTTAGTTTTTAAATAAATTCATAATTTATTTGAAAAATTCACATTTTAATATTATAATGGATTTATTTAATCGTTCCAAAAATCACTAAGGCCACATAATGTTTTAATATAATTTAAATAAAAAATAATTTTAATAGGTGAATCTTTTTTATGAAAATAATTTTTCTTTTAAATAATTATATTAATTACAAAATTGTAAAAAAACATTTACATTTTAAAAAAATACCCACTCATAATTTTTTGTTTTAAAACCATATATTAACCTATAACATGATATAAATATAAATTTTTTTAATTTATAAGATAGATTTATTTATTTTATAATTTTATATGTGAGGTTAATTTTATAATAACCAGATTTTTATTTTTAATCGTCATATTACAATTCTAATAGTAAAATTTATTACGATCATATAGTTTTCATTATTTCTGTAAATACCAATTATTTAGTTCGCATTAATTTTTTCTTAAGGTAGTATATATAAATTAATTTTCCAAATGAATATTTTTTTGTTAACATTATGTATTATTTCTATATATTTTCTGTGAGTGAGATTATTCTAGTGGATCAATCATATCCAAATTTTCTCATTTTCTATCATCTTATTTCTTATTTATTATCCCACTATAATATTTTCAATTTTTTTAGTTTATTTGTATACTAATTTTCTTTATTCATTTATGAGAATAACTTTTTTATAGGTGTCAATATGTAATGTATGTGTTTTATGACACAATTATAAGATGTAAATTCAAATGATGAAATTTTGGGTCGTTATAGATTGAATTTGGTTATGTAAGATAAGACTAGAGTGATTAGTGAACCTTAATAAGAAATATAGGGATTGAAAGAGAAGTGAAACTAGTTCAATAAAATAGGTTTAAAATAGGTATGTAACCTAGTTTTGTGAAGGAATTTTTCTATTATGATGGTCACGATAGCGATACTTGACTAAAATGGAACTCCTTTTCGTTTCTCTTTTGTATGCAACAAATTCCATGTCTTATTTTAATGGTACTCTCTTATGGATCATGTTCTTTGATTACCTAAGGATTCACCTCTTATGTGCTATCTATATTTATTACATGATTCATTATTATGATCTTTGATCTATACGGTATGTTTTTTCAATGTTATTATCGTTTTCTTAAACCCTTATCCTCATGTTATGCCAATATATCTCCCTTCTATATACTTATTGAGAATCTAATCTCATTGTTTCTTATGTTTCCATTCCATTGGTTATGAAGGTATGTATTATGTATGATAGTTATAATAATCACACAGGTTATGAATAATGTAGTGGGAGTTGATGTAGCTCACTTATAGTGTACGGTTCAAGTTTCTAATATTCAAATGGCTCTATCCTTTTATAGTACTCAAGTGTGTGTTTGTTTAATGAAATCAATATTCTTAACAAATGATGTAATATATATGTTTAAAATTACTAGGTCACTATATGTTATGTAAACACATATTATATCATAGAAACATGTGTAACATGATTCAATGAAAGTGAGTAACCTACTACCTCAACATCATTGACATAAATATAAATGATAACTCAAAATTGGATAGTGTAATATTTTCTGGATCTTCCTTCTCCCAAATTAGGTATTAATTATTTGTTTCATTTGTAATAACATCATATGTATGTTCTTGATCATATTCATGTCATATAGTGTGAGGATATCATAACACCCCAAGCATCCACGGTACATTTCCCTTTGAATAATGCAATAGATTGCATTGTACGCAACTTCGAGATTCTAACACAGTACGACAAATCAAAGTAGCCGTTATGAATAGTAATACCCACTTTTGAAATTTTAAAAATTTTATCATTCAAAATGGACTTAATTTTTGGATTCGGAATAATGAAATTAGCTTAGGGTGATTTTTTTTTATTTTTCTGAAAACATTAAATTTTTGATGAATAGTGAAAAACACTGAGTTATAGTTTAAAAGTGAATTTTTATTTAAATAATGGTTTATTATAAATAAATTTATTTTAGGTAAAAATAGAAACACAATACCTATATATTTTTAATTCAAGTCATTGGATTCAGATTATAATAATTATATATATATAAATATTTTATTGAACTTTTCACCGTCTTTTACCCACTTCCTAGGAGAATTTTCAAATTCACATAAAACATAATTTTACCTCTTATGTGAGTGGAATTTCAAAAATACGAGATACACGGTTGTTATCAGTAAGAAAAATTTGGTTCAATAAGATTAAAATATTTTTTGGGAATAGTAACTTTTTTACTTTTATTTACCACTATTAAATGTAAATAGGGTATTTAAGGGTAAAAATGATATTATTATTACCCTAACACATGTCCTAATTCTATTGGATAAGTAAAATTAGACCAAAAACAACCATAGGAATAAAATATGAACCTCCTTGGTCCACTTGGATTAGATTAGGACACTTATTATTATTTTATTTAAAGAAGAGTTAAAAGAGTTAAAATCAATGTTTAATAACTAAAACATATTCAAAATAGGGTTATAAATAAGATAAATTCAACTATAAATATTCATTAGAATGCTAAAAATATTTTCCAACATAATGGTATTTTATTTGTATTTTTTAGACATTATATAATTTAATTTATTTATGACAAAATGATGATTTAGTAATTACCCAATTAATGAAATATTAAAATAATTGATATTATAAATATCCAAATAAATTTAATTTTACATATCAGGGTTGGTTATATGATCTTTGTTTGAATTTATAATTCTGTTATGAATTTAGCAAAAAACAAATACCAAATAGTGTCAAAATTGACATAAAAGTCTTTTTAAAACAAATATTATATTATTAATTTATATTCTCTTCCTAAAAATATATGGTTCAGAAAAAGACTTATATAATGATATATGTATAATTAATGAACCACATGGGGTTCTCTTGTAAGTATATAGTATGTTTATTAACAATATAATATAAAAATACAAAGAGACTTGGTAAATGTCAAACTATTTAACTAAGAGTTAAATGTAAATGATAATGTTAATATAGTGACCCAAACCTATCTAAAAACTATTGGTTTGGTGTTTTTAAACCTATACCCACCTTAGACTTTAAATAATCCATTTTGGATACATTATAAACTGAAGTTGATTTTATTATAAAATAATATTTCTAGTTTTTTCTAAGGTGCCCCCCACCCCTCTTATAAAATGGTACTCCCCCTTCTCTCTAATTCACACATTCAAATCCATTTAGCTCAGCCAAACTCTACAAAAATACCCTCTCAACAGTCATAACATCATCCTAGAGGCCTTCCTTTAGTCATAAAGCCATCCTATGGAGCCCTTTTTATCAAATCAAAAGGAAGAACCCAAAGAAGAGGTAAATATCTCACCACCTCTTTCATGTTCCATTCTTCTTCCACTTCCTCTTTAATTGTTATTTCCATTATAAAGAAATAACTCAAGTATATTATATATAATTTGATGTTATTATAAATATTTTACAACCAAATTCATTATTCCATCCATCCTTTGAGTAACATGTCACTATATGTGTGTACATACGACTTACCGTCTTCGCGTCATGCTGTAATTGTTATTCAAAACATTATTATTTTGATAGGTATAATAATGACGTGTAATTAATGTTAATAACATATATAACATGATAATTATTCTTTATTTATTATATAACATCCAACTATATATTATTTTAATATCAAATGAATTATATTGTCGCTCGTGCGTACGTACAGAATACTGTCTCCATGAACGCAATGTGATTCATTCCCCATCATATCCATTCAAGAATAATTTTCATTATATGATTAAAAATAATTTTTAAAGTCTTGATATCATTCTTTATATGAATAATATACATCCCATCCATAACAAATATGACTCACATAACAAATAATATAAAGGAAAATGAATCCTTTAACACCCGAAATGACTATAATACTAAGATATTATTAACAAGGAAATGTTAAAAGATCATATATGATATCATATTAATGTATATGATTCTTTTATAATTTAATAACAATTATTTCTCTATTATAAAAGGAGGTTAACCTACCCTCGACCAAGGAAAAGTATTAGGTAAGGGTTAATTTCACAATCTCTTCATTATTCGAGTATGTTAATACATAATCATCTATTGGGACCTATTTATCATCCAAATCCATGTTTCTTAAAAATGTATTTGAAAAAAAAATTCTTATTTACTAGAAAATTCGTTAAATTTATTTATACCCTTATATGTTTTGAAAGGAATCTTTCTGTCATTTTCCAAACAAGGAACTTTTTGACCTTTTCTAAAACTTTAATATAAAAATGTTTTTTCAACTTATACAGAAGGTGCGGCTATTTTCCACCATTATAACATCATAAAAGCTTCCCTTACAAGCTTATAAAAATATTTTAAAAATAAATGTTTTCTTTATAATTATGTGACTCATAAATGATTTCACAATAGAAAGAGATATTTATCTAAAAAGGGTTTTGATTTCATCTATGTCAACATCCTTTGATGGATTTTATGTTTGTTTGAAGTTGATTTATTATGATTCAAAAAATCCATATTGTATTGAAGGTTTTTTATATGTTTTACTGTTGATGTGTTATTTTTATACCATTCATGGTTTATGGATAAAGTATTTACATTTTGTATGCTAGTTTTAATACGAATGTTTATGTTATGTTTAAACCGTTTCATATGAGGAATGCATTGGACATAGTGTGTGACAGGTGTAGCCCTCTATAGCTCCTTGATGCATCGGTAGGACTTATGAGACAACTAGACATGGAATTGTTTGAGGCCCATTCCCAATTTGATTTATGGTTTTGGCTAAGTCCTTAATCATTTTTAGACGCCTTGGTTGAGGCCTTGACAAAATGTTTCAGAATGTCCAACATTATACATTACCTCATTATGATAATAATATTGATGGTTCATATGGTCATTCAACTAGTAGAATACCCATGATTATGTTTTATTATGGCATTATTTACTCAGCTCATATTCCTTCTATAAAATTATTCATGTTTATTTTTGGTAAAGGCATGTGGTGTTAATTATTTACCATGCTTAATATTTATGTTATTTTCCACTGTATTGCTTACACTTACTGAGTATTTGAGCTCACCCCTTTCTTATGTTTAATATTCCCAAGATATGAAGATGTTAGTTATGAGTGAAATTTAGGCATAATCTTGGAGGCTTGGATGATTCTAATGGAATATATTTGTGTTGTATTTCATTCCAAGATGTAAAGTAGATCTTATGTATGATTCTAGTTTCCATTCATACTAAACTGATTAGTCTTTTGAGACATGATTTCCTTGTGATCATGCCAATGTAATGTAATAATGCACTGACTCTGGGTAATTAGGTTCAGGGCGTTATAGTTGGTATTAGAGGAAATTTAGTACAAACATTGGACACTAGATTTAGATAATCACTAATTAGAGCATGTATTCCTAAGATAAACTTTGAGGATTAGTATAGAAGAAATTCCTAGAATTTCGATATTATAGAGATTTTGTGAGTTTTCCGAGCAATACATCCCTTTCTGGATACGAGTAGGTAGAGGTAGATCTGGAACAAATGTACCTAGGGGTAAAACCTGAAAACAGTACTTTTACCTAGACTCAAACGGGAACTGGTGCACGATAATGGGCCTTGCTGCACTCTTTGTTACGACACTCTCGGGGGATATGATTAGGATAATTTACATTTTATTTACAACCCATTATGAAGGGTTAATGAGTATATACATCATCAAAGAATTTTTTATTATTATTATGGATTATATCCTTAAACATTTCAATTTATGAAAAGTATTTTACAAGTTTGGATTTATGTATTGCGGTTCATAAACTAATTTAATTTATGCCATTTTTTAGAAATGGTGCATAGTGGAAGGAATGGATACTGTATCAATGCACACACTCCATGTAGGGTTTTCCCTCCTACCAAAGATAATTATAGTGGAGCTGGTGATGCAACTGGTGCTGATCAGCTAATCACCAAACTAGGACAACTCACTCATGTTATGAATAATAACCTTACCCGTATGGAGCACCCTGATCCAAAGAGTGAAGGATAAATGTTAGATCGATTCATGAGGCAATGAACACCAACATTAAATCAGAGTAAAAATCCATTAGTGGATGAGCAATGGATAAATTCCTTAGAGAAAATATTCCATGCTTTTTGGAGTAGTGAAAGGGAAAACGTTTTCATGGAAGTTTACGGCCTCACTGGAGATATTGATCAATGGTGGTCATTGATTCAAAACAAAAAGGAAGATGAGGAAGTATAAAATATGGAATGGAGGGATTTTGAAGAAATTTTCATAGATAAATACTTTCTTCATGACCATCGAGCGGATATGGAAAGTTAATTTCTAAGTCTGAGGCAAAAGGAGGATGAGAATGTCGCAAAGTATGAGGATGACATTACAAGGTTAGAGAGGCATACTGTAGAATATATAAATAACCCAATAAGTAATATTGATCATTTATTTGATGGTTTAAAACCATTTCTTCATCGATCATTAGTATCACAATCCTTCTCATCATACGAAGATTTTGTCCCATGTGCTATCAAGAAAGAAAAGGAATTATCTAAGTCTTATGACTTTAAAGAAAATAAAGAGAAGAAGAGTCATAATAAACACTCTAGGAAAGAAAATAAGGAAACATGGAAGAATTGAAGAATTGAATTTCCACCCTCTAATAATTGTAGAAGGAAGCACCCTGGTGCCTGTCTAAAAGGAAAAGGAGTATGCTACAAATGTGGACAGAAATTCCATATTGCAGGTGATTGTGATGGAATGAAAGATGCTACCAATGTTCAATCCTATAATTTCAGGGATATGAGACATTATGAAAATTAATTTCCTAATCATCAGGAAAACTTACCTCAAAAAAGTCCTAGGGATCAATACCAAGATTATGTGACCACTACTGCTCAGATTGAAGCTCCGAAAGACGTAGTGGCAGGTAATTTAATGGTTTCCTCATGTTTATCAAATAAATTATTTGATTCTGGATCATCGCATTGTTTCATATCTTACTAGTTTGCTAAGAAAATTATCTATTTCCAATTTGATTTAACAAGGGTGTTATCAGTCAAAACTCCTAAGGGAAGTATCATTGCAACAATGTTTTGTGAATCAGTCCCCATTAGAGCACATAAATTTTTTTATCTTCTGATCTCATTTTCATACCCATGATTGAATTTGATATAATCCTTGGTATGGATTGGATTTCAGACCATGATTTGAAAATTTATTGTAAGAATAATGAGGTTACGATTTTTGATGATGATGATAAAGAACACCTTATCTTTAGAGAAGAATAATCACCACCTGATTCTTATCTAGATCCACCCCCAGTAGCACAACTAAATTCAATTATTAGGGAGAAATAGAATGAAATAACTATGGGTGAGGAAAGGAATGTTAAAATAGACGATGTACCTATTTTGAAAGCATATGTTTATGTGTTTCAAGACGATTTACCTAGACATCCTCTAGAACGAGAAATTGAGTTTTACATTGATTTAATTCATGATTCAAGGCCCATATCGAATATCCATTATAGAATGGACACTATAGAATTATTGGAACTAAAGAAACAACTTCATGAATTGAGTAATAAAGGATTTATTCACACTAGCATTTCTCAATGGGGAGCCCATGCACTTTTTGTTAAGAAGAAATATGGATCTATGAGGTTGGGCATTGACTACAGGGAGATCAATGCTATAACGATAAAGAACAACTATCCCCTTCCTCGCGTTGATGATTTATTCAAAAAAAAAATCATGTGTATAAATACTTTTCAAATATTGACCTTTGATCTAGATATCATCAGTTCTGTGTGAATGAAAAAATATATTCTGAAGACAACATTTCGAACCAGGTAAAGGCATTATATGTTTACAGTAATGCATTTTGGATTGACTAATGCACCCTCTGTCGTCATGGATCTAATGAATAGATTTTTCTGGGAATATCTTGATTACTTTTTAGTGGTATTTATTTTTTATATCATGGTATACTAAAAAATTATGAATATCATGAAAATCACTTGCACATTATCCTGAAGACTCTTAGAAGACATGAATTATATGGGAAGTTTAGTAAGTGTGAATTCTGGCTTCAAAAGATTTCATTTCTTGGCCATATTTTCTCCAAGGATGGAATCTCTGTTGATCTTCTTAAGACATGAGCAATCCAAGAATATCCAAAAACTATGAGTATAACTAAGGTATGCAGTTTTATTGGTTTAGCAGGTTATTATAGGTGTTTTGTCCTGAATTTTTCCCAATTGGCTAACCGATTAACCAAGCTCACGTGTAACGGAGTTAAATTTGTGTGGAAAAAGAGTGTGAATTTTTATTGAATAACTGAAAATAAGATTATTCAATGATCTTATATTGACTCTACCATCGGGGAATGATGGGTTTGTTATTTATAGTGATGCATAGAAGAAAGGACTTGGTTGTGTCCTTATACATAATGATAGAGTTATTGCCTATGCATCATGACAACTTAAAATTCATGAGCAAAACTATCCTACTCATGATCATGAGTTAGAAAATGTAATTTTTTCTTTTATTATATAGAGAAATTATCTCTATGGTGAAAAATATGAGATATATACTGATCACAAGAGTTTGAAGTATATTTTCTCATAGAAAGAAATCAACATGAGGAAAGACAGTTACATGAACTACTCAAGGATTATGATTGCATGATACACTACCACCCAAGGAAGGAAAATATGTTGGTAGATTCTTTGAGTAGAAATTATCATGGAGTTTTGAACAAGATGAGAGTTAAAAGGGATCTTATTTTCATGGATCTAGTAGAGATGGATATCGAAATAACCATGGAAGGTGAAACATCAATGATTTTTCAAATGGTTTCCAAACCATATTTACAAGAAATTATAAAAAGTTCTCAGGCTAATGATGAGGAGTTTTAGAAGAAAATTAAAGCTATAAATAACTGGAGATTGAGTGACGTCATATATGAAGATGGAATTTTGAAATTTGGGAAGAGACTTTGTGTTCCGGATATACCTGATCTAAAAAGAGAATTTTTGGATGATTCTTATAGCTCCAATTTCCTTATACACCATGGGAGCAACAAAATGTATAGGGATTTGAGGGAACATTTTTGGTGGGACATCATGAAGAGGGAGATTGCTGATTTTGTTTCAAGATGTATATTTTGTCAACAAGATAAAGCTGGAAGGCAACATCCTAGAGGTGTCTTGAAACCTCATCACATACCTGAGTGGAAATGGGATAATATCACGATGGACTTTGTCATGGGACAACCAAAGACTCCTAGAATGCATGATGGAACATGGGTCATTGTTGATCATCTTACCGAGTCAGCACATTTTCATGCTATAAGATAATATTTACAACTTACATTTCTAGAAAGACTATATATTAATGAACTTGTGAGACTTCATGGAGTACCCCTATCGATTGTTTCTAATCATGATCCACATTTTACATCAATATTCTAGAAAACTCTTCAGAAATCTCGGGATACTGAACATCATATGAGCACTGCCTACCACCCCCAAACTAAAGGACAATCAGAATGGATTATTTAAACCTTAGAATAAATGCTGAGATCATCCTCACCTAACATTCAAGGTATGTGGGATCAATATTTACCTCTGGTTGATTTATCCTATAACAATAGCTTTCATTCAAGTATTCAGATGGGACCATATGAAGTGTTATACGGAAAGAGATGTCGCACACCAACCTGTTGGGATGATGTTGGCGAAAGAAAACTCTTAGGACCAGATCTTTTGGAGGAAATGATGAAAAAGGTGTATGTAATCCAAATCCATATCAAAGAAGCTCAAAGTATGCAGAAGAGTTATACTGATAACCGAAGGAAGGATTTGGAATTTTAGGTAATATATCATGTTTTTTTGAAAGTATCTCCATGGAAGGGTGTTATACGTTTAGGTAAGAAGGGAAAATTGAGTCCCAGGTACATCGTACCATTTGAATTTCTAGAACGAATTAGGGTTGTAGCATACCATTTGGAAATGCTTCCAAGTCTCTCCAAAGTTTATGATGTGTTCCACGTATCACAATTGAGAAAATACATGCCTGACCCAATGCATGTACTCACCTATGAGGAATTAGAATTGGAACCCAATCTGTCTTATTGCGAAGTGCCTTTCATGATTCTTGATACAAGATAAAAAGTGCTATGAAACCAGATGACTCCTTTGGTAAAATTTCTATAGAGAAACTATAAGATATAATAGAAAACTTGGGAACCTGAGGAACTTTTGATGAAGAACCACCCGATTCTTTTCATGCAGTATTATTCTAGAAATTTTAAGGATAAAATTATTTGAAGGAGGGGAGAATGTAACACCCCAAACATCCATGGTACGTCTCCCTTTTAATAATGAAATAGATTGAATTGTACGCAAATTCGAGATTCTAACACACCACGACCAATCAAAGTAGCAGTTATGAATAGTAATGCCCACTTTTTGAAATTTAATAAATTCTATCTTTCAAAAAGGACTTCATTTTTGGATTCGGAATATCGAAATTAGCTTAGGGTTATTTTTTGGTATTTTTCTGAAACCTTTCAATTTTTGATGAATAGTTAAAACACTAAGTTATAGTTTAAAACCGAATTTATATTTAAATAATTACTTATTTTATTTAAATTTATTTTAGGTAAAAATATATACATAATACCTATATAAGTTCAATGTAATTCATTGGAGTCAGATTATAATAGTTTTTGATATATAAAATTTTTATTGACCTTTTCACCGTCTTTTACCCACCTCATAGGAGAATTTACAAATTCACATAAAACATAATTTTACCTCTTTTGTGAGTGGAATTTCATAAATCATAGATACACGGTTGATATCACAATGAAAAATGTGGTTTAATAAGATGAAAATAATTTTTGGTGAATAATAAATTTTTACTTTTATTTACCACAGTTACAAATAACTTTAAGAATAAAATATGAACCTCTTTGGTCGACTTGGATTATATTAGGACACTTATTATTATTTTATTTAAAGAAGTGTTGAAAGAGTTAAAATATAATTTTAATAACTAAAACCTTTTTAAAATAGGGTTATACATTAGATAAATTTGGCTATAAATATTCATTTTAAAGATAAAAAGATTTCATACATAATGGTATTTTATTTATATTTTTAGACATTAAATAATTTTATTTATTTATGACACAATGATGATGCACTAATTACCTAATTAATGAAATATTAAAACAATTGATATTATAAATATCCAAACAAATTTAATATGAGACTTCTTATGATTTACACTAATTTTCTAGGTAAATATGACATATTAGGGTTGGTTATATGATTTTTGTTTGAAGTAATAATGCTGTAATAAATTTAGAAAAAGAAAAATACCAAATAGTGTAAAATTGACATAAAAGAGATTTTAAAACAAATATTTTATTTTTAATTGATATTATATTCTTAAAAATCTACGGTTTGGAAAAACGACTTATATAATGATAGGTTTATCATTAATGAACCACATGGGTTTATCTTGAAAGTATATAGTAAGTTTATTAACCATATAATATAAAAATACAAAGAGACATGGAAAATGTCAAACTATTTAACTAAGAGTTAAATCTAAATGATAATGTTAATATAGTGATACAAACCTTTATAAAACATATTGTTTGAGTTGTTTTAGACCTATACTCAACTTATCCTTAAAATAATTAATTTTTGAGCCATTATAATCTGAAAATAATTTTATTATAAAACAATATTTCTAGCTTTTCCTAAGGTGCCCCTCACCCCTCTTATAAAAGGTCACTCCCCCTTATCTCTAATTGACACCTTCAAAGCCATATGGCTCAGAAAACCTTTTCCCAAATACCCTCTAAATAGTCCCTCCTTCATCCTAGAGGAATTATTTTAGTCATTAAGTCATCCTAAGAATCTCTTTTTATCAAATCGAAAGGAAGAACCCCAAGAAGAGGTAAATATCTCACCACCTCTTTCAAGTTCATTTCTTATTTTGCTTCCTCTTTCATTGTTGTTTCAATTCTAAAATAATAACTTTAATATATTCTATATACTGTAAGGTTATTATAAATATGGTACAACTAAATTCATTATTCTATGCATCCTTTGAATGACATGTCACCATACGTGCGTACGTACGACTTACCGTCTCCACGTCGTGGTGTAATTGTTATTAAATACATTATTATTTGGATGGGTATAATAATGATGTGTTATTGATGTTTAGAAAAAATATATAATGATTATGATTATGTATATATTATATACCATTAAATTATGTATTATTTTAATATAAAAAAATGATATTGTCGCTTGTGTGTACGTACGTATTACCGTCTCCACGAATGAGATGTAATTCATTCCCCATCGTATCCATTAAAGAATAAGTATCTTTATATGACTAAAAATAATGTGGAAAGACTTTATATTATTTTGTATATGAATGAGATGTAGGACCCTGGGACACCCTGAGAGGGGAGGGGTGAATCAGGGTGGCAACTTTTTCTTCTTTTAGTTATGGATCTTGTTCCCACGTTGGTAGGAACTACTTAAACCTGTATGATGGATATGATCAGCAATTAAACATTCACATGCATAGACAGATGACACAACTATTTTTACTTGGTTCACCACTAAGGGATACGTCCAAGGAGTATACGCCGACAGGTTGCCGGTCGTACCTAAATCCACTATGCTTCACTAGCTGCGGATTACAAATGTTCGGGTACAGACACTCTGTCCCAGGCTCACTGCCTTTACAATTTTTCAGGGATAGCTCACTGTGTCCCTCATGTCACTCCCGTTGACTCCCCCTGGCTCACTGCCGTTGGTGAATTCCCACTCAGTTTATAGACGTGAAGGTCTCTTCAATAAATGTGCATTGATGTTCTTTGTCTCCTGTTCAGCATGAGACATTTCTTGCATCAGGGTTCAGAGTTGATTCTCTTTATAGTTCAATCTTTCTTCTTTAGTGCAATGACTGAATGCACTAGATCCCCCTATCTTCATTTTCCTGAATCACAATCACTTATGTGACTGCTCAATAAATTATGTTCAGCTTACTCGGCATTCGTCAGAATCAATTCACCATGTATGCATGAGATCATTCATGTATCATTTAGATTTATTCTTCAATCTCGCTTTTCACCGAAAGTATCAGGAAATCTTTAGCTCTTGTGCAGCTCCAGAAAGGTGGGCGTGCTTCAACAATATTCGTATCTCCTTTCCAAGCCCGGCGCGCAAGTCTCCATCTGGCGTGCAAGTCTTAGGCGCGCAAGTGTCTCCAAAGCACCTGCGCGACTCTGCCTTCTTGAACTTCAAACCTGCGCGACTCACTTCCTTCCTTGCCCAAATCACCAGGGGCGCTCAACCATCAGTCGGCGTGCAACCTCTACTTGCGCGACCCAACTACCACTTGTGCAGTTCAACCACCTACGCGATGAGAGCTCGAACAATCTCAAAGTCTTGAGCTCCGTTGGAAATGAGGAGGGGTGGTCCAGTATTTATAGGCAAACTGGACCCCCTGCGCGGCGGCGCGCAAGTCATCCATCGGCGCGCAAGTCTCGGCCCCTTCTAGGCACTTGCACGATCAACATCCAAACTTGCGCGAATAGCTTGCCTTTGCCAAATTTGGATCTTCTGATCTCGAAAAACCATAGGCGCACAAGTTATAATTCATTCAAGGCGTCGGCGCGCAAGTCTCTTCCCGGAACATAATTCACCTGCGCGACCTCACCAAAACTTGCGCGACCCTTATCCCTTTTCCATATTTTGATGCTCTGATCTTCAAAAACATATGGCGCGTAAGATTCTTATCCTCCAAGAGTATGGCGCGCAAGTCCCTTTTCCAAAATCACTCTTCTTCATTTGTTGATTTTGAGGCCCTGAAATTTGGAAAACACTGGGAAACGGCGCCACCTTGTATATGCTCTTTTTGTACTGCCTCCAGATTATCCATTCCTCTGTCGATGTTCTTGAATCAAACATAGATCGTTGACCACAACTCTAGAACTCGACATGTAACCATGGAATCTCTTTTTTCAACAAATTTTTATGTCGTTTGTTTGCTTTGTCGACAAGCACGATCACCTCAACAACACTTCTTCTTGGTGATCTGTATCCTTCAGCAACTCTTTTGCTTTTATCACAAACTCCACTATTGTGATATGTATTCTTTGAAGGAACGACTTTAGTACCATCATCTTCTATGACAATGTGATGTGCATGGCCATTTCATAAGTCAACTCATTGGCACATTGCCTCCTTTATCAACCGTCATGATCAACTTCATGCAGACCAAGTGATTCAATCCGTCAAGAAGTCTCTGGCATGGTTCTCACGCAATCATGAGTAATTGCATGGTCTTCATCAAAACCCATTGTTTTCATGCAATCATGAGAAATTTCATGGACTTCATCAAAGCCCATGGTTCTTATGCAATAAAGAGAAATTTCATGGTCTTCATCCAAAAACACCATCCTACATTAATCGTCCTTGGATGGATTACTCCTCACATTCTTCATTGTTGTAAAAAATGTATCACCATTGACAAATGTTCTTTGAACTTACGATCATCACAAAAATCGTTTGAATCACCACTCCTCTACTTCATCGGAGTACTTCATGATCTCCTTCATTGTGAGCTTTCATTCCTCCATTTTATTGGAGTACTTCTTGATCTCTTTCATTTTGATATTCCATTGACAACTATTGACAACAAATACAAACCTATACACAAAGTGGTTCCAACAATCTCCCCCTTTGTATTTTGTTGTCAATACCTATACATCTTCTGAAATGAATTTGTCAATGTCAAAATGAGAATCTTCTATTCAATAATCTTTTATTTTCAAACGTTCATTTCACTTTCTCTCCCCCTTATTGACAAGAAATACAAAGCACATGGTAGGGAGGGTATCAATCCACACATAAACAATGTTTCATTAATCATTTCACTCTAAGTATACTTGAGCAATGCCTGATGTAGAAAACAAGAGGATTTGATTAAGTCAACAAGGCTGTCCATTATCCACAGATTATGATACCAACATGAGATGATAACTCATGTATATTGTCTTCAAGGGTTTACCACTTTAATTCCAGGTCGAAGAAGATCAACTATGATAGAGAATAATCAACCTGAAACTCCTGCACTCACATAAGCAAATCGATCAAAAACATTCATGTGAAATCGGCAGGATAAGTGACCTTGGGGCACTTCCAGTCTCTTTATGTCACTGATCAATTCAGTTACTCCCCCTTTGTAGAATAATTTTTGATCAGAGTAACCAAGGGACAGAGATTGAGAAATGACAGACCTTCTCCATTGGTGTGTTCTTCAAGAAATTCACAGAATAACTGCTTTTTAGTCCACCTGGAGTTGATATTGATTGAAACAGTGATTATGGAAGCTTTTTCATTTTTCTCCCCCTGAAGGGAAAAACTCATCATCATCTTCATCAAGAGTGATCCTTCATCATCCCAATCTTTGAATATCAATTGAAGAATCTACTAAGGATGGAAACGTCTTCAGCTTGGCTATCAAGAGTTGACAGCATTCACTACTTCTCAGGTTCTCCCCCTGAGAACATGCTTCACCTTCAATTCCCTGCATTATTAGCACAAATACAATACACAAATGATTACGGGAATAAGGTGGATCCTTATTGAATCATCAAGAAGACTTGCTTGGTTGAGGTTCTTTTCTCAACCAAGTTCCTCTGTTCACTCCAGTCTTCATGCCTGCACATTTGAACATATGTTCTGACATCTGTCGGTGTGGCATGGCTCTGTTCACATTCTCTTCTGATTTGTGTGGAGAATTGTTCTTCTTAGTAGCCATCATGAATGATACAATCTTACTCCTCTTAAGGGCTGCTTCTTTCTCTGGTATTAAGGTTAGGCAAGAATTTGCAATGTGACCAGATTTCTTGCATCTCTCACACAGAACTTCATTGAAATGTGTGTTTCTCTTTGTTTTCAATCTCTCCTGCACTGTGTCTTTATCATGTGAAAGTTTTCCTTTTCCTTTGTCACCAGCCTTGGCCTTCTCATCTTCAAGTTTCCTTATTCTTTTCAAATCTTCTGGCCAGATGACCAATATGTCATTTGGAACTTTTTCAGCTGGTTTAGGACATCCACATGGGTTCATCCGAGATTAATCCCACTTAGTGTTTCTTTTGGATGAATGACCCTTCAATTTCATGGATCTAAAATACTGGGTCTTCTCAGCTTCCCTACTTGAGATCTTCTTGGGGAAGTGTGTGTTCACAACATTCTTCTGATTTCTCCCCAAGGTATCTTCTTCATTCTTTGACGGCCTCAGAAGTATTCTTTTCTTTTCGACAGTAAAAGCATGTTGATGTGGACATGTGCCTGCATTGTGACCGCTGTCGTTGCATACATCACAGATGTTATCAAGAATTCCAAATCTGTTTTCCGTAAACAAATGCTTCTGGACCTGTGGATGTTTCTTCTTCTTATCTGGCTTCCTCCCCTTTGATATAGGCTTTCCCTGTGCTTTTCCATGAAAGGGATTATAAAAGCAATCCAGCGCACAGTGCCCAAATCTATTGCAGCACCAACATTGGCCCACAAATCTTTTCTTCTTTATTTATTCAGTATTAAGTTGTTGGGCCATCTGCTTAATCGTTTGTGCTCTATTTGAGGAAGAAGCTTCCTCCTTTTTCTTCCAATCCACCTAGTCATGGTGGTAGGTTCCTTCTTCTCACCAATCCTCATCCATACTTGTTTAGAGATTTTCTTCCCACATGCACTGATTGTCGGAGTGTATTTAGAAACATGAGTGTAAGATGGTCTGGATGGTACCTTCACTTTCTCAGTTGCCTATGATAGATCAATGAGCGAAGTCATGATCTTCTTATCACATGTTGGAGGTCTTTTGACAATAGATTCCTCCATTGAGCATTGAGTACCGGCAGCAACTGATTCTTGATGTGGATAATCAAGAGTTGTCATAATCTTCTTGTCACATGTTGGAGGCATTTCAGCTTTAGACTCCTCCAACGAACATTGAGTGAAAGCATCACTCATTTCATTCTTTTGTGAAGTCTCAATATGTGTGTTCTCAATCTTGGTCAATTGAGCTTCCAATTTTTGACCCACAATATTGAAGATGATCTTCTGATCTTCAATCGTGATCATCTTCTCTTCACAATTCTTCTTCAACCTTTCAACCTCATCTTCATGCATATTAAATTTGTTTTTTAACAAAGAGTCAAGTTCCCTGAATTTAATGGAAGTTTCTTCCAGACAAAATTTCTTGGCTTCATTGTTCTTCTTCAGCTCAGCTTCTAGTGCATGGATCCATTATTCTAGAGTATTGCTGACTTCACCTTTTTATTCAAGGGCTTTCACCTGTTTGGTGAGCTTCATAATTTCCATAATTTTTCCTTCCAGCCCATTTTCCATATTTTCCGCTTCCCTTTCAAGTCGATTGATCTCAACCTGCATAGATTAGAATAGGCTAAAAAATAATAGCAACCCTTTCTTCTGGAAGATCATGCAGATATGTTCTGAGTTTTTCCTGAATGCTTGAATTAGGGGGATCATCCTTTCCTCTGGATGAGTTCTGAGCCACCATCTTGATACTTTCCAAGCCTATTGTTTCTTCATTATTGGAATGGCATGGAGAAAAAGACACTGCATCTTCTTTGGATGTGGGGGACTTCTTCATCATCTTCTTCTCTTTCTTTTTCCTATTTGTCAAAGTCTTGGTGGATATAGATTTCTGCTCAGAAATGACTGCAACATTATCAAGAATGCTCTTCATTGTTGACTCTAGGAATGAAACTCAAATCATCTTCTCAATAGAATTACTGGAGAATATCCAACATACGTTAACCTCCCTCTGATACCACTTGTAGGACCCTGGGACACCCTGAGAGGGGAGGGGTGAATCAGGGCGGTAACTTTTTCTTCTTTTAGTTGTGGATCTTGTTCCCACGTTGGTAGGAACTACTTAAACCTGTATGATGGATATGATCAGCAATTAAACATTCACATGTAGAGACAGATGACACAACTATTTTTACTTGGTTAACCACTAAGGGCTACGTCCAAGGAGTATACGCCGACAGGTAGCCGGTCGTACCTAAATCCACTATGCTTCACTAGCTGCGGATTACAAATGTTCGGGTACAGACACTCTGTCCCAGGCTCACTGCCTTTACAATTGTTCAGGGATAGCTCACTGCATCCCTCGGGTCACTCCCGTTGACTCCCCCTGGCTCACTGCCGTTGGTGAAGTCCCACTCAGTTTATAGATGTGAAGGTCTCTTCAATAAATGTGCATTGATGTTCTTTCTCTCCTGTTCAGTATGAGACTTTGCTTGCATCAGGGTTCAGAGTTGATGCTCTTTATAGTTCAATCTTTCTTCTTTAGTGCAATGAATGAATGCACTAGATCCTCTTGTCTTCGTTTGCTTGAATCCCAATCACTTATGTGATTGTTCAATAAATGATGTTCAGCTTACTCGGCATTCGTCAGAATCAATTCACCATGTATGCATGAGATCATGCATGTATCATTTAGATTTCTTCTTCAATCTTGCTTTGCACCGAAAGTATCATGAAATCTTTAGCTCTTGTGCAGCTCCAGAAAGGTGGGCGTGCTTCAACAATATTTGGATCTCCTTTCCAAGCCCGGCGCGCAAGTCTCCATCTGGCGCGCAAGTCTTAGGCGTGCAAGTATAACCTGGCGCGCAAGTGTCTCCAAAGCACCTGTGCGACTCTGCCTTCTTGAACTTCAAATCTACGCGACTCACTTCCTTCCTTTCCCAAATCACCAGGGGCGCTCAACCATTAGCTGGCACGCAACCTCTACTTGTGAGACCCAACTACCACTTGCGCGGTTCAACCACCTGCGCGACGAGAGCTCAAACAATCTCAAATTCATGAGCTCTGTTGGAAATGAGGAGGGGTGGTCCAGTATTTATAGGCAAACTGGACCCCCTGCGCGACGGCGCGCAAGTCATCCATCGGCGCGCAAGTCTCAGCACCTGCTAGGCACTTGCGCGATCAACATCCAAACTTGCGCTAACATCTTGCCTTTGCCAAATTTGGATCTTCTGATCTCGAAAAACCATAGGCGCGATAGTTATAATGCATTCAAGGCATCGGCGCGCAAGTCTCTTCCCGGAACATAATTCACCTGCGCGACCTCACCAAAACTTGCGCGTCCCTTATCCCTTTTCCATATTTTGATGCTCTAATCTTCAAAAACATATGGCGCGTAAGATTCTTATCCTCCAAGAGTATGGCGCGCAAGTCCCTTTTCCAAAATCACTCTTCTTCATTTGTTGATTTTGATGCCCTGAAATTTGGAAAACACTGGGAAACGGCGCCACCTTGTATCTGCTCGTTTTGTACCGCCTCCAGATTATCCATTCCTCTGTCGATGTTCTAGAATCAAACATAGATCGTTGACCACAACTCTTGAACTCGACATGTCACCATGGAATCTCTTTTGTCAACAAATTTGTATGTCGTTTGTTTTCTTTGTCGACAAGAACGATCACCTCAACAACACTTCTTCTTGGTGATCTGTATCCTTCAGCAACTCTTTTTCTTTTATCACAAACTCCACTATTGTGATATGTATTCTTTGAAGGAACGTCTTTAGTACCATCATCTTCTATGACAATGTGATGTGCATGGCCATTTCATAAGTCAAATCATTTGCACATTGCCTCCTTCATCAACCGTCATGATCAACTTCATGCAGACCAAGTGATTCAATCCGTCAAGAAGTCTCTAGCATGGTTCACACGAAATCATGAGTAATTGCATGGTCTTCATCAAAACCCATTGTTCTCATGCAATCATGAGGAATTGCATGGTCTTCATCAAAGCCCATGGTTCTTATGCAATAAGGAGAAATTGCATAGTCCTCATCCAAAAACACCATCCTGGTTTAGTCATCCTTCAATGGATTACTCCTCACATTCTTCATTGTTGTAAAAAATGTATCACCTTTGACAAATGTTCTTTGAACTTACGATCAGAACAACAATCGTTTGAATCAACACTCCTCTACTTCATCGGAGTACTTCATGATCTCCTTCATTGTTAGCTTTCATTCCTCCATTTTATTGGAATACTTCTTGATCTCTTTCATTTTGATATTCCATTGACAACTATTGACAACAAATACAAACCTATACACAAAGTGATTCCAACATAAGATACATCCCATCCATAACAAATATGACACACATAACCAAGAATATAAAGGAAAACGAATTAGTTAACACACAAAATGACGATAATACTATGATATTAATAATAAATAAATGTTAAATGAAAATATTTGATATCTTATTATTTTATATTATTCTGGTATAATTTAATAAAAAAAATTCACTATTATACAGGAGGTTAACCTACCCTCGACCAAGGAAAAGTACAAGGTAAGGGTTAATTTCACAATCTCCTCATTATTTGAGGTAGTTTATACATAATTATATACTAGGAACTCTTTATCATCTCCAACCATGTTTCATAAAAATTTATTTCAAAACATTTTTTCTATTTACTATTCAATGGGTTAAATTCATTTATACCCTTATATGTTTTGAAAGGAATCATTCCGTCTTTTTCCAAATGAGTTACTTTTTGACCTTTTTGACAAATTTAAGGTAAGAATGTTTTTTTAACTTATACTGCGGGTGTGGCTATTTCTCGCCTTTATAACATCATCAATGCTTCCCTTACAAGCTTATAAGAATATTTTCAAGGTAAATATTTTCTTTATAATTATGTGCCTCTTAAATGATTTTAATATAGAAAGATATATTTCTCTAAAATGGGTTTTGATTTCATCTATGTCAACATCCTTTGATGGATTTTAATTTTATTTGAACATGATTTATTATGATAAAAAACTTCCACATTGTATTGAAGTTTTTGTGATATGTTTGATTGTGGATGTGTTTTTTTTAAACCATTCATGGTTTATGGATAAAGTATTGAAATTTCGTATGCTAGTTTTAATTCGAATCTTTAAGTTATGTTTAAACCTTTTCATATGAGGAATGCATTGGACATAGTATGTGACGGGTGGAGAACACTATAGCTCATCGATGCATGAGTAGGTCTCATGAGACAACTAGATGTGGAATTGGCCGAGGCCTTACCCAATTTGATATATGGTTTTGGTTGAGGCCTTAATCATTTTTAGACGTCTTGGATGAGGCCTTGAAAAAATGTTTCAGAATGTCCGACATTATACATTTCCTCATTATGAAAATAATATTGATGGTTCATGTGGTCATTCGACTAGTATAATACCCATGATTATGTTTTATTATAGAGTTATTGACTTAGCTCATATTCAGGCAATAAAAGTATCCATGTTTATTGTTGGTAAAGGAATGTGGTTTAAATTATCCACCACGCTTAATATTTTTTTTTATTTTCCGCTATATTGCTTACCCTTAATGAGTGTTTCAGCTCACCCCTTTCTTATGTTTCATTTTACCAGGATATGAAGAATTTAGGTATGAGTGACATGCATGCATAATCTAGGAGGATTGGATGTTTCTAATGGAATATATTCATCCTGTATTTCATTTCAAGCTGTAAAGTTGATCTTATGTATGAATCTAGTTTCCAATAATACTAAAATGATCAGTTTTTCGAGGCATGATTTCCTTGTGATCATGCCAATGTTATGTAATAATGCACTGAATCTAGGTAACTAGGTTCAGGGCGTTACAGATATCATGTTGGCTCCTTATGTATCTTGTGAGGTGCTTCTAGTGTAGATTATGGACTGGAGAGATAAGATAATTTAAAGGAATAAAACACCACACATTTTTATTTGGTTTGTATCATAGATGGATCTTGGAAGAGATATGGGAGCATAATTATTATTTTTGAGCTCAGTGAACTATGTTGTCTGAGAATGACCTCTAGAGTTATTCTCTTAGATGAAAAGTCAATAGAGGGGGAGAATTATAATATTACCCAATTTTTAAACTTAATAAAACCCTCATTGTTAATAAATTAGGATTATTTTTGTCCGAATATAATTTTAAGAATAAATCCCTCAATAAATTATTTAATAATATTTTGAAGGGATAAATCCCTATGAACACCTTGAAATATTATATAGAATACATTTAGTGTTATGTTCTATGTTTTCAGGGGATTTCTAGGCCCACAAAGCCTTGGTGCTTATAGAATAAAAATATAAAATATATTATATCATGATAATGTAATTTTTCTGAAATGATTGAATATCTACCAAAAGGTGTTTGAATGGGAAATTTTAGACTTTTATAAGGTCTTTAATGTGGGATTTACCATAGATTTGATATAAAATTTTTTAGCATTAGGTATTTGGATAAATCACACGTGATAATATTTTTTAAATATTTTTTATTATATTTTTACTTAATTAATTGTGTATCTATGAAAGAATGATTCAGATAGAAAATCCAAGATTTCCATAAGGTCTAAAATATTGGTTCTAATTTTACCATGACCTAACATTTCGACACATTATATTCTTAATTATATCGTATGTAAGGGAAACTTATTTTAAATTATTTTCTTACGTTTATATTTATTTTTTTATTTTTTTCACTTTTTCTTCTTCCCTACACCCACCCTCCATTTTCAATGTGGTACCTGATCTAAAAGATTGGATTCCTATCATTTTTTACCCAATTTGTATATGAATTAATTAATTTGGTAAAATTTAACACTCCACTATATGTCTTCATTTGACTCCTAGATTGAATCTGGGAATTTAATTTTTGGTTTTGAGGTCCAAAAAATGAGGTGTTGTCAGTTGGGTTTATTAAATACAAAACTTTATAAAGTTCATTTTGGTGGCTTCTATAGAGTTAGTTTCAACAGGGATCCTATTTCATGTAGATGATGGCCATTTTTCTATATAATTCATTGGTTTCTCTAGTTCTAGTTGTTGTTCCTCTTCCTTTTCAACCAAAATTGATATTGAATATATGTTAGTTTTTTTATTTGAAAAATCCATTCTTCATATATTTTTGTAAAAATTGTGGTCGAATTATAAAAAAATAAACCACTTAAAGTTTAAATGGATAATTTCATAAAAATTATCAATGGATAATTTATAAAAATTATAAATGGATTATTTGTAAAAAATATAAAGGGATTAGTTATAAAATTAAAAATGGAAAATTATAGACACATAAAAAATGATAAATTCCAAAAAATTACAACATTTCTATATTAAATTATCTAAACAAAATTTCGAAGAATTATTAAGTGATAACTACATCATAATTTCATAAGATAATTAAAAATAACAAAAAAAATTAATTACATTTATTTAAGTATTGATATTTTATTAAAAAAATAAATTGAAAATTATGTAAGGGTAATTTATAATAAATTATAAAATGATAATTATTAAAAGATAATTTAAATAGATAAAATTATATGTCTTTGGAGATCATGTTCTTGATGGTTTAGGATTAAAATTCAACTTTTGATCCACATATGGTGGTTTATCATTATCGTCATTATCGAGGACATTTTGGTATGAAGTTCCTTACGTTAATGGTATTGGTTTACACATGATTCTAAGATATAATTTGAGTTGATATAACTAATGATCATGATTGAATATATTTAAATGTTCATGTGTGAGTATCCTGTTAGATATATATTGATTTTGAATCCATGTGTAATACATCACTAGCTAGTTTCCTTAATTAATTATGATTACATGTTTTTGTGTGTGGTTGTAATATTTCTCAAGATGATATGCATGCCATGTATTATTTACCAAGTTTATATGTTTACCTTCAAAGAGGTGTCAGTATTGGTGCTCAATATAGGTGGGTCATCATGACATGTTTATCCCTTCGAGGGGGAGTGTACTAAAATTATGTCCTAGAGACATTGGACATGAGAACATGGAAGAGAAATAAGGATTCCATGGAGATTCTAGTGTAGATGCACTCAAAAAATCTAGGTATACATCATGTCCCATACACTCATGGTACCCTGGTTAATAGCTATAGGACATTGGGTTGCTTCACATAATTGGTGAAAAGAGGAAAATGGGTAGCATATACCCACGACACCATGATGAAAATTAACTATTGGTATAATTACCTCATGGAAAGTTTGGTATCTATTAACATTGTCATTATCCATCAGAAATGGAGCCAAAGGAGGTAAAACTGGCAGTTCTTGTGTTATTGGTTAGAGAATAAGCACTCAGTTTTGGATTGTATGATATTATTATTTTATGCGTTTAATATATTTTTTATTTAACTTGTTAGATTTGAGAATTACTTGTTAAGGAAACATTGGTGTTATCCTACATGGTCATGTACTCACACTATAGTCTGAAAGACTGCTGTGTTTGAAGATATTATGACAAGAGATCCGGTAAAGGGTAAGGTCCCTATGGTGAATAAATGATTAGAGGAATATAGAGCTGGTAGTGGGCTGTGATGGAATCCAATGTACACATAATTTAATTATTTATTTATTTTAAATTTTTAATTCAGGTTTGATATCCCTATGGAAATCCCTTTTTAGTACTTGTGTGACATAAATATAGCGCTTTTAGTTTCCACATTTTATTCTTATTATTTTATTTACTTATTTACTTATTTATTGTTATTATTATTTTTAATGGCATGATACTTAGGGTATAGTCTCCCAATTTATAATCATTAACTATCACTACTGGTCAGAAGCATCATGCACATTGGGAGGCATACATAGGTCATGTGGCCCTCTAGATCAGACTCCATGGTTTAGATCAGGTTTCTACTAAAATTACCAACTATATCATGGGATGAAACTATATGGAAATAAATTTAGAGGGTACTATTCATATATTAATAGAGGAAAAGTACTATATATTTTAGAGTTCCGTGATTTTCTAGCCGTGATAGAATTCTGGTTCAAGAATAGTTTCAGACCAAATTTTTATCAAATATAATGGAATGATATTTTCCTACTATAGATACATGAATGGGTTTTAAGGTAATTATCATATGATAAAGACCATATAGTGGAACATAGTTCTATTCATTATATAGAGCACCGATAAGAGGTATAGAGTGTAAAATTCCATTTCATGTCCATTAATGGTGGATTTTTACCTAATAGGAAAATATCACAACCCATTAATACTGGAATATTTGTTAACATAATAAAAATTATAATTTGACAACCAAGGGTTAATCAAAATGATATGGTTCATAATGACCCAAAAAACATGCCTAAATTGTATATTTTTATTTTATTAAAACACTATAATATCATATAATTAAATAAATGTCTATTTGGATGAAATTTCCTTCAGAATAAATTTATTATAATTAAGTATTTTGAGAAGTTACAAAATTGCCCCTTTGCTCAATTATAATTAGGAATGCACTCCCTCACTTATTTACAACACGTTGAGTCTTACAGCTCAACCATACTCTTGAAATTTAACCATATCTACTTTATTAATGACATGTTAGATGCTATTTTCTTCCCAAAATACCATCCATGGTTTCCTTTAAATAAGATCTAAAAGTTTCATTTCAAGACTAGGTAATTTCCTTAAATAGTAAAAAATTTTATTCTCTTAATTACCCACATAATTCTATGGAATTTATCATAAAATAAAAAACTATGTATCCTAAATATAATTAATTTTTATTATGATAATAAATTTTCATTATACCCTTTATTTCATATAAAATAAGAAGTGAAAGTATTTCTCCTCCATACATTCATGTTATTATCCCCATATAGCAAGAAAATTCATTTTCATCACCATATTTTATGAATGGGTATTAAGATGTGTTTATTATTTACATATTATATTTATAAAAAATGCAATTACAAAATTATAGAAATACATTACTATCCAATCCATTTATAAATGATAATGCCATTCGTGAATATATATTTACTAAAACCACCACAAACCAAAGGGATTCATTTTAAATTTCTATTTTACATAGATGTCATGAGGGAAGAACATTAGGAATTTAAATTATATATGATATAATAATAATACAAAATAGGTGAACTGGTATTTAACTATCTTTCTCTACATCCTTTGAAAATTTAAAAACAATATTTCATAAGTATGACATACTATCTCCCTGAATGATGTAATTCATTTTTTATATTTAAATTTTATGGATTGATATAAATATTTATATAATTAATATAAATGATATTTATATATTTATTAACATTCTAGATGTGAGGGAAAAATATTATATGTAAAAGGACCTTTAATGTTGAATAGAAACACTTATGATAAAAAAACGAGTTAACAATGGGAAATGATGACTTTAATAACAAATTATTGATAAAAGGGGGTGTTAAAACCTTATAAGGGGATCATATATATATGATATTGTAAGTATAATAATGAATATAATATATAACTACAATTTTAATTCAATTACATAAGATATTATAGTGTTCTTAAACTAGTTGAACTGGAGGTAAGGTTTTAATGTTACAATCGCACTGTTTATGATGATTGCCTATGATTTGAATTCCAAGGATGAAATATTTTGATCTATCTCTCAAGAAACTCATGAATTTTATTATACACTTTTTTATTTATTATGGATAAATGTTTTCTCTTCATTTTCCTAAACATAAAAAACCTTGATACCTAAAATAATATTTTAATGAAAATCAACTTCATTTCCCTCTTCAGTCAGAAAACATTTTTCATTATAATAAATGTTTTCTAAAAAAATTTTAATGAATTTTTTTCTCTAATTAATATTTAATTTTCCTTTTACCAATACTTTAATTTTAACAAAATTTTATGAAATTATCTTTTTATACATTTCTAATCATGTTACTTTGTGAGTTTTTGTAAAATATTATGAAAGAAATGTACATTTAACATATACAGAATGAATAAATATTCCCACTGTCTGGAGTAATATTTTATTTTAATATTTTGTATCAATTTTAATAATAATTTATAAATGAAATATTTTTCCATTATAATTGTCATGTTTTCACAATCTGTTATTTCAAAAATGGAAATTTTTTTTCTATAATTATTTATTGATATATTAATAGTATTTATTTTCCTCAATGAAGAAAACCCATCAATAATAGTAGGTAGTTAGGGGTAAAATTTAAATCAAACATACACACACACACACACACAATCACAAGGTCAAACCGTATCCATAGAACCCCTAGGGATTGACCACAGAAACCCTAGTATTAATATATATATATATATATTATCGGAGATGTTGGTGCTTCTCCCATCCTCACTCAAAACTCACCAACCCTGCATCATCATCGTAGACCTTCTACCGGTCGAACATCACTATCCCCCACCATCGGGTGGGGGATCCTCCATATGCAATTTTCATTGGCCCATCACCACCATTTTTCATCAATAGGGGCTCACATCACAATATTTACTAAATTATGATATTCATTATGTAATGGATGGTACATATATCTCCCTATAATGTGTTGGGTATAGATTGACATGTCATGAGATAAAATGACTAGAATGTGGAATTAACATAGTTCAGTTAGGGTATCTGTCCACAATGATAGTCTTGAGAGTGAACATTTCAAACTACAATGGTTAGGGGATTTATCCCATTCCAAAATGATATCTTTATAAATGAAACATGAATACTAGGGATATGATTTTATATTATTATTTGTACGACAAAATTATTAGTCAAATTCCAATTTTATTCTATCATGTATCATGCTATTCAATTTCTTTATGGTTTTTTATGAACTACCAAGAATGGGGCCATGACTCATGATTATAATCTATGATATACATGGTATAATTTTAAATGATATGCATATTTAATAATACATTTTTATGTTATGATTATATGATCACTATAATCTACCATATTTACCCTTAATGATCATCTGATCTCACCCTTTTCTTATGTTTCATTCCCCATGTTTCAAGGAAAGGTAATAATTATGATATGTCTAGGAAGGATGATAATTATAAAGAAATTAGTGAATGATGATATAGTGACAGGTATAACTATTTCTCTATAACTATTCTATAAAGTCACTATGGTTAATATATTAATCTATAAACCTAAAAAGTAATACTAATGATTCATCATTAATAATTATTCATGAAATTGATTAACTAAAAATAATTAAACGTTAACCAGAACATTGTGCAGGCTAGTGGTTGGTATAAAACCCTTATCATTGTTCGATCATTGGTTCATGTCTTAAAGCCTTACCGGACTTGATGGGTTGTCACCAAACATACAGGTTTTCACTTTATAATAACTTATTAATATAATATCTAAATAAATATGATGGATTTCCTTGAAAATAGGTTATTCACTAAATATTATTTTATCCATGGATTTTGATACAACCTTAATAAATAAATACTTCATCCATTTGTCTCCACATTGATATTTTTTTGGTCTAGATTTTAGCTTATAGAGGAGGTTATTTCCTAAAACCAAAAACCATAGTGTTAATATCGATGATAATATTAGAGAAAACATATCATAATATTGAGGATATTTAAATCCTGATATATATTTTTTGAATCTAAGAAACCATATGTTTAACCAAGGTCATTAATTTTTATTATATGTTAAAATCATTCATAATAGTTTTTTCTAAAATGTGATATATCCTTAAAATATCCCCTAGGACTATCAAACCATATGTGTAGTAAGTCATGATGTCATGTACCATGTTATGCTCGAGTTTGGCTCGACACACCTTTTTGGATTTGGTACCACTAGGTATATTTTTACTAAAACCATGTCCACATGTAGTATCCTGATAGATATTTATCACTACGATGACCCATACAATCTCTACTTTAGAAAAATTCAAGGATGTTATTCTATACATATCCTCAATGTGTATCTTAGTTCCATGTTCTCTAATCTTTGTTTTCCTAAATCTAGTTCCCAAGGGTGACACTAAACAACCTTTGATACCAACTACAGTGACTCGGCCCCATATGCCCGGATCTTGGGTCTACTGCCATTACATTTCCAAGATTACGAGGAATCAAATCCTAAAGGACCAAAGAGTTTAGTTGTCTTGGTAATCCAGGTATATACATTAGTCTTTTATTTCAAATGAATACACTAATTACAACATAATTTTTCTCTTTTGAGGATAGATTTATTATATCTATTATATGCCATGTAATCAACAAACTGAGAAAAAAGGAAATAAAAAATATAGAAAAGTAAATAAATGAAAACACATGAAATTAAAAATAAATGGATAAGGAATAATCATTATGGTATGGTAAGATAATGACAACACATGACATTTAATAAATAAACTGAAAATTAAATGCTTCCATAGACATAGTGAAGAAAAATAACTTGGATAAATACTAACTAAGACTGAATAAGGTAAATACATAATTATTGGATTCATGTTACCAAGATACATGGTACAATTACTGTCAAGACCTTTCACATGATGGTTTATCATATAGGGTAAAAACCAATATAAGGATTTCCAACTAACTCATCCCATGAGAATACCGATGAATCGAGGGGATATTTAAAATAGCCCCCCCATGTTATACAATTCCAAGACATTCATTGTATATCGAATAATCAATTGAACATTGTTGCTTATCAAATATTAGTATAGAGTAGATGATAAATATTTATCAATATTTACCTAGTTAATAAAATTTCAATCAAGTACACATTATATATAAAAATGGTAGAAATTTTAGTCAATAATCATATCCATTATAAATGATATGTATATTTAGGAAAAAATTAATGTTCAATGATCACTAGAACTTGAAAATTTCAAGGGGCATAGAAAAAGAATCATGGAAGTGAATGTCAATAATATCATTGGGAAAATGAAACAAAACGCATCAAGGGAAAGAATCAGGATAGTTTTAAGATGATATATACCCACTAGAGTACAAATAAGGGTTGTTTTCATGGATGGAAAAGAATAAAACATTAAAAACAATTTGAGGAAAATATCATTTTTAGAATACTTTTCATTAAAATCACTTTTAAAGTCATAATTTGGTTTAAAAAAATAAAATTTTAAACTTAAAAAAATGTACTGAAGGAATGATGGTGGGTAAATCTGTATATGTCATACAATGTAAAAAACGTTCCTTTTTTACGTTAAAATTTTTAGAAACATTCCTTTTTACAACATGAAAAGAAGACTAATTTGAAAAAATTTATAAAAGAAAGAAAAGTTTAAAATATCCTTAATAAATCATTTTAAATGGAAAAAACATTTTTGAAAACCATTTTAGAAAACTACGTTTTTAGAAGAAAACAGGTTCTCTGACTAAATAGAGAAATCGAGTCATATTTTCTTAAAACCTTTTGCTAAAACATTTTGAGTGTCAAAGAGTTGAAAAAATGAACTATTAAATGAAATTTTCTTGAATAACTAGAATAGAATAAAATTCATGTTTTAATTAGAAAATTATCTATTAATTCCCACTAATGAAAATTCAAGTGTAATCAATCTTGAACAAAATGATATTGTGAAGTAAACCCATGATAATACAACAACATTGATGTGAGAATCGATAAATTAATATATAATGCATGTCAAATTATAAATCACATAAAACAAGTATAAATAAAAAAGTAATAAAAAAAATTTATTACAGATATAATCTAATAATATTTATGACAAATAGAAAGTAATATAACCCAAGGAAAAGGAATCTAGTTTTGAAATTGTTTACAACATGTTAACTTTTGACTCAAATACCCTTAAAAGAACCAATTAAAAATGAAACTAAAAATAGAATTAATATAATGTATTTCATTATATGTTATATCAAAAGGGTCACTAGATACACCACAAAAGAAAATAAGGGGTGATAATGGTGTATGCCTCATAGAAAGAAAACTAGGCCAAGAATCCCTTATTTTTCATTTCATTTTGGGTGAACGTCCAAAGAGATTATTTATAATGTTTTCAAAATGTTAATAAGTTGTTAAATGAATATATTAATATTTATCATATCATATATGATATTATTATAATATCTTACTACCTTTTTTAGTAAATTTTCATTATTCTCACTATTATGGGTGTTAATTGCTTACTTTTTCGAGTATGATTTGACATTTTTTTTTTCTTCTTAAGTATACCATGATTTCATCATCTAAATAATGTAAACCATGAATTAATTGTGATGTATATATAGTATATCTGTATTTATAACAATACACCATATTTCAATATAGGAAATAAAATGCATTGATCATGGAGACAGTGGGACGTTCATACGCTCAAATGCTACTTCCTTTTCTCTATAATATTTAAAATAATGAAAATTAAATGATATATATAAATATTAATTTTTATATTATTGTTACATAATTATATTGATTAAATATATTTCATATATGTTTATAAAAACCAACCTTAATACATTCCATGTAAACTGTGAATCTATCATGTCGTTTTTAATAGGTTGTAGTCCACACTTCCACAAACGATACTATCATATTTTAAAGAAATGGAAATAATACAGGTATAAGCTAAATTAATATTAAAGGGTTATAAAGACATTAAAAATATCATATATATCATATATGAACACTCTGTCAATCATTATTCCCAACCATAAGAGGTGGTAATGGAAAAATGAGCAATCATCATTTTTAAGGTGGTAATTCATCATACAAAAATGATATGTTTGTTACCCATTTGATGGAAGTGTGTGTAAGTGTACATAAAAAACATAGATAAAAATATAATTATATTTTTTATACTTATTTTATTTTGTATGTATGAGATTATAAAATTTTATGGAGTGGATAATGAAAATAAAACAAAAGACCTTGAGGAATAATGTTACCTCTTATTCGGGTAACTTCTTTAGGTTTTCACCAAAGGGAATACTTGGACTGATTTCATCCCATCGTGAGGATTGTAGAATTATTTTAGGTATTTTTATTATTAGTTTTTGTAGAGTTTTGTTGATGAAATGTGGTTGTAGATGTGTGAGGATGTGGGAGGGGTGAGTGCCTTTTTATAGTCTATAAGATGTGCCATTCTTGTAAATTTTAAAAAATGGAATTAGACTGAAAAGTTTCCCATGTATATTGGATCCATAATTGTCCATATTACATAAAAAGTAATATTGGGTAGAAATATGAACATTCAATGGATTTTCAATATGTTTATAGGTCTTTTTGGCCCTTAATTTTATGGTCTAGTCCCTTATTAAGCTTAATTACCTTAATTGTTGTAATTAATTATAATCATTTTCACTAATATTTTTTATCCAAAACTAAGTTCAAATTTTTAGTAATTATAAATTATTATGAATACAAATATGGATTCTATTTTTCCAAATTCCAATAACATAATTTTTAGAAATTAATTCAAAATTAATTCCACCGACACGATGACAAAGTGAGTTTTTAATGTAAAATGTTCAAAAGTTTGTTAAGTTTTTATATTCAGTTTCCTAGTGAAATTGATTACAATGATATAAATTGGATTAATTTTTATAAAATTTATCAAATTAATCATTAAAAACAATAAAATAAAATAAAATGTAACCTTAAAAATAAATTAGGTGACAAATCAGTTTTGAATTAAAATTCAGTATTTTTCACTATTTATTAAAAAATGAAACTACAAATAAAAATATCCAAAATTTACAGTGATTTTTTTTATTTTCCTATTTAAAAAAGAAATCATATTATTAAATATATTATATATAAAATTTTCAAAATGTTTATTTAAAATATGATCTCCATAAAAAAGATATAAAATTTTCATTATAAAAATAAATATTGTTTTCTATAATATTAGGTTTGTTTTTATCTTATGAAAATAAAAACTATTGAATGTATATAAAAAATATTTTATTGAATATATAACTTATATATATAATTAATATTAATAGATAATTTCAATTTACTTAATTTACAAATACATCACACCTTAGGGAGCATAAAAATAAAAAAAAAATATTATATTCAATTTGTTCTTATATTCACATCTAATTAATTTGTAACCAATGAATTCAAACATATATTTTATTAATATAATTATTTATATTCATAAAAAATAATGTAATTTCTAGGTTATGTATTATTATATTATATTATATTAATAGTATTCGATAAAACACATTCTAGTTTGTAACGCATCCTATCGAAGGTTATTTTTTCATGTAACCCTGTCTAACTTTGTGATTCATTTTTTAAAAGATATATCATAGTATGAATTAATTTTAAAAAGTAAATATATTGTAACGTATTAGCATATTATATCCTCTTATACACTAGGATTCATGTGTCAAACATGCTATTCTATACAATATTCTTATTTTAGAATTTCAGGGCATTAAATTTTAGGTATGGATCAGAAATATTTACATAAATCCCACATATATTATAGAGGAAGGGAAAATTAAGTTTATATTTTGAACCACCATATGATCACCTATCAGTGTGATGAAAAAATTAACTTTTAGTGGAAAATATATCCTTTATATTTGTCATTATACCTATAGAAAGTGGGAATAATTCATATATGGTTGGCGTGAAATTCAACATCGAAGATATGTATATTTTGTTATAACTTATTGATAAATTTTAAGATTAGTTTCATGATCTTACACTAAATTATATGGTTATGTTTTCAACAGAACTCATACATGCTGAAACACCTATTTCTAAGACTCCATATAAAATAGCCCTAATTGAGTTGTTAAAATTGAAGAAAAAACACAAAAAAAATCTTGAAAATGGATTATTCATCTATGTGTATCACCTAGGGGTGAGCCTTCACTATTTATTGAGAATAATTATGGATCAATACGTCTTTTCATTGATTATTGATTACATAATATTATTGGTACAAAAAAGAATCATCTACTCTATATTGATGACTTGTTTGATCAATTAAAAAGATCTCAAATAATTTAAAAGATCATTATTCAATCTATATACCATCAATGGATGGTCAAGAAGGTGGATATAAACATGACATCATTTTATGCATGGTATAGAAATTATGAATTTATAGGGACACCCATTGGACTTATTAATTCTCCAAAGATCATGAATAATTTAATCAATTGATACTTTATATATTACCTTGATCAGTTTATGAAATTATTTATAAATGATATTCTTATAAATTAAAAGAGAAAGGAAAAGAATAAGGATCATTTGAGATTTATGAGGAAGATTCTAAAGATGAATAAGATTTAGGAAAAATTTACCAAATGTGAATTTTATCATTGGAAAGTTTCATTAATGGGAAATATAATATAATATTAGTGTATATCAATATACCCATCAAATAAAGATGTTTTTGGTTAGAGTAGAGTACTCAAGAGGGGGGTGAATTGAGTATTTATAAAAATTTCTGTTTAAAAAGTATTCTTAAAATGGTTTACCAATAAATTTAAATACATCCCAGTTTATCAATGTAATATATTTATTAATGTTTTAATATTTAAATATGTTCTCAAAACATTGATTAGTTCTCTATAATATTAATATCAGTTATTAAAATTAATTTTGATGCTATTCTAATCAGTAAAAACAGTTATAACTTCATTCAAATATTAAATATCAATTTAAATTTAGTGATTTCTTAATTATATATTTAATCAAAGAAAAACTAAATTAAACCGTACAGTGGATATAAAACAAGTGGTTCAGTCTCAAGACGAGACCTAATCCACCCCACTTCGTGATCACCTTCCACCAAGCAGTTTATCTAAATAAACTTGATCCACACCTTGGATCGGGGCTAACAATAGTGCACAGGACTTTCCATGTCACACGACCTTTTTTCCAGTTCTTCGTTGGTATAAACAAATAGATCACAAATGAAACTCTTCCACATATATCTGTGGGAATAAATAAGTGTCAAAACATGTTAGAGTAAGGATATCATGTATCCTTAAGTTTAATGTAGGAGAAATTGTGTGTTTTTATAAAAGACACAAACACACTGTTCAAAATCTAAAAATGATACACAATAGTGCATAGGTGATGAGATAAGGTTAGAAGTTCTCTGAGTGTTAGTCTATGTAGCTCTGGACATCTAGGATGAAGCGGATGCAATAATTGAGTCCTCTTGAAAAAAACAGAGTTTCCCAAGTTAGCAAGACCTGGATCTTGATCTTTATGGAGTTTATAGTGCAGAAATTTTCTCGAATATGGGATTCGAGTATGATTTGTGTGTTCTTCAGTAGTGTTGAGTTGCATGTGCCAGTTCTCTTCTCAATAATTCTCTATGTATTTCTTTGTTATCGTTCACATGATTGTTTTTCTATTGTTTTTACTATCTCCACAGTTGTTCCTATTTATTATTAGAATACATGTGTTGGAGCTGACAGGATGCACGTATTCTGCATCTCATACCTCGTACTATCAAGTGACATCTCTACAAAGAAACATTTATTATTCCAATTCATTTAAAAGATTCAAATATGATTGTTAGATATTAAATTGAAAAGAGAAAAAATATATTAAGAAACATTGTCATAGTCATTCTGGAAATAGTGTCTCCCAGAAATAGTGTCTCCTTGAAATAGTGGCTCCTTCATTTCCTTTGAAAGATGAGACATTCAGTATGGCACAGTTATACATGGGTTAGGAACTGGTAACATAGATGCAGTGTTTGATTATAGTGTCTGGTCATGGTGTTTGGTTGGTCACAGTGTCTCGATGGTCATGGTTTCTATATGGTCACGGTGTTTGGATGGTCACGGTGTCTGGATGGTCATGATGTTTGGATGGTCACAGTGTCTGGATGGTAATGGTGTCTGGATGGTCACAGTGTCTGGATGATCACTCTATAGGGATGGTCATGGTGTCTGGATGCTTTTCCAGAGAAACATAACCTGTGAAAGACTCATGGTTTCTTAGTCTTAGTCAAATATATGTATTCAGAAAATATAGTGATAGTCATAGAATGTATTAGACTTAATCATTCAACAAAGAAATCACTATGAAGTAAATTAAAAAAGTATAAAATGATCAAATGTAATGTATAACAATTAAGATCCTGGATAGATTTACTTAAAGCATTAAGATACTAATCATATATACACATGAATTGAGAAAATTTACATGTGATTAAAATGTTTTATAGAATGAATAAGATTTTTGATCAATAAAACATGATTAACACATGAGGACTCCAACAATCTTCCCCTTTTGTTGATCAAAAATCATGTGGGTGACAGATCTAGTCTTAGGGAATGTGGATCTTTCATAGTGTGTATTTAGAGTATATATTTCTTCCCCTTTATGTATAATCAAAAATAGTGAATAAGAAATAGACAATAAAATTTCACAATGCATTAGATAAAAAAGTTTAATTACAAATAAGAAGTAACAAGAATATTAAAATCATCACTATAAAAAGATAGTAGTCATATTTCTTCAGCACTAACTTGTCTTCTCTTTTCCCTTAGCAGTATCATTAGAAGAAGAAGTCATAGGGGGATAGGTAGAAGTTGAAGAAAGGAGTGAACTAGTTGACATAATGGCAAAGGGATACCTTCAACAATAGAAGGGGCCAAGGTAGGTATAGTAGAAGATCAAGGAAACTTTTGATCAAGGATAACTGTTCTGATCTGACTTAGAGCCTGAGAGACTGACAGAAATGTAGAGGCAAGAGTAGAGGATGAGAAGGTAGGAAAACCAGATATCAATGGTGCAGTTGTAGGATCCATAATGGAAGTACTCTGTACATGAAGATAAGGCCTCATATGTTTGATGAAGTCAGAAATCATCTCACCACCATACTTCATGGCTTTTTAAAAGTCATCCTTGTTCTCCATAAACCTATCCAACAATGGTGTGAAATATTTCAGCTTTTGGAAATGAGTTTTCAAATAATGAGTGATAAGAGGGGTCCTCAGATTCTCTACTAGGTACTTTAAGTGGTTGGTCATGTCATTATTAGAAAATATCTGATTGGAGTCGAAATACGCCTTTGTATAAATTTGTTTCTGTGCATCATTGGAAATTGTGGAATGGATTCTCACCAAATCAAGAACTTTGTCACAGTTCTTCATAACCTCAGATAGAGATTCTTTATCAAAGCCACTGAGCATAGCCTGAAGTTATTCATTGACAACCATTCTAAACAGATCACTATCTAAAGTAGGTAGATATGTTTAACCAGAGGCCTTAGAAAGAGGGATAGTCAAGGTAAGTGATTTATATTGATTTAGCACATTCTGAACACATCACTTATACTAATCAGTTTACTTATAAAGACCATTAATAATTTCAAACATCTATTGAAAAATATGATTGTATCATTCATCTACTTTGTCCGCTAAAGATGTCAGGATGGGTTGAATCAGCAAGGCTACTTCTTGTGGAATATGACTACAAATATCCTCAACAGGATGAGAAACAGGTTCTAGTCTTGAGTTCTTCACTCTCTACATATCTTCAACCATAGCTTTGAGAGTTTTTACTTCATCACTAAGCAGCTTATTCTCAACTCTCACTTTTTGAATCTCATGAATCATCTTGGGTTGAATCTCCCATATAACATTTTCCGACAATAGTGAAGCATCTCTTTCACTCAGATTGGTTACAGAAGCAGGTTGGGTATTCAAGATCTTTTAAACTCCAGATAATAGGGTAGCTCCAAATACTTTTAGATCATCCTTATTCACCATGTTGGAAGGTTCTTGTGAGGGTTCAGGAATAGAAGCTGAGATGGGATCATGTTCCTCAGCAGCGATAGCTTCAGGAGAACATGCCAGTTTCAACAGAAACATAGTATACAGATAAATACCTTTGACTGAGACTTCCCGTGAATCATTCACATCGAAATAACAAGGTAATTTTTACCACATATCCACTGATCTTGGCTCAATTAGATTAGGCACTTCAACATTTTCCAGACTAGAGGGTTGCTCCCCCTCAATAGGTGCATCTATCTCAAAACAGAGAGATTTAGATCCTTGGACTATTTCCAAGATTTCAACCCTAATATCCCCACCCATTTTATTTCTATCCAACTAAAAGGCTTGATCTAATCTCTCTTTAGTAGAGGGAATAATTTATGGAACAACTTATTCCTCCACATGTTCCATATAAGCAGTTTCATGAACAAGAGATAAATATTTTTCTATATTTTTCTTCTACAACATCATTTTCAATTACCTTAGTAACATATTTTTCCTTTTATGAAGGTTGTTCATCCAAATAAACATTTTTTTAGAACACATATTTCTTTATCATTTATGTTTTGAGGAGTAGACTCACTGTATTCCTTATTCAGATCATTTCTACCTATAGGGGAAACAAACTCTTCTTATTTATCCTCAATAGAATATTCAAAAACTTTATCTAGTTCCAAAAAACCCTTCAGCATAATGTATAGCTGAAATTAATATTGTGTAGAACAGAGAGGTTGATTAAGAGGTTATCTTGATCAAATCACACATATGGAGTATGACATAAATGAATAAGTTGATATTGTGTCAATTTTTCATTAGATGTATCAAAAATACATCTTGATAAATTATTATATAAAAATCACCTTTTTAGGGACAATTAGATTTTGGAAAAACTTAAACAAAAGTCTGGTTTATCCATCCATCTTAGCAGCTATACCTCTCCCCTTAGTTTCATTTCTAGTAAATCTTCCCAATGCTTCTTCCAAAATAAAAAACTCACTTGGAGGTGGAGGACTCTCTGATAGTCCTCAAAAATACCCTTATGAGGTATCCTAATGCATGCATCACATAACCTCAAGGTAAATGTGCATCTATGTCCATTTATCCTGCTTCTCTCAATATAGCCATCATCATCTGTATCAAAAGAGAAGTGAACATACATGTAAAACTGGACAACTAATTTTGAGTAAATAGGGAGATCCTACATTGTAAACTAATCCAGACATCCTTTCTCTTTTAGTACTTTCAATACCAGATACATACATGACATAAGGAACTTAGAGAAAATCTCATTTTCAGGCACCGGTATTCTATCTACCATATTTGAATTCATAGGACCTTCATGTTCTTTCTTTGGGGTGATTTTCAAATTCTTCTTTGAACTGCATTTCTTCGGAGTTGAAAAAGATGGGCATTTCATCATGGGAATTCCTTGAAGGATCCCTAGATATAGAGAGAGAAAACTGGTGGGTTGAAAGATGGGTTACAGTTTGAGATAAGAGAGATTGATTGAATAAAGAGTGGAACCTGTATAGTTTTTATCATTTAGGGATACCAAGAATCGCAAAAAAAAAATCAAAGGAAAGTAAAAGGGTAAAATAAATAATTATCCCAATATGGGTTCTAATTTGAAAATGAAATAATAAAGAGCCTTTATAGTGAGATAATTTCTGACTCTCATGGTGAGACAGTGACTGGATTTCATAGTGAGACCGTAACTAGATTTAACGTGACAAGCATTCAATGTGAGACTGTAACAGTGTAATTTTTAAAATGTGCGACTATATTGTCTGAGATAGTAAGTTCCATAGAGTAACTGAGAGATAGTAACTGTTGCGACTGTAAACATGAAATAGTATCTCTTAAGACAATATAACTAATTAACTGTTAGAGTTGAATAGTAATCTAACGACTGTGAGTTGTGAAACCCATAATCTATGAAACAATAATATGTGAAATAGTAAGATTACTACTTATGGTTTATCATACCTAATTCAGGTATAATTTAGTCTATTCTTTCAGAATTTAATTGTTTGGGGAATATATTAGCAAGATGATATTCAGTACCAATGAATTCCAAAGTGATATAACCTTTGTCATAATGATCTCACAAAAAGTGAGGTATTACATCAATATGTTTTGTCCTAGAGTGTGAAATTTAATTTTTGGAGATTTTAATAGGACTTGTGTTGTCACAATTTATAGGTACATTCCTGAATTTATATCCATTATCTAGTAATGTGTGTTTCATCCACAAAATTTGTGCAGAAAAACTATCAGCAGCTATGTATTTACATTCGTTAGTAGATAATGCAACAGAAATTTGTTTCTTACTACACCATGATACTAGTGACTTTCCTAAAAAGTGACATGTTCCAGAGGTTCTTTTTATATCTAAATTACAACCACTGATGTTATCATCATTATAACTCACTAACTCAAATGATTATTCTCTGGGATAGGACAGTCCTAGATTGGGTGTATTCATTAGGTATTTTAAGATTATTTTAACATCATTTAAATGATATTCCTTAGGATTTTCTGGAAAACGAGCACACGTACACAAACTAAACAAAATGTCTGGTCGACTGGAAGTTAAGTAGAGTAAGCTTCCAATCATCCTCTATAAGTGGTGTGATAAATAGATTTTCTATCTTCTTCAAGATCCAACATATAAGTTGTACTCATTGGAGTGTCACTACCTTTAGTGATATCCAAACAAAAACTTTTTTAGAATATCTCTATTATATTTTCATTTATGTAAAATAATACCATCACCATTTTTAGATATTTGAAATCCCTGAATGAATCATAGTTCTCCCATTAAACTCATTTTAAATTAATTTTTCATCATTTTAGAAAATTCAATACATAATGAATTTCTTGAATATGCAAAGATAATGTCATCCACATAAATTTGAACTATTAAAACATCATTGGAAATTTGTTTTATAAAGAGGGTAGTATCAACTATTTCTTTTGTAAAACCTTTGGAAATAAGAAAAGTACTTAGTATATCATACCAAGATCTTGGAGCTTGTTTTAAACCATATAAAGCTTTTGATAACTTCAAAATATGATTTTGAAAATGATTAATGTTAAAACTAGGGAGTTTCTCAACAATGACATCCTTAGATATATACACATTCTGGAATGCACGGTTAACATCCATTTGATATAGTTTAAAATTCAGATGTGTAGCATAAGCCGGCATAATTTTGATGGCTTCAAGTCTAGCTACTGGTGCAAATGTCTCCACATTATCAATTCCTTCTTCTTGACTGTAGCCTTGTGCAACCAATATATCCTTTTTTCTAATTATGTTACCATCTTTATCTACCTTATTTAAAAACACCCATTTAGTGCCTATGGTGAATGTGTATTTGGGTCTTTCAATATGTTTTCAATCCTTGTTCCTTTCAAACTAATTAAGTTCTTCTTTCATAGCCATCACCCAAAATTCATCACTGATAGCATCATTAATGATTTTAGGATCAAGTTGTGATATTAATACATGATGTTCAAACTGATTTCAAAGAGACGCTCTAGTTTGAGTTACATTATCTAAGTCTCCTACAATAGTATCTAAAGGATTTTTCTTAAGAGTTCTAACAGCTCTAAAAAATGAAGGACTAATGATTTTAGGTTCATCAATGGGTTCTGGTTCATTGTGAATTCAGTCTAATGGATTTCCAGAACTAGTAGTTTTCGGGGATTCCATTACAGGATTGTTAGAGTATTTTTAATTAATGTCTACATTTGATGCATCATCCTCCTAGATCTCTAGAGTGGTTTTAGGCTCATGTGGATCTGTTTCATCAAATTTAACATTGAAAAATTCTTCCACAAATTTTGTTCTTTTATTAAACACTCTATAGGCTTTACTAGAGATGGAATATCCTAAAAATATTCCTTCATCATTCTTGGATGTAAATTTGACAAAATTTTCATTATTATTAAGGATATAGACTTTGTAACCGAAAACTTTTTAGTAGCATACATTAGGTTTTATAATATTCCATAACACATATAGAGTTCTTTTTAAGAATAGGTCTAATAGACACTATATTAATTATATAGCATGTTGTATTTATAGCATCAGCCCAAAAATAAATAGTTATGTCATATTCACTAATCATGGTTCTTGAAATCTTTTACAGGGTTCTATTTCATCTTTCTACAACTCCATTTTGTAGAGGTGTTCTAGGGGAAGATAAATTATGACTATATCTATTTTGTGAGCTAAAAGATTCAAACTCTTGATTTTTAAACTCACATCCATGATAACATATTAAGGATTTAATTCTATGTCCACTATGATTTTCTATAGTTCTGGCATATTTGGTAAATTGGGAGCTGGCTTCTCTTTAGTAAACCAAAAGGAAAGTCCTGGTATATCTAAAAAATTCATATATAAGAACATAAATATATTTCTTCTAATTTAAGCTAGAAACTCTAGATAGTCCAAAAAAATACATGTGAACCAGTTCAAGGGATTGAGAAGTTGACACTTATTTCTTTTATTTGAATGAAATTTTGTGTTGTTTCCCCTTTTAACAAGTATTACACACTTTTTCATTTACAAGCTCATGTTTGTTTAGGTCATTGAATAGGATTTTTCTACTTCACATTCTAAGAGAGTGAATATTACAGTGTCATGGTCACCTATTCCAAAGACAAGACTCTTTATGAAATACACTTGAACATGAAAATTTTTAGAAACTAAAGAATATAAATTAACATTTTATATATTTTCATTTCTCAATGCAGATAACACTAATTATTTTTTATAATTAAAAACATTGCAAGCATCATTTTGAAATATAACATGAAACACATCATCACATTGTTTTGAAATACGAAGAAAATTATATTTCAGTCCATCAACAAAAAGTACTTTGGAAATTAATATTGTGTTAGAGTTACCAATTTATCCTAGTCCAATGATTTTACCTTTGTTGATTTCACAAAAAGTGACATTTCCACCATCATTTTTTATTAAACTCGTGAATTATGATTAGTCTCCTATTATGTGTCTTGAACACCCACTATCAAAATACCATAAACTTTTATAGGAACTCTTTAAGCATCTTTTCTACAAAAATAGTCAGATAAAAATAGATTTTGGTACCCATATTTGTTTTCTTCCAGTAATATTTGCTACTAGTGCTTTAGGAAACCATATCTGCCTCATAAGTTTCCTATAAACATTATGTAATGTTCTTGAAAAATAAACATTATTTGGTCTAGAAAAACTTGAAACAGTACAGAGTGTATCATAACATGAATTAGCTGAATTGTTTCGAGAACTTGGTGTAAAGTTGTATGTCCTTGATTTAGAAACAAAATTAGCTCTTCCAAAAGTTATTTTACCAAGTAGATATCCAATATAAGTAGTATATTTAGGAGAAATATATTTACCTAGAATTTGTACCAGTTTATCTTTACTGTTAGTAAACCTTTATAGGTCCTTTTTCAATTACTCATTAGATAGTTTTATTTCATTGTTCTCTTTGAGTAAATGAGATTTTTTCTCCCTTTATATAGTGGGTATAGTTTTAACAGTTTTGATAAGAACGTGCTATTTTTTAAAGACATGTATTAATATTTTAATTCATTGCATGTATTTTAAAGCATATTACAGTACTCAAACATTTCTTCAATAGACATATTTTCAGAGTCACTATCATCTCCAGAATAGTATGAATTGTGTACAGGAGATTCCAGTGTTACCTCAGATGTGTCTTTCATAAAACACATATTGGATTTGATCAACTGTTAATCATGTGAAGATTTTGAGTCACTTTAACTGTCCGCATAAGAACTCCATATTTCATTCATTTCCTTTTTATACTTTTTATCTTTTTCCACATATTTATTTTTGTACTTGAGATTTGGACTGTCATCCTTGATATGTCCCTTTCACTTACATTCATTGCAGAAAATATCATCAGAATTTTCAATTTTTTTCCAATATTTATTACATATTCCTTTTTGATCATATATTCCCTTAAAGACATTATTTCTAAAAAAATTATTCTTCTTGTAAAATCTCATAATCCTTCTGGATATTTGATCCATATCCTCATCACTATCTGGTGATGATTGTTCACTGTTAGAACTTTTTTTAGAAGCTTCCAACATCCCTTTCAATTTTTGTTTAGAGGTTGTAGTTATGAATGAAACCTAATTTATTTTGGCTTCATCCTCCTATTACATTTTGACTCTTAGATCCTCTTAATATATCATTAGTTTTCCAATGAGTTTATTTATATGTATCTTGATGATATCACACAATTCTCTAATAGAGACAGAGGTTCCTCTCTATCTGTGTGGTAGGCATCTGAGAATCCTTATAATTTTTTCTTTAGTTGTGACTTCTCTTCTAAGATAAATCATTATGTTAGAAATTCAATGAACCTGAGATACATGTCAGAAATAGGCTAATCAGGTTTCATTTTAAAGTTATCATATTTAACAGTATAAGTATTAAGTAATATTTTATTCACACTAGAAGTTCCTTTATGTGAAACATACAAGGTATACCAAATTTTTTGGGTAGTTTTATATGCAGTAATTCTATTAAATTCCTCTTCACCTAAAGAACAATATAAATAATTCTTATATTTTCAATTTTTATTGTAGGATGTCTTTGTAAGGTCATCCCAAGTGATTCTATTTGTAGAAAGAATCTTTTATTAATCTATAATGGAACAACAAATTTCAAAACGAATACTTTCTAAATGAATTTTCTTTTTGATTGTCCATTGGGCATAATTAGTTAAATTAATTAATGGTGGTTTATTTGTTGTAGTTCCTTTTAAAATTTTATCCACAATAAATAAATACTTTAAAAGAGATAGAGATTTAGAATTTATAGAAATTTATATATCTTTAAAGTCAAACTATAATCACAGTTGAGTAGGGTCAAAATCGGAGTCTTAATAAAAAACTCTTTGATACCAAATGTTTGTCGGAGTAGTGTTCTCAAGATGGGAGTGAAATGAGTATCTGTAAAAATTTCTGTTTAATTTTCTTTTCATAAAATAGTTCACCAATAAATTTAAACACATCCTAGTTAACCAATGTAATACGGTTATGAAAGTTTGACTATTTAAATAAATTCTCAAAAGATTAATTAGTTCCATGTAATATTAATATCAGTTATAAGCATTAATTTTGAATATATTCTAATAAGGGAAAAAAATTATAACTTCTTTCCCGGATTAGCTCTCAAAGTAAATTTAGTGATTTCTAAATTATATAGTCTCATTCAGAAAAACTAAATTAATCATCAAATCAGATATAAAACAATTGGTGAAGTCTCAAGCTATGACACAATCCACCCCACTAGGTGATCACCTGCCACAAAGCTGTTTATATAAATAAATGTGATCCATACACTAGATCGGGGTTAATTAAAGTTCAAAAGACTATATAGGTCACACGTCCTCTTCCAAAATTATTCGTGGGTATGAAAAAATAGGTCACACAGGGACCTCTTCCACACATATCCATGGGAATAAATAAGTGTAAAAAGATGTGAGGGGAAAGATATCTTGTATCATTCAGTTTAATGCAGGAGAAAATGTGTTTTTTTATATAAACACAGACACACTTCTCGAATGCTAAAAACAATAAACAATAGGTCATATATGATGAAATAATGTTAAAAGTTCTATAATTGTTAGTTTATGCAACTCTGGACTTCTAGGATGATGTAGATGCAGAAATCTAATCCTCTTGTGAAAAATATAGTATCACAACTCATCTAGATATAGAACTTTTTCTTCATGGATTTGATAGTGCGGAAATGTTCTTGACTTTGGGATTCAAGTATGATTCGTGTGTTCTTCAGTAGTGTCAAGTTTTGTTTGTCAGTTCTATTCTCAAGAATTCTCTAAGTGTTTCTTCGTTATCACATACACACATTTTTTTTTATATTTTTTACTATCGCCACAGTTGTTCCTCTTTATTCTTAGAATAATTGTATTGGAGCTAACAGGATGCACGTAATCTATACCTCATACCTTGTGCTATCATGTGACATGGCTACAAAGAAACATTAATTATGTCAGTTCATTTAAAAGCTCCAAATATCAGTGTTTGAAATTAAATTGAAAAATGACAAATCAGATTAAGAAATAGTGTTACAATCTGTCTAAAAATTGTGTCTCCATGAAATGACGACTCTCTATTTTCCTTTGAGTGATGAGATAGTCATGATGGAACAGTTATAAAGGGGCCAAGAACTGGTCGCACGAATGCGGTGTTTGATTAAAGTGTCTGGTCACAGTGTCTGGATGGTAATAGAGTCTGGATGGTCACAATGCCTGGATGGTCACAATGCCTGGATGGTCACAATTTCTAGATGGTTAGTATATTTAGATGACCATAGAGTATGGATGGTCATGGTGTCTGAATGGTCATGGTGTTTGGATAGTCATGGAGTCTAGATGATTTTCTAGAGAAATATAACCGGTGATAGACTCATGTTTTCTCAAACTTAGTCAAATATATGTATTCATACTTAAACAGTGATATTCATAGAATGTATTTGACTTAATAATTCATCAAAGAAATAATTATGAAGTAAATTAAATATAGTCTAAATTTATCAAAGGTAATGTATATATGTTAATAACATTGATAGATTTAATTAAATCAAAAATATACTAATCATTTGTACACATGATTTGAGACAGATTACAAAGGATTAAAAAGTTTTATAGAATGAATAGGATTTGTGATCATTAAAACATGATTAACACATGAGTATTCCAATGGATGTTACTAAATATTGATCTAGACCAACCACCATGACATACATCCATATATTTCCTAGTTTAGATGTATAACATTATCTCTTTGTAAAGAATTTTCTATGGCCATTGAAAAAAATAATAAAGATAACGTAGATGAGATCCAAATACCTCTAGATGGATGAATATGAGGATTATTTTATGGAACTGATTAGATGGATAGTCAAAAAACTATTCTTACACTACCCTATAATAGATAATGATTTTTGATCTATAGTGATTAATTAAAAAGGGACTGGGTTATTTCTTCATGTAGAACAATTTTTCTCTTGATTATTCCTCATGAATATTGAAGGTCCAAGAGAAAAATTACCCAACTCATGATTTGGGTTAGAAATATTAATTTTTTAATTTATGATATGGTGGAATAATTTCTATAGATAATGGTGTGACATACATACAAATAAAAAATATGTAAATTATATTTTCAAAAAAAATAGTTGGACATGTTTTAATGTAGATGAATGTAGATGATTAAATATTATAATTTTTAAATAAATTATCACTCATAGAAAGTGAAAACAGTGGAATATTCTTTAAACTAAAAGGATAATGAAAAGTTATCTATGAGGAGGATCAGAAAAATATGATATTTATGTAATTTCAAAATATAGATCTTAAAATAATGAATTAATGGGAGAAATAAAATCTTTTAAAAATGTGTGTTCAACTATATATCCAAGGGAAAGTAAAAAAGGAATAGAATTAAGTGGGAGATTTATAAAAGATGGTGACAAATGATCTTGATTTCAACCTTAACTGTAATGGAAGAATATGGTTCCCAAATCATGTATGATATTTATCCATATCATGTTTGAAGAATGAGCTAATAACTTAAGCTCATTGTTATTTATTCTCTATTTAACCATGATGTAAAGGTTTTATATATATATTAAAGTTTACTTATAGTAGAATGGGATGGACAGAGTTATTTTATAGTTTTATTCTTAGTAATTTATTTTTCAAAAAATGTGGCCTAATAGATAAAATCAAGCATGATGTTATAACCATTACACATACCAGAATATAAATAGGAAAAAGCACCATGGATTTTATCTTCAAGATCCCATAAATATCTAAATAGAATAATTATTATTTGGATGATGAAGATATCTTGGAAAATTCATCAAACATCCTAAAGATTAGATAAAATTTATCTCTTAATCAACATATTTCGATATACAATAAGAAAGACATAATATTTCATGGTATTACCACTATCATTTTTATATGATGAGGATCTGAGGTTTACCTTGATGTTTTGGAGAAGTCTTCCATAGGATCTACATATAGATTTATATCTCAACACTACTTATCTTCTATAGACATATGGACAGCCTAAGAGGACCATTTAAACTCAAGAAAGCATGATCATATATTTCACTAAGGATTTTAATGGGAGTGGGGATAAATACCTTCATTTGGTGGTATTTTTATACAATAGTAGCTTTCACTAAAGTATTTCGATGGCTCCTTTTGAATAAATATATTGTAGGAACTGAATCAAATTAATTTTCTTGAATAATTTTGGAGAAAGAAATCTATCTGGACCTGATCTATTAGAGGAAATTTTAGAGAATTCTAAATCGATTCACTAGGGCATAAAATAAACTCAGAGTGCACGAAAAAATATACTGATAATAGTTTAAAATATCTAGTGTTTAAAAATTATAACATGGTATTCATATGAATATACCCCTAGATGGGGGTGATGAGATTTGGAAATTAGGGAAAACTATTCTTTGGTTATATCAGTCCTTTTCAAAATCTTGATTCTATCATGGTGGTAGTTTATCAATTGGAACTATCAAAACATATATCTCAAGTTCATGATTTTTATATGCATCTGTCTTAAGGAATTAAACACATGACCCATCATATGTACTAAACCCATAGAGCATACCAACAGAGAAATATCATTACTTTGAAGAACAATCATTATATATTTTTGATTGTGGAGAGAACGTGCAATGAACTAAAACCACTCAATTAGTCATTTTTTTTTGTGATACAACCAATTTTAGGACGCTATGTAGGAACCTAAGGATGTGATGATGTAGAATTATTCTTATCTGTTCATTTTGGAGTGACAATGGTGATTTTTTTAAATGTGGAAGAATAAAATACCCTGAATTATTTATGAAATATTTCTATTTAAAAAATTGAATTTACTAAATAGATTCTGCTACACATAATGTCATGTTTAGATAAACTAGGTATCATTTCAAAAATATTATGTTTCCATTATCATAAAGGCTTCAAATTAGAAGTTAGGATTAGTAATAAATAAATTATGAGAAAATATGTTTTAAATGTTATAATTCGAAATCATTCGTTATCCAAATATTAAAATTTAAATAAATAAATTTTTAAATTAGAAATGATATTTTTTTAATAATTTTTTTTAGAAATTAAATTTATTTTTATATTAATAAATTAAAATATTCACTATTAGTGAATGATTTTAAAGAAATCTTTATATTATATACTTATTACAATTAAATAAACAATTAAAAAAATACTTTTCTAATTTTCGGATAAGAATAAATCCAATTTTATGAAGAAAAAAATTCCTAAAACAATGTAGTTGTTTCCAAAATTTTCTCAATATAAATCTAATATCTTATATTTATAGGAATTTAAATAGATAATATAAGTTACGAATTTATAATTATGGGATTTGTTTTTGAAAAATATTCCCATTTTTGGAAAATTTGAATAATTACCATTCTTATATTTATCACCTAGGAAATCTGAAAATTGGTATAATATATATTAAAAATAATTGAAAAGTAAATAATATATTCATCTAATTATTATTGGGTAAATTTAATTAAACACTTAAAACATTAGGACCAATGTTTAATAATTTAATGGACACATGATCAAAAATGATATTTATATGTTATTTAAATCAATGAATGTTAAATAATTTCCCTCTTTAGGTTTTAAATATCTTTTACGTGTTCATATAGAGAAAAACACTTGCTTTTAAATTATATTAATATTAGTTTTGTGAATAAAATTATATTCACGATGTTAATTTATTTCAAATATTTATGTATTATATACTTTCATTAAAAGCTTACATAACACCAAAACAATATTTATTCAATTAGTGAAAAAATAAAATAAATCTTGATAAAAATATTTAAAGACATATAATTTGAGTTATTTAAAGTGTTTAATTAATTTTTTTCTAAATATGATATTTTAGTTATATTTTAAAAGATTATATTTGAATTAAAAATTTGTATATATTTTTTTAAGTCAAATTAATTGAATAGTGTCATAAATGAAAATAATGATATTTTATCAAAATATTATTCTATTAATTTATAAAAATATAAAATAAATATTGATAAAAGTCAAGATGGATTTCAAATGGTCAAAAATTTCATTACTATGTGATTTATTATCAAATTTTCAGTTTATATGTATAAATTACAACCCATTAATAATAATTTTTTTACCATTATTAAAATTAAAATTGGTTAACAAATGTTTAATCAAAACATTATGGTTTAAAATTATATAAAACATATATTGAATTAAAACCTTATCCTACAATAGCTTCAAATTCCATGCCATTTGGTGGTGTTTGTGGTAAATAACCTAGCTCTAGTAACCTAGATCTGGTGTCTACATTACTACTTTAGTATTAGATAGAAAGTATCAATTCCTAATGTTTTTAAAAGTTTAGAAGTATTGGTAATCTATATAAAATCATTATTCAAATATTACTTTTAACACAGAAATCGAAACACTTTGTTAGAATATCATTATTCCCTCTAGAATATTTTTTTATCTTTCATAGAACACTTCCTTGATTACTAGGAATGGAAACAACATAACAGAGATCTCTAATGCTCAGTAAGAGTTACATAATTTGTAATTTATCATGATTAGTGGAATAATAATGTGTAATACCTAATAGATATATTATAGTTAATAAATAAACATATATTACCATTAATAAATAATATGGATATCTTGATTAGGTAAGAAATAATCAAAATGTTAAGGAAAATAACAGAAAAAATTGAAATTTAATCAATAAAATATAACTGAAATGTATCTAGAGATAATATTTATTATAAAAATATCATAGATAATAATAAATAAATTCATAAATAAGTAAATTCATAATTATGGTATTTCAAGATCTTAGGTGTCACGATACCTTCACTATCAAGAACTTTCTTAAGATATCTTATAACTCATAGGTAGGTATATATAAAAACCCATTTTTATTAAGGCTCACCAAATTATTCGAATCATTAAACTAATAATGCATTAAGGGATAATATATAACTAGGAATCACATGTATCATCATTTACAAACCTTTGTTTATATATTTAATTATCAATTTAATTCATGAACAATATTTTTTATCAAAAAAACTATTTATCAGGTGAGGAATACATATTAATAATAATTTCCCATATCAATCATGTAACTTTAAAATTCAAATAAATCATATATAAATGAAATATATCTAATTTAATAATTATATCTATGATAAATAATATATATATTTAGGGGAAATTTATTTTCCTATGATAATAATAAGGTAAATATTTCAAGGTAATGTTAATGATTATTCAAATTAATCAAGAAAGAGAATATTAATAATTTTCCTAGTAAATATGATTATAAAACATTCTTAGAAATGAAAAGTATGGTATCAATACAATATATCATAGGTATAATATAATTGAAAAAAATTATGATGTCATTGATGAAAAAGTATATTGTTAAAATATCCTTAAAAACAATTTTGGAGGAAAGAAACTATTTACTTTCAAAATATTTTCATAACTAAAAGTTCACAAAATAGTTTGAAAACAATTTTCTTAGATAATAACATTTTAAACTTATATATTAATCTTTATATCATTGATTTTCTATAACTCTAAGAAATTCCATTAATCTCATACATTTTAAAAAAAATATTGTTTTCAATTTTTCTTTAAAATACAAATGGGATTTGATTAGAAAATTACATCAATATTCATCTAAAAACATTTTTTAATAATTAAAATATGGTTAAAAATATCTTTAATAAATATTTTAGATAATGATAAAAAAATAAATCATTTTTAGAAAAAAATGGCTTTGGATGAACAATGATATATGACTGAAGAGAGAAATAATGTTAGATTATTGTAGAAAAATTTCTCAAAAAATATATAAAATGTAGGAGCATTTTAAAATTTCTCGAAACTTTGATGAATAATAATAGTATAATAAAATATATTTAATTTATTATATATAAAAAATCAAATAATCCTCCCATGATATACGTAAAAATTATAGTTCTTAAAAAATGAGATTGTGAAATAAACCCATTCCACATTGGTAAAATTAGAATTATAAGCCTCATCTACGAAATAAAACCAAATGAAACATTAAATAACATAATTATATAATTATACTTTATAAAACACATAAAAATGAGAAAAATTTACCCTAAATAAAGGAATAATTGGATAATATAGAAGATATCTCATTGAAGTAACATTAAGGTGAAAAACCCTTACAAAGATCATAATGTTCAAGTAAGAATTAATAAATGAATAAATTATTAGTATTAAAAGTAAATACATATATAAAAATAGTAATTAAAACAGAATATAGTAAAAATATATAGACACATCATCATATAATGTGTAAATAAAATTAAGAAGGAATATAACCTAATGAAATGAAATTGTGTAATGAAATTTTTTACCACTTAGGAATTTTCAATTAAAATCACATTAGATAAAATAATTCATAATAAAAAATAAAATATCATGAAATATGAATAATTCATTACAATATAATATAAATAGGAAATATATACACCATATAAAATAACATATGTGTATACCATTATAATATGTCTCAATGAGGAGAAATTGTGATAAAGACCCTTACCACATTTGTCTTTTGGTTGAAAATGATCAAATATATATAATAATGATTTTATGGATTTTTATAATATATAAAATAACTAAAATCTTATTTATAATTCCATATATAATATACTTAAACTATTTTACCACCTATTTGTAATTAATATTTCATTATATTCATTGTTTCCGGGGTTAAGTTCCTTGTTTTATAATGTGTGTTTTGTCATGAAAGTTCTTGTTCATTAATATATGATATAGATATATCATATGTAGAATTGTTAAAATGTTTTAAATATCATATTGTCTAATTATACATATTTTTAATCATTATCTATTGTCAAATAAGGAAAATTAATTGTTTCGCTTCATGGATATTATAGGTCGTACGCATGCATAAGAGACAATATCATTCCATTGACGAGTGAAAGGATAAGGAAGTTGAAGGCATATTAATTTTACATAATCATTATAATGTCATATATATAATATATATTCCTTAAATTTATCCTTATTAACATCCATTTGATGTGTATGGGGAAAATGAATCACATCTCTTCATGAGGTGATAGTCCACCAAACATATGAGAAATATTAATGGGTTTTGAATATCATGAAAAGTGAGGTGTTATAGGTGATATTTAAATTAAATAATTATAAAAATATTATATATTATATATATGCATTAAATGAATCATTATATAAAATCATGATATGTGTTTATGGAAAACTAGTTTCATTAGTACATGTCAGGGGTATTCTTACATACACACAATCGATGCTTTAATTTCCCATATGATGGAGGAGGAGATGGAAAAACAATTCTTATATAAATATAATTATATGGTATATACCTTTGTAATTTAATTTTAATTTTTAATATAAAATTTATGGATAAAAAATAAGAAAGAAAACAAAAGATCTCTATTGAGACAAATTTCTTCTTTTAGAGAAACCTCCTTTAGTTCTCTTATTAAAGATCATAGGGTTGGTATATTGGTAACATCAGAAGAAAAAGAATGTGTATAATAGTTATTGGGAGATATTTTTACAAGTATGTTTCAATATAAAGTTCATTTCTAGTTTTATTATTTGTAGGATGGGATTGTACTATCATAAGTTGTTGAGAGGACAAAGATGGGAATTTTTTTAAAGAATAACGTGTAACCACATTTTTCACATGCCTCAATGCTAAAAAAGGTCCATTAAAAAATAATATAGGTTATAATATTTATAATATAACATTAAATGGGGTTTTCAATGTTTTAAAACATTTTTATCCATTTTCATTTTAGTTTATACCCATGGTAAACTCAATTTCAACATAGTCACAATAATTAACATTTATGGTTTTCAATATTCGTTATAGTAAAAAATTAATTTGACATGAATAGATAATTTAAATTTTTATAATTCCTAATATAGAATACATTTTATTAAATAAAATTTACATATATGGTATAATTCAATTAAAATTTAAACCCATAGATGTGATAATAAAGTATTTTCCCAAAGTGAAAACATTTAAATGTAGAATATGTTTTTATACAACAGTTCCACATGGAATTTATTCCAATGATAAAATTAGTTAAATTGTAAAATATTTTAACTAATTTTACATTAAATAAAACTTAATATATAATATATCCATGTAAATTTATTAAATATAAGATTCCGTTTTAAATAAAAAAAATTATTTTTTCACAATTCATCAAAAAATGAAATGTTTCAAAAAAAGACAAAATATTCAACTTATGATCATCTTTATATTTTGATTTAAAAATGATGAAAATATTTTAAAATAAATTTTCTAAATGTGGATAAAATTTATTTAAATTATGTCCACTTAGTTATACTAAAACACATATTCGAAAAAAATACAGTTTTTCATAACATAGTTTTTCCTTTTAAATATTTTTTATTTATATTTATAATCAATAGATAACCGAAGAACAATTATTGTTTATATTTTATCATAAATTAGTTTTTCTTATTCATAACCTCCACTATAAAAAATTATTTATAATAGTCACGTTTTAAATAGTAATATATTAATAATGTATAGTGTTTCATTTAAACCAAGTTTTGTGTGCATTATAACCTATCTAATAGAATGAATTTATTTAAAAATAAATAAATCATAATATCTCGTGGTGTTAAATTATCATGTAATATTGGTGTTTCATGTCTTATATTTTAATTAACATGATTTTACTCTTCTAAAATCATAGGGTTTTACATTCTCCCCATGTTCAATAAATTGCATTCTCACCAGTTAAACATGCAATTACAAAAAACGGGTTGGAAATTTTAAAATTACTTTGTTGAAAACTCACATTATAAAGTGTTTATTATAAAAAACTCATAAAATAGGGAAATATAAATATGAAGGATCATATCTAATAAAACATAAATACATTTCCATATAGTAGATCATTAGTGGGTATTGGAGATATATAAGTATAAGAAAATCATTAATAAAAACAGATAGTAATAGAGATCAATGATTAAAAGAATGTTAATGATAAATTGTAAGTTAAAGACCCAAAAACTCTAAATATGTTATAATTTAAAAAAACATATTTGATAAATCAAATATGAAAGTAACAGGATAACATTTTTGTTTTAAGATCCCTTTTTCTGATATTAAAGAATTATTTTATTGTCTAATAATATAATGAAATATAATTAATTGATATATTTTTTTCATAGAAAAAACATCATCATTTGGTTGTGTATCGACCAATTTTTACATCATCTTTTACCCTAATATTTAAATATCGATGATTATTTTTTATACCAGAAGCACAAAAATTAACTTTTTAGGGGTCATATTATCCATATAAGGGAAAAAATTATTTCTGTCTATTTCTAAATATTTTTTGGAACCTCAATGCTTAAAATAAGTTAATATAATATATTAGTCTCTAAAACCATAATAGTAACACTCATATTTAAACTTAATATTTATCTATCAAATTATTTTAGTAAAAATAATTTAATACTAACCCAGATATCATGTAATCCAATGGTAGGAACTACACCCTTGTCACCCTTCTGTTGTGGGTTCAAACCTCATGGCCTTTCTAGATTAGATTTTTGTATCTCGACATATGATTTTTCCATATTCTAAAAAAATATTAATATATTCCCTATAATTCCCCATAAAATATGATAAAAATCTTAAAAATAACATTATTCATCAAATCACTTTTTAACCACAATGAATTTTTATATAACATAATTTTCTATGAAAAGGACTATTATTATATTAATATCAATAACCATATTAACCATAAATTAAATTAGTAATGTTTGAAAATTTCTATAAAATATTTAAGGCATCATTACCTATATTAAAATTTCCCTAAAACATATAATTTATGAAAGGGTTTTATTCAAATAAATTAATCCCAAAAATATCCTTAATCTCCATTAAATCCCATAATATAAAACCTAATATTTTGTATTTATACTAATAAACTTATTATGAAAACTAAAATTATCTACCTAAGAAACTTTTGGTTTAACAAAATTCCTTTACTGTCATTATTTACTCAAATCCTCTTAATGGTTTTCTTGAAAATGTGAATTAACTAATGCATATCCCCTAATAGTTTCATACTAATTTCATAGAAACAAAAATTTTCATGTATTAGGTAAAGATTGAGTTAATCCTAATGCACCATTTTCAGAGTTATAACCCCTATTAGAATCTAGTCCAGAACCCCATACCCCTATAAAATCTAGAAATGTATGTATTTCTAAGAAAAACCACATAATTTATTCCCAAAAAAAATTATGATGTTTTTAATTTGTTATAGTCAAATTCTATCATAGGGTTATGTTCTCAAATATGATTTTACATATTATATTACCCAAGGATTCTACAAAAAATCCTTTTATAACAACTGTAAATACTGTAATTCCATTAAAAGGAAGTGGGTGTCAAAGAATTATATTTTCATAAGATGCAAGGAATTTTATCTTGATGGAAGAAATAGTTTAGTATTCTTGGTAAAGTTTTTATATACATGATTTCCAAATTAAATTTTAATATAATAATTAAAAAATAAATTTTTTAAAATATAATTATTTCCTCTAGTATATCCTTTCATACGGTTCATATTACACTTTATTTATTTTTGGGAAAGGAAAAAAATAATTAAGACCTCAAATGTTCAGTAATAATTATGTAAATAGGAAGCTATCGTGAGTTAATGAATAAAAATGAACATGGAATAATCAATATAAAAAATGTAAATATATAAACATACATTCTAATTAAATAATAACATGTATATCACGACTAGATAATTAATAATCTATATGGAATGTTAAATAAATGAAACCACATGAAATTTAATCAATAACATTTAAATGAAATGAATCCATAAATAATATCATTTCTAAAAAATCATGGAGAATAATATCTAAATTCTTAATAGGGTAAATTTTTAGTTGTTGGATGTTTGGATCTTATGCATCATGATGCCTATACTAGAAAGACCTTTAACAAGAAAAGGTAAAAATGATGGGTCGGGAAAAAATAAAAACCCATTTAAATAATACTATCCAACTGACTTTTATCATGAGTCTTTTGATGCATCTAGGGGTTACCTATATTGAGGTCCCACCCATATCATAATTTCTAAAAAATTCCTAATATATTTAATGGTCTATTTAATTCATAATTTTATTTCATATCAAAATATTTTTGTATCGAGTAAGGAATACAAATTAACATTAATTTTTTCATTTAATAATATAACATTAAAATTAAATTAACATACTTATAAATGAAAAAAATTTAATTAATAATAATATCCTTGAAAATTGATATGTATATTCAGTGTAATTGAAATTTCTAATGATAATAATAAAGACAATGTTTTTGGGGAAACTTAATGTTTACATAAATTAATCAATAAAGATGATACGGATACAATCCATTATAAAAAAAATCATAAACAATTGAAAGAGTTAATAATAATAGAATATATAAAATTTATCCCTAGTGGATCATATTTATAATAAATTGTTGATTTTTTATGGGTAGAAGTACAATATAAATGTAATTAAAAACATTTTTGAGAAAAATAAACTTTTCACTTTCAAAATATTCTTAAAAATAAATGTTCCTTATATATTTTGAAAATAATTATATTTTAAAATATCATTTCCACCTATGATTTCATCATTAAAACATTGTCTCGTCACAATGGCGGGAAATTCCATACATTCCATACATGGTAAAACAGTGAATCATTTCAAATTTTTGGTAAAATCCACATGGGAATTGTCTAGAAGAAGACATGAATATTCCAATGAAAACAATTTCTACAAATGAAAAAATGGGAAAAAATGCATTTTAAAATTCATTTTGGTTATTTTAAAAATGTTTTGGAAAATGTTTTTTGAAAACATGGGTTTGGATGAAAAATGATTTTTGACTGAAGAGAGAAATAATGATTTATTTTCATAGAAAGCGATTTCTAAATAATTTTATGTTAAAATTATTGGAAAATGGTAATATTTCATGAAAAATTATTGAATAACTATATTATAATAAAATAAAATCAGTTTATGACATAAATATTAAATAATCTTCTCATGTGAGACTTATTGAAAAATAATTCCAGATAATGATGACATTGTGAAATAAACCCCTATTATATTGTTTTATTTTGAATCACAAGGCCTATAAAATAAATAACATCAAATTAAATTTAAATACCATTAATATAAATACATTCATGATAAAAAAAATTCTTAAGTCTAATTATTTACAATACACAAAGGAATATGTTTTGAATATGGAATATGTCTCATTGATGTAGAAGTGAAATGAGAACCATTACCAGGATCATAAAATTGAAGGTAAAATTATTAAATCAACTTATTAGGTATATAAAATATGAATCCACATTCAAAATTTTTAAATGTAATATAAAATATTCAAACATCATTAAAAACATAATCTGATAATAACAATGATAACAAAGAAGTACTGTTTCTTAATGAAAATAAATTGGGTTATGAAATTCATTATCACTTGGTAATTTTAAATTAAAAACCTTATAAGAAATAATTCAAATTTTAACATTATATATCATTAATTATGACGTATTCATAATATTACATGAAAAATGGTCATTATATAAACCATTTTAATGAAAATAGATGCATAACATTAAAATATAACTCGATGAAGAGAAATTGGGATGAAGTCCCTTACATCACATGTATTTTTGGTTAAAAGTTATTTGACCACATGTATAATGGTTTTAATCATGTTATTAATTTATAAAATATGAAAATTATTTATTATAATATCATATATGATCCTCTAATGACATTTTACCACCTATTGTTTAATAAAATTTCATTACATTCATTGTCGTACGTGTTAGTTACCTTGTTTTCTAATGCATGTTTTCCATTAACGTTTTGGTTCATGGGTATGTGATATATATATCCATAACATAAATAAGTATATTATTTTTGAAAATTCAATATTGACTCATTATATATGTTTTTATAATTAATCTTGAAGGTTAGTCGTATACAATGAATTGCATCACCGTGTGGAGAAGGTACGCCACACACATGCCCCACCGATGATATAATTACATTAATGTGTGAATGTCTAATGAATTGTCTCATATATTAATTTTAAAGAATAAATATAATTTCTTATAAGGTACATATTTTCATTAAATATATTATTATTACCTTCTATATAAATGTCATTTGAAAAACATACCACATTACTCGGTGAGGATGTAGTGCGCCATACACATGAGCGACAATATAATTTTCTAAACGGAATGTGTGATTAGTAGGAATATTTGATATTATAATTAAAAATATTAAAATATCATAAATATTATATATATTCATTTATTCCATTATTATATACAATCTTGATATGTGCTTATGGAATGTTATTTACATTTGTTCGTGGGTCAGTAGTCCACCATACACACAATCAATGATTTTGTTTCGCATTTGATGGAGGAGAATGAAAAATATTATTTCATAAAAATAATAATATATAAGTATATTTTTTATAGTTTTGTTTTTATATTGTATTTATTAATACATAATTGATGGTGAAAAAGAAGAATGAAAATAACATCATTATGACAATTACATTCTCTTATAGAGACCTACATTTGATATCTTCTTAATCACCCTATGGATTGTGTTTTGGAAAGTCCAGAAGCTATAGAATGAGTATAAGGGTGTTGGGAATATATTGTTTCCCAGTTTTTTCTAACCAAAGGGCTTGATCAGTGTAAACAAGTGAAGGGATATAATGTTCTTTTATAATTGGGGGATATGATATACACGGAATTCATGAAAAGAAATAAAATGTACCAATATTTTTCACATAACAAATGGATTAAAAAAGGTTCATTTTAGAATCGTATCTGTTATAAGGTCAATGAAATTCCAAAAAATGGGTTTTTTCCACGATTTTGAGATTTTTTTACATTTAACTTTTTAGTTTATCCCCTATGCAAATTCACTTCTACCTTAACCACTGTAAGTAATTTCTATGGTTTTCACTACTCATTATAGTAAAAAAATATGTTAAAAATATTAGATAATTTAAATTATGATGATTACATATATTTAATCCATTTTTTAACAATTCATTTCCCATATTTTTAAGAATCCAATTTAAAAATAAACCCAAAAACACGATGAAGAAGTAGTTTTCCAATGTGAAAACACTAAAAACCTGAAAATGATTTAATATCAAACTTCAATATAAACATGATTTAAATGACCTAAATAAGTTAAAATGTAATATTATTTATCAAATTATAGTGGAAAATATGTTTAAGAGGATTTAGGTACCATTGGATCTAACTTATATTATCAGAAAGGGGAGGACCATGTTGGACCATGGAGTAATGGTACAAGAAAACATAGAGACAAGGCAACATTGTGGTGAATGCCTTGGCATTAATAGTGGGTCCTAATGTGGCCTTATTTTTATATTTTCATATGGTTTTTATCCCAAAATATTTTCATAACTTTTTAGGAATTATTTCGAAGTCTTGCATTATTTCTTCCCAGCTTAACGTGTATTTCCACCTTTTATATAGGAATTCAGAAATCCCAACTATCAGTCAATAACATTTCAAAAAAATATTCTTTTCCTAAAATTACTACAAATTTATCATATTATAATTTTTATATTTTTATTTCTAAAATATTTTTTCATTTATAATAATAATTTTTAAAGTATTTTGAAAAATTAATTCTATATTATATAAAGAATTATCGACTAAACCACCTTTTAGAAATCTTATAGATATTTTGAAAAAATTTATTTTACTTTTAAATGATTTATATAGTTGTTTATACACTATATGTAATCAATGAACGTATATGAACTATATATTTTTATAAATGTGATAGTCTTATTCATAGCCTTTATCTTAACTTATAGGTTATAATGATCATGTTTTAAATAAAAATATTTTAATACATTTTTTGTTTCATTTATACCCGGTGTTGTGTGAATAAAATGATATCAAAGAGAGATAATTAATTTAAAAATTAAAATATCATATGTAATTGTGGTGTTATATTACGTTATAATATCTGTTTCGTTTTTCATAAATTCTATCAAGCCTAATTTTTTATAAAATAATATCTAGGTGTTATATACTCCATGCTTTAAATAAATTGTGTACTATAAATTTGAAATATTATTTGTTAACAAATGGATAGAATTTTGAAAATTATATTTTTGAAAACCCAAAATGTAAACGCGTTAATAAAACAACTACATTAAAGATTGAAATATAGTTTGATATATTATCTTTAATAACACAAAATTAGATTTCTGTGTATGAGAAAATTAGTGGGAAGTGAATATATGGATATAAATGAAAAAACATAAATAATTATAGAGTGATAGAGATCATTGATCATAAGAAATTTTATGATCGATGATAATTTTATGAACTAAAAATCATAAATCTATGATGATTTAAAAGATTTTTTTTATGCATTAGATATGATCAAAATAGTTAATATTTTTTTCAATATACTTTGCCGAATGTTTTGGAATTATTTTTATATCTAATAATATTATTAAATACATAGATATGATATCATTCTATTATATAAACTAAATTTTAACCATCATATTTTCTTAAATAAATTTAAAATTCACCTTTAACTCTATAAAATTAAAATCCATGAAATTTTTTTTAACCACAATGCACTAATATTAAATTTTAAAGGATTATAAGGTCCATAAAATTATGAATCTCTTTCCCCATATTTCTAAATATTTACCAAAACCAAAATAGTTAACATAATGTAATATAATAAATACGTCTATAAATCTTAATAGTAAAACCAAAAGATAAATATAAATTTTATTTGTCAAATTGATTGTGTAATTATAATGTCATACTAACAAGAACAACACGGTGATAGGAGCCGTAACCTTGTCTCCCATTGGTTGTGGTTTGAAGACCACTGGCCTTTCTGGATGTGATGGATTTATTCTCAGATTGTGGTTTTCCTTTTTCTAAACAAATTTTTAAATAATTTCTATAACTCCCTAAAAAATATTATTAATATCTATACTAATAAAATTAATCACAAATCACTTTTTAACCAAAATTGATTTATATGGATTATTTTTCAAATGATATATTATTACCAAAACATGAATGATCATATTAACCCTAAAGGATATCAACAACATTAAATATATATCTATAATTTATTAAACAATGATTTCTCATATAAAATTTTCACTAAGATAGATAACAAAAAAATGATTTGTATTCTCATAAATTTTTTACCAAAATCTAACTAATCATCTTAAACTCTTATCATGTTAACCTCTAAAATGGGAATTTGTTCTAATAAATTTTGATCTTAATTACCCATATCAACTTCCAAAACATTAGGATTAATCAGTTTCATTAATTTTCATCATATATTCATTTCATTAATAATGTTTTGTAATGAAAATGTTAATTATCCAAAAAATATCCCTTGGGAGTGTCAAATGAGGTGAATTGTAAGCCCTATTTTCAGGTACAAGGTAATTCTTGAGTTAGGACTGATGTTCATTTTTAGATTTATTACACCTAGGAAAATTTGATCAAAGAACCTTGTCCAATTGTAGTCTCTATAAAGGGATTTATTTATATGTAAAAGATGTCTCCCTTTTAAAAAAATTAGGAGTTTCTTTGATACTTATCCTCAAATTCAACAATATATTTATGTTCACCAATCAATGATTTTCACAATACAGTCTCCCCAATTTCTAATGACATTCCTCTAAAATAATCTATAAAAACCATGAAATTCGTAACAAAGATCTGGTTTCTACTATACTAAATTTGAATAAGATGTTGGGCATTTCATCATGAAAGGAAAAATAGTTTATTAGTCTTGTTAAACCAGATGTATATATGATTCCCATATTATATTTGAATACATAAATTAAATCTTTATTTTTTTAGAATATGATTTTCCCTTTAGAATATTCTTAAATATAATTCATTTTATAGTTATTGGATTCCAAGGGAGAGAAAAATGTGTGGATGACATAAAATTCACAGTAAGAGTTACATAAATAAGAACCTATCATGGGTAAATGTAGAATAATCAATAAGGGTTTATTAATATGGAATTATAAATATCTAAACCCATATGATAGTTTATCAATGACTTGGACATCATGATTAGAGAGCAAAATCAATATGGAAATGTATATAACTAAAAACACATTTCATTTAACCAATAAACTAAAAATTAAATGCAGCTACTGATAATTTCATTACATAAAAATAAAGGTTAATAAAAAAATCACAACTAAGGAAATTATTAATTATTAGACATCATGATCTTATGAATCATGATACATCTACTATAAATACATTTCAGAATATATTTTAAATTTAAGGGGGTGGTATACACTATAAAATAATTTTCAAATCATATCCAACTGGTTTGTCTCATGATACTACTGATGCATTGAGGGGTTATCCATAATTGTAACACAGTATAATTTTAAAAGAGGAAAATCATAATCAATAGAATATATGACACGCAACACCAATTATAGATGATAATGTAACCCCATGATAATTTATAATATGTTTATTTTAAATCAATTTCATCATCTTTAATATATTTCAAAGCACATAACATCAATTTTAAAAGAAATGTTATACTGTTTTAAAATATTTTCAATTTATACATGGGTATTAAAACCAAACCTATAAGTTGGAGTGTACTAATAATAAAAATGAAATTATGAAAACTATACTATTTAAACATCTATAAAATAAATTTTTTGGTAATTTATTGGTTTGAAATAAAATAAGAAAAATTTGAAAGAAATTTTTTTTAAAAAAACATTATTACTATAAAAAGAGGCTTTTTCATGCATTCCACACATAATTTAAATTTAAATTTTCACATCATTAGAAAATTTATTTTAAAAAATAAAATTATTTTTTGTTATCTATATATCAAAATTATCTTTGGGTGAATTTCGGAATATTTCTTGAAAATATTAATTTTTAATAAATAGTGAAATATAATGTTTTATATTGACTGACCGAAAATTTATTTTTATACAATATTGAAAGTAACAAGACAAATTCCATAAGAACCCAAAGGAGGAAGAAAGTGATTAAGACCCAGGGAATCCCGATTAATGATAGTCTTACACTCAACAGGGAAAAAAACCAAACTATCACAAATAATAAGATCCTCGTCTGGTCTTCCCATATGAGCTAACAAAAACCCATCAAAATTGGACTCCCTCCAAATATAATGAATATGATGACCATGGTCGGTCTCCAAAATACCTCTTCAAATAAGATAGACCAAGTCCGATGACACCGTATGATGACCCTGAATTGTTCTCACCAGAACCTCAGAATCTGACAAAATTTCAGCCACTCGTATGCCTTATCTCCTACAGTCCATCAGACCGGATAGAAGTGCATGCACCTCCACACCCAAGGAACATCCCATACCAAAAAATGAACTAAAACTCACAACAACAGAGCCCCTAGAATCCTAGAGCACCCCACCTCCCCTCGTCATCACATTCATATAAGAGCCATCGACATTCAGTTTCAGAACGCCAAGAGTGGGATCCCACTAGATCCAACACCCACTCGTCCGGTCTAGCCTGCAGGATTTATTGAAAAAGTTGAAGACCATGCCAAAACACTGGTCCCCCTTCAACAATGAGACCAACTCAGGTACAAGAACCCTCCATCACATTTGAAGAAATTGAAGAGACTGTTTGGCTCCATGTCGGGTTTGATTGCACACCTCCCATAAGGTCTAGCATGTGGAGACAAGAAGAACCACCCACACCTTCTTCTCCATTACGTTATTCTTTAAACCATGGAACCATAATGATAGAAAATCATGCAAGGATATCTACTCGTCGTCCAGACAGGGATGTGGTGTGATGAAGGACCAACGTTAATTCACCCATTCACTGTGAAAAAATAGGAACAGAGAGGACTCCACTGTGAGATGGTATGTGAGTATGATATACTCTATAATACGAAATGTAGGATTGAATATATAAACATGACAAGCTCAAATACAAGGGGGGTGAATTTTGTAATTTAAAAATCCTTAAGAAAATATTGTGTAACCAAAATTCACAACACCTCTATGATCTATTATCTTTCTTGATTCTAGAAAACTGATTCCAGAAATGAAACATAACAAAATTTTTCATCAACTAAGATTCTACCTTAAATTTTATAGAATCCTATAAAAACATAGTACAATTTTAAGGAAGTATATGAATTTTATACTTGCCTCAGCAACTAAAATACACAGCGGAAAATAAAATACTACAAGTAACAAGTAGTAAATATTTTATGACAAAGAGGATGTTATCCAACAACCCTGGATAAAAGGTCCATTGATTTATACTTTCAAGAAAGTCTATCTTACCCAAACCCAAGTAAGCCCTCAATCCAAAGATAGATATCTATTTTTCTGTCCCTGCAAGCCCTCGATTTGTATGAAAATCAGAACCTCTAACATCACAACCCGAAGTCTCTAATTTCATGGAATTCAAACCTCTTCCCTAAGAAAATCTGCACGAAGTAATGTTTGAACAAGTAGTTCAAATCATTCTGCATGAAGCCTGAGAGTTTATAAGAGCCTATCTCTCTAGAAATCAGTTCACCAGTACTTTTTCAAAAGTCTCGAAAAGTCTTGAGCTCTTTCAAATGATCTTCTATTTATAGGCATGGTTCCAACGGCTGGCGCCCTCCTCCAACTGTCATATTTTTCCATTACTTTCAAATTGACCTTTACATGTGTCACTCAAAAAACAATTAGTTGATAACTGAAAGCACGGAATCATTTTATAACATAACGTGTGTAAGCATAACTATAATCTGATATTTGGAATGGAAGGAAATGAATGTTCTAAGTCTATCCAAGATTGAATTTATAGTCTACAATACAAGGATATTCAGATTCTATTTTGTAGGAATTTGGAAACTGAATTCTATAGAATTCCAAAGTCTGAATTTCAAGGAAATTCAGAATCTGGATTCATAAGAATTCAGAACCTGAACATACAATGTTTAGAGTCAGAGTTCATGGGAATTCAACGTTAGAACTCTTAAGAGTTTAGAGTCTGAATTCAGAAAACTTGGAGCCAGAACATAGAGAACATCGTATTCAGATTTCGTATTCATAATTCAGAGTCAGAACTCAGAAGACTTCTTAACCAGAATTATGAATCAGAATTCGGAGTCAGAACTCAGAAGAGTTCGTAACCAAAATTCTGATTCAAAATTCAGAGTCAGAACTCAGAAGAGTTCGTAACCATAATTCTGAGAATTCTAATCCTAAAACAGAATGCTTCATATCTAAGTAATTGTAAGACTCCGAGGTTTTTTATTACAAACCGAATTTTATAAATAGGGAAAAAAATATTGATATGGGCCTTGAAATATAGGTAGGGGTAAATTTGCTTGGGGAAGGATATTTTCCTTATAGAAGTAAAACATGGATAAAAAGAGTTTTGCATTGAGATATGATGTTTATGATTTTCAAAACAAGAAGGAATCATTAATTCATAAGGAAAGCATTAATGACTTAACGATCACCCCCATGTATGAAGGAATGGAAAATTCATAAGGAAAACCTTATTGAATCAACAATCTCCCCCTTTTTGGAAAGCACAAACATCTTTATAAAAAAGAATATAAGGTCTTAGAAAAAATTTTCTAGACTTTGAAAATAAAACTTATCTCCCTTTACATAAGAACAATGTTGAATACGACAAACTCCCCCTTAGGATTTGGAACACTAAGGATCGTATTCTAGATTTCCTAAATGTGAATTTTTATTTGAATGTGGAAATCTTCGTAATGAGAACTCCCCCTTACTTAGAGATATCTATTATCTATACTAAACTATCCATCCTCCTTGCCATTGTGTCACCATTTCCATCTTCCACGTCACCCAACATTCTAATTTCCTCTACTTCCAATTCCCCATCTCGTGACACAATTACGACTCCCCCCTCCCGCGCTCCACCTCCATTCCATCGGGTTCTCCTAGGGTTCCCGCCGGCCTCCATCAATCCCCTCTGACGACCCTCTCTGCGAGTCCCCTATCCCAGTCACCTTCCCGATCATCCTATGCCTTCACGCCACCGCCTCCATGACTTAACCTCTGCGTGCTCCACCTTCCGTCCAATTGGGATTTCTCTTAGGGTTCTCGTAGCTATCTGTGACTCCCCAATCTCGAACCTCTCTGTGATTCCCATCTCCCGATCCCCTTCCCGATCATCCTCCGCCTACATGCCTCCACCTCCGCCTCCATGCATCCACGCCTCCACCTCCACGCCTCCGCCTCCATGCCTCCACGCCTCCACTGACACATTCTCAGATACTCCCTCCATTTTATGGTTTCCCTGCATCCGTTGTGACCCATTCGCCTCAGCCTCCGTCTTTTCATCTTCCTGCCTCAGCTCCATTGTCAATATCTATTCGGTCTTGCCCAGATTTGGCTCCTCCTCACCTCTAATGGCTTCCTCCTTCACCTTGTGTTCATGATTTTCATCTCAGGTATATCTGTATCTCTTTATTTACACTGTTTTTACCAATATGCATAGCAAATCCACCTGTCTTCAGATTTTGGTAACCTCTACCTTTGGTAAACCATTATTTTTTACTATAGTAACCCCTCTAGCTATCTATCTATCATTCCTCTTATAATTTCCCATATCATGGTCTTAATTTCATTTTTGGTGATGTAATGTCACATAATTTGAGTTCACCCTACTATATATTGGCTTCATCCCATATTTCTCTTTGTATTTTGAAAATTATTTCATGTTGTTTAGCAATGTTTTAAGTGTTATTTTATGGAATGATGACTCCATAAGGTTTGATTTCAAAGGCATAACTCTATATGACCATTGGTTTTGATTTTTATTTATCTCAAATAATCAATGAGGTTGATGGAGAATGATGGAAATAGTGAATTATTTCCATCAAACTGCATTGGTCATATCCATGATTGAGATAAATCCTACACTTATTAGTGCCCTGGATGATGAGGTAATACTTGCATTGATCAGAGCTATGAATATTTATCCGTACTATTATTTACCATTGGTGGTTGTAGGTGTGTCCATTATGTGTCTCATAGGTGAACTGTCTGATGGTTTTATTGTTTTTGAAGAAATGAAATGTTTTGGAATACCCCCCAGATTTTTATTGAGACATCATTTTTATTGTACGGATTTTCTAAAATGGGGATCTTGAGAAAGGTATGTTCTTAATTTCAGATAATAGTTTGGAGCAGTGGGTTATTCTTTTTTTATTCATGTTCTACCTAATTCGATTTTATCCATGATTTGTAAATTGTTTGTACGATGCATGATAATTGTAATTGTGACCAATATGTATACATGTCTTATTTAATTTAGGTTTATTTTTCACAATCTCCATTTTTTCAATGAAATGGTAACACAAATTCAAGGAAATTCTCTAGATATATTTTTCTGTTAATTCAAACTTAAATTACTTTCTCTTATGATACTTACTTAGCCATGTGATGGGAAATCATTATGTTTTTAAGGAGATGAGATATCAACAATGAATAACTATTTTGGCTAAAGGATTCGATGTATTCTCTAAGGTATGTATGAATACATCAAAAGGGTTTTATTGGAAAGAATTCATTATGTTTTTCATTTCCTTGATTTATTTCTTTAACCCCCTTTCCATCACCGAAAGCATCGTCAAAGAGCCTACAGATCCAACAATTGGCATGTTCTCATATTATTGTGAAACAATCTCTTTAATTTCTAGAAAAATTTTCCATTCCATTCAAGATTTACAAATTAGAGTTTCATATTCCATTTTCAAACAATATTACAATAAATATCATATTCTGCTTCACCGTTTACACCATGTGCTTCTTCTGCTCTGCCAATCTATCATCATCTATAAATTGAGAAATGTATGTTATTAATTGTAGATAATAGTTTGGATCAGTGGGTTATTATATTTATATTAATGTTCTACCTAATTTTATTTTATCCATGAAATGTAAATTGTTTTTACGATTCATGATGATTATAATGGTGCCCAATGTGCTTACATGTCTTATTTAGTTTTGGTTTATTTTTCACCATGTCCAGATTTTTGAATGCAATGGTGAGACAAATTCAATGTAATTCTCTAGATAATTATTTATATTAATTCAAACATAATTTTTCATCTCATATTCTACTTACTCAAGTATGTGACGTGCAATCATTATTTTTTTAAGGACGTGTGACTTTAACAATGACTAACTATTATGTCTTAAGGATTTGATGTATTCTTGAAGGTATGTATGAATCCTTCACAAAGGTTTTATTGGAAAGAATTCATTATGGTTTTCATTTTCTTGATTGATTTCTTTTCAAAGGATATGGATGATCGTGCTTTCAAGAATTATATTTGTTTTTTAAACCCATTTATAAATGGGTGTGAGAACGTTTTGAATTATTTTTCAAATCTACTATGAAATTAATGTTACTAATAAGTACACAACATATGGTCATTGTAATATGTTTTGTTTTCAGTTCATTCTTTATCATGAATTAAGAAAAGAAATGTTTCCTCTCATTGCAGAATCATTCCTGGCTAAAATTTTATTTGGGATCTTCACATGCTTGGGTTCAACACTGAAGATCACCCATTAGCCATAAGTAGTGATGATGACAACGATATAGTAAGGAAATTTTTTGTTTTTCCAAAATTCATTCACTTATATGTGTTTTCATATTATATATGAACTTATTATTTATTCAACTACGAATTTTAATAATATGGTGATATTTATTCAAATGCTACCAAAAGATTCAATCTGGATTCATCTTTTTTTACTCTATTTCATCTTTTCTGGTCTTATGAAGTTTTTGACGTCTGTTTGTTGAAGCTTCTTAGCATGGGTGAATGACTGCAATTAGGGAAAATAAATCTGATTTCCCCTCTTCTTATATGACACCACCAAATCCATCTTACTTGAGAAATGCATCCTTATTACCTTGGGCTAAAGTTTATAGGAATTTTTACAGGTTGAAACAATACATATTCAAGATTATTTATATGTCTGTGTTTCCCTTTTAGTTATACATTGATATTTAGGGATATCTTATTCAAGTGTATCACAATTTTTAAAGAAGGTATTTTTACAAATATTTTGACATATTTCTGGATTTCTTATTAATGTGTTCCCTTTTAGTCACACATAGTATGTTTTCTTAAACATGAATGTATGTGCAGGTAAACATATTGGATCAATGTGTACTTCCCCATCTCCTATATTATTACATGTTCTTTGACCAAAATAACTCCTTCTCACAACTAGAAAACCAGGTATAACAACATCTTTGTTTTCTAGAAATGTTTTCTTATTGGTTGTCAATAATTTAACATATAAATATGAATAACAGTTACTTTTACTAAATCTGAATTGTCATGTTTTAGAGCAGTAAATCTTTTTTCACAACAGTGTTCTATTTTCTTTGATTAGTGGATCATGTATTTTATTTCTGTAAAGGATAATATTTTAGAGTAGTGGAACACGTTTGAGCATGTGAATCATGAATTATTTTTGGGTATTGTATCATGTTATTTGATCGAGCAGTGTTTATGTGTTTTATTAGATCAATGAATCCTTTTACGAGCAAAGAATTAGAACAACATTATGCTTTCCATCTTCTCAATATGTATTTTTAATATCTAGATTTAGTATGTACTTAATTAATACCTATAATATAGGATGTTTTACTACTTAATATTGAAAATATAATCTTCAAAAACCCTGCGTCTTAGTATGATAGGAGACGATGTTCGAATATGTTTCTAATTTTATGTTGTTGATGGGAATAATGTTTTTAAGAGTACATAATCTAATCATGGAAGAATTTATGTTTTAGTAACGGTTGAACTTGTGGGCATGATAGTGATTCCACACATACTATATGTAACTATGTATATTACAACATCACTAATTATGATTTGTGTTTTGATTTAATTTCATGCAGGTCAAATATATGACTATTGGCATTTTCATGATGTTTCGATTCCTTTATATTGGTAAATAAGGATACTACAACATCACTAATTAAGATTTGAGGTGTGAATTATTTTATTGTAGGTCAAATATTTTACTATTGGAATTATCATGAAATTTTTATGCCTTGATCATAATATATGCCTATTGTTGATAGGTGTATTAATGGTTTATTTGACATTATTTTTTGAGAACTGCATTTACCATAATGATTCTACTATATGTTTCTTATATTATGATGTGCCTATAATTTCAAAAAATGTATAGAAGAGTTAGTATTAGAATTGAACATAACCAGGTACCACTATATTTAATTTCTCTATATTATCATATTTGAAAAAAAACACCACATTATTGTAATAATCATTTTTTTTTTGCATGACTTGAAAATCAGAGCAGCGGATCTTTAGGAGTGTGTTTGAACACTGACAATCAATTTTATACAATAGGTACAAATATTTAATGTACATAGGTATATGTTATTTATCTTCATTGAGTGTTACTTTAATTACATCAATGGAACTAACTAAAATTCATTTTTTCATGTCATTTTCATTTTTTCAATTATTAGTACGTACAATCCATTATTTCTTCTCAATTGGATATTGTAAACCATAACATTTCTATTTATATGATTTTAATTTTCATGAATATTTGGTATTTAATCTTTAATTTCAATTATTTCTGTAGAAATATATTATCATTGAGTTTGATGCTGGTGATTCGTTGTTTTTGATGTTTTGATGACTAGCTTTCTTGTGCTGGAGAGTGCCTTTTGCACCCTGTTCAATGATCATATTTAGGTCTTGATGCTATCCTAGAGTTGCTACCCTATTTTTTATGGCAGGATTGGAGGAGTCCCTATGGATAGTACATGCCTTTTTGGAGATCATGGAAATAGCATGTTGTTTTGATCAATATTTTCTTCTTGAGATTTTGTTGGCTTTTCCTTTTTTTGGCTTGTAATTTTTTCAATCCCTACTGGTGTAAATCCAAGATAAACTGTCTATTCTTAATGCAAGAGTATGAAAAAATAAAATGTGTTTTAACAAACATGCCTTATGACAACACCCATGATGGGGTAAACAAACATACCATCAAGGAAGAAAAATGGTACGTTTTCTGTTATAATCCGTTTGATGCAAGAAATGATGGTTCTAAAAGAAGAAAAAAGGCCTATAGTTGTTCCTAGGAACCATGGATATCTGTATACTAGATACAAAATCTAGTTTTTGGATCTGTAACATCATAGAATAGTAGAAACTGTTGAAGATGAAACTTTCAATGATCAATTTCTTAACTTCTTTTCCAGTTCTTCAATATTTCTGTTACATATATGTCTTCATTATGTACTTGATTATGGTCTTGGTGGAGGAAGAGAAGCATACTATTGTTCACAGACACCCTGTATTTCTGTATACATGATATACATTCCAGTTTTGGGCTCTGCAACATCTTATTACAATAGAAACTGCCCAATATGTAAATTTTTATACTCAATTTCTAAAATTCTATTTCCAGTATTCAGGATTTCTGTAACATTTATTTCATCAATATGTAATTGATATATATGGATGATCATTATGTAACTTTTTTTCTTCAACATATATTACTAATACTCCTACATTCTGGGTTCTGATATTTTTTCCACCTGTATGGGCACACCAACTTAGTCCACTATGGTATTAATTATTTCTCTTCATTCTCTGTTATTATCATTAAATCATCAACGTAGACATTTATTATTTTTGGGTAAGTGTTTGGTGAATTATTTTATAGATTGATCGTGTTATATGGCTAACAAGTGTATTGTATTCCAGGTGTACATAATTGAAGGTTCTATAGGCAGAGAAGAGCATCTATGAGGGTGCTGGCCAGGTTAGAGGGGAGGGGAGGGGAGGTGAGGATGAGGGTAGAGGGAGGGGATGGCCAGGATAGAGGGGAGGGGAGGGTAGGGGAGGATGAGGGCAGGGGGGAGGGGGCTACTGGGGGAAGATCTTGGGCAGGCGGGAGTGGTTGGGGAAGGGGTTGGGGAGGTAGGAGGGGAGGGGAAGGGAGGGAAGGGGAGTATGAGGGCAGGGGGGGCGGCTGGGGGAATAGGTTGGGCAGGGGGAGAAGAGGGGAGGGGAGGATTAGGGGTGGGGAGGGGAGAATGAGGGCAGGGGAGGGGGCAGGGGGGATGGGCTGGGCAGGTTGGAGGGGAGGGGAGGGGAGGGGATGATGAGGGCAGGGGGGAGGGGCTGGGCAGGTTGGAGGGGAGGGTAGGGGAGGGCAGGGGAGGATGAGGGCAGGGGGGAGGGGGTAGGAGGAGGTGCTGGAAAGTTGGGGAGGACAAGTAGGTCGGATTAACAATTTTTTCAGAGATCCTACACATCCTAATATCTACAACAGGTCTGTGTTCCATGATTCATGGATGTTTTAACCCTTCTAGACATCATTATATATTTTCAGTTATGATTTACTAAGATAATCATTATCAACAGGGTTGGTGTTCATTTCCTCAATGCATCAAATTGTGCTGCATTGTCGGCATGTGTAACTGATTCCATTCAACATTAAATATTTCCACTTTCATTCGTGAAAACATAATTTTTTTCATTTTTTATTACATGTATAGAGTAGTAAGGTAATAGTGAAAAATGATTGCTTTGATTTTTAGATTAATTATTTGCATTATAAGTTACTGTATCAACTATATTGGATATTGAAAATTACCTAGAAGATTGAACATTTTTTTCCAGAGCATTTTAGTTTCCCATATGGACTGAATATCCCCTCTACACAATCCAGAATACCCAGATTTTTTATTTTTTCAACCCATATTATTTATTTTTTTAACCCATATTATTTATTTTTTCAATAATATTCTCTACAGTAAGTATTGGATTCACTGTGAAACAAAAATCCAGGACAACGTGTCCACTACAATGAGGATTCTCTCCTACAGATCCACATCTTTGAACCAGGTACTTTCTCCTATTTTCATATAAAATTTCATGTTACTGGCTATCGTGATTAGTTTGAAGTTGAACACGATTAACTGACACAATCATTTTAAGCAGGGTTTGTATTGATTTCCTAAACACATCACAGTCTGCTGCATTGTTTGTATGTTTAACTTATTCTAATCAATATACAATTCTTCGTTGCTTGTTATCTAACTTACATCATTTAAATAGATAATACTAATTTTTTTTCATCTATTTAATTTTTTCCCTAAACATAACACACTGCATTTGTTCCTCTCTGATGCCAGTTTTCCAACATCTGATTTCTGCTCAATGATTACAGTTGTTATAATTTACTGCAACTTATCATTTTAATTCATTTCTTCATGTAGAAAAATCTGATGATTGATTTTGATGACAATGATGTGGTCCAACAATATGTTACAAGGTCTCGAGACTCTACAACAACAACAAGCACTGCCAATGAACTGCATCCCTATATAAAGGATACCATTAACCAAAAGACTAACAAGATTATCTTATATTTTGTGATGCAATTTCCAGGTATCACTTGACTGCATATATGTTTCTATTATTTATATATAATGTTTTTTCCATTGATTACTTAAATTGAATATTTACTCCACTAATATAATGAAATAACAAGTTCAAGTGTAACCATTTTCCTTTCTGATGCCTATATAATTTACACTAAACTAAATTCCCAGTTTTAATTTTCTCACCTAAATTATGTACTGCAGGGATCAATGTTCTGGTTAACCCAACATTCGGAACTGCTGCTCCACTAGGGCAATGTCTACTAACTGGGAATACATGTATTTACCTATATGACTTTCTATTACACTTCCACTATGAATGAGAACAACAGAAACATTTAAAATGTTGTGGTTGTTGTCACTTTATAGCACATGCTATTCAAAACATAATGCTTCTCTGTTTCTCTGTAAACATTATGTCATATTTTCATGTTTCAAAAATTATCTGTTATGTTTACATTCACAATTTACATGTTCATGATTCACTATAAAAATTTGAGTGACTTAAGGATTCAACTTTGAAGAACTAGGAGCGGATATAGCATATTTAGGAGCATGGGTATAAGATTTTTTGTAGTGTTAACCATAGAAAACAAGAGTAATGTTTTTCTCTTTCAGGATCAATTGTTTTAAAAAATTTATCGAAGAGATGAGAAAGTGACAATTCAATGCTAAAAGAAAGTGATATGACAGAGCAATTTAGAGGTTCATTCCTTCCAGCACCCATCCATGGATAAATATGACCCTCAATTCCACTCAAACCCTCAATGCCTGATGACTTTCCATTTATGACGAAATACGATGTTCTTTTATGCCAAGGAGGATTCGAAATCTCTTTTATTTGAGAAGTCAGAATCTCATCTATCTATATAGGGAATTTTTTATTCCTTAATTTCTGTAATTTCTATTCTTATACATTAATCATTTATGTAACTATTGTTCCTTCATTATGTATTTTATAGAGAAGACTGCTCACTATGTAACTTTTGTTCCTCAATTTATGTAGCTTTTATTCCTTTATTATGTCTGTTGTTTTCCTTTCAAATATTTTTACTATTAATATGAACTATTATGTTTTATAAATAGTATTCTATACTTAATAAAAATAATTATTTTATAGTTTCATGCATCGCACGGGCGGAGAACTAGTTTCTTCTATACTTAGACATTTTTTCCTTCTCCCCTTTAGATTTCATTTTCCTTCTCCCCATTTGTGATTTTCAAAAATAGTTTGATGCAATGGAAAAAAATATTACCCAAAATATTAGTATAAATGACCAAAGAAAACATGCATCAACAATTTCATTAAGGGTGGAAGAATTTTTACATGGAAAAACAAATACAACAAAATATCAGAGTGGGATTTATTTTTCTTCTTTTTCCTTGGGCATTAGCTTCTTCACAATGGTCTTTAGATTTTTTAGCTCTTTGTGATCCTCCACTTATTGCTTTACTATTTCTTTGATCATATCTTCCTGAGCTTTCATGTCCTCTTCATGAACCTTCAACAATTCATCTTGTTTCACTAGCTTTTATTGGATCTCAATCTGGAGAGCCTTTTCTGTTTTCCAGCTTAGGACAAAATAACTCATCTTGCCATTCAGATGATGGACATATAAAATTGGTGAGTTTTCTTCAAGATTTATCTTTTCCTGAAAGCTTTTTGTAAGAATCTTGATTTTGGTCTTTTCGGTATCGAAAGCTTCCTTGACATCTTCTTTAAATTGATCAAGTTGTTCCAATTATTCAACTATTTTCTTATACCATCTGGTCATTTTCATTGAAGATTTTCTATGGGATTCATAGTTGATAAGGAAATTTTGTTGATCAGACTCAATCTTAACACATCTATCCATCACTATGGATATGGAGTCGGACTTTTCATTCATGATATGCTGAAGCATCTGGAATCTGGAATAAATTACTGGAAAAATCAGAATGGTATCCACCAACTTCTTCAGAGATTGAACAACAAAATCATGTCCTAAGGCTGATGAATCCAAATCAGAAATTTTACATGGAGATGGTTCTTACTCTAACTATACTAGCTTCCTCTTAGAGGTTCCTACATATTCTTTCTTCCTCAAAATATCTTTGGTTGGGGTATCGACAACCACTTGTTTCCCCTCACTGATTCTCGGAATAGCTTCTTCATCAGGAGATTCATGCTCACTTCTGGATAACTATACAATCTTATCTTCATCAAATTTATCTTTTTGAGCTCTTTCCTAAACATATTCAAAAAGAATGAAGTCATGATTATGAATCTCTTTCTTGGATATCTTGTTTACTTCCTCTTCACCCTTCTCATCAATTTCTGGAGTAGCAAGTTTTGAAGATCCGGCTTGAGAAGTCTGGATTGCAAATTCTTCAGAAGTACTTTCTTTTTCATGATATTCATATAATTGATTAATCACATCATCAGATCCACCACTACTCTCAGCTTCTTGTACTTATTCTACAGATTTCTTCTCTTCCACAATCTTCTCTTACGATTTTTCTGGAGTCATGAAATTTTTCCCCATTGTCTCAGGTAATGGTTTCACCAAGAAGGTTTTCGGTACAAGAATTTGTCTGGATGAATCTTCAGTGGCCTTAAAATGGTATTGGACAATTTCTACCTCAGACATATTCTTCTTCAGCTTCTTTTCCTTGGCTTGCTTCTCAAGATCTTCAACAGTTGATTCTATCAAGGTTTTAACCTCAATAGGATCCAAACTAAACTGCTGCTCCCCTGCTTTTCTATTATTCTTATCCTCCCTCTATTTTTATACAACCTCATCTGGGTAGGATTTTTTCTTCTTGTATTTAGGAGGTGTGGATTGGACTTCCATAGAGTTAGGGATTTTTTCCTGTTACTTATACTTCCTTTAACTTTCTTATCTTCCCAACCTTCATTGATGGTTCATCATCTCCTGTATTTTTCAGAACTACTACTTTATCATCATCAGGTAGATCATTAAACTCACCTGAATATTTAGAGAAACCAACCTTGATTCTATTGAGGGTATCATCACTGATATGCATCACCTTACAATTCCTTGTCTTGGAACTGCATGAGATCTTGAACGATTCTAGGCACCGAACTATCAGTTTGGAGAGTAAGGCATGATACATAATAATATGAGCTCTTAAATTCCCATTATTAATATTCTCAAATGTATGAGAATGTGCTTCATGAGGTTGAACTTACTTAGGTTTACCAAGAAATCCAAGATGTACTTGTCACTTTTCTTAAGGGAGTCTTTATCCCCCTTCCTCGGTATGATAAGGCCCTGAAACCATAGCTGTAGAATCTGATTGTTGGTAGAAAGATGAGAAATCATTACTAACTTGACATCAGTAAGTCTAAGGAATTCCACAGCCTTCACCTTTACGAATCTTCCTTTAACCTCTGGTAGTTTTTTGGAGAAAAACTCAGCTTCCCCTTCAAATGACAACCCCACCAATCTAGCAGCCTTGGTGTAAGAGAGTGCATAGTTTTTTCCACAACTTTTCAAGGAATATTTTTATCATCCAAATTTTTTAAATATATTAGCTGACTCATAAAACTCTATCAGAAAAGCTAGATACACTACATCCTGATCTCATGTCTTCGAAATAGATACACATTCCCATCCATTGAGCTTGATGTTCTTGGAGGTAATAGAGTCATATTGGTTGAAGAAATTTGGATGCACTAACCTCTCCCTGTAAAATTTCCACTCCGGAATCGGCTTGACAGTAGACATATCTTGAGAAGGAACTTCTGTAGTAATTTGGATCGGAGCACTTCTGAAGAATTCGGAATGGGATTTTTTAGAAGAACAGATCTTAGACAGACACAATCATTGAAAACCGATGTGGGACAACCATCGGGGGTCCCATTTTTATAGGTGTTGGAGCGAAGGTTCATCATCCTATTTCAATCCAAAGGCTGAGAATTATTTTGATTTGATCTGATGGTTGAAATATTATCTGCAAGGAAAATTTGGTAGGATCAAATCTTTTGAGGTTTCAAAAAAAATCGGATTTAAGGAAACCATAATCTGAGACATTTTAAAAAAAGATGAAACTACCAGCAAGTAAAAGGTAATTATGAAAATTTAAGAAAGAATCATACCTTTCAGATTGTCATGAGAATTAATCATATTGATCAAAATTATTCTTCAAGGAATTTAGATTCGGAAAAAAAATGTGAAAACAAAGATGAAGAAAAATTGAGTAAACAGATCTTCATTACAATAATTTTCATTAAAAAAATCTTCATTATGAAAAACTTTACTACGAAAATATCAAGTATGAAAATTTTCATTACGAAAATTTTAAGTACGATAATTTCCATTATAAAAATTTTAAGTACGAAAATTTCCATTACAAAAATTTCAACTACGAAAATTTTCATTATGAAAATCATGAAAGATTACAATACAAAAGAATTGAAAAACTTCATTACGAAAAAATATGAAAAACTTCATTGCAAAAAATATGAAAAACTTCATTACGAAAAATATGAAAAACATCATTACGAAAAATAAGAAAAACTTCATTATGAAAAATATGAAAAATCATCATTATGGAATGTACCCCCCCTATGAAACGGAGATTATTACTGCATGGAGAATGATTCAATAGGATGTTATTGAGGAGGATTACCTTTTGGTTATCATTCCTAACTTCTGTTTAATGTATTCAAATTTATCGGAGGGTAAAGATTTTGTGAAAATATCAGCATGTTGATCTTGTGTTTCGATAAATTGAAGAATGATGTCACTTTTTTGTGTGTGATCCCTAAGAAATTGATGCCTAATATCTATGTTCTTTGCATGAGAGTGATGTGCATGGTTTTTACTAAGGGCAATAGAACTTGTATTATCACACAAAATTTTTGTTTTGGTAAAACTCAAGCCATAGTCTGTGAGTGTGTGTTGTATCCACAACACATGAGCAGAAAAACTTCTAACAACTACAAATTTAGCTTTAGTAGTGAAAATTGCTACTGAGTGTTTCTTATTGAAAGACCAAGAATGTAACGAATCTCCTACGAAATAAAAAGTTGTGTATGTACTCTTTCTGTCCATTCTACATCCACAAAAGTCAGTATCTGAAAATCTTTTCAAAACAAAATCATTTCCAGAACAATAATACTGTCCTAAACTCATGGTTCCCTTTATGTAGCTAATAATTCTTTTCACTTCGTTTAAGTGATATTCCATAGGATTGGATTGATATTTTGCATATAAGCATACTAAAAACATTAATTCTAGATGACTGGATTTCAATTAAAGTAAACTTTCTATCATACCTCTAAAAGTTGTTTGATCTACTGGTTTCCCAGCTTCATCAAGATCATGTGTATTTGAGGTACCAATGGGAGTACTTATACTTTTAGTGTTGTCATATCCGTACATTTTAAGATGTTATTTAATATACTTATGTTGGGATATATAGATTTCTTCTGGTTTTTGAGAAATTTGAAAACCAAGGAAAAATATTAACTCACCCATCGTACTCATTTCAAAACTCATATTTCATTAGATCCGTAAAGGAATCGGTTAAAGATTATTGAGTTGAACCAAATATAATGTCATCAAAATAAATTTGAACAATCAAAACATTTTTCTTATCTTTGTTTATAAAAAGGGTTGGATCTGCATTTTCCTTAACATAGTTATTTTAAAGAAATATTCTTGTAAGAATATCATACTAAGCTCTATGTTCTTGTTTAAGTCCATACATAGCATTAGTAAGTCTAAAAACATGATCAGGATGTTTTGTATCTTCAAGTCTAGGATTTTGTTCAACAAAAACTTCATCTTGAACATAACCATTAAGGAAAGCACATTTCACATCCATTTGATAATGTTTAAAATTGAAGAATACTGTAAAGGCACGTAAAATACGAATAGATTCAAGTCTAGCTATTGGAGCATAGGTTTCTTCATAGTCTATTCCTTTTTGTTGATTATAGCCTTTAGCAACTAATCTAGAATTATTTCTAAAAATGATTCCATTTTCATCACAATTATTTATGAAGACCCATTTTACTCCAATAATAGATGTTTCCTTAGGTCATACAACCAAAGTCTAGACTCTATTCCTTTCGAATTCATTTAGTTCATCTTTCATGGCTTTTATCCAATCATCATCAACTAAAGAATCATCAGTTCTTTTTGGTTCTAATTGGGAAATAAGTGATCGATGTTCTACTTCATTTGTTAAGGAACTTATTTTCCTTACAGGTTGATTCACATCACCAATGATACTATCACTGGGATTATTCATTAGAAACAGTTGATTTAGGTTTTGTAAAACATGGTCATCAACATAGGGTGGGAAATATTTAGGTGTAAATGTTTCATAAGTATATTCTTGGACATTTTCCTTAACAAAAGGATCTTCTATCATAGGTTGATAATCATTTTTTGAAAACACATCCATAGATGTATGTTGGGGTTTTTTAAAAACAAAAGGATCAGTTTCATAAAATTTAACATGTACTATCTCTTCAACAGTACAAGTGTTTTTGTTTAAAACTCTATATGCCCTAGAAGTTGTGGAGTAGCCTAAGAAAATTCCTTCATCAGATTTTGGTGCGAATTTATGAAGATTTACTTTAGTATTCAGAAGGAATACCTTAAAAATAGAAACCTTAAAGTAGGAAATTCTAGGTTTTTACCATTCCATAACTCATAAAGAGTTTTATTAAGAAAAGGTCTAACGAAAACTCGATTTATAGTATAACAAGTAGTACTTAAAGCTTAAACCAAAAAATGATTGGCTACAGAATACTCACTCAACTTGGTTCTAGTTATCTCTTGAATAATTCTATTTCTTCTTTCAACAACACTATTCTGATGAGGTGTTCTGGGTACTGAGAAGTTATGAGTAATACATTTTCTACTACAAAAAGTTTCCAAATCAGAATTTTGAAATTCTCCCCCTTGATCAATATGAATAGTTTTTAATGGAAGTCATTTCTCATATTTCACATAGAATCTAAAAATTTTGAAATATGAAAATGCTTCAGACTTCTTTTCTAGAAAATATACCCATATAAATCTAGTGTAATTATCAACCACGACAAATACATTATTTTTTCACCAATGCTTCCAGTTTGTATAGGACCAAAGAGGTCCATATTCACTAACATTAATGCATCAGATGTTGAGACTTCACCGACTAATTTAAAACATGATTTGTGTTGCTTTCTATATTACCAAGGGTCACAAACTGTTGAAAATCAAATCTAAGCTCCAGTAGATCCTTAACTAGTCCATTCATAGAAAGTTTTCATATGTTCCTTAGGTTACAGTGTCCTAACCTTCTATGCCATAACCAAGAATGATCTTCCATTTCACTTAGGAAAGGTAGATCTTGTCTCATAAGGTCTTCTAAGTTTATTGTGTTAATATTATCTTGCCTATTGGAAGAAATAATAAATTCTTCCTTGGAATTGTGTATTATGCATTTTTCATTCCTAAAATTCACAAGGTATCCTTCATCACATAATTTAATTATGCTATTGAGGTTGTTCTTAAGACCCTTAACAAATAAAACATTTAAAATCAATGTTTTTACAAGAAGAACAATATTACATATACCAATAATTTCTCCCTGATCATTATCTCTGAAAGTTACTTTTCCTCCATTCGTCTTGATAATATTTTAAAAATAGTTTTTGTTACTAGTCATATGGTAGGAACATCCATTATCCATGTACCACGTATTGTTGTTGGTACCTACTAAATTTTCCAGAAAACAAAAGAGTTTGACTTTTGGAATCCCAACATTCATGGATCCGGAATTATTAGACAACATAATTTTGGGTATCCACATTTTTTTAGAAAAATAATTTGTATGAAACCCAAGAGATTGAAATTTATTCAAGGAGAAACTTTTCTTCCAATGCCCACCACTTTGACATTTAGTTCCAAAAGGGGCTCTAGAAGGAACAAAATAGTTGTTTTTGAAAACTGGTTTTTTGAGTATATTCTACTCTAGTAGTGTTTCTTTGAGTATTAATTTGAGAATACATCTTGTCAAAATTTTCCTTCCCAGAGGTAATGTTTTCAAGAAGCTTCCTAAGAGAAAATATTTCGGATTTTAGTCTAATGACTAAATTCGTATCATCATGAATCATTTCTGTAGAGTTAGATTTTTCCTCAAAAACATTTATCTCTAACATATATTTCTTAGGATATTTAGAAATTTCTTCCTTAATAGAATTTTCTTTCTCAAGTTCTTTAGAAAGTTTTTCTAAAAGATCTTCTTTATCTCTAAGATCTCTAGAAAGATCTGAAATCTCTTTTTTAACAGTTTCTTCCTTCGTGTTTTCCTTTTTTAATTTCATAGAAATTTTACAATTTCTTACTTCAAGTAACATGGAAAATCTAGAAAAATCTTCATATGAAGGTGTTTCATCATTTTTTGAGGATGAAGTATATTCATTAGAAGTACTATTTTCAGAATAGTAATTCTTATCAAGAGATAATTATGTTAAAGCCTCGGTAGAGCGTACCTTGGCCATAAGACGTGTATTCGAAAAATAAGTAGTAGTAATGAATACCATATTCTTCTGTGGTGATGAATAATATTCAGAAGATTCACTTTCTAAAGAGTATCCATAGCGATCACTCCATGTATCATTATCTTTAATACTTTTCTTGTTCTTTGATCGATAGAATTTGTTCTTGTTCCTTTCGGAATATCATTCCTTATTTTTCTTCTTTTTCAACAAAGGACAATCGGTTCCGATATGACCTATTCTTACACACTCATAACACTTAACATCTCCAACTTTCTTATCTCTGTATTCTTTTTCTTGTACTTATTCTGATGGTTCTTTTGAGATAAAATCTTGTTCATTCTTCGATCAAGATTAACTAATTCATTATCAGACTTTTCTATGTCACTAGATTCTGACTGAATAATGACTTTATTTTTCTTTGATCTAGTTACCCTTTCTAGGGTCTTGACTTTCATATGTTTAGAAGTGGATTTAAATGCAATTTATCTATTCCCATTCTTCTTCTTAACATTTTCTGCATCTCTCTTCATTCTAGTTTCATGTTGAAGAAGAGTTCCAAACATCTCATCTACGGAAATCTGAGTGACATTCCTGTTCTCATCAATAGCTGTCCTCTTGGACTCCCATTCATTTGGAATGATATATATGATCTTGTCTTCAAGCGCCTAATCATCAAAACCATTTTCTCCCATATATTTTATGCTATTCAGAAATTTTAGAATACTATGTTGTACTTTGCTTATAGGTTCTCCATAAGGAAAGTTAAAGGCATGATATTAAGCTCTCAACATAGCTCTTCTTGTCTCTATGGATTTAGATGTACCAAAATGTGTAAATTTAATTTTCTTCAAGATAATTTTTATAGATTCACATAATGATATTTAACTATAGATGATCCTAATCATGGAACATGACAATGTATTTAGAACTCTGATGTTTTCTTGATATTATGATTTCTCCTAATTCTTAACAGTTCTCAATTCCTTATCTGAAATCATATAATCTCTAGTAATCATTAGATAGTTATCAACTGATGTGTTGATAACCAAATTTTTCATCCTATATCACCCGTACTCATTATCAATTCAATCGAAAATAGGCAGTCTGGTTGGATTTAGATTATCAATAGAACTAACATTTAAACCTACCATCCTTAAGAAAATCATTGGCACACAAACTTGTAAGTAGTTTGAGTTTGTATACAAGAATAAAATATCCTAAGCAAGGAACAAGATATTGTATCTCTAATAAAAAATGAATACGAACATTATGAGTTCGAAAAATAGATTCTGAAAAAGTTTGAATCCAAAAGTTCAATTCTGAGAATTCCCTTCTGAATCTAATCATGAGATTATTTCAGAGGTAACCAATGCTCCGATACCAATTTTGAGATGGTATGTGAGTATGATATACTCTATAATACCAAATTTAGAATCGAATATATAAACATGAGATGCTCAAATACAAGAGGGGGTGTGAATTTTATACTTTAAAATACCTAAGGAAATTTTGCGTAACCAAAATTCACAACACCTCTAAGTTATATTATCTTGCTTGAATCCAAAAAACTGATTCCGGAAATGAAACTTAACAAAAGATTAAACCAAGTAAGATTCTACCATAAACCATATATAATCCTATAAAAATAGAGTACAGGTTTAAGGAAGTGTATGAATGTTATACTTGCCTCAGTAACTAAAATACACAGCAGAAAATAAAATACTACAACTAACAAGTAGTAACTCTTTTTACCCAAAGAGGAGGGTATCCAACAATCCTGGATAAAAGTTCCCTTGATTTATTCTTTCAAGAAAGTCTGTCTTACCTAAACCTAGGTAAGCCCTCAATCCAAAGAATAGTATCTGTCTTGCTATCCATGAAAGCCTCGATTTGTAAGGAAATCAGAACCTCTAACTTCACAACCTGATGTCTCTGATTTGAAGGAAATCGAACCTCTGCACTAAGAAAATCTGCATGAAGCAAAGTTTGAACAAGAAGTTAAAAACATTCTAAATGAAGACTAAGAGTTTATAAGAGCCTCTATCTCTATAAATACCATCACCTGAACTTAGTCAAAAGCCTCGAAATGTCTTGAACTCTTTCAAATGAGCTCATATTTATAGGCACAGTTCCAATGGTCAGCTCCCTCCACCAATGGTCATATTTTTCCTTGAATTTTGGAGGGACCTGTACACGTGTCACTCAAACAGTGGTTAGTTGATAACATAAAGAACAACATAATTTTATAACAAAACGAGTGTAAGTATAACTAGAATCTGATATTCAGAATGTAAGGAAATGAAAGTTCGGAGTCTATCCCAGATTGAATTCAGTGTCTAAAATACAAGGATATTCTAATTCTGTTTTGTAGGAATTATGAACCTGAATTCTATAGAATTCCAGAGTCTGAATTTCAAGGAAATTCAGAATCTGTATTCATAAGAATTTAGAACCCGAACATACAAATTTCGAAGTCAGAGTTCATGAAAATTCAGAGTCAGAACTCATAAGAGTTCAAAGTCTAAATTCAGGGAAATCAGAGTCAGAACATAGAGAAATTTGTATCCAGAATTAGTATTCAGAATTCGGAGTTAGAACTCAGAAGACTTCGTAACCAGAATTTTGATCCAGGATTCATAGTCAGAACTCCAAAGAGTTCATAACCAGAATTCTGATTCAGAATTCGGAGTCAAAACTCAGAAGAGTTCGTAACCAAAATTCTGATTCAGAATTCAGAGTCAGAACTCAGATGTGTTCGTAACTAGAATTCTATGAATTTGGATCCTAAAACATAATGCATCATATCTAAATAATTATATGATTCCAAGGTTTTTTATTACAAACCAAATTTTATACTTCAGAAAAGAAATATTGATATGAGCAATGAAATCTCTGTAGGGAAAAATTTCCTTGGGGAAGGAAATTTTCCTTATAGAAGTAAAACAAGGATAAAAAGATTTTTTCCATGAGATAAGGTGTTTTTCATTTTCAAAACAATAAGGAATCGTGAATTCATATGGAAAGCCTTAATGACTTAACAATCTCCCCCATGTATTAATGAATGGAAAAGTCATAAGGAAAACCATATTGACTCAACATCCACTGTGGGGTTAACACAGTAGAAACCCCGTGAGGCCAAAGGGATACCTCTCCTTTGAACATTCTCATCGGTAGGGAGAAAAATATTCCTAATGACTAGGGAAATCAATAAAAAAATTAATTATAGCATTTATTTTAAAAATTTGTTTACTAAGGGTTAAAATAAGAAGATAAGGATTAATTAAGACCTAAAACGTATCTAAACCTCATTTTATGACAACATTTATAACTTATAACCACAATGGTTTGGGAATTAATTTTATTTTTTGATTTTTTTCATGAGAAAAACGTGGGATTCACATTAACTTTTCAAAAAAATCTATTTATTTCCTCCCCCGAACTTATAGAATTCAACCATTATCCTTACTTATTCACATTTAAAAATCATTTTTCTTGTAAAATAACTAGAAAAATTCCTTCATTAAATCCATATCCAAATTATATAGGCCTTAGTTTCATTATAAAACCATTCAATGAAGGTTTTAGGACGAATCTTAAAGAAGATACCCGGAGAAGAGGTAAAATTATTAAACAACCCAATTTTTTTTATTTATCCATAAACCTTTTTCAATCCTTAATAAGAAATGATAATTTAATAACCCAGTAATGAATTTATTCTAATATTATATTGTGTTAATTTAATAACTCATATCTATCTCTGCTTCCCTTAAATGGAAAATGAAAACCTCAATTGTGTGTATGATGGACTACCCCCTCCCAAGCCGATTGAAATTATTTTCCATTTCCACCATTCAGGGATAGATATAATGATTGTTTTAATATATTTATTTGATATTTAATAAATTTTTAAACTTATTTAATTATTATTTCACATATATATTCTGACTTTACATAAGTTGGGGATATGATTAGGTCTCTTAGTCTATGGAGAACTACTGCCTCACGAAGCGATGTGATTCTTTTTTAACATACTATTTATGTGGAAGGTATTATTGTTAAACTCAATGAATATATATAATTTTTATGGTATGACCATGATTATGGAATTATAATATATCTTATAACCTTTTACCATCTAATCTATTAGAAAACAATTACATCCCTCATTCATATGTGTGGATTAGGCCACCACATATCAAAGTGACATGTTTTCTATTTTATTTATATAGGTATGGTAACAAGGATGAAATTGAATAATATAATTTTTATAAATTTTATAATAATTTATATGGAAATAATAAATAATATTTTTTTCACTAGTTCCATTCATTAAGAAAAATGGAAACATCGCTCTTTTGTACTTATAGCTTACCATATCCATGAACAGTGTAATCCATTTTCTGACTATAATATTAATAGATTAATATAAGAACATGGTTCTTAATTGATGTATATATCTTGTTTTTTCCACCCATTCACAGTTTAATTTCTTGAATATGGCATATTATGAATGCATGTCAGTGTCATGGAGTTCTCTTGGGTGTCTAGCACTGGTCTGGATCCCATAATCAGAGTTTTGGGTGAAAAGAGGAGGTCACACAGTTTGTGAAATCCAGATGGGTTTGGTATCTTAGTCATGTGCCATCTCTACAATTTTATAATACTTTGATAGTGGGTTGGTCATGGATATGATATAGTTAGTGCAGACAATGCTGTGTAAATGTGAGTTATACCCCAAACTTATAGGAATCCTTTCCCAATTTCTGCACGATTTGACCAACCGTGCAGATAAACTATGCAAGAAATGTTATGTAAGATTTTTTTGGATATTTTAAATTTAAAATAATATTATTATATTAACCCATTTGTTTTTTTTTCTTCTAAAGAACACTGGATTCACCTCTCAAAATCTTTCCTCTTGAGACTATTATAGGATTTCAGGTCCCTGCTACTTCTAACATCCAAATCAACTGTGGTTTCCCTCTTTGGATACACAACAGTAATGCATAGATTCTTTCTTATCCATTCTCAATTATTTTGAATTTAGATTTAGTTATTTTAATTTTGGTTGATATGCCATAATATCCCATTCTTTGTCTATTCTATAAATTTATTCCAAACTGGGTTGAATCAGAGCCTGATATTGGATGAGTAATCTACTCTAAGCCTAAGGTAACTAGCATCATGCCTTTCTTTAATTATCTAAATTATTATATGTGTCGAACTGTTTTGCACCCAATTATTGGTGTACCCTTGAATTATAATCAATCATTTTTGTTTCCTTTTGTTGTTTAGGAAATTGATTAAGTGTTTTAATGAATTTATCGTGTTGTATACCTTGATTATGGGCCACCCCATGGGTGAGTTCCCTTGGATGAAATTTTATGGAATTTTGCGATATGATGCCTATGAGGCATGCCTTGAATTCCATTTCTTCATTTGATAAAAGTGAAATGGTTTATTAATGTAATTTTTATGTAGTTATATGGTATTTGATTTTGTTTAGGTTTGGGATGGTTGACATACCTCATGACCTATGTATTCCATTTCATATTAAAGCATGTTTGGATTGAATTTCTCATTATGTTGAACTATGCATGTGAGTTGAATAATGTTAAATCCATGTAATAGTTTTATTGTCATGTGAGGATTATTATGATAAATATAACCATGTAAGTCAATAAATGTCCAATCCTTATGAGGTTTTTCCATGCTTAAGACACCATTTAATGGTGTGTTATATTAGATGATTTTAGATTTTCACCATAGCATGCATAATGAAATATTAAATGAACTTTGAATGATGAAATTGTAAATAGAATAGTTTGAATCATGGATTCAATTTAAAATGGCATGGTTTGGCTCATGTGACTATTATACCATCCTACCCAGATTTAATTACGGAGTCAGTATATAATTCCATGGACCGACTCAAGGCTAAAATATGATTATGCCATAAGAGATACATGGATCCATTAAGGGATTCCATGGATGAGATAATAGTGGTTGTAAATTAATGAAAAGTGAATCATGGGTCCATTAAGGGATGTCGGGGATTGGATCGAGAAGAATTGACAATATGTCAATAGTAATACATGGGGATTCCCTATAGGATCATTAATAAAGGGCTTAGGTGACATGGAATTATACTACATCTAGAGTGATACCTGTTTCTTGAGAGGGTTGCAAGGATGGGCTTTTAAAGTGTAGGTGGAACTTCACCTACAATGATACATGAATTAAAACATTGTAATTTCAAGGAAGAGCACATGTAATAAATTGTTTGAGGAATTGGAATGACTTACGATGCGTCTTCCAATCCAAATCATAATCTTCTATTCAGTATCAACTCATACTCATATAGATATATTTCTGTGTTATATTTTGTGCTTAAAATTATACAGGGGATGTCAAGATTATTCCGGATCTCAAGATTTATGAATTAAATTGAATTGAATTGTTTAATGGATAATGAGGTGAAATGTAAATGTACATAAATTATTATATGTTGTTTAAATTTTTGTACTTCATGGATTATTTCTTTAAATACTATACATTGTCTGTCATATATATTCACAAGAAGATTATCAGAAAACCTTAGTGGTTACCTATTGGGATTTAGTATCACACCCTGTTTGGGTCATGTTTTAGACCCAAAAAGATTATATTATTGTAGGTTTCGATAAGGGAAAGAAACCTATTAAAAGTACATGAATTGATCCTTAAGAACATGAGAGAAAGGGTCCATGTCGAGGCTTTTGATGCTTCTAAGTATCTTTCTTCTATTTTTTTCTTTTGGTACATGTATTTTACATGACTGAAGTGTAACTTTTTTTGGATGTTTTCTAGAATATGTTACATTCCAGATCATTTTTTGCATGATATAACTTCTGGTTATTTATACAATCAGTCTTCTACATTTTTATTCATATTATACAATAATACTACTTTTTCTATTTGTATGTAATTCTAATGCATCACTCTGATAAAGAGGTCATAGTCTCCTCACCATCATATCAAGGCCCTCACTATTAGTTTCCATCCTTTAGAGTTTTGGGACATGCCCTTGAGGCCATGTGGCCAAACGGGCTCAGAGCACCATTACATGGTAACTAGGATCGAAATGTTATAAAGTGTTATCAGATGTAATTTTATACTTTTCTTTAAAATTTGGAAATAGAATAAAGGGATAGTATGGAAATGGGATTTGGCAATAAGTTGTGCCCATGAGTTGTTACCCCGCATATGGGGAAATTTCAAATTTCCTCAAAATGAATTATGATTTTTGGATTTTTACCTATTAAAGTTGATTTGATTTTACCATTGTGTCACACACCATCTTCACACTATTATTTTTATATGATTGTGGATTCTATTGTGTTGCAACCCGATAAGATGAGGGTATTACATATCATGAATCATACACTAACCTATTAGAAATAAAATTTCATTCATTATTATCGTTCCATTTAGAGAGAATTAATGATCAAATGTTGTTTTGATAGATGTGATGATAGATATGCCTGCTGTTGTGATAGGTATATTGGTAAATATTATGGTACGGATTGGATGGACGTCAATATTTGGTCTTGGAGGTGTATGGGCCCTCATGGATCATAAATCGGTGGATCATGTTGTGGACATAAATTGAATTTTGTTATGATGTGTTATTCATGGATTTTAAGACTTGATTCAAAGGTAGTATGGGCCTCCACATATCAGAATATGGAAAACCATTGGTTTTACCCTTTTAAAATGAGATGTGATAAATATGGAATGAATATGAAATCATGTGAAACAAAAATTTGTGTATATAGATACTTATAACAAACCCGGACTTAGTAGTGGAATTTTTTTTAGTATCTCATTTGTTAAGAAACCTATTCCTAACCGATGGGGTAGGTTGATGAGTGAGTTATTATAAGAAGGTTTTGAACAATATTGTTTTGTATTTTTCACTTTTCAGTTGTGGTCCTTGATGAAGATATTAACTAAGGGATGTGTTTTGCATTGTAGAGGCATGGAACAATGATGAACTCATGTTATACACAAGGAGGTCGGTGATGATGATACCCCAATGGTGGTAGGCCCTGGGCTAATATTGGATCCTTCAGTTAGGCTAGTTGTGGAACAATTTGTTATACTAGAAAAATATATTGATGCAAAGATCCCTGAAGTATTTTTGAGGTTCCTAAAAACCATTCAGGGAGAACCATAGTCTGCCACATATATGGAAGAGAGAACACGAGTTTTCTAGAAGTAACATCTGTAAAAGTTTTTTGGGATTGAATACTACAGGATATAGAGTTATGGCTAGAGGGATTGTTTCTTTTCATTAATATTTTATGTATGCCTCCTGAGGGGAGGAAAAATATCACTATGTACATGTTTCTTTATTTCTCTAAGAGGTGGTGGGATGTAATCCCTCCATAGGATCTATGTTTGGATATTGCAAGGGGATATTTTCAGAAAGTCTTCTATGATTACTCCTAACCCTAGACACTAAGGGATGATTGAGCCGGAGAGTTTATTCATCTAGAATATGGAATTTCGTCAGTTGTGGACTATTCAGCCCATTTTGATGAGCTCTAGCACTTACAACCTATAATGATAGCTAACTATGTATTGAAAGCTATGAGATTTGAGGATGGTCTCAAGTATTATATATGATCATAGGTAAATTTATTCAGGTTGAATACTACATCTTCTATAGTGAACTATGTGTCGATCACCGAGCATAACTTGAGGGAATCTGGAGGTGCGATCTAGGGTGGTTTGGCACCTAGATCTGGTACTATATCGACTAGTAGTAGGAAGCATCATATGGATTGTTCTAGTTGTGATGTTAGCAGCCATAATGTATCTTTAGGTATCCATGTGAGGTGGTATTAGTGTGATTTTCTTGGGAATATGAGGCCATAGAGTTTTTTGGACCCATTTCCGTGCTAATCATGTGGAGAGATGGGCCTCCTATAGTGCTTCGATTTGACGTTTCCACCCACATCTTGTGATATAGGGTCTACACCGACTCCACATTCTGAAGCGGGGTCTATAGCTTCTTTCTAGATAGATATCTGAAGTATATCAAGTTGTTCAGGATGGGGTGGTGGTCGTGGCCATGGTAGCTCGACCCCAGGATCTCAATGATAGGAGGGTGGGTCACTGTAACGAACCGTTTTTTTAGAGCGGATAAAATGAGAAGGGTTTTGAACTTTTTCTTTTATCAGCGAGTAGGTTTTAAAACCGAGTATCGGGACGGGGTCCCGAGTTCTGGATCCCTTTTAAGTGGTGATATCGGACTGCGCGGGGTAGGTTTAAACAGGCGGGTCGGCCGTGCGGGATGCCCTGTGTATCCAGTAGCAGGTGCGTGGGATGTGCACGGTGTTTCAAATGGTGCGGATAAAACCGTGCGGGTTGGGTGTGTTTTAGTTTTTTTTTTAAATTAAAATAAAAGAAAATAAATGAATTAAAATTAAAACCCTACACTAACACTCCCTCCCCTTCTCTCGGCCAGGACACCCGCACACCCCCCTCCTCTCCTCGTGAGCCGCGGCAACCCCCCCCCCCCCCTCTCTTTCTCCTCCTCCCTCGGCCGACCTCTTAGCAGCTGGACCACCAGCATTGTAACACCCCGAGCTTCCACGATACGCCTCTCTTTCAATAATGCAATAGCTTGCATTGTACGCAAGTTCGACTTCGAAAACACTACAACTAATCAAAGTTGCTGTTATGAATAGTAATAACCACTTTTTTAAAATATAAAAATTTTATATTTCAAAATGGACTTCATTTTTTTATTCGTAATATCGAAATTATCCTAAGTTTATTTTTTTGTAATTTTCTGAGAACTTTCAATTTTTTATGAATAGTGAAAAATACTTAAAAACAACTTTTTTAATAAAAAATATTTATAGGGATAAATTATACTATTGAGTTGTTTTAAAGTATAATTAGAATATATTTTTACTATTTTATCCAATGGTGGTCATTAGAATTAATTTAACATTGAAATTGGGCATGAACAATTGTCAATCTTTTGATATATATTGTTTCTTAAAAACACGCTATTTGTTGTGACAGTGGGAATTAATTTTAAAATTAATTAATGAAACTTATATGTTTGGAATTTCATAAAATAGACATCATTTTTTAATTTGGAATATCAATTATAGATTAGGGTGAAATTTTGGCATTGTTCTGAAAATCTTCAATTTTTGATGAATAGTGAAACCACTAAGTGGTACTTATAAAAACTGATTTTTCATTTAAATGAAATTTTACCACTTCTATGTTTTGAATTTCAAAAATCCGACATACATGGTTGTCATTAAGAATTAAAATGTGGTTCAATGAGATTAAAATAATTTTTTGGTGAATAGTAACTTTTAAGTTCTTAATCGCGATTAGAGGTAATTAGTGTAGTTTAAGGTAAAAATAATGTTTTAATAATATGAGATGAGCTTGAAACATGTCCTACCGTCATTGGATGTTCCATGGCCGACCAAGACAATCCATGGGTCAACTTGGGGACCCCATGGAGCCACTTTAGTTGGAAAATGACATAAATACCTTTTATTTACTATTAAAGTAAAAAAATGACACAAACATGAAATGTTTTACTAAAACAATTTTTACATGAGGTTATACAAGTCATATTTTGGACTATAAATAGTAATTGGAAAGCTAAAAATATTTCCTACATCATAGTATTTTTTTATAATTTTTAGACAATAAATAAATTAAATTATTTATGACATCATGATGATGCATCGATGACCTCATTATTTAACGATTTAAATAAAATGGAAAGATAATGTAATATCTAAGACCTACACATGTAAAAAACCTATTTGATGGATGGATTTCTAACCCTTATCACCTTATCCTCGAATTATATCAATTTGGGACCTCTTAAATCTGAATACCATTTTAAAATAAAGTGACTTTTCTTTACTTTCCAAGAGTGCCCCTCCTCTCCACTTATAAAAGGCCCCCAACTCTACCACCTTACTCACACTTTCAAAGCCTTTTGGCATGGCCAACCTCTACCCAAATACTCTCCCAACATCCCTACCTTACTCCTAGAAGCCTCACTTTGGGCATAATTCTTCTCAAGGAAGTCTTTGGCTCAAATCAAAAGAGTTACCCGATTTTAAGGTAATGTCTTCTCTTATGTTATTTTGTTATATTTTTCTTCTCCAACCCCATAAACTCTTTTTATTAATTTCTTTTGTAAAAACAACAGTATCCTCAATATACTAATATGTTGTTATAAGAAGGATTCGAGCTACACTTACACACACCTACATCTAATGGTTAAAGAACATACTGTTTCTGTGGGTGGCGAAATACTGCCTCACGAGACGATGATTGTTCAATATTCTTTTAACACCTCTAATGGTGGCCATTTTTATGACACTATTATCATATATGATATATATATTATGTTTATGTTTTCCTTATTCTTCTGTATTTCTCATTTGTGGCATACTTTATGATTTCCATTATGGGTAAACGCGATAATTTCATTTTAGGAAGTGCGGACTACCGCCCCCTCAAAGTGATTTAAATCGTTAATGCCATATGTCGGATGTATAAAGGATAGTGTAAATGGAATTATACATTATATTATACTGGAATTATATTATACCTTTATATAATTATAACTTCATTCCATTAAATACGAAATATAAATGAAAGTAGCGTTCATGCGTACGTACGACTTACCGTCTCCATGAACGGTGCATTTCATTTCTTACCTGTAAATGTTATGTTATATTATAAATGAATGTATATAATGGATATATATGATGTATATGATATATAAATCATGAATATAATTATGCAGATAATGGATATTCTACCACATAAACAACTTGTAATTATAAGAAGTTTATTGTTGACTCAAGTACCAAAGATCGACAAAACGACCGTTATTAACATAAATAATTACATAATGTTCATAACATTGTAATCAGTGATATAAAAGGGATAATGAAATTGAAAAAGGTTGTTAATCAAGTAGATATTAACTCGAGTATATTATTCAGGAGGTTAAAGAACGGTCGAGTCAAGTCGGACACAAGGTAAAGGAATTTCATAACCCAACATCCATTCTTTGGGTTAATCTATTACTTTCAAATTATGTCATGATATTATTATGTCATGTTTTGTATTTTTACTTTCCTCATGGGTACCTATAGTGAATTCACATAATAGATCTATTTTATTTTAAAAATGATCTTTTTAAGGACTTCATCTCAATCTCCTTTCATTGAGGCATATTTGGTTTTATACACAACTTTCTTTTATACGGTGTATAAACCCCTTTGAATTTTACATTTATTCAAAATGAATCTTTTTTATACGAAGCGTTTTACTAAACGACAAAAAGGAAATGTTTTTCTTTCCATACATATGCGGTGACAACGACTTCTCCGCCGCCATGACCATTATTTGAGTTTCGGCTTCCTCTACAAGCCATCACTTTTTTTAATGAAAAATAAATACAAAGTTTTAACATTCTTTTATTTTGGTATTGAAAATGGTTTTGAAAACGTTTTTACTATATCAATGTGTTGTATTGATATCTTGTGATTGAAAAGTGGAAATGTTATTTTTCCTTTATGCATGTTTTATGTGATACAATTATGTTATGGTTTATGATATGTTTCAACCTATTCATATGAGGAATGCATTGGACTTAATAAGTGACCGGTGGAGCCCGCTATAGCTCCTCTATGCATCGGTAGGTCTCATGAGACAAACTAGTGTCTTGGCACGAGGCCTTGACAAAATCTTATTTGTGGTCTTTGCATGAGGCCTTGGCTACGTGGTTATGATAGTCTGGCATTATGCATTCCATCATTATAAAAGTGGTTATTGATATTTCATGTGATTATTCGACTAGTAGAATATCAATGTGAGTAAGTAAATGGAATTATTTAATTTTATTTTTGCCATATTATGATGAAGTTCAAGTTTAAAAAGGATTTTGTTTTAGTTATACATTTCCTTAAATGTTAATGTTTATTTATGAAAGCTTCCGCAATATTGTTATCCTTACTGAGCATCTGAGCTCACCCTTTCAATGTTTTAATATTTTCCAGGATGTGAGGAAGTATTTTATGAATGAACAGTAGGGATAGTCAGAAGAGGATATGAGTGTGGACTATGAAGACTTTGTTATTGTAGTTTTTCACTTTATGATGTAATCTAACGTTTACGAATGTATCTAGTGTCTCCAAGGCTACTAAACTAATCGGTCATTCGAGACTTGATCTTTGTGATCATGCCAATGTTACGAAGTAATGCACCGACTCCAGGTAGCTGGGGTCGGGGCGTTACAGTTGGTATCAGAGGCAGTTTAGTACTAACCATGGAAGCTAGATTTAGATAAAATCTGATTAGAGCACATTGCCTGAAGATAGACTTTGAGGATTAGTATAGAAAAACTTCATAGAATTTTGGTATTATAGAGATTTTGTGAGTTTTCCGAGCAATACATCCCTGTCTGGATACGAGCAGGTAGAGGCGGCTCTGGCACAGATGTACCTAGGGGTAAAACCCGAAAACACCGCTTTGAGCAAGACTCGAATGAGAACTGGAGTACGACAACGATCCTTGTTGCACTCTTGGTTACGACACTCCTAGGGGATATGCTTAGGATAATTCTCATTTTCTTTATAAACCACTATGAAGGGTTATGAGTATATACTTCCTCAAAGAAAACATTCTTATGATTATGGATTATATCCATAAACCGTTCAATTTACATTATGTATTTTACAAGTTTGGAATTATTCGTTGTAATTAATAAACTAACCTAGTTTATGCCATTGTATAGAAATGGCACCCAGTAGAAGTAATGTGAACTCCAGCAATACATATGATTCAAAGAGTAAGAAGGATCGTATCTTTCACGGTATTAAGCCAACATTTCGAAGGAAAATAGTCTCCCATGTGTTCTCAACATATGAAGAAATAGTATCAAGTGTTAATAAGATAAGTAATGAATTCTCTGAGTCCTATGGCTTTGAAGCGAAGCAAGAGATGAAAGGGATGGAAGAGAGAATGATGGATAAAGGGATGAGGGTAAAGAAGAATTTTCCAATATGTGATAACTGTGGGAAGAAACGTCATGGAACTTGCCTAAAGGGAATGGGAGTTTGTTATAAGTGTTGAGAAAAAGGACTCAAAGTGCGTGACTGCAAGGGTAAGAAAATGGTTTCAAATGTACAATGCTTCATCTATAAGGATTGGGGACACTACGCAAACCAATGTCCAAATCATCAGAGTATGCCCCAGATGATGTTATTGGATAATAATCAAGTTATGATACTACAACAGATGAGGAGTAATGATTAGAGTTCTTATGTTGTTATCAAAGAATTTTGTCATTTGAGTGTTGTATCAATGATGTGTTGGATATAATGATTATGGAGTATATAAGAATTGTACTGCAATACTTGTTGTTTTCATTAAGGTTTTAATATGATGAAGGTAATAATATTTTTGTATGTGACAATAAGAGAAACTTTACCTTGTCTGAGGAGTCTGATGATACAATTGATTTTGGAATTTAAGGACCTTTTAGAAAAAGTCTGGACGGAGGTATTTTGGATAACTATAAAGGTTGGAATGGGTTAAGTTGAACATTGGATAGTATCGTTTAATGTTAAAACATTTCTGAAGATTATTTTTGGAATATTATAATACTATAGTTTTAGGAAAAGGACAACCTGCAGGTTGGGGGATAACCCGTCGCGTCGGACAAAGCTGTAGGAATCGAACCCACAACCATAGTGCGACAGGCCTTTATTACCTACCAATATCCTACAGGAAGTCCCTGGTTATTACAAAATAGTTTTCGTCATCTAAATGGTATGTGTTAATATTTTGAACCTTGTACGATTAGGATAAATAAAATATTTTTTAGTTCTATTATCTTTTTGAGTGAAAGATGAGTTTGTGGTAGAAATTAGTTGAAGGTTGAAACTCTACTTTTCAAGAATAAATATATATATACCTCTCTCTTATTCTATGAATAAATTAATTCTTAAACTATAATAAAGGGATATTAAATCAAAAAAATGTGTTATCCTAATACCTTCTGTCTTGTTGAACTGTTAATATTTTAAATCAACATAGATTGAAGGCTTTGAGGCCCTCAATTTTACACTTGTTTGTGATTGATGACCTCAATCACTCCCTACAAATATTTACGTTTTTAATTCAATTATATGTCTCTAATTGCCACCAATGTTCTTCATATCGAGATCATAATTTGGTGGTGACTTTCTTATTTCCATTTCCCTCTTATTAAGGCTAAATTTTATTATCCTTATTTCCGATGTGGGTTTTCCACAAAGGTATTTTCTATTTTCAACCTTTTATTTTCAAAGAAAAATTTCAAATTGCGAGGACACAATTTATTGAAGGAGGGGAGAATGTAACACCCCGAGCTTCCACGATACGCCTCTCTTTCAATAATGCAATAGCTTGCATTGTACACAAGTTCGAGTTCTAAAACACCGCGACTAATCAAAGTAGCTGTTATGAATAATAATAACCAAATTTTAAAATTATATAAATTTTATATTTCAAAATGGACTTCATTTTTGTATTCGTAATATTGAAATTATCCTAAGTTGAATTTTTTGTAATTTTCTGAGAACTTTCAATTTTTTATGAATAGTGAAAAATACTTAAAAACAACTTTTTTAATCAAAATAATTTATAGTGATAAATTATACTATTGACTGGTTTTAAAGTATAATTAGAATATATTTTTACTATTTTATCCAATGGAGGTCATTATAATTAATTTAACATTGAAATTGGGCATGAACAATTGTCAATCTTTTGATATATATTGTTTCATAAAAACACGTTATTTGTTGTGACAGCGGGAATTAATTATAAAATTAATTAATGAAACTTATATGTTTGGAATTTCATAAAATAGACATCATTTTTTAATTCGGAATATCAATTATAGATTAGGGTGAAATTTTGGCATTGTTCCGAAAAACTTCAATTTTTGATGAATAGTGAAACCACTAAGTGGTACTTATAAAAACTGATTTTTCGTTTAAATGAAATTTTACCACTTCTATGTTTTGAATTTCAAAAATCCGACATACATGGTTATCATTAAGAAGTAAAATGTGGTTCAATGATATTAAAATAATTTTTTTGTGAATAGTAACTTTTTAGTTCTTAATCGCGATTAGAGGTAATTAGTGTAGTTTAAGGTAAAAATAATGTTTTAATAATATGAGATGAGCTTGAAACATGTCCTAACCTCATTGGATGTGCCATGGCCGTCCAAGAAAATCCATGGGTCAACTTGGGGACCCCATGGAGCCACTTTAGTTGGAAAATGACATAAATACCTTTTATTTAATGTTAAAGTAAAAAAATGACACAAACATGAAATGTTTTACTAAAACAATTTTTACATGGGGTTATACAAGTCATATTTTTGACTATAAACAGTCATTGGAAATATAAAAGGATTTCCTACATCATAGTATTTTTGTTATAATTTTTAGACATTAAATAAATTAAATTATTTATGACATCATGATGATGCAGCGATGACCTCATTATTTAACGATTTAAATAAAATGGAAAGATAATGTAATATCTAAGACCTACACATGTCAAAAACCTATTTTATGGGTGGAGTTCGAACCCTTATCACCTTTTCCTCGAATTATATCAATGTGGGACCTCTTATATCCGAAAACCATTTTAAAATAAAGTGACTTTTCGTTACATTCCAAGAGTGCCCCTCCTCTCCACTTATAAAAGGCCCTCAACTCTACCACCTTAATCACACTTTCAATGCCTTTTGGCTAGGCCAAACTCTTCCCAAATACTCTCCCAAATTCCCTCCCTTACTCCTAGAAGCCTCACTTTGGGAAGAATTCTTCCCAAGGAAGCCTTTGGCTCAAATCAAAAGAGTTACCCAATTTTAAGGTAATGTCTTCTCTTTTGTTATTTTGTTTTATTTTTCTTCTCCAAACCCATAAAATCTTTTTATTAATTTCTTTAGTAACAACACCAGTATCCTCAATATACTAGGATGTTGTTATAAGAAGGATTCTAGCTACACTTACACACACCTACATCTAATGGTTAAATAACATACTGTTTCTGTGGGTGGCGAAATACTGCCTCACGAAACGATGATTGTTCAATATTTTTTTAAGACCTCTAATGGTGGCCATTTTGATGACACTATTTTCATATATGATATATATATTATTTTTATGTTTTCCTTATGCTTCTTTATTTCTCATTGGTGGCATACTTTATGATTTCCATTATGGGTAAACGCGATAATTTCATTTTAGGAAGTGCGGACTACCGCCCCCTCAAAGTGATTTGAATCGTTAATGCCATATGTGGGATGTATAAAGGATGGAGTAACTGGTATTATACATTATATTATAATGGAATTATATTATACCTTTATATAATTAAAACTTCATTCCATTAAATACGAAATAGAAATGAAAGTAGCGTTCATGCGTACGTACAGCTTACTGTCTCCATGAACGGTGCATTTCATTTCATACCTCTAAATGTTATGTAATATTATAAATTAATGTATATAATGGATATATATTATGTATATGATATATAAATAATCAATATAACTATGGAGATAATGGATATTCTACCACATAAACAACTTGTAATTATAAGAAGTTTATTGTTGACTCAAGTACCAAAGATCGACAAAACGACCGTTATTAACTTAAATAATTACATAATGTTCATAACATTGTAATAAATGATATAAAAGGGATAATGAAATTGAAAAATGTTGTTAATAAAGTAGATATTAACTCTATTTTATTATTCTGGAGGTTAAAGTATGGTCGAGTCAAGTCGGACACAAGGTAAGGGAATTTCTTAACCCAACTTCCATTCTTTGGGTTAATCTGCTACTTTCAAATTATGTCATGATATTATTATGTCCTATTTTGTATTTTTACTTTCTTCATGTGTACATATAGTGAATACACATAATAGTTCTATTTTATTTTAAAAATTATCTTTTTAAGGACTTCGTCTCAATCTCCTTTCATTGAGGCATATTTGGTTTTATACACAACTTTCTTTTATACGGTGTATAAACCCTTTTGACTTTTACATTTATTAAAATGGAATATTTTTTATACGAAGAATTTTACTAAACGACGAGAAGGGAATGTTTTTCTTTCCGTACATATGCGGTGACAACAACTTCTCCGCTGCCGTGATGATTATTTGAGTTTCGGCTTCCTCTACAAGCCTTCACTTTTTTAATGAAAAATAAATACAAAGTTTTAACATTCTTTTATTTTGGTATTGAAAATGGTTTTGAAAGCATTTTTACTATATCAATGTGTTGTATTGATATCTTGTGATTGAAATGTGGAAATGTTATGTTTCATTTATGCATGTTTTATGTGATACGATTATGTTATGGTTTATGATATGTTTAAACCTATTCATACGAGGAATGCATTGGACATAATAAGTGACGGGTGGAGCCCGCTATAGCTCCTCGATGCATTGGTAGGTCTCATGAGACAAACTAGTGTCTTGGCACGAGGCCTTGACAAAATCTTATTTGTGGTCTTGGAAGGAGGCCTTGGCTATGTGGTTATGATAGTCTGGCATTATGCATTCCATCATTATGAAAGTGGTTATTGATATTTCATGTGATTATTCGACTAGTAGAATATCTATGTGAGTAAGTAAATGGCATTATTTAATTTTATTTTTTCCATATTATACTGAAGTTCAAGTTTAAAAAGGCTTTTGTTTTAGTTATACATTTCCTTAAATGTTAATGTTTATTTATGAAAGCTTCCGCAATATTGTTATCCTTTCTGAGCATCTGAGCTCACCCCTTCCAATGTTTTAATATTTTCCAGGATGGAAGAAATATTTTATGAATGACCTGCAGGGATAGTCAGAAGATGATATGAGTGTGGACAATGGAGACTTTGTTATTGTAGTTTTTCACTTTATGATGTAATGTAACGTTTACGAATGTATCTAGTGTTTACAAGGCTACTAAACTAATCGGTCTTTCGAGACTTGATCTTTTGTGATCATGCCAATGTTTCTAAGTAATTCACCGACTCCGGGTAGCTAGGGTCGGGGCGTTACAAGCGCGGTGGCCCCCTCTCCCTCTCCTCCTACCTCGGCCGACCCTAAAGCAGCCGCGCAAAGCAGTTCGGACCGAACCGCTGCAGCGCGCAACGGCCCGACACGCGACCTCCTCTTTCCGCAAATGTTTTCGTCCGGTTTTCTTCACCTTGAAGATTCGATCCGCCATGGTAAAGTCTTTAGGTACGTCCTTCATCCTCGCTTTGACGATTCATCCCTTTTTTCAGTGCCCATTTTGTTTGGCCATATTTAGGGTTTTTGTGGCAACTCTAATTTTTGGCTTTCTTTTGGTTATAGGGTGTGTGAATGATTCCTTGGGACTCCTTGATGCGCATTCCGGAAACCGCCGCCGAAGGCGAAGCGGTTCGGGTGGTTTCGGACTGTCGGTATGGTTTCGGGGTAAGGATTTCACCCCTTGCTTTGTTTCTCACTTGTTAAATTTGGGGCTTTTGATGTTTATGAGTCCCTGGTTTGTCGTTGGTAGTGTGTTGAAATTCGCGGTGTGGTTCGCCTTCGTTTTGGTCTGTCGCTAGCACCCGAGGTATGAGTTTATTATTTCTGGTTGGTTTTGCCTTGACTAAATTGGTCTATCTTTTTGTCTTAAGGTTCATAGTGGTTGTCTTATAGTGCATTGGAGGTTTTTGCGTGGTTTCGAGTCTCCAGAGTCTAGGAGACTCGCCTGCGCAGGCATAGGTACGTATTTATATGTAAGTGGGTTCCCCTGGCGTGCGTATATTTGTTCATGGCAGCGAATATACACGTAAGGGGCTAGTTGTCCCCATTGCATATATAAAAGTGTCTGTGCAGGTGAGTGGAGTCGGGCATATGCATATAAGCGCGCATGTAAGGATCCTCTTGCACATTCCCATGGCCATGCAGGGTGTGTGTATAGGGGCTAGGTGTCCTTGCATGTGTGTGAAGGTGCATATGTTCAGTGGGGGAGCAGCGACAACTCTTAGTTAGAAAGCACCAAGAGCCGGAGTGGACGGATGGATCCACCTCGAGGTACGGTCCCTCTACTTGCCCTTTAAATTTAAGTAAAGTAATAGTGAGTTTAATATTCCACTTAGCATTTTAATTATGCATGTTTAGTTCCGATTAAATGCTTCTATGCAAATTGTGTGAATTGCAGGAATAAGATAAAAGAGGTTGCTTGGTCACTAAACTAATTATTTATTAATAAAACCCCTCTTTTGAGGTGCGCTGCCTTCAATATAAAAATGTAGCAATAGAATTTCATGATTTCCTTATTGTTTGGCTTCTTAACTTTGGTAAGTGTTGAATGAGTTTTAAATTAAATGCTAAATATCACTAAATGAATTCTTTGATAAAGTAATGACTTTTTTTCTAATAAAACTCCTCCAATGGAGGTGAGCTGCCTTCAAAATAAACCTGTAGTAGTAGATTTCTTTTTTTGTGATTGCTTGCTTAAATGTCTTATGACTCTTTATTCTTGACATTGTACTTGATAAATGACATGCTTGTACTTGTACCTTACTGGTTACCTCAAATGATGTTGCTTCTTGAAAAATAATAAATGAGCCATGACACATCCTATGTTGATGGCTTAACATGTAATTAGAACTTTTAGGGTAGGGTGTTTACCCTCTTCCCTTTACTTCGGTGCTTATGTCATGCCACGTCTTGTTCCGCTTGTCGCAACCTTTCGGTGATGCCTCGTTATTTCTTATTGAAATGCTTGGGTGGTTCGCTCATTCCCATTGTGGCCTTCGTTTATGGTGAAGCCCATCCTAGGTGCTCGCCTTGCCTCTTGGCCACCCCTTTGGCTGTGCCCCACCTAAATGCCCCTTTATCCTTGTTCCTTAAGTTATAAATTTAATGTAATTGTTTTAATTTAATGTCTTGCTTGAGCAAGTTTGTTAGCTTGTACCATTTAATGTCATTAATCACCTACCATAGAGGCATGTTGATGCCATACTCTTTTGTTTACCTTCTATTTCTCGTGCAAGTTCCAGAATGTTGAACATGGATAATTAATTATGATAATTGATTATAAAAAGTTGAGAAATGATTTGGATAATTAAATGTGTATAATTAATTATGAAATTAGAATTGTGTCGACTGATTAATTAATTGATAAATGGTATAAATGAGATTCCGGGTCCTAGACATGGCATTCTAGACCGATTTAAATGTTGGGTTTGGACATGGAGTTCCTTCCCAATGGTTATCCAAGCTTGTGATATAATGTGTTAGACATGGCGATCTACACCATATGTGATACAGGGTGTTAGACATGGTGATCTACACCGAATAATTATCTAGGTGTTAGACATGGAGATCTACACCAAATGTGATTCGAGTTGTTAGACATGGCGATCTACACCAAATAAGAATTGGGGTGCTTGACATGGTGTTCAACACCAAGCAAATGATAATAATGATTTATGAAAAGAATGAGAGATGTGATTAAAACCCGAGTGAATTGTGATCAAATAAAGAAAGGTAAGAATGAATGGATTTCCAGTCTGAGTTAAAATGATAAGTGAATAAATAGAGTAAGTGAGGAAAATGATAAAACGTGTTTTTATGCTTGAACCAAATTTACTTGTGTTGTTTTAAACAGGTTCCTATCCCGGCTATGGGCCGAAGCAGTTATTGCCGTCAGGCGTCCTTTTTGGAACCTGGATGGGCGTTTATTGTTTGTATTGTGTCGTTATTGTTCGAAAATACCATCACTTTGTTTAATTATATTTCATGGTCTAGAGTGGGCTAGACCCTGGTGGTTCTGGCCTACTGAGATATATATCTCACACCCTACTCGGGCCTCCATTTCACTGGGGTACCCGAGTAGATTCCATTTGGTTGCAGGACCTTGTTGTTTCTGTTTCTTGTACTTGGAGTTAGGAGAAAAGGAACGTATTGGGGCTCAGGATGCTCATGGAGACCACCCCCGGGGCTTGAGACTTTTTTTCATTTACTTCTACGTTGATGTGTAAGTATGTCGCGTGATTTAATGCTTCCATTGTATAATTATAATGTCATGCATGCATCTCTTATATAAACTACTGTTCCCCACTTTTATTCAAACCTTATAAATGAAAAATGTTTTCTGCTGCTTTCTTTTTAATATTTACATTACTTCCATTGCTATATTTTTGGTCCCTTTGCTCCACTTTGATAAGAGGGTATAGTATCCCCCTGACTTACCTTACACCCTCGCCGCTAGTCGGCAACCTCCGGCGTAAGGGGAGACGCGCTTGAGGCCATGTCGCGGGCTGGCTCAGGTGACCCGGGTGTCCGGTTTAGGGTCGACCTGGGTTGGTTCGTGAAAAAATGGTATTAGAGGAGGTTTCTTTCTTTTCATTGTCTTACTGTTTTGGGATTGGTAGACAGGAGATTAGGAATGTGTCGGCGCTTGGGTAATAGCCGTGTCTGGGACTGATCACCCCACGTACGGTAAATGACCAAGTGGCCAGGGCTGGGAATTGATGTTCATGTTGTTTGCTGTTACAGTTGATGTGATTTCACCTTGGGTGAATGTTGTACTTTCCACTGCTTATTTTTTTATGAAGATGTTTTGAAAATATTCCTTGGCCCGATATGGCCAGGAAATTGCATTGCATGCATCATATTAGGCACTTATAGATTCACATGTCATGCATATGTGACATGCCATGTAGTTTCATTAGTAGTATGCCTTCTGATTTTGATTGACTGCCTTGGAAATATGTCATGTCTAGATTTATTTATCACGCCTCTTTAAAAATCATGTTTCAGTGATAGTTAACATGTTTGGGTGATAATATGTCATGTTTTCTAACTTTCTTGTGTGTCATGCTCTGTGTTATAGCATGTTTTAGTGATTTCAGCTTGTTGCTTTGTGGTAGCTGTTTGTAGTGGCTTGTTAGCTTGCAAGAAAGCGCTTGGTTTCTTTGGCTGAAATTGTTGGTTGTGATTACGACGGAGCCAATTCTCCATTATAAGGTGTATGGGTGACTTATAATTGGGAAAAAGGGTAAATCGTGTTTTCAAACTTTTTAATAGATGGCTGCTAAAGTTTAAATGTTAAATGTTGAAGAGGAATTTTGTTACAACTTGCATGTTTTTCTCGTGGGACGTTGTTTGAAAACCAAGTACTTTGTTGTGAAATAGTACTTGTGGGTTTGTTAAAATCTTCTTTCAAATGATTAAAGGTTGAAATTAATTAATGAAATGGAAAAAATGGAAAGGGGTTTTTGAGCCTAGTAATCCTTGTTTTGTGTGACCAAGAGTTAGGGTCGACATGTGTGCTTCGTAAGGGACTAGCCCGTGCTAGGTAGTACCCTTAGAGCTTGAGTTTCCTTGTTTTCGGTGTGATCTTATGATGTGGTGATCGTAGTTCGAGGAACGTCACCAGTGCGTTAAAGTGTTTCAAAAATAGTGCGCCGATGAGCAGCTAGTTCTCGCAACGACATGGACACTCCTAAGGTGGGTAGTGTCACATGAGTTTCGGTTTTCATGTCGGTGCTTGCTTGGTAGCACGACATTGATAAGGTTGGAAGTGTGCGCAACGCTTTAGAAACTCCGTTAAGGCGGGAAGAGTTTCAGCAGTTAAGCTTCGACGAATACGAATTCCTCAGGTGGTATAGCCATCAGAGTTTGGTCTGATTTATCTTCTCAGCGACCTTGGTTTAATATTACTCTGCTTGATGAGATGAGTATGTCCCCCATCTTGACGTCGACTTGGATACACTAAGATAGTGTAGTTTATACGCCGCGCTAAAGTTTAAAAGTTGTGGGTTTGTTTCGTAATCACTATCTGGGTGTGCGTGGGATGCACGATTTCTTGGAGTTACGCTTCGTGATGAGACACGATAGTTTTACAATAGTTTTATGATGGATTGACTTGAGAATATCACCAAAGGTCAAGTAAGGACTTCGTTGTACGTATGGCTTATAACGGAACAGTTTTAAAAGAATGTCGTAGGTTTAAGGGCAAGTGTGAATTTCGGGTCGGCGATGTCTTTTGAGGAAATCTGGCGTGACAAATTTTAGTTGGTCGATCGTGATTCGACCGTTTTCTTTGGTTGCGGTCCCTATAATGGCCTTGAATGTAAGCTTTGTTTTGATGTTTCAGTTTTAACGGGAGTATTGGCTTGAATTGTAAAGTCTTAAGTGCAGTCTTCTTAGAAAATTCTTAAAGGTGCATTGGGGTTTGGAAACACAATACGATCGGGTTGAATGAAACTTCACAACCCTTGTAGTTCGGGTGATGTTTTTGTTGTTTTCTGAAGGCTTCTTGGGGACGAGATGTTTTTTTAGGTGGGTAGTTTGTAACGAACCATTTTTTAGAGCGGATAAAATGTGAAGGTTTTTGAACTTTTTATTTTATCAGCGGGTAGGTTTTAAAACCGAGTTTCGGGATGAGGTCCCGAGTTCTGGAGCCGTTTTAAGAGGTGATATCGGACTGCACGCGGTAGGTTTAACCAGGCGGGTCAGCCGTGCGGGATGCCCCGTGTATCCAGTAGCAGGCACGCGGGCTGCGCACAGTGCTTCAGACGGTGCAGATAAAACCGTTCGGGTTGGGTGTGTTTTAGTTTTTGTTTAAAATTAAAATAAAAGAAAATGAATGAATTAAAATTAAAACCCTACACTAACACTCCCTCCCCTTCTCTCAGCCAGGACACCCGCACACCCCCCTCCTCTCCCTGTGAGCTACGCGCGACCCCCCCCCCTCTCTTTCTCCTCCTCCCTCGGCCGACCTCGTAGTAGCCAGACCACCAGTGCGGTGGCCCCCTCTCCCTATCCTCCTCCCTCGGCCGACCCTGAAGCAGTCGCGCAAAGCGGTTCGGACTGAACCGCTGAAGCGCGCAACGGCCTGACATGTGACCTCGTCCTTCCGCAGATGATTTCGTCCGGTTTTCTTCACCTTCCGGATTTGATCCTCTATGGTAAAGTCTTTAGGTGAGTCCTACATCCTCTCTTTGACGATTCGTCCCTTTTTTCGGTGCCCGTTTGGTTTGGCCGAATTTAGGGTTTTTGTGGTAACCCGAATTTTTGGCTTTCTTTTGGTTTTAGGGTGTGCGAAGGATACCTTGGGACTCCTTGATGCGTGTTCCAGCAACCGCCGCCGAAGAAGAAGCGGTTCGGGTGGTTTTGGACCGTCGGTATGGTTTCGGGGTAAGGATTTCACCTCTTTCTTTGTTTCTCACTTGTTAAATTTGGGGATTTTGATGTTTATGAGTCCCTGGTTTGTCGTTGGCAGTGCGTTGAAATTCGCGGTGTGGTTCGCCTTCGATTTGGTCTGTCGCTAGCACCCGATGTAAGGGTTTATTATTTCTGGTTGGTTTTGCCTTGCCTAAATTGGACTATCTTTTGGTCTTAAGGTTCATAGTGGTTGTCTTATACTGCGTTGGAGGTTTTGGCATTGTTTCGAGTCGCCAGAGTCTAGGAGACTTGCCTGCGCAGGCATAGGTATGTATTTATATGTACGCGGGTTCCCCCTGCATGCGTATATTTGTCTATGGCAGCGAATATACACGTACGGGGATAGTTTTCCCCATTGCATATATAAAAGTGTCTGTGCAGGTGAGTGGAGACGGGCATATGCAAATAAGCGCGCAT